>CM070667.1:16953907-18203907 GCA_036346575.1 Dendrocalamus sinicus | reverse complement strand
CAGTGACTTATCCTACCGAACGAAGGGAGCACTACTGTACTACTATTATGTTCAAACATGTGGGCGCAGTGTTCCCATATTTTAGAGCACCATCTAGCCAGCATTTTCTTTCGGAAGGAAAATCCAACAGCTGCAGACCTTGCTCACTCAGAATCTGAATACCCAAGAGTAAGTCGACGTCCAATGTGAATGCAGATAAAATGTCTCAAGATTGTCCTCACTAAACAGACCATGTGAAGGATCAGTTCAAAAGGTGGCTTCGAAGTACAAGCCAACGGAGAATACAACTTGCACAAACAAGTTTAGAAAGGTGTTCAGAGAAACTAAATAAGACGGCTTCAAACTGTCAGCAAAACATTCTTGGTTCTAAACAACCTATCAAAATAAAAATCGTAATGGCGATATGATGCTGTAGAGAAGACATAATCATGCTGTCCTGGTGAAATCATCAACATGTACTTGTAGCCTTCTATCAAAAGCCACCAGATTTGCTTACAGTTATTCATTTACATGGCAAATAAACTAATAGACAGCAACTATTCAGTACCATGATAAGAGAAACAGAGATGCCGTCCCTTGGTTCAAACGAATCATGTTTTCATTACACGATCTCATAGCTAAGACGGCCAAAGTGCAAGATTCTGGTACTAGAAAATTGACATGAGCAGAATTGACTAGAAAAGACAGAAGTTTTACCTATTTCATTCATTGCTGCAACCCTATGCAGAGCAGAGCTTTATAATAGCATAGAATTTTAATGTACAATGCACAGTACTAAATTGCTATCCCCAATAATCTTAGATCAACAAGCTAGCTCGAGGAGATTCATTAAATTAGACAACATACTGCAGCTAACATCTAAAGCATAATGGCAAGAAAGGTAGCACAAGTCAGCAACTGAACAAGACTACCCGATAAACAAAGAACTCTTCCATCACCATTGCCATGCTCTTCATGTAAGATCCTGTCAGCAGCAAACGAGCATTCAACCTAAAAACAAATGCTTCCATGGATGACAACGCAGCAGGATTGAATGGATAGCCCAACCAACCCATCTGATCTATGATCAATAATCTTCATCCGTATCAGTCACAAATTCTTCTTGTTCTTGCTGCCTTTGGGGCGGCCACGCTTCTTTGCCCCCACCTTCACTCTCATGGGCTTTGCTGGTTCCGCCGCAGCTGGCACCTCCACTGTGTCACTAACGGGCGCCCCATTCTCAGCACCAACCCCAGCATTGCCTTCCACACTACCAGTGGCTCCAAGCCATGGCGCAGCCGGCTGATCTGGTCCCTGTGGCTGCGAACTAACCAGTCTTTCAAAGCCAGGGCACCCGGGAAACCCGACAGGAAAGAACCCCCAGGTGCAGTAGTACATGTCAGTGCCCGGTACAATGGGCGGCGGCTCGGCCATCGCCTCGGCTACAAATGGCTGGCGGCAGCTGGGGCACAGCAGTCTGCGCCCCTCGTAGAGGCGGCCGTACTGATGAATGTGGCAGCAGGCCGTGCACACCGTCCAGAACGTCGACGACGACGCCGCGCCAGACTCCACCGGTGGGACCGTTGCGGCGGCGGGTGGCTGGGGAGCCGCCCGCGGCGGAGTTGGCCGCGGAGGCGGCGGTGGCTGCGACTGCTGTTGCACTGGAGGGGGAGGGTGGTACCTGCGAGCTGCAGCGGCTGCGGCGGCGTCGAGTTCGGTGTCGAGGGCGGATTTAAGGACGGGGTCAGAGAGGAAGGCCCAGGAGTCGGCGACGAGGCGGGCAGCCTCGGCGAAGGAGAGCGAGCAGGGTCGGTCGGGGTGGGATTGGTTGAGGAGGAGCGAGAGGCGGCGGTAGTGGAAGTGGACGGCCTCCGGACGGCGGGAGGCGGGGCTGGCGGGGTCGAGGCCAAGTACGGCGTAGGGATCGGGCTGGCCGTTGGGGATGCGGCGGCGCTGGGCGGCGAGGAGGACGTCAGCGGCGGCGAGGAGGTCGTCGGCGCCCGGGGCGCGGGGGTCGGCGGCAAGGGCCTGGGAGGCAAACTCCTTGCAGCCCTCGAGGTCGCGCGCCATCAGAAGCTTCTCCGCCACCCTCGTCCACTGCTCCGCCTGGTGCCGTGCGCCGGCGGCGGACGGATCCATCGGGGGTGGGAGGAGGTGGAGATCGACGAGGGGACGGGGCTCGACTTGTCGGGATTCGGGGGATGGATTGGTGGGCGCTGCTGGGTGCGTGTAGCAATGTTCTAAAAAACGGTGCTTGAGAGCGTGGAGTTTGGGCCGCTTTGGACGGCCCAATAAGGGAGAACCTATTGGACCTCATCTTTCCAAGGGTAATACACTTGGGCCTGCTCTAGCCAGGTGTCATTCAATAGGCCACATGTGGGCCAATTTTGTTTTGCCTATTTTTTTTGGCAGAAGAACAACTCTTTTTTTTAAGCAGGCTCAAAATCTTCCAGTTCTACGTTACACAGATTAATTGTTGGATGGGTTCTTCCTCTAATAAAAATGTTGGATGGGTTAGTAACCCCTGGTGAATATCCTCGGTCCTCTCTTTTCGCCTATATATGGTTCTGTTCTTTTTGACTTTTTAGCAATTTTTGACTTCATCTTCTTTTATTAATTACTATTTATTAGATTAATCAGTCATAGTCAAAATTTATCAGCTAAAGTCCAAAAAAGCAGGCCCATATCGGCTCATGCATACAAGCTAGCTCCATGACACACTAGTCCAAGCCTTCTTCTGAACTTGGAACAGACACTTGGTGATCAGTTGGGCTTAAAAGCTCATGGCTTATGGCTGAAAACACTGTAGCTGGCTGAAAAAACACTGTAGCTGACAGAGCCTTATTTAGCATAATTAAATTTAAAAAAATTTAAAAAAATAAAAAATATGTTAGCCCAGTATGTATAGTATAAACGAATACGGAAAAAAAGAACCGGCAAAAAAGCTCAACAAAAAGCCAAAAGTTCAGAAAAAGACGAAATTTATGAATAGTAAAAAATAAGCCAGAAGCTCAAATCGAACCGATCAGGGCTACATAGCTGAACCTTCTGTGCCCTTACTCCTGGTACCTTAGTGATGGAGAGTCATGAATTCATGGTGCATGCCTACCAAGAGGCTAGCTAGAGGGTACGAAAGCAAGCTGGAAAAATTATGACACGCCCCCACAACAGCAGCGCAGCGCAGCAGCAGAAATGTGTCACTGGCCCTGGCTAACAAGTTCAGAACTACTAGGCTTTTAATTTACATCCCTTACTACTCCCAATCTAACAGTTCATCAGAGACATTCTCACTGACCCAGATCAAACATTGTGGCCCAGCGTATATGCATGGACTGCACTACACACATAGGCCGCCCATCTTGAAAGATGATACAGTACAGCCCCAGTAAAGATGATTGTCTGTCAGGACCAAATCCTGTCCAAGGGAGCTGGATCTGCCATGCATGCATGCTGGATTGATGCTGCAGATGATCGGCCGATACCTCTTCCATCATTGTTCGTGTGAATTCTGCTATCTTCTAAGATGATGATAGCTATTTGCTGCGTAAGAACGTAAAATGGAGTACATCACATTCTACGACAAAATAGTAGACTCCGAAGTTTCTTCTACGTACAGTAAAGATGCTCCAATTTGCCGCGTGTGATGATCACGATCGGCTCCCTTTTGCCGCGGTCACCGTCGTAACGATTGGAAATAGAGAAAAGGCAATGTTCTAGAATTCCACTTTAGCGGAAGGAAACTGACTGTGTGATATTGCACTCACTATCTTCAGAACATCCAGGAGAAAGAACCGCACACTGAGAGCCATGTTAGCAGGGAGCAACTGGCTGTAGGATCTCAATTGGGCAGTCGGCATAATTCCTCAACACATACATGAGCTAATTGCTATTTGGCGGTACATCTCCATCATGAACCTATAGGAAGGTTTAGAGAACGCAATCACTTGGAAGTTCACTCCTAATGGACCATACACTACGGCCTTAGCTTACAAAGCACAGTGTCTGGGAGTCGTAAAAACCACTATGAACCATCTTGTTTGGAAAACTTGGGCACCATAGAAATACAAAATTTTCGCCTGGCTTACCATCCAAAACAGGCTATAGACGACGGATTGATTGGGCATGCGAGGGTGGCCGAACCAGTCCATTTGTCCCTTGTGTACATAGCTACTGGAGTCCGCCATCCACCTATTGAGGGAGTGCCGCTACACGAAGATGATCTAGAGATCCATTGTGCAGTGGACCGCTTGTGATTCCATCAATCCGATTACTTGGCATACCTTCTCTTCGGTTTGTGACTAGTGGGAATCGGTTATATATTCACACCTAGAGCACTACAAAAAGCAATGGCAACACTAATAATGTTTGTGACCTGGTAAATATGGAAAGAGCGAAACGTCCAAAGTTTTCGATCCACAGTGACTCCACCAGGCCACTTGACCGCTAGCATTAAGGAGGAGGCTGCAACCTGAGTCCTAGTAGAGGCTAATAGGCTAGCAAAGCTATCAATCACCCTGTAACATCTTGATCGAACATCTTACTTTTGGCCTTTCCCCGCCCCCTCACCTTAACACCCCCCTCACCAAATTAACTTTTATTTATTTTCTTCTTTATGTGAATTAATATACAACAACTCTCCCATCCGAAGCTGAGTTAAAAAAAAAAAGATGCCCCAATTACAAGAACAAGTAGCATACTACGATCTGAATTGTCAGGATTAACGTTGAAAATTTTACATTTTTTTACAATTAATTAGAGGGAGAATCTGTGAAGAACCTGCTTTAATGTTTTTCCACAGGCCACAGAAAAAGAAAGCATCAAACTCGTTGGAAGATTGTATTCCATGTTGACCTATCCATTTCAGAAAGCTGCCACTAGTTCAGAGGTCCTTCTCACACAACGATGTTATGAAATCTTTGGTCCGTTCCGAAGAGCTTAAGAATCTAACTTTAGCTATTAATTTTTAGTTAAAATTATATATATTTGATTTATTTAATTAACAAATTTAAAATAATAAAAATTATTGTATTGTCACGGATAATATAAATGAATAAGGGAGAATAAAAAAGTAAAAAACAGAAAATAGAAGTTGACATATTTTAAATAGCTTCTAGCTTAAATAAACCAAAAACTAAAAATATCAAATGCTAAAGCCATTTAAAGTGGAGCCAAAGTACCGTATTGTTCTGGCGCTGCATTTGTACAATTTGTACTACTAACATGCATGGCTTCGGGAGGAAGCTAGTACATCGTATACCGTATACATTTCCTCGAGATTCACATACTACAAACACTGCTAACACGTCGGCCTTGTCGCTTTGTTGTGCCTTGTCATGTTTAGGCAACAGATGGTAGATAGATGGATAGGAACAAAGACTCCATGCGTTTGGCTGCTAGTGCAGCAGGATCACATGTTTGTCTAGCTCGTTTTCTTCTACGTGGTGGTCATAAGATTCATAACCACCATCTTCATACATTGTCAACTAAATTTTAAAACCAGAAAGATCAACAAAACTCGTTTCAAAACATTATACATACTAGTGGGGAGTCCATACGTACACTTGTAGTTATGGTTAGAATTCTTAAATTGCTGACCACGGGTAACTTGATTTGCTTGGTGAGTGGTGACTGTTGATAATATGCAAATGAATTTCATGAAGAAGAACCGTTGTGTACGACAAATTAAATTAGTGTTCGTCAGAGAAAAAAATTCAGAGAATCACATAGGTGACTTTTGTTAAAGGAATAGTATACATCTACTCAAACCTGATGTATTTTCTTTGTTTCTTCGAAATTTCTATATTATTATTATTATTTTGCGAGGAAAATTTCTGTATTCCAAAGGCAGCCTAACTTAATGTCACGATTAAAGATGGAGAAGGAAAGTACTGTTTGAAAATTATGACCACTGTGTCTACCAGCTTGCACATGGATCACTTAAAGAGATCATTATGGTACGTACATGCTCCGTCACAACTCACAAGTCGCATCCTAATAAATCTTTTGTTTCTCATCTTTTGCACAAGAAAACTGAATTCATCATACTAACATTTATTTTTTTTTTTGAAAAAGAATGACATTGCAAAACTCTACAATTAAGCTACTTCAGTACAACAAGTTGCACCGCGAATTCGATCACCACACGACATTAAAAAAATAACTGTCTAACATGGAGATATTAGATATACACCCAACTTACTAAATTATACATACTCTCTATGTTCCAATTTGGTCGAACACCTCTCTGCACACATGAGTGTATTCACAAAGAAAAATAGCGAAAACAGTATAAATATAAGATGAAGTACCAGTATGCAGTTACGTACTTTGCTCATTTCATCCTTACTAGGAAAATGCTCAGCTCCGCCGCGCTGGCGCCGCCACCACTGTCGCGGCCGGCGCCGCCCTCGTCGGGGTTGATCATGTAGAACGCCTCGGAGTCCTTGGACCCGACGACGCGCTCGACGCGGGCGCGCATGTACGTCAGCTCCCCGTCGGGCCCCGCGGGCACAGCGCCCTCCTTCTCGGGGGCTGCCGGCAGCACGCCGGCGCCCATGGACACGCCGCGCAGCAGGCGCAGCACGTGGCGCTCGTCGTCGGACGCCTCCTTCCGCCGGATGGCGTAGCCGGCCTTGCGGCCGTTGCAGTAGACGGCCCAGACGTACTCCTCCACGAGCCGGCGGCGCGCGCTGCGCGTGTCGCTCTCCAGCGCCAGCTTCACCACCCCGGACGCGATCTCCTTGTGCAGCGCGCTGGTCAGCATGGGCAGCTCGATGAGGAACACCGGCGGCGCGCGCGTGTCCTCGTGGATGGCCAGGCTCACGCGGCCGCGCCGGTGCCCGAACAGCGTCACCGTCGTCGCGTGGTCGGCGAGGAGGGCCTTGTTGTGCCGGCCGAGCAGCGCCACCATCTTGCACCCGGACGACAGCATGGGCAAGAGCTTGAACATCTTAAAGATCCCTCCTCCTCCTCCCCCGAGTCCGCCACCGCCGCTGTCGGAGACCTTCGTCCGGCGCCCATTGGTGGACGGCCGGAGCAGCGACCGGAGAGTGGGGCCGTCGACGAAAGATGGCATTGGCGAGGCTGATAGAGCTCGGTACTTGCCGAGTTGGTGCAATGATACTTTTTTCTTAAGCAAAGGGGCCTCTCATGTGGATATATAGCCAGCCATACGAGGCAACGGGAAATCAGAGGTTGGATGGTCGTTGTTCGGCTGTGTATTTTGGAGTCCATCTGATTGTACCCATCCTTCTCCTGTATGGATCAACTCGGTTGTCCCTTGGATCAGTGTGACCTGACCATGGACTTCCATGGTTCCATCCGTGCACGGGTTGCTTGTACAAATTAAATAGAGTATTGCTATACAACATTCGACTGTTTTTGAGAACAAAAACAGTCAGATTGATATGGGACGTTAGATCTCCATCCAACGGATCCACCCATACAAGCCCCCTCCAAAAAAAAATGACCCCCTCCAAAAAAAATGATCTAGGGCGTTGGATCTCCATCTAACGGCTCAAAATCTGACTGTTTTTGTCCTAAAAAACAGTCGAATGTTGTATAGACACTCCCAATTAAATATGGTACTATAGTGCGGGAAAAACACTTCTATGGTGAGTATTGTATCATGGAAACACTTCTAGCCCCGCTCGGTTGGGCTAAAAAACTGTGGCTTATAATTGAAATTTAAAAAAATTAAATTTAAAAAATTTTAAAAATAGAAAAAATATGTTAGCTCATCACGGACAACGCAAACGAATACGGGAAAAAAAGAACCGGCAAAAAGCTCAAAAAAGCCAAAAGTTCAAAAAAAGATGAAATTTATGAATAGTAAAAATAAACTAGAAACTGAAACCGAAACGAGCGGGGCCTAAGTGCTATTATCAGATGATCAGGAGATTAACTCGGAATAATATAAATCATATAGAGCAATACTTTTACATATTTACACAAGGAGTTGAGCCTTTTTTTTAGGCTCAAGGAGTTGTCTTATTAACCAGCCATTCATGAGAGTATTTACGAGTTTAGTAATAGCGTCATGAACCTAATACTACTTAATAATGAAGCACACCCAACATCCCCAGCGCATGCAAATTAATCTAACATGTAGTTGTACTATTTCCTCTCCTTTTTTGTGTGTAAAAAAGATGGTCCATACATGCATGAAAGTAGCCCTTGATGTAGATTGAGATAAGAAGGGTTCTAATTCTATTGAGCATGCTTTTCTAGACAGACTCAGCATGCATTGGACCAAATATATTAATTGGATCTGATAAACTAGGTGTAGCAATTTGGTGATGAGGGCCAGATCGATGGACCCTTGAGGTCCATGAGCGAGGTCGTGTGGAGAGGTCTAGATAAAACTCAATTTGAGGAGGGTACATAACTATGCATATAGAATTAATGTAGTGCATTTAGAACTCAATTTGTGAACGTTTTGTAGTTAACGTTATTTGAGAAAATGTAAACACATTTTAGCGAATGCCTAAGAATAGATAACATACATATGCATTAAGAAGAATTAGTAAATCGCACTGTTAAGATTTTGACTACTCAATTTCTATTGAGGTTTGTTATCAACCAGGATTTTTTGGATCATGGCCGATGGGATCGATTGAGATGCATGAAGGACCACTTGGGGTGGTACTGGCTGGCGCAGGATGGAAGAAGGTTCTTTTCTCGTTCGGCATGTGTCTCTCCATCCATTACTCTGGAAGTTGCCGTCATGGGTTCTGTTCTCTTTTGATCTCCATATCAAACAGCACTAGCTAGATCATTACAAGCCAGCTTCTCATTTCTTCTTTGCACTAGAGAACTCTTTGTTTCGAGCTTGTCGCATCCTTGATACTGACAAGGGTAGCTAGTAAGTAACTGGCCTGCGTGTGTCAGGATCACAGAAAGAGATCCATCATATAAACACATGGATGCATGTCCAGGACGTACAATAATTTCCGTTGTTTCCTTGTTGTTGAGGCACTTCATTGCGTAGTGATTTAGCTAAGGATGCACGGCTTTCACTATCCTAGCCGTGGGATAAGTCTTGTCCGTATAACTCATGAAGCTAGATAGCAAATTATTGGGAGCTCAGGCATGCATGCACCAGTTGTGGCTGTAGATCGATTTGTGGGTGTGCAGGCACATGGTGTGTTTGATCAACATTGCTGCTTGCATATCCACCTTGTTTCCGGCGCCTGTTAGTTAAGGTAGGTGCTCATACTTTTCGTAAGATGATGAGATCGACTGGGCGTATACTCTATATGTGTGTTAACGTTATAGTTCAAAAGGGCTCATGATCCGTATCTAAATTAAGCATAATCGACCAGTCCTTGTATAAAGTACATGCATCGTCTTTCTTTGTATGCATTTAACAGAGAACTCAGTCACGTGTTAGGTTGTTAGCTAATAATGGAGGTTAAGCAACTTTTTATCAAAGAACAGGTGGCAACATGTACAACTCTCTGATACCGCACCTTTTTTTTAGCACGTTCGACCCCTTTCAGCTCTCGCGTTTGTCGGGGCGACTCCACGCCCCGGCACGCTGCCGGCAGCCCCGGTCACGGCGTCCACCCTCACCAATGCCCTCCAGATCCGGCACCCTCTCCCCCAGACCTCCCTGCGCCATGGTCTGTTTGAGTTAAACTGGTTGTGATGTTATCTGGTAGTTTATTTCTGTTTCGGTGCAAAGTTCTGAAGCAGTTCGGTCTATTTGGTAGGATAGAATTCTGATTCGGTTGAGAGTCCGTGTAAGAAAAGAACTAGGTTTTGTTTAGCAAGTTGCGTGCTGTTATAAGGAAGAAAATCCCTGAAAAGGTGCTATGTGATTGCACCACCAAAACCGGCATTGTCTTCCTCTGTCTGAAGTTCTGACAATTCTGTTTAAGTCTGATGAACTGTTCACCGTTCGGCAAAAAATTCAGAATCGCTGAGTTTAGTTTTTTGTCCATTGCTTTTGCCGTGATCCTGTGTTTTGGTATCAGAGCTTGGAGGCAATGGAAGGAAAAACTTTAGAGAAGAAGGACGCGGCAGGCGAGAGCTCTGTGGAGAAGAAATCGCCGCCGTGAGTAACGACGAGAGGAGGACTGGTGCCAATCCAGTACCCTATGCTGAATGACACAAATTACAGTCTGTGGGCCATAAATATGAAGATCATAATGCGATCTCAAGGTGTGTGGGCAGCCATTGAAGGGGATGCATTGGTCGAAGAAGAGAAAGATCAGGGCACTCTGACTGCCATCTCTCAGGCAGTCCATGATGAGGTCATGATGGCCATCACAGAAAAGGAAACTGCAAAGGAGGCATGGGAAGCAATCAGAGAGATGCACATTGGAGAAGATCGTGTCAAGAAAGCAAGAGCACAGGTGCTGAAAAGGTAGTTCGATCGTCTGATCATGGGAGAATCAGAGAACGTTGGTGAGTTTTCTCAAAACTTACTAGTTTGGCTGGGGAGATTCGATCGCTTGGTGTTGAATTGTCGGATTCAACAGTTATTGAGAGGTTATTTAGTGTTGTTCCCGACAAGTATCTCCAGATTGTAAGCACAATTGAGCAATTTGGGGATATGTCGAAGATGTCGCTGACCGAAGCTATTGGACGCCTGAGGGTGTTCGAGGAGAGCCAGAAGGCGCACCGTCAAGGCAAGGAGGAAGGCGAGCAGTTGTTGCTTTCTCGTGCCCAGTGGGATGCTCTAGTCACAAAAGAGAAGAAGAGCAATGAAAATTACAGCAGCAATGTGAAGAGAGGCGGTGGACGCAGCGGCGGCCGAGGGCGTGGCCGTGGGCAAGGAAGATGGAGTGGTTCTAAAATCGATAAGAAGCCACACCACAAATTTGATAAAATGAAAATCCAGTGCTATAATTGCTCAAAATTTGGGCACTTTGCATCCGAGTGTGGAAAGCCCAAGAAGGGGAGAGCATATGTAGCCGAGAAGTCTGATGATTTGCCTACTTTGCTGATGCTCAAAGTTTGTGAATTGATGGAAGTAAAGGAAGAAGACCCCATGGAAGAAGTGTCTCTAGTAGAAGACAAGATTCAACTCCATCTCGGGATGAACGAGGAAGAGAATGGAGGAGTTTGGTACTTGGATTCAAGAGCGAGCAATCATATGAGTGGGAATAGAAACCAGTTTACAGAATTGGACACTTCAGTTCGAGGATCAGTAAAGTTCGACAATGGGTCGGCTGTGAGGATTGAAGGCTGAGGTTCCGTTCTAATCAGAGGATGCACTGGTGAACACAGGGTATTGACCGAGGTCTACTCATCCCAGCATTGACGAGCAACATGATAAGCTTACAGCAACTGGAGGAGCGAGGGTGCAAGGTTGTAATTGAAGAAGGGTATTTGGATGTTTTTGATCGACAGAAGCAACTGTTGATTCACGTCAAAAGAGCTCGAAATAGGTTGTATATACTCAACCTTGATATTTCTCATCCGATGTGTCTACTGGCTCGTCTAGGAGATTAAGTCTGGAGATGGCATGCACGGTTTGAACATCTGAATTTTCAAGTACTGCAGAAGCTAGCCCAAGATAAACTAGTGGAAGGGCTTCCAATGGTGAATCATGTGGAGCAAGTCTGCGATGGATGTCTTGTTGGAAAGAAAAAGCGTACTTCGTTCCCACAAACAGCAAGCTTCAGGGCTACTCAAGTGTTGGAGCTGGTTCATAGCAACATTTGTGAACCAATCACATCTCCAACACTAGCTGGAAATAGGTTTTTTCTTCTGATTGTTGATGACTATAGTAGGTACATGTGAATTACACTGCTAAGAACCAAGGATGAAGCATTTAGAGCCTTCAGAAAGTTCAAGGTTGCTACTGAGAATGAAGCAAACATGAAACTGAAGGCCGTCCGCACCGATCAGGGAGGTGAGTTCAATTCTGATGAATTCGATCTCTATTGTGAAATGCACGGCATCATAAGATTCCTAACAACCCCTACTCCCCTCAACAAAACAGAATTGTTGAGCACCGAAATCAAACCGTGGTGGCTATGCGCGAAGCATGTTGAAAAGTATGAGTGTGCCTGGGAGGTTTTGGGGAGAAGCTGTAGCAGCAGCAGTGTATATTTTGAACTGATCGCTAACCAAAAGTGTGGTAGGAAGAACACCGTATGAAGCCTGGTGCAAACGGAGACATGCAGTTCATCATTTGCATGTTTTCGGTTGTGTGGCTCATGTAAAAAAGGTGGGAGGACACATGAGCAAACTAGCAGACCGGAGCTCACAGATGGTGTTCATCGGTTATGAGATTGGTTCAAAAGCATAACGAGTGTTTGATCCAGTTACTGGAAGAGTATGTATTACACGAGATGTAGTGTTTGAAGAAGAAAGAGCTTGGGACTGGGACAACACAATGCAGACCAAGGAAGTTTCATCCAGTGAAGTTTTCATGTGTTCTATGACTTGGTTCAAAGGGAACTACAAATGAGTCTAGAACAGAACAGGTATCTACCAACCCAACACTTTCAGAGGTGCCCGATGTAGATGAGAATCCTGTTGAAATGCCATCCTCGCTCACACCCAGAGAAAGTCTAGGGAATGAAATAAATCTGGATTTAGCTGGAGGAGCTCCGCTACAGATGCGTACACTGCAGGAGTTGTATGAGGCTACTGAACCTGTGCAACTTGAGTACTATGGCCTGTGTATCTTCAGTGCTGAGGAACCAAAAACTTTTCAGGAGGCAGAAAAAGAAGAGAGCTGGAGGTGTGCCATGCAAGAGGAGATGGATTGCATCCAAAACAACCAGATATAGAGTCTTGTAGATCTTCTTGCAAATCATCAAGCTATTGGCCTCAAATGGGTATTCAAAGTGAAGAAAGACTCACAGGGTAAAGTGGTAAAGCACAAAGCATGCTTAGTGGCCAAAGGATATGTACAGAAATAGGGAATAGACTTCGAAGAAGTGTTTGCACCGGTTGCAAGAATGGAGACGGCGAGATTACTCATCGCTTTGGCAGCACAAGAAAAATGGTGACTCCATCATATGGATGTAAAATCGGTTTTCTTAAATGGGGATCTGGAGGAGGAAGTATATGTGAGTCAACCACCAGGGTTTGTTGAGGAAGGCAAATAGCACAAAGTCTTGAGATTGCATAAAGATTTGTATGGCCTAAAACAAGCACCAAGAGCCTGGAATTCAAAACTGGATAAAACATTAGTGTACTTCGATTTTGAAAGAAGTCCTTTAGAGCATGGAGTATACAAAAGGAAGAAAGATGGAGAATTGCTTCTGGTTGTTGTTTATGTGGATGATCTAGTCATTATAGGTAGCAGTGAGACTGAAATAGGTGGTTTCAAGAAGCAAACGCATGAAGCTTTCAAAATGAGTGATTTGGGCTATTGAGTTACTACCTTGGTACTGAAGTTCACTAGAAGCAAGGAGGGATTACCCTTTGCCAAGAAGCATATGCGAGGAAGGTACTTCAAAACTGTGGCATGGAAGATTACAACCCGACTCAAGCACCAATGGAGGCGAGACTCAAGTTAAGCAAGAAGAGTACAACATCACTAGTGGATAAAACTATGTATAGAAGCATAGTGGGAAGCTTGATGTACCTCACCAACACCAGGCATGACTTAGCATTATCTGTTGGGATGGTGAGTTGATTCATCGAATCGCCTACAACCGAACACATGGGTGCAGTTAAGCACATTTTGAGATATATCAAAGGAACACTCAATTTGGGCTATTATTATGAAGAAATAAGTAATGATGAGGAAATCCGATTGATAGGTTACAGTGATAGCAATATGACTGGAGATATCGATGATCAGAAGAGAAAAACAGGAGTTGTTTTCTTCCTAGGTTCAAGCCTGATCAGCTGGTTGTCTCAAAAACAAAAGGTGGTGGCATTATCCTCATGTGAAGCTGAATACATAGCAGCTGCGATAGTAGCATGTCAAGGAGTGTGGTTGGGATCACTCTTCAGAGATTTGCTAAATAGGGATCCAGTAAAGGTGGAGCTCAATATTGACAATAAGTCCACCATTTCCTTGTGTAAGAATCCAGTGCATCATGATAGAAGTAAACACATTGATACTCATTTTCATTATATTCGAGAATGTGTAGATGAAGGTAAGATTGACATCAAATATATCAACACAAGCAATCAGCTTGCAGACATACTGACCAAGCCATTAAGCAGGCTCAAATTCCTTGAAATGAGGTAGAAGATCGGCATGCGGGCTGTGGAGAAAGAACAACCAGTTTAGGGAGGGGAATGTTTGAGTTAAACTGGTTGTGGCGTTATCTGGTAGTTTATTTCTGTTTTGGTGTAAAGTTCTAAAGCAGTTCGGTTTGTTTGATAGGATAGAATTCTGATTCGATTGAGAGTCCGTGTAAGGAAAGAACTAGGTTTTGTTTAGCAAGTTGCGTGCTGTTATAAGGAAGAAAATCCCTGAAAAGGTGATGTGTGATTGCACCACCAAAACCGGCATTGTCTTCCTCTGTCTGAAGTTCTGACGATTTTGTTTGTCTAATGAACTGTTCACCGTTCGGCAAAAAGTTTAGAATCCGTCGAGTTCAATTTTTTGTCCATTGTTTTTGCCATGATCCTGTGTTTTGGCTGACATGGTCAACTCACCTTCAGTCATGCCATGGTCAGCGAGTTCAGCTTCCCCAATCCCTCCATTCTCCCCAGCTTCCACTACCCCCACCGCCCCCAGGTTGGCCACTGTCTGCCGTGCCGATATGTTGTCGGACCACCTCCACCCCTCCCGAGTCCCCTCGCAAATCCCTTCTAGCTTCGGTCAAGGAGAGCTGACCGCTCATGTCATCCCTTCACCTCCGCTTTGAAGTTCCGCCCAACAACCGCATTGAAGCCATTTCAAAGTAGATCTCTCTAGATCCTCCTCAGGCCAATCCTCCGACACGCAGAGTATCCTTCACGGATGAACTCACCATCATTACTTAGCCTCGCGACTTCCAGCTGGCAAGAAGGACTGATGGCTTCCAACGACGCCCTTCCTCTCCCGTCGCTTTACCCGTTCTGCCTCTGCTACAACCGATGCGGCACATTCAACTCAGCACAAGTCCCAGAATTAGTGGACCTTGGTCAAGCCCAAGCATTGGTGGCACAAAGCACACTTCCAGTTGTCCGCCATATCCAAGAACTGCTCTCCTTCACATTCAAATCGCAACTACCTGTAGCACCCCACATATCGATGTGAGATACTACTATAGAATATCATCGTTAAAGTGAAAAATAAAAATAAAAAAATAATAGAAATCACAAGAAACTTAAAACCTTAAAAGTACTTTGATAGAGAACCAATAGAAGCTGAAATAATTGTTTGAAACATGGGACTGGTCCACTTCTAACCAAGTAAGAACAAATAAAAACAACAAATTGTGGCAAGCCACGGTGCTGAAAATTCGAATGCTCCCACCCATGCATGATGCTATCACTCCACTGTCCTTTTACCTGAGAATGAAAAGAGCAAGTGTAAGATTTGGAAATCTCAGCAAGTACCCAACAACAGTCGTAACACAGTGAGTAAAGGACAGGAATGCAAACAAAATATGTAAAGGATAAGCAAAGCAAGCAAGCAAACAATTGATACAGATTAAGTGCAATGAAGTTAGGTTATCGAAAACATTGATACGGATTGGAGATAGAGATCATAGGAACAGTGGCATTAAAGATAAATGTTATTTAGCAAGTTATGATAGTGGCACCAGCGATCACTTCCCACATACCCGGTTATACGATAATAGTCAGGCACGCCATCGTCCTCGACTGTATAACTACCGACAGGGTGTAGTATCCTATGTAACAAAAGTGTATGGCCCCCCATACATTACCAGGTGGGTGGTAATCTCCCCTATATGTGGATGACCCTAGGCCAGGTAATCGTCATCTGGTCAATCGTGATAATCGTTATTTAGCAAGTTGTGGCAAATGCACTGGTGATTACTCCCCACATACCCGGTTATACGAGAATAGTCAGGCACGCCATCGTCCTCGACTGTATAACCGCCGACGGGGTGTAATATCCTGAGTAACGAAAGTGAACGGCCCCCCGTACGTAACCAGGTGGGTGGAAATCTCCCCTATATGTGGATAATCGCAGGCCAGGTAACCGTTATATTATTAACATGTTATATGGTGTGAATTGAAGGAACTAAGTGGAAGATAAGATAAAATTAGGAAAAGTGAGGGGATTTGCTAAGGTTGGAAATGAAGACACATAATCCCCGATATGAGGATGATAGGGGATGATACTATGGTGATAAGGTAACTAATACATCATGGACCGACTATATAATATGAATTTAAGGAAACTGAGAGTTGGCGAGGATAAGGCTACGATAAAGTTATGAGAAGTGAAAAGATATGTTAGGGTTGAAAATGGAGAGACATAGTTCCTGATATGAGGGCGATGTGAAATAATGATAAGGTGATAGTGATATAGGAATTATCCTAAAGAGGTATTATAATATAGCTCACGCAAGATTGTCAACCAATCAAGTTTTATTATGTGTTAAGTGATCATTGGTCAGATTAATAGGTTTAATACATACATCTTTCATGGCTCAAATACAACATCATACAATTAATGGAACATAATATTAGGAAACTAAAACATAACAACCCTAATATTAAAAGAGTGTTAATAATTTAACCCTAAGTTAAAACATGTTCATATGCTACCCCCCATTAATGATTTAAGCATAAATTCAAAAACACTAATTAAACGCATGAATTCTAGAACATTTTAACTGAGCAGCCTAATAAACATAACAGCAGATGGAATAAAATATATAACTTAGAACATCAAGGTATGAATACAATATTAAAAGTCTGTAACCAGGCAAACATGAACGATGTGATAATAACCAGACAGCATTAGTGATATGATATTGACCAGATAAGCTTTAGTGATATGCTAGTAGCCAGGTAACTTTAGCGATATAATATTGGCCAGGTAACTTCGGTGATATGGTATCAGCCAAGTAACTTTAATGGTATGATAGTAGTCAGGTAACTTTAATGACATGATATCGAACATGTAATTTTAATGATGTGATATTAGACATGTAAGCATAAGTGATATGATAATTATACTCAATGATAAGGTGACAAATAATCTGGAAATACATGATGTGCAAAATGGAAAGGTCACGGCCGTGAGGTACTTGCCTTGAGCACGCTCGATGGACATGTTGCACGATGGATCCAAAATGCGCAACTGCCCAACTGCTCCCTCAACAGCTGCGTGTGAACCTACAGGATGAAATGGAAGGCAACCGATCAGATACGGATGAATTTGATAAAGGAACAACAGGAGATAAATTTGACTGGAGAGGAAATGGGTTCGCTAGCCCCTACGACCATGCGAAACACCATTCGGCTAAGTGAAATGACGTTTGGCAGTGCAAACTGCTGTTCGGAAGAGCGAAACATCATTCGGCAGAGCAAACAGTCATTCGGTCGTGCGAAACCACATTCGGCCGCGCGGTCGCCTGTTCGGCTGTGCCTTTGCCAGCGGCCACCACCGCGTGCCGCTGCCCACACCGCCGCCGTGCCATGGCCGGCGCATGCTGCCGTCGCCATGCCAGGCCATGCGTGCATGCGCCGCCACTGCGCATCACCGCTGGCCGCCGCTGCCGTGCATTGCCACCGCTGCGCCATGGCCGGCGTGTGCTACCGCCATCGCCGCGCTAGGCCGTGCACGTGCACGTGCACGCGAGCGCGTGCGTCACCACCATCGCCGCCCTCTGCCATTGGACGGGCCACCGCCACCGGCCGCACAGGGAGAGAGGGGGGAGAGAGATGTGTTTGAGGAAGATAGAGATTAGGGATAAATGGAGGGAGGAGAAAGAAGAAAACGGGGGAGAGAGAGGTAGTTAAATTAGAGATAGGAGAGACAGAGATTGGTTAGGGATTTTTTTTCTTTTTTTGGAGGGTTCTACACTACCAACGCTTCCTGGACTTCACTCAAGGGAGGTGCTTCAATTGCTTAAATCACGACCACTTCGCTTGCTACTGCCGTGACCTGAGAAGTGCTCCACTGACTCCGATCAGGGCATAAAGCAAAGGAGTGCCCAAGTCGTGGCAGGAAGCTTCCTCCTCTCTGTTGCTCCCCCAACCTCCCTAGCAATGCCACCTCCAGGTGCTCGGTCGGCCTTCCCTACCATGTCCGCTGCTCCCTCTCCAACGTTTGCCCCTCGGGTCGCTTGCCTGTGCTCCGAGCTATGGCAAACCCCCTCCTCAACGACCCAGTCATGCGTCCGGCGAAAGAAGCGTGCATCATCCCCTCTTCCAGTGATTTGCAGAGAGAGCTCCAACGCCAGGAAGCCTACTCGGCTGTCTTATGGCTAGCCTCGTTGAGACTGGAAGCTGATCTCAGAACCGTCGCTGAAGCCATCCGAAAGAGGTTCAATATGAGGTCTGATGTTTTCTCTATGCATCACCACTATCTAAAGAATTACCTCATCAACTTTGAGCACATGCATAATCGTGACGAAGTGGTTAGAACCCACAAAATTGTCTTCCACGACCTCAAATTCCAAGTGCGCCCTTGGAAGCCTCATCACCACACCTTTGGTGCTGCTATGCGTTTCCATGTGTGCCTTTGCTTGGAGGGTATTCCCCTTCACGCTTGGATGGCGGACGTGGCCAGCAAGTCATTGGATCAAAATGCTCTCTGGACCATGTCAAGTAGAAGTCCATTCTTCAGGAAGACGTGCATACTCTGGACCTCTAGACGTGGACAACCAATCCAAGTTCTATCCGAAGGTGTTGTGGCTCATCTTCACGGACGACGTCCTCTACGGTTAGTCTTTGGGCCTTTCCTTGGCACCCGACGAGACCACTGCAAGCACGACATCACCTTCGGAGTCCTCATTCACCTCGACTTCATCGAAGACTTCTCAGCCACTCCTCCTGAAGCTGACCTCACCACCGATTGCTTCATGCCTTTTAAGCCAGCGAAACACGGCTTGTCATGGTGCTTGGGGGTGGTGGATGGCTCCCTAGAGGCTTCAGAATACCTCCATAGTCAACACCGTAGTGACACCTTCGCACCAAGCAGCAGGATCGAAGACAACTCCTCCCGTCGACAAGGTCATAGTAGACCTAGTCATGAGGCTTGCCGCACTTATGTCAAGCATAGCGGTGTCCGTGACGACAGTGACAACGACAATCCTCATCATCGCTGTCGGAGTGAACACTGTGGCCGATGGAGAGCCACAGGTAATGGTGACAAAAGGCATGAAACATTCCATGCTCTAGACCGCATCCGCGACCGCTCCCCCTGGCCTTGCAACTCCTTTAGAGGTGATCGACAACGTCACTCCGACTTGCTGATGGGCCATGTCATCTTCGACACATTGGAACAATGTTAAGCTATCAACCTGCATCTGTCTGAGGACAAGGTGCATAAAGAATTTATAGATACTGGCCTGCAGGCCCTTTTTTTCTTCGCACACCACCCTTCTCCATAGGAGCTCACAAAACTCCTCGACAACTCAACTCGTCTATCAAAGGAGGCGGAGACGAGCTGGTAGGAGTGGCTTTGCAAGGCGGAAGCCTACGTGCTTGCGACCAAAGACACTTCCTCCCAACTTCTTCTACCGCATCACTAGAGCAATGTAGCCATGCCGCCAAGAGACAAGGAGACAAGGGTCGAGGTCACCTTTAAAGCTCTCAACTTGGTGGGCGACCCCTCTATCGATGTGGTGCCTAAATCGAGACCCCGGTGTCCCTTCTCCATAGTTGGGGGGAGGGGGACAGGGCCTACGACGGTGACTGATTCTCGCCTCTCCACATCGCTCAGTTAGTTTGAGACTCTAGCATCCCCTCCGTCTAGTGCAGGAGTGGCGGCTACAACCAACGAAACTCATCCCAGCCAGCCTCAAGCCCCTTTGGCTCTAGAAGCTAGCCCCTCCAACTAGGTATCCTCACCGACGCCAACGTTTGTCGCCCCTGACCTCTTCGCCTACCCCTACATAGGATCCTCTGCTGCTGCCACCTGGGACATGAGCAACAATAATGACAAGGTCACCCTTTTGTAGGATGTCTTCATGGTGCCGATGCCACCTCTTCTGTCGATGCCCAAAACTGACCCACCTCTGTCGGGCTTCACTCCATGTTGGAGCAACCGACTCGTAGCTAAACGTTCTAAAGTGCCGATCCTAAAGAGGTCTCAAGAGGTCCTAGCCCATAAACTCGGCATCATCGAAGAGCACCAACATTTGACAGATCAATCACTGCACCAATACGTGGCCATGTTCGATGGGCCAGTTCTTGTTGAGGCCATTCAAGCGCTTTCCTCGCTATTTCAAATCAACCTTGGGCCCGCTGACAACCAGGAAGGGCCTTTGTCAGCTCACACAGCATCAGCCAACCTCGAGAGCCTTGCAGTGTAGCCAGAAGGGTAGTTCGTCTGATGTAAAGCAAGTCTTGCGGCCTCTCCTGCCTAGTTGCCCAGAAGTCCCCTCCTTTTGCATGCTCCTCAGTTGTACTGCGTTAACAACTACTTTTGTATTTGGGCGTTCAGTGCTTTTGCCTACCTGGATGCCATAGATTGGGAGCCTTAACCTCTCTAATATATGATGTCTGTATTTTGCATGTGTGTGTTGTCCCGCTACCCTAGAAGCTATATACGACGCCCCCTCTGGGCCTCCTCCATCTGGTCACCCTGTGCGCTGCTCTCCCAGCTGGCATGTGTCAAGCTCATCAACACCTCCCCAACCGCAAAAACGTTGTGGCTACGATTGTCATCACCATCACAATGCCTTCCAATCACACGGTCTCCAGTCTCCCACCCTCTACAGCCCCACCGCAATGCAAGATCGAGGAAGCTCGGATTCCCAACACGACATAGCTCTTGGGTTTTGGCTTCAGTGCTTGCTCCTTTCACATTTCTTTACCAGCGCTCTTGGTAACATTGGATAGCTCTTTTATGCGTCAGCTCTTCAACACGTCTCGGACAACCTGCCACTTTGATTTTGAAGAAACCAAGCCCTTGGTTTTTACCCTCCCCTCCACAAAGGCAAAGGTTTTCAATATTTTATGTCTAGACCCAATCTATCCATTATTTCCTGGAATGTGAGGGGTCTAAACTCCCCGGCTCATCAAAAAACCATTCAGGCCATGCTGAGGCAAACCCCTACCACATAGCTTGTCTTCAGGAGTCAAAGCTAAGTGCAGTCGATCTAGCCCTAGCCAAGTCCATTGGTGGTAATAGACATGACAAATTCGCCTACCTCCCTGCATAGAGCACTAGGAGGGATTCTTATTCTTTAGAGCAGCGATGCAGTCTTCATATCCAAACCCTAACGCCATGAATTTGGCATTTCAATTGACGTGATGATCTGAGACTGCACTACCACATTTGTCCTCACCTCGATGTATGGCCAAATACTCCACAGAAACAAGGAGATATTCCTCTTGGAACTCTTGCAAATTTGCCCATCACTGGCCACCAAGTGGCTCCTTCTGGGCGATTTCAACCTAATCTACATGGCCATCGATAAAAACAACTCAAACCACAATCAACGTCTTATGGGAAGATTTCACAACACCCTAAGTCCCTGTGAACTACAAGAGATTCACCTCCAGAACTGCAGATACACTTGGAGTAATGAAAGAGATAACCCCACTATAGTTAAACTAGATGGATGCTTCTGCAATACTGCTTGGAACACCAGCTTCAGCAACCATGCCCTTCAAACCTTATCCACATCCCTTTCTGATCACTACCCCTCCTCCTTTCTAACATTAGTGGACCACGACCACCCAAAGTTTTCTGCTTAAAAAATTTCTGGACCTGACTGCCAGCTTTCCAGCAGGTTGTCCAGGACGCATGGACGGAGACCTTGCCTGGCCACAACCGGATTACCACCTTCAACATGAAACTTAAAAACACGGCGGTTCGATTAAGGGCATGGAGCAACATGCTGCTTCCAAATGTAAAGCTGCAGCTACACATAGCTAAGGAGATCATCCTGCGTCTTGACATCGCTCAGGAAAACAGAATCCTGACTCCCGGAGAGGCCAACCTCTGAACCCACCTAAAAAAGAGAGTTATGGGTTTGGTAGTCATTCAAAAATCTCACCTCAAGCAAGCATCGCGTATTAACTAGTTGCGAGAGAGAGACGCAAACACAAAAATTTTTTCACGTCAAAGTCAACTCCCGTAGAGAAAGGAACTTTATCCAACACCTCATGAGGGATCAAGGTTAGGTGACCTCTCATGACGAAAAATCTAATGTGCTCTTTGACCATTTCTCCCAAATACTTGGCCACAACTCACAGGCAATCACCACCTTCAACTGGGAAATGTTACAACTGTCGTGTTTGGACCTACACAACCTAGACGCACCTTTCACCGAACTTGAGGTACACATGGCCATCCTTCAATTATCGAAGGACAAAGCGCTAGGTCTGGATGGTTTCAACGGAACCTTTTATTGTGCCTACTGGGATATTATAAAAGAGGACCTCATGGCCGTCTTCTAAAGCTTCTATAATCTCAGAACAACCAACTTCCAATGCTCCAACACAACCAATATTATCCTTCTCCCAAAGAAAGATGGAGCTTAATCTGCAACAGATTTCAGACCCATTAGTCTCATTCACAGTGTTTCAAAGATCATCACAAAAACTTTGGTCTTGCTCTTTGCCCTCTTCCTGAACAACCTAGTTTCTCAGAGCCAAAGTGCATTCATTAAAGGAAGATGCATTTAGAAAAATTTTCGTTACATCTGGAATCTTGCAAGATCCCTTCATCATGCGAGAATACTAACTCTCCTCCTCAAGTTAGACATCGCCAAGGCCTTCGACTCGGTCCGCTGGGATTATTTGCTGCATTTGTTAATAGCAAAGGGGTTCCCTCCTTGTTGGAGGGATTGGATCTCTTGCCTCCTCTCCATTGCAACCTCCAGAGTCCTCCTAAATGGCGTTCCTGGTAACATTATTTAACACCGCAAAGGTCTTTGACAAGGTGACCCACTCTCTCCCTTCCTCTTTATCCTAGCGATAGACCCTATCCATAACATCCTCAATATTGCAACGGAACGAGGTCTCTTGCAACCTTTACACGACTGTGCAGCAACCCTACGAACCTCCTTCTATGCAGATGACATGGCCATCTTCAACACCCTTGTCTATGTCCTTAAAAAATTTGGTGAAGTTACAGGTCTACACACAAACTTACAAAAAAGCCGAGTGGCACCGATACGCTAAGAAGGGACCGATTTACAAGTCATGCTTCACGATTTACCAGCCATCATAACTACCTTCCCCCTAGAATATTTGGGCCTAGCCCTCGCAATACGAAGGCTTTGTCGCCTACACTTTCAAAGGCTATAAGACAAAGTGTCTGGTCGCCTGTCCAGCTAGCGGGGTAGATTATTAACACTTGCGGGTTGGAAAATTCTAGCAAAATCAGTCCTAAACGCCCAAGCAACATACCTCCTCACAATTATCAAACTGCCAGCAAGAGTGCTCCAGTTCTTAAATAAACGGACGAGACAATTTCTTTGGGCTAGTTCGGATCAACTCACGATGGGCAAGTGTAAGGTCAGTTAGGACAAGGTGTGCAACCCACACATCTTGGTGGCCTGGGTCTCTTGGACCTCCATTGCGTGAGCCCTACGAATTAGATGGCTATGGCATGAGTGGGTGCCCATAGACAAGCCATGAAAAGGAATGCAAACCCCTTGTGATGATCATGATAACCTTTTATTTGTGGCAACCACTTCTATTACAATTGGCGATGGTAAATTAGCAAGCTTCTAGAACTTGGCTTAGGCACATGGAAGACGCCCACAAGACATCGCCCCATGCCTTTTTGTAGCCTCTAAAAGAAAAAAAAACTGATCCTTGAATGCGGCTTTAACTGGAAACAAATAGCTACAAGATCTCAACTGGTTCACCAACTCAACCGCACAGCACATTCAAGAACTCGTCGCCCTCTGGGGCCATATTTCCTCCTTGAACCTTTAGGAAGGGGCAGAGGACTGCATCACTTGGAAGCTCACTCCGCACAGAAACTACACCGCAGCGTCAGCATACAAAGCGTAGTTCTTTGGCACAATGAACACCTCCATGAATCCCCTAGTCTAGAAGGCTTGGGGCCCCCAAAAATGCAAAATATTCGCATGGCTGGCTTTGCAGAATAGGTTGTAGACTGTTGATCGCCTCTCTTCAAGAGGATGGCTAAACCAATCGATTTGCCCCCTCTGCAGGATCTTCCCTGAAATGGCCATACACCTCTTCGCTGAATGCCGCTACACAAAAAGAATTTGGACTCTCATCGGTCAATGGATTACCTCAGACTCCATTGACCTAGCTTCTTGGCACACCGCCACCTCCATTCGACATTGGTGGGAGTCTGCTATTCTCAAACCAGACGTATCTTGCAAACTTTTAGCTTCTTTAATGATGCTCGTCACTTGGGAAATCTGGAAGGAAAGAAATTCTCGTATTTTTTGCGACGTAGAGGCCTCCCCAAGTCCCCATCCTTCCTCCTTGCAAAAATCAAGGAGGAGTCTCAAACCTAGCTTTTGGCCGGAGCAAAAAACCTAGCGGAGATCCTACCTAACGCTGTAATGCCGGACTTCTTCCCTTTTGGGTGTGACCTTTTAGGCTGCTACTCTCTTCTCAGCTTTTAATATATGGCAGTGCTTCTGCCCGTTAAAAAAAAAGATACCACACCTTTTTTTAGATTTTCTTGTTACCTGATCGCCTGAACACATGGATATGGAAATGTAATATATGTGTGAAAAAGCGCTAGTAAGTACAATGTTTAAAACTAACCTGAACATATGAAAAAGAAGCTGATGTAGTTTAATACTACAATAACTTCTGTTCCAGAAGTTAAAAGGACCGCCGCACCGCCGCACCGCTTCTTGTTTAATGGATGCATAGGTCCCCATTGAGATATAAATAGCTTAATTTGGCATGGCCATCTCATTCTATTACCATGTTTTCTTGCCTACTTGCTAGCACGGCTTTTTTTGGGCTTTTGACTTCTTCGAATATCGAAACAAACGGAACGACTTCTTGAAACGGATTTTCAAACGGCTTTTTAAATTTAAAACTGTATGCACCATCTATGTCAACATTTTTATCATCCCCTGTCGTCTCAAAATACGTCGACAAAAGACATCAACCAAAAAAAAAAGAGCTACGTCTTTATGGCTTATAAGGTAATGGCTCCGAACACTGCATTCGGACACTGAAGCAGGAGACTATCAAACTTCCGAACTAGTTCGAGAACGGTACTAGTTACCACCAATGCAAGCAAGCATAATATCCCGCGCTGGCAATGCAGCAAAGTTTTTCGACACCAGGAAAAGAAAGATTCGAAAACGAAAGGTCTATACATGCTCGGTGAAGAGAAAGCTAGCGAGCATATATATATAACCTAACACACAAATCCAGTAAGATCGAATTAGCGAGGATTTAGGAGTCGATGCTGGTCCATCGCTTCAAAGCAAGCAAGCAAGCATCCATGTGACGCTGTATCTTGCTCCTTCCTCGAAGAACTGTGCATGCATATGCTTGTGCCTGCCTCGCTAGCACACTGTCCCCACGCCGCATGCTTTCCGGTCTCTGTCTCGACGCCCCATACCGGAGACACGACGAGCTGCTCGCGCTCGCCATCCCAGCACGCCTTTGCTTCGTCGGGCACTTGCTGCTCTTGCTGGACGGTACCGCTCAAACCTCGTTGGAGTTTTCTGTTTTGTACGTTTAATTTGTACGTACTCCATCCGTTGAAAACCTAAAGTTTGGGGACCGTTTCGCTTGCTTGCATGCCAGCCACTCATGACTATCGATCGGCATAGTACTCGATCGACAGATCAGCATATGGACCCATCCGTTTTTACACAAGTGCCGACGAACCTTCCTATCTTAAAACGAGGAAAATCCAATTTTGTTATGGTGACATTAACCAACTAGCTCAATTTTTGTTCTTGGGCCTAAAATTTCTCCTAGAAAATCATGGATTTCAGACCAAGACGATGTGCCCCTTTGTTTTTCGTACAGCTAGACGTCCAAGCCAAAACAATACCGACCTCAGGTATTCTGAAGTGGGCAGTGAAGCCTAGAAATGATTAGTTTCTTGCGTAATTGGGAGCCGTGTCTGCCAATCGATCGATCGAGATGGTGAAGCGCGCTGTTCACGCTGTTATTGTCAACACCCTTCAGTTGTTGCTCGATGGTACAGGTCGTGGTGCGCCATAATGGAAGGATCATAATCTTTTCCTTTTCCTCGACACAACGGCACGTACCGCGACAGCGAGGTTAACACCAGGGTCACTCTTGGAAGTGCTAATGCGAAAGCACTCGATGCATGGTTGAATGGCTGGACGTGGAGCTAGTGGTGCGGTGGGACTCCGACGTCGCACCCTCCTCGCCTGGCCGGAGATGGAGACGTTCAGGTGTTCATTCGCCTCACCCTAGATGCCACTTTCTTCCCGAAAATTCTGCAGTAAACCAACCTAACCTCTAGTTAGTTGGATTTGAACCAAAGCCGTTAGCCACTTTCTACTTACAACAGGGGAGAATGAAACCGGTAGGGTATAGTAGGAAAAGTTGGAGTTGTCTTTTTTTTTTGGAGCACGAGTCGTCTAAAAAATTTTACGTCACGGCAACATGGAACATGAATACAAGAGCAGCACTGCAACAGCTCCATTAAGAATATGCCCAATGAATGGGTGTCCCAAGTGGTGGTCTCACCTAGGCACAAGCCAACCCACTGGTCCTGCAATGCATGTAGCTGTGTTTCATTCGGTTTTTTCGGTATAAACAATTTGGTAAATACGGTGTATATGATGTATACGGTACTATTAATCTGGTAAATATGGTACTATTTATAATACGGTTCGGCATCGGTTAATATCACTTTATTTCGATTCGGTATCGGTGAATACTATATTTACCAAAATTAACACAAATTAAGAAATGAGTAAAAAATGCTTGCGGTCACAAAATTTGACACTTCAATGCTTCACAGCCGGACATAACATAAGAAATTAAGAATTAAGAACTACACTCTACAGAGTTAGTCCCTTAGTAGCTAGCCCCGCTCCAAAGCTTACAAGGGAGTACCGAGCTTGCAAGCATCCAGGTTGCCATGCTCTATTGCTCTGTCGGTCTGTTACTTGATCATCAGAATGTTGTCCAGCTGAAAATGGAACACAAAGTATTCCATTCAAAGGCTGCAGTATGAAACTGAATGGATTGTTGTCAACACTCAACAATGACGATTCTACAGAAATCTTTTGATAGACAAGAAAGATCTTTCACATGCTCTCTGTATTCCCTGAAATTGTGCACCCATTTATATCAGAAAATGTGGCATGTGCCTGAGTTGGATGGGCTGACCGGCCGAGCCTGCGAGCCAGAGGGTGAGGCCCAGCTGCGCCGAGGGCCCCGAGAGGGATTTTTTTTTGTTTTTCCATGGTTTTTATAAAAAAAAACCGAAATCCCGAAAAACCAAATTTTTGTAAATCGTACTGGATATTGATCAAACCGAGTTGACCAGTATACTATGGAATATGGTTTATTTGGTATGATATCGGAATGAACAGCCCTAAATGCATGGTAGCTTTAATGGATTCATAAATAATTTTGTGCCCCTACTTTGTTCCAATTTATACTTTTTTTTCCAAATGCTTACATTGAAAACCGTGAATAATAAAAGAAAACAAATTACACTTGCCCTGCCCTACTTGATTAGCCATAAAACTATCTATCCCCACCTCTCCTCTCCGGCTCTCCCTCACCCACTCCTTTGGGAAGAGTAGCTAAAGAGTGCGAGCTACTGGTCCAAACACCTATCTTATTTGACGAGTATAACTCTGTCTCAATTGTTTCTTTTTATTTGACCCAATATAAGCATTTTTGTACTGTGTCATGGTCTTTGGTTCTGGATCTAATAAAGTACACCCTCTATTCTTTTTTACTTGATATTTTTGACTTTTTATAGTATTCGAGATCCGACTTTGACTGTTATTTTTATAACTTTACACTAAGATACACTAATAAAATTATAGTAATGTGAAAGCATTTTAACGATAAATCTAATGATATAATTTTTATATAACTAATCTATGTAGTTCAAAATTTATTGGTGGCCGAACTTTAGAAAATTCAATACTATAGATTTTAGGAACTAAAATAAAAAATTAAGAGAGGAGTAAATGTCAGCAATGCCAACATATCCGTGAAATAGAGGCTACAATGCAACAAGTGCAACATGCGAGCTCGTCCGTTCGATCTGCCCTCCAAGGCCAGGACGAAGGCGGAATGGGGAGTCCCACCTGACACCCTCGTCCCAACGATTCGACGACCCTCCCGCGCCGCCTCGGCCGTCAGACACGAAGCGGCCCCGACGGCGCTTTCGTCCAGATGGATTCGGTGGTAGTCAAAATGCGCTTCAGTGCTCTCATCCACATGGATTTGGTGGAGATGCCCAATCAACTGAAGTTAATTCCACTCCCAACACTCTTGATGGTTGCATCACACCAAAGAGGAGTTCAAGGTTGCTGTTATGTGTGACTGTGAGTATGATAATGGAGAGGGATTCCTGTCGTATTGTATTCACAAATTTTCCGTATTGTATTTACAAATTTGTTAATCTTCTTATTATTTTCTTTTGTTGAACAAACAGACTTCTTCATGTACTCCTGAGTGCACGGAGGAATTGAGGCCCGCCGTTGGTATGGCATTTGGATGTGAGGCAATGATTGTTGTCAAGCATTATATTGATAGCGGGAAGTACAAGGTAGAAAAACTTTGTTGAGGAACACACGCACCATCTTGTGACACCTAGTAAGCTTCATCTAATTAGATCAAACTGTGAAGTTAGTGACAAGGCAAAGACTACATTGTTTGATTGCAGTAGAGCTAGCATAGGGACATCCCAGGCATATGTGCTGTTTTATGCTAGTGAGGGGGGTTTTGAGAATGTGGGATGCACAAGAAGGGACTTGCAGAATTACCGATGTGATCTTACAGAGAGTCTCAACGATGGTGATGCTGAAATGATTATCGAACAACTCAGAAGAAATAAGGACGTAAATTTTGCATTTTTGTTTGATTATGTCCTGGATGAAAATAAAAGATTGGTTCATATGTTTGGGCTGATGCCATAACCAGGAAAAACTGTAGTCTTTTTGGTGATGTTGTATCTTTTGATTCCACATGCACCACAAACTAGTACGACATGATTTTTGACCCTTCACAGGTGTCAATCATCATTTGCAAAGCGTGGTCTTCGCTGGTGCATTCTTAGCAAATGAGAAGATTGAGTCATACGATTTGGTTGTTTCAGACCTTCTTAAGAGTAATAGGGGGTGCAGCCCCTAGACTCATCATAACAGATGAAGCTAAGAGCACGAAGGCTGCTATTAGCACTGTGTTACCAACAACCAAACATATGTTGTGCATGTGGCATATCATGCGAAAACTCCCTGAGAAGATTGGTCCTGATGTACGCATGGAGGATGAATTCTTGGCCTGTATTAACTCTTGTGTCTGGGGATCGGAAACTGTGGTAGAACTTGAATCAAAATGAAGTTCTATCATTTTTTTTATTTTCAATTGGAGAGCAACAAATGGTCGGCTAGAAGGTATCAAATTTGTGAATCGTGGATCCCGGCCTACTTCGTGGACATATTCTTATCAGGTATTCTCGGAACCACCTCAAGGTCTGAGGTGCCAATTTGTTCTTTAATCGATTTGTCCATTCCAAGCTTACTTTGGTCGAGTTTTGGATTCGATTTGAAACAGCTTTAGAAACTCAATGGCATCAAGAATTGCAAGCTGACAACACTAGCATTAATACGAGCCCTGAGCTGACCACACCTTGGGGAATAGAGAAACACGGAAGTATGGAGTACACACACGAGGTCTTTGAGAAATTCTAGAAAGAGATAGTTGCAGCTAGGGACCATTGCATCATAGATAGCATGGTACAGGAGGAGCACATGAAAACCATGTCCGTCATTGATGATTACAATAGAGTTCGAAAAATCCACTGTGACGCAGCTACCCTGGTAGCTGAGTGATTGTGATGTTTTTTTGAATCAGAAGGAATTACATGTCATATTGTACATGCCTTGATATGTGCAAGGCTAAACGAGCTACCGTGCCATTATGTTCTAAATAGATGGCGGAAAAAGTACGATAGGTATCTGAATTACTAATATGCTTTCACACTTACATAAATCTTGTATTCAATCTGGTAACAAATTTTTTTTTTTTGCAGGGTGGGTATTCAATCTGGTAGATGGCGGAATAGAAGGCAACCTACTACAAGAGAAGATGCCTACCTCCTTAGAACTAGCAATGAGAAAGAAGGTTTCTGTTGTCTGCAACAAGTTTGATAATCTCATTCGCATGGCTACGCAATCGAACGAAAGCATGGAGTGAAAAGCCCTGGAAAAATTCAAAATAAATTTCTGTGCTTTTTGCTGCATTTTTGAGTGAATTTCGAAAACTTTCCTTTTCGGGAAAGTTTCGTCGGATTGCGCTTTCCTTTCTCGGCCTTTCCGCTTTCTCCTCCATTGGCGCCCGCTTCCTTTCCGCCTCCCTTTCTCTTGCGCCCGCGCGCGTCTCACGGGCGCCACCTCTCCTTCCGCCTTCCGCCGCCGCCCGCCTCTCCTCCCTCACCGCAAGCGCCCGCCTCCTCCCGCCACTCGCGACGCGCTGCGCGCGCGCGCGCTACGCCCGTGGCACGCCGCGCTGCGCTGTCCCCGCGCGCCCGATCTCGGACCGCCTCGCGCCCGACAGCCTCCTGTCCGAAGCGAGCGGACGCGCGCGCCACGCCGCTTCGCTCCAGCCCCGCCCACTTGGCGACGACGCCTCTCTCTCGCGACGCGGCACGCCGCGCCCGGCCGCAGCTCAATCGCTTCGCTGCCGCGCCGCCGCCTGTGCGAGCCATGCGTCACCTCGCCTCCCATCGGCGGGTTTAAACGCCTTGACGGCCCGCCACCTCCTGCTCGGCCGAGCCCCGCCGCCGCTTCTCCCGAAGGAACCCCTCCTCCGCGCGGTATAAAGCCCTCCCTGCCATTTCTCTTCCTTTGCTTTCCGAGCTCCCAAACACCACCATTCCTCCCCACCTCCAGAGCCTCTCCCGAGCCTCCGATTGGAGCCCCGCGCCTACGCCTCCGCCTCCGCCGTCCCTCGCGCGGTGGCCCCGGAACCAATCTCCCTCCTCCCCATTTCTAAATTGCATTCGTCTGGAGCACCTTCACCCACCCCTATTTACTTTGCCGCTCTCCTCTGCCAGTGAAGCCTCGTGGAGCGCCGCTGTCGAAGTCCACCGCCGCCGCAACCACCTCTCCGTGGCCACCACCCCAAGGCTCGAAGCCACCATCGCCACCAATGTGAGCTCCCAACTCCCGGATGGTGTAACCGCCCCGATTGAGCTTCCTCGCCGCCGGTGACCCTCTCCACCGTGAAATCCCCGAACCACCCCCTTCTCCCTCCCTCTCTCCCCTTTGGTCCCCGCAAATGCTAACCACCCGAAATGGGTTCCCCGCAGTCCCCTCTACCCGCCGGTACTCTCGGTGACCGCCGGCGAGCCCCCTAGCGCCCGGACCGCCGTTGCCACCGTTGCTCTGCGCGCCAGCACTGCCGCGGCCGGAGGAGGAAGACGATGGACGGGCCCTCCTTCGCCGCTCGGATCTACCCCCACCTTCTAACCTCACCGTTGATCGCCTCGCACGCCGCCCGCCGCCATCTCCCGTCCCGCCACTCCACGCGCCGCGCATCCGATCATCGCGTGGCGCGCGCGCGCGGGCAAGCCTCGGCTTTCGCCGCGCCTCTCGCACACGCGCGTTCCCGTGGGCCGCTGGCGTCCGCCGGGCCGCTGCATGCGCGCCAGCCGGGCCTTTACTGCTCATCGAATTTCCAATGGTTTATTAATTTCTAAAATCCCAGAAAATCCAAATAAATCCTAGAAAATCACAGAAAATCCCAAAATTCCCAAATTTCACCACTTTGCTCCAAATATTATTCTAGACCCTCCGTGAACTCCATTTCCACAGATTCATCCTAGAAAATTCCTAAAAATCCATTTGGAGTGTTTATGCAATTTATTTCTTTTAATTAAATTATTTTTCCTCGCTTGATTAGTTGCAAGCTGGATTTATTTCATTTTAATTGTTTGCGTTAGTGTCTGAGATCCCGAGATTCAAGAGCGTGCTCAGATCCAGTGCTTCGACGCTCGAGCTCGCAGAAATCATCCTGATAGACGGCAAGTCCCAAATCCTTTGATCATATTGTATCCCATAATGTTTAAATATGTTAATACATTATTTGCATTGAGCTAGTTCTGAAATATTAGTTCAAAATAAAAATAAAATGTTTAGAATGTCATGTGATATAGTTAGTCCTACCACCGTTAAATGCCATGATTAAATTGTAGCCATGCCTTTGAAACCCTAGAAATAATTATCTGATATTCTAGAGAATTGTAGGTTATTATTATCATGCAAAAATGTTACACTAATAAGGTTGTGGCTGTGGGCCAATAGAATCTGGAAAACCCGACTCTAAGGTAGGGTGGTATGGGACACCGTATCTTAGAGCGAGAGTGCCACAGTGCACAAGGTAGGGTAAGAGTTGGGGAGAGCCGCGAGACGGTCTTTGCCCACCTCTTATCCTAGGGCTGGAGTGGGGTAAGGGTGAGTGGGAAACCGCGGACGGCCCACGCCACCGCTACCTTAGTTTGGGTCGCGGACCGGCGAGGTTGCGGGCCATGTGAAAATATAAGGACCAAACCCTTACGCTGAGCAAATGTCACGTTGATCGCCAACCACAGGAGTTGACTTGTCAACACTTGTCGATTAGCTGCTCAACTCGATTGAAACTCTACAGGAGGATAGCAGTAAGGTTAGGCTGGCCGTGCTGCGGATGCCTAACAACGGTGGAATTCACTCGAAGCGGACGTGGTCCTCTCTTGTGTGTGTGTGTGTGTGTGTGGGTGTGAGCTGCACTGAGTGAATTCTACTGGTAGAGCCTATATGAAGAGTTGAGCAGAGAAACGACTGCTTTTTCTTAACTCTTTAGCGGAGTTGAGGAATCGTGTGGGTAAAGCCGAGCAAACTCGCAGAGTCAAATAAATGGTATTCGAATACGCTGTGCTCCTGTTATTGAGCCGTGTCACTTGGGTGATTCCAGCAGCAAAGCTTAAGTAGATTTGTAAATACTTTAACTTGGTTAGTTGGTTAATGAACTCTTGATGAAAACCCCTGAGATCTTAAGGAGTAAGTTTTGTGTCCGTCTTATGAAAATGTTTGCAAATAAAATTGCATCCACCAAATGTAATAAACCAAGTATACACCCTTCCTTGGAATTTCCGTGCATATAGTAAATTAAGATCCTTTTGGGATTTGCTGAGCCGGTTGTTTGGCTCACGGCTTGCTTAATCCAACCTTTAGAGGATCAAGACGAATGGGAAGGGCTCCCGTTGAAGAAGTCCTGCAGGATCTTTTCTTCGACAAGGATCCTGGTCGTAGGTCTCCGCCGCGCCGGCGCTCGAGCCTTTGTAATGTAATATACTTTGGGCTTGCACGCCTACTGTAAAAACTGGATGTTAATCCGTATGTCAAATATATGCTGGTCTTTTGTTGTAAGCATGCAATGGTATATTTATGCGACACTCCATAACTCGCTCATGCTTGAATAGTTACGAATGTCGTGTCCGACGCGCCCGAAACGGGCGTTATAAGAAGTGGTATCGAGCAGCTCTTTGACCGTAGGTTGAGACCTAAGGTCGTCTAGGAAGCGATTTTATCGCAAAAAAATTAATTTAAGGCATAAAAGAGTTTATGAAAAATATAAGTATTATTGCTGTCTTGTTTCTCTCTTGTTGCTACTTTCTGTCTTAGTTTATTTCGCTAAGTTTTAATTTTCGCAAATGTTTACCGTCTTACTTGTCTAACTTCAAAATTTCGTTTCCGCAGATGGTGCGCCTCGCTTTCTCCCGCCCGACCGTAGGGATGGATGGCACCACAAGTTGTGGGAAATGCGACGATACCTGAGCGAGAGGAAACCACGGCCAGTTGATCTACGCCGAGGACAGCCCACCAGACCGCTTCTACGAGTACAAGGCTTGGGTGGTCCTCGACCCCTTGCCTATCCGCCCAGACAGGAAGCGGAGGTTCACCGCCCGACGGGTGAACGATGAGGATGCTGTTCAGGACGTGGCTCTGAAGGCTGCGCTCTATCTCAGAGACTACTACCACCAGGAGCTAGCAGGGACACCTTTCGACCTGGTGCCGCGTCCGCACTTTGGGGACTTTATAGTCCCTAGGTTCGGTGAGGATGATGATCCCCGCCTAGCGGGTATCGCCACCCTTATGTCGCAGCAGGTCGCCAGCTACGACAGAGCAGTCGAGGAGGCCAGAGTCTGGCAGAGGCAGTTGTGGGACACTCGTGAGGAGGTTCAGCGCCCGGAGTCCTCGTCCGCTACGAGGCCCGTGGAGGCAGCAGAGGTCTCAGATAGTGCGAGTCGCCAGCGCTCACTCCTCTTGTGCTTCGTGCGCCTAGGCCCAAGCGCCGATGATCATGCGGCGCAGATCGCGTCTTGCCCGCCAAAGAGCCCCGCTTGCCCTCCCAGCACTAGGGGACGACGAGGAGTAGACGCCGTCCGTTAGTGGTAGCCTGACCTTTTGGTGATAGATGTACTTTTGTATGTAATGCAAGTGTAACATGAACCTTTATGTGGTCTGTGCACCACTTGCTTAATGTAAATTATGTTGCTACCTCTTTTAATTTGTTTGCTTAATTATCAGTATATTCTTCCTGTGTTCAAAGCTTTCTCCTGTCCCCTTCGCTCTCGTTCTTATCTTTTCGTCCTATACTTGCCTTGAAAATTCAAAGTCTTACTTATCTGTTTGATTGCCAAAGCCGCTGCAAGGCTAACCTCAAGTTCCCAATCAACAGATGGAGCCAGCAGAGCGCATGTGTCGAACCAAAGAGCGTGGTGCACCGCCACCACTGTAACACACTCGCCAATGTTATTGCAATGTTAGAACGGAATCGATATCAAGGAGAGCGTAACATACCGCGAATGTTGGATCAACACCCGATTGATTGAACAACCGCCACCGATCCCCGTGAGTACAGGTGGAGGCAATATTCCACGGATGGTGCTCCAATTACCACCCGTGGAATGACTTTCTAAAGACACGCCCACCCACTTTCTCCACAACCGCGATCCTATGGTTGCTGAAGATTGGTGGCGATGTAGAGAGGAAGCTTCGATCGCGCAGCAGACGATAAAGAGAAGGTGCTATATGCATCCCACCGCCATGTGGTGCAAGAATGACTTGGTGGATCAATTATCGCGCACACCGCAGAATAGAGAGATTAGCCGAAGATTTCTCCAAGGCCTTCCGTAAGGCCCACATCCTCGACGGCATTATGGAAGCAAAGCGCGGAATTTTTGGCGCTTAAACAAGGTGGCCGACAAAGAATGGAGTATTTACACCAGTTTAACCACCTCTCCGATTTGCCCCGAGGATGTTGACAACGAAGACAAGAAAATGAACAAGTTTCGTGCGTGTTTGCAAAGAGCTTTTGAGATTCCACATTTCAGCTTTGAAGTTCAAAGATCCAATGATATGGTTGATGGCTTGATCAACTCAAGAAGCCGAATCGAGATGGAAGACTATAGAAAACGCAAGGCAAACACACGATCGCAGCCATCTTCCTATACCGCACAACGAGCCAAGACAGCAGGATCTTCTTCATATCGATCCCCATCCTCCCGCAGATGTGATGATGTCAAGAACCGCCTAGTCGACTCAAGATTATACTTCCTCTACCATTGGCTCTCAAGTGTCCCACTTGTGGTGGGAATCACCGCTAGTAGCTGCTCGCGAAGGTCAAACGCATGTTTCCACCTGCGGTGAGATAGGGCACTACAGAGACCAAAGGTCCCAGAAGAACTTGCCTCGATGCAGCCAAGTTGCAAGTTCGTAACCAACAAAGAAGAAGAGGTTAAGTCACAAGCAACCCCGGCACCCCCAAAGGAGGATTCTTGCAGACAAAGCAGCCAACCTCGGTCCACCGCAGCACTCGCGAATTTCTCACCACAGTGCAGAGGCAGAGGCGTAAGCAATGTCGACCCACTTTTATGCCGAGTGAACCATGTATCTCGCAGAGGATGCCACTGGAGCAAGTGACATCATTGTTGGTATGTTCCCAATCAATTCCATACCTGCATTGATTTTATTTGACCCGTGCAACGATTCATTTATTTCAAAGAGTTTTGCTGCAAGAAATCAATTACCTTCGTTGCATTACCAAGACCTTATGTGGTGGAAACCCTGGTTAGAATGGAGTCCCACCGTGGGTGTGCGGGACTTAATATAAAAATCCAAGGGTAGACTTTAGAGCGACTTGTTGCGACTAGATATGTCCGGATTGGATGCCATCTTGGGCATGAACTGGTTGGCCAGGAATAAAGGCAAGGTAGATTGCGAGATCAAAACAGTGTCTTTGGTTAACCCTGAAGGTCAGAAAATAGTAGTAGAGACAGATCGAAAAGTGCTGAAAGATGCCAAGAAACGTATGATCAACATGATAGCAGCCACACCTGACCAAGTGCCAATAGTACAAGAGTACCCTGATGTATTCCCCGAAGAATTACCAGGAAGACCCCCTGACAGGCAAGTAGAACTTGCAATAGAATTGGTGCCTGGTACCCAGCCAATTGCCAAACACCAGTATAGAATGTCAGCTAGTGAGTTGAAGGAACTGAAGAAGCAGTTAGATGAGTTACAAGAGAAAGAATTCATTCGACCAAGTACTTCACCATGGTCAGCCCCAGTACTGTTTGTGAAAAGAAGAATGGCGAATTGAGAATGTGTGTAGATTACAGAGGTTTGAATGTCACACCATCAAGAACAAGTATCCTCCCAAGAATTGATGATCTGTTTGACCAACTTAAAGGAGCCAAAGTGTTCTCCAAGATCGACTTACACTCGGGTTATCATCAGCTCAAGATCCGAGAGCAAGATCGAGAGAAGACAGCCTTCATTACCAGATATGGATTGTTTGAGTTCACGGTCGTGCCCTTTGGTTTAACCAATGCGCCAGCATATTTCATGAATCTTATGAATTTGGTGCATATGGACCAATTGGATCGATTTGTGATTGTTTTCATTGATGATATTCTGATTTACTCCAAGAATGAAGAAGAGCACAAACAGCATTTGCATATGGTTTTGACCAGATTGAGAGAGCATAAGTTATATGCAAAATTTGATAAATGCAGTTTTTGGTTGAGAGAAGTCGCTTTCTTGGGTCATATTATATCTGAAGATGGAGTGAAGGTTGATCCAGAAAAGATTTCAGCGGTGATGGAATGGAAACAGCCTAAGACAGTGACCGAAGTGAGAAGCTTCCTGGGATTGGCGGGTTATTATCGCCGATTCATAGAAGGTTTCTCAAGAATATCTCGCCCACTCACTCAATTGTTGAAGAAAGACAAACCGTTCACATGGACTAATGCATGCGAGGAAAGCTTTCAGATGTTGAAGACCAAGTTGACAACAACACCAGTGCTGATTTTACCCAATCCAGAGAAGGAATTTCAGATTTATTGTGATGCCTCAAAGCAAGGTTTGGGTTGTGTGCTTATGCAAGACGGAAAAGTTGTTGCCTATGCATCAAGACAGTTGAAGCCACATGAGGAGAACTATCCCACTAGGGGTGAAAACGGGTCGGGTTAATCCCGACCGATCCGGCACCGAATCCGATTGGTACCGAATCCGACTAGTACCGAATCCGGAGAAAAAAAATATGGGTTAGGATATGGTAACAGCAATATCCGTCCGAATCCGAATATCCGTCCGAATCCAATACGTCTTCAAGTATGATTTCAGGTTAGTGCTACTATTTGACGTTTTATTTTCTTTTGTAATGGTAAAATAAAATCCTCCACATCAGCTATTAAATAGTAACATCAAGTCAGTGCGTCCTACTCCATTTACTGCACTGTATGCATTCTTTACAAACAAGTAGGGGTGCAAACGAATTGGGTTAATCCCGACCGATCCGACACCGAATCCGATTGGTACCGAATCCGATTGATACCGAATCTGGAGAAAAAATATGGGTTAGGATATGGTAACAGCAATATCCGTCCGAATCCGATCCGTTTTCACCCCTATATCCCACACATGACTTGGAACTAGCAGCTGTGGTGCATGCCCTCAAAATTTGGCGGCACTACTTGCTAGGAAATCGTTGTGAGATATTCTCAGATCACAAGAGTTTGAAGTATTTGTTCACACAACCTGAATTGAACATGAGACAAATAGCAGATGGCTAGAACTAATCAAAGATTATGATGTTGATCTCCAGATCACCCGGCAAGGCAAATGTAGTTGCTGATGCCCTTAGCCGTAAAGCTCGTCCAAGCAAAGGCAATCAATCAGAGTACCCACCTGAATTGCAGAGAGATATATTACACCTGAACTTGGTAATCACGAACAAGGTGAAGAAGCAACTTTAGAGATTCAACCACTATTGCGGATCAGATTAAAGCGACCAGATGAAGATGAAGAGATTCAAAACTGAAAAAGAATATTCAAGAAGAAAATTCATCGAGTATGCGCTAGACGAGCATGGAATCCTTACTTTCCATGGTCGCTATTGCATACCCAACAAGAAGGAATTGAGAGAGTTGATCTTAGTGAAGCCCACTCCTCTCAATTCTCAATTCATCCAGAGGCACAAAGATGTATCAGATTTGAAAAAGGTATTGGTGGAACCAAATGAAGAAAGAAGTGGCGTAATATGTAGCTAAATGTGATGTCCGCCAATGATCAAGATAGACCACCAAAACCATCGGGATTGTTGCAACCTTTGCCAATTCTCGAATGGAAATGGGATAGCATTGGTATGGACTTCATCACGGACTTCCCAAGACTCGTGAGGGATATGATGCTATTTGGGTCATTGTTGATAGATTGACCAAGGTGGCTCATTTCCTCCCGATCAAGCAAACTTATGGGAAGGATAAACTTGCCGAGTTATACTTAACTGAATTGTGACACCGCATGGAGTTCAAGAAGATTGTGTCGATAGAGGAGCACGCTTACGCCCAAGTTCGGGAAAAGTTGTATGAAGCCATGGGCACCGATCTGAATTTCAGCTCAAGATATCATCCATGCATGATGGACAAACAGAGAGAACCAATCAGATTCTAGAAGACATGTTAAGAGCTTGTGCGATAGTGTATGGAGCAACATGGAACACCTGCTTACCATTTGCTCAGTTCTCATACAATAACAGCTATCAAGCCAGTATTCAAATGGCACCATTTGAAGCACTCTATGGCAGGAAATGCAGGACTCCACTGAACTGGACAAAAACAGGAGAGCGACAACTCATTGGTCCCCAGATTGCTCAAGATGCAGAAACACATGTTAGGATTGTCAGGGACAGACTGAAGATGGCACAAGACCGACAGAAGAACTATGCAGATAATCGCAGGAAAGATTTGAGTTTCGAAGTTGGAGATTATGTCTATATCAAAGTCACCTCATTCAAGATAGTCAAGAGATTTCAAGTCAAAGGCAAACTAGCACCAAGATATGTGGGACCGTTTCAGATAATTGGAAGAGTTGGGGAAGTAGCTTACCAAGTGCAGCTTCCGCCCAACTTATCTAGAATTCACAATGTGTTCCACGTATCGACTTTCTAAGTGTCTACGCCACCAATGATGAAGTGCCACCGTCGACATTGAATTGCAAGATGATTGCACATATGTCAAGAACCACTACAAATACTTGAAACGCAGTAAAGGCAAATCGAAACAAGAATGTCAGGTTCTGCAGAGTACAGTGGAAGAATCATACACCTGAAGAGTCAACTTGGGAACGAGAGTCAGATTTGCAGCGAGATTTTCCCAACTTACTCCCTGGACCAATTAATCTCGGGGTCGAGATTCTTTTAAGGGGGGTAGGTTGAAAAGCCCTGGAAAAATTCAAAATAAATTTCTGTGCTTTTTGCTGCATTTTTGAGTGAATTTCGAAAACTTTCCTTTTCGGGAAAGTTTCGTCGGATTGCGCTTTCCTTTCACGGCCTTTCCGCTTTCTCCCTCCGTTGGCGCCCCGCTTTCCCTTTCCGCCTCCCTTTCTCTTGCGCGCCCCGCGCCCGCGTCTCCGCTGGCGCCACCTCTCCTTCCGCCTTCCCCGTCGCCCAGCGCCTCCCTCCGCTCCCCTCGGCAAGCAAGCGCCAGCCTCCTCCCGCCATCACCTCGCGCGCGCGCGCGCTGCGCGCTGCGCCGTGGCACGCTGCGCCGCGCCGCCCTCGCGCGCCCGATCTCGACCGCCTCGCCGCCCCGGCAGCCTCGTCCGAGCGAGTGGACGCCGCCGCGCCACGCCGCCGCTCCAGCCCGCCCACTTGGCGACGACGCCTCCTCTCTCGCGCGCCACGGCACGCCGCCCGGCCGCAGCTCAATCGCCCCGCGCGCCGCCGCCTGTGCAGAGCCATGCGTCACCTCGCCCCTCCCATGGCGGGTTTAAACGCCTTGACGGCCCCGCCACCTCCTCGCGGCCGAGCCCCGCCGCCGCTTCTCCCGAAGGAACCCTCCTCCGCGCGGTATAAAGCCCCTCCCCGCCATTTCTCTTCCTTTGCTTTCCGAGCTCCCCAAACACCACCATTCCTCCCCACCCTCCGAGCCTCTCCCGAGCCTCCGATTGGAGCCCCGCCGCCTACAGCTCCGCCTCCGCCGTCCCCTGCGCCGGTGGCCCCCGGGAACCAATCTCCCCTCCTCCCCATTTCTAAATTGCATTCGTCTGGAGCACCTTCACCCACCCCTATTTACTTTGCCGTTCTCCTCTGCCAGTGAAGCCACAGGAGCGCCGCCGTCGAAGTCCACCGCCGGCCGCAACCACCTCTCCGTGGCCAGCTCACCCCGAAGGCTCTGAGCTTCAGCCACTGCCACCAATGTGAGCTCCCAACTCCCGAGATGGTGTAACCGGCCCCGATTGAGCTTCCTCGCCGCCGGTGACCCTCTCCACCGTGAAATCCCCGAACCACCCCCTTCTCCCTCCCTCTCTCCCCTTTGGTCCCCGCAAACGCTAACCACCCGAAATGGGTTCCCCGCAGTCCCCTCTACCCGCCGGTACTCTCGGTGACCGCCGGCGAGCCCCCTAGCGCCCGGACCGCCGTCGCCACCGTTGCTCTGCCGCGGCTGCACTGTCGCGGCCGGAGGAGGAAGACGATGGACGTGGCCCTCCTTCGCCGCTCGGATCTTACCCCACCTTCTAACCTCACCGTTGGATCGCCGCACACCGCCGCGCTCGCCATCTCCCGTCCCCCGCCTCCACGCGTCGCGCATCCAGATCGCGTGGCGCGCGCGAAGCGTGGGCGGCCTCGGCTACCGCCTCGCCTCTCGCGCACACGCTGCGTTCCCGTGGGCACGGGCCGTCACCGGCCCGGCTGCATCATGCGCCAGCCGGGCCTTTCTCTGCTCATCGAATTTCCAGCGTTTATTAATTTCTAAAATCCCAAAAATCCAAATAAATCCTAGAAAATCACAGAAAATCCCAAAATTCCCAAATTTCACCACTTTGCTCCAAATATTATTCTAGACCCTCCGTGAACTCCATTTCCACAGATTCATCCTAGAAAAATTCCTAAAAATCCATTTGGAGTGTTTATGCAATTTATTTCTTTTTAATTAAATTATTTTTCCTCGCTTGATTAGTTGCAAGCTGGATTTATTTCATTTTAATTGTTTGCGTTAGTGTCGGAGATCCCGAGATTCAAGAGCGTGCTCAGATCCAGTGCTTCGACGCTCGAGCTCGCAGAAATCATCCTGATAGACGGCAAGTCCCAAATCCTTTGATCATATTGTATCCCATAATGTTTAAATATGTTAATACATTATTTGCATTGAGCTAGTTCTGAAATATTAGTTCAAAATAAAAATAAAATGTTTAGAATGTCATGTGATATAGTTAGTCCTACCACCGTTAAATGCCATGATTAAATTGTAGCCATGCCTTTGAAACCCTAGAAATAATTATCTGATATTCTAGAGAATTGTAGGTTATTATTATCATGCAAAAATGTTACACTAATAAGGTTGTGGCTGTGGGCCAATAGAATCTGGAAAACCCGACTCTAAGGTAGGGTGGTATGGGACACCGTATCTTAGAGCGGAGAGTGCTTGGCGTGCACAAGGTAGGGTAAGAGTTGGGGAGAGCCGCAAACGGTCTTTGCCCACCTCTTATCCTAGGGCTGGAGTGGGGTAAGGGTGAGTGGGAAACCGCGGGACGGTCTCACGCCACCGCTTACCTTAGTTTGGGTCGCGGACCGCGAGGTTGCGGGCCATGTGAAAATATAAGGATCAAACCCTTACGCCGAGCAAATGTCACAGTGATCGCCAACCACGGAGTTGACTTGTCAACACTTGTCGATTAGTGCTCAACTCGATTGAAACTCTACAGAGGATAGCAAAGAAGGTTAGGTCGGCCGTCTTGCGATGCCTAACAACGGTGGAATTCACTCGGCGGACGTGGTCCTCTCTTGTGTGTGTGTGTGTGTGTGTGGGTGTGAGCTGCACTGAGTGAATTCTACTGGTAGAGCCTATATGAAGAGTTGAGCGAGAAACGACTGCTTTTTCTTAACTCTTTAGCGGAGTTGAGGAATCGTGTGGGTAAAGTCGAGCAAACTCGCAGAGTCAAATAAATGGTATTCGAATACGCCGTGCTCCCGGTTATTGGAGCTGTGTCACTTGGGTGATTCCAGCAGCAAAGCTTAAGTAGATTTGTAAATACTTTAACTTGGTTAGTTGGTTAATGAACTCTTGATGAAAACCCCTGAGATCTTAAGGAGTAAGTTTTGTGTCCGTCTTATGAAAATGTTTGCAAATAAAATTGCATCCACCAAATGTAATAAACCAAGTATACACCCTTCCTTGGAATTTCCGTGCATATAGTAAATTAAGATCCCTTTTGGGATTTGCTGAGCCGGTTGTTTGGCTTACGGTTTGCTTAATCCAACCTTTAGAGGATCAAGACGAAGGGGAAGGGCTCCCCGTTGAAGAAGTCCCAGAGGATCTTTTCTTCGACGAGGATCCTTGGTTGTAGGTCTCCGCCGCGCTCAGCGCTCGAGCCTTTGTAATGTAATATACTTTGGGCTTGCACGCCTACAGTAAAACTGGATGTTAATCCGTATGTCAAATATATGCTGATCTTTTGTTGTAAGCATGCAATGGTATACTCTTGCGCGACACTCCATAACTGTTCATGCTTGAATAGTTACGGAATGCCGTGTCCGTACGCGCCCCTGGAAACGGGGGCGTTACATGGAGTTCTTTACAGCAAGCGTGTTCAACATTGAGGCTCCTCTCTCACAAAGGGTTCCCGCTGTTGAACATAGTAGGAAAGAAGAATTCGAGGCTTTCACTGGTTGTAGCATTCCATCTCAAGTTGAAATCCACCCACCAAGTGATATTAGATCAAGGGGAAGAAGCAAGAGAATAAGGGGACATTCAGACAAGAAAATTGAAGGGCAGCAAAATAAAAAAGGAGACGGGCTGCAGCAGAAAAGGGTGCAGCACAGGTGCAGGTTGTGCAAGCAAGTCGTGTTACACATGACAGCCGTAATTGCCGATGAAAAGGAATGACTAGGTAAAACTATATTATGACTCTAATGGCATTTTACCATGTTCAAATTCTAATAATTTGCCTTCATCAATTTCAGGTGGGCCATCTTATCTATTGTCAGTAGCAGCCTAGCAGGGGAGATTGGGTACTAGGTTTATGTGCTAAGTTTTTGTGCTTGTCACATGTGAACCTACTATGCTTGGTGATGAATTTGCAATGAACATGGTACTGTTTGGTGTTTCGAAATTTATTCCTAATGATGTAGTGAACACTCTATCATGGGAAATGATGTAATGTCTTGAATGCTTGAGTGCAATTTGTCACGGAAGCTGGAATGAATGCATTTCTATGATGTTCGTTGTTACTTGATAGTATTGCAATGCTATGTGTGGTTTTTCTATTTTTTGTTAGCCGTTGGCACTTAGCAGCTGAACATCAATGCACATGGTAGGAAATGCATCAGCATGTAACAGGTAGCCGTTGGCATCCAGCTGCAGGTAGCAACATACAAAATTTCACATGACAATTTTCACAAAGATTTTTACACATTCAGGTCCATGCTTCCATTCATACAAAATTGTACCAATGCATTCAATTATTTGCAAACAACAAATTTGCATAGATTTTTCTGGGCACAAATTTGCATTGAACAATTCATTATCGAGCAAAACTAGTGCCAACACCTACAGAATTACAGAGTGGAGCAAACATGCACATTGTTCCACCAACATCACAATTTCTTCCACTATGTACACAGGAATAGCTACATCCATCAATTCTTGGTGTTCTTCACACCAAGTTACACCATGTCCTCCCCTGGAAGAAATCCGAATTCGATCAAGTTGAGTAGCTAGTGTCTTTCCACATGAAAATTTTACAAACTGAGTACGCCTGCATCAAAGTTATGCACAAGCAAAAGAGTTCGATCAGTTCAAATTTCTCCTAATCTGGAGGTTATGCACAAGCATCAAAGTTGAGCAGCGAATTTGAGGGTAGGGCAATGGAGTACCTGATTTAGGGACGAACGCGAGTGGCGGTGGCGGTGGGATGGGAGATGAGCACACGGAGCCGGAGAGGGGGGAGATGAGGCGGCGGTGGCGGGATGGGGGATATGAGGATGTAGAGTCGGGTAGGAGGGAGACGAGGATGTGGGGGAGCCTAGGAGGCACACGACGAGGACGTGGGTAAGTCGGAGGTGCGGCGCAGACGGTGTCAGCGGTGGCCGCCCAAACCCTACCTACATCGGGAGGCGAAGAAGCACGACGCGAAAGGGAGTCGCGGCGGGTATGGAGGATGGGGTCGCGGTGGGGCGGAGGAGGGCGGAGGGGGCCCCGACGAGGGGTGGAGCCGCGGCGCCCAAACCTTACTAGATGGTGTGGGTGAGGGTTTCGCGATTTTGTGGTTAAGCGGTGCGGGCTCGATCCCGCCTGCATCCTGGCCTTCGAGGGTAGATCGGACGGACGACCTCGCGTGTTGCACTGGTTGCACAATAGCCTTTGCTTCACTGGATATGTTGCCGTTAACAATATGAGTCTTTCTGTTAGATGGTTCTCCTAAATTCACACAGTTAGTGAAAATTTATTCAATTATTTCTTCTTTCTGCTTTTTACGATTTTCCATAACGATAGAGTTAGGTATATCCGGTATCCTAGCGCATATATGTGTGCACAATGTCTCGACGGGTTGTTTGTTCGCCTACATGTTTGATTCAAATTAGATATTTTCTCAACTTCTGGATGAGTTTTTTCAACTGTCTTAGGGAGCAAAGTATTCTGCTAAGTCTTTTGCTTCTTCGAATGTCTCCAAGAAACTTGGACTGGAGCTGTCGGAGCTCTCCCCCTCTTCCTAGGATTAGGGACAAGTGTGGTATCAGTAGCCTCTTTTCATGGTACTTCTACTCTCTCCGGTGCATTAACTGCATGTACATGCGACTTCACCACACCTTTTATGGTTAGTGAAGGCATCTGATAGGTTATTTGCTAAAAATTACAAATTAATTATTCTCTGAACCTCTTGTTCAGCTTCCTTAGTATGTGGTTGCTTGGATCACATGCAACATCGTGGTATTTGCAGGAAAAAGGTCTAGAGCCGGGTATGCTAGCTCACCCCCCTGTGCAGAAGACTGAGAAGCTTCTGCATGGTGACATACAAACAATGGTCCCTATATGTGCGAGTTGCTCTCAAGGAAAGCAGCGAGGCATCCCACATACGCCGGATACTTCACCACAATCCTTTGGGCCATGCGCATGTGGAGGGACTTCTTCTGTTTGACCAGCAAGGTCGCCTCCAGACTCTACATGGCCTCCCAGGCCACCACAGAGCACTAGTCATGAAGCCGGTGACCCTCCGCGACCTCAGACTACAGTCGGTCCTTCTCCCCCTCAAGTGCGACCCCCTGCTGAAGGAAGTTCCCCCTCTCCTCCGTAGCGTGGGCATTCACTTCAGCTGCAACAGCCTCCATAGTTGCCAATGCTTTCGCCCCCTCAGACTCGAGGAAGTGGACGTGGCTCTTGCACTCCTCCAATAACTGGCGAAGTGTGTTGGTCTCGGCTCAGGATGTGTTCAGCTGCTCCCACAGGCTCGATGCCTCCCGGAGCATCACCATCTATGCCGCCTACACCAGAGCAATAGCCTGCAAAACGTAGTAAATATGAAAAAACGACCAAACTAGTAAACAACAAAGGAGAATCCCCTCGGGGGAGAGCAGACATACCTTCGCTTCGGTCGCCTTCAGTGCCCCAAAATGAAGCTCTGGGCCGTAGGACAACAGGGCACTCTAGTTGAGGCCAGCGTCCAGGTAGTCTACGATGGCGCTGAGCGATTGAAGGACGTCCAACTGAGGGACGAAATCATTTAGGGAGAGCCTCCTAAACTCTGCCTCGATGCCTGCCTCAACCAGGGTTATACCCTAGGACAGGACCGATCACGAGAGTAACATCATTTCTTGCAAATGAAAGCAAAGCAATCTAGATACGAACAACCTACAAAATTAAACTCACTACTAGATGGAGGGATGGTGGTCAAATTCGACGACATATAGTGGTCTATAAGGCAGTTGTAATGTCGTGCTGAATAACTAGTGTAGCCCAACAATCCAACAACCAACCAATACAACAAGTATGCGAGAATAAAACAAGCAATTAGCAATAGCGAATGTATATGAATAATGGACAAAGATGAGAGAGAGATCAATCTAGTGATCTTCTTATTGATATGATTTGATGGACAAAATAGTCAACTAGCCTAAAGAGTTATTTTGGTACACGCCCACATATCTTCTTGGAGATGAAGTTGGAACCACGGGTCCACTAGAGCCGGCGCTCACCGCCCTGAGGGGTGCCGGCCGTTATACAACACCTTGGAGTTGTAGAGTCCTAGGATTCTAGGAGTAGAATCAGGATCTAAGTTGCCTTGGTTTTATTACAAACTATTTAAAGGGTCAAATTTGTAAAACTAGCTACTCAAATTTTTTTCTCTTATATCAAATTCTGAAGGAATTGTGAGGTGTTTGGTTTTAAGAACGCAAAAAATTGGCAGCTTTGATAAAATTTGGCTTCGATTTACTTTGTACCCAAAATTCGATAACATTTTATTTTCAGTGGTTCTCTAGTTCATTTTCATAACACCTTAGGGGCAAAATTCACTCAAAGCCTAGCCCTCCCGTGGGACATGCACGCACGCGTAGCACCTCACTTGGATTTTAATTCTTGTTTTAGCCAAAATGATTAATCCACAAGTGTTATGATTTAGATCAACAAGCATTATATACAACATAACTCAGTGTAAACTGGCAAGATTTTACAAAGAGATAGGATGTTACAAACTTCTTACCAAAGCCTGATCACTTCTTTTCCTACACACCAGTCGAGCACCTCGGTACTGTGGACGGTAGATGCACGCACACAAAGATCCGATCTATGGGAACCAGCCAAAGTGGTAGGAGGAGTAGTTAGTTGCACAAGACACAGCTCCCAATCATGCCAAACATCCCCACACACCAATGCACCGCCGCACAGGCGGACAGCCCAACCAGGCTGGATGTATCGCTGCGGCTGCCCCCAATGCCAAACATGTAGCTCCAAGCCACCAATTTGACCGCTCGGCAACGCGACAACACCCAAGGCTCCAAAGCCTGCAGCGACTGAACAAACGCAGGATTCAGACACGAAACGGAGGCTCAAGCCATGCGTGCATGTTCCGATGTGATGCTAGCTGCCCGGCGTCGACGCACCGGCCGGCGTTTGGCCCGTGCGATCGACCGATCATCGGGCCGCTCGGAGGCGAGCTCTCCAGGCTCCAGCTTGGCAGCTTCTAAGCTGCTGCTGCTGCGTTGATGTTGACGCGGGTCACCCGACTCGTCCTTGCAAGGACGCCGGCCACCCTGTCAGTCTTTATACGGGCACAGGAGGTTGTCAGTTCGTTGGGTCCCCACGGATCTAAGCTTCTCTGTCGTTTAATGACGGTGGGATTAGCCCGTGCGTGACAGCAAGCGCGGTGCGAAGTGGTCGTCTTGCACGGTTTGGTTTTACAGTGTTGCCTTTTTCCGGTAGTCGTGTAGATTTTACCGTTGGTCGCAATCATCGAGACTGAAACTGTTAGGGAATAGCTCCACCGGTTCCCACTTGGTCTGGTACGTCAGTAACATGGTGCGGTTAGAGCAGCACAGGCTATTGTACAACGAAATACCAATTCTACTATGTATACGGACCTAGATAAGAGTATTTATGTAACCTTAGATAAGAAAATGACATAATTGCCTCTGTAAGTGTAGATCTAGGTAGAGTCGCTCTTGTAGACCCTATTCTTTTCAGCTTCTAACGTGGTGATCGGTTCGGCTGAAAAGCTCGTGACTTATGGCTGAAAACATTGTAATTTATTTGAAAAAAGATCAGAATGACAGAGGCTTATTTAGCATAATTAAATTTAAAAATAAGAAAAATATGTTAGCCCATTACGTATAATACAAACAAATACGGGAAAAAAAAACCGGCAAAAAAGCTCAACAAAAAGCCAAAAGTTTAGAAAAAGATGAAACTTATGAATAGTGAAAAATAAGCCAGAAGCTAGAAGCCGAAGCTGAGTTGATCAGTGCCTAAAAGCTGTTTTTCGGCTTTTCTACGGTAACTAACTTTTAAACGGAGTATTTTTTCAAGATAAGGTCTACTAGTTAATTGTAATACATACTTTACTGACTTCATTTATATCGGCAAAGACCGCATGTGAATTTTTGTTACTCTGTAATCTCTCGTACAAATAGTCTAAAAGTCACAAATTACAATAAAAAACCACAGGTCACAGTAAAAAAGAATAGACCCTCTACCCCATCAGAGATATAAAAAAGTAGATCCTAAACCTCATAGAAAAGGCATGACTTATTTTTCGGAAAAATGTAACTAGTTACTCAGGTTTTGGAAAAAAGGACAATTCTCTGTAGCCTCGTTTAACTGTTTAGCACCTAAACATAACAAACACAACGAGGGAAAAGCTGCAAGGGTAGGTTAATCACTGGACAACTGACAAGACAGCTGCAAGGGTAGGTAAATCACTGGACAACCGACAAGACAGCGTGCCGTGGCGTCTTTCGCTTTCTAGCAACAGGAAATCTGACACGCCTGTAAACAAAACTGTTGAGTAGTATTTCTCCCAACAAGAAAACTGGAGTGGAAACTTGCTTATATTTTTCTTTCGTTTACAGACAGGCCAAATGGCAGCAAGCACAATCTAGCCTTTATTGCAAGCCTGTGTACAGGCTACAACACCTTGGATCCATGGTATGTGTGACGATCAAATATGCTGCTTCATCAGGCCAATAGGTACCTGAATCTGAACTCATACGGCAGGACCTGAATGCGCCGTGACTCGGCGGCGACTCGCCTGCCATCCTCAACGGTCCGCATCGCGCTCTGCCGCAGCTCGCTCGGCAGCTGCAGGCAGACCCAGTCCATGAGGGAGTCCACGTCCTTGGCGAAATCGAGGAGCCACCAGTGCAGGAGCTTCGGGATCGCGAGCTTCGCTGGCGCCGACACGCCGACCGCCGCCTGCAGGTAGTCCCTCTTGGCCGCCTCCAGCTCCTCCTCCACGCGGCCCGCCGTGTAGACCCTCACCTTCAGGGAAAGAAGAAGAAGAAGAAGAAGAAGAAGAAGAAGAAGAAGAAGAAGTATCACAACACTGTCAGTACAACGGATCACGCAGTAATCACTGCTCAAAACTGTTGCATGTTACTGTTGGAATCAAGATCTTACAGCAGGAGAGGACCAGCTTCCACAGGAGAGCGCCAAGGTAACAAGGGGTTCAGGCCACTCCAGTCCGAACGCGCCTCGCATCGTCATGTCCTCACCCTTCATTCCTCCTTCAGGATTCACCTGCTCACGGGCCATACGTTTAACGAAGGGTACTAAATACTAACCCTGTTCGCAACGATGGCGGTATCGATCATGACAGTGCCTTACATGCTTCACGCTGTAGGGCAACCTCAGGATGAAATGCTCGATCGACATGGCGCTGTGCGTGCGCCCACCGACGTTTATTGTCGCCTGGAAAAAAAAATGCAGATCACTCTCGTCTGAGGCTCAGTTCTTTAATCTTGGTGCAGCATGATTCGTGTTCCTTTCGTGAAGCTAGGGGAGAAGCGATCGATGTGGTACCTTTGGCATCATTGCCACAAGCATTTGGGGGGTGGTAGGTATCCCTTGCTCGAGGAATGCCTGCAGTACATGATAGGTAAGGTAAGTGTTCGAGGTAGATCAAGGCACGACGCTTCAGCAGTTCATCTACCTACCGTAGCTAGCTTACTAGGCCGAAACAAAGATGCGACGCAGGTCAAAGGGTAATAGTGTCAAGATGATCAGACTTCAGAGTAAATTAAGACTTTGGTGACGATTAAGGAGACAGGAAGCATTTCTATAACCAAAAATTTAATGACCAGAAACGAACAGTACACAAACATGCCAGTCAGATGTTCAGAGTTCACACTTCAAGAATACGCATCGTAAGTACTGCCCAGGCTGTACCACAGGATAAGCAAAGTTCTGAACTTCCCCAAAAAAAAATCCAGCATAAAGTGGTTCTATCAAAAGCAAACACTGGCAACGTATAATTGAGAGAATTGTACCAAAACGAAATTTTCTGCTAACGGATAGGTGCCTAAGATAGAATCAAGATAAAGAATTTCAGGGAAAGTAAAGGGTGGCCTCAATTATGAGTGACAGCTTACATTCATCATGCATGAATTGTAGATGTTGATCCAGAATGCCAGCTTCTGCTGATGGGAGAGCCCCACTAGGTCAACCGAGGAAAGCTTCCGGACCAGGGCCCTGCAGATTAGCCAGATAAGCAAGAGCCATTCTATCGGCAACGTTATTAAGTCAAAAGGCCACCCACTCACCAAACAACCAAATCTATCTTTCAATAATTGAACAAAATTTTCAGTTGATGCTAATAAGAACTCACTTCAATCTCCGGGCTAGAAGCGTGTTATTGGCCAGTGCATTCTGATCAAACGAGGCTGCGTCGATTACATGGAATCGCTTGTATGGGCCAATGTCCCTTGCGCCAAATTCCAGGATGCCATAAGGATCTTGCGGATACGCGTCATCCGAGCTCTCGCAAGAACCCGAAACCGAAGGAGACACTGCCTGATCCTCGTCTTGGCCACCGGCTGCTGAGCTCATCTGCGAGAAGATGGCCAGCAGGCACCTCAACAATTCCTCTGACAATTTGTTCGGCACGCTCGAGTCATCCTGGGATACTTTTTCTGAATTATTGCTGGCAGCCTCTGCAAGCCTTTTACGGTCAGGAGCTGTACTAATTGTCTGTGTGAAAAACACAAGAGCAGCAGTACAATTCAGCAATTCCCTTGAAAAAAGTTCATATAATTCAGCAACAATAAGACTTTCACTGTTTTACCTGAGCAGCCCTGCGTTTCTCAGGCGCTGCTGCCGGCACCCTGGATTTAGGCACCTTAAGCAATGGCGATTGGCGACAATTTCTACTCGAGGTGTTACTGCACGACTGGTTCTCTTTTCCAGTTCCAGAATGGCCATCTTGGCCCACTGAAGAAGGACTTGGCTTTCTTGGTGTTTGCTTGGCTGTAGAGACCCCGTTCAATGATGGACGAGTAGGAGGATGATCTGAATCATGCTGTATAGTTGGCGAGACCTCTGAATTTGGAATTGGGCTCGATGGCATAAGCTGCGCCGGCATGCATCCCTCGCCGCCGGGGAGATGCGTGCTCTTGGTGGAGGAGAAGATTATAGCCTCCTGGTAGAGACCTTGCCGAAAATTGACCACCTGCTCCTCCAGCCGTACAACTTCCTCTTCCAACACCGCCACCTCCGCGAGAAGCGCTAGTGTCTTCACAACACACATTCAGAGGAAGACTTATTCACAATTGTATTGTCCCAAACAGATTGAATTGCGTTGGATGCAAATGCAGCACTAACATGAGACGGTAGATATGGGGGCAGGCGAGGCAGCGCGCCGAGCGGCCTCGTGAACGCCCGCTCGAGGGCTCGGTGGACGTTCTCTTCGTGCTGCAGCTTCTTCTTGAGCTTATCGACCTAGAGTTCGACATTGCAAAGCGTCAAAAACATGGTGCAGAAAGAAATGGGTTTCTGAATTCAAGAAATTGGGACAGAATTCAGGTACATCTTGTTGCAGTGCTAGCTTCCGCTCTCTCCTCGCTTGGATTCTGTTCGTTATGCCTTTGGTCGGCGCGTTGGTTGATCCTTTCACCGGCATGGCCTTCCTCGGGTCCTTCTCCATCACCTGAACACAAATAACATCAACAAAAGAGAAAAAGAAGCCTCATTTAGCTGTGAAAGAAACTAAGGAAAGCAAAGCGACGGATTCCTCTGCTCCGAAAGGCGAAAGATAAAGGTAAAGCAAAGCAAATTAAAGAAGAAATGGGGGCTCAGGAGCAATCGAGAGGTACCCAATCCGAGTAGCTATCCAAAGCAACTGATGCCACGGAGACCAACGAGCCCATATCGAGATCTTGTCTTAAACACCACCAACCGTGACTTAGCTCGTAAGAACATCAAACAGCACTGTTCATCGTGTACTCTTCCCACATTAAATAAACCGTCGTACAAAAACATATCGACGGCGCAACAAATTACTCCCTCCCGCCATCGACGGTGCAACAAATTACTCCCTCCCGCCATATAAGTTTAGCTTAGAAAGCATATTATTTAAATAATATTTAATAGAATTAGACTTTAGTTGTTTTTATTAGATAAATATAATACTATCTTTTGGTAGAGATAAATATAATATAATGTTATTAAATATCATTTAAATAATATATCTTTTAGGTATAGTTATATTACGGAAAGAGAGAAACAACCCCTGCCCAGATGACAAAACAACCAGAAAAGGGAGCACAGACACTCGCATCTCGGGAACCAAAAACTGAAGGAAAAAAGAACTCAAAATAGGGAGCTCGAACAACCGGCCTCGAACAGACGGCAAAGACGCCGCCTTTCTGATCCCCGTGAAAGCCGACCACCGAGAACGCCAAGGAGCCAAGAATCAGTCGCGAAAACCGAAAAATAACCGCACATTGTCACCTCTAGGGCGCTCAATTCCACGGAAGGTGCGAGCTTTCCAATCCTCCAAACGCAAAGGGCCAAAAGAAAGCAGAGCACACCACGAAGAAAACAGAGAGATTGACGAAGCCTACCCTGTCGCCCTTCGGGGCCGCCTTCGCGCCGGGCGCCGCCGGTTGCCTCCGAGCGCGGCCATTCATCTCCGGGGCCGTATGCATAGACGTCTCTATCCGCACTGCGCAATGCACGGCGACGAGACGGCTAGTTAAAGCCCTCGGCGCGGCGGGCCTATGGACGGCGAGGAGACTCCATCGCCACTGAAGGCACCGCGAGTTCTGAGGTGTTCCTGGGCTGCAGGACGCGCGCGCGCGGTCCAGCCACCGCAGCTAGACTATGTGGGAGCGAGCACTGCTGGTGGATTCGACTTGAGTAGTGTTTTTGATTGGGTTGGGTGGGATTGGGAAGCGTGTCCGGGAATTGGTATCGCGGCGGTGGCGTCGGTGATGGCGATGCGTGGCGGTCGTGGGAATTGGGTTCTGGTACTAGTTGCGGTGGCATCACATATATGCGACGGAGAGATTGGATTTTCTTTTCGCGTATTTACTGTCACGGTGTGCATTAACTCGCGATTAAAGCTAAGTTCGGTCTTGCCCTAACAAAAAGGAAATCGCTAAGAGTACAGTATTTCTTCATCCTATGGATACTTGAATTTTGATCGTTCGATTTTTGCCTCGTGATTCGTGCTTCATGTGGCTCTGATGATCAGTGGAGAGACTCTATTGATGTTCTGCGCGAGGTTAGGGTTAGAGTTCACTTGGGGTTAGGATTTCGTACACTGGAGTTACAGGTGTAGAGGAAGGTCAGGAGAGGCGGTGGTAGCAGCTGGGCCTTAAATCGGAGGAGGGCGATAGGCAATGGAGATCGGCGGAGCGACGAGACGAGAGCGGTTAGGTGGCTATAAGAGATGGTGGTAGATCTGGAGGCAGTAACAGCCAAAGACAAGGAAAGCGGGCACACGCGAGGGGATTTCACCGTAGATGGAGAAGGTGTGGGCACAGGGGATTTCACTGGAGAGGAAGAAGAAGGTGGGGGCGCGGAGGCAGCTTGCCGGAGAGGAGGAAGAGGGGCAGCTCGGGAGGGATTAAGGTGGGAGCAGAGGTAGTGACGGCTCGTCGGCAGGCAGTGATGGCGTTGGGATAGCGATGGTGTGGTGGCGTGGGTGCGGCGTCCGCAGTGGAAAGAGGCAATCGCTAGGGTTTAAGGAGTGGATGGAAGGGGAGGAGAAAGAGGAATATATATGGTTTTGTAGGAGGAATGGATCCTTTGGATCTAGATCTAACGGCTCAAAATTTAAGTACTATTTAATAAAAAATTACTCATATATTCCTTAGACGCATACTAAAAAAAAGTTAAGTTCGGTCCCTTTTGCACGTGGCCCCTTCAATCTCGATTATTCATTGTTCGCAGTAGAGCCTTTTATATGTGAGATCCGACATCATTCTGATCGATTTTTGAAACAGAACTTTTAGAAATCTTGTAAAATTCTCGCTTTCCAAATGGAGAGTATCAGTATCCAACTAATTTTGTGTTATTACTATCCTAAAGTGCCTCGGATGAGATAGGGCATCTCCAATGCATTGTATCTCACATTATACGAGGGTAGAGTGTGTTCCACCGCGTTTTTGGGATTCTGTAGATCCAGTGTGTTGTATCTTAGTTGGATATAAAGGTCCGACAAATAGTTAATGAGTAAATTCCGTAGAACTACAAATATTTTGATAAACTATTACAAAATTACATATTTAAAAGACTATTTCATAAAACTACAGATTTTAGGTCAAAACATTTTGCTGAGCTAAATGTTTTAAATTTGCCATCATAGATGGTTGTGTCCGACAGGTTGGGCCCACCTAACAATCACTATCCGACTTGTCAGATGCAACCCCTATGATGGCAAATTTAAAACATGTAGCTTAGCAAAACATTTAGGCCTAAACACTGTAGTTTTAAATAGTATTTTACATATGTAGTTTTGTAAAAGTTTTATCAAAATACATGTAGTTTTGTGAATTTTGAAAGGAGTGCAAAACACAATTCCTAAATCTCTTGCTCCAATGTTGTACTAAGTTGTATTTATCTTCTTTCAAGTGCAATGTTGCAGTATTTATAGGATTAATAAATTCTGGTTTTCTTTTGTTCTACTTTGGAGATTTATGTATTTTAATGTACAGTACTTTTACTCAACGGGCAATTGAGTTCTTTGGTAAACCAAAGTCATTCCCGTGCAGCCGTGCGGGCGGAGCGTCGCGACGCGGTGGGCGCTGACGACGCCGGGCGCATCTGCCAGCCTTCACTGACATGTGGACCAACGCGTGGACAGCGTCCAGCAAGCAATGAGACTACTAAAACGAAACATCGTCCTCGTACGACGTGCGGACGGAGCACGGACCGCTAATTTTCTACCACCTGGGCGCAGATGGGCCCCTCAGCTCCCGTGGGCCATGGCGAGCGCAAGATGGGCCCGGCCACGCAGCCTATGATGCCACAGCGTGCGTCCGAGGCTTTCAGCCTTTCACTTTAGGATCGATACTGCCCCCTGCCCCCTCCTCTTTCTTTCTTTCCAGTTTCTAAAAACTATTTTTCAGTATTTTTACACAACTAGTTTTCTTCTTTTTAGTTTCTAAAAGCTATTTTTAGTTTTTTTTATGGTAACTAGTTTTCAAATAGATTTTTTAAGATATAGTCTACGAGTTGATTGTAGTACGTATTGTAGTGACTTCATTTATATCAATCAAAACCACACGTAAATTTCTGTTACTCCATACTCTTTGACGAACAACCTAAAAACTATAAACAATAGCCATAAACCATAAAGTTTGTTAAAAGTAGTGAAAAAGATTACTGCACATTTTTTGACGAAACTGAACTAGTGTATGATGCTAGTAGCAAATGGAACTATGAGTACGAGCCGAACGGCTAATTGGTACGGGTGGGGTGGGCTTGTTGAAACAAACCGATTTTTGCAAAAGTTTGAAATTGCGTTTTGAAGTTGATTTCCCTTTGATCCTTAGCCTATCCCGCACGAATCTCAACCTAAAACCGCTCCTAATCCACACCATCACTGCTTGAATGGAGGGAATTTTGCGTTGCACTGTTCACTGTCCTGAAAAATCAGCCGCTGTCCCGATATTTTCCGCCGCCGACCTCCCCCACCTGTTCTTGCGCCTTCGCGCGCTCTCCCGCCACTGCCACTCCTGCACCATCTGTCATAAGCGGTACCCTCCCACTTGACGAATTTTTTGTACAGATAATCCATTTTTTATTCGAAAATACATAAATATACCCGCAGGAAATTTTTTTACAAAAATAGGCTTCAGTCGCCCCCCATTGGGCGACTGCCACCTTTCGCCCAACCGGGAGGCGACATTTAGGGAATGTGGGAACCGTTGAGCGAATCAATGGTATCGCCTGAGCGTTGGGAGACTCATTGCAGTCGCTGTACGGTTGGGCGACTGGAATTCCAGTCGCCCAACGGTAGGGCGACAGGGGGGATACTTTATTCCACCGCAGTCGGCCACCCACTCCCACTCCCACTCATTCTGCGCATAGAGAAGAAATGAGAGAAGAAAAGGAGAGGAAGAAGAGAGGGAGGAGGGGAAGAACAGGAGGGGAGAAGAGAAGGAGAGGAGGACAGGGTTGGAGGAGGAGGTGAGGGAGGAAGGAAGAGTAGAAGCTATTCCATCCATTTGGATCCATATATTTTTTTGATTATGTTGTATGTGCTCTATTATTTAGATGAAATGTTGGTGTTAGTAAAAATTGTAGATGTAGAAAATGTAGTACAATTGTAGTATGGAAATATTAGTGTCAAAAAGTTGCAGTATACATTTTGTAGTATGGAACATTTTGTAGTATAGAAATATTATCACCTTTTTTAGTATGGAAAGTGTAGTTTAGTGTTGTACGATGTTATTTGACATGTCGTAAATTTCAATCATACATGCAGGCCTACATCATCAATGGCCACTACATTGAGAGTGTATTATGGTGCTGGAATTATTCGTGAAGGTCCAAATGGTGTGGATTTGAGTGATTTTCCGCAAGTAACTCTCGTACTTCCGGATGACGAGAATGCTCGAATGACAGATGTGCAGCATTGGCTGACCGAGAGTTTTTCATTGGACCCCGAGGTGTGCAGCGTCATTGTGCAAGGGCTTTGGAGCCAGTCTCCCACGGACATCAGATGGGAGTTGAAGACATTGGTGCGCTCTGCTTCGTGGAAGGGCTTTGTGCAAGGGTACCGATGCCGTGGATACGAGTGTGTCCTGCTTGTGCAACCGTGCTCACTACAGGCAGCTGCGCAAGCTCGTGCGGCCGCCTATGCTGCCTCGGGAGATGCTACCAGCTCGGGCGGGCCGCACGTTGGCGGAGCTGATGAAGTTGCTTGTGATGAAGGCAATGCGGTACATGGAGGAGAGTTACAGCCGTCAAGTTATAGAGAGGGAACTGGGCAAGCCGATGCAGTATATGGAGGAGAGTTACAGCCGTCAAGCTATAGAGAGGGAACTGGGCAAGCTGATGAAGGAGAGCATAATGAGTATATCGTGCAGCAGATGGAATCTGATGACCAGAGGGCATGGGATGAAGAGCAAGCTGTAGAGGACGAGGAGGAGGACAGTTCCGTTGATGAAGAAGTTCCTATCCCCTAGGAATGGAATCGGTTTAATGCGGAGGGTGTTTTCACACATGATGAGCATGAATCACCATGGGAGTATCATGAGACAGAGGTTCGGTTGCATGCTATGTTTGCTGACAAGGAAGCGCTGCAGCATGCCATTAAGCTTTGGGCCCTTTCAATGCAGTGGACATTACGCGTCGTCAAATCAAGCCAGGAGCACTACACTGTGAAGTGCGAGCAAGCTGGTTGTCCTTGGAGGGTGCACGCACGTAGACCCAAGTATGAGACTCACTGGATTGTGTCCAAGGTGGAGCCGCACTCCTGCATTCTAAACACTGTCTTGGCGAGGCATCGTAACCTAACGTCCGAATTTATAGCCAATGTGATGTATGGGGAGATAGTGGAGAAGAAAGATATTGCGGCCACGCATATTGTGGTAGCTATCGAGAATAAATTCAAGTATAAGATTAGCTACGCGAAGGCGTGGCGTGCAAAGCAAAAGGCGTTGGAAAAACGTTTTGGCACTTTCGAGGTGGCGTACGACAACCTTCCTCGTATGCTTAAGGTGTTGCAGCAAAGGAACCCGAGCACGTACATCGTCGTGCACGCCAAGCCGTCCATAAGTCCACCGGGATTTGCAGTGTTGCAAAGAGCATTGTTTGCATTTGGTGCTAGCATTGAAGCATTTAGGCACATGCTGCCAGTGATCTCAGTAGATAGGACCTTCTTGATAGGCAAATACAAAGGGCAGCTCCTGACGGCCATAGGCGTTGACGGTAACAATCAAATACTACCGCTGGCCATTGCATTTGTGGAGAGTGAGAATTATGAGAGCTGGCTATGGTTTCTCAGACATGTGAGGGCTGGAGTTGTAGGCACCCGTCCTCGTGTGTGCGTAATCCATGATCGCCACGCCGGTATTATAAAGGCGATACAAAAACTTCAAGAAGACCCTGAGGAGACCTTTCATTGGCCGGACATGAGGAACTGGTGGTGCAGACGTCACTTAGGGGCAAACTTTTTCAAGCAATTCCCGAAACAATCTTTGATGAAGCTATTCAAGAGGCTGGCTAGGCAGAACCAGCAGAGGAAATTTGATGCTTTATGGGGGTTGTTGGATGAGCACACCAGAAAGAACGTCGAAGAGAGGAGCAAGGGGCCGGTCACTCCTGGGGCGGCACAACCGCAATGCTTGCCAGCAATTGATGAGTCTAACCGAAGTGGTGTAAGAAGGAGGAGCTCACGAAACATCAAGTGCTTCTCGTAGTGGATCGAGGGGGAACCATTGGAGAAGTGGTCGTTGTTGCACGACACGGATGGCGCAAGGTACGGAATAATGACAACTAACCTTGCCGAGGTCTACAATTGGGTTCTCAGGGGTCTCCGTTCTCAGCCCCTTGTCGCCATCGTGGAAGGTGTTCTTCACAGCACAATCCGCTACTTCAGGGAGAGGCACACGAGTGCCGCACTTCTTGCGGCCAATCCCGGAGCCCTGTATTCGTTAAAAATTACTGCGTACATGGAGACGAAGGCACAGAAGGGTCAATTGCACATAGTGCATGTCATGGCAACAGGGAGCATCGTTTCGAGGTGATACTCCGTGACAGAGCCGGATTTGGGACATCTCGTTCACTTATTACTCACGAGGTATGCCTTGGAGATCATGCAAACGAATCTAGTTGCACATGCAACAAGCTTAAGTTGTTACATAAGCCATGCTCTCATGTCCTCGCTGCATGCGGTACCGTGGGCATGGATCCTTCCAACTTCATGTCCGAGTACTTTTTTTCAAGGAGGGAATACTGCAAGCTTGGTGTGGGGAGCTCCGGGGGTTCAGGGTGGTGGGAAACTTTGCCACTTTGGACATTTCAGCAAGGACCTGGGTTCCGGATATTAACATGATGAAGGGTGGGAAGGGTCGGCGACAGAGCCGACGTATTAGAAATGACATGCACGAATCACAAGCTGGAACATCTGGTGTACGTTGTGGGCGATGCGGTCAGGAGGGGCACACAGCTAGACGATGCAATGCATGTCCTGATCAGTAGTTGCAATGCATGCTAAATTTCATGTACCATTTGTAAAACTTATATGTTACATCTATTTTCTGTAATGTAGTTGGTGTTGTGCTGATAGCTTAGTATTGCTTACTTACTAGATGTATTTGCTGTTCGTTAAAATGCGATAGCACTCACATGGAGAACAACACATACATGACAAAACAGGGCTGCTTTCTGCACACACATGACAAGAGAGGGCAGCTTTGCTCAGTGAGATGACAAGAGAGGGCAGCTTTGCGCAGAGAGATGACAAAATAGGGCTGCTTTCTGCACACACATGACAAGAGAGGACAACTTTGCTCACTGAGATGACAAGAGAGAGCAGCTTTGCTCAGTGAGATGACAAGAGAGGGCAGCTTTGTGCAGAGAGATGACAAAACAGTGCTGCTTTCTGCACACACATGACAAGAGAGGACAGCTTTGCTCAGTGATATGACAAGAGGGTGCAGCTTTGCTCAGTGAGATGACAAGAGAGGACAGCTTTGCGCAGAGAGATGACAAAATAGGGCTGCTTTCTGCACACACATGACAAAAGAGGACATCTTTGCTCAGTGAGATGACAAGAGAGGGCAGCTTTGCTCAGTGAGATGACAAGAGAGGGCAGCTTTGTGCAGAGAGATGACAAAACAGGGCTGCTTTCTGCACACACATGACAAGAGAGGACAGCTTTGCTCAGTGAGATGATAAGAGAGGGCAGCTTTGCTCAGTGAGATGACAAGAGAGGGCAGCTTTGCGCAGAGAGATGACAAAATATGGCTGCTTTCTGCACACACATGACAAGAGAGGGCAGCTTTGCTCAGTGAGATGATAAAAGAGGATAGCTTTGCACAGTGATATGACAAGAGAGGGCAGCTTTGCTCAATGAGATGACAAAACATGGCAGCTTTTCTTACTGCTACGACCACGCGGACCAGCTTTACACGTAGGAGTAGAGAGAAAACGGACCTTATAAATTGGTGTGCATTCTATTTTTCAGGAAACATTGCACATCCAAACCCCATACTACACCGCGCTTCCCTCACCCCACCGGGATGGACAAAGGCAAGAAGAAGCAATGTGACAAGATGGTGAAGGATTGGGAGGAGACCCGTGACATAGCACGGCCAGCTGCCGCCCACGATGAGAAAATAAGGGCTATACAGGCCCGAGTAGAACAAGCTCATCGTGTTACGATGAAAGGTCCCCCCAAAGAGCGCCCGCGTAGCAACAACCCCATCCCGGACGTCCCCACCGAGCGTTCGCCACAACTACCACCTGAAGGGGAGACACCTCCCCTTTGTTGGTGCGGGGACGTGTGTAAGTTCTTTAAGTCTAAGCACCGCATCAATCTAGGTATGCGTTACTGGGGTTGCGCAAACTACTCCAGTGACTACCCCAACCGCCGTTTTGACACTGCAACCTATCGGCAGCCGGTAACGACCACATGCACCATTTTCCCCTACCTTTTCTCCTTCACAACACGCACTAACAATATCTCTCCTTTATTTACAGTCTCCAGAGCCCCTATGTGGCTACCGCAAATGGATAGATCTTGAGATCCACCCTGCGGACCAATGGATCCTCGACTTCGAGGAGTGGAATGTCACAAAGGAGAAGGAGTTGCTGGAGGAGGAGTGTCACAAGAACGAGCACACCTTGCGTATACAACGCGAGACGCAAGCTCATCTCGAAGCGTGCACTCGTAGGGAGCGGGAGGCTCGCGAGAGGGAACGCGAGAGAAAGAGGGAAATTGCGGCTAAGGCAAAAGAGGCCGCGGAGGAGTTCAACGCCGAGCGGGCGAGGAAGGGAAAGTGGCCCCGGTTCACACAGTAGGTGGTACGAGCAGTTGGGTGGGTTAGTCGCATATCATGCTATATGCTATTCATGTAATAAAATTGTACGCGGCATGTTACTCCCATCTGTATTATGAAGTTTATTTCTATTCACATAAGGTTATTATCTCGTTTGTTCGCATTCAATGATTCAGATAGCAAGTCATTTAACAATATTAACATACCAGTTCTCTTCGTAAACTAATTCTCAGTAACATGAAAATATCACTTACCAATGTATATATCAAACGTTCTACAGTCAATAGTTCTTAAAAAAAATTTCCCAAAAATTTTAATGCACCTACAACATACAATAAACATAAACTTTTATTACAACTATACCAAATTTTTTTCCAATTTAAAACTACAAAATTGACAAAACTCTAAAAAATCACGGATCGAGTAAAGTCGCCCCTCCATTGGGCGATCGCACTTTTAGTCGCTCATCTATTAGGGCGCATGCATGATCGCCCAATAGGAAAGCGATCGATTGCGATCGCTCGAGCGTAAGCGGCAATTTTTGTCGCCTCGGTTAGGCGAAGGTGGCGATCGCCCAATGGGGGCGATCAAGCCTATTTTGTAAAAAAATTTTGCGGTATATTTATGTATTTTCAAATAAAAAATGGCTTATCCGTACAAAAAATTCCCCACTTGACACCCCAAGGCGACCTGTCAGCGCCACCAGCCACGCACCGCTACCACTCCTGCTCTCTCTAGCATTTTCCTCTCACGGCCGACCTGACCCGCTTTGATGCCTCTTGACCACCGCCTCTCTACGCCCAAGACAGCCGCATTCCCACCAGAAACCGTGAGCTCTCCCGACCCCAGAAGAAACCGCCGCCGCCGTGGTTTTCTTCCACTCTCCGATGCCAAACCGCCTCCCGGCCCTATTTAAATGCCCAAGCTCCTCCATTCGAAGCCATCAATCCCTAGAGCCAGCCAAGCACCCCGAAGCTCCAGCTGTCCTCTCCGTCGCCAGCAATCGTCGAAAATCTCCAAGGCAAGCCCTACCCCAATTTCACCTCTCTGGTTAGCCATTTCTCAATTAACCTCTCCTGTAGCTTCCTCATGCCCCTAGAAGTGTCCACGAACCACTGCTTTAGTTCCCCGACCACCCTTCTTTCCCAGTCCGAGAGCCATCGCACGGCCGGACCACCTCGCCGTGGCCAGCTCATCTTCGGCCTCTTTAGCTCAAACCGATACTTCCATTAGCTTGCCCAAGCCACACTGATACTCAAACACCAGCCCGATCATTGGAAGAAGCCCTCATTCACCCACACTGTTCAAACCGACCATGGAGAAGAAGAGCTTGCCGCTGGTGATCGCCGACTTCTCTGACCCTGCCAACCCCCAAATGGAACCTCCAGAGTTTTAGCAACCCAACTGTAGCCTCCCAATCCATCGCAAAATACTTCAGCACCGTCAGCCGCTATCGCCGTCTTCCTCTGTTTTCGCTCGCGCGCACGGACGAAGGAAGAAGACGACACTGTGCACTTGGGCTGCACAGTGTCGGGCCGAAACGGCCGAACAGGCCAGACCGCCGAACAATGTAGCAGGCGGGTTTTAGCTGAAACGATGACCGACACGTAAACGATCTCGGATCAAGCCGCCGGACCAGCCGTGAGCAAAGTGTCGACCATTGTGAATATGTAGACTTGCAATGAATAGTGAACCCAACCCGTTACTGTTCACCAGACCCAAAAATACAAATTTATACTCATTTTGACCGTTTCGAGCTGCCGACCCATTGCTCAGGCCCATTTCATCTTTTGGACCCTCCTAAAAGCCCAAAACCTACTTTATTTGGATTCCTCGAATTTTCTGTCCTTATTTTATTTCTTTATTCCTAGCTCAATTCTTTGAGTATGGAATTAAATTACTTTTCTTTGCTTAGCGCTAGCACATGACATCAAGAGTTGACTAATTCAAGAAGGAGAAACTCAGGATCAAGCTTAAGATCAAGAGATAGAAGAATACGAAATTATCGAAGTTATAAATCCGCAAGGCAAGTCACATGTCTTTGATCATATTGAACCTACATTCCTTTAATTATTTATTTATTAGTATTTTTATTATGTTATTTACAAGTTGTTATTTTATGTACAAAGATTGTTTAGAATGACATGCTATTAGTTAATGTCCTACCACCCAAAAAAGTCCTGTTTAATTTGACAGCCATATTCACCTTGGCAGAACCTAGTAATATTAAAAGTATTACTAATGTAATAATGGTAGTTCAGGAACTCAATAAACTTTTTACTACTAAAAGTCTTGATATTTTGCCAATAGAATTTTGAAAGGTTCAATGATAAGATATCACAGAAAGCCATGAGTTGGCTGAGCCCATCCTAGAGTGAAAGTTGTTTTGTGAATTGATAGCAGTGTCGCGGGCGCTAAAATGTGAATTTGTAGATGAAGGTTGTTTCAGTGAAAAGCAAGGACTAAAACCTTATGCCATGTAAAGAATATAGTGATCGCTCAACCACAAGCGTTGACTTGTCAAACTTGGTTTAGTAGCTACTCAAATCGATTGAATCTCCAATGGAGTACAGAAAAGTTAGTATGGAAACAGTAAAACTATACTAAACAACGGTAGATTCCTCTCAGGACGGGCAAAATATCTGACCGTGTCGGCAAATACCCGGGTCTGAGTTGGAGATCTAACAGGTACATGAAAGTTAGTATGGAAATGGTAAAACCATACTAAACAACGGTAGATTCCTCTCAGGACGGGCAAAATATCTGGCCATGTCGGTGGATACCCGAGTTTGAGTTGGAGGTCTACCGAGTAGAGCCTATATAAAGAGATAAGCGGTGAAACGACCTTGTTTTCTCAACTCAATCATGAGGGTTGAGGAACCTTGTGGGTAATGTTGGGCAACTCTGTAGAGTCATTTATAAAAGGTATTCGAATACACCGTGCTTCCGGTAAATGAAACTGTGTTTAATGGGTGATTCCAATAACGAAGCATAAGTAGATTTGGAATGGTTTTGAAAATGTGAAAGTGTGTTAATCGAGTTGGGAAAACTCCTAAATTCCTTAAAAAGTCTATGATTTGATATTTTATGTTTAAAAGCAAAAGTGTTTACAAACAAAATTGCATCTACATAAAATAATAAACTGTTCTATCCCATTCCATGGCAATCTCTTGCATATAGTTAAATAGCATTTCCCATGTGACTTGTTGAGTACGGTTGGTTGTACTCAGTCTTGCTTTATTTTCTCCACCAACATAGAGATCATAAGAAGAAAGGATGTATCAAGTTTTCGTGTTAGGGTTACGACTGCACTCAAGCGTTCCTGTGAAGTTTTTCTTTGGTCCTTCTGATTGTAAGTTTAATTTTGGGCTTTGACGCCCTTAAAATTTTTAAAATTGACTGTTAAGTCTTAATTTAATCAAATTAACTCCTTTTAAATATTCTTGAGCGGGCATGATACTTATTCTGTCCGTAACTGAACTCCTGGACTGTTACGGAAGATAATAACATTTCTGTTCCCAAAAACAGGGGTGTTACACTTGAAAAGTTGCCATAGCCGTGACGAAGGAAGGTCATGAGGAGGCCAGGGCACGCAGGCACATGCCAATCGTAGAGCGCGCAAGCAATCCATCCGGGCATTCCTCCCTTTCCATGGCTAGATTGGTTGAACAGCAGAAATGTTTTGGCCAAGGACCGAGCTTCGCTGGGTTGACAAGTTTCATCCTCATGCGGGGTGCTTGCCTGGGTTTGATCTCTAGATCAGCGGCGGATCCAGCGGTGGGGCCAGGGGCTCGAGCCCCCCTACCGCTACCGGACCCTTAGAGCCTCCCTGGAGCCCTCCCTAAATTTTTAGCCATGGATGTATAATGTAGAAGGGGCTGAGGTCGAGCTGAAGGTACTTCAGCCCCTCCAAAAATTTTTCCTGGATCCGCCACTGCTCTAGATGATCTTGGGTGTCTTATCTCTCACACACGTACATTCGATAGAAAAATAGGTATTCGTGCTTCATAAGGTATTGAATAAATCTTTTATCCAGTGACCTCCGCTTAAGTTATAACATGTGTTTCAATAGCAGCACGCATGTGTGTGCCTGTGGTGTGTAGTGTAAATGTGGTGTGTGTGTGAGTGTGTTGTTTGTTGTAATCTAAAAACAAGCAAAAAAATGTTTTGGCCATGGCCTTGTCTACGTGACCTCCATAGCCCACTTGGAATTTGTGCATGCCGTTGCGGTTATGTGGCCGGCCGTGAGTTGGACACTGAAGATGAAAGCGTAATGGATTTGGCCAACGGCGAGGATGGGTCGACGGCGCGCGTTGATAGCCCTTCGTGGGGTTTAACAACAGCAGGTGACAGCTGGTGCTAATGGGGCGGCAACCGGCGATGGTGACACTGGCCACCAGACAGCGTGAGCACAACGGCGGGTGGTATGCGACAATGGCAAGGATGACGGTGGAGCAATGTCACCATTGACTTTGAACGAAGTGGGACCATGCGTGCAAAGGTGGGAGAGAGATGCAAACTATACCCCCAGTTAGCAAATTTATGTTAGATAAAGTACTACAGAATTCTTCGTGGTTACGGTGCTAACTGTTAGAATTATGCTCTAGAGGCAATTATAGAGACTATTATATATCGTTATGTTTATGATTTATTGGATAATATGTTATCTTATTTTTTTGAATAATATTGTTAATATTTATTATCAAGTATGTCACTTGATTGTAAAATCTATATTTCTGCAATGATTATTCTTAAATGATTCCTAGTCAGAAACATATAAGGATACATATGAATAGACTAGCATACGTATTGGTTGATGATCATATTTTATGGGTCATAGATATAGAGATATCAAACCAAGAATATGGACACATATTAACGAACAAGGGGTTGGATCGACCTAGGGATATTTATTTTAAAACTGAACCGAACAAACCATACCGGTCAACTCGGTTTAACTAGTATTCAGTATGGTTTGCAGAAATCAGCTTTTTTCGTATTCGGTTTTTCAGTAAAAACTGGCAGAAAACCATTAAAACCGAACTTGCCAATTCCCTCTCACAATCTCGCCACAGCTGGGCCTATGCAGGCATGCGGCTATGCCCCTCTGCCCACTAGGCTCTGGTTCACATGGTCGCACCTCGCATTGCAGGCTGCTCGGTTGCACATGAATCCCCAAGACTGCAAGGCACCCAAGGGCCTTGTTGGGAAACCTGGGCCTAGGCTTGAAGCCTTGGCCCATGGTGGATACAATATATAGGGAGTCTTATTGGCTATTTTGTATACGTGAAAAGAGAAAGCAATACAGAAAAGAACAGGAGTTGTTTCTCTCTATCTCTATGTTTCAATCTACTATTTGCATTACTCTGTGATCGATTCGTCTCTTTGCATAGGAGAGGAATTGATTGGACTGGACTCGTCAGCGATGGTTCCTCAATACGTTATCAGCACGAATCACTCCGTGGATCGAAGTAATCATCGAAGCACTCATAGATTGAATTGCATATATCTAAATCGCTTTAAATTCCATAGATTTTGCTTTCTAGATTATTTTGTATGGTGTAAATCTGCTCTAATCTACTGCGAGTAGCTTGAAGTTGCCGGCACAATGTCGATTGGTAGATTACATGAAAGAGTAGATGTTGATTGCACTGTATATTGAAAAAAGAAGGAAAAATGCACGTGGCCGAACACGCCGCCGGCCTCGTATGGCCGCCACACGTGAACACTGCGCCGACCCATAGCCGTGCTGCCCGAAGCCGCCCATACGCGGCCATGGCCACTGCATCACCACCGACGGAGCGCCTCCGCCTAAAGCGCCAACCATCGATCCCGGCAGCCGCATGGTCGCCAATCGCCGGCGTCTTCACGGGATCCCGGCATCGTTGTGCAATCATCGGCCGCCTGACGACCTTGGACACCACCGAGTTCCTCTCAGCCAAGGCTGCCACCGAGCTTGAAGCTTCGCCGTCAGCATGCACCCGGGTCACACCACCCAAACCACTGGCCCCGCATGGCCGCTGCCGCCGCTCCCCCCGCCCGGTGAGCTGGAGCTGGCTTGGAGCCACACTGTTGCTCGGTCGACACCCGTACATAGTGCTCATGCCATAATGTGTTGCGCCGCTTGAACACGCCGCCATGCCGCTTGTATGCGTAGCCTGGTCGCCGTGCGCCGTGCCGCCCACATGCGCCACTGAGCGCTGATGGGCCCCAAGGTTGCTCCAGCTCTACCCCCGCACGGGCCGCCACCGCCTCGGTCACCGGCTCTCGTGCCACATGCCCCTGCACAAGCCGTCACCATCTCAGGAGCCCCTCTCCCGCACAAGCCTTGGTCGCAGCATGGCCAATGCCCAGCCTCGGCCGGCCCGAGGACGTTGGAACCCATCGCCCACCGTCGGCGCCCAAGGCCGTTGGCCATCGTGCCTCCACACCCGAAGTCACCGGTCACCGTGCCCTACTCTGAGTTGTCCTCTTGGCCTCACCATCGCCTGGAGCCGCCAATGGGGCCACCTGAAGCTAAGGCCAGCCCCGCCGTTGTGCTTGGATGCCTACTTGGATGCCGCCTTAGCCGCTGCTCACCATACGCCTTGGCCGCCGACCCCGACCGCCTGTAGCGCCGCTCGCCTTGGCCACTGACCTCCCCACGCACACCACCTCATCATGAACAGGGGTAGATGAAACCCTATCTCTTCACCCCTTTGAACCGGCAGACTGGGCCAAGTGGGCTAAAAGAAAAGATGGGCCAGGGAAGGCCTTGCTGGGGGTGGGGGCGTCTGAACTTTTGCAAAAAGGCCCCCAAAAATAAAAAATTACGTGAAAAGTTTTCTAAGAATTGAAAATCTGCGTATAAACCCTCAGAAATTATTGAATTCACTAAAAATTCATATTCCAGTAGAAAAAGGCCTTGGGAATTCAAATTTTGAATTATTTTTAGTATTTGAAGCATGTTTAGCACTGTCATTATTATTTTCTATGTTTTTTGTATTTATTTACTATTTTGATTAATTGTAATTATTTTAATTGCCTTTAATCACCGAAATTAACAGTAAAATTTATAGAAAATGCATAGAAAATTCTGAAACATTACGAAAATCTTTTGTACCTTTGTCCAATTTATTTGCCTACAGTAAATTTATTTATGTATGTTTACCGACAGTAAACTTATATATTTCCTTCATGCACATGTAGATGACAGGCATCACGAACCAGGAATTCGAGGAGCTGGCCCAGCATGGCCAAAATTACTTGACTTGGGATTTAGATGTCGAGATAGTACTTGGGGCCAAGAAGATCTACGCTGCCATTGGGATTGGTGCACCACAGGATGCCAAACCCACCTCTGAGGAAAATGATCAGACACTTCACTTTCTCAGGTACCACTTTTGTCTCACTCCCAATAATGAGTACATGGCAGAGAAGAGTGTGATAACATTGTGGACTGTACTCAAGAAGCGGTTCGAGAAGTTAAAGTACACCATCCTTCCTCAAGCAGAGCAAGAGTGGATTTGACTGAGGTTTGCTGATTTCAAAATGGTCAGGGAGTATGATTCTGCTTTGCACAGAATTTGTATCAATCTTTAACTTGTGGCAAGCAGATCACAAATGAGTAGAAGATTGAGAAGACCCTATCCACATTCCACCCCAATGTAGTGCAGTCTGCACGCAACTATCGTCAAGATGGCTACAAGGAGTATGTTGAATTGATTGATATGATGCATGTTATAGATGCTCAGGATGAAGTTCTCCATAAGAACTTTATTGCACAGCCACCTGGGAACTCCGCTGGTCGTGAAGCCTACGCCGGGAGCTACAAGGTGCGAAAGCCCATAATGGAGAAAAGGGAAAGGAAGGGTAAGGCCACAGCCCAGAAAGGCAAGTCAGATGCTCCACGTGAGAATAAAGCAAGCAAGCCAAAGCAGGACGACAAAACCTATGGTCAGCAAGACCAAACCTGCTACAAGTGTGGTAAGTGGGGAATCTGGTCACGGATCTGTAAGGAGCCGCAACACATCGTCGATGCCTTCTAGGCTAAGAAGAAGAAGGGTGGCAAAGGACAACATGAGTAGAAGATTGAGAAGACACTATCCACATTCCACCCCAATGTAGTGCAGTCTGCACGCAACTATCGTCAGGATGGCTACAAGGAGTATGTTGAATTGATTGATATGATGCATGTTATAGATGCTTAGGATGAAGTTCTCCATAAGAACTTTATTGCACAGCCACCTGGGAACTCCACTGGTCGTGAAGCCTACGCCGGGAGCTACAAGGTGCGAAAGCCCATAATGGAGAAAAGGGAAAGGAAGGGTAAGGCCACAGCCCAGAAAGGCAAGTCAGATGCTCCACGTGAGAATAAAGCAAGCAAGCCAAAGCAGGACGACAAGACCTATGGTCAGCAAGACCAAACCTGCTACAAGTGTGGTAAGTGGGGAATCTGGTCACGGATCTGTAAGGAGCCGCAACACATCGTCGATGCCTTCTAGGCTAAGAAGAAGAAGGGTGGCAAAGGACAACATGAAACCCACTTTGCTTTTGTTGGGGGAGAGTTCTGAGCAGCTGCCTGCGCTGATGGAGGTTGACTCCATTCCGGTAGCAGCACCCTATCTTGACATTGCAGCCACTGCCGCCATGATTTCTCTGGAAGAGCATATCACCCCCGAGAAGATAGCAGCCAAAGTCTCTGACTTCTTAACAGATTCAATCTAATGCACATAATGCATTTAGACTTTAATTATCATTTATTTTATGTGTGGAAGGAATAAGTTGGATTTTGCATGGATGGTACTCAAACAATTTATTTTCTCGTAACAGTAGGATGATATTGAATAATCCATTCATTTATTCAGTTAATAGTGGCATGATATGTTCTGGTATTTGAAGTATTTTATTTATGTGTTGATTGCTTTCTACTATATATTAATAAAATACTTTATATGAGAACACGTGTGGCGTCCTATGGAGGAAGTGTGCTTAGCGACAGCGGTACAACGAATACCATCTTGAGAGAGACAAACTTCTTTCAGTCGATTAGTAAGAATGATGGCAGCCTTACAACAATCGCCGGTAGCGATGTTTGTATAATAGGTTCAGGAAGAGCCACAATTATACTCCTAATGGGCACAACTTTGGTCATCTAAGAAGCCTTATTATACCCAGAATCGACTAGAACTCTTCTAAGTTTCAAGGATATTCGCGCCAACGGTTTCCATGTTGAGATTGAAGAAGAGTATGGTAAGGAATAGCTGCTTATTACGAAGCGTGAAGCAAATGAAAAAAGGGTATTAGAAAAACTTCCTTCATTAGAAACTGGACTATACTACACTAATATCAAGGCACCTGCAGCCTATACTGCCCTGAAAATAATATTTAGAAGCTTTGAACTCTTCTGTCTCTAGCATGATAGATTAGACCACCCAAGTCTTAGGATGATGAGAAATATAATTAACAATTCACAGGGACATAATATTAATGTAAAGAATTTCCCAAATCACGAAAATTTTATTCGCCTCGCATGTGCCACCAGGAAATTAATTACTAGATGTTCTACATTGAAAGTGAAGGATGAAGTCTCTGCATTCCTGGAGTGCATCCAAGGAGACATTTGCGGTCTCCTATAGCCACTATTAGGGCCATGTAAATATTTTATGATGCTTATCAATGCTTCCTCGAAATGGTCACACATATGTTTATTGTTTAGGAGAAACCATGCTTTTGCAAAGCTGATTTTGCAGATAATTCGCATTAGAAATATTTTCCCTGATCATCACATAAAGTGCATCAGAATGGACAACGCCAGAGAATTTACTTCAAAGGCATTTGATGATTATTGCATTGCAATGGGAATTACAGTTGAGCATTCTGTATTGCATGTCCACACCCAGAATGGACTAGCAGAGGCATTAATCAAAAGAATTAAATTTATTACCCAACCGCTTTTGCAGAATTGTAATTTACCAACTACATATTAGGGACACACAGTCCTACATGTAGTAACTCTCATCAACTTTAGACCATTGGTATATAACGTCCATTCTTCTATGCAACTAGCGCAAGGGCCAGCACAAAAAAATTTCTCATCTCTGAAGGTTCGGATGCAAGGTTTATGTACTTATCCCCCCTCCACAGCGTAATACAATGGGTTCTCTCCAAAAGACTGGGATATACGTTGGTTATGAGACAACATCCATAATCAGGTATTTAGACCCCATGATAGGAGATTTGCATACTTTCCATTTCGCTGATTGTATATTTGATGAGGATAGTTTCTCGACATTAGGGGGAGAAAAAGAGAGAGAGAGGTGTTTGGACCTGTAAGCCGCACGCCTCCCCATGTGCACCCTGTAGGGCATAAGTGGGTATTTGTTCGAAAGAGAAATGAAAGAAATGAAGTTGTAAGATATAAAGCAAGGCTTGTTGCATAAGGTTTCACTCAATGTCCAGAAGTTAATTATAAAGAAACCTATTCTCCGGTCATGAGTGGTATTACGTTTAGATACTTAATCTCAATGGCAGTAAACCTTAACTTAGAAATGAAATTGATGGATGTAGTAACTGCATACCTTTATGGAAACTTGGATTCAGAAATTTATATGAAGGTGCTTGAAGGTATTCCTGTCTCGAACCAAGATAGCAAATAGAAATTTGTACAGTGTGAAACTCAGGAAATCACTGTATGGACTTAAGTAATTAGGCAGGACGTGGTATAATCACTTAAGCAACTTTCTATGCAAGAAAGGCTACACGAACAATAAAGATTGTCCCCATGTATTTATACAATGATCCCAGAATGGATTTTGTATAATCTCAGTATATGTAGATGATCTGAATATCATCGGTACTATAGAAGACATAAAGCAAGCAAGTTCTTACTTGGAGTTAGAATTTGAAATGAAAAATTTGGGTAAAACCAAATATTGGTTAGGCTTGCAGCTCGAGCATATTCCTAAAGGAATATTAGTACATCAATCAGCCTACGCCCAGAAAGTATTAGGAAGGTTCGACTTTAAGAAGTCATACCCATCAAAAGTACTGATGATCGGGAGATCTTTACAGCAAGATAAGGATCCATACTGACCTAGGGAGAGGGGGGAGGAAGTCCTGGGACCGGAATTCCCATACTTAAATGCGGTAGGAGCACTTATGTATCTAGCAAATTGCACCAGACCGGACATTGCATTTGCCGTAAACCTATTAGTAAGGCATAGTGTAGAACCTACCAAAAGGCATTGGCAGGGAATAAAGGACATCTTCTGATATCTCTAAGGAAGCAAGGACCTTGGATTATTCTACAGACAGAACTAAGACCTGAATATAACTGGCTATGCAGATACAGGGTACCTGTTGGACCCACATACCGCAAAGTCACAAACATGCTATGTATTCCTGTGTGGTGGAACTGCAATTTTATGGAAGTTGTCTAAGCAAAGTCTTGTAGCGTCTTCGACGAATCAATCAGAAATCATAGCGCTGTACGAAGCCGCACGAGAATGTGCTTAGCTCCGACGAATGATTCACCACATTCAGCAGTCATGTGGGATGGATATCATACAAGCTCCCACAATTATTTATGAAGATAATGTATCTTATGTTACACAAGTGCAGACGAGCTACGTGAAGAGTCATCTCACAAAGCATATCAACCCCAAGTTATTCTATGCTCATGAATTACAAAAGATGGACGAAATTAAGGTACTACTAAGTCATGTGAAAATCTTGCAGATTTATTTACTAAGTCACTCCCAGCATCTAGTTTTGAAATATGCGTACGAGGAATTGGAATAATGAGATTTAGAGAAGTGCAGAATTTAGGGGGAGATTTTCCTCAAGCTCGTTATTAAAACTTGATCACGAAGATCGAGTACCCAAAGAATAAATCCTGTAGATTAAATGAAATTGGGTGGATTGTATTTTTTTTCCCTTGGCGAGTTTCCTGAAGTTTCTCGGCCAAGATTTTTAATGAGGCAATTCGTGCAACACAGCATAACATGTATCATATATTCTTTCTCTAAATTTTTCTTTCTGGGTTTTTATGGAGTTTTGATGAGGTATGAACGTGTCGGATGAGTGTCCAAGGGGGAGTGTTGGGAAACCTGGGTTTGGGCTTAGCCTTGGCCATGATGGGCACCTCACCACTAGACTATATATAGAGTCCTATTGACTATTTTGTATACATGAAAAGAGAAAACAGTAAAGAAAAGAACATTAGTTCTTCCCCTCTATCTCTGTGTTTCAATATACTATTTGCATTACTCTGTGATTGATCCGTCTCTTTGCATAGAAGAGAATCGATCGGATTGAACTCGTCAGCAACTGTTTCTCAATAGGCCCAAGGCCGAGGTCCCCAACACCCCAGAGAGGCAGAACCGCAAAGGCGCAGATGGGCAGACCCCAAGTAACCCTAACCCTAGCAATCGGCAGCAACAAGCAAATCCAAAATCCGCTCCCCATTCTCCCCAGTCCCCATTGGGCAACCGGCGGCTGCTCCTGCTCCTGCTCCTGCTCGCCTGCTGGCCCTGCTCCATCTCCATGCGAGATGCGACCGATGTTGATGGAGCTGCCCGTTGCAATGCTTGCATGTGCACGCATCGGTGCTGTTCACTCGGTACTTGTTGCGCCAGTTTGCGCTGCTAGTTATTCTGATTGATCCTACATATGTTCCCATGGTATGATGCTGAATTGTGTCCAGTCTGTGTTTGCTGGCTTCTCTGCCGATGCACTAGCCCAAAAAATCATTGACTGCAAGCCTAAGGCTGTGATTACGTGCAATGCGGTGAAAAGGGGGCCGAAACTCATCCCTCTCAAAGACATAGTAGATGCATCTCTGGTTCAAAGTGCGAAGAATGGAGTCACTGTAGGTATGCGATAGAATCCAACTTCCATGAGCATTGGCAATTTTGAGATTTAGTCCACTGGCATTTCTAGTCTTTAAGTTTCTCATTCTTCTTGGTACTACCGTAACTGTGAAACTGTCTTACCCTCTTCAGAAATCACACAGATAATTGATAAAACATCTTGGGAGGTTAGATACTTAGATTTACTGCCTTGAGTTCCTTATGTCCTTAGTTTTGTTTGACATATGAAAATCAGTCAGCAATGAAGAAAGAAGACACTCGATGGAAAGCAGGAAGAGACGTTTGGTGACAGGTATTTCCGAAACAAACAAGTTTGATGATAACCAATATACATCATATATGTTTGGCACAGAACCTCTGGAAAACTTCTGTGTCATTCGGATTATCTCCTTTCAAGTTTTAACCCCTCCGTTCTGTGTTTATATCTCAAGTATATGAGTTATTTCTGAATATACGTTGATGTCTGCCAGGATGTCGTGCCCAATTTCCCAACTAAATATGATGTGGAATGGGTTGATGCGGAGGATCCATTGTTTCTTCTATACACGAGTGGCAGCACAGGAAAGCCAATGGTACCCTTAACCCACTAGATTGTTCCTCTACACCTTTGGCCAAACATTAATATATTGTGAAGTATGCAGGGTGTGTTGCATACAACTGGGGGCTATATGGTGTACACTGCAAGTCTGCAACATATACCCGTAAAATGCTAGTTTTTTTGAGGTCTTCGGTGGCAAAAACATGTTCCTAACGTTATGGGAAACATCTCTAGAATAATGTTCGATGGTGACCCTATGTTTTTGGAGCTTGTTTGAATTAATCCTATGTCCTCAATTCGCGTCAACTTTGATAAATGTGGTATTCACCGATACCAAACCGAAATAAAGTGGTATTCATCGATACCGAACCGTATTGTTAATTGTACCGTATTTTACCGAATTAACATTATTGTATTTACCGTATATACTGTATTTACCGAACCGTATATACTGAAAAAACTAAATGAACACCCCTAGATCGACCCACCATGAGACACTGTGAGAATGTTGCATTCTTACATGTCATCAGTTGGTCTCACTTACAATGCGTATGCTATGTCCATAGACTTGAGGTTATCGCACGTACTCGAGATGCATAATGATTGACTTAGGGGTTTTCAAACGCTACTCCATAACTGGGTAGTTATAAATATAGCTTTGAAATTTTATCATAATGCATGCATCGAGGCATAGTCGATCAAGATAAGATTTGCCCCTCCATGCAACGGGAGAGATATTTCTAGGCCTCTCAAATGATTGGATTCTAGAAATATATGGCAATACTACTTGCGGTTAAAGAGTCAACCGTAGTCAGGAATTCAAGTCTTGTGATTGAGAAAGAGTAGTCAAGCTAACCAACAAGAATGACACGTACTCGCCTTGAGCTTGATTGATATTGTGAGGTAAAGGGAAATGCATATAAATTTTGTTGATGTTCATCCGATATGATCTTTATGTATACTTTGGTATGTCTTGCTAGGGGTCACTATCGATTAATGGACGAGTAGGAGTACTCAGGCCATGTCCAAGTGTGCATGAACCTATAGAGTCGCACACTTAAAGGGTTGGGATATAATTTGGATGGTGATCTGAATTCGTGTGGACCACAAGTTTCTAATGGATCTCAAGTTCGAGGCCCATCATGGATGATTATATATAGAGGTACGGTGGCATAGGGTTTCAAAGAGAGAATTTGGAATTTCCAAAACCCTAGTTATGACACCTTCCTCATCTAATACCACGCAGCTGGCGCTATCACTCCAGCGCGTGTTCCTGCCCTGTACATGTGGATACTTTAGAGGTGTTGATGCGAAGCTTCAGCATTAGGACGATCTACAACTTGTGTTGACCAGAAGGAGTTGGAGGAGGAGACGTGCGGCTAGTATGACTACTACTGCACCAACACGCTATATCGACTCTACTTTCGCTACGAGTCTGTGCGTCTAGTGGTAATTCTGTGATCTATTACTAGCGGAGGTTCCTTGTTTATGTGGTTGATTTTTGAAATTGTGCTAGCGTAGCCCACCTGTGGCGCAACAGTGGTATCAGAGCCATCTCGTCTAGTTTTAGGTTTGGATTAGATGCATATGGTGATATGTGAGAGTCGTAGATGTGATCTATTACTATTTCTGTTGGTCGTTCTATATGATAGATTGATTTTGGTGGTGGTTGATATAATTATCCATGCGTGGTGGTCTATAGATGGGTTCATAATTGCTATTCCATGCTTATGTTTTCATGGTCGAATCACAATTTACCTCTACCTGTCGGTTTTCTGCCATTGGGGTAGACAGTGAGGGTGTAAATCCATGGAGTACGCGAAGATCAATTTTGGTTGATCAAATTGGAGTTGCGATAAAAAAGGGTTAATGTGATTAATCCAATGCGATTTGCATGGACGGACCCGCCAAACAAGTCCTTTGTGACTAGGATAATAGCTTGGAATATTAGATAGAATACGATTCTATGCATATTTATTTTGCAGGATTGTGGTGAATAGTATGACCCATTATGCATTGAATGATGTATGAGATGCATATATGTAGGTGAATAGCATGGCCCATTATGCATTGAATGATGTATGAGATGCATATATGTATGTAATATTCATGGCCTGCGTGTCATTCTCATTGCTGCCCAAGGTTGTCTATATTTGTATAGTGACCTACGTATCGACTTGTGATGCTTCTTCACTCCTTGTAACGTTTATTAGCATTTGCTATGGAGTAATAGCATTTGCCACTTGGAGACATGGCAAACAGGAAGCATAGCGATAGAGATCACTATGTGGAAGGGCTATACTATATCACGATGCAATATGATTGTCTGTGAATGGTTTTATATTTCTATTCATTTATTTCTATACATGTTATTTAATTGCTCCGAATACTTTTAACATGATAGAAATAATATTCGCTCACATAATATTAAGCTAAATTGATGCCCTCCCAATTAGCTACACCATCCGAAGTCATGTATTTTAATGGTAGGTCTAACTAAAGCAGAGTACCATTAATTTTTCTTGACTAAATGGGTTTGTGTCGGACACTCACACACAAAGCATTGGTTCAACTTGACAAGGTCATCATAAAGGTTATGGATCTTGGGGCATAGGGTTGGGTGCCAGAGCATAGAGATGCTATCTAACAACAAGAGTTATATAGAAATATAATTAGCAAAGGCTTGCTTACTAAATTTACTAATCTTCTAGCAGTGATGCCAAAGCTCACTAGTAGATAAGTTGATTGTGGGTCTTGAATCACTAAATGTCATAAGAGAGATATGGTATTTAGTAGGAGTATCTTTATTAAATTATTTAATAGAAGTTACTTTTCTTGAACATATATCTTAGTTTTGCATATTTTTGTTGTAGATTATGGCACCAACTGCTGTACCTACTTCCAGTTTTGCTTTACGTTCGATACTTGATAAAGAAAAACTAAATAAAACAAATTTTATTGATTGGTCCCGCAACCTAAGAATTGTTCTTAGGCAAGATAAAAAGGAACGTTTTCTAGAGGAACCAATTCCAGAAGTGCATGATGAAAATGCTAGTGCTGTTCTAAAAAATGCCTATAAAAAGGCATGTGATGAGTTCCTTGATGTTAGCTGTCTTATGCTTGCTATCATGAACTCAGACCTTCAGAAGCATTTTGAGAACATAAAGGCCTACGATATGATCATGGCACTCAAAGGCATATGTGAGATACAAGCAAGAACTGAGAGATATGAGATCTTGAAAAAATTGTTTGGGTGTAAGCTAGCTGAAGGCAGTCCGGTGAGTGCTCATGTGATCAAGATGGTTGGTTACACACAGAACTTGGAAAAACTTGGTTTTCCCTTTAGCCAAGAGTTGACTACTGACTTGATTCTTGCTTCGCTTCCTACAAGCTATGGGCAATTCATTCTGAATTTCCATATGAATGGCTTATACAAGAACCTCACCGAGCTGCATATGATGCTCAAGATTGCATTAAGAAAAGCAATAATCATGTGATGATGGTGCAAAAGACTATCAACTTAAAAAAGAAGAAGTCTAAGGTTTTGGGCAAAAGAAATGGCACATGCAAAACTCAAGATGGGTTATCGAGTATCAAATCTAAGCTTCAAAAACTTAAGATTGGTGCTGCACCTAATACTATTTGCTACCATTGCCAATGCATTTGACATTGGAAGGGGAAATGCAAGAAGTACTTGGTAGAACTGAAAAAGAGGAAGGGAAGTAAGATTTCTATTTCAGGTATAAATATTATATAAATAAATTTTTGGTATGTCTCATATTGGTTCTTGGGTATTTGATACCAGATCGGTTGCTCATATTTGCAATTCGATGTAGGGGCTGATAAGGAGTAGGAGCTTAGCAAAAGTCGATATTGATCTTCGCATGGGCAATGAAGCAAGAGTTGCTGCATTGGCTATTGGTATTTTACCATTTATCTTTACCCTCAGGATTAGTTTTGGAATTATTCTCATTATGTTCCTACCGTAAGTAAAAACAATATTTCTCTTCATATTTGGGAGCAAAAGGTTATGAGTTCAGAATAAAGAGTAATTGTTATTCAATTTATTTGAATGATATGCTTTATGATCATGCTCCTTTGATAAATGGATTATATAGTTTAAATCTTGAGAATGTGCCTGACATAAATGCTAAGATGCTTCAGTCTAATGATTTGAATCCCACTTATATTTGGTATTGTCATTTGGGTTATATAAATGAGAAGCGCATGGCGAAGCTCTATAAAGATGGTCTTCTAAACTCATTTGATTTTGAATTATTTGAAACATGTGAGTCATGTTTGTTTGGCAAAATGACTAAGGTACCTTTCACTGATCTAGGTGAATGGGCAAATGACTTGTTGACCTTAATATATTCAGATGTATGTGGACCAATGAGCTCAACGGTCATATATGGTTTTCAATACTTCATAGCTTTTACCTATGACCATCATGGTTGAAATCCATCCAAAGTCATCCGTGATCGTAAGCCAATGTGATCAAAACCCATCAGAAATTTGTCCGTTATTGTAAGCCAATCTGGTCGAAACCCATCGAAAGTTTGTTCATCGTCGTAAGCCAACGTGGTCGAAACCCATTGGAAGCCAGGAGCTATCAACAATTGCTCGTGGTCATAGGTTGGAAGCCATTGACCATTGCTTGTGGTGGTAGGTCGAAAGCTATCGATGATCGCTCGTGGTCAGCGGTCAGAAGCCATCGATGATTGGTCGTAAGCTGGTAGTAAAAAATGATCAACCATCGGGTGTGGCATGCAGTCGGAAACCATCGATTATGTGTAGTATGCTGGTACTGTAGCAGGTCCGGTTACTATAGCATGCCTCGTTCGAGTACCGCGGGTGGTCGGAAGGCATACGAGTATGATGGGTGGTCAAAAGCATCTGAGTATGAAACACGGTCGATGACGCTCGAGTACATCGAGCGGTCGTAAATAGCCAAGTATTAAAGGAGAGTGGAAGTGTCCATGTTCGATAAGTGGTCGAAGCCACTCACGTACAGCAAGCAGTTGAAGGCATCCAAGCACGAGAAGCAGTTGGAGACATCCGAGTGCGAAAGGTGGGCAAAGATGCTCGAGCACGGTGAACAGTCGTGGATGACTGAGTATTGAGGTCATTCAGGGACATCCGAGTATGACAAGCAGTTGAAGGCATACGAGTGCCAAAGACGATCATGAACATTTGAGTATGAAAGACGGTCGACGGCGCTTGAGTACGGTGAGTGGTCGTAAGCGACCGAGTATTGAAGGCAGTCGGAGGTGCCTTTCTTTGAAAAGCAATCAGAGGTGTCTGTCTTCGACCAGCAATTCGAGGCACCCGTGTATCAAAGTCGGTCAGAGATGCTCGAGTACGACGAGCGATCATGGATGACTGAGTATTGGAGTCGTTCGGGGACGTTCGGGTATGATGACCCGTCGGAGCTGTCCAAGTGTGAAAGGCAGTCGAAGACGCTCGAGCACAGCGAGTGGTCGTAGGTGACAGAGTATTGAAGGTGGTTAGATGTGCCTGTCTTCAATAAACGGTCGGAGGCGTCTGACTTCGATTAGTGGTCAAAGGTGTCTATCTTCGACGAGTGATTGGAGGCGCCCGTGTATCAAAGGTGGTTAGAGATGCTCGAGTATGACGAGTGGTCATGGATGAATGAGTATCGAAGTCGTTTGGGGACGTTCGAGTACAACGAGCCATTGGAGACGTCCAAGTGCGAACGGTGGTCGAAGATGCTTGAGCACGATGAGCAGTTGTAGGTGACCGAGTATTGAAGGCAGTCAGACGCGCCTGTTTTTGACAAGCGGTCAGAGACATCTGTCTTCGACAAGCGGTCAACGGTGTCTATCTTCGACGAGCGATTGGAGGCACCTGTGTATCAAAGGTGGTCGGAGACGCTTGAGTACAGTGAGCGGTCATGGATGATCGAGTATCAGAGTCGTTCAGGGACGTTTGAGTATGATGAGTCGTCGGAGACATCCAAGTGCAACAGACAGTCGGAGACGCTTGAGCATGGCAAGCAGTCATAGGTGACCGAGTATTGAAGGTGGTCGGATGCGCCTGTCTTCGACAAGTGGTCGGAGGCATTCGTCTTCAACAAGTGATCAGAGGCGCTCGTGTATGACAAGTAGTCGGAGGTGTCCAAGTTTGAGAAGCCGTCGGAGGCGTCTATCTTCAACTAGCGATTGGAGGCACCTGTGTACGACACGTAGTTGGAGACGTCTAGGCACAGCGGGCGGTCATAGACATCAGGGTACTGTGGGCTATCGATGGCACTTGAATGTTTGAAAGCATTTATACATGATCTGACCCAGCGGGTGTTTGGAGACGTTCGAGTACTAAGAGCGATCGATGGTGCCTGAGTGTCAAAAGCGGTCGTAGACGTCCAAGCTCAGTAGGCGATTGTAGACGATCGAGTATCGAAGGCGGTCGACGATGCCCGAGCACGACAGGCGGTCATGAGTGATCGAGCATGGCTGGTGGTCAAAAATGCCTAAGTACAACAGATGATCGATGCCATCTGAGTATTACCAATGATTGATGATGTCCGGGCACAGCGGATGGTCATAGATATCTTAGCACATTGTCCGGTCGTAAGTGACCGAGTATCACTGGTGGTCATAAGCGACCAAGCACAGAAGGTGGTCGACGATGTCCCGAGCATCACCTGCAGTCGGCGACTTTCGAGTACAGCAGGAAAAACAACAAGATCGCAAGGGCAAGGCATCCTTGCTAGATTGGAGCAGTGGTCGACGGTGTCGTATGTCTTAGGCATCGAGAGGATCCTTGTGAGTAGTGCCATCAACCTCACCATGTGGAGCTATGTAACATCCTGAAAATTTGAATTTGAAAATATAAAGTTTTTTGGAATTGTTTTTACAAGGTGTTTCATGTGAATTTGGAGTTTATGGGATTTATCTGAAAAATGTGGTGAAAGTTCCAAACAGTTAAAAGGACCAAGAGGAAACAAGCATGTTTAAATAATAGGAAATTTAAAATTTAAATAAGAATCTGAAAAGATGATCCATAAAAGTAAGAAAGAAATTTGATTTAGAACATAAAATATTATTTTTGAAAATAATGGCATGAAAAACAATGGAAGCAAGTAAAGCAAATACCAACATTAGTTGGAAATATTTTTATTAAGTCCAAAATGTCATCAGAAGCTTCTGTGAATTTTTCTGGAATTTTTGGATGTATTTTCATATTTTTCTGAGCTTATTGGGATTTTCTGGCAATTTCTAAAAGCTAAAATCAAAATCCGGAAAAATTAAAAACTCAACTCACCCTCCGGCCGCCACCTGGACAGCCAGGATCAGCCCACGTCGCCCGGCCGATCCCGCCTCTCCCCTTCCCTTGCTCGCCAAGTGGGCGGCCGCGATGCCCCCTTCCCGGCGCCTCGGCTCATCTGGCCCATCCGCCTCACTTAACCGCGCCCGCCGCCCGATCAGCCTCCCCGCCACGCGGCTTCATCCGCGCCGTCGCGCTTCCCCCTCCCCTCTCCCGCTGGCCGGTGGACCCGCCCTGTCAGGGGCGTCTTCCCTCCCCTCTCTTCCTTCTCTCCCGAGCGCTGCGCGTGCTCTGCCCCGCTCAGTGCCCTCTCTCCCCGTGGCGCCCATGCACCCGGCTTCGCTGCCCTGGCGCTGTCCGCTCGCGTGCGCGGCGCAAAAAGGGTCTGAACGGTTGCGTGCGCAGCCCGGATTCCCGCCGCAGCCCGCCGCCTGCCATCGCCGCCGCTTGACAAGACCGCACAGGTGGTCGCCCGTTGCCAGCCCTGCTTGCGCGCCTATAAAAGCCGCTGCGGCTTCCTCCGAGCTCCCCACCCCCAACTCTCCCTCTCACCGCCCCAATCGAGCCGGGAGCTTCTAAATCGCCGCCGGCCTCGCCCTTCGTTCCCACCGCCGGTGACATCCTCCCCGCGAAACCTCTCCACCAAACGCCGATTCCACCCTCCCTCTTCACCTCCGAAGCACTGTGAACACACCCCTGGTCTTCCCCGAGCACCTCGCGGACCCCAGTTTGCCGGCACCGGAGCTCCCGCTCGAACCACCGTCGTTGCTCGCTGCCAGCCTGCCTCGGGTCTCCTCGGTCCCTACTGACCTCACCGCCGGCACCACCAAAGCTCAAGGAACGCATTTCAGTCCTCCCGGTACCTCTCCGGCCGCCTCTCGCTGTCGGCACCGCAGCTCCACCGCCGCCTCCAACTTCCTCTGCCCGACCCTCCTCGTCGCCTGGTATAAAAGGTATATACCCCCTTATAGGGTAAGCAACGATTGAACGGCCACTTGGTTAGCAGCGCTCACTCCTCCTCCCCCCCAACTCCCTGGTCGCACGTTCAAGCCTCCGGCTCCGCAGCGCCGGGTTGAGTTTTCTTTATTTTCCCCCGGGCTGACAAGTGGGCCCCACCCGTCAGCCACTGTGGCCAGTGGGCCGGCTGACCTCCGGGCCCCGCCTGTCAGTTGACATGTGGGCCTCGAGCCCCCCAGGGTCCCACATGTTAGAGGCCAAACGGAGGAGTCTCACTGCCAGTGGGCCCCACATGTTAGAGACACAGTACTTAAAGAAATAAAATAAAAAGAAAATGAATTAAAAACTCCAGTGGGACCCACGTGTCAGAATTCTTCATTTTCTGGCATTTCAACAGAACTGAGATTTTCAAATGGGCATAACTTATTCATTTTAACTCCAAATTAAGTGAAACAAATTTCTAAATTTGTCTAAATTCAAGATCTATCCAATTAAACCCGAACCATGATTTTTGGAGTTTATTTGAATTTCTTGTGATATTTTGAGTGATTGGTTGCTTTTCTTTTATTTGGGTATTTCGCACGATTAACTAGCATACGAGGCTCAAGAACAAGAGGTTGAGGCAGCCAGCTTAGAAGCTTCAGAAGACCAAGATCAAGATCCCCGTGAACCAGGCGAGTTAACACTTTGACCATTTTGAACCTATGACTTTGCAAAGTTAATTTCTTTTAAAATTATCAACATGCATGCTGTTATTTTATGAGGTAAAATATGTTCATTTCCAGAAATGGTAGTTATACACCTAATATAATGCTTGCTAATAATGATCCGTTGAAAGGCTTGATTATGTGAACTTTGTCGCCCTAGCAAAATTACGATATTAACCTTTCGAAAATAAGTCCGTAATTTATATGCCATGCTTAGTATTGTTTAGGTAATCATGGGCGCGAGAACGCCCAAACATCACTTTAATAATGGGAAAATTTGGTTGGGCAGTCGTGGTGGTAATGACTGATATATGTTGGATATGATTATTTTATGTCTCCAAAAACCCCAACTTGCTTAAATATCTGGGCGGATGGTTCGGGGGTATGGTGCAGGGGTGCACGAGAGTGTGGTTTGTGGTAGAACCGCCCAGATACCACTAAGGACTGAATCTTGTCATGTCAACCTGTGTAAAACAGTACAACCACAAGTCTGTAAAATACAACTTGGCTTAGTAGATTTACCGGACCCTGAAAGTCATCCTTCCAGGAGGAGGTGTGGGGTAGTGCAAGCGGCAGTCTGTGTGACGGCTTGAATGGGACACTCGCAGAGGGTGAAGTTCTGCTGTGGCGGGCTAGCAGGAGACGTAGCTAGCTGCTAGACGTTCAGAAGGAGAACATCCCGCACAACGTATGGGACCCATCGCAAGTGGGAGCGACCCATAGGGTGAAATGATGGAAGCGGCGAGGTACTTTGAACGGTTACTGTGATGGTCTGCTCAACCACATGACTAAGGAATCGTGTGGGGCAACGAGTTGATTGTCTCTTGTGGTGAAAGTGTACAAACTCTGCAGAGTCAAAACTATTCGAATAGTCGTGCCCACGGTCAAGGGCGGACATGGGAACTTAACTAGATATAGTTCTATTTCGAAAATCTTGGTGGGTGACAATGGGAATGTGCAGGACTGTTGATGGTCCTGGTTTGGAATTGTCTTGGGTGTCGTCCTAGTGGTAAGTTAAGCTGCTATAACGCTGAAATATGTTATATGATACAGATGCCATGTAATGGTGGATGGAATCTGTGTCAATTATAAGATCAACTTACGTTACCAATATAAGTCTTGAGTTTAAAATTGCTAGGTCTTAAGGAATTTTTAAGTAAATGTATTCAAAAGCACTCTTCGCAAAATAAAATAAGCCCGAGCCATCCTTTGACTAGCCATACATGTTATATATTGTATTCTGTGTATTGGCTCGCGGAGCACGGGGTTGGAGTGCTCACACTCGCTTTTGCGACAAAATTCAGAAACAGGAACTCAAGGACATTACGCCTATGAGGAGGCCCCTACCAACGTTGGCGGAAGCAAAGGCGATAACTAAAGCGTAGGCCACAATGGTTAGACATAGACAAGTGGACTCTTGGCTTTGTGTGCACATATGTTACCAGCTCTCCGGTGACATATACTGTACACATTACCCTACTGGTCACTTGCCTGTGGATTTGGGTTTACTTTTGCTACTATTTCCGCTGCATTTATGTAATGAAGACATTTGGCCAAAGCGGCCCTTTTGTAAACATTCACCCGACGTGGTGTATTTCAAATGCTGTAATATTATTATGCGATGTATGACATGATCCAGCAATGTACCTGTGTGCACTAACTACTGATCCAGGGATTAGTGCAGTGAAACACAGTAGATTCCGGATTGAAAAATCTGGGTCTGACAAGCTATCATCAGATCAAAGGTACAAGCAGGGTAACTTCGGTACATGACGGATCGTCACAACCACGCAGTTTGGCCGGGACGCATGCCACACGTAAGAGTGGAGGGACTTCATGCTTTAAGCCCCTGGGATTGAAGAGCGATTAGCAATCTTGATAGCCCCATCATTGTGGTCACGAGGTGCACAACGGCATGCTCCAAAGTACTTAATTGACGGCATCACCAACGGGGACCATAGGCATCTGATGACCCTTCCACCATTGCCACTGTTCTTTGACATGCAGGCTAGCTAGATAAAGGAGAAAGAGAAAAGGGGAGGTTCTTTACCACCCCGAGCGTAGTACGCCATAGCTTTGGCTTGTACAGATTACTTCCTCAGGTTTCTCCACCTTCTCCCCCTTTTGTCACATGCATCTTCTCTGCATGTCTTCTTTGTGCATGTATGCTAATGGGGTATCCTCCCTTTTCTGTGTATCTGCTCCATGAGTTTCCCCGGTGATGAGGTGTGTTGAGGTGCGTCCTGCTCTTAGGTACCCTCCCCGTCTGATCTGTGTTCTCTCGGTGTGATCGAGTGTGTCTCCTTTTATGGGCATGAGCAAGGGCCATCGGCAACGGGATGTGGCTCCCGCGTGGCGCCAATCATCCTCTGATTTCTGGGATCAAATTTTTGATCTGATTTCTGATTCTTTCTTTGTAAACCTTTGCTTTCCATATCAGAAAAGATTTATTGGGACATACTTCTGTAAAATAGAGATATGGTGTAATCATCTTTTCATTGTAAATACGATTCACCCAGCACAAATCTCTTCCTTCTATTTTGGTGCATAATCTACCATTAGCTAGCTGCGTGCAGCACCATGCATGCATTGATTGTTGGAATTAATCTTGTTGTTGATAGTACTCGTGTGTTGAATACTGTATAGTCATTTGTCGAGTACTCGGAGTGTTCAAGTATTGTGTAGGAGTCGAGGGCCTCAGAGTCGGATAGTAGTGAAAGACTTCGATGACTTAGTCGTAGTCATGATTCAAGCTACATAGCGAACCAATCATAGCTACAGTGAACCAGTCGGTACTTGTGAGCTATAGCACCATGGTCGAAAAGTCGTGATAACATGGTCAAAATGACCAAGGTTGACACAACATGGTTGAATGACCATGGTCGAGCAACGTGGTCAAAGACTCATGACCTCAGAGGATGATCTTGGTGCATATATAATTCATGGTCAACTAGGATTGCAGCCATATGAGGTGCAAAGCATTGACCATGCACCGACAGCTTGAGAACTAGCTCACGTGCCATTTCATTACCCAGACTTAAAGAAATTAAGTCTTGCATAGCATGTACACATACCACAGTTTTCTTCCCTAAACATGCGTCTCTATGTTTGCTTTGACTTAGTATATTTGTACAAATACTCATCAAACACATAGGTTTTTCATAATCTTTAAGCCTTTCCAGTTATAGACTCTTTCTATAACTCTTTCAACTTAACATGTGTTAAAGCCTCTAGGACCGCACTTCCCATAGCCTCTCCATGCACCAACCTCACGTGTCAAAGCCTGCAGGACCGCACCACCCATAGCTTCTCCACACATTATCCTCCTATGATCTTCATGTACTCCAGCGTGAGCCCAACCACCTCGTGACATCCTCGACTACTTGGACCTCAGATTTTTCATCCTAGTCCCGGTCCTCCTCGTCACCGACCATGACCATCTCTATGCCCAACCTGCATATGCAAAGACCAAAGAATGTTCTCCCCAGCACAAGTTCTTCCTAACTTGACTGGCATTAGTCCACACACGCAAACCACACCTTTAACCATCAATAAACACAAACCAAATCATCCACGACCTCAATATCAGCCTTCGACCACTCAGAAGGACCAGTCAAACCGTCATGCCCAGGCCAGTCAGACTGCTGGCCCAACAAGCACGAGTACTCGAGGTACTTGAAGATTATAAGAATTAAAGCACTCGAAGCCTACGAGTATCGACCGCAAAGCCCACAACTACGATCACAAAGTCTTCTACAGTCGATCACAAAGCCTATGACTACGACAATAGATTGCGAAGTCTACGACTACGATAGCATATCATGAAGCTACAGCTACCGATCACAAAGTCTACAGCTACCGATCACTAAGTACCATTCTGGTACTGTAGCACCGGCTATCGAGTACTAACTAGGTACTGTAGCACTCGACTATCAGCAAAGCACTGTAGCTACGACCAACGAAAAGAATTGTAGCTACAACCATCGACCAACTACTGTACCAGATGAACTTACAACCTTCGACCAGTTCACTGTTGTTTATGACTAGTTAACTGTTTCTTACAACTGGTTCGCTGTAGCTTACTAACATCTAACATACATGGTCGTTCAACCGTGGTCGTTCAGCTATGGTCATTCAGCCGCGGTCGTTCTGCTGTGCTCAACCTGCCATGGTCGATTTGCTGTGGTTGATTTGTTGTGGTCGATTTGCCGTGGTCAATATGCCATGGTTGATATGTCATGGTCGATCTGCCGTGATCGATGCTTGCCATTCGAACTTGTCGATCGAACCATCCATCACAAGCTGATCGAACTTCTGTTCGTGGTCGAAGCCTGCTAATCGCCAACCGTGGTCGATCGAAATTTTCACGAATGCAAATTTCAACGAAACCTAAAATTCAATTATTCATCATCATTGTATTCACGGCCTCCACATGGTCTAACACATAGATATGGAGATATCAAACTAATAATATAGACACATGTTAACGAACATGGGGTTAGATCAACCCACCATGAGATAGTGTGAGAACGTTGCATTCTTATATGTTATCAGTTGGTCTCATTTACAATACGTATGCTATGTCGCTAGAGTTGAGATCGTCGCACATACTCGAGATGCATAATGATTGACTTAGGGATTGCCAAACGCTACTCTGTAACTAGGTAGCTATAAATGTAGCTTTCAGATTTTGTCATGATGCATGCATCGAGGCGTGGTCGATCAAGATAGGATTTGCTCCTCCATACAACGAGAGAGATATTTCTAGGCATCTCAAGTTATTGGATTCTAAAAATGTATGGCCATGCTACTTGCAGTTAAAGAGTTAACCGTAGTCAGGAATTCAAGTCACGTAATCGAGAAAGAGCGGTCAAGCTAACCAACAAGGATGGCACGTACTCGTCTTGAGCTTGTCCGATATTGTAAGGCAAAGGGAAACGCATATAAGTTTTGATGAGGTTTGTCCAATATAACCTTTACGTATACTTGGGAATCGACATATCTTGCTTGGGGCCACTACCAATTAATTGATGAGTAGGAGTATTCGGGCCATGTCTAAGTGTACGTAAACCTATAGAGTCACACACTTAAAGGGCTGGAATATAATTCGGAATGGTTGTCATCATGGATGCCTATATGTAGTGGGGCGGTGGCATAGGGTTTTAAAGAGAGAATTCAGAATTCTTAAAACCCTAGTCGCCATACCTTCTTCATATAATACCACGCAGCCGACGCTAGCACTCCAGCGCGTGGTATTCCTGCCCCCTACGTGTGGATATCTTGGATGTATTGATGCGAAGCTTTAGCACTAGGATGATCCGTAACTTGTGACAACCAGAAGGAGCTGGAGGAGGAGACGTGCGGCTAGTACGACTGCTACTGCACCAATACGCTACATCGATTTTTTATTTATACGATAGATTTTAAAATTATACTTGCGTACTCTACCAAGGCGTAACACTAACAACTCGGATCAAATGGTTCCCGAGCTGGGCACACCCAAATGAAGGATATGTTCGTGCGTACAGATGAGTGTAGACGCAGATGTACTTTTCTCGGCCATCGATTCTGGACGGCCTAGCCCCCAAAGGTACGGAGGCCATCCTGAAGAGTGAAGAGTGTCACTTGTCAATCACCAATGCTGGATCGTTTGCCGGTCTGTCGATTAATTTTCTTCTGAACAAGAAACAAAATTCGTAGCAGACAAACATGGCAACATAAAAGGAAGTCCTTCGTGCAGTGCTTAACCGGCCTGGGTACCTGTGCGAAAAATGAAAATGGCTTCAAAACAAGGAGAAATGTTTACTGTTGCTAAGATTTCAGAGATCCGCGGGCGACGTCGCCTGGAGAAAACGCTTGGGACAGAGTCAGGTTGCATTTGATCACTGCTCCTAATGACATTCTCGTACGACGAATTAACCTTGACAAATTGCGAATCGCATGTGCTTAATTTGTTTTCACTTCGAGTAAAATACCTACGTGATCTTATTAATTTGATGATACATATTTTTCGTTTGCGTAGATCAAAACCTTACAATCTTCGGCCTCCGCACCCCTAGGAGAGCAAATAACCGAAGTCTCAAATAGTTAAGAATTTGTCCATACGTATACATGCTCTTGTTTTGTTATACATGCTCTTGTTTTGTTCTTTCCGAATCTTAACAGAAAGAGCCAAGAATCCCAATATCAATCGTATCGTACCCCACTGCCAGTGCCACCTTCCTTTAATCTCAACACCATTCTTTAATACCAACAATTATACAGTTTCTTGACGTTCTTCGCATGCATATGCGTTTAATTTAACCAAACTTTCAGTAAACAGCAGACAAATGCTGTGTTTTTGTTTAGATAGAGCTTAACGAAAAGCTGCGTAAAACTTGCATAATTACACCCGAGAGTTACACACTGGCTAAATCATGGCGTCTTTTTCAGAAAAGCCTGTAGCCTTTTCGTCCCGGCCGGGCACCATATGTGAATGGCATGATCAGTAAGCAAGCGAGCCCCACGATTGCAGCACTGATCCGATGACACCTGGCCCCGGCAACTGTTCCATAGTGTCGAACTGTTGATGATGTTTCATGCCCAACAAGTCGATGGAATTTGGAGATTTTTTGTTTTTGTTTTTATGCACGAATGAACATAGGAGATTACTGTAGATGGAGGCGTCTTGTTCTGGAAACTGAAACTGTTCATGAAAGGGAGGACAACGGTGCAAGTACATGCTTCAGTACCGAGCACAAAAGTCATGCTTGCTTGCTTTTCTTTCATTTTTTCCCTTCATTCGATAAACATTTCAGAGAGCGAAATATACTTTGAGGCTAAGTGCAACAATTAATTGTAGACGTATTGAACGTATCTATCAGCTTATCGGCTCTGGAGAACAGCAGCTGCATTTCTGCAAAGGAAACTGAGGTTGTCTTTGATTCCAAACTTGTCTCGCACTCAAAAGTTGGAAAAGTAACATATACTGCATCTTTTAGCTTTCGTTCCAGCTGAAAAAGTCTATCAAATGGAGAGGTAATGTATGCAATAAAGCTTCTTTCGATCTGTTGTTGACTCTTTAAGTAACCATTTTAGTCCTAAAAAACAATCATTTCCTTTTGACAATGTCTGTAATTTTTTTTCCTCTGCTAACTTCCCATGGGAGATTAAAAAATGGCTCTTCGGTAGAGAGGGAAAACGCACAAGAAATTCTCACTAGCAAAATCTTGCGACAGCGCGCATGTTTAACATCATCCACCATGTAAAACGAGGAGCTAGCTAGAATGCATGATCGAGACGGTGAAAGGACGCATGCACATACAAGAACAAAAGAACGCAGCACTGCTTAACAGTAGCCAAAAAAGAAGAACCAAATCGATCAATGATTGTTCGTGCGCCGTGGTCCATGCATAGATGCATTGCTCTGCCTGCCTACGAAGCTGCCGAGCACGCCACAGAACGCCAGAACCCATGCATGCTGCCCGTCCCTGACATTTTGTGGCGTGGCTGGTAAAATCTGTACCGAAAAGTCCTCATGTTGTCGTCCCCTCAACCGCGCGTTTGTCGCGCACCGCCGCGCCGTGGCCGCTTCCGGGGGTGGTGGTTGGCCGAGCTCGCGCGGCAATTATACCAGAATCCAAAGTTGGCTGGGCTGGCCGGCCGTATATGGACGCGGCGCGATTCGCCCAATCTCTCAGTAGCTAGCATTCACGGGGGGAAGAAATCACAAGCCAGAAGTCCAGACTCCAGAACTATCTGTTGGCGCGCATGGAAAATGGCTAATAAAGAAACGCTTTCAAAGAAATTGGTTCATGCGTCCATGAATTATTGCGCGAGCCTGTACGTACGGCAGGTTAGATGTTAAATTGATCAATCTGAAGGTGTCAAAATGCGTACCACAGCTACATTTCTAGCTTGTTTCCGTGTGAAAAAGAAAGGAAAGGTTATGGAGCAGAGGTGATCAAGAAAGCAGCTGTGCATGGCGAGGACAGAAGGAAAGCCACATTGCACGTGGCCATTGGGGAGGAATTCTGATTTCTGACCCCATTTCAGAATTCAGAGGACCCAAAGCAATTAACCGTGGAGTAATGTACATACGCCCGGGAGAGTTGTGATGTACATGTTCATCTCATCACATGGCGAAGGTGGAAGAGAGAACAAAGCGGCTGCCTGCTCGCTCTGTGCCATTCTTAAGACTAATCTAGGGCTTAAAGCTGTTTGTCACAGTGTTTTCAGGAAAGGGGAGACAAGAACGGTACCCGTATAGCAATAGGTTTTTATCTAGTTTTAAAAAAATCATTAAAACATTTGAAAAGACTTTAGATTTCAGTGAGTTTTATGTGTTTCTAGAAAATTTCGAAAAAGTTTCAAGACAAAATTTCAATAAGTTTCAAATTTTTGAGCACAAGTCTCATAAATTTCAGCTAAAAAGTTTCAAGAAGTTTCAACATGTTTCGCCAAGTTTAACCCCAAAATTTCAAAAAGTTTCAAGAAATTTCTACAAGTTTCAACCCAAAAGTTTCACGAAATTTCAACAGGTTTCATCAAGTTTTAACCAAAAGTTTTAAGAAGTTTCAACAAGCTTGATGAGTTTCGAGAAGTTTCAACCAAGGAGTTTCAGCAACTTGACAAGTTTCGATAAATTTCAACCAAAAATTTCCAAAAGAACAAAAAGTTTCAGTGAATTTCGATGATCTCACCATAGCTACAACAGCAGTAGTGCTTGTGTCTGCCTTGGCCAGCACCATGTGGAGACACGACATAGAGAGGAGGGTGATGGAGGCGATCAAAGGTGTCGGAGGCATCGGCGACCCATCGCTACTGTAGACATGTAGGTGGCCCATGTCATCGCTCCTCTCCGACCCCACCCCGCTTTGGCCACACCGCTGTGTTTCCCCTCATCGCACACCACCGCTGAGCCCACCGGTGCTCAATGGAGCCATGCCTGTGCGTGCCCATGTTTGCTCCACAGTCGAGCTAGCTTAGGTTGGCGCACCTCCCTCCGCAAGTAATGGCCATCCACTTGGGCTGCTTTGTGCAAGCAACTGCGCCTCGCTCGCCAACACCCTCACCCGCGCTAGCTGCTGCCCTTGGGACCAGAGAAGAAGAGCAGATGTTGATGGCTGGTAGCAAATCATGGATGGGTTTGTTAGTGCTTACGACTTATGTATGGATGAACAGTAACGTGTGTTAAACAGTGCATTTTTAAAACAGGGTCTACAGGTAAATTGTAGTATAAACTGTACCGAGTTTAGTTGTACTAACCAAAATCGCATGCGACTATTTCTCTCTGTCTACTATTTCTCATAAACAGACCAGAATTTAAAAACCATAGCTATAAATAATAAGACTTAGTTTAAAAGAACCGACCCTATTAGAGAGGATGGAGGATGGCAGCCATGTCAAATGAGGAGAGAAGATTGCGGTGACCTGATTGATTTGGAGCAGCTATGCTCTCGATTTGGGGAAAGGCATTTGTGTGTATGTGTGTGGGTGAGAGACAGAGAGGTGGATGCGTGTCGAGTACGCTCCATTAGGGGTTATGAAGAGTCAGACGGAGAATTCGTAAGATTGGATGATTGTTTGTTGTTCCGTTGGAAAAGCGGCTGATGGTACATCAGGCCTGTTCTTTTCAGTTTTTAAGAATTATTTTTTTGTTTTTCTATAATAATTAACTTTTAAATAGAGTATCTTTTAAGATAGAGTCTACTAGTTAATTATAGTACATATTGTATCGACTTTATTTATATCAGTAAAAATCATACATGAGTCTTTGTTACTTTATAATCTCTCACATAAACAACCCAAAAGTCACAAACCGCAGCGAAAAGCTATAAGCTTCAACCAAAAACAACATGCCCATCATCCTCTCGACTTCAGGAAAACCATCGAGCCTGCTTTTTATCCTTAGAAGTTTCTCTTGGCCAGCTTTTGCTTTGCTGCTAGCTTTCGTTTTCAGTGAGAGGGGAGAAGAAACAAGATTTTGCTTTGTTTTGCAAGCCACAATGACAATGCTGTGATGATCTGAACGAGCTAATCTCGCATGTACTTTTGCTAACGCATCGCGCGTGCTCAGTCAAACTAGTGCATTACGCAGCAGTGCAGCACCTCTCACTTTCTTCTTTCTCACCACCATTTCTCTGTTCTGACACCAAGTATATAAATCTCTACGGCATATGCTCCTGTACAATTTAATGTGTACTACCCGGATACCATTGCAACTATGCAAAGGAAAACCTGCAGTGGGATGTGCGAGACTGCAAGTGGTGCATTTGTTGTACATCAGGGACTGTTCGTGCTTGTGGACGAAAGCTACTGATCCATGAAGTCATGTACCTATCGTACAATTTGCGTGCCAATTAGGCAAGGTTAATGCCCGCGAGTATGCGTGGCACATGGAACTAGCAGTTAGCCGTACTTACCACCTGGTTCTAGGTGCCAATTTAACCACATGGCTTGGTAATTTAAGATGGTACAACACCCTGCTACTAGCAGCCTAGTAGCCTACTTATAGATGTGGATAAGAATTCTCAGCGCATATTGGCACTTTTTTTTTACTTCGGTTTATAACTACGGTTTTTAGGTTATTTATAAGAGAAAATATGAAATAACAGAAACTCACATACAGTTTTAGCCGATATAAATAAAGTCACTACAGTGTGTACTATTATCAACTTGTAGACTCCGTCTTGAAAAGACACTTCATTTAAAAGCTAATTACAGTAAAAAAAGTCGAAAAGCAGTTGTTGGGGGAGTTGCCCCTACCTTAGCCTAGTTGGCCCATTGCACCAGTGGACCAGGCGGCTACCTGGCAAGCACCTTAGGACAGAGAAATGACATGTTTAGCCCTATAATTATAGGTTCAGACAGGGGTATTTATGTAACTCAAGTGGAGGAAATGACGTATTTGCCCCTATAAATATAGAATTAGGTAGGGATGTTTATGTAACAAGCCTCTATGGATATATATGTGTGTGTGTGGTATTAGGGCACCGTGGGGGACATAACACTTTTTTTCAAACAAATACAGATAGCACAAACTTCTAACATGAGCATAGATTCCCTCGTTGGCCTTTCCATAACCCCTTTACTTACTGTTTAGTCTATAATCACAACAATAGCTTTTAGAAGCGAAAAAGAACAGACCCATATTTGTATGTGAGGTTGACAGGAAGATGATCCTATGCAGGATGTTTTCATGTTAACAGGATCAGGATCGTAGACTAAATCATATATAGGAATAGGACCATGACAACACTGTACATCAAAAAGTGTAATTCTAAATATTACAAGATCATGATCACTATTTATATCGTTTTATTTACTTATTTTAAATCTTACGTAGGATCGATCGAAACCATCCCACGCGATCATAAGATTTCACCATACGGATCGAGATCCCCGAAACTTTGTTGCTACGGATAACAAGAAGCCACCAAATTAAATGTATCTAGGCTAATCATCTAGCCATTATTGTGTCCATAACTAAGACTAGTTCAAAGCATTATTATGCACGTTTTATAACTAAATCATCGGTACGAAGCACACCCTGGAAAACAAAGCCTGCCCGTGTACGGAAGGAAGGGTAATTGATCTACCAGCAGACAAAATGCAGTGGCCTTCAAATCAGAGGAAAGCAGCGGTTTCCTACAATTATCCTCTTTCACTGATGTGCTCCTTGTTAATCTGCACTGAAAAGATAGTGGTTGGTCTCTCGGGTATCACCCAAAAAGGATGGGCCAATTTGTGCTCCTCTTCAATTGTGCCTGGTTGATTGGTAGGGTCCTGGTGCTCTCACATACTAATAAAGATCGTTTGCTTTTGAGGTCAGGTGATCTTGTGTTTCTTGAATTATTGCTGGGCATATGCTCTCTGATCTGTAATTCATCTCAGGCAGAGGTGAGGAATGTGGTTAGTGCTGATCATCTTGGCAGACAGGCTTGATATAGGATAAGATTAGCTCTAGCTAGATTCTCTTTTGCACATCAGGAGTGTCAGGGGTGGAATCCATGACATGCCCAAATGATTTCATGTTAGCGTAGTGGTGGATGTATCATGTGTCACTGTGTCAGCCACCACTGTGCCGCAAGATCTGCACCTCTGTATGTCCATGATACTGGAGAGCTAGGCTGAAACCTCATGCACGACACTAGCACAATGGCAATGCATAAATTATGCTTATGGCAATATTTTTCTTCACTTCCACAAGATAGAGCTGTCTCTGATTGTGAGATGGGCTGTTCTTTTCATGTTGCACTTCATGAATTTTGCGCCAGATCAGTGATCAGAAGATGACAGGTAGCAGTTCTTGCAAAAAAAAAAAAGCTGGTGGTTATGCTTTTATGCACCTTCCAAATGTGTACCACAAAGCAGATCCAAGCATTAACAGGCAAACGAAGACACTGTCCAGATTTCCTATTTTGGAAGACTTGCGGAAGCAGACTAAATTTTTGGAAGCTATTTCAGAAAATAGAAACATTACTTGATGTGACTGCGGATGCAGGCGTTTCAAACATTTGCATTTTAGCCCAGAATAAACTGAGTCTTTTCCCAATCAAATCATACTGGAATCAGCTTATAATCGGTCCATCAACCCCTGATGGACATATTAGGTTCTTAGTGAAATGATGAACGGAATGCTTTTGGAATCTAGCATCTATCATTTGCAACGTATCAATCTTCAATATGCATGACACATGAAAAAACTAAACAGTTCAGCTGAAAAACGAATGGGCCGGCGCTAAACTGGGCTCAGGTCAAGCCTAGCCTGTAGTGCTGGACTCAATTTGGCCCCAAACACTTGGCAGTTCGGCTTGTTCGGAATATGAGCCCAATTTTTTTCCTTATTCGGCCCATTGAATTTGAGCTAGGATCTCTTAACGTCGCAGAATCAAAACTACAAATAAGATTTCTTAAATGTATCACCTACAAAAATTACTATTTACTCCCCACAATTATTTCCATCAGATTAATACAATAGTTACATTATTATTTAAAATTGTCAACCATTGGGCGACTAGGGGTAAAATCTTTCAACCGTTAGACCAGTGGTGGAACCAAGCCTCGGGCTACCTGGGCTGTAGCCCGAGGCCTGGCAACCAAAGCCCATGCAAAATTCATGAAAAATCATAAAAAATCAAAGTTAGCTCAAAAACAGCTGGCCCAGCCGGGATTTGAGCTTGAGTTGGTTCTGCCCGTTAGATGATACATGGGCTACAGTTACCTGACTATGACCCGTGCATCGGATTCTATATCCCGGCCTGCTTCAATAATCCTGAGGTGCAGAAGGCTCTCCATTGCGTGCAAGTAACACTGTCACCTACCTGACTCTCAGCAAATTCTGAGCAATTTTCTGAACGTGATAATTTACCTCAACTTGTTCTGTTCACAGAGGCTTGCTCTGGAACGATTCCCCACTCTCCATGGTGTTAACCATCTCATGGCTTGTCGATTAAGAGTCTTGCTGTTTAGGTAATCTACATACGCCATTTGTATTTCCGTAAACAACACAAAAACTAAATAAAAGGACAAATGACCAGAGTTGCTGTTTGAAAACACCATGGCTAATCCGTTGTCAGTGGCGATATGGATGATGTGTGCCCGCTTACTGCGACGAGGTACTCTGTCAAGGATCTCAATTTGACCGTCACAAAACCATGGCGGCCCTGCTCGGTTGGGCTGAAAAGCTATGGTTTATGGGTGAAATTGCACTTTAGCGGCTGAAATTTCACTATAGCTGAAAGTTGCTTATTTAGCGTAATTAAATTTTAAAAAAATTAAAAATAGAAAAAATATGCTAGCTCATCACGGACAACACAAACGAATATAGGAAAAAAGAACTGGCAAAAAAGCTCAAAAAAGGCCAAAAGTTCAGAAAAAGACGAAATTTATGAATAGTAAAAATAAGCCAGAAGCCGAAGCTGAAACGAGCGGGGCTGATCAACGTCTTTGGGTTATCTCTCTCTCTCTCTATATATATATATATATATATATATATATATATATATATATATATATATATATATATATATATATATATATATATATATATAAAAAAATAACGAGTGCTCCATTGTGTTCGAGCACAATAGTCTAAAATAGGTATGTATCGTGTGTGAAAAATTTTAAAATTTCTTAGATATCAAGTTTAACTAGTTTACTAACTAGTTCAAACAAGTTTGAACTAAATTTTGAATTGTGGTTGCCTTTTTTTGATGATAGTTTGATTGTAGGTATATGCTAATTATAGCAAAGTATGTGATCTAAATTCGTTCGAAACTTTGAATTTGAGTATAATTTTTCAAACTTATACGTTTCATTTGAATTGTTATAGATGAGTATATACCCTAAAACTGGTATTTTCAAAAAATATACCTGAATTTAGATGGAATTGATGCATTTGAAATCATGGTGCCCAGGCACCATGGTGCCCCATTTCATTTCTTTCCTTACCTAAAAAATTACCAAAATGCCCCTAATCAAACAACAGTGCATACAGATGATGAAAAATGACTCTAAACTTGCTTCTTATACGTGAGAGATATAGGCTAGGAATATGTACACTTCAAATTTCCAGTGTGACACACTAAGCAAATAATTTTTCAAAAAAACACGCACTAAGAAAATACTAGTGGGCTGTCTGTAAACTTTATCTGTTACATGTATATTGCATGACCTCATATACTTGCATGTGTTGAAACGGAAATTTCTCGCCATCGTACGTCTCAGCAGCAGCATAAAACCTGGTCTTACAGAACATATACAAATTGCCATCGATTACCTTCCAAACCATCGTTTCAAACAAGAGAAATTCAGATAAAAAAAACTGGCTAAAAGCCTACACTAAAATGAAAACAAACGGGTCAACAGTCAATATTACATGCCCCGTTCGCTCTCAGTAGCCGCCTAGCCGGCAGTATGTCCTTTCAAGCAAACCATGGCCGTTTTCACGAAGCAAACACTAGCGGAAAGAAGTTTTGCTCGTCGCAAGGTTCTGAGCGGCAAGAAAGAACAATAGAACGTACAAGCGCACAGCTGCACGCATCGTTGCAGTGTTCGTACCCGAAGCATACCCAGGGAAGAATCCAAAACTCCTCGTTTTAATGTCTTCTCTTTCCTTCCTCCCGGGCCTATATAAACCCTGCCAATTCAGTTCCCCATCTCAGAGGCAACCAATTCATCAGTGATGAAGAACATTTCCTTCTACTTGTTGCTTCTCATTTGCGTGGCCGCACTGCACGCCGATGCCTCGCAGGAGTCTCGACTAAGAGACTTCATTTTGTCTAGAAGGAACAGAGATAGCAGTAGCGATACGTTCAATGCACAAGATATAGGTTACAGGGTTGCCAGCAACCAGAGAACAGAGTACTCTGGCTCTGATCATAGTTCTCTCAAGGCGGCTGACAAGATCACGGCGTTGCCAGGCCAGCCGGAAGGCGTCGACTTCGACCAGTACGCCGGGTACGTCACGGTCGACGAGAAGAACGGCCGCGCGCTCTTCTACTACTTGGTAGAAGCGCCTCACGATGCTTCGACAAAGCCACTAGTCCTGTGGCTTAATGGAGGTTAGAATGACATGTCTAAATTGCGGTAGAACAGTTCGCTTTCATAGTTGCAAGTTGCATTTACACCGAGTTCGTGAAGCTGTCTGCTCACACTTGATACCCATCCACAGGGCCAGCGTGCTCATCGCTCGGCTACGGAGCAATGCAAGAACTGGGCCCGTTCCGCGTGAACAGCGACAACAAAACGCTCAGCAGAAACAAGCACGCCTGGAATAATGGTAGCATAAGACTCCTACCCGTCCTCTTTTCCTTTGGGCATGCCTGTTAGCGATGCCTCAGGTTCAGTATACCATTGAATATCTACCTTTCTATCTATTATTATAGGATAATAAAAGCTCATAGGATCCGTTTTACAACCGTTAAGAAAAAAGATAAAAATTCTAGAAATTCCCACAAGAAATAGAATAATATCTAGCCCTTGAATAGGTGGGTCATAATTGAAGTTCAACCATAGTGGCCATTAGATGTTATTAAAAAAAGGATAAATATGTTAGAAATTTTCACAAGAACTAAAATATTTAGCCCTTGGTTAGGAAGGCCCTAATTAAATCTAAGCTATTGCGGCAATTGTATGTTATTATTTAAAAATATATACTACCTTATAATTCATTTACTCCCCCGTTCTCTCTTAGTAGAATGCGTGCAGTGAAACATTTAAAATTTTGACGACTTATATAGACAAACATATTTGGATTTGACAGTGAAAATAAGATTACTAAATTTATCATTAAAAGTGCTTCCATATGGTTGTATTTTATAATTTTGACTAGAATATAATTAGACAAACTTTAATCAAAGGTATGTATTGGAACTACAAGTAAAAATCAGACATTAAAACTAATGGCTACAATAACTAGTAAAGAATAAATAATAAATATGCTAGAAATCTCACAAAAATTAAAACATCTAGCCGTTAATATGGAGAAACCGCTTCGAAAAGTCAGATGCTCATATTAACTTTTGTCTTCTCTGAATAGGAAAGTAAAAATCAATATAAATAGGTCCTAAATATTAGTTGGGTTTTATGGGCTTCACTGCAAAAGCAGCGCAGGAGGCAATGAAGGCCCTCGAGGCTGCTCCATGTGTGCCAGATCAACTCCGTCCTGCTCAATTTCACTCCCTGATGTCGGATCCAGGCCAGCCATAGCTCGGCAAGTAATTACCGTGACGTCTGGATGTCGTTTAGGCTGTACTGAACTGGATATCTACCACCACCAATTAGAAGTATTTTTATATGACCAACTAGAAAGTTTGGTCCGATCAAAACAGAACCATTGTGGAAAAAGGATCGAAAATAGGAAAACAAAACCAAAATGGTATTACTCCATGACGTCAGAAATAGAGTGACATTTTGTGCATGCAGTGCAACATTGTAAACTTTGACTACATCTATCCTTCTACATATTTAAAATTGACCGATAAAAATTACATGTATAGATTTACCTAGACAAGTACCTTTATAATATAATAATTTTATTAGGTTTTATAAATATGTTAAAATATAATTTTTTTGGTCAAAGTTATATTTTAGAAACTATGTTGGTGACTAGAACGTCTCTTCGTGAATATTTCAGGCTTTCATGTGACTATCTTAAAAAAAATGCACATTATTTGAAGAAAAATAGATGGATATAGTACAATTTAATGGGTTACAAATTTATAAGAAATAACTTATACATATTTGCCAAATTAATATTAACAAGGATGGATTTTTTAAAAGATGGCAAGATGGCTATAAATGATCGACAACTCCTTCCTTAGATAATTGATTTTTTTTTTTGCCAAAGTGTGATCAAAATGCCCTTCAATAATGTCACAAATGCGCATAACGAGGTAGAAAAGTGGGGTGATAGGTAGAGTTAATAGGAGCATTATGCGAAATTAAGCCTCATGATAATAAAAGTGCCAAGTATTTGGGGGGGGGGGGAAGGTTTTGATTACAACTAACAAGTATTCAGAAACAAAGGGAGTATCTTCCTTGTAATAATATATATAATATTAAAATATCACAAAGAGAGTTTTGCAACCATTTGTTTTCCAAAAAACAAAATCACATATATCTTACCAAGCCATTTAAACATGCTTTAAGGATGATGTCCATGCAAGAGAACGGGCCACCTTGCTAGTTATATAATAAAAGCTCAAAACTGTTGTTTTACAACTACTAAGAAAAAGATAAATATTCTAGAAATTATCACAAAAAAGAAAAACATCTAACCCTTGATTAGGTGGGCCAAAATTAAAGTTGAACCATAGAGGTCATTGGATGTTACAAAAAAAAAACAGAAATGTGCTAGAATTTTTTTTTAAAAAAGCAAATCATCTAGCTCTTAATCTGACAGGCTCTAATTAAAGTTTAACTATAGAAGCCATTTGCTGTCATGTTAATACTTACAGATATACGCTATTTTGTAATTTAAAAAGTAAAAAAGATAATCCTTTCTAAAAGAAAATGGAAACAGCCCCTCGACACACACGAAACTTGGAGAATACCAAAACCTGGTGGCAAATTTATATACGACCCACACTAATAGTCATGTACGGGAGGGGAAAAAAAAAGGAAACGAGGTGCAACTAAAAAAAGAAACGGGTAAAAGACCACAGGAAAATAGAGGTGGCAACGGGTACATACTCGTTGGGTATAGCCATCCCATACCTGTACCCGTCAGATATAACTCTACCCGCTACGATACCCGTACCCGCACACGGGTATAGAAACTTACCCGTGCCCGCACCCGCGCGGGTATTTATACCCGACGGGTAACCCATACCCGATAGACACAGATTCAGCACAAGAAATGAAAAGCACAGACATAGCAGTAGTAATCGAGGACCGACTGGTTTGGGATGGTGTTGCAAGTGTAATCGAGGATGCGGACGAGGCCAAGGTTCTGGAGGTTGCCGGAGTGGACCTCCGACGCGAAGTGGGTGGGGAGCATCGCCTTTATATTCGCCTTCCCGTCGCTAGCCATGAAACTGCAAGGCAACAATAGATCCATGAAACTACAAGCGATTTGAGGTGAGCTATTTGCGAAAGGAATAGATCCAGCAAGAGGGTTAGGGAGGAGACTGAGGGAGGAGCGCTCACGTGAAGCGGGTGCCGATGGGCTTGAGGTCAACGACCTGGACGACGGTCTCCGGCACGTCGGCGGCGGAGTACGGCGATGGGTTCGCCAGGATGAGGGCCACGGCGCCTGGCGTCACCAGCTTGGCGGCATCCATGGCCATACCTCCTCTCCTCTTCCTCCCCTATCCCACCCAAATCACGATCGAATCGTCTCGGAAGATTTCACGGAAGCGGCAACGGAAATGTTTTCGAGTTGTGGGGAGCGGAAGACGAGATCTGCGCACTTATAATGTGCTTATGGCGAGGGCGACACTGCCGGCGAGCTCTCGCCGGTGCCCGACGGGACCCATCTCCTCTCGGGCTCCCTCCTAATCCCTCACGGCGGAAGTGCGGAATGCCGAAATGGAGGTGGTGGGAGAGGGGGGGCGGACATGGTCTAGCCTAGCGCTGAGAAGTCACTCTTTTGGAGTGAACCGCTCGGCCGAAATTTATCGCGCCGAGAAGAGCTGCCGATTAGGCTATGAGTGCGTGGTCAGCACAGGCCGCAAGTCTCCGCAGTATATGGGCCATGAGCCCATGAGTAGGCTGAATTGATAAGATATGCGAGTATATTTTACCCACGGGTATGCGGGTACGGGTAATATACAGCCGTACCTGCACCCGCTCTACCCGATGGGTAGAGATTTTTTGCCCATCAGTATACCCGCGAGTGTAGATATCTTTCCATGCTCACCTTCTTATCGGGTAAAACCCATCGGGTACTCGGGTTTCGGGTACCCATTGCCACCTCTAACAGGAAAGAAGTGCGCCTCGACAGAAAAAAAAAGAGAGAAAGAGCGGAGCGCACTAGTAGTCATGTATGGATGGGAAAAATTCATAAACACCCCATAAATCATTTATTTTTTTAAAAAATTTACCCCCCATATCTCATTTTTATTTACTTTGCCTAGCTTGTAAATACCCCCGAGGTTACGTGTTTGCATTATTTTTTATGGTTTTATCTATCTTTAATACTTGTTTTAATGATTCCAATACTTATTTAAGTGATTTAACACTTATTTTAATGATTTAAGTGATTTCGAGATTTGTAATACACGATTTCAGTATTAAAACATTAGTAATAAAATGGTGCATTATAAATACCAAAATCACCTAAACAATTGAAATAAGTATATTAAGATCACTGAAACAAGTATTAACACCCAGTGGTGGAACCGGGATTTAGTTACGTCCTAAGCTCAGTGATGGAATGATTTAGGCTACTGGGCTGGATCATAAAATGTTAACCAGGTTGAACTGAATTTACCCGGGCTATACACTATATATTTTTCCACACCCCGGGTTGAAGCTTACTCTGCCCCCGGTGTGCTCCGCCCCTGCTAACACCATTGAAACAAGTGAGAAAAATAATGAAAACCAAGATAAATAGTGCTAACATGAGGCCTAAGGGGTATTTGCTCGCCAACTTAACGTATGGAGAGCTAAATAAAAGATAATTAAATATGGGGCAAATTAAAAAAAGTAGGTGACTCATGGAGTGTTTATAGATTTTTCAAAAAAAGAGAGACCAGGTGTTTAAAAGCCGGAAATTCTAAAAAAAATAAAATATCTAGTCCTCAATCCAATGAACCCTAGTTATGATTGAACTATACTACCTATTGGATGCTATAATTTAGAAATGTATAAAAACTATGCACGAGGAAAACAGAGAAAAACTGCTACTCTACAAAAAAAAGGGTAAATACGAAAAAAAGAGATGAGGTGTTTTATAACTGCTAAAAAATAATAATTTTTTAAAAAGAAAAACATCCGACACTCCCCTAATTGTTGTAGACCAAGTCCAGTCTACTTCTAAGTCGTGCGCCGGATTAGTAATGCAAAGCGTTCAAATGAGGACACGTGTACTATGCAGCGCTCAAACTTGCGTTTACCTGCATACATCATGATCCAAAAGAGATGCAAACATACACAACAATGAAGATGGCATCTAAAACTAAGAAGTTGATCGGTTTCCGGCGCAAGTATGCAAGATGCTCCACATTGTGAATATATGAGAGTTTATACTGGACGTCACATGGACATCGATCAATAAACCGCAACCGAGAAACTGTGACTACATAGCAAATATTCCCTTTCTGGCCCAAAACCAAGAGTGAATACAATTAGGATGGAAACACATTGCCTGCTTTACTATTTATATAAATACAAATGTCTATGTGTGTGTATAGGCATTAGAATCAATTGTAATAGAATACAACTATATTTTCAAATTTAGACGTGCAACTACATGGGCAATTCATCTAATTATATATTATTATATATTAGAAGTTAATAACAGATCTTTTACAACTGCTAAGATAAAAGAAAAATATACTAAAAATTTTCAGAAAAAACATCCGACTCTTAAATTGGTGGACCTTAGTTTTAAAAGCTTATATTCGATAGTTTTTTTTAGAGATATATTAATTTGAAAAAAGCTAAAAATATCTAATCCTTAATTTGGTGGACCGTAGTTTTAAAGGCTTAGATTTAATAGTTGATTTAGAGATATATTAATTAAAAAAAATAGGTAACACTACGCTTAATTCAAAGGTTGAGAGTGTAATTTTCCTCATGGAATCACCTCCTAATCCTTCTTTCACACATATGGAGAGATATCTCAAAATAAAATTTGCTAATTAAATATGAAATCAAATATCACAAATTCAAATCTAGTTTGCAAAACATAGATTTTTAAATTTAGAATTATGTAAAGTTATACTACACTACACAAACTGCACAATTGCGTGAGCCAATCGGCTAGTTGTATGAAAGGCTAATGTGCTTGTGCAAACCGCAGAGGCTATTGTGATCTTCTTGGAATCGCCCGCCGGTGTTGGATTCTCTTACTCGAACACGTCTTCCGACTACGATCTTAGTGGGGATCAAAGGACTGCTGATGATGCGTATGTCTTTTTGGTCAATTGGCTGGAGAGGTTCCCAGAGTACAAGTTCCGTGCCTTCTACATCTCTGGGGAGAGCTTCGTCGGCCACTATGTGCCAGAGCTTGCTGCCACCATCCTAGTCTGTTGGATTATGTGGGTCAAGCCCATATAAAAGAATAATTTCTAAAATCTCAAAGGTCCACTCATGCAAAGGAGGCATGCATGTGAACTTTAGTACCACATTGCTAGTTCTAGGAGAGGAAGACCACCTTAAAAGGGATGGTGCACTCCTAGCCATTTGAGGCATGTGTGGGAGAGAACTAGAGGATCACACGCGCGCGCTCGCCTCGCCTCGCCGGGCGGGGGGCGCAGGCGCACGGCACCTGCGTGAATGGTCCGCCAAAATCGGCTCCAGGTGCTTGCGCAGACGCGGCTTTCTTTTGCAGTTTTATTTTGCTGTTTTGAGTGGCGGTGAATCCGGATCGGATACGCGTGACTAATCCATTTCGGTTACGAGTTATGGAGAACGTGCAGGCGTCCTGATCACGTGTCCTGATTCTTCTATAAATACTGAGTCGCCGTCTCCATACAGTATACGCGAAAATCAATCTAGGGTTTTGCCTCCTCCATTGTGCTGCGCCGTCCCACGTAGTCTACTCCGTCCCGTTCGCCGGCGTGCACTGTCGTTCAGGAGAGCAGGTCTCCGGAACCGTCGCCTTCGAAGTCCTGCACCGGGAGAGGGCGAATAAGGTTTTTTGGGAAGCGCTCTGCGCGAGCGTGACTGCTTGCTGTAGCTCTGGCTCGTCTTCCTCGCTGCGTCGCTTCGCGAGTCGTCATCGACTTCGTGTCATCTGCACTGCCTCTGCAGCGTCAACATCGATAAACCAAACAGAACAGAATCGTCGGTACATAACAGTCATGTTCTCCGTATTAGATCTATTCATGTATAGTTTCCTGGTTTACATGTCTAGATCTTTTATGCCTGTGATGATTCTGTTATTTTTGCGTGCGTGATGTCATGATTTATTTATGGAATAAATTGAACCTACATGTGCTTATATTTTCAACAATCCAAAAACCTTATTATAGGCACTGTGGTTTTACTATGGCTGGATTTGCCGATGCATTGAGGCCGGATAAGTTCTCCGGTGTGCACTTTAAGAGATGGCAGATCAAGGTCACTCTGTGGCTTACTGCTATGAATGTTTTCTGGGTTAGTAATGGCAAGCCTGAAGGTGTTCTTGATGCTGAAAAGCAGAAAGAATTCGAGACTGCCACTACTCTCTTTGTTGGATGCATTCTTAGTGTTCTTGCTGACCGTCTGTGCGAGGTGTATATGCACATGACAGACGCGAAGGAGTTATGGGATGCACTGAATTCCAAATACGGTGCTACTGATGTCAGCAATGACATGTATGTCATGGAGCAATTTCATGACTACAAGATGGTTGATAACCATTCTGTAGTAGATCAGGCTCATGAGATACAGGCTATTGCCAAGGAACTCGAACTCCTGAAGTGTGTCTTACCCGACAAGTTTGTGGCTGGATGTATTACTGCGAAATTACCTTCTTCATGGAGGAATTTGAACAAGACTCAAACACAAGAGAAAAGAGTACTCTGTTGAGAGTCTGATTGGGTCTCTTGAAATTGAGGAGAAAGCTCGGGAAAAGGACGCTGTGTCTAAGGGTGATGGAGGGCAGTCTAGTGCCAATGTGGTACAGAAACCCTCAAGTAAGAACAAAGGGAAATTTGTCAAAACCCAACAGACAACCAACTTCAAGAAGAAGAACAACAACAACAATCAGGATGATAGAACTTGCTTTGTGTGCGGTGAGGTTGGTCACATGGCCAAGAAGTGCTCACAACGCAAAGGAAAGAAGGCACCTGTAGGACAGACTTCTAAGTCTGTTAACGTGACCATTAGCAAGACTGGAGATGGAACTGGGTATGGTAATTTACCTACTGTTCTTTCAGTTAGTCAATCTACCAATTGGTGGATTGATACAGGAGCTAATGTACATGTGTGTGCTGATATTTCGTTATTTTCTTCTTATCAGGTCGCCCGGGATTCCTCCGTCCTAATGGGGAATGGGTCACATGCTACTGTTCATGGTGTTGGCACGGTAGATCTGAAGTTTACTTCGGGAAAGCTCGTGCAGCTGAAGAACGTGCAGTATATCCCTTCTATAGACAAGAATCTCGTTAGTGGCTCCCGTTTATGTAGAGACGGGTTTAAGTTGGTGTTTGAGTCTAATAAAGTAGTCGTGTCTAAACATGGATATTTTATTGGTAAAGGCTATGAGTGCGGAGGCTTGTTCCGTTTTTCCCTTTCAGATTTCTGCAATAAGTCTGTGAACCATATTTGTGGCAGTGTGGATGATGAGGCCAACGTTTGGCACTCACGTCTATGTCATATTAATTTTGGCTTAATGTCTCGGCTTTCCAGTATGAATTTAATTCCAAATGTTTCCATCAACAAAGGTTCTAAATGCCATAGTTGTGTGCAATCAAAGCAACCTCGTAAGCCTCACAAGGCCGCCGAGGAGAGAAACTTGGCACCACTAGAACTCCTGCATTCAGATCTTTCTGAGATGAATGGCGTGTTGACGAAGGGTGGAAAACGATATTTCATGACATTGATTGATGATGCAACTAGGTTCTGTTATGTGTATTTATTGAAAACGAAAGATGAGGCTTTAGACTATTTTAAAATCTATAAGGCAGAAATTGAAAACCAGTTAAATAGAAAGATAAAAAGACTTAGGTCAGATCGTGGTGGAGAGTATTTCTCAAACGAATTTGACTTATTTTGTGGGGAACATGGCATTATACATGAGAGGACGCCTCCTTATTCTCCCGAGTCAAATGGGATTGCCGAAAGGAAAAATCGCACGTTGACTGACTTGGTGAATGCCATGTTAGACACTGCGGGCTTACCTAAGGCATGGTGGGGGGAGGCTTTGCTAACGTCTAATCATGTATTAAATAGAGTTCCTAACAGAAATAAGGACAAAACACCATACGAGGTATGGATTGGGAGAAAACCATCACTTTCTTACTTGCGTACATGGGGGTGCTTGGCGAAAGTTAATGTGCCAATAACTAAGAAACGCAAGCTTGGACCTAAAACTGTGGACTGTGTCTTTCTGGGATATGCTAATCATAGCATTGCCTATAGATTTTTGATAGTTAAAACTGAGGTACCTGACATGCATGTTGGTACAATTATGGAGTCTCGAGATGCAACATTCTTTGAGAATATTTTTCCAATGAAGGATACACATAACACTACTAGTCAACCTTCTGAAATAATTCCCAGTTCAATCACACCACCTGAACCTTTTGAACATACACATGAACTTGTCAATGAGGAGGATGACAGTGGAGCTTCTAGAAGAAGCAAGAGACAAAGGATATCCAAATCCTTTGGTGATGATTTCACTGTGTACCTTGTGTACGACACTCCCAAGTCTATTTCGAGCGTATGCATCCCCGATGCATCTCTTTGGAAGGAGGTCAGTCAGTAGTGAAATGGATTCCATTATCGCTAATGGAACTCGGAGCTGACAGATAGACCTTATGGGTGCAAACCTGTAGGGTGCAAGTGGGTTTTCAAAAAGAAGCTTAGGCCTGATGGTACTATTGAAAAGTACAAGACTCGGCTTGTTGCCAAGGGCTATACTCGAGAAGAAGGCAAAGATTTCTTTGACACTTACTCACTGTTGCTAGACTGACCACAATTCGAGTACTACTTGCTTTGGCTGCCTCACATGGTCTTCTCGTTCATCAAATGGACGTTAAGACAGCTTTTCTTAACGGAGAGCTGGATGAGGAAATTTACATGGAACAGCCTGATGGATTTGTAGTAGAAGGTCAAAAAGGCAAGGTGTTAAAACTGTTGAAATCTTTGTATGGTCTGAAACAAGCCCCTAAACAGTGACATGAGAAGTTCGATAGAACACTGACATCTGCAGGCTTTGCTGTCAATGAGGTAGATAAATATGTATACTATCGCTATGGTGGGGGTGAGGGAGTTATTCTATGCTTGTATGTGGATGACATCCTGATTTTTGGGACAAACATCAATGTGATAAATGAGGTCAAATCATTTTTGTCTCAAAACTTTGATATGAAAGATCTGGGAGTGGCTGATGTTATTCTAAACATTAAATTGGTTAGAGGTGAGGATGGGATTACACTTTTGCAATCTCATTATGTGGAAAAGGTCTTGAGCCGTTTTGGCTTTTCTGACAGCAAGCCTTCTTCAACACCTTATGATCCTAGCGTATTACTTCGTAAGAATAAGAAAATTGCTAGGAATCAGCTGGAATATTCTCAGATAATTGGCTCACTTATGTACCTAGCTAGCGCAACAAGGCCAGACATCTCCTTTGCTGTGAGCAAGTTGAGCCGGTTTACATCTAACCCAGGAGATGATCACTGGAAGGCGCTTGAGCGAGTGTTGCGCTATCTGAAAGGTACCTCGAACTTTGGACTTCACTATACTGGGTACCCGTAGGTACTGGAGGGTTATAGTGATTCCAACTGGATCTCTGATGCTGATGAGATCAAAGCCACTAGTGGATATGTTTTCACTATTGGTGGTGGTGCTGTTTTGACGAGGTCAACCATGGAAGCAGAGCTTGCGGCACTAGACACTGTTACTATTGAGGCAGAATGGCTACGGGATCTATTGATGGATCTACCTACGGTGGAAAAGCCAGTGCCAGCTATCCTTATGAACTGTGATAATCAAACTGTTATCGCTAAAGTGAATAGTTCTAAGGATAATATGAAATCGTCTAGGCATGTCAAGAGACGATTCAAGTCTGTCAGGAAAATAAGAAACTCCGGAGTTATAACCTTGGATTACATCCAAACAAATAGAAATCTGGCAGATCCCTTTACAAAGGGACTATCATGGAATGTGATAGATAGTGCATCGAAGGAGATGGGTATGAGACCCATGTGAGTTATCTATGGTAGTAACCCAACCTATGTGATCGGAGATCCCGTGAATTAGAATCAGGAAAAACAAGCCATTAGTTAACCGGAGGAGAGTAATTTCAACCCTCTCTATGTGAAGATGCAATACTCTAAACCGCAAGGCGAGGTTGGTTAAGGCCTTAATGTGTTCCTTTGGCTTTCAAAAGCGAAGACGTTATCTGCGAACGTTCTTGAAAGAACACACCTATATGAGCCCGATCGTTAGTCGCAGTCTATGGAGATCTTGGGAAAATCTCCTACTAAGCTCATGAAGAGACCAAGGAGTATGACTTATACGCTCCAACCGAGGGGTAGCCTACTGGCGGCCTAGTATCAGTTAAGTCTTTAAGTGAAGCTTGCTTGCACCAAACTTGCAATTCAAGGCGTAGTCTATTGTTCAAGTTGTGAGTAAGTGTAGCTTGGAGTTCTAGGTGGATGTTCAACCTTAATCGGTCTCCATCGAAACACTGATATATAAACATTACATTGGAATTCAGGCAAATCTCTGTGGGACTTTGAGATCTGGTGGGGGATTGTTGGATTATGTGGGCCAAGCCCATATAAAAGAATAATTTCTAAAATCTCAAAGGCCCACTCATGCAAAGGAGACATGCATGTGAACTTTAGTACCACATTGCTAGTTCTAGGAGAGAAAGACCACCTTAAAAGGGATGGTGCACTCCTAGCCACTTGAGGCATGTGTGGGAGAGAACTAGAGGATCACACGCGCGCGCTCGCTCACCTCGCCTCGCCGGGCCGGGCCGGGCGGGCGGGCGCGGGTGCGCGCGCGCGCACGGCACCTGCGTGAATGGTCCGCCAAAATCGGCTCCAGGTGCTTGCGTAGACGCGGCTTTTTTTTGCAGTTTTATTTTGCTGTTTTGAGTGGCGGTGAATCCGGATCGGATACGCGTGACTAATCCGTTTCGGTTACGAGTTATGGAGAACGTGCAGGCGTCCTGATCACGCGTCCTGATTCTTCTATAAATACTGAGTCGCCGTCTCCATACAGTATACACAAAAATCAATCTAGGGTTTTGCCTCCTCCATTGTGCTGCGCCGTCCCACGTAGTCTACTCCGTCCCGTTCGCCGGCGTGCACCGCCGTTCGGAGAGCGAGTCTCGGAACCGCCGCCAAGTCCCGCACCGAGAGGGCGAATAAGGTTTTTGGGAAGCGCTATGCGCGAGCACGACTGCTTGCTGTAGCTCTGGCTCGTCTTCCTCGTCGTTCGGCTTCGGCGAGTCGTCATCGATTTCATGTCATCTGCACCGTTCCTGCAGCGTCAACATCGATAAACCAAATAGAACAGAATCGTCGGTACGTAACAGTCATGTTCTCCGTATTAGATCTATTCATGTATAGTTTCCTGGTTTACATGTCTAGATCTTTTATGCCTGTGATGATTCTGTTATTTTGCGTGCGTGATGTCATAATTTATTTATGGAATAAATTGAACCTACATGTGCTTATATTTTCAACATAGTCCACAACAAATATAGCAGCAAAATCATCATAAACCTGCGGGGTATCTTGGTACGTGAAAGTTTCTAGCTGTAGTGATATGAAACATGGTAAAAATCTCATCTTTTTCTCTGAATAATGGGTTCTACTTTCTCTTGAAGGTTGGAAATCCACTTCTTGACCGGAACATGAATTTTAAGGGGAGAGTCGACTACTACTGGAGCCATGGCCTGATGTCTGACGAGGTCTTCGCCAACATCACCAAGCACTGCAACTTTGACGGCTCGGATGGTACAGCATGCGACGACTCTTTGGATGCGGTCCATGCAGGCCAAATTGATCGCTACAACATATATGCTCCAATTTGCGTTGACGCACCCAATGGAGCATATTACCCCAGCGGCTATGTAAGATAACAATTCTTACTTGTCCATTAAAATCAGGGAAGAGTTCGTGCACATGTGCTTTCTTAAAACTAATCGAGTTCTAAATTACTAACCGTTTTCCAAGTTACAGTTACCTGGGTATGATCCATGCAGCGATTATTATACCTATACCTACCTCAATGGTCCAGCGGTGCAAAATGCTTTTCACGCTAGGGTGACACAGTGGTCAGGCTGCGCGTAAGATCCCTGAATTGGACACCAACGTAGTATTATTTTGGCTTGTTTCGTCAACCGAACTCATGTGATTTGTTGCAGAAACTTGAACTGGACAGATGCACCGACTTCCATGGTACCAACCGTCAAATGGCTAATCGACAACAAGTTACCTGTCTGGATATTTAGGTAACATGTGGTATTGGGAAAGAATCACAGTCACACAATACACCGTGACAAATGAAAGTATTATAACAAATTTATACACATTTTTTCAGTGGTGATTTCGACTCCGTATGCCCGCTTCCCGCAACGAGGTATTCTGTCAACGACCTTGACCTCTATGTCACGACTCCGTGGCGCCCATGGACAGCAAACAAGGAGGTAACTCTATAATTATTGAAGCAACATTCATCTACAAGGTTCATCAACTTGAAATTTTTGGCTTTACATGGATGGTTGAAACTTGCAGGTGGGAGGTTATGTTCAACAGTACACGGGAGGATTCACATTTCTATCTGTGAGAGGAGCTGGCCACATGGTTCCATCCTTTCAGCCTGAGAGAGCATTGTGTTAGGATGATCTCCACCCCACGGTTGGCCCAACGGCCACCTGGGCCTTGAGCTCGCGCCCTGATCGGGGGTGCCCAACCCTAATGGTTGGTGGGCCCCTGTCACACTGCGCTATAAATATAGGTGGGGGCCGGCGGCTCACTTCACGAGGTTGAACGGAGCCACACTTCCTCACTGACAAAACCCTAAACCCGATCTTGAGAGGGAGCACAGCCAGTGACGGGAAGCACCACTGCCACGCCGCCACTGGACAGCTCCATCACCGGACTTCACCACCGACGTCTCCTGACTCCACCGACTCAATGGCGGACGCCACTGCACCCGCAACCAAGACCACGGATGGTCGGTAACATCACCTGATCCCTCTCTTTACTCTCTGTTCTTTTAGATCCACACGCATCACCTTTTGTTCATACCGAATAGCAAGTCTACCCTACCAGATCTACTACTAGTGATTCTGTTTTACAGTTAACAATGGTATCAGAGCCTACCTTTTAGTAGATCTAGTTCTTTTGGGTAGAAAGAAAGAGATTAGAAGGAAATGACACGATTTTTCTGATTATGATGAAGAGGAACTCTAACCCTAGAACACCCGAACTGAGAAATCCCAAACCCTAACCCTAATGCAAGATGCGTTGAGAAAGGAAAGGGGAAGGACCTACCGTGGTTTTTCCCCACACCGTAGACCTCTCGGTCGTGCGGGAAGTAAACCCCGCCGCCGCCTTGCCGGCACGCAGGAAGAATCGCCGCTCGTCGCCACGCGCACGAGCTCCGGATCGGGCACCGCCAAAGGACCGCTCGACGGCGGCGCGCTCACCCTCAGGCCAACGCGCGCGCCGGCGAAGGGACCTACGGCGGCGCCACCTCTCTCTTCCTCTTTGGCCGATGACGCACCGCCGGCTTCTATGCTGCTGCGGCGGCTGAGAGAGAGGAGAGGGAGAAAGGAATGAGAATGGTTAGGGTTTTTTTGGGCTCCGGCCGGCGCGGGGGGGGGGGTTTATTTTCCCGATCCGCACGCTTCGCCGTTGGATCAAGACGGACGGCTGGCGATGGCCGGGCCGCCTTTGAGCCCAGGCGGGTTCGGGATTTCCCGGCTCAGGCCCAGGTTGCGGCCTGGGCGCGCGGGGGGCTAAACGCGCTGTTGCTGCTGGGCCGCGGGAAAAAATTTTCTGAGTCGGGCCGAATGCACAGTAAAGTGTGGTTTTTTTTCAGAAGCATTCTTTTGATGAATTTTGTTGAGTTTGAGCTGAAATCTCTGTTCAAATTTGAATCAAGACGAGAATTTATTAAGAAAGTAGCTAAGTACAATGAAATGCTTCTGATAATGATAATCACAGAAGAAAATTTTCATGTTTCCGCTGCGAGCTAAAGTTTATTATCTTCTTATTAAATTCGAACCAACGGGAGAATTTAATTTTGAAGAGCAGAAATTTTTATGTTTTTCTCTATTTTTTAATTGGAACCAACGGGAAAATTAAAATTAGAGGAATAGTTACTTTTATTTACAGTTCATGTTTATAATTTTGCTATTTTCTGACCAAAGTTGAAGATAGCAATATTATAAATTGATTCATTTATGAATTTATGCATTAATTCTATCTTCTGCCCAACGGTGATGTAGAATTAATGTACAAGAATTTTGCATGTTTTAATTTTGACCAACGTTAAATCAAAGCATGCAATTATTATATTATTATGTTTCCTCATTTTTTTCTGACACTGTTTCAGGACTCAACCCAATGGCATACATCTCGCACATCCCGGCACTTGATGGGAACAATTATCGGGTCTGGCGAGAAAAGTATGAGTTGGCACTTGCGCTGTCCGAGAATGACTTAGCCCTCACCTCTCCGTGTCCTACTGAGCCAGAGAACCCGGTGAGGGCAGAAAATGAGACTGATGCTGATTTCACTACCCGAAAGCGTGATCATGCAGAAGTCAGAATGAAATATGATCTTGAGAAAAAGAAATGGGACATCTCGAACCGCAAGTGCCTGATGGTGGCTAAGGCCACTATTGCGGATCCAATAAGGGGATCTATCCCAGACTGTGACACTGCCACAGAGTATCTACAGAAAGTGAAGAATCAGTTTACTGGCTCCACAAAGGCCACAGCAAGTACGCTGATCAAGAAACTAGTGAATGAGAGATACTCTAGTGGTGGAATAAGAGAGCACATACTAAAGATGAGCACCACGGCAGCTAAGCTAAATTCAATGGATATGGGGCTCAAGGATGAGTTTCTAATTCATTTGATTTTTGTTTCCCTGCCAAAAGAATATGACACTTTTGTTGTTAATTACAACATGCAGCCCGACAAATGGGACATAGAAAAGCTCATTGCAATGTGTGTGCAAGAAGAGGAGAGGCTTAAAACCTCACAGGGTGACTCTGCAAACCTTGTGAAGAACAACAAAAGAACTTTAATGCCAAACCACAAGGGAAACCTCAGTGGGATGGTAGCTCCTCCTCCAAGTCACAGGGAAAGGCCCCCCAGTTTCATAAGCTCACCCACTTTACAGTAGACAAGGACACCTGTAAATTTTGTAAGAAGAAGGCGGGACACTACCAGAGGGATTGCCCAGAGTTCCTGAAGCATCTATTGAAGAATGGTAAGGATGTCATTACATTAATAGATGAATCCTTGTATTAAGTTATGCAAAATCTACTTGGTGGATTGACTCAGGTGCAACTATTCATGTTGCTAATTCATTATAGGGATTCCATACGAGGAGGACCCTGCAAAGAGGAGAAAGAACAATTAAAGTTGCGAATGGAGTTGAAGCCGAAGTCGAGGCCATTGGAGACCTCTCTTTAGAATTACATGATGGTTTGTACTTAGGCTTTCAGACGTTCTTTATGTACCCTCTTTGCGTAGAAACTTAATTAGTGTGTCGAGATTAGATGATGATGGATATGATTGCCATTTTGGTAATGGCAAATGCAGACTTGTGTTTAATAATAAATGTGTTGGTCTTGCCTTCCGACAAGACAAGCTTTATTTATTATCACTTTCTGAGAATGTGAATGATGTGACTATTGAGAATGAGAATACCTCTTCGTCTATGAATGTAAGTAAAAAGCGGAAGAGAAATCATGATGTATCGTCGAAATTATGGCATTGTCGTTTAGGCCATATTTCGAGGGGGAGGATAGAACGATTGATTAAGAAAACACTTCTTCCGCCATTAGAATTTTCAGATTTAGAACAATGTATTGATTGCATAAAAGGAAAATATGCTAAGAAAATAAAGAAAGACGCCAAACGAAGCGCAGGAATTCTAGAAATAATTCACATAGATATCTGTGGTCCATTTCCTGTGAAAAGTGTGGATGGTTATGATTCATTTATAACATTCACAGATGACTATTCACGTTATGGCTATATTTATCCAATTAAAGAAAGAACAGAAGCATTGGATAAATTTAAGATATTTAAGGCTGAAGTAGAAAATCAGCACAATTTAAAGATTTAAGATAGTAAGATCCGACCGTGGGGGGGAATACTATGGTCGGCACACCCCGTATGGCCAAGTTCCTGGACCTTTTGCAAGGTTCTTACAGGAAAATGGCATAGTTGCCCAGTGCTCTACACCGGGCGAACCTCAGCAGAATGGAGTAGCTGAAAGACGCAACCGTACCTTAATGGATATGGTGAGAAGTATGATAAGTTACTCCACGCTACCGATAAGTTTATGGATGGAGGCGTTAAAAACCGCCATTCATATTCTTAATCGAGTACCAAGCAAGTCGGTACCCAAAACACCGTATGAGTTGTGGACAGGAAGAGAACCCTCACTTAACTATTTACGTGTGTGGGGTTGTCCTGCTGAGGCTAAAGTTTTTAACCCAAACATAGGGAAGCTAGACCCCAAGACACCAATCGCCATTTTATTGGCTATCCAGAAAAATCGAAGGGTTATCGCTTCTATTGTCCTGACAAACATACGAAGTTTATAGAAACAAGACACGCTGTCTTCTTGGAGGAAGAGATGATCAGGGGGAGCAGAGTAGCGCGAGAAATTAACCTAGAGGAAAAGCGGGTACATGTCCCACTCCGATGGTTCAGGAACCATTTTTCACGCTACCTGTTGTTGGTACACCAACAGCACTGCATAATCGTAGTGACAAAGACTGTTGTTAGTTCTCCTGTGGAAACGATGAGTGAACATGAGGAACCTGTCCTTCAGGATCCCATAGAACCCATTGTCACCCAAGAGGAAGAGCAACAACAGCCTCACACAGAACAAGCGTCAACTAGCAAGGGACTCAGAAGGTCTCAAAGAGCCAGAAGATCAGCTATCCCTAATGATTACGAAGTCTATGAAACTGAGGAATTTCAAATGGAGGGTGATCCCACCTCTTTTGAAGAAGCAATGAGAAGCGCTCATTCATCCAAGTGGCTTGAAGCTATGCAGGATGAAATGAAGTCAATGAGTACCAACGGTGTTTGGGACTTAGAAACTATTCCTAAAGGAGCCAAGACAGTAGGCTGTAAATGGGTCTACAAAATCAAATATGACTCTAGAGGGAATATAGAAAGATGTAAAGCGCGACTTGTGGCAAAGGGCTTTACGCAAAGAGAAGGCATAGATTACAATGAGACATTTTCTCCAGTCTCGTGTAAAGATTCTTTTAGAATAATAATGGCGCTTGTAGCTCATTATGATTTAGAATTGCATCAGATGGATGTAAAGACGACGTTCCTAAATGGGGATTTGGAGGAAAATGTTTACATGGCACAACCGAAAGGTTTTGTTGTGGAAGGAAAAGAACGTATGGGATGCCGCCTGAAGAAATCCATTTACGGATTAAAACAAGCATCAAGGCAGTGGTACTTGAAGTTTGATAGTACAATAAGAAAGTTTGGGTTCAAGGAGAATGTAGAGGACAATTGCGTTTATGCAAAGTTTAAGAATGGAAAATACATTTTCCTAATCCTGTATGTGGATGACATCTTACTTGCTAGTAGTGATGTTAGCCTATTACTGGAGACAAAGAAGTTCTTGTCCTCGAATTTTGATATGAAGGATCTTGGTGAAGCTTCGTTCGTTCTGGGAATAGAGATTCACCGAGATAAAACTAAGGGGGTTTTAGGTTTATCTCAAAAGGCATACTTAGAAAAGGTTCTAAAGAAATATAGTATGCAAAATTGTAAGCCTTCACCTGCTCCTATAGTCAAGGGCTATGTGTATGGGAATTTCAATGCCCAGGAACCAATATGAGATCGATCAAATGAAAGCGGTTCCATATGCTTCAGCTGTCGGAAGCTTACAGTATGCTCAAGTGTGTACACGCCTTGACTTAGCATTTGTTACCGGGTTGCTTGGCAGATATCAGAGTAATCCAGGAATAGAACACTGGAAATTAGTAAAGAAAGTTTTGCGCTATTTGCAAAGTACGAAAGGTCTCATGCTAATGTACATAAAATCTGATTCTCTACAGATAATGGGGTATTCAGACTCAGACTATGCGGGAGATGAAAGAAAATCCACGTCAGGTTACATATTCACTCTCGCAGGAGGAGCTATATCGTGGAAAAGCTCAAAACAAACCGTCACTACATCATTCACAATGTATGCCGAGTTTGTAGCATGTTATGAGGCCACGGGGCAGGTGAATTGGCTAAAGAAATTCATACCCGGGTTGAAAGTGGTAGACGACATACATAAGCCACTAAAGCTATCTTTGCGATAATAATCCAAAGAAGATGTTATGCTCACAACAATAAGTCAAGTGGTGCTGCCAAACACATTGACATAAAGTATTATGTTGTGAAAGATAAAGTCCAGGATCATATAATCAATCTTGAGCATATAAGGACAGAAAAGATGCTCGCGGATCCGCTCACAAAAGGCTTATTGCCCAATGTGTTCAGAGAACACTTAGCCGGCATGGGTTTACGGGAAAGCCTATGATTCCTGGACAATAAGGGCCCAGTTGAGAGTTCATTTCAAAACAGAGAAGTGCATTGTGGCTGTTCAATCTAATGGCATAAGACCGTGACGATGAGGCACGCTCTATACACTGATCTGTGATGGAATGAGAAAAGCAATGAGTGATAAGTATAGAGTTTAAAGTATAAGTTGAGATCAAGGGGGAGAATGTTAGGATGATCTCCACCCCACGGTTGGCCCAACGGCCACCTGGGCCTTGAGCTCGCGCCCTGATCGGGGGCGCCCAACCCTAATGGTTGGTGGGCCTGTCACATCAAGGCTATAAATATAGGTGGGGACCGGCGGCTCACTTCACGAGGTTGAACGGAGCCACACTTCCTCACCGACAAAACCCTAAACCCGATCTTGAGAGGGAGCGCAGCCAGTGACGGGAAGCACCACTGCCACGCCGCCACTGGACAGCTCCATCACCGGACTTCACCACCGACGTCTCCTGACTCCACCGACTCAATGGCGGACGCCACTGCACCCGCAACCAAGACCACGGATGGTCGGTAACATCACCTGATCCCTCTCTTTACTCTCTGTTCTTTTAGATCCACACGCATCACCTTTTGTTCATACCGAATAGCAAGTCTACCCTACTAGATCTACTACTAGTGATTCTGTTTTACAGTTAACACATTGATAATGTTGCACTCCTTCCTCGAAGGGACACTCCCACCTTACATACAAGAGCAATGATTCATGGCGTGGATAAATTCCATGAACGAAAAGCTTGATAGTACAAGTGCTACGGCGGGGATGGATCAGAGTTGCTTAATGTTGGTTTTATTTAGCCTCCAAAACATGTTGGTTTTATATATACGTTGCCTCCGGTTACAATTGAGAAAGGTTCATGTTCGTGTGAGTGGACATGAATTTCTTGTTTAATGAATTTATCATAAGACTTCAAATAAAGAGAAATATTGTGGCTTATGTTTAATTACTTTCCTTTTTCTTTTCTTTTCTTTTTTGCAAACTTGATATTCCTGTGAGAGAAGAAAGGTTCCTTGTACTTACAAGCTTGAGTAGTGAGCAATTTTTTTTGAAACCTTGGCAGGAGAGCTGCCTTCAATTAATTCACAGGAAGAAGAAAATACAAAGTAAAGCCTGAATGGGGATAAAGGGTAAGGAAGAAGAAAAGTTGTGGGAACAAAAAAAAATCCAATTAAGATATGATAGAGTAAAAGACAACTCCGCTAGCCTACTAGCCCCTGCTAGGACCCAGGTCTTAGCCTCGTCCTTGACTGCCGCAACCAATTAGGCCGAAGAGGACATGGTGGATCGAAAAATCCGGGAGTTACGCTCCTTCCATATCTGCCAAGTGACAAGCATCACGAGAGTTTTTGCTTTTTGCGGTGCTCTAGCAGCAAGGACGAGCGATTCCCACCAATCACGTATCGAGGAGGAGTACCAAGTGATTGGATTGATGGAATCGCAAGCGGCCCATTGTGCCACTGAACTCCATACCGTCCTCATGTAGGGGCACTCTGCCATAATGTGGATGGCCGACTCCGGCGGCTGTGAACAAAAGGGGTAGGTGTGCTAGTTTGACCACCCTCATTTGGCCAATTGATCTGCCGTCCACAGCTTATTCTGGATGGTGAGCCAGCAAAAATTTTGCATTTCTGAGGTGCTCAAGTCTTCCAAACTAGGTGGTTCATAGTGCTTTTAACTAATCCTAGAAACCGCGCCTTGTAGGCCAACGCCGCAGTGTATACTCCATTGGAGGTGAGTTTCCAAGTGACTGTGTCCTCCATACCTTCGATCAGGTTAATAGTGAACATGTGTCCCCAAATAACAATCAACTCATTTATGTGTTGAGGAGTTATGTCAATTGCCCAGTCAAGGTCAAATAGCCATGTGTTTTGTGCTAGCGCAGCTCGTATGGTGCATTTTTTCTCCTGGAAATCATAAAGATAGTAGGCGCGATGTCACATAATCTATTTCCTCCCACCCAAGCAGAAGTCCAGAACCCTGCCTTGTCTCCATTTCCAATGTGTACAACGGTTGACACCACAAAAAGCATCCGATCTTGGTGATCACAAGGGATTTCCATTCCTTGCCAAGGTTTGATTTGTGCACTCCATTCTTGTCAAAGCCATCGAAGCCTAAGTGCACTGGCAAAGCGGTCTAGATCTAGGAGACCGAGTCCCCCAAGGTTTGTCAGTCTACAAATAGTATCCCATTGACCTTACATTTTCCTCCCGTTAGCTGGTCTGAGCCGGACCAAAGGAAGCGTCTCGTTCTTTTATTGAGGGTTGTAATTACGCTCTTGGGCGCCTTGATGGCCGTGAGAAGATAGGTTGACTGTGGCGTGAGCACGGCTTTGACGAGGGTCATTCTCCCCACAAGTGTCAGTAGTTTTGCACGCCATCCTGCTAAGCGTGCTGTGTATTTGTCATCAAGTTTTTGAAAGTCCACTCTACGAAGTCTTATGATGGAGAGTGGTAAGCCAAGGTAATTGAACGGGAAGGTTACCTACTGGGGTGGTAGGTCATGCAAAACCTCTTGCAGATTGACGCCCTCGCACCTGATTGGTGCCACTTGGCTTTTTTGCAAGTTGGTCTATAGCCTTGTAGTTTCACCAAATTTGTTTAGGATCTGGACCAAAGTACACACGTCATCTCTTTGTGGCGCGATAAAGATGGCAGCATCATCCGCTAGAGGGATATTCTAAGGACAGCCGCATTGCCTACCAATGGGTGCAGGAGTTTTAGCTCTGTTGTGATGTTGAGGATCCTTTGTAATGGATTTATCGCTATGATGAAGAGGAATGGAGATAATGGATTTCCCTATCGTAGGTCTCTGCGGTGTTGTATCTTGTCCTCCGGCACCCCATTGAGGAGTACTATGGAGTTGGCAGTGGAAAGAAGACAGGAGACCCAATCTCTCCATTAGGGCGGGAACCCTCTTTTTCCAATAGGGTCAGGAGGTACTCCCACCGGACCAAGTCAAAGGACTTGGCGACATCCAGTTTGAGCAGGAGAGCCGAAGTTGTGTTTCTATGGTACCTTCTTGCCAGATACGCACATATAAGAAATTGTCCTGGATGCATCTCCCTTTGATGAAGGCGCTCTAGCTTAGGGAGGCTAGTTTGTTCATGAAAGGCGCCAAGTGTAATGCCAAGATTTTTGCTACAATTTTGGAAACACTGTGAATGAGCTTGATAGGGCGCCAAGTCTAAAATCGGTCGCAGATTGGGCCCCATCTTTCTTCGGCAGTAACACAAGGTTTGCAGTGTTTGTGTGAGGGAAGTTCATTGTTCTCAAGGTGAAGAAAGCTCAGAGGGCAGCCATGAAGTCATCCTTTATTATGTCCCAACATGCGCGGTAGAAGGTTCCGTTGAATCCATCGGGGCCCTGCGCTTTGTCTAGAGGCAACTCCAGAATCACCGTATGCACTTCGTGTTTAGTGAACATGGTATCCAGGGTTTGTAAGTCCAACGTGGTAGTTGTAGGGTGTCCCAGTCGAAGGTGGTGACAGCCGGGAGGCTGTGCTCAAAGATCTGATGAAAGTGAGAAGATAGGATGTTCGCCTTGCCTGGGGAGAACCAACCCTAGCTCCAAATCCAATACGAAGGCTACACAACAAATTAATGAACATGGCCAAAAGGCTTAAAACCTAGAGCAATAGGCTGTTTCTGAAACTAAAACTACAACTCCACATGGCCCAAGAAATCATCCTTCGCCTTGACATTGCACGGGACAGTAGGCCACTATCAGCGGAGGAGAGCAAGCCACTAGATTCTAATTAATTGGAATTTGTTTGAGGCAATTCACCAAATACGTCACATGCATACACAAAAATAGAAAATTAATAACCCAATTTATCATCTTGTCTACACATAACACTTGTAAGAAATAAAACTCATCTTAATTATCTCTCAACCAATTGTGGGTGAAGAGCAAGCAGAATCATCACAATGGTTTTGGGGAAGGGACAGTCACAATTCAAAAACTTTTGCGGGGGTGGGGGCTGCAAGAGAGATGTGTTGTTCTTTAGCAAGTTTGTATGTGTGTGATGGTGATACTAGTTAGCTTGGGGACGATGGCCAGTAATAGGAGAGGAATCCTAGCTAGTGGATGGCTTGCAGGTCAGGACTTGTCTTCAGAGACATTAGTAGGAACAAACCAATCAATGAACAAAAGATTTGAAAACTAAAGTTTAAGGTGATAGAAACAACCACATATGTTGGCTGAAATAGTGTATTCTAACCAAATCAATAACCGAGAGAAGGAAGGGAGCCATGATTTCGATGGGTTGCTTTCTCCACCTGTTACGTTGCCAAAGAGCACTACTACAAAAAGGTCATTACAGACAGTTCGAAAACATCATCACAGATGGTTTCGTGAGCCCTTTGAGTTTATGGGTCAGTAATGGCACGAGGTTACCACCAACGGTTTTTGAACTGTCTGTGAAGCGTAATATCATAAACAGTTATTAACTCATAACCATCCGTAATACTTAACTTTCACAGATGATTTGTAGTAGAAACCGTCTGTGATATCTCATATATCACAGATAGTTTAAATTACCACAGATGGTTTATAGTTGAAACCGTTTGTGATGTATGAGATATCATAGACAATTTCTTCTACAAACCGTATGTAAAAGTCAACTATTATAGACGGTTATTAGTTAACAACCATCTGTGATATTTCTTTGTATTCCTAAATCTATTTATGTTTGTTGGCTACCACCAGAAAATGCTAGCCATGCCCTCTAAAACAAGCAGAAACACATTTCACATTTGTTTCAGAAATAAGAACATCCATTTCTCAAGTGAATCATAGTGAACAAGATTAAACAACCTTGTGAACAAAGTGAATCACAAAGGACATCTATCAATGACAAAATAAATCATTTGTATAGAGAGTATGGTAAAGATCTACACAAACCCGAAACCCTAGCTAGCCATCCATGAATTTCGTAATTTTAGATCCAAGCATCAATGAAGAGAGGGGAGGGGATCAGATAGGGGATATCACCGGCAATAAAGGAGAGACAGTGATAGCATCACCTTTGTGTCATGACGGTGACACTGCATAAGGCACTCTTATGACACTTACGACAAAAGTGTCTCGTGTAGTGAACTGTGGCATCACAATCGGAGGTGGAGGAGCTCACAATAGTAGTTGACGTCGTCGAGGGGAGGAAGGAGGAATAAGGAGTGGATGAACTAGGAGTAGCTCCTCCGCTCATGCATTCTTGGAGTGATTGGGGGAAAGGGGGAGTAAATAAGGGGCGAGGGGTAGGAGGAACCAGTGCCTGCCGCTCGATGAGGAGAGAATGGATGGATGAGATCGAAATCCTAGGGAGATGCCACAAACTCAATCTCTTTTAAACAGTACTCTCCCTCTTCTTCTTTACCAGATTTCTCAATAATGGCATCTACTATTCTTTTGATCTCCTTCCTCTCATCTATCCATCATGAGTTGTTCGACCGCAACCTTACACAGAAGGCCAACAACTTACGCCTGGAGCAGCTCCTCCATTCACGCCCTGCTCTCCTTCCTCGAGTCGCTTCCATCCGTTAGTTGGATCTCATCTTTCGCCGTCGACAGAGGTGTCTCTTTGCCGCTCAGGAAAAGGAAACTGCCCTCAGCCTCATTCTTCTCTTCAATGTGCGTAAAGCGGAAGAAGTTCTTGCGGCAGTGGAGAGACACATGGATAACCTTACCAATCAAGCAGAAGTGATCGATTCTAAGGAAGCATATCATGGCATCCTCTTTGAGATTATGGGCCCGCTAATGATTTGCCTAGGCTAGAGGAAGAAATGGAGAGGGCAAGGACAATCTTCACAGCATTCGAGGACACAATCACTGATCCTCCAACTCCAAAAGTGGAAGAGGAAGCATATGAAGGCCAGAAGACCAAGATCTAATAATATCTTTTTACTTGAATTTGTCTTTTGTAAAAGTGATTGGTCACACTATTTGGCCAATATAAATAGAAAAAATATTGCATAAAGCTGAGCTGTATGTATGTCAAATTCCTACTTATCTGTTCAAGCTCAGCAGCTTCTGTAGTTCATATGACAAAGGACGACAACAAAACATAGACAGTTGTAAATAAAAACTATTTGTGATATTTCATAGACAGTTCTAATTAAAAGCTATCTGTGATAATGGGAGATATCACATACGGCTTTTAAATCTAACTTCTGTGATAGTTTCATAAACGGTTCTTACCAGGAACCGTCTGTGATAGTTATGTATCACAAATGGTTCTAGCCATAGTTACAAACATATAGGGTCACGCTTGTAAAATCGTCTGTAATAATTGTAACATTGATGGTTCTCGTAAACCATTTGTAATGAGGGGTCCAATATAGCTTGATCTGTAGTAGTGGAGGTCGACAGACGAACGTGTCTCTAATGCAGGCAAGTGGTCAATGTAGTCATCAAGTCAAGGTGACTGAGGAGATCCTAGTGATGAGCACTACTGTAGTCAATCCCTACCTCTAGAGCGCCCCTAGTCCCTGTTTCCACCTCACCACTGGTCACTAGCTTGTGAGGTCACGCCGAGTCCCATTGGGATTTAGTGGAGCCGCTGCACTAGATCTGAAGCACCACCATTGATCCATGTCCTCCTCTCGGTATCCACAGCTACCGCCGCTAGTGGCAACTTCCATCAAGTCAAGATGATGCAGATTGTGAGGGGAAGGGAGAGGACTGGGTTGACCGCGAACCCACTACCAACATCATCTAGAGGAGGAGAACACTCGGGATATCCTAGTGGGAGGGGAGGTTCTCTTAGTCTAGCTTCATTTGGTGCAGCGTAAGAGTGAAGAGAAGATGGAAAACGTGGGGGATCGGGCAGTTCATGTAACAGGGAGCAGTTCGTGTAACCTAGGATGGCGCATCGTGCACCTGTTGGGAGCAGATGACTATAGGAATTTTGTGCTGCTTCCTTCCGTGCCATATAGGTGGGTCGGCGCCGTGTAGGGGTGAAAACGGGTCGGATTCGGACGGATATTGCTGTTGCCATATCCTAACCCATATTTTTTCTTCGGATTCGGTACCAATCGGATTCGGTGTCGGATCGGTCGGGATTAACCCATTTCGTTTGCACCCCTACTTGTTTGTAAGGAATGCATACAGTGCAGTAAATGGAGTAGGATGCACTGACTTGATGTTACTATTTAATAGCTGATGTGGAAGATTTTATTTTACCATTGCAAAAGAAAATGAAACGTCAAATAGTAACACTAACATGAAATCAAACTTGAAGATGTATCGGATTCGGACGGATATTCGGATTCGGACGGATATTGCTGTTACCATATCCTAACCCATATTGTCTTCTCCGAATTCGGTACTAGTCGGATTCGGTACCAATCGGATTCGGTGCCGGATCGGTCGGGATTAACCCGACCCGTTTTCACCCCTAGCGCCGTGCGAGTAGGCGGGATGGCGCGGTCCCCGTATGCGCTGACGGCGCCATGTGGTGTGCCGTGCACATGCACCGAATACCTCTTTCTGGGCTTTGGTCCCTTGACTTTCTACCTCCTAATGGGCTGGAAGCAGGTAGCATTAGGTGGGCACCTGTCGCCTACGGGGAGCTTTGGGGGTTGAAGGAGAGGCGCTCTCTCTTTTACCTATGTTACAATAATATATATATATATATTTTTCAGAATTACTACTGTTCATATGTACAGAGCCCCTTTTTTCATCAGACACTCAGTTCACCTTCGACTCCAGTCCATGATCTACTTATTCTTTCTGTTCTCTCATTCTCTTCCTCTCTCCGCACGCGCCCCAAACCCCGTGCAAAGCGACGACCACGAGCCCAGCCACCTTGTCCCTAGCATCGGTGCCGCCGAATCCGGCCGCTGCCGTCGACTTCCTCTTCGGCCGTGGAGGCGGCGGAGGAGATGGGGTCGGAGGCAGCGAGCTTGGAGAGCTAGAGGAGGCCTCGGGGGACCTTGTAGGAATCAGGGCGGAGGGAGTCGGTGAGGTCGGAGCCGACCTGGGAGAGGGCGTCGGCGAGGGAGAGACTGTAGTGAAGCGGCAGCGGCGGTGGTAGAGGCCATAGCTGCGGCGGCGGCAACGACAAGGAGAAGGCGGTGGCAGAGGCAGGTGGCGGCGAGCACATCCATCAAGTGAGAGTAGGAGGGAAGGAGCGACGTTCTTTGGTATGCAATATTTTAATTTTATGTATGTAATATTTTGATTTTATGTATGCAACATTTGTATTTCACGTGTGCAATATTTTGATTTCATGTATGCAACATTTTAATTTCATGTATGCGACATTTTGATATCATGTGTGCACTATTGAGAATCTCATCATTTTTTGGTTGCATATATTGCTGAAAAATGTTACATACAGGACCAAAAAATATCGTAACCGAGCGAATGGGGCTAGCGCCCGGATCATCCAGACGCTAGCAAATCCCTTTTTGTTTGGAGGAAGCTGTGTTATAGGGTGTAGCTAGATAGATAACTGAAGCTGCCTTGTCATCTAGTCCGTTCTACACTTGAAGCTCTCATTAAACAATGGGCAGTTTTACATGTTGAGGCGCCGCTTAAATCACTTGGAATGAAATGTGAAATGTTCTTGATGGTCTAGTATCAATAGAAAAAGTAAGTCCACTAAACAATCATGTATTTTCGGCCGTCCTATATCTCATTAACAGCCTTAAGGTGGACGGAGAATACCATATACTTCCGAATCATTGTTCTAAACAAGAGAGCTGCATACATAAAAAAAAAGAAGAAAAGAACTGATTTTAAAACACGTACAATAGAAGCAAAACAAATGGCTTCATCAACATGCGTCGTCGCCCCTTAACAGCCGGCCCGCAATAAAACTTGTGCATTGACCAGGCAAAATAATGTAGGAAAGAAAGGGTATTCGTATTCGCAAATGCCAAGGCCATGCATGGGAAGAGAACGCAAGTACATATGTCCAACATACAGCTAGCTGCAGACAATATTAAACTGCTCTCTTCATATGAAATCCAAAACTACTTGTTTTAGTCTGTTCTCCTTTCTCCCCGCCCTATATAAACCTTTCCTATCGATTAAATCTTAATCTCGTGTAAGAATCCTTCATCAAAGAAGATGAGGAACATTTCCTTCTACTACTTCTTGCTTGTCATTTGCGTGTCGAGAAAAGGGAAGAGGAGCAGGAACAGCTCGCGGGAGGGGGTGGGGAGAAAGGTAAATAAAGGCCGCCGGCGGCGGCGGAGGATATGGAGGCGCACGAGCCGTCCGATGGTGAGCGTGGAGGGCTTCGCGGCCGTCAGCTGGGGATTTTGACCGGATCCCGTCGATATCGGCACCCAGCCCTGCGGGTTACACGTAGAGTCGTTTCTGACTTTCGATTAGGGTGCGGATGTGGATGGAGCTATCGGCCGAGCTGATAACATATATAATATATTAAATAAATAGTGAGAAAAATAAATGTACTCTAATGAGAACTCATGGAAAACAATGGGGAAATAGCTCTCGAGTCAGTTTGGAGAGTTAGAAAAAAAAACTTTGGAAAAAATAGTAGTAGAAAAATATACCAAGTAAGGAATTAAACTTTTTATTTGGAGATTTTTGTTTCGATATTTAGTGAGAGCCAGATTCAATGTTAAAGCCCTTGGATGGTCAACCTGCATGCTAAATATAGCTGTGATTGTGAAGGTTTACCATTCTTTTTCAGGTCTCGTAGTCTAACCGTCTAGCTCTCCGCACTCCTTTAGGTCGGTTGTATCATGCTGGTAAATATATTGGTCTAAAAAAACTGATAATTAGGTTATTTTGATGGTGGTAGAGTGTAGCAAACCAAAAGTGTGATTTTTATTTTACTTTTTAGCCTTTTAGCATATCACATTTATGTTGTACCGAGCAAGGACTACTACAAAAAGGGTCATCATAGATGGTTTGGAACTATCATCGATCACAGACAGTTTTTTGAACCGTTTGAATATATACATCAGTGATAATTGGTTTGTAACTAGAACTGTCTGTGAAGAACAATACACAGACGGCTCGAACCAAGGGTTTTTGATTCGAGCTGTATGTGATAATCTTTAACAAACGGTTTATACCACAAAACTGTCTGTGATAGTTCATTATATACCTAAATTTTTTCTATTTTTTCTATCATCAGGAAATGTTATCTATGCCATCTAAAAATAAGCAAATACAGCAACATATTCCACTTCCATTAAGATTAGAATCCACCATTACAACATCACAACATAACAGGTATGTTATCTATAGCACTGCATATACAAGAGGACACTCAATTTTACAAAATAAACTTCACGGTTACAAATTTAGAAAGATGCTTACACTACAAGAAACTTCAGACTAATACAAACTAGACTTACACATCCTTTATTAAACTACAATCTAAAATAAGTGGTGTGCAAAAAATTTCAAGTAGTAGAAACAAAAAGGTAACGAACACCATTTTCAGCTTCTATGCCAAAATTAACAGTTTCTATGCCGGCGACTTGGAATAGTGTAGATTTGTCATTGCCTTCTTCCTTTCCATCTTGCTTTAAGCAAAATTTAGCTGCCCTTGCCGATCCCCTTCTCACTCTTGCCGTGCACAAACGAGTTGGAGTAGTACGTACTGGTGGTATTGGTTCTTCGAGTAGGGAGAGGGGGGTTAATAAGGGGGCGAGAGGTGGGGAGGAGACTGGTGCCTATCGTTCGATGCGGAGATAATGGACTGGTGAGATCGAGATCCTAGGGGATATGCCACGGATCGGTGACGTGGCGGGGCATTACAGACGGTTCGGATTACAAATCGTCTATGATAAAAACATCACAGACGGTTCGTAACAAAAATTGTCCATGATAATGGAAGATATCACAGACGATTCTTTTTAAAAACCATCAGTGATAATGACCAAACGGTATATCACAAAGACAATATATCGGTGTAATATAAATAGCTAGTCTTAAAAGATAAAATAGCAAAGTTTTATATAGCTTATATATACTCGTTTGAAAGGTTATGACGAGATCTACAACTTTGCAGTTGAGGCAAAACTCAAATTCCAAAGGGAAGAACAAGAAAAAGGAAAAAAAACATAAATCGAAAACTTGCGACGTAAATTCGGGGCCAAACATGGCCAATTTTGGGGGTCTTAGAAGGTGATTGGCGTGAGCACGTCACTTTTTTATCAGGTTCGTTGTTAACTTTCCAACGAGTACAAAAACGGACAACGTATGCAAAAGTTATACTCATTTTACTAAAGATGTCTCGAATGTAATTAGATTATCACAGACGGTTCGTAATTAGAATCATCTGTGAAAATATCATAGAAGGTTATTCGTATGAACCGTCTGTAATAGCTATAGCACAAACAGTTTCTGAGAACCATCTGTAATGTAATGTAAGTATTTAATATAGTCTCTTTTATAGTAGTGAAGCTTGATCTTCGTTAGACCTTCTCTGTTGTGCTCACGGCGATGGGACCTGGGAGTCTTCACTGCTAGACGTGGGTTCAATGCCTATGTCAAGCAAGCATAAAAAATCCTCTTTAAAAAGTTTGTGTTCAACTACAAAATATGAACTAATAATCAAATAAACATACGAGGCTGAGTTTTCTCATATCTTTTTATTATATATTAGGAAAGTTTTATTCTAACAGTCTGTAGTATATCATATTATTCTACTGCATAGTATTAACAATCTGTAGTATATTGTATTATTCTATTGCATAGATGTTAATACTGACGTAGATGCACATATAGCCCTATTCTTTTTGGTTTCATCTTCTTCAAAAGTAAACGTGACGGTTCCTCTAAGCGGTGGGTTCTTGAGCCTAAAACTGTGTGCGTCATCTCTATCGGCTCTAACGTTTGTCACCGTTTTAAAAAATATAATAAAAAAATTATTAACCGTAATCCAAAAGAATAGTACGCAAAATGTGAGAGCAGATAGTATCTCCTAGACTCCTACCCCTGAGACATTTTCCCCAACATTAAACACCCCTCCTTTTTTTCGTACGGTTTGACTACGCATTCATGCAGGAACACGATCCTGGCCGGTGAAAGTTGCGACGCCAGGAAGGTCAAAGACGGCGAGGACCAGGGATATACCTGCACAATGCTGCAAGTATCCTGCCGGTGCAGTCAAATAGTGTAGGATCGAAATGGCGACAGAGGGGGTGAATGTCACTCGTTTTAAAATCACCTCTGAGAAATCGAACACTGATTTTTCAAAAAGATGTAAAATAAAGCAACTCACAGAAAATTAAAATTAATTTTGTTGAAATCTGGAACGCATGCGATACTAAAAAATTCAGCATAAATCAGAGATTAACCAGTGAAAATTTCAGCTGAAAATAATACCGTTTGATCTACATGCAAAATGGTCAAAGATCAGCAAAAAGAAATAAATTTCTTTGTACAATTGCTCCTGCTGGCAGCAAGCACAAAAAACGAGCAATTTGCAAGAAAGGCAAAAAGAGAAGAGATCTCCTGCACAGAGCACTCTGATGGCCGAACAAGAATCAACCAACATGCAGCCGAACTGCACCCATCAAAAGATTGACTCTAAGCATAAACTTGAAGTGGCCGAAACTGAGCAGCAAATGATTAAAAGATCCCTTTACTGTAGAAATGAAGAGGACTAACTAATGCTTGGAGTGCTGCCCAGACCGAAACAAACTTACCTGCTGCCAGAGAGTACAAGGGAAGAAATGCTGTCTGAAACTGAAGAGAGTTCACTGCATGCAGTGACTTAAGCTGAAACTGAAAATGCTCAGATCTTGATAAAACAGGGAAAAAGATTAAATCCTTCCATTCTTCTCAGAGCACAAGACTAAGAACTTAATCCAAATAGTCCTAGGACCTCTGGATTGCAGAGATTTCAATCAAACAACAAGAATTTCAGAATTTTTTCAAAACTAAAACCTTTCAGAGAGAGGCACAAAAACCCAAATTACTCCCCAACCTTTGATCCTTTGGCCATGAAACTTTGAGGATATGTTAGCAATAGTTATGGGATAATCCAGATCAAATTTCATGCCATTTCTCCAAAGGAATCAAGATTTCACCAAAACCCTAGAAGAGGAAATAAATGAACAGAGGAGACCAATAGATAAAAACTGAAATTAAACTTGGTTTGCTCTTTGGATCGACTAGCCAAATGGCTTTTGAGCATCTCCCATGTCATAGCAACCTATTTTGGTACTCCTCAGCAAGCAAGAACTCCAAACACAAAAACTCAAGAATCACACATGGGAGCCATCGAAGCAAGAACAGAATGAACAGAGAAAAACTTCGGATTTTTCATTCCAATCACAAGGATTACAGAGAGCTACGTCCCCATACGCATGGACATTCAAACAAAAAGATGATTACAAGACTCTCCACTCAATCCTCTCCCTCTCCAACTCAAGAACACAACCCATACATGCTTGAGAGGGATGAACACCAACACAGAGAGCTCACATGGAAACCATCGAAGAGGACACAGAGGGAACACAACTCTGCCTCCTCTAACCACTCTCAACCACTAAAGCCTAAAGCCAAAGCAAACTCTAAAACCTATTTTGACTAAAGGAAACCCTAAAATCCCTTGAAGTGTTCAAGTGGGCATGCAGCCCCTCCAACCTATTTAAGGCCCACGGCTAACGGGTCTCCGCCCCGTTACGCCCGCTAAATCCAACAGAGCCCGCTCCCGCTTGTGCAGCCTTGCGAAATTCCCGTTTCGCCCCTCCTGCACCTTCCGGGTAGCTTCCGCGCTCCTTGTCTCGCATGCCTCGCAACCACCTCGAGTCCACGTCGTCTTCGACACATCCTCGACCGTTCTGACCTCAGCGCCACCTGCGTCTAGTCCGATCCACCGTGTCTCGCCACGACTCTGCCCGATGTCCTGCAGCCACACAGATAAGAAACACATCAAATAGCACCGCTCGATACATAAAAGCGTAAATGGTATAAACACACCATACTTACACACACTGAAGTCCAAACCAGTCAAAATATCAGAATATGCATCCTAACCCGTTTGACCAGGAATGACCAAGTCCGACCGAGCCCGTCGCACCATGCAACGACTCGACTCCGAACCACTCAAACCAAACTCGACTCTCATAAACTGATGTCAATTACTCATCATACACATGGGATCACCACCACATGATCTCTCAAATAGTTAGGAATCTTCGTTATATTGCCTGCAGAAAAGATACTTGCTCTCGTTGGGAGGATCTCATGCTCATGCATGTAGCATCGATCCTTTTCGACCAACTACTAGAGAAACTGTCCAGAGATTCCTTGTAGTACTTACTATACAGAGCTTGATTAGCTTCTGCAAGAAGGTTATCGTAATTAAATTGCTGCCTGTCAGAGAATCACGGTTCCTTCGGTTGATAGCCATGCATGCGCAATATAGTAACTGAAGCAAGCTGATATTTCTATGTTGATGCGCACGAATGGAGCCACTTTATGCCTTCCTTTGTTCGATCTCGATTACTATATTTTCTATCACTTTTGCTTTTTTCTAGTTAACTAGGGTATTTTCAAACTCAATCGTCGCCGGCAACTACAACAGCAAGAGCTTCTAATCGATACTGCAGTAATCATTTCCCGCCACATGCAAGGACATGTGGCCTTGTCGACAGTACGATCGATTGGGAGACATGCGCAAGACGTTATCAATCTGAGAAAACCGTCCTAAAACCATATTATAGACCAGAAGAAAATTACACGAGACCCCTCATCTTTAAATCCTTACTAGACATCATCAATCTCATGACATATAGCAGAATAAATCAACTATCTTTTTTGCATAGACATATATTATGTTTTCAAATGGTTACAAGCAAGGATCTCCTAGACCACTCAAGTACTGTACAAATGGATGGCCCCGCCGTGACGCTAATGAAAACACTAGATGAATTCGTATTGGACACTTCTGTAACTCTGTTGCCGAGACACTAATTGTTAGAAGAAAAAAAGAGAATGCTCACAACTTTATTCGAACCAACAGATAATTAATATACAACACACACATTTACCACACACTGCATGCATGGTGAGCTGATATTTGTGCATGCCTACATGAGCCATAGAGACTCGACATGCTTCAAGCAATCCAACCAAGAGAACAACAATATAGACAAACTAGAAATGAAAAGTTTTGTACCCACACAGCATTGCACTTTGCTTAACCAAACCCAAAACATGCACTCAACTGTCGTTCAGTTCCCTCATCCAGGTTCGTTGCCTATTCCGGGGCTGTGGCCAGCAGCAGTGGGGCGGCGGTCGGTGGTCGCCATCTTCGACGTCGTCGCCGTGAGCCATAGAGGCTCGACATGCTTCAAGCAATCCAACCAAGAGAACAACAATATAGACAAACTAGAAATGAAAAGTTTTGTACCCACACAGCATTGCACTTTGCTTGACCAAACTTAAAACATGCACTCAACTGTCGTACGTTCAGTTCCTTGTAGTAACTTTGACTTTGTTGCCTATTCCGGGGCTGTGGCCAGGAGCAGTGGGGCGGCCGTCGGTGGTCGCCATCTTCGACGTCGTTGCCGTGAGGTTTTCATGGCCTTCCACGGGAGGACATCCCTTGCATGCATATGCTCCCTCGCTATCGCTCGTTGCCACCATCAGCCTCCTCGCCTTGCCGAGCGCCACGTGGCTCGACACGATCAACAAGATGATCAGAATGCATATGCATGATGATGACACCTTGGAACCTGCCATGTTATAAGTATGCAAGTATATATGAAGTAGCTAATATGCGTGAGAGGAACGCACAGGGTTGTAGTAGTACGCAGGTACGTATATATACACTACAACTCTTCTTGAGTTTCTTAGCTTAGATTCGAAGGGGGTCTCTGCTGCGACAATTTATAGGGAGACAGTGCTATGGTGTGCATTATTGCAGTGCCATATAGAAAATATGAGCATCCGGTACGAGGGACAGAACTAAGCTCCACAGGATAAGGAAAAAAACATCAGAAAGATACATGAAGAAACACCCATGAAGTCCACGAGAGCACCATGCATGTCATTTTCACCAAATTCCAATTTTTTCACATGCTGGTGACACGGTCAAAACCTATCTGTTCATGTGCACGTGCGCGTTAAATATTCTGAAAATAAAAACGGCTTCCGAAAGGAACCTGTGCATTTAACTATTCCACAGTTTTACTTGGACAGATACAACGCATGCAAACTGTTATATTCATGCAAAGATGCGAACGGCTAGAGCGCTCTAGTAGCACCTCTCAGGTCCTGGGTTCGACTCCTGCTGGGAGCGAATTTCAGGCTGGGGAAAAAAATCCCCTCGCTTGCCCCATAAGCCAAAGCACAGGTCTAAAGGCTGGGCCAGGTCGTTGGTCGCGCCAGGTTGTTGGTCGAGGGATCACCCTAGATTGGTCGTTCTCACATGGGCTGATGCCGCTGTGTCAGGGTGGGGCAAGGGTTCGAAGATTTTCTTGATCTGCGTGAGAAGACCTTCTTCTTAATATAAGCCCGAGGGGGCTTCTTACCCCCGCAGGTCGAGTTTTTATATTCATGCAAAGATATATATCAGAAAAGATATATCAGAAAAGGTACAATCTGGGAATCTTCTTTGCTTGCCTGCTTGGTCCATACATAGGAGGTGCTCATTGCATTTGTGTTTCACTTGCATCCTGCTCCGTCGATCAGACAGCCAGCTTTTGACCGGCCAAGCACATTAGCCAGTTCCCGGGACCTAGGAGATCGCCCTTTAATCATTAACTTCACAGCCTATGACTTGAGCAGAAATATATTTCATGTACGAGCGACGGCTGTGCAAAGTTGCTCAGGACCAACGGTTTAGGGCACTCAACCGGTGCAGACCACTAACATGCATGCGCAAAAGGTTCAGGGTTTTGGCATACTATATTGCCAGAAGTACTTGTCAAATGTGCTTTTCCAAAACTATGGTCGATGATCAAATGCAGCATTCCCCATGGCTGGTTGTCTGAAGATGTAAGCTTTGTACTTAATTGCAACATATTTTGCTACCATCCAGCTAAAGGAAACACTTGGATTCCAAAATGCCAATTGTCTCAGCTTTAACTAGCTATATTTATGTCTTCATGGCCAATTTGCATTCTTAAAGTTGGTAGATATTCCTACGTCGCGTGTAAGATTGATGACTGATCAGATCTTACGGTGCTCCAAATTTCATTGGTGATGAATACAAGATGTCCTTTTCCTGTAGGGACGAAGTGTTTTGGAGAGCACATGGTTAGCCTCGTCTTGGAAAGGCTACTCACCGTTGTACTTGTAACCAGATCAAAATAATGACTTCCAGTCCCCTGCAGCCTGGTTGTGCTACTCAGTTGCCATTGGAGGAACCAGGATTTGGCCGGCTATGTCCTAAGCTAAACTCTAGATTCTAATCAACGCCAATTTATGTACACACTATGGAATAACAAAAGTATATCACAAATATATTATTGGTATAAAACTTGAGTTGAATGGTAAAACATAAAATATAATAAGAAAAAACATAGCAAAATATAAACAATGTAGCATAGTAGAGATACATTTTGATTGTTAGTATAATCCTAACTGAAGAATGTCAGAATTCCTAAGCACAAAACATTATTTTATTTAGTTCATAGGGGAAATTAGATAATTTGATTAGTATATTGTACCATCATTTCTTTGTAGTGGCTTTCCAAGATTTTTACAGTCCTCAACCAATTCTACATAAGGCTCTGGCATGCACTCCTTCATGGCATCAAGATCCTGTGGAGTCCTAATTCCAGCAACCACATCCTCACACTACAAAAGAAACTATATGTGGTAATTAAAGTTCCCCTAGGCAGTTGCCTAGCCTGCCTTGGCCATCTAGCTGATATTGCTCATCTAGGCGGCTAGGTGGCCGTCTAGCCCGATTAGGCACTAGGCGCCAGTATGCAAATTGAGGTAACGGCATGCAAATATTGAACAGATTGTTGCAGTTTGTGAGCTCATTTTATGAATAGGGAAACGAGAGTTTAGTTATTTTTGCCGGATGAGTAATTAAGGAGGACAAGAGTTCAGTTCTTGCCTAACGGTAGACGGTAGAAGTATCAGCTCAATGTAGAATAGGGGCCTCGGGGGAGTACGCGCAGGATCACGAGGGTGGGGCTTGGTGGCGTCTGGAATCAAGATCGTGGCGTCAGCCGTCGGGATCGCAGGCGAGGCAAGGGACCGCGGCGTCGGGAGTGCGGGGGAGGCCGCCGGCGGACCATGAAAGCCTAGAGCTTCTTCGAAGGCTTTTGCTTGATGGCAAATAGCTGGTCTGCATTTACCCGTTCAACGTAGTTTTCGTAGAAATTGTTGTACATGTGGTCCTGGATCTGCTCCCACACGTATATAGAGTTCAACGCAATGGTGAAGATCCATGAGAGTGCTATCCCTTGAAGGGTGAGTGGTAATCCCTTCACCTTTGTTGAGTCATCACCTCCGGCCGCTTCGATGGCCATCTCATAGATGCGTATGAACTCCTAGGGGTTTGTATCACCCTTATATGGTTCGTCAGTGGGCATTTTGAAATCTTCTAGCCATGTGGACTACTGCAGGTCGGTGGACAGAGGAGACTCTGGATCCATGCGCTCCAGTGTACTGCGAGTGGGGGTAGGGGCTTCGTGGTTGCCGACCCTCTCAACCACGACCTCTGTCGCTGTTGCCGTAGGTATTTACTGATTCCGAGCCTCTTGCATCTCCCACATGACTCTTCGGAGGTCTGCTAGCTCATGCTGCAACATTCTGAGAACCGCCACCAGTGTGCCCTCTACCGCACGTGTAGCAGGGTATGCTAGCATGGAGGTGCACTCCACGAGGTTGTTAGCAGTGGTAGCTTGGACGCCAGAGTCAGTTAGCATGCTGATGTTGTAGGCCTTGTGGCCGACGATAGGGTCGACACGAGTGCTAAGGTCGACGAATATGTCGGCGTGAGTGTTGGGATCGATGGTTATACCTGCATGGGTGTCGGGGTCGATGGATGTGCCAGCGTGGGCGGCGTTGTTGATGGTCGCGCCGATGTTGGTGCATGGTCGACGGTTATGCCGACGTAGTCAGTGTTCCCAATGATTGCACTAGCATTAGCAGTCAGTGTTGACGTCGTCAAGGGGAGGAAGGAGGAATAAGGAGTGGATGAACTAGGAGCAGCTCCTCCGCTCACGCATTCTTGGAGTGATTGGGGGAAAGGGGGAGGGGGGTAAATAAGGGGTGAGAGGTGGGAGGAACCAGTGCCTGCCACTCGATGAGGAGAGAATGGATGGGTGAGATCGAAATCCTAGGGAGATGCCACGGATCAGTGTCGTGGCATTATTATAGACGGTTCTAGGAAAGAACCGTCTATGATAATGGCACATATCAGAGATGGTTTGGTATATGAACCATCTGTGATAACGCTTAAAAATGCACGCTCTACTCTCTCTTGTTAATATTCTGATGCATACTTCACACAATTTTGGCTTTATATATAGCGCGGTGTACAATTCCTTGATATCACAAACTCGATCTCTTCTAAACTGTCCTCTCCCTCTTCTTCTTCACCAGATTTCTCAATAATGACATCTACTATTCTTTTGATCTCCTTCTTCTCATCTATCCATCATGAATTGTTCGACCGCAACCTTACACAAGTGGCCAATGACTTACGTTTGGAGCAGCTCCTCCACTCACGCCTTGCTCTTCTTCCTCAAGCCGCTTCCATTCATCAGTTGGATATCATCATCTGCTATCGACAGAGGTGTCTCTTTGCCGCTCAGGAAAGGGAAACCGCCCTTAGCCTCATTCTTCTCTTCAACGTGCGCAAAGCGAAAGAAGATCTTGCGGTAGTGGAGAGACATATGGATAACCTTGCTGATCAAGCAAAAGCAGCCGATTCTGAGGAAGCTTATCATGACATCCTCTTTGAGATTATGGGCTTGCTAATGATTTGCCAAGGATAGAAGAGGAAGTAGAGAGGGCAAGGACAATCTTCATGACATTCGAGGACGAAGTTGCTGATCCTCCAACTTCAAAAGTGGAAGAGGAAGCATATGAAGCCCAGAAGACTAAGATCTAAGAATCTATTTTTTACTTGAATTTTTTTTGTAAAAGTGACTGGTCACACTATTTGGCCAATATAAATGGAAAAAATATTGCATAAAGCTGAGTCGAAGGTCAATGTGTATCCATTGGTGAGGGCCTTCCCCTGGAAGTTGAGCAGGGTCTACTCCAGGTCCTCCGAGACAACGCGGACGTCTTCGCGTAGTCCCCAAATGACATAAAGGGCAACGACCGTGCCCTCATCGAGCACATGTTAGCAGTCCACCCCGACGCCAAGCCGGTCAGACAAAGACTCCGGCACATGTCGATCGAGCGGCAGCAAGCGACAAGGTAGAGGTAGCGAAGCTTCTCCAGGCCGGAGTTATCCATGAAGTCCAGCACCCGGATTGGCTTGCCAACCCGGTGCTGGTAAAAAAGGCTAGCGGTGCCTGGCGCATGTGCATTGACTTCACCGCCCTTAACAAGGTGTGTTTGAAGGACAACTACCCCTTGCCGCGTATAGATGAGTTGGTGGATGCCACGGTAGGATGTGAACTCATGAGTTTCCTCAACGCATACTCCGACTACCATCAAATCCACATGGCCAAGGGCGATGAAGACAAGACCAGCTTCATAACACCGATAGGGACATACTGTTTTATCAGGATGCCCTTCGGCCTGAAGAACGCAGACGCCACCTTCACCCACCTCATCGCACTTGCCCTGGCCTCCCAACTCGGGAGGAACGTCGAGGCTTATGTCGACGACGTGGTCATCAAGACTAGGCAGCTCGCCTCCCACGGCCAAGATCTTCAAGAGACCTTTGACAACCTCAGGCGAGCGGGCATCAAGTTCAACCCAGATAAGTGCGTCTTCGGCGTGCAAGCTGGCAAGCTCTTGGGTTTTCTGGTCTCTGGCCACGGCATCCAGGCGAACCCCAACAAGGTTGATGCGATCCTCGCCATGTAGCCGCCCAAGACGACGAGGGAGGTCCAAAGGCTTACTGGACGCATGGCCGCGTTGAGCCGCTTCCTGTCCAGGGCGACTAAACGGGGCCTGCCTTTTTTCAAGACCCTTCGTGGCTGCGATGGGTTCCACTGGGATGATGACTGTGCGAAGGCTTTCGACGACCTCAAGAAGCACCTCGCAAGCCTCCCTACCTTGGTCGCCCTAGCACTAGAGGCACCCCTCTTGCTCTACCTCGCCGCCACAGCGACAACGGTCAGCGCAGTCCTCGTCCTCGAGGAAGGCGCCCCTCAGTGGCCCGTGTACTTCGTCTCCGATGCCCTTCAGGGCGCCAAGATGCGGTACACCGAACTCGTGAAGATGGCCTATGCATTGGTCATGGCCTCAAGGTAGCTTCGGCACTACTTCCTGGCCCACCCCATCACAGTGCCATCCTCATTCCCGCTAGCGGAGATGCTGCACAACAAGGAGTCCACGGGGCGTATCGGCAAGTGCGCAGCCGAGCTCGCACCATTCTCGTTGATGTACGCTCCGTGTACTGCAATGAAATCTCAAGTCCTCACAGACTTCCTTGTCGAGTGGACTCCGGCAGCTCAACACAACGTACAACAACCAGAAGAACCGATCTGGGCGCTCAACACTGACGGACCCTCCGGCGCTCCAGGTGCCAGAGTGGGCGCAGTGATCACTACGCTGGAAGGACACCGCCTGCTGTACTCGATGCGTCTTGGGTTCCCGGCGACAAACAACACGGCTGAGTACAAGGCGTTGCTCTTCGGCCTTGCGAAGCTTAAAGCCCTGGGTGCCCGAAGGGTCCTGGTATGCACCGACTCACATTTGGTCATAGGCCACATCGATAAATCCTGCCAGGCCAAGGACCCTAAGTTGGCCAAGTATCTGGCGGCGGTGAGGGTGAAGGAGCGCCATTTCTTGGGCGTCACGGTCAATGCCATCCCGCGAGCGGATAACGAGCAGATTGACATCCTCGCCAAGGCCGCCAACTAGCAATTCCCTTTCCCGGAGGGGGCGTTCTACGAGGTCTTGCCTACAGTAGCCATTGCTCAAGACAATCGCGACGTGGCCCTCATCCATCAAATTGCCCAGCAGGGCGACTGGCGGGAGCCCATATACGACTTTTTGCAAGGCATTGCAGAGCCGGACGACCCCCTCGAGCTCCGACGTCTACAGCACCATGCCAGGTCCTTCCAGGTGCTCAACGGTGTCCTCTACAAGAAGGGAGTCTGTGCCTTACTTCTACGATGTCTCTCGTGCGACGAAGGAAAACACCTCCTTGCGGAGATTCATGCAGGGCTTTGCGGCTCGCATATTGCGCTGAGGTCCCTGGTCAGTAAGGCATTCAGACAGGGCTTCTACTGGCCAACCGCCATTGTGGATGCGCAAGATCTTGTGTGCCGGTGCCAAGGCTGCCAGTGGATGGGGTGAGTCATCCACAGACCTCCGGCGAGCTTGCAGCCCATCCCACCGGTGTGGCCGTTGGTGCGCTGGGGCATCGATGTCGTTGGGCCACTCCCGCATGCCCCATGGGATCTTTGGTTCGTCGTCGTTGCCTTGGAGTACTTCTCCAGATGGCTCGAGGCTATCTTGTTGGCTAGGGTGACCTCCGCGGCCATGCAGCAGTTTCTTTGGCAAAACACCATATGCCGCTTTGGAGTTCCCAGGGAGCTCACTGTTGACAATAGCCTGCAGTTTGACTCCGCACCATTTAAGGTGTTCTGCGATAGCATGGGAATCACACTTCGGTATGCCTCGGTTGGGCACCTGTAGTCCAACGGAGCCGTCGAGCGAGCGAACGACACCATTTCTGCCAAAGTCAAAAAGCGCCTCGTTGGCCTACGAAGGGCAAGTGGCTAGACGAGCTTCATAGCGTACTCTGGTCCCTCCGCATGATGGTCACACATCCGATGGGGTTCACGCCGTTCAAGCTTCTCTTCGGCGACGAAGCAGTCACACCGGAGGAAATTAAGGCCGGCTTGAGGAGGGTCCTAGTCCAGGCCCCAACGGAAGAGCATGAGCTGTCCCTTGGTCTTCTCAATGGAATGGGGATCGGGTGAGCACCACCCAACATGTCGCGAAGTACGTGCGCCAAGTGGCACGTGAACACGACCGCACCGTATACTCACGCTAATTTCAACCGGGAGACCTTGTCCTCAGAACAGCGCTTTATGCGACGATGGTCGGCAAGTAGGAGTCCAAGTGGGAGGGCCCCTACATCGTCGCTGCGGCTTTGTAGCGCGGAGCATATCTTCTCGCAACATTGGAAGGATAGACTCTCTATCACACATGGAATGTAGACAGGCTGCGGCGATATTATGTATGAGGCCGAAGGGATGCCCACAGCATGGTCAGCACCCTGACTCTTGTAATCGCTCACCCGCACAAACGGGAGATCAATAAAGTCCATTGTTTGCAAAATTAGTCTCATTATGTGTAAAGACGCGCAGGGGCAATCCTCCGCGTGCACTCATCGGAGTATAAACAAGACGCGCGGAGGCGAGCCTCCGCGTGCACTCCACAGAGTATAAACAAGACGCACGGAGGCGAGCCTCTGCATGCACTCTACGGAGTATAAACAAGACGCGTAGAGGACGTGCGGAGGCGAGCCTCCGCGTGCACTCTACGGAGTATAAACAAGACGCGCGGAGGCGAGCCTCCGTGTGCACTCTACAGAGTATAAATAAGACGCGCCGAGGCGAGCCTCCGCGGGCACTCTACGGAGCATAAATAAGACGCGCAAAGGCAAGCCCCATGTGCCCTCTACGGAGTATAATCGACTAGCCGGTAATCAACTAGCTGCCAGCTCTGCTGCCACCACTTTGAAAGGTTGGGGACGGAGCACTCGCGCGTCTACTTAGGCAAGCCGCCAGCTCCGCTGCCGCCACTTCGAAGGGTAGGGGACGGAGCACTCGTGCGTCTACTTCGGCTAGCCGCCAGCTCCACTGCTGCCACTTCGAAGGGTAGGGGACGGAGCGCTCGCGCATCTATTTCGGCTAGCCGCCAGCTCCGCTGCCGCCACATTGGAGGGTAGGGGACGGAACGCTCGCACGTCTACTTCGGCTAGCCGCCACTTCGAAGGGTATGGGACGGAGCGCTCACGCGTCTACTTCGACTAGTCGCCAGCTCTGCTGTGCCACTTCGCAGGGTAGGGGACGGAGCGTTTGGCAACGTTCGCAAAGTCTATGCCTACTTGGGCAGGCCCGTCGGCCCTTCGTTCCTACTACGTATCGCATACTACACGCGGAGGGCAAGGCCAGCGGAGCATGTTGCGCACCCGGAGTGCTATGTGTTGGCCGAAGACAAGTGCAATCATAAACAAAGCCAGGGACACGTATTTACTTCAACCAACATTTTTATTGCATTTATGAAATGATAATTACAGAAATGTTTAGGTGTTACATTTGTGCGGAGCAATGTTTACAAATGTCTTAGAGCGATCGGGGTTACTCCTCGCCCGGCTCTTCTACCTTAACATGCTCTCATGCCGAAGTCTCCGCCTCCGACCTTCGGGCTCCCCAGAAGTGCAACGAATCCTCCGCCCAACCCCAATGCCAAAGGCGCCGCCGGACCATGAGGTCCGAAATTAGCTGGCGGCCCCTATCAAGCACCTGTCTGCAGTGGAGTAACACATGATCAAGACACTTGAGCAATTTTCTCATTTCATTGATAAAAGGGGCCATGGGGTGCGGTGTTACAAGAGTTAATGGACACAAGACAACGCACACCTACACCCCTAGGTCTTCAGCGTCACACCTGTGGGTCGACGCCTTGCCCCACACCAACGACGTCGTCTTCGTCGCTCCCAGGCACTGAAGTCCCCTTCATTGTGCAGAGTCTTGTGCAATGCCACCTTCGTCGCGGCCTCCCCAATATAGTTCCAAATCCTTTGGTGGAAGGCCTGGACTGTGCGGCGGATGGCGTGCATGGCACCAGACATGACCCCGGCTCCTGCTGGCATCTCTAGCCGGGGGTTCGCCAGTTCACCCACATGGTTGCAGCCCCAGTGGTGGAGGAGGGCGAAGGCGATATGTGACGTCACCATGGAGCAGTGGTTGCCGAAGTACTTAGCAGCATTGAGGGCGAGGCCAGAAGCTTCCTCGATGCGTTGAAGTGTCCGTGACAGGTCCTCGGGGCCAAAGGTACGCGGCGGCACGACCACAGACAGGTCCACCAGGGCGCCCTCGAGAGCCTCCATCGCGTCCCACGCTGTCACCGAGGCGTCGCCCAAAGTCCGGTCCTTCTCAGCAAGCGACGCGTTCAATTGGGCCTTCTCCCCCTCCAGCACTGCAATCTGTTGGAGTAGCCCGTCGCGTTCGGTAGCGGCCTCCCATTTCACTTCTTCTGCAAGCTCTCGGGCCTCCATGATGGCCTGCGCACCCTCCGTCTCAAGAAGATGAATGCGATTGTCCTTGACGATGTTTGCCTCTTCGGTGGTGCGAAGGCAGTCCTCCAATGCCCTTCGCTAGCGGGCGCGGGCCACTTGCAGGGCGCGAGCAACGGCGAGGGTCTGCACAACACAAGTGTCACTTCGGTCCCCAAACGTAAGTGAACGTACAAATCAATGACACCAACACTTACCCGTATCTCCGAGGCCTCGAGAACCCCCTCCAGTAGCTTTGAGCCGCATGACGCCAGTGCCCATCGGCTCAGCCCGGTGTTCACGCAGTACCTCCCACTCGGGGACATAATCGAAGATGGTCAGGCGCTGAGTCTCTGAGCTGATGATCTCCAGGCCGGTGGGAGGCGACGTAACGTCCAGGACGGGTGCATCGGAGATCTCGCGCCCGCTACCGTTGGTAGATCCTTGTTCACACCCCGGAGACCGTGTATCGGCTGATGTCGATGAGGGGATCAGCGAGCAGATCGAGGAAAGCTTCGTGAAGTCGTGGGGGAGAAAGAGTTCCGCCTACATTCAGCAGGGACTAGCAAAGTCCGTTCCACCTCGGATTGAACCGCAAGGGTGCCACCGGCACCTGGGGTGGTGAGGTCCTCTCCGGGCCTGACAGCCTCCGTGTTGGAGTCCAACTCCAACACGTCCCCAACCCCCACCGCCACGGCAAATGCCTCCTTCAGCCTAGAAGGTGATCATATCCAAGGGCGCTTCGCCCTCGGGGACTTGGGCGATGATCCCTCGGCCTCCTCGGCCGGTGCGGGAGCCGGTGACAAGGCTTCGCCCTCCTAGATGTCCCCGCCGTGCTCCTTGTCTGTGGGGCCGCCCAAGGACTCCTCGCTGAGAGCTGGGTGGTTCGTCTCCGCCTCTAGGTCTGAATTGGCGTACTCCATCAAGTTGGAACTGGTGACCGCCGTGCCTTCGGGTCCGACAGGATGTGCGGGAGGGGTGGTCGGCGGACTGGACACGGGGGTAGGGGACCGGGCCCTCCGCCGAGGGGGAAGCCTCCCCCTTGTCGTCGCCATCACGGAGGCGAGCTCGGCCTCTGGTTGGAGTGGCGCGCTCCGGCACGGGAATGCCCAAAGCTTCGCACACCCTGTTTATCTGCCCCAGCTTCACCGTTGCGGTCGTGGACTCATGCAGGCTATGCTTCTTAGCCACGTATGGCCCAAGGAACACGACCACCGTGTGTTCCGCATCTTCCAGGAGGAGTCCTACAGGTAAAGCGAAGTGAGGTTAAAAATAAATAAAAAAACAACCAATGTTGAAGAGCTTATGGGGGTCCGATGGCCTCGACAGCGAGGACACGGTCGGCCGAACACCGTCCTGCCGGGTGGGGCCGGGTTGGAAGTGCCACCGGTAGGTGAGCGGTGCCACTCCGTACATGACGAACTCCTCCGTGAGGTCGTGCATGTTGAAGCGGAGGGTAATCCCCATGAGCCGCCGCACCCTCTGCTCATCATCGCGGTCAAGCTCCATGCTTGGCGAAGTGATGAACGCCATCGGAAGCCCCATGCAGCGAAGGCTGCTGCCACTCGCCACACGATGGTAGAACCACCGCCGCTTCCAATTGGATTCCCACTTTGCTCGGGTCGAGTTAGCGGGGAAGATCTTCACGCACGGGGACCGCAAAACGAAGTTGACGCTACCGAAGTTGGAAAACTCCCCTCCCTCGAGCTTCTTCTGGCACCGCGCGTCGTGGAGGAAGGCGAATAGGGAGGCACTGGGCCAAACCCCCTCTGTCCGCGTCGCCCAGCTGTAAACAGCCAGGCGAGCGATGGCGTTCGGAGTTAGCTACGCCAACTCCAGCTCGTAAGTATGAAGGAAGTCGATGATGACCTTGGTCGATGGGACTCAGAGCCCAGCTTCGAAGTAGGCCACGAAGACGATCGCCTCTGACTCTTCTAGGTGCGGCTCCGTCTCGTCCCGAGCAGGAAGGCGAACCACGCTGCGGTCTGACAGCTTTCCCTCGCGAAGTAGAGACCGGATTGTCTCCTCCGTCACGAGGGTCTGCCCCAACACGCTGGAGCAGGGGCCTTCCATCTTCTTCTCCCCCGTCCACCGCTTGTTGGTTTGTTAGGGATCACGCCCCACCAGCGTGTAGTCGATCTCCGTCGCCGATGAGCTGCACCAGCTAGAGGCACCACCGCTGGGGCGGCGAGCGAGCTCTTCACAACGAGCCATTCCTTCAGCGGGCACAATGAAGCGAACGGTGGCGGTGGTGAATGGTAGCAACAAGCGGGACGACAGCAGGGAGCAAACGAGCAAAGGGCAAAGAGCAGGAAAGCGCAGGTGACAAGCGGGTGAGGAAGAACAGCGGCGCGGCGATGGGGGTATATAAAGCCCTCTCACCTCCCACGATAGGGAAGCGCAACTGGCAGAAGTCCAATCGTCCGCTTTCCCCACGATCAGGAAGCACGATCGCCCTGGTCACATGCGCGCGCACGTGCACCCCCACCGCGGTCGTGCCTGACAGCCCACAACGCGTCAACCGTCCTAGACTCCTACCCCTGAGACATTTTCCTCAACATTAAACACCCCTCCTTTTTTCGTACGGTTTGACTACTCATTGATGCAGGAACACGATCCTGGCCGGTGAAAGTTGCGACGCCAGGAAGGTCAAAGACGGCGAGGACGAGGGATAGACCTGCACAATGCTGCAAAGTGTCCGGCCGGTGCAGTCAAATAGTTAGGAATCTTCGTTATAATGCCTGGAGAAAAGATACTTGCCAGATGATCTCTCGTTGGGAGGATCTCATGCTGATGCATGTAGTATCCTTTTCGACCAACTACTAGAGAAACTGTCCTGAGATTCCTTGTAGTACTTACTATACAGAGCTTGATTAGCTTCTGTAAGAAGGTTATCGTAATTAAATTGCTGCACGTACTGTCAGAGAATCATACGGTTCCTTCGGTTGATAGCCATGCATGCGCAATATAGTAACTGAAGCAAGCTGATATTTCTATGTTGATTCGCACGAATGGAGCCACTTTATGCCTTTGTTCGATCTCGATTACTATATTTCTATCGCTTTTTCTTTTTTCTAGTTAACTAGGGTATTTTCAAAGTCAAACTGTTATGCATGTCATTTGCCATCCAGTGCCGACCGCTGCAATCGTCGCCGGCAACTACAACAGCAAAAGCTTCGAATCGATACTGCCGTAATCATTTCCCGCCACATGCAAGGACGTGTGGCCTTGTCGACAGTACGATCGATTGGGAGACATGCACAAGACGCTATCAATCTCAAAACAGTTTTGCTATTCACAGGCGATTGAAATTTTTTTATATTTCAGTTACCTAAAATTGCACTTTCAATGAACTAAAATTGCAACCCCCTCCAAAAAAAACAGCTACAACTTTAAGTGATTCAAAGTGTAACATCAGGTGACCTGAAATTGCACTCTCAATCAACTAAAATTGCAGCCCCCCTAAAAAAATATGTGCAACTTCAGGTGATTCAAAGTGCAATTTTAGGTGACTGAAAGATAAAAAAATTTCAGTTGCCTGTGCAATAGTCTATCCCATCTGAAAAAACCGTCCTAAAACCATATTATAGACCATAAGAAAATTATACGAGACCCCTCATCTTTAAATCATTATTAGACATCATCAATCTCATGACATATAGCAGAATAAATCAACTATCTATTTTGCATAGACATATATTATGTTTTGAAATGGTTACAAGCAAGGATCTCCTAGACCACTCAAGTACTGTACCGTGCACAAATCTTGCAGCGCAAATCGATGGCCCCGCCGTGACGCTAATGAAAACCCTAGATGAACTCGTATTGGACACTTCTGTAACTCTGTTGCCGAGACACTAATTGTTAGAAGAAAGAAAGATAATGCTCACAACTTTATTCGAACCAACAGATAATATACAGCACACACATTTGCCACACTCTGCATGCATGGTGAGCTGATATTTGTGCATGCCTACATGAGCCATAGAGACTCGACTTGCTTCAAGCAATCCAACCAAGAGAACAACAATATAGACAAACTAGAAATGAAAAGTTTTGTACCCACACAGCATTGCACTTTGCTTAACCAAACTTAAAACATGCATGCACTCAACTTTCGTACGTTCAGTTCCCTCGTACGTTCAGTTCCCTGTCAGTTTGTTGCCTATTCCGGGGCTGTGGCCAGGAGCAGTGGGGCGGCCGTCGGTGGTCGCCATCTTCGACGTCGTTGCCGTGAGGTTTTCATGGCCTTCCACGGGAGGACATCCCTTGCATGCATATGCTCCCTCGCTAACGGTCGTTGCCACCATCAGCCTTCTCGCCTTGCCGTGCGCCACGTGGCTCGACACGATCAACAAGATGATCAGAATGCATATGCATGATGATGAGATCTTGGAACCTGCCATGTTATAAGTATGCAAGTATATATGAAGTAGCTAATATGCGTGAGAGGAACGCACAGGGTCGTAGTACGCAGGTATATATACACTACAACTCTTCTTGAGTTTCTTAGCTTAGATTCGTAGGGGGTCTCTGCTGCGACAATTTATAGGGAGAGAAAGTGCTATGGTGTGCACTATTGCAGTGCCATATAGAAAATAGGAGCAATCGGTACGAGGGATAGAACTAAGCTCCACAGGATAAGAAAAAAAACATAAGAAATGTTGCAAATAATGCACAAAAATAGAAATAAGAGATACAAATTTTACGTGAAAAACCCTTGTGGGAAAAAACCACGGGCACTCGAAGGCAAATCACTATAATGAAGAGAGTTTACAATGGAGTGCTTGCTCTTCCTATAGGCTACTGGGGTATATATATAGTGTGAGGGAAAAGAGTCACACACGGAGAGAAAACTAAATCAGAGTCAGTTGCTACAGATTGACACGTCTGATGCAACTTGTGCACGCACCTTCCATGCCACGTCTGGCATGAGGCGTGAAGTGTCCTACACGGAAGTACAAATTTGGATTAACTTTAACAATCTCCACCTTAAGCCGAATTCCCTTCAGTAGTTGAAGAATATGATAGACTTATCCAATAAAATTATCATGTAATACCACCTTGAGCGCCGAAAGTCCAAAGGACTAGTGAGTAATACCAACTAAGTCTGAGCATAGTTCAAACTTCGATGCAGGAACTGGCTTTATCATCATATCAGCTGGATTATCATGAGTACTTATCTTGCAGACTTTAACATCATCTTGAGTAATGACACCTCGAATGTAGTGATACCTGATATTATGTGCTTTGTTCTCTTGTGGAATATTTGATCTTTTGTAAGGCAAATAGCACTCTGACTATCACAAAATCTTGTAGTGCAAGATATACTTCTACAAAGCTCAGTAAATAAATCTCTTAGCCAAATGGCTTCTTTACAAGCTTAAGAAATAGTCATATACTCAGCTTCTGTAATAGATAAGGCAACGGTACAAACTTGTTTTCCAGCAAACGGCACACCCTTCAACAGTGAATACATAACCAGTGAGAGATCTTTTTTTATCCAAATATCTAGCAAAATCAGAATCCACATAACTAACAAGTCCATCTCTAGTCTTTCTAAACTGTAAACAAGCAATATATGTGCCCCACAAATATCTGAAAATCCATTGAACTACTTTCCAATGCTCTTTTCTAGGATTAGCCATGTAACTACTAACCACATTTAATGATTGAGATAAATCGGGGCGAGAACATACCATGGCATACATAAGCAAACCAACTGCACTCGCATATGGAACTCTAGACATGTACTCACAGGTTTGGCTTTATGCATGTTGAAACGATGAAGTGCTTTATCCATATACCCCTTTTGACTTAGATATAATTTGCCAAACTGTCTGCCTCTAATGATTTTCATACCAAGAATCTTCTTTGCTACACCGAGATCTTTCATCTCAAATTCACTATTTAATTGTGCCTTCAACTTTGAAATTTTAGCCTTGTGTTTTGCAGCAATCAACATGTCATCAACATATAGGAGCAAATAAATAATTGAACCATTAATAGTCTTCAAATAAACACAGCTATCATAATTAGATCTTTTAAAATTCTGATATATCACAAATGAGTCAAATCTCTTGTACCATTATCTAGGTGATTGCTTCAAACCATAAAGAGATTTCTTCAATTTGCAAACAAAATTCTCCTTTCCTGGAATGACAAAACCTTTCGGTTGCTCCATATAAATATCTTCTTCTAATTCCCCATGTAAGAATGCGGTTTTCACATCCAATTATTCAAGCTCATAATCATGCATAGCCACAATGGTGAGTAAAGTGCGAATAGAACTATACTTCACAACAGGGGAAAAGACATTTGTAAAATCAATATCTGGAATTTGGCTATATCCTTTTGCAACTAGCCTTACTTTGTACATAACCTCTTCAGTTGGCGAAACTTCTTCTTCCTTTTTGAAGATCCATTTGCAACGAATAGGTTTCTTCTCAATTAGCAACTTGACCAGCTCCCAAGTGTCATTCTTGTCAAGAGATTCCATCTTATCATACATGGCAGTCATCCATCTTTCTGAATCACTAGAAGAGATAGCATCTGAATAAAATGAAGGTTCTGTAGTACCTTCAACTTCTTCTACCATATTTAAACAATAAGCCATAACATTAGCTTCTTCAATCAATCTCTTAGGAGGCTAAATGTTCCTCCTTTGTCTATCAACTGCAATGAAACGATGTGTTGGCGGCTCAACAATAGGGCCTTCTGAAATATTTTTCTTGTCGACTTCTGGTGGAGATCCTAAATCAATAACATGCTCCACCTGCACGCTTAATTGCTTCTCAACGGGAACATCAATAGATGGCTTATCATGCAACATAGCAGATTCATCAAAAGTAACACTTCTGCTAATAACCACCTTTCTAGTTTCAGGATTCTATAATTTATATCCTTTCACACCAGTTTTATAAGCAAGAAAAATGCACTTAACTGCTCTAGGCTCTAATTTGCCATTGTTAACATGAGCATAAGCAGAACAGCCAAATATTCTTAAGTTTGAGTAATCTACTGGAGAACCAGACCATACCTCAATTGGAGTCTTCTTATCAATAGCCAAATTTGGTGACCGATTAATCAAATTACAAGCAATGAAAGTGCCTTCAGCCCAATAACTCTTAGATAATTCAGAGTTTGATAACATGCAATGTACCTTCTCCATGATGGTTCTGTTCATGCATTCGGCTATATTGTTTTGTTGAGGAGAGCTTAGGACGGTATAATGTCTCACAATACCCTCTGACTTGCATAAAGCTTTAAATTCTCCATAACAGAACTCCAAGCTATTGTCGGTACGTAGCTTCTTAACATGTTTGTTAGTTTGTCTTTCAATCATAATTTTCCACTCCTTGAATGTTTTGAATACATCTGATTTGTGCTTGACAAAATATGCCCAAACTTTTCTTGAGTAATCATCAATGATGGTCAACATGTAGCTTGCACCTCCAAGTGACGGAACGCGGGATTCTCCCCATAAATCAAAGTGAACATAGTCCAATATACCTTTTGTAGAGTGAGTTGCAGTACTGAATTTCACCCTTTTTTGCTTGCCGAAGACACAATGTTCACAAAATTTTAACTTGTCAATGCTTTGACCATCAAGAAATCTTCTTTTACATAATTCCATCATTCCAGTTTCACTCATATGCCCCAGACGTATATGCCAAAGATTAGTAGCATTAGAATCAGATAATTTATTTGAGACAATAGTAGCATTACCTAAAATTGTAGTGCCTTGCAGATGATATAAGTTGGCAGCTTTCATATCACTTTTCATCACAATAAGTGAACCTTTGGTGACTTTCAGAACTCCACCTCCCCACCTGAATATTTGTACCCTTTAGCATCAAGAGTACTTAATGAGATAAGTTTTCTCTTCAAATTCGAAATATGATGAACATCTGACAAAGTTTTGATGGTGTCATCAAATATCTTGATCTGAATAGAACCAATACCTGCAACCTTACATGGTGTACTATCACCCATCAACACTGATGCACTTGGCGTAACTTCATAGGTAACGAACCACTCACGGTTCGGGCTCATGTGGAAAGTACAGGCTGAATCAAGAATCCATTCATCACTGGTTTTGGAATCACCAATAAAGGCAACGAGAACATCTCCATCAGAACCTTCTTTGGTGACAACGGCAGCTTATGTTCATCATCTTATTGATCCTTCTTGAAATTTTTATTCCTCTTTTCCTTATTCTGCAACTTCCAGCACTCGAATATGTTATGATTATCCTTCTTGCAATATCTACATGACTTCTGTTCCTGGATTTAGATCTACCTTTGTATCTGCTTTTGCTTCTGCCTTTTGAATTGTCGTTTGATCCCTTCTTGTATTGCCTGTCGCGGACAGACAACCCTTTTGCATGCGTACTTGAACTTTCACGCGGAACCATAAGTTTCATTTTTCTTTAGCATTCAAAGCTTCATAAACCTCACTGAGCGTAAAAAGTATCTCAACTATATATAATAGTATCTCTAAAAGTAGAGTACGAACTTGGTAGAGAGCATAGCAAAATAAGACCTAAATCTTTATCATCATACTTTACCTCTATAGCTTCAAGGTTTGCAATAACTTCCTTGGAAGCTGTCAGGTGGTTCAACAATAAGGCACCCTCCATCATCTTGTGGGAATAAAATTTCTGCTTCAGATGCATCTTGTTGGTCAGATCCTTGGTCATGCAAATCTGCTCCAGGTTCGTCCATAATGCTGCGGCGGATGTCTCCTTCATAATCTCCTGTAAAATATTATTTGATAGATGGAGATGAATTTGAGATAAGACCTTACGATCTTTACATTTCTTTTCATCAGCGGATAATGTTGCTGGCATTTTGTCGATTTCCAGAAGTGCATCATCCAAATCAAGCTATGATAAAATTGTTTGCATCTTGATTTGCCATAGAGAAAACCTTGTGTCGCGATCTAATAGCAGAAGATCATACTTTAGAGTCACCATGCGGAAGGAAATCAAATTTTGCTAGTACAAATTTGTGTATATCTAACAAAAAAATCACAATTGGAGACTCTGGTGCACACTCGGGTGCATGTAGCAATTTTGTTAGAAAAATTCACCAAAAATCTTGCAAGCCGACAACTTCTTTACTCCTTTGAATCTGCACTACTTTATTTTTTCATGGCCTTGGTTCCGTGCCAACTTTACTCTCTCTCTCCAGAGCTTTTCTTTGTTTGATGTTGTCTACTATTTTTGGCGCTTACGTCCTCGGAAGCAAGGAACGTTGCTTGCACCACTTGAACCGAAGGTGACGAAACACCATGTGGGTTTGCGCTGGTCTTCTGCTCCTTGCGTAGCTCGCTTGAGGAGGACGTGCCGCTTTCACTGCTTTGGCTTGAATCCGGATCGGAGACCGAGCGGAAGGCAACTCGGTTTTCGGCAACGGCGCCCGAATATGATGATTTTTCTTGAATCATACTCTTCTGTGCTCTGATATCACTTATTACAAATAATGCACAAAAAAAAAATAGAGACAACAGACACGAATTTTACGTAGAAAATTCCAACGGGAAAAAACCACAGTCGCTCGAAGGCAAATCACTATAATGAGGAGAGTTTATAATAGAGTATTTGCTCTTTCTATAGGCTACTGGAGTACATATATAGTGTGAGAGAAAAAGAGTCCTATACAGAGAGGAAACTGAATCAGAGTTGGTTGCTATAGATTGACACCACGTTTGATACAACCTACGTATACACCTGTCATGCCACATCTAGCATGAGGTGATGAAGTGTTCTACACGAACATAGTACGAATTCATTTTCACCAAATTCCAATTTTTTCACATGCTGGTGCCACGGTCAAAACCTATCTGTTCATGTGCACGGGCGTGTTAAATATTCTGAAAATAAAAAAGGCTTCCGAAAGGAACCTGTGCCTTTAACTACTAGCCTCATAGGCACGGCGTCACGCCGCGTCAGCCACCGTGTGTACCGAAGTAAAAGAGTCGATAATTTGTGAGGGGTTTTTTAAAAAAATCGAGGGGCGTATGTGTATTTTCGGACAAGTTAAAGGTCTTTTTCATAAAAAACCGAGGGCACATGTGTATTTTCAAAAAATTCAAAGGTCTTTTTCGTAAAAAAGGGAGGACCTGTACGTAAGTAAACGAGGACCCGTACGTAATTTAGAAAACCACGGGGGGCTATCCTGCAAAGTGGAGGGGCTAAAAAAACTGGCAGAAGCCTTTTCGCGAGGAAAAAGGACCTTTACGTAATTTCCAAAAAATACATGAACTTTTTCGCAAAACTGCTCCCCCGACCGTACACGAATTTCGGCCGCCACGCGCCGGCCGAGGGAGCGCTGGGGCGACGTGGACACGCTCTCCGGCCGGGAACCCGCGGGGCGTAATATGGGGAGGATTACACAGTTTTACTTGGACAGATACAACGCATGCAAACTGTTATATTCATGCAAAGATATATATCAGAAAAGATATATCAGAAAAGGTACAATATATCAGAAAAGGTACAATCTGGGAATCTTCTTTGCTTGCCTGCTTGGTCCATACAAGGAGGTGCTCATTGCATCTGTGTTTCACTTGCATCCTGCCCCGTCGATCAGACAGCCAGCTTTTGACCGGCCAAGCACATTAGCCGGTTCCCGGGACCTAGGAGATCGCCCTTTAATCATTAACTTCAAAGCCTAATGACTTGAGCAGAAATATATTTCATGTACGATACGAGCGACGGCTGTGCAAAGTTTCTCAGGAGTCAGGACCAACGGTTTAGGGCACTCAACAGGTGCAGACCACTAACATGCGCAAAAGGTTCAGGGTTTTGAGCTAGAAGTACTTGTCAAATGTGCTTTTTCAAAACTATGGCCGACGATCAAATGCAGCATTGGGGCACTAACAATGCCCCCCATGGCTGGTTGTCTGAAGGTGTAAGCTTTGTACTTAATTGCAACATATTTTGCTACCATCCAGCTAAAGGAAACACTTGGATTCCAAAATGCCAATTGTCTCAGCTTTAACTAACTATATTTATGTCTTCATGGCCAATTTGCATTCTTAAAGTTGGTAGATATACCTACGTCGCGTGTAAGATTGATGACTGATCAGATCTTACGGTGCTCCAAATTTCATTGCTGATGAATACAAGATGTCCTTTTCTTGTAGGGACGAAGTGTTTCGGAGAGCACATGGTTAGCCTCGTCTTGGAAAGGCTACTCACCGTCGTACTTGTAACCAGATCAAAATAATGACTTCCAGTTAGAGATGGCAATAGGTACCCGATACCCGAATATCCGACGGGTTTTACCCGATAAAGAGACAGGTATGGAAAATTTTATGTATCCATGGGTATGTTATTGGGCGAAATCCTCTACCCACCGGGTAGGCGGGTGCGGGTGTGGGTATATACTACCCATACCCGCCTACCCGCGGGTAATGAATACCCGCATTAGACAACTAGACATCCCACTCAAATGTTAATTTTATTATCTACTTGTTGTTGATTGTTTATTTGTTTGTCATATGTTGATATGATCATGCCAAGTATGTTTATGTGATGTACTAATTTTGATCATTAGACGCTTTTGTGCTTGGCATGTATGATTAATGAATGTCCAAATTGATGATATTCTTATGTGTTGAACCGGGTATACTTGCGGGTACGGGTTACCTGTCGGGTAGTAATACCCGCGCGGGTACGGGTATGGGTAAATTTTCCTACCCGCGTGCGGATACGGGTAACCCGACGGGTAAATTTACACCTAGCGGGTACGATATGGAATAGCAATACCCGATGGGTATTTACCCGTTGCCATCTCTACTTCCAGTCCCCCTGCAGCCTGGTTGTGCTACTCAGTTGCCATTGGAGGAACCAGGATTTGGCCAGCTACGTCCTAGACTAAACTCTGGACTCTAATTAACACCAATTTATGCGCACACTACGAAATAACAAAAATATATCACAAATATATTATTGGTATAAAACTTGAGTTCAATGGTAAAACATAAAATATAATAAGAAAAAACATAGTCAAATATAAACAATATAGCATAGTAGAAATAAATTTTGATTGTTAGTATAATCCTAACTGAAAAATGTTAGAATTCCTACTCAACTGTCCTTCAAGCTCATATGGCAATATTAAAGAAGATATATCAATGTATCACTCACTACATTTGAAACAAAAGAAGTGCATGTTGTTTCTAGTGGGGACATGTATCCATCATATGAATAATAAAATATGAAATGAGTGATCTATCATCCGAATAAAGCGTGTAAACCCCAATTCTTTTGAAATATTATATTTAACACCCTTTTTTTTTGCAGCTCTGCTACTTTGTCCCTTAAAGAAAATAACTGTGTACAAAGTACATAATACAACAGACAAAAGCCATTTCATAGTTAAGTTATACCTGGGGATGAAGAAGTTGATCCAAGTGCCATGGTTCCACCATCTTAATCATCGAACAGCGGTCAATCTGGCCCTCATGTCTATAGCAAACTTTACTGCGTCTTTGCCTGTTCTGTATTGTAGAATCCAAAGTCTATTTTTCTAGACAGTGAACTCAATATCCCGCATTCCATGAAAAAGTAGGTTCATTTCAGGCCAAGCCAAAAATATCATTGCAGTTACACCATACACGAGAAGTTAAATCATTATTTTATTTAGTTCATAGGGGAAATTAGATAATTTGATTAGTAACTGTACCAACATTTCTTTGTAGTGGCTTTTCAAGATTTTGCAGTTCTCAACCAATTCTACATAAGGCTCTGGCATGTACTCCTTCATGGCATCAAGATCATGTGGAGTTCTTATTCCAGCAACCACATCCTCACCCTACAAAAAGAAACTATATGTGGTAATCAGTGTTCCCTAGGCAGTCGTCTAGCCCGCCTAGGCGGTGCCTAAGCGCTAGGCGCCAGCCTTCTGCCTTAGCCGTCTAGCCGATTTTGCCCGATTAGGTGCTAGGCGCCGATCTGCAAATTGAGGTAACGACATATAAATATTGAACAGATTGTTGCAGTTTGTGAGCTCATTTTATGAATAAGGAAACAAGAGTTCAGTTATTTTTGCCGGATGAGTAATTAAGGAGGGCAAGAGTTCAGTTATTGCCTGACAGTAGACAGTAGAAGTAACAGCTCAACGTAGAACAGGGGCCTCGGGGGAGCGCGCGTAGAAGTGTGAGGATGGGGCTTGGTGGCGTCTGGACTTGAGACCACGGCGTCGGCCGTCAGGAGTGCAGGCGAGGTGAGGGACCACGACGTCGGGAGTGCGAGGGCAGCGGCCGGCGGACCGTGGAAGCACGGCTCATGTAGTCGAGGGTGGCGGCCGCTGCTGGCGGGGGCGTGGATCGGGGGCTGCGGTCCCTTGAGTAGTCGAGTGGCCTCTGATTTGGGGATTTGCCCTTAGGGTTTCCTTTCTCACAATGGCTGAGTGGCGTTCACTTGGTGCTTTGGTGGACCGAGGCCTGAGGGGGCGCGCGCAGGCTGCCATGTGCTGCTGCCGGGCTGCTGAGTTTCCACGCTTCGGGCTGGGCCAGCACGACGGATATAAATGGGCTAGTGCTAAAATAGGGTACTACTAATAGGTTTTATGGGCCTCGGACAATAGCCTACCTAACCCGAGGCCCTGTTCCACCCTTGTCGGTTGCTGCAATGTTAAACAAATCCAACTTGGCAGAGTTAATACCATGATGACAGCAATAGATCCACTTCAGTATTCACAAAAAAAAAAGTACATGGCAACAAAATAATGAGTTGGAACTTTCATTGCAAGCTAAAAGGTACAAACAGATAAGCCTCTTGCACAGCCCTTTCAGAAAGTCTGTCATTAAATATGAACAACTTTGGGTCAGTGAAGCCCCTTGCATACATTTGTCTAGTCTGTCCACGCTCCAAATCCAATCGGAATTGATGTCTTTCCGCCCATAGCCAACGGCAGAAGCCTACGGAAATACCAAAGGGCAAAGCGATCTTTCTGAAAAAGCTGCTCATCTTGCTTGTTATTCAGAGCAGAGATAGGTTTCTCTATTTCTACGTAGAAGCTAAGCGAAATCGTACCAGGTTCCATGCGGCAGCACGGCCTCTCTCTTTATTCCAAATGTCTCACTGCATGGCCGACCTGGAATCCTTCAGAACTCGTTGGCTGAAATAAAATCGCCGAAATTGACAACAAAATAGAACAAGTAATTCAATGCTCAATTTTATTTAAAAAGTAGATTTGTAATTTACATATCAAGGAACCCAGTAGAACCTGACGTTCTCGAGGTGTAGCAGTCAGTATGCCACCTTGTATTTCATTCATTAAGGAGAATAAGAGTAGCGGAAGAGAGGTGGCCTAATGGCCGAACTAGGAACCAAACAATACAAAGAGGAAACAGCTAGCTAGTGACCTGCCCTAGGTTGGGATTGAACCTAGCTGATCGCTAAGGACTCTGAACTTTGAGTTGGCAGTTGAGGACCAAGCGAAGAATTCCTGCTTGACCCAAGAACACATTCGTCAATGATTAGTCTGCCCTGATCATGCCGAAGCATGTTCCTTTCTTTCCAAATGAAAGAACCCTAACCCTAATTACCTTTAAACAGTACAATTAGCAATGATTAAAATTTTAATTAAGAGTTATTACAAGCAGTACTTCCAAGAATGAATGTCAACATTTGGCTCAAATCTCAATTAATTAAACTGAAGCTAGTTATTACAACCTTTTTACAAAAATGGTGCATAAGAAAAAATTAATTTCTAAAATTTTAATTGCAGTAATCTAAAAGCTAAGTAAATTGGTGCATTGCATTCCAGTGCCTTGTTTTTTTGATTAGCCAACATTAGTATACCAAGCCGGCCACCCCAAACCGTTTCCTTTTCTTGGTAAGCAGAGAGTAAATCAAATAACAATCCAAGAGAGAATAAGAGAGAGAGGGGGGAGGGAATAGTTGCCGTCAGTACCCTCGGGCTAGTAGAGCCAAATAGAATAGCATTCCTAGAGGCTCCCAGATCGTCCCGGGTCAGTCGACGTCTCTCACCATTAGTGGGCCTCATCATCCAGCAATTAAAATCCAATGCCCACATTTTCCAAACTTACTTCAGCCGCAGTAAATCCCAAAATAGTGCCTAGCCCACGCTTAGGACCTCTGGTCCAAAGAACAGGAAGGCAAGACACAGAGAAGGATAAGATCGGCGATGCCCAACTATGCACAGCAAGAAGCCAACCAAGCTAGAGAGAAGAGGAGGACGAAACCTCCCATATATAAGCCTCAGATCCAGCGATCACCCACATTACCCACTGCATTCCTAGAAACCACCAAAGCCAAAATAGCAGAAAGATCACAAGCCCACAAAAAGCGTCCAAGCCAGCCAAGCCACCAAGAACACCAAGAACAGCCAAGAGCATCCGAGCCCCAATGCCAACCGAAAGCCCATTCCCATCCATAATCGCTCTTGGTCACAGCCAGCCACCATCTGAGTGAGAAGAGAAGAGTGTCAAAGAAGGGAAGGCAGAACGTAGAGGAAGATGAAGGCGAACGAGGACCAAGGGACAAGGTGGCCGACAGGGTGGACCACCACAAGATGACGTCTTCGACCATGACAAGTACCTCGACTGCACCTTCATCCACGACTATGACTGCGTGAGGACCACACTGGAACCACCACCAGCCGAACACTTTCCATTCTCAGCCTGATACCCAAGTAGGCCCATATTCCCTCCCACTTTTGCTTCTTCCCCTTTTTGGTTTCGTCTCGAGTAAGCACACAAACCCTCGGCACTACTCCTCGGCTCATCCAGTTGAACCAGGCAGTCGAGATGGAGGGAGAATCCGCCCAGCGCAATCAGTGGCTACCACAGCAACTAGCGGCCATCCCAGCAGCGTGAGCGCCCTCGGGCTTTGAGAACTGCTCCCGGGCGCGAGGACCCCAAACCCGAGTCCCATCAGCACAGCCACTAGGATTCCCCAAGATCGAGTGTGGTAAAGAAGGTAAAAATGTAATAAAAATATGAACTAAAATCAAAACATTTGAGCGTAGATGAAAGCCAGATCTCTTGTTGTGCGTTGCATGTTAAGTTAGGCTGTACGTACTACATTCTGCTTGCCTGCGTTCATTCATTTTATACGCCCAATTGTGCCACAAACGCACGATATCGACGGTTCATTCATTTTTTTTTCATACAGTTTGACTACGCATTGATCTGGAAAGACGATCCTGGCCGGTGCAAGTTGCGACGTCAGGAAGGTCAAAGACGGCGAGGACGAGGGAATCAGGGCGGATTTGGGCCCCTGGTAAGGTGGGCTTTAGTCCGGGGTGCGAAACAAATTGTAGTGTATAGCTCAGATATTTTCAGCCTAGCCCGGGGTAGTATTTCTAGAATCAGCCCAGGTAGCCTAATAGCCCAAAACAATTTTCTACAGCTCGCCAGGCCGACGCTGCGCACGGCCCACTTCACGTGCTCGGCGCTGCAGCCCACTTCACGCGCTCGCCAGTCGCCACTGTCCCGTAGAGCCGCTGCTCGCCCAAAACCCTAGCGCACCGCAAAGCCAAAAGCCTCGTCTCGGTTCTCCGCAGATCCGGCGCCGCCGCCTCCGCGGCCCCCTCCCAGCGCGCCCGCCTCGCGGCCCGCCCCACTGGCGTCGCCCGCCTCGGCCGCCCCACCCGACGCGCCCGCCTCCGGCCGTCCCCTCCTGCGCCACCCCGCCTCCCACCCCTCTCTCGCGCGCCCGCCTCCGACCAGCGCGCCGGCCCCACCCCACCCTCCCGAATCTCGACGGCCGGCTCCCAGCCTCCCGCCCCCCCCCGACGCCAGCGCCCAGCGCCACCGGCGCCTCCTCGGCCTCCCGCTCGCGCGCCCATCGCCCAGTGCCCACCTCCCGGCCAGCGGCGGCCGCCGCGTCGCCCCCTCCTCCCGCTGCTTTACTTTGTGGTGAGGTGATGATCTGTTAATTGAACTGTGGTTCATTTTCGGTGGATGTGTTTGGTGCGCAGGCTTGGGGCGGATGTTTTACTTTGTGGTGATCGTGCAGACGGCCATCAACACCGGTGTTACATCCTGCTTGCCGCCGATTGCCTCGAGGTGCGCCGTAGCCTCCCAGAACCCCTGAATTTTCTCTCATATGCATAAATTTGAGCTCATGCTAGTTTGTAGTGTGTGATTAGTTTATTGTAGTGTACGATTAGTTTTAAGTTTCATGCCGTCTACGTTTTGGACATTTTAGTTAGAGTAGTCTATGCTCTATAAACTAGGAATATCCATAAAGGATTGCCGCTCTAATGGTAGAAATTAATGGTCATTTTCCTTGTGAATGTAGAATATGCATAAGATATCGCATGTTTGAATAAATCACAAATAAGTTAGGATAAATCATGGTAATCCATGTTTGGTTGGCATTGCTGGTGGCCTTACTTGTTTAGTATTGAACTCAAATTTCATATTAGTAATGCAATTAGCCAATTATGATATACTTTTGTTATATCGTGATATGGGTACAAATTGGCGTTAGTTTTATATTGTTAGAGTTCAGCTCGGGGCGTAGCCAAATCCTGGTTCCGCCACTGGAGGGAATATACCTGCACAATGCTGCAAAGTGTCCGGCCGGTGCAGTCAAATACTTAGGAATCTTCGTTATATTGCCTGCTGAAAAGATACTTGCTAGATAGATCTCTAGTTGGGAGGATCTCATGCTCATGCATGTAGTATTCTTTTCGACCTACTACCAGAGAAACTGTCCTGAGATTCCTTGTAGTACTTACTATACAGAGCTTCATTAGCTTCTGTAAGAAGGTTATCGTAATTAAATTGCTGCACGTACTGTAAGAGAATCATGGTTCCTTTGGTTGACAGCCATTCATGCGCAACGTACTAACTGAAGCAAGCTGATATTTCTATGTTGATGCGCACGAATGGAGCCACTTTATATCTTCCTTTGTTCGATCTCGATTACTACATTTCTATCGATTTTTCTTTTTTCTAGTTAACTAGGGTATTTTCAGTGCCGAACTGTTATGCATGTCATTTGCCATCCAGTGCCGACCGCTGCAATCGTCGCCGGCAACTACAACAGCAAGAGCTTCTAATTGAAACTGCAGTCATCATTTCCCGCCACATGCAAGGACGTGTGGCCTTGTCAATGTCGACAGTACGATCGATTGGGAGACATGCGCGCGCAAGACGCTATCAATCCGAAAATAACCGTCCTAAAATCATATTAGGCCAAATAACTGCCTTTACTTGCTACTATGGACATCTTGGCATGCAAATGTGCCGGCTGTGTTGCTTGAATTGGAGGCCAACGCCAGGGACGGTTTGCACATGCTAAAAGTTTCTCAAATTAGATAAGCATCTGTAAAATAGCTGTTTGCATTGGAGACTGTAACTGTCGTATAGATGCTTCATGATGTGGCATTGTTTCACTCCCTTTAAGTATCGTATCTAAGCAACTTTGGTTGGACATGGTCTTATAGACCGGAAGAAAATTCTACGGGACCCTCATCTTTAAATCGTTACTAGACATCATCAATCTCATGACATATCTATCTAAACTAATAATCCACCAGTTCAAATTATCCTACATCCACCCAACAATTACCTACTCCACAGTCATGACCTTAACTACGTTCACACCACAATATGCACCCATAATTACACCATCCTAAAAACGTCCGCACCAGATTAACTCTCCTCCATTCTCTCTCCTTACCCAACCATATCCGACGGTCATCCTTCAATGGATCTGCAGTACCCTACCGCATCCCTGACGCTCGCAGCTGCATGCAGGTGATCGTCTTCTTTTCCAGACCCGCAGATCGTTCATCCCCCGCCTCCCCCGAAGGGCGCTGCCTCCACCGCCTCCGCCGTCTCCCCCGAAGGCCGTCGCCTCCCCGTCTCCCGGCGCGCCTCCTCCCGCCTCCCCGCCTCCCCGGCGGCGACGCCCACCGCCTCCCGTCTCCCGGCGCCGCCGTCTCCCGTCTCCCCGCCTCCCAGCGGGCGCCGCCTCCACCACCTCCCCGTCTCCCGGCGCCGCGCCTCGGGGGGCGCCGCCCCGAGCCTCCCAAAGGTTGCCGCCTCCCCCAAAGGTCGCCGCCTCCCCCGAACCGAAGCGAGGCGCACCCGGCCGCCGCCTCCCCCGAAGCTACTCCCGGCCGCCAGCATATATTTCAGCTTAGGCATATATTTGCAAACATGTAGTTTCCTTATTCAATTGCAATTTCAGCTTAGGCATATATTAGCCAGTCTTCATTACTGCTGTTCATTTTCTTATTTTCTGTTTAGTCCAATCTGATAACCTTCAAGAATCTCAGTTTTGTTGTTAATAGGAAATTATACTTATGGATGAATATGGTGCTTTGGTCATGGTCAATTGTGTAAATCCTATTGTTTGAGCATGCTCAGGGCCTACGTCCCCCATTAGTAATGGCTCATCCGTTAGGTGTTATTGCCAAAGATGAACTTCCTAAGAAGTTTCAAAATTCCATCCTGCAATTTTATGTAAAATAGGAATCTTGGAGACTGTGAATTGAACATGCACAGCACGATTAGTTCCTCACCACTCAACTAAATTTGGCAATGAGTGACCACTTAGGCCACATGCTTGTATGAACAATCTTTATTTACTAGGTTATATGTCCGGTTGTGTACCTAATATACAAAGCGTATATTCGTAAATCTGTCCCTTTCTTAAGTCATGGATTAGATCATTAGAACCATCAAAGATGTGTGCTTGTTGATGGATGTAAAGGGTGTTTCTAATATTGTTGGCATTTTTCTCGTTAGTTTGAATATATTGCTAATGATGTATTACCACTGTTGCCATAGCGTAAACTGTACACAAGTTGCATTTGGGCAAGGAACTCTTCATATGCAAGGTCTTATCCTAAACAAATAGTTATTCATCAGGTATTGGTGTAAGATTTTTATCTTCATTGTTTTATGTTTTTAGCTAAACCATCCAATAAATAATTTAATATATGTTCTGAAAATTGGATAAATAAAAGGCCATGCACTTTTTTTCGTAGTCTGTTGTGTGACATTGCAAATTTTCTCTTTTAGAAGGAAATGCAGAATATCGAATACTTATTTTAATTGTACAAATTGTTGTATTTTGGATCTTAACACCCTTCGTGTCCATGCATATTCAGATGGTTTAGATCCAAAAGTACCAAAAGAATATGCTGAGCCATGGGTGAGTGGGGATACCAGGTTTCCAAAATGTGAATATCTTCCTTCGCAGTTTGCAAACCTCATTAATTTAATTTCCCCTTTTCACAGGACTATACCTAAGCATTGTAGTCTTTGTGATTGATGCAATTCACTTGTATTTGGCAGGGTTATATTGTCGAGGAGAAAATGAAGCAACAATCTGTGAGTGACAAATTGTAATTGCAACCAGACATCAGTCATTGGTATGCCTCCAATATCAACTCCCTCAAATTAAAGTCAAAATGGATATGATTTGAGAGCTTTCTTTAATAGTCCACAAACACCTGTTCGTTTTATTTTTTACAAATTTTATTTTGTTTTGTATTGTCTCTGTGATACATTGTCTCATATATCTTGGTGCTGATGCACTGTATTGTAAAACTCACATGTAGGACGTTATTTGTGGCCTGTCATACTTTATGCATTAATAATCTATATGAGCTATATATATTCTTGGCTACCTGTTTGTTTATTAAGCAAAATATACATCTCATTTTTTAATTGAGCTTTGGGTGTACTTCTCTTGCAATGTTTTAGAGTGGGATGCTTATGACCCATACCGTGAGCGCTGGATCTCTGTGCCCAAGATGCCTCCAGACGAGTGCTTTATGTGCTCCGACAAGGAGTCGTGGTCAGAGCACCGAGCTGCTCGTGTTTGGAATGACACACATTGTCTTCATGGATGGCAAGTTCTATGTCATAGGCGGTGTGACCAATAACAACAAGGTCTTGACCTGTGGAGAGGAGTATGACATGTAGAGCCAGTCTTGGAGGGTGATTGAGAAGATGTCTGAGGGTCTCAATGGAGTGAGCGGCTCACCCCCACTTATTGCGGTTGTGAAGAATGAGTTGTATGCTGCTGATTACAGCGAGAAGGACATGAAGAAGTATGACAAGCAGAATAACAAGTGGATCACTCTTGGAAAATTACCAAAGCGTTCCGTGTCGATGAATGGATGGGGCCTTGCATTTAGGGCATGTGGCGAGAGGCTGATCGTAATTCATCATTAACCATACTGATAAAGGCTCTGGGTAAAGGTAATGTTGAAGAACAGAGTATGTACCTTTAGGAAATCTCTGTTGCGTAAGGGTTTGTCAAATGTAGCTATCTTCTACTGATCATATTATTGGCTCGGACAAAGTCCTCCTTTTGTCCTCAACTCTAGGATTGGGTCCAATTCAGCCCCTTAACCTTTTCAAGGCATCTTTTAGGACCTCAACTTTGGGGGTGTCCAAAATATGCCCTCTTTTAGGACCTCAACTTTGAGTGGGTTGTGATGGGGGTGGGGAGATGTAAATGATAATTTAAAACTGTTGCGATTTTAAACATTGGTGATTGCATCTTCCTCATGTTGGTTTTGCATGTTGTTGGCTGGTTAAATAAAAAAAGGACATGTCAAACCAGAAAGCAGATCGCACTGCTTTACGCGATATAACAAACAACAACACAGGTATAAGCGCTTCCTCGGCTGTGACGGAATTGCTTTCGATATTTTTATAACCTTCTCAGTTGTAAAATCACTTGCAGCACCTGTGGATGAGGCCGAGCGAAAGAGGGAAGAGAGGAATAGAAAAAAACGAGAATACCGAGCAAGGATAAAGGCTGAGGAATCCACCGAGCAAAGAGAAGAAAGGAATAAAAGGCGCCGGGAACAACGAGTATTGAAGAGGACAGAATCATCAACACATACTATAGGACCTGATCATGGTATTGCTTATTTATTATTTAATAATGGTTCCTTTGTTATTTGAACTGTTACTCTTTATTAAGCAATAATAATTATGTCCGGACAATGAAAAATTAATGTTTCATCTTGCTCCATGATTGGTCAACAAGCACCATATGGAGCGTGTTCAAGTATTCTCCGAGCATCAAACGATGAGGACAAGGAAAATGTCTGTCCGGATAACAACACGGATTGGCTACATAGAAATTATAATTATGTTCGGAGAAGACAACCGACCTATGATACTTCTTGTGTGCCCAACAACCTGTCAAGCCACACTCTGTTGAATGCAAGTGCGGCAACTCCAGGTGCCATCCTTGTATTTTTTTTAATTTGTGCAAGCAATAGTAGCATGTTGTACTATATGTATAATAGAATAGATCATCTGACCATGCCAATGTTTTCCACCCAATGGTGACCAGTTAGCAGCTCAAATAGGCAATGGGCCCTTGCAGAAAGAGAGAGGTACAACAATATGGATGAGCACAACAAGGAAAAAATGTTGCAGAGAAATAGGGACTACAAAAAAAAGATGAGAATACAGTCAGTCGGTGTCTTGGTGAAGGAAACATTGCATATAGGACAGAATAATATAGAATATGATAGTGCCTTGTTCGAACCTATAAACAATCAATCTGATGAAGGTGTGTTCTTTTTCTTTGTTTATTTTATTTTAATAACACAGTCAGTCGGTGTGTTCTATTCCTAATGTTCGAGCAAACATCATGCAGAGGAACATCTGAGGCACCTCATTCCTTGGATATTGATGATCTTCTTGATGACGATGAGACTAGGCGATGCGTTGGTGAAGGTAACTTTATTTTGTGTGTCATCACGGTGTTTCGCTTATTAATGTTGTGTAATGACGACCGGTGCTTGCTTTCATAACGATGGTGCCTTGAGTCCTATCGTGTCGTTGTCAATGGTGTTGATTTCAATACCAATAAAGATCCTTATGATTATGTCTACCAAAATGTGCCCGATAGGCACCATGTGTTGAGAAAGGTGCCTAATCGCTTGTAATCTTGTGCAGCAATGAGATTTCAATATGAACCACCGGATTACATTGCGAAAAGGAAAGATAAAAGTACATGTTCCACAGTGCCTCTGAATTAAAAAGGTTATTCACAAGTCAGGTAGATAATGATGCAATATATTTCAGGCAAAATATTCGGTACTTCAACGCTCATTTCTCTTTCACGAGCCTTGGAGTAACCTTGGATCGACGAGTTGCCACCGCGGCAGGGACCGGTATATATACATTTCGTGTGCATGGGGCCTTGTACCATCGCCTGGACCAGTTGGTTCCAGGTTCTAAAGGACCTCGCCACTTGCAACTCTACTTTTATGATACGGAGGATGACAGTTTGGCGCACAGAGTACAGAGATCGCCTGACCTAGATATCAATCTTATCAGAACTGTGCTGCGAATAATGGAAGGCAACCCATATGTACGCACCTTTAACAGAGTTGGAGCTATTCCAAATCTTGATGACTATGTAATTGAACTCAATACTAATGTCACGCTGCACCAACGAAGGTACACATGTTCAGGATATGTTTATGTATTGCAAAATATTTTTATTCTACAAATAAATTTGATTTTTACTAATAATAAATCAATGATTGATTTTATACATATATTTCTTTGCTGAAAACAAGGTACAATGCACCCACGGCGTCACAAGTGGCGGCTATCCGTTAGATGGCAATGATCCCCAAAGATGTTTTGATAGAAGTGTGCTTGTGTATGCGGAGGATCGCCACGCTATATCAAAGCATATCATGGATGTTATGATCCATTGGCATATCCGATATTTTACCTAAGGAGAAACTGGCTGGAATAAATTTATGCCGTACAATGATATAGTCAGCGATATGGAAGGACACACCTCTGTTGATCCAACAGATGCAACAGATCCGACATATCCAACAGTAAATTTAACATGATTTAATTTCCAATGCCTTAATAAAACGCATGGGTACATACTAATATATAATTTCCATTTGAGACAGAGCATGGTGAGGATGACGCGGACGTACAACAAGGTGAATACATGAGTACCATGGTGGAAGAAAGACAATCTGGAAGATTTGTGACAAGAGAGTACTATTGTTTTTGATGCAAGTTAGAGAGGGCTTTTAACATATTGCTATTTGGGGACGACTTTTCCAACAATGGGCCGTTGACATGTACATAAAGATCGAGTCTATGAGGCTTGATTGGTATTCTAACCCCGATAACCAAAAACTCATACGCGCGAACTATATCGTGAGTTATGCAATGTTGTATTATTGCAAAATATTGTGTCACAACAATTCAAGCCTAATCAATATACACTAATTAATCATCCATGCTGTAAATTTTTAATTTTCACGTAGGGTTTGGTTGATGTAATTTCTGCTGGAGAGACAAGGGCTTCAAAGGTTGGCAAGAGAATAGTGCTACCTCGTAGTTTCCCTGGTGGCGATCGTGACATGATGCAGCGATTTCTTAATGCAATGGCTATAGTCCAGCGTTTTGGGAAACCAGATTACTTCATCATCATGACTTGCAATCCGTACTGGGAGGAGATTAGTCAAAATCTTGAGCCTGGCCAAAAACCACAAGATAGGCGGACTGGTTTCAAGAGTATACAGGCCAAGTGCGGTCCTTAAAAGATTTATTGATCAAGAAAAAGTATTTTGGAGAGGTGGCAGCATATGTCCATGTCACCAATTCGAAGAGGGACTTCCACATGAACACATCCTCACGATTATGAAGAAAGGCGAGAACTCAACAACCCGGATGCTTATGACAAAGTCATCTCTGCAGAGCTACCGACAAGGATAAATACCTGTGTTGCATAGCTTGGTCATCAAGCATATCTTTGCATGGCCTATGTGGGGTCTTGAATAGAAAGTGTGCTTGTATGGTTAATGGAGAATGTCGCTTTCGCTATCCTAGACAGTTTTGTGCAGCAACACAGCAAGGCAAAGATTCATATCCTTTGTATAGGAGGAGGGCCGATGGACGGCGTGTGAAAGTAAGAGGTGCCGAGTTGGACAATAGGTGGGTGGTTCCATACAATCTGGGCTGCTTATGACATATAATTGTCACATAAATGTTGAAGCTTGCTCAAGCATCAAAGCTTGTAAGTACTTGTTTAAGTATGTACACAAAGGCCATGACCGTGCAAAGATTCTCTATTGATCCTGCTGGAGTAATCAATGAGATCCGTCGATCTGAGGATGCAAGATACATATCACCCCTAAGCTGTACATAGGATTTTCGGCTTCCACCTTTTGGAGTTTGTCCATCTGCTTTACAGCTCCAGTGTCATCTACCTAATATGCGATGTTATTATTGAGGAGACAGAAAATCTCAACGATGTTGTCAAAAAGCCATCTGCAACTATGATGACACTCACGAATACTTCACATTGAACCGTCTTGATAGTTATGAAAGGAAATTTTTGTATAGAGATCCCGAACACTACCGGTGGATTAGTGGTAAGAAGGCGTGGCATAGAAGAAAGCAGAGGGGACAGTGGGGCGTATGTGTATGCACACCCACCAAGGAGAAAGATATTTCTTGAGAGTGCTTTTAAATCATGTACGAGGTGCAACCTCATTTGAGAATGTAAGGACAGATTCTGGAATCACGTACCCTACTTTCAGAGAAGCATGCGAGAAGAGAGGACTCATAGAAAGGATCAAACTATTGATGACTCATTGAGTGAGGCAACAACTTTTCAGATGCTGCAGCTCTGCGAAGGTTATTTGCGACTATTCTTGTGTTTTGTGAGGCCACCAACATCCGTGGATTGTGGGACAAGTACAAGGAATCTTTCTCTCAAGATTATAGCGAAACAATCCTAACACAGCAGAGTAGAACAAATGGTTCTCAGAGATATTCGGGTAGTAGTTCAGTCAATGGGGAAGGATATCAGGAATTATGATCTACCTGAGCTAAATGATACGGGTAATATTTTCAGCACTAATATTATTCTAAAAAAATATTTTGTTGTAAGAGTATATTTGGATGTCAATATAGTGCCTTCCTGATAAGATTGACTATAAGTCAAAATAAAATCCTAATTTGCTCTTTTAACTATTTTATATTTATTTACTTATTTCATGTTCCTGTTCTTGTGTCAAGCAGATGAATTTAACAATGACATTATGAAAGAGGTTAGGGAGGAACTTGCTGTGCCTGTCGACCAAGAACATTTGGATATACATACATCTCTTAACAAGGAACAACGTGAAGGATTTGATGAAATATTAAATTGTGTAATGAATAAGAAGAGCCAAGTGTTTTTCGTGGATGGTCCAGGAGGAACAGGAAAGACATTCCTATATAAGGCACTTCTTGGTAGAGTGCGCTCGAGAGGATTAATTGCCATTGCAATTGCATCTTCTGGTATTGCGGCGTCGATATTGCCTGGAGGACGCACAGCACACTCAAGGTTCAAAATACCAATTAAGCTTACTGACAATAGCACATGCAGCTTCACAAAGCAAAGTGGCACTGCAGAGTTACTGCGTATGGCATCCTTAATTATCTGGGATGAAGTAAGCGATGACAAAGCGACTAGCGGTTGAGTGTCTTGATAGGTCCTACAAGATATTATGCATTCTTGTTTGCCATTTGGGGGAAAGGTTATGGTATTTGGTGGAGATTTTAGACAGGTGCTACCTGTGGTACCACGTGGGACAAGAGCACAGGTAACAAATGCTACATTGCAGCGATCTTATTTGTGGGAAAGTATAAGGAAGATACGGTTGTCACGTAACATGAGGGCTCAGTCTGACCCATGGTTTGCAGATTACCTCCTTAGAATTGGGAATGGAACCAAGAGACAATTGGAAATGATTATGTACGCCTTCGGATGATATTTTGATTGCCTATACTGACAACGAAGAATCGAGAAACAAACTCATTCAAGAAGTCTTCCCATCACTTGACAAAACGCAAGATCATCACTTATATGAGCACACGTGCCATCCTGTCTACCACAAATGAACATGTGGATCAGCTAAATGCAAGTATGATTGACAAGTTTCCAGGTGAGGAAAAGGTTTATCATAGCTTTGACTCTGTCGATGACGATTCAAGAAATAACTACCCTATTGACTTCCTGAACTCCATCACTCCAAATGGTCTCCCCCCGCATGAGCTCAAAATAAAATCCAACTGCCCTGTAATCCTTCTCCGCAATCTTGATCCTAACAATGGTTTGTGCAATGGAACAAGACTAATGGTTAGAGCATTCCAAGACAATGCAATTGATGCAGAAATAGTTGGTGGGCACCATGCAGGCAAAAGGGTGTTCATACCTAGGATCCCTATGTCTCCATCAGATGATATTTCACTTCCTTTCAAGTTCAAGAGGAAACAATTCCCAATTCGTTTGAGTTTTGCGATGACCATAAATAAAGCTCAGGGGCAAACCATCCCAAATGTTGGGATATATCTTCCAGAGCCAGTGTTCTCACATGGGCAGCTCTATGTTGCCTTGTCAAGGGGTGTGTCCAGGCAAACAACAAGAATTTTGGCTAAACCAAACAAGGAATTAGATCCAATAGGGAAGAGCACCAAGAATATTGTGTATAAAGATGTCCTCGAATGGTGACAAGGTGGTAAGTAATGTCCGAAATGACTATTTCTTAATAAATCAAGATGCAAGTGCTAACCTTATTCGTTCCTTTGCGTTATTTTACCTCTATCGGTCGGATCTATCGGAGCTCAATATCCCAAGCAACGATATATGCAGTTAACTTATTGTACTATATGCAAGTGGCTATATTTCTCATTTTTTCATGAGGTAGCATTGCAAATAAGTTAGGCAAAGTATTCGATATGAGCTACAACTATAATCGACACAAACGGATTGCAATCTTTGCCATTTCGCTCTCGTCATCTCAGCAGATTGTTGGAGTTATGATTGCTCTGGTAAAACATCTCTATTCCACTTTAAAAGATAGTAGTCTTTGTTGATATGTTAATATGATAACAACCTTCGTGCAATTTGCTACACTTGTTACTCACATGAGAAAGCAATTTGCTGTTTTTCTGACTCCATCGGCTCGTAATTTTATTCTTACACTATTTGTAACTATATTCGTGTATTCAAAATTGTTATAGTTTACTATATTCTCGGATGATACTTCAGATCCAGCTCGAGCAAACATCTCGTGCTATGTCCGCCATTAGAATTGCAGAGAAAATATTTGATATTGACAAAGTGATTTTCATGACTTTGTCATCAGTAATCCAAAAATCAAAGTGGTATGTGCTCTTGGAGTGAACAGTGAGTTCGTATATTATGTCGATGTGAAGCCAATAACAAGTCGATACATGAACTCTTTAATGTCTCTAAAATGCTATTGAGTGTAATTGCATGCGTAGAAGTTGGGAGTAGTTAAAGTTAGGATTATCATAATTTCAGATCACCATCCAAGATCCACTATTGTCCAACATCAGAAACTTTTGGTGGTATCGGATAGCATTTTCTTAATATCGAACAAGACTACTCGCTTGAGTACTGAAATTTCAGTAGGGTCTCTGTTTTAGAATTCACTTAAATTAAGTGGATTATACCTTAACAATTTTTGATTATGCAAAATTCTGTAGGAATACTCTTGTGGTTAAAAACAATAGGGCCTGTGACATTCTTTGGATATATCCTAGGTCCGACACTCGCCCGAGTCTCAAGTCATCTTGGAAGTTGGTAGTTGCTATCACGATTCACTACTCAAAATGTATTTGAGTTTGTTGGACTATATGGTATGTCATAACTCATCTACTTATTTTGCGCCTGTTCTCCATTATGGACATCTTTGCAGCTCCAAATGACCGGTACTCTTCTTTTATGATGCTTTGTGACCGTGGTTGACTCTGTGTTATTTATTTACTTGCTCAAGCCTATAACATTCACCAAATGTAGATTAAGTTGTCCAAAGCACTCATAACTCTTCTAAGTTGCTAATTCTCATACTCCTAGCTACTTGAAAAGGTTATGATTTGTTTCATTTTCAGACAGTAGAGTTCACCTACCTTGTTCATCGTCAGCTACAACCTGTTAAGTACAATGAGGTCTTGAAATATTGGGAGTTTGAGCAAGAGTTTGAGCAACATTCTCTTCTCTGATTGATGTCTGTGTTCATATCAAATACTGTAGTACACAAGCTGGAACGTTTATCTCATCCAAAATATGAATTCTTGATCCAGTTGAGTTCACCATTTCCTTGATTATAGCACCAACTAAACCACCAGAATCATTGGAGATGCCCTAATGGTTTTGTAACTGATGATTTGCTGATCTCTTGGTTGATTGGGAACAGGTGGGGCCTTCAAACGAGAAGGCTACCTATAAGAATCGTTAACGCCTTTACCTATTAGAGCAGGTGAGTGCATCCACAAACATATATTCTTTTTCTTTTGTCTATTTAGATATGCTATGAATTTCAAGCTTGTTGTGTAGTTTGAATTAGCATCTGTAGCTGATACTTAGGTGTTCTTTGTTAATGAGTATTTATATTTTCTTATTTGGAGCTAACCATACAATTAGTTTATCATGCAATGGTTTCAGACGGACGGGAGTGTCCCTAATACTCTGGTTATCACAAATGGTGAAGTTGTCAAACCAAGGGCTGCGATTGCGAAACATATATCACGAGTTATTCATCATTTTTACATGCCTTACGCTTTCGGTTTGTCAAAAGGAGAACCGAGTGATTTTTACAGCGTATGCATATGCCGCCTCTGCCACTTAGGCCCTTAGTTCCATCTGCAGTGGTTAATTAATTTGGTGTTAGTTTCACATCTCAATGTAATCAGTAGACTAATAGTTGTGTCAACTAAAGCGAACTCAAAAGCAAGAACGTTTATTTCTGGAAAACAAATTCTTATCTCAATGTTATATTTTGCCGACAAGCGTATTCTCGCAGATCCTTCGCCGGACCACATCAAACGAAGTAACTCAAAGGGAGATATCAAGACGCCGCCTCTTTGCAAGAAGATCCTGCCTCTTTGCAATTTGAGAACCGTCAGTTTAGTTACAAAGAACTGAAGACAATGACAAATAGCTTCGAGCAATCAATTTACAAAGGTGGGTTCGGAGTTGTCTATCTTGACTACTTGGAACCTAGCAAATCAACTAAAATTTTAATATGTTAGTTTTTCAGCTCATATAAAAAAGCTACTGTTACTTATTGCCGAGTTCAAAGTTTACTGGTAGATTACCTGATCGTTTATCACAAGGAGGATATTTTTCTTACTGTACTTTTTAATAAGAATCAATCTTGTACGGAAGTATCTTTTCTCAATACACCATCTCAACTAAAAATTGCACGGTTTCACATCACATTTGAATTGGAACTCACTGAATTACAGGACCAATATACTCCTATGACCACAAGCACTTGGGAGTCCTTGCAAGGTATCTGGCCTTGATTTGTCAGCAAACCATAAACTATGAAGAAAAATATCGTCGTTTGATTGATTTCATGTGAATCCCTCAAATGAACCCGTGGCGTTAGCACGGGCACTATACTACTACAAATGAAGTACTCTGAGGACCTCAACATATTAGGTAATATGAGTGTGCTTTTGGTGCTTCTTTAAATTAAAGTACACAATTGCTAAGCAAATTACACATTTTCAAATTTTATTTCAGGAAGGCAGCTGTTTAGTCTTGCACATGCTGCCTCAGGTTATCACAAGTTCTTGAAGAAAATAGAAAGCTATACAATCAGGTGCAAGATCTTAAAGGTATGCTTGATTCCTTGTTACAATGAATATATACAGTCCGTTTTAACCCAACTAAGGAAAGATTTGGTACACTCAAAAGAATAATAGAATGATTAACTTTAATTTTTGTATTATGTTTCTTGTCTGTATTATAGAATGATTCCTTGTTACAATGAATATATACAGTCAGTTTTTGCTGCCGTGAAGCTTGCGGCGCGGATTGCGGTGTCGAACCTGCACAAGAACACCAAGAAGTCCTTCTCGGAGACGTAAGTTATGGCTGCCTATTACTCTAATGAGTTCGGTTGGATTCATGGACTGTGTTATCAATTGTGCGGTGATGCGGATGTTGTGGATACAGGATTAAGGACATGTATGGGCAGCACAACGAGAGATCTGGGCTTATGGCTCCTCTGATTGCTGACGATGTATACGAAGTCATCATGAAGGTGAGATGCTGATCAGCCGTGACGTGTTTCTGACAGGAATTATCTATTCTATGCGCTCTGGGTTCCTGATCTATTCATGCAAAGAGTCCAAAGTAATGAAGAATGGTCATTGTTTTGTCCTAATGAAGCTCGAGTTTGGTGATTCTTTGGGCGATGAGTTTGAGAATTTGTACAAGAAATATGAGAGAAAGTAAGTGGAAATTGTATTTTAGATATGAAATATATTGAAATGGTAACAGACTTGATAACCTAGCTTTACGGTTTTGAGGCAAGGCAAAGAAAGTTGTTCCAGCCAGACCCTCTGGTTTGACATTTTGAAGGCACAGATAGAAACTGTACACCATATATGCTTTACAAGGTACATGTGGTAGCAAAACAAATATGAGTACTTGCTTATGGACTCATGATTCCTTCTCCAATTTTGCTCTGGTAATGATCAGGTTCCAAGGATGTTTCTAACATTCTTAATTGTGTGCAGGATACATGCAATAGGAAAAGTAACCAGCAGAATCTGGGCACAATCAAATCTTCAAACTTGTGCACTGAGATAATTGAGTTCACAAGTCCAACTGAAACTGCTGTCTGCAACCTAGCATCTATTGCTTTACCACGTTTTGTAAGGGAAAAGGTATATCTTGTCAGTGCTTTGTCTGAATTCAATCATGATGGTTGTATTCTTAACACGCCTTATGATAAACTTCTGTTGCAGGGTGTCCCTATAGAGTCCCATCCATCTAAGCTTGTGGGTAGCAGTGGTTGGAAAAATAGATATTTTGACTTTGACAAGTTGGATTTTTCAGAACTCCATTCTGAGGAGAAGTGCCACATTCTTCTTGTGCAAGCTCTGAGAAGCCAACTAAAGGAGTGTGGTTCTGTGGTGGCTATAGTTGATGCCAGCTGCTTAGCTGGAATAAGGACACACTGGGACACTCCTGTTCCTTCAGAGATCTCGCAATTAGCTAGCAGGTGCTTCAGGCATTATGGCAATGAAAATGACTGTGATAACAAGGAGCTGCTGTTGGATGACAGCATCGATAAAAGGAGTTGGATAGCTGAGAAACCTGTGGTCGCAGTTGGTGCAGGAGGAACAGTTATGCTGGGCTTTTCGTCTTTGTCAAAAACCGCCCATGCTTCTGGCTTCCTGTAAAACTCCAGTGGTTTTGAAATATGGCTTAATGCAGCTGCAAAGACATGCTACCATTGTATTAAGCAAGATCCTCTCTCATGGGGCTGTTAGTGCTGGTTCGAAGGCATCCACTTTACAATTTACGGCTTCAGCAGAGAAGATTCGAGCGGTGACACACACTGTAATATCATCAGTGGAGAGAACTACCTTGATGGCAATGCGGACCTCTTTCTATGAAATAATGCAAAAGAGGCGCAACCATCCTTTCAAAATCACTCCTTGGGCAACATTTGGCTGTAGCATGGCTGCATGTGCTGGCCTCGTCAGCCATGGAGATGGGATTGAGTGTGCAGCTGAGGCGGCACCTTCTGTTCCCATGATTGCCTCTCTGGGCCGCGGTCTTGAGAGCCTGCGTCTCACATCCCAGGAAGTGAGGCAAACAAGGGGCCAAAATTTGAAGGAAGCTTTGCGAGCATTGATGAGCAACTTAAAGAAATCAGCAAAATAAAGGAGCAATAATGTACAACTAAAACTGTATAGATTTTCTCATTTTCATCATGCAATTTTTGTCAGTAGGTTTTGAGTTTTTGTTACCATCTGTATAGTGCATTCTTGTTTTTACTGAGCTAAGGAAATTCGCAGTGTGCTTGTGGGCACTTCTAGCTTGATCGTAGGGAGCACGAGAACAATATTTATCTTGTGTGTGTTTGACCTTCTGTACATACAAGTATACAACATACACCTAATTAGCAGTTTAATGTTTTAGTAACCCATTGAATCCCAGAAGCAATATCATGTTACATGTTCCGTGTGAAATACTATGTGCCAACAATCAGTCTTATTCTGTTTGCCTCTTTTTAGATCATGTTTGCCCAGTTTTGATCTTGTGCTTGCCTCTTTTTATTTGCTCAGTGTTGATTTTGAGTTTATCCATGCATATCCGATAACCTCTGGCCTTTTAGTTTGCTCATTGGATTAGGTCCCCATCCTGATTTGGAGCATTGGAGTGGATGAAGTCTTTTGTATCAAACCGTCTTCCTTCTACTAATATGCTTCTGGCTGCACTGGGTTAGACTGCTGTCATCATTGGATGCTGCCCTGAGTTGCACGTATTATGTGGAAGCACCATATCATACATATGTGGTCATCTATATTTCAGCGTTCATTGACTTGTAACTGAACTTTTGCCATTTGGATGTCTTCGTTTGGTTGATTTTGTGTGCATCCCTAAAATGCTGCTGTGGCGTTAGCACGGGCACTATACTGTCTAATGTTTGCCAATTTATTTCTTGGTGTAGTTTTCTGTTTAATTCTGAGGACGAATTTCTTGGTGGACATTTTGAAGAGCAGTGAAAATGAATGTAAAGACATTATCCCTGGAGAACTCCAAGACCTACTTAAGCAAATCAGAAAGTAGATGGTTCAGGCGAGACATGACTTATTATTGCCTTGTTATGCATTATAATTGGCCTAGGCTTGTAATTTCATGACCTGAACTTGCTGGTGATATACATGAGTGTTTTCCAGATTATATACATGGTGATATACAATTGCGTGAAACTTAAACTATGAAAAAAAAATATCGTCATTTGGTTGTTTTCATGTGCATCCCTGAATTGCCGCCGTGGCGTTAGCACGGGCACTATACTAGTAACAAAATAAATCAACTATCTTTTTGCCTAGCCACATGTTATGTTTTGAAATGGATCCAAGCAAGGATCTCCTAGACCACCCAAGTATTGTACAGTGCACAAATCTTGCAGCACAAATGGATGGCCCCGCCGTGACGCTAATGAAAACCCTAGATGAACTCGTATTGGACACTTCTGTAACTCTGCTGCCGAGACAATAATACTCATTGTTAGAAGAAAAAAACAGAAGTGTAGAATCGTATGGCACAATCAGAGGGGGGTGAATGATTGTTCCTACTTTTTATGACCTGAAACCAAAACATAGCGCAGAGAAACAAAAACAGAAACAATCTATATTAGCAAATGAAGACAACGACCACAACTGCTGCTTGTACATGGTCGAAGACCTTCTGCTGCTCTGGTCATACGTGCTCGTTACGACCGCTTGCTTGAACATGGTCGTAACCCTCTGTCGTCCGACTGCTCGATATGACCACTCGATACAACTTCTCGCTTGCGATCGCTCGTCCTGAACACTCGCTTACGACTCGTTCCGATCGCTCGGTACAATCTCAAATCGACCACTTGATCGTTCCGATCGCTCGGTATGACAATGGATCGACAGTCTAATTGTTCCAATTGCTTGGCACGACCACGATGCACGTAGTCATGACCTCCTTTCGCCTGATGTCCCCAATCTTTTGACCACTGCCTGGACGAGATGCGCTGCAAACAAAAACAGAGCACAGAAAACAAATAGGAAGGAGCGATGTTATGGAAGTGGTCGGAGATGAAGGAATCTGATCTATTATTTCATCAGCAAGTTCTTAGCTACAAAGTGCCTCACGGCACCCCTAAAAACCTTCTCCACGAAAGCCCTAAAACTCTTATTCCGCTAGCCTACAGCCTCCCCTGTATTTATAGCCAGCGCACAAGACGTGTCCAATACAAACACCTCAAAACCATATCCCTATCCACCTAGACACGTACCCTCAAATCAAGGGATCTGAAATCCTTTTTAACACTGGTTTTAACTACCTCGTACAGATCATGGACTCAATCCATGACTCCATACTTCACACGCCACGAGCCTCAGGATATCCTCACCTAAATCTTCATAGCACACCATCACCGCGTGCTCTTGCGTAAGCCCGATCACCTCGCGTGACCACCTGACTGACTGGACCTCAGATTACCCCCTCCTAGTCCCGGTTTTCCTTGTCACCGACCGTAACCGTCTCCATGCCTCCACACAACATCCACCTTTGATCTCCATGTGCTTTCAGCATGAGCTCGACTACCTCGCATGACATCACGATCGCCTGGACCTCAGATTACCCCCTCCTAGTCCTCCTCGTCACCGACCATGGCCGCCTCCATGCCCACCTACACATGCAAAGACCAAAGACACCATCTCCAGGCAACACACATTAGCAAAACACACCCTTGTCTATCCCCAGATAAGATCCGAACCTCCTACAACCATCTCCCAAGTCGTTTACAACCGTACTGTTCTATCGCTACCACCTACGACCATGCACCAGATCGTTTACGACCACACAGTCCTATCGCTAACCAAAGCCCACCAATATGACCGCTAACTCGTAATCCACAAATACTCAAGAACCTTTACCGATCGTGAAACCACTTATATTGAGTACCGAGTCCTTCGACTACGAGTACCTCAAGCAATAACCATCCACCATCGACCACCACTCACTGACCAGTCAACCACTGATCCAACACGAGTACTTAATATACTCGAAGATCGCAAGAGTGAAGCACTCGTATCAACCATGAAGTCTTACGAGTACCGACTGTGAAGCCAACGGCAACCGATCGCTAAGCCTTCGACTACCAAAGACAGAACAGCAGACTATGAAGTCTACAAGTATCGACAAAACTGCCAAATCTATGACCAAGAAGGCAGTCTGCAAAATCTACGACCATGAAGGTAATCTGCAAATTCTACGACCATGAACGTAGTCTGCAAAACTTACGACAGTCGACCGAAAGCCCTCGACTAACGACCAGTAAAGTCTACGACTATCGAGTACTGTAGCTACGACCATGAGAGAGTATTGTAGCTACGATTACCTACCGTGGTCGTAAAATCAAAGTCGTACTGCCGTGATCGAAAGATAGAAGTCATACTGCCATGGTCTAAACCAGACGTGGTCGTAGCATGTCGTGGTCGTAAGTTGAACGTGGTCGTAGCATGCCGTGGTTGTAAGCTGAATGTGGTCATAACATGTCGTGATCGTAAGTTGAACGTGGTCGTAGCATGTCGTGGTCGTAAGCTGAACGTGGTCGATAGCTGCTATGGTCGTAGCCGTGTTCAAGCCGTGGTCGTAAGATTGTCTGTGTTCCGATGTCGTGGTCGTAAGATTGTCTGTGTTCCGATGTTGTGGTTGTAAGATTGTCTGTGTTCTGATGCCGTGGTCATAAGAGTGTCTGAAGACTGTAATCACTTGTAACTAAGCAAAAACACTCGAAAGTAAGGACATCAATAGCAGCCGACCAAGTCTTTCACAAACGCAAAATCCAAGGCAAGCCAAAATATCAATTATTCATTATATCTTAATCTACGACCATCCACATGGTCTAACAAGAAGACAATGCCCACAACTTTATTCGAACTAACAGATATACAACACACACATTTGCCAAATTGCCCCGCTCATTTCGGCTTGAGCTTCTGGCTTCTAGCTTATTTTTTACTATTCCTAAATTTCGTCTTTTTTTGGCTTTTTTGCTTGTTTTTGAGCTTTTTTGCCGGTTCTTTTTTTGTATTCATTTGCATTGTCCGTGATGGGTTAACCTGTTTTTTTATTTTTAAATATTTTTAAATTTAGTTATACCAAATAAACCACTATCAATTACAGTGAAATTTCAGCCAGGCACAGTGCAATTTTAGCCATAAGCCAGCTTATTTCAGCCCAACCGAGCGACACCTAAGGCTGACAGTGACTTGACTTGCTTCAAGCAATCCAACCAAGAGAACAATATAGACAAACTAGACATGAAAAGTTTTGTACCCACACAGCATTGCACTTTGCTTAACCAAACCCAAAACATGCACTCAACTGTCGTTCAGTTCCCTGCAACTTTGTTGCCTATTCCGGGGCTGTGGCCGGAGCAGTGGGGGCGGCCATCGGTGGTCGCCATCTTCGACGTCGTTGCAGTGAGGTTTTCATGGCCTTCCACGGGAGGACATCCCTTGCATGCATATGCTCCCTCGCTATCGCTCGTTGCCACCATCAGCCTCCTCGCCTTGCCGAGCGCCACGTGGCTCGACACGATCAAGAGGATCAGAATGCATATGCATGATGATGAGAACTTGGAACCTGCCATGTTATAAGTATGCAAGTATATATGGAGTAGCTAATATGCGTGAGAGGAACGCGCACAGGGTTGTAGTAGTACGCAGGTATATATACACTACAACTCTTCTTGAGTTTCTTAGCTTAGATTCGTAGGGGGTCTCTGCTGCGACAATTTATAGGGAGAGAAGGTGCTATGGTGACAATGGTGTGCACTATGCAGTGCCATATAGAAAATAGGAGCTATCGGTACGAGGGACAGAACTAAGCTCCACGAATAAGAAAGAAAAACATCAGAAAGATACATGAGGAAACACCCATGAAGTCCACCAGAGCACCATGCATGTCATTTTCACCAAATTCCAATTTTCTTCACATGCTGGTGCCACGGTCAAAACCTATATGTTCATGTGCACGCGCGTGTTAAGTATTCTGAAAATAAAAAAGGCTTCTGAAAGGAACCTGCATTCAACTATTACACACTTTTACTTGGACAGATACAACGCATCCAAACTGTAATATTCATGCAAAGATATATATCAGAAAAGGTACAATCTGGGAATCTTCTTTGCTTGCCTGATTGCATGGTCCATACATAGGAGGTGCTCATTGCATTTGTGTTTCACTTGCGTCCTGCTCCGTCGATCAGACAGCCAGCTTTTGACCGGCCAACACATTCGCCGGTTCCCGGGACCTAGGAGATCGCCCTTTATTCATTAACTTCACAGCCTAACGACTTGAGCAGAAATATATTTGGTGTACGAGCGACGGCTGTGCAAAGTTGCTCAGGACCAACGGTTTAGGGCACTCAACCGGTGCAGACCACTAACATGCGCAAAAGGTTCAGGGTTTTGGTATACTATATTGCTAGAACTACTTGTCGAATGTGCTTTTTCCAAAACTATGGTCGACGATCAAATACAGCATTAGGGCACTAACAATGAACCCCATGGCTGGTTGTCCGAAGGTCTAAGCTTTGTACTTAATTGCAACATATTTTGCTACCATCCAGCTAAAGGAAACACTTGGATTCCAAAATTCCAATTGTCTCAGCTTTAACTTGCTATACTTATGTCTTCATGGCCAATTTGCATTCTTAAAGTTGGTAGATACACCTACCTCGCGTGTGAGATTGATGACTGATCAATTCTTACGGTGCTCCAAATTTGATTGGTGATGCATACAAGATGTCCTTTTTTGTAGGGACGAAGTGTTTTGGAGAGCAAGCACCGTTGTATTTGTAACCATATCAAAATAATGACTTCCAGCCCTCCTGCAGCCTAGTTGTGCTCCTCGGTTGCTGCAATGTTAAACAAATCCAACTTGGCAGAGTTAATACCATGATCACAGCAATAGAACCCCCTCAGTATTCATGGGGAAAACAGTACATGGCAACAAAATAATGAGTTGGAACTTTCATTGCAAGCTAAATATGAACAGCTTTGGGTTAGTGAAGCCACTTGCATACACTTGCCTAGTCTGTCCACGTTCTAAATCCAAGCGGAATTGATGTCTTTCCACCCATGACCAACGGCAGAAGCCTAAGTACCAAAGGGCAAAGCGATCTTTCTGAAAAAGCTGCTCATCTTGCTTGTTATTCAAAGCAGAGATAGGCTTATCTATTTCTACGTGGAAAGCAAAGCGAATCGTACCAGGTACTTGTTCCATGCGGCAGCACCGTACCGGCTCTCTTTATTCCAAAGTGGCTCACGTATTTATATGACTAGATTTATTTTAAAGTTTTTAATATTAAATAATATAATTAATTTAGGTGTTTGAGAATATGTTTACGTATCTCATATATTATTTAGAATTTTAAGATATTATAAACATAGGAAATGATAATAGAAAGTTGAAAGAAAATATAACTTAAGCAATGTAATTGAAGTGTGAGCTTAATAGAAGAAAATTATTGAGCATTCTATGTTATTGAGGTTCTTAAAAATATAAGCACTCTTCATTATGCATGGATTATGTAGTTGCATGCCCCTAATCTTCCTACATTGTATATATGCATATGTACCTCTATTTAATCTCAAAACTATACGTTGATTATATGTGCATCAAATTATCTTATTAGTCCACATGGTGTAAGATTGAGAAGACCGACTAGAGGAGGGTGAATAGGTGATCTAAAAATTCTCTTCTAATTATTAACAATTCAAGATCTTTTCTATTTGTCTAAACCAAGTAAACAATGCGAAAGCTTAGTTTAGCACAAATAACACCTATATCAATTAAGTTCACTTAAGTGCAGCAACAATTTTAGACTGTCAAGATTTGCAATTCTTGATGACAAGCAACCAATTTAATTCTATAAAAGTAAATTGCTTAAAGTTAAATTGAGTACAAGAAAACAAACCACAATAGACAGTGTCTCTTTTTATCGTGGTGTTCGGAGAGTTATCGCTTTCCCTTAGTCCACGTTGAGGTTAACCCAAACGAATTGGTCTGACTCCATAAATTAAGCCAAAAACACCTCAATCGACTAGTGGTAGCTCTTTCCCGCTCCGAGTAGGCGATATCCAACCTCCACACTTCGCTGGGTCTTCTCACAACCTTCTTTGGAAGATCACCGTGCACGACGCCTCCAATGCCGTCTAGGAGTCGGCAAACTCTAAGAGTAACAAGTCAGACCCCTCGCTTAACTCTCACCACATGCAATGAATACACAAGCTCAAATTGATACTAAGTCCACCTCTAGATGCAACACATGCAATCTAGTTCACTTTTCCTTGCTCACAAAGTGCAACACATGCACAATTGAGTGGAGAGGCTCACACTAGCTTAAGGGAATGGAAATAGGTCAAACAACAACATCTCCAACCAGCCACAAGGGGGTATTTATACCCCACACAAGAAAACTAACTGTTTGAGCCAAACCCCTGAAAAATCAGGAAAATCGGAAGTACCACTGGCTCTAGGCCGGTACTTCCGCTCCCCTTGCCAATGACCAGAAAACTAGCCATTGCAGCCAAATCCAGTAGTTCCGATGTGTAAAGTCTGGTACTACCGATTATCGGAAGTACTGCTACACTCTGTGGAACTACCGATTTTCTCGGGGACGAGAAGATTCCACGTAGGTGTCTCTCTAGAAAAAATGTGCCGCTACTCAAGCCGGCACTTCCACTCGCCGGTAGTACCGCTCACATAGAGTCGGTACTTCTGCTCACCAATCAGACCACTCACATAGAGCTATTCGGACCACACACACAGAGCCGGTCAGAAACTCCAATCATCGACTACCTGGTCCACGACCACATTGGTTCTCGACAACATTGTTCAGATCAACCACATAGGTCTCCGACTACGTTGGTCTCCGACCACATTAGTTTCGACCACTCAGGTCTCGACCACGTTGACCATGTCAATCTTCAACCACGTCAATCTTCGATCACACATATCTCCGACCACCCTGTCGATCTACGACTACGTTGTTTTAATCATGTTGTTTCGACCATATCAATTTTGACCACTGGTTTACAACCATATCGATTCCAACCACGCTGGTTTATGACCACGTCGATTCCAAATATGCTGGTTTATGACCACGAAGGCCTACGATCACGTCGATTCTAATCACGCTGGTTTACGACCATGTCAATTCCAACTACGCTGGTTTACTACCACGAAGCTCGCCCACGACCATGTCGATTTCGACCACGTTGGTTTCGATCACATAGATCTCGAACACGTCAGTTTCGACCACATTGGTTCGACCAAGTCTGTTCAACCACTCGGGTCCATGACCACGCAAGTCTTCGACCACTTGGGCTCGACCACTCTGGTCTTTGACTACCAACGCACGCGGTGGATCCACGATTACAACGCCGATAGTTATGGTCCGCGGTAGTACCACAGGTTACACTGCGGTGGTTCCGATTGTCCTGAGGAATGCAAATATTTCACCAGGTTTTACAAAACACAATTGCAAACTTCAATTTCATGCATACAAGGACCAAACATGATTCCTATTAAATTGCAAAACATATTTTGCATATTTTTAGAATCATGACACAAGGATTAAATGAGCTTCAACCATTTGCAAAACACGTTTGCAAATATAAGCCTCATATCACAAAGAATGGAAACATGGAGTTCAAGCACTTTCAAAACATATTTGCAATGCATAGTCCCATGTTACAAGGATTCAATACATGAGTTTCAACTATTTGCAAAACACATTCGCAAATACAGGCCTCATACCAAGATGAGCTATAAGAGGCGAGGTTGAGCTACCAACATATGATGAGACCCAAGCAACTAAACATGACCCCTCTTAATAATACGGTAACATATACTAGCAATCCGGTCTTCCAACCAAACTCCAAGACCAATAAAAGACTAGAAACACATCTTTAGCCCTAACTAGTTATACCTTTGCCTTGATCATCCTCTTGAAGCTTGATGACGTACATCATTAATTCAAGTCCGAGTCATCGTCTTGACATGCATCAGCACATGATGCATCCACTTTCTTGAACTCCATCAAGTTGGAGAGAATTTGTGCCGGAAAAACGTTCTTTGATCTTTGCATGTGCAGGTTGGGCGTGGAGACTGTCATGGTCAGTGATGAGAAAAACCGGGACTAGGAGGGGAAAATCTGAGATCCAAGCAGTCGAGGATATCACGAGGTGGTCGGGCTCACGTTGGAGCACATGGAGATCAAAGGTGGATGGTGCATGGAGAAGCTACGGGAGGTGTGGTCCTAGAGGCTTCGACACATGACGAGTTGGAAAAGTTGGAATTTTGGAAAAACACGTGTTAGAAAGGGTTTCGGGTCCCTTGAATAGTAATAGGCAGAAAGCTTGATTAAGATAAAAAGACCTAGGTCCAATTGGACGAGTTGTATTAGGGTTTCGAGTGGTGGCTCATGGTATATATTTGTGGCGGCTAGTTATTTGTGGGGCAGCCATGACCGAGTTGTAAAAAAAGGGCTTTGGCCGAGACATTGCGTTGGGAAAAAAATTGAGGCGGCTGTGAGTTTATGCGTGTCAGATTGGAGATCGACTAGTAGTGCTGGTGGCTACTATGTAACGCCCCCGTTTCCAGGGGCGCGTACGGACACGGCATTCCGTAACTATTCACGCATGAACAGTTATGGAGTGTCACGCAAGAGTATACCATTGCATGCTTACAACAAAAGTCCAGCATATATTTCACATAAGGATTACTATCCAGGTTTTTGACAGCGGGGCGTGCAAGCCCAAAGCATAATTACATTACAAAAGACTTCGAGTTGCCGGCGCGACGAAGACCTAAAGCCACGGGTCCTCGTCGACGAAGAAATCCTCAGGGACGTCCTCGACGGGGAGACCTTCACCAGAGTCTTGATCCTCTAAAGAAATGATTAAGCAAGCCGTGAGCCAATCAACCGGCTCAGCAAGTCCCAAAGGGACCCTAACTTATTACATGCACGGAACTTCAAAGGAAGGGAATATATTTGGTTTATTAACTTTGAGTGGATGCAGTTTTATTTGCAATTCATTTTAATAAGACGGACTCAAAACTTACTTCTTAAGAACTCAGGGGTTTTCATGAAGGGTTAATTAACCAACTAATCAGGTTAAAGCATGTACAAAACAACTTAAGCTTTGCTGCTGGAATCACCCAAGTGACACAGCTCCAATAACCGGAAGCACGACGTATTCGAATACCATTTATTTTACTCTGCAGAGTTTGCTCAGCTTTACCCACACGATCCCTTAACTCCCGCTAAAGAGTTAACAAAGCCAGGTCGTTTCACTGCTCAATTCTTTATATAGTCTCTACCCGGTAGAATCCACTCGGGTCTGGCTCACACACACACACCCACAAGAAGAGAAAACCAACGTCCACTTCGAGTGAACTCTACCGTTGTTAGGCATCCGCAGCACGGACTACCTAACCTCACTGCTTAACCTCCTCCTCTTCCACACCTGTAGAGTTTCAATCGAGTTAAGCAGCTACTAGACTAGTGTTGACAAGTCAACTCCTGTGGTTGAGCGATCACTGTGACACTTGCTCAGCGTAAGGGTTTCAGTCCTTATATTTTCACATGGCCCGCAACCTCGCCAGGCCCGCGACCCAACCTAAGGTAAGCGGTGGGCGTAGACCGTCTCGCGGTTTCCCACTCACCCTTACCCTACTCCAAACCTAGGGTAACAAGATGTGCAAAGACCGTCTCGCGGCTCTTCCCCAACCCTTACCCTACCTTGTGCACGCTGGCACTCTCCGCTCTAAGGTACAGTGTCCCATACCACCCTACCTTAGAGTCGGGTTTTCCAAATTCTATTGGCCTGCAGCCACAGCCTTATTAGTGCAAGACTTTGCATGATAATAATAACCTACAGTTATCTAGATTAACAGATAATTATTTCTAGGGTTTCAAGGGCATGGCTACAAGTTTAACAGGGCATTTAGTGGTGGTAGGTCTAACTATATCTCATGTCATTCTAAACATTTTATTTTATTTTAAACAAACATTTCACAACTAGCATAATGCAAATAGCATATTAGCATAATTAAATCACATGGGTTGCAATATGATCAACGGATTTGGGACTTGCCGTCAATCCGGACGATTTCAGCAAGCTCGAACGAAGAACCTTCTGGCTCCTGAGATTGCACCTGGGCTTCCGGGATCTCCGTCACTAGCGCAAACAAATAAAATAATTAAATCCAGCTTGCAACTAATCAAGCGAGGAAAAATTAAACTAATTAAAAAGGAATAAAATGCATAAATCCTTCAAATGGAATTTTAGGAATTTATTTGGAAGGCTTCTGTGGAAATGGAGGCCAAAAATGAGTCCAGAATATTATTTGGAGCAAAGTGGTGAAATTTGGGAATTTTTGGGATTTTCTGTTATTTTCTAGAATTTATTTGGATTTTCTGGCATTTTAGGAATTGCTAAATCACTGGAAAATCAAATGAACAGTCTTTCGGGCCGCCCAGCGCTACTGGCGTGGCCTTCAGCGCGTGCGTTCGCGCGAAGGCCGCGCCGCGCGGCGGCTGTGACCGCGGCTGCGCGCATCTCGCGCGGGCGAGCGACGGCCGCCGACCGCGCGCCATCGCGCGCCACGCGGCTCGGATGAGCGACGCGTGGCTCGGGTGGACGGTCGGATGCGGTGGAGCGAAGGGGTACGGCGGGAGGATCCGACAGATGGGAAGCAAGGCGGTTATGACGATCGGACGGTGGCGAGGGAGGCGACATCCGACGGCTTGCGTTAGAAGGCACGGAAGGATCGAACGGCGAAGGAGAGGCCACGCCGTCGTCTTCTACCTCCAGCCGTGCGCGCGCAGCCGAGGGACGGAGACAGCGGTGGCTCCGCTCTCCGGCGACGGCGAGGACCCCCGGCCACCAGGAAGGGTGTCCACGGGTGGAGCTTGGCATGGGGAACCCATTTTGGGCGGTTGGAAGGCGAGGGGATCAGCGGAGAGTGCGGGGGACAGAAGGGGGAAGTTCGGGTTTGCGGTGGCGAGGAAGGTTATCGGCGGCGAGAGAGGTCAAACGGTTGCGGCTACACGATCAGGGGATCGAGGGGCTCACAATGGCGGCGGCGGTGGGAGTTGGGGAGCCGCGGAGCGTGCTGGCCACGGAGAGGAGGTTCGGCCGGCGGTGAGCAACGAGGCTGGAGCTCCTCGGGCAGGCACCTGTCCAAACAAGCCCACCAACGTGGTTAGCACACCGAGGAGGTGTTCTGGTGAGATGCAATTGAAGAATGGGGAAGGCGAGAGGGAGATTGGCTCCTGGGGGGTCGCCGGCTCACAGGCGACAATGGAGGAGTTCGGAGCGGCGGGGCTTCAATCGGGCATTCTGGGAGGAGGCTGGGAGTGGTGGGAGGCGAATGGGAGTGGTGGAGGAGCTGGGGAACCAAGAGAGCGAGCGGGAGAGGGAGAGGGGGCTTTATACCCGCGCGGAGGGGGAAGATCCTTCGGGGAGAAGGCAATGGACGGGTCTCCGGGGCGACAGGAGGGGACGGGAGCAGGTGAGGGCGTCTCCTCCGCGGGACGGGGCGGTGACCGGGGTGACGCCGGCCCTGTAGCGGCTTAATGGCGAGAAGACGGGAGCAGGTGAGCTGTGCACGGGCGAGAGCGCGTCCGCGCGCGGGGAGAGGGGAGGAGCGGCGACCGCCAGGTGGGGCCGAAGCTGAGGCGGGGCGACGTGGCGCGAGGACGTCCACGCGCCGTCTGAGGGCTGTCGGGGCGGCGGGGCGGTCGAGATCGGCGCGCGCGCGCGGCGTAGGCGCGCGGCGCGCAACGCGCAGCGCTTAGCGCACGCGGCGCGAGAGAAGCGGGCGGGCGTGGCGCCAACGGGAGAGGGGGAGGCGCTCGCGGGAGAGGGAGTCGGTCAGCGGGGAAAACGGGAAGGAGCGGGGCGCCGGAGGGGGAAGAAGGCGCCCGGCCCAGAAAGGAAAGCGGCGCGAGGGGAGGCTTTCCCGAAAAGGAAAGTTTCCTGAAAACACTCAAAAATGCAGCAAAAATTCACAAAAATTTTGGTTTGAATTTTTAGGGGCTTTTCAGTAGATATGCATGGGGGCTTCTGGTGTACATGTCTACTTGTGATTTGATTGCTTCATACGTTTCAACTCCAAATCATTGATGCGTATGATGTGGTGATCATGTTTTTGTCATGCATGGCGGCTGCTACATCTTCATGCTTTTGTATGGTGTTTTGAAGGTTGACCATGAATTGATTAAGGTGAGTTTTGGCCGAGTTTTACCCTTGGATATTAATTTCTTTTTTGGTTATGATCTGTGAGCTTTATCTTGCTTGGGCCAATTGATTTGCTCGTGTAATCAATAGTGGCGGCTGGTGATAGATTAGAGGCTAATGAGGTTTTGGTGATTAGAGAAGGGCAGTTGGTTTTGTTCTCGTGAAAACAAGTCACAGCGGTTGCTTCTTTGAGTTGGAATAAAATTTGGCTGAGCTCTGACTGAGAGATTGAATAGTAGTAGTATTCGGCTGCATACATGTATCTCGTAGCTGGTCGTGGGGATAGATGAACAGAGGTTGCCTGCATGCATTAGGGGTTGGCCAGACCGACGTGATTAAGAGAAATAGTAGTGGCTGCATGCATGTGCCATTGGAAGTAGTTCGGCCAGACATAGGAAGTGGTATTCATTCGTATGATCTGTTCAGACTAGAATTATTTTCTTGTTAGATTACCTTTCTTCTACTTAGATTACCTTTCTTCTACTTTTTATTCTGGTTTGAATTTAGTTAGTTTTTGCAGAAAAATAAAAAAACTTACACTGCGGATTGCAATCATTCACCCCCCTCTGATTGTCATCGACGATCCTACATCACACATACAGCGATGCACCATAGGCAACCTACTTTGAACTTATAATCCCTCACACACTGACTACCCTACCAAACTATGTGCCTTCTATTATTTCACCCACTACAATTTTCTACTTCAACCCCCAACAACACACCCAATTCTTGATCGATCTCACTTAGCTATTATCCATTCCAATACAATCTATTCGGCTATTCGTTGTTACCTATTCCAACACAGTATTTCACCACATAGTTATTTTCTACTTTTCTCTAATTGTTACTTAATGATGACTGTTGCAAAGGTTGTCAAAATAAATTTATGAAAAGGTTGTCAAAATTTTTGCACAGGTAAATGGGAAGAAATAGTATAAACTTCCAGCATTCTCTAGGCTAAAAGTGTAGGCAAAGGTGATCTTGTGCGTCAAGGAAGATGTCGTACGATAATTTGATAACACCAATATATCATATTGTGAAACATATTTATGGATTCAGGACCCTTTGAACAAAGAATGGTTAAAAGCAAATTAATTTCTCAAAGGAAGCAAAAAACAAAAGGAATGATACCTACGCACAATACTTATCGCAAATCCAGAATATTTAATATAAGATTACCCTTTTTGTAGCCCCACATTCTGTTACCTACATGAAAGACGAAGAGTGGAAATCAAATTGATAACACAAACTTATACGGGTGAAATTATAAACAATTATGATACATGACATATCAATGTTGCACATCATGAGAAATCGTCATGTCAGCAGTAAGTGGTTAGATTTATAATGAGCTGAGTGATTGCTAACATGTAAGTCCAATCATATCTATTCCAAGAAAATCATTCATCTATATATAATCTAAGAGAGGATTTGCAACAAGACCCACATGTAGGAAATTTGATGTCGTAGTTACCAGATATGCTGATGCTGACTCTATTTCAGTTCAGTATGTTGTCTCGTCACTGGCACCACTGGAAACCTCCTCTTCTCATGCAATTCTTTTCACAAAAACCTTGCTTCCCTCATGAACCACCATGTATTAATGCTATAACAATCTTCTTGACGCTGCAACAACAAAGTTGGTGTAACATTAGTCTGTAATTTCTACCAACATGCTATTGTTTATGCAACGAAACATTTCCCGCATATAGCACATAGCTTACTCATGGCATTCCCTTTGCCCCAGATGAGAGGGGAAACTGCATTTGGTCAATGATACAGCAACAAGACAAGGAAGTAAAGGAAGCACTGTAAGCACTGTGTAAACCCCGATGATGACGCAGCAAATGAAAGAAGAAAAGTACATTATACATGCCTTGCAGGATAAACAAAGCTGCATGCCTGGGACAGGGAGCTCGTTAGTCATTACGGTGGGAGTCTCCTCAAGAATACCGTTGAACAGGTAGGTGCATGAGAAGTGCTTGTGTCCAATTGCTGGCTCATCATAGTAGTCATAGCCTGGTTGTGTTCTTAGGCTGCTCCTGGACTCACTTGCAGGTGACAAGTACCACTGTACCAGCACCATTTGTAATTTGAGCGAGAGGATTGCACTTTTGGGAGGAGCCTCACTTAGGCTACATGCAATGCAACAAGATCAAAAGGAATGTCCAGAAGTGAATGTTAGCAATACTTTATACTTGTTGGAAAGGTAAGCCAGAAATGCAAATATAGATAGGATGCTGTACAACAGTTGGAGACTTCTAGGAGTGAATATCTGTACGAAAAGGTACCAAGATAAATTTGATACAGGTGAGCTAATTCTTTTCTATTGAAATTCGAGCACTTAATATTCATATCCTGGCTTTCTTAAACCTTTTTTAAAATACAAACCTTCTATTTGACAAGAATAGCAGACTTACTGAGTCTGAATTTGAACTCCAAAGGATGTTAACACAAAGTGTTCATATAGACTGAACATGTCTACCAAACAATCAAAACAAACATGTTCAAAGCAAAAAATCAACTGCTAATGCACTCTGATACCTAATTCGAGGACAATGCCGAGGCCATGTGAAGTAGTCGAGCACCGGATATCTCATCCGCCGCTCAGAAATTCGGTGATGACGCGGACCTGAGCCTCCGCCTGCGTGCACGTTAGCCAGAAGAGGTGGAAGCCGTGGCCCTGCCCGTCCGCCTCCCAGACCTCCACCTCGCCGCACCACCCGCTTCCCTCTGCTTATCACAATACAGCCTTCCCTTACCCCTTATGGTGTTCTTGCCCCCTGTGGGGAAGAACCACAGGATCTACACGCCCAAACTCGTACGACCGCTCTGTTGTCAGACAGTGAGCAGAGCAACTCTGGTCGGTGGTTACAACTACGGTGGAAAAAACAAGGGACTAGAAGGAACAAGTCAGACGAGGCGGAGAGTGTTTAGGGCAATTTTCTTCCTTTTCTTGTTCACTCTCACAGTTATACAAAGATTACATGGTACATATAGACACCGGGCCACATTGGCCACTCACCCACTGCGACTTTTGCTGCGCTGCTTAAATGAGTCGCTAACAACCATACCGTTTCGCTCAACTACCCACGTCTTCGCACAACTACCCCGCTTAGTTGCCTGCCCATGCCGCTTCGCTCAGCTGCTCACGACTGCCACAGTGGCCGCCTCTTGCCCATACCGAGTAGGTAGCCGACCAGGACTTCCTGCGTCACCCACGACCACTCGTGCTGACGTCTGCTACCAACTGCTACAGTGGTTGACACGCGACCATGACCGCTGGCTTCATCCTTGGCTTGCCTTTGACCGCTATGCTGGATCTTTACCATAGACATGCAGGAGCTATGACAGCGACGCCAACGACTGCGACCTTGGTCATTACGACCACACAAAACGTGGTTGTAATTGACCACTCACACAACGTTATGATGCTGGTCATTATGACCACACACAAGTGCCAATACGCTGGTCGTTACGACCATGCACAATGTGGTCGTAATCGACTACAGACAACATAGTCGTGACCGACCACACACAACATGGTCATTACCAACCACGCACGGTGACTCGAAGCTTTGACCACGGGCACTTGACCACGGCTACTCCGACCATGGTGCTCCTTTGAGTATGCACTGACGACTACAACTATCGGTTATCGACCATCGACCACGACTATCGACTATCGACCACGGTTGTCGACTATCGACTACGACTGTCGATTATCAACCACATACAAGCACCACGATCACGTACAAATCATCATGATTAATTCCAACATTCTCCCCCTTAATCTTGATGGTTTTTACTCATTGATACGGATCACCCGCATCTTCTTGCCACACATAGAGGCTTTTGGTCGCATACCGTGGCGTCTCGCCAACGTCTTCTCGTAGCGTCTTCTCATCAGCGTTGTTGTCGGTCTCACACTAAATTCTCGTTGCAGCAGCATCACACCACTTCTCCAGCAATGATGGCTTCACACTACCGTTTTTGACCACAAGTTGAAACCTTGCACAGTGCTTGATCGTGCAAAAATAGCACACCCACAAGTGCACGGGTTGCCACTGAAATAGCGGCGAGTGTCGTGTTCTCCACAGGGACTAGACTGAGGCTACCGATGCTTGGCTAAAGCTAGATCAAACGAAACGGGGGAGAAAACTAAACTAAAACGACCAAACGAACTCTAACTCACAAAGAAGAAACGACGAACGACTAAACGATCGAAGGACGACGGGACGAACGACCGTACGAATGGACGTCGTACGACCGGACGAACAACACGATGACTGACTACGCGAACAAACACACACACGAACTACAACGACGACTACACAACGAAAACAACTATCGACCGACGACCTAAATAACTATCGACCGCAAGAAAGAAAGAGGTAGTCGAGAAGCACTGAGGGAGGGATAGAAGCACGGAGGAAGTCGAGAGTGAAAAGGGGGAAAGACGGTCAACGGCTAACTAGACGACGACGACACACGACAAACACACGTGCGACTCAACTATCGGCATACCGCTGAGAGAAGCAAAGAGAGAGGTTAAGAAGCACAAGGGAGGACTAGAAGCAAAGAGGGGGTTGAAATAGCACGGGGACGGGCGGCGATCGGCCGGCTAACTAATTCGCACAACACATATACTAACATGGACAGCTAACACATAAAACAACTTACAGCTAAACATAGAGTATAAATGACAATTACTAACACAAACTACTAACATCATATTTAACCTACACAAAGATCACAACACCAACACGGATAACAAGTTGCGGGATACCATCACTAGAATGACAAAGAATATTAGAACAATCTCTTGACAATTTTAGAGCAAACATAGAAGCATATCCTCTAATCCAGCAATTTCACAACCACATCCATAGTTTCAATTCCAGATATCACAATTATAGAACATTTCCACATTCACATACACACATTCAATCCACATACATCACAGTGCAAAAATCAACATGCAAAAGTAAACAGTAATGAGATGGGGAATGGATTCAACCGAATGGAGTAGATGTAGCATAGGAGAGTTCGGCGAAATTGAGGCAGAGGAGGAAGTCTTCGGTGTCGGTGGAGAGGAAGATGAAGCAGCAGAGGAACGACGCCGGCGTGGTGATGAAGTGGTGGCGGAGCTGCAGCCGAGGATGGAGCAGAAGTCGGAGAAGAGGTTGTCGATGTGGACGTCGGTGGTTGATGAAGACGGCGCTCGGTGGAGATGGAGGCGGCGCTCGGTGGAGATGCGGTAGATCTGGAGGCAGCGCACGGGAGGTCAAGCGGCGGCGTCGAGGTCGGGCAAGAGGAGACGGGCGGCGTAGTTGGTGGAAGAGAAGGGCGGCCGGAGAAGGGAGGATGGAGGAGCAGCGACAAGAGGCGGCGGCCGAGGTAGGAGGAGATGTGGTGGCGCGGTTGATGCAGAGAAGGAGGCGCTAGGTAGGAGAAGAGCAAGGTGGCGGCGCCGGAGTAGGAGAAGAAGGTGCGGGCGACGGTGAGTTAGAAGAGATGGCGCGGTAGAAGAAGGAAGAGCGGCGGATGGAGAAGGGGAGCGGGCGGAGAGAGGTGGCGCACGGCGAGCTGCGGCCCGGCGCTCGCCGGCGGACGGACTTGGAGGAGAAGTGAGGGGGAGCAAAAGGGAGGCCAAGGGGAGGAAGAAAACCGGGCTCAGCTTTCTCCACAGGCGGCGGCGGTGTCTTGAGGGAGATGGGGATTTCGGCCATTTTGCACTTTTGCCCTTCAACTTTCTAGGGTTTGCAATAAAGTCCTTCCCCAATAGTGTTTTCTTCTGTTTTAGACCTCCGGAGCTCCATTTTCAGCGCGGAAAAATCCCACGCGTTCGTGACAACACGTACATCTGTATGGAGCGGTCCCGGAATGCTGAATTTGTCATTTATGCGCCTTGTTCGCGCCGGCCTGCGGAATAGTACAAAAAATGTAAATCGGTCCATTTCGAGCAATTAAATACAAAAAATAGTGCAAATGATAATAAATGGTCCCAAAATATGAAAAATGAGAGGGTAAAATGGCATGTAAATAAATACAAATATGACGCATGTCACACAGCCGCTTCGCACCGCTGTCATTGTCGATCTCACACCGACTTTTCCCGCAGTAGTCTCACACTACCAACGACCACATGTCGAAACGACTACCTGGCAGCTTCACACCACCATCGATCACACAATAGCTTCGCACTGCTGTGGGCGCTGTCGGTCTCACACCGACACTACTTCGACCATGGTTGTCGACTTCACACCAACTCTTCTATTGTCGGTTTCGCACCGACCTCCAGTAATGATGGCTTCACACCACCGTCTTCGACCATATGTCGAAATGATCACACAATAGCTTCACACCACCATCGACCACACAGCGACTTCGCACTACTGTGGGCGTTGTCGGTCTCACACTAACTTCTCCTTTTGCAGCGGCATCGCACCGCTACTGCTCGACATCACACCGAGACATGGTCGTCAAAGCGACCACTTAGCAGCTTCACACCGTGGTCGGGAGCTTCGATCGCTGTGGTCGGAAGTCGTGGTTTCGATCGTTGTGGTCGGTAGTCATAGCTTCGATTGGTCGAGGTCGTAAGTCGTATCTTCTGATTGTTTACAGTGGTCGTAAGGCAATGCCTGAGCGGTCATAAGTCGTAACGACTTGGTCTGGGGAAGTCATAGCTGCTAGCGATGGTCATAACATCTGGTTTCTTGGTCGTAGCGACATGTGGTGTGGTCGTAACGACTTGCTGTGTGGTCGTAAGTGGTTCAAGACTAGTTCCTTTGCTGTGTTTGTTTTCTGGATTATTCTCTGAGATATGCATATTGATGGATCTTGTTCATAGTGCAGTGATATGTGATGTTTTGCTTGTCTGTGATAGTCGCAGGACTTTGGAGCTAAGTCATGGCAAGGCATGGAAGAGCCGGGACTAGGCACAGGAGGTGTTGAGGTCCAAAACGGTTGGAGAGATGCTGAAGATGACTAGGCTTGCAAGGTGGCTGCGAAGATTGGACGGCAAGGAAATGGGAAGCTTCCAAGAAGGTGCAGAGGGGTATTTTGGAGAAATGTTCAAGACCTGCAAAAAAGACTTTCTGTTAAAGCTGATCCGTTAAAGCATTTGTGTCCCGTCTGTGTTAATGGGTTGTCGAGAGAGTGTGCATGAAAACCCGGTGTTAGGTGGGGGTTAACCAGTGTTAGGACTTATAAAACTAGTCTATCTGATCGTGATTGGTGACATGGTTCAGGAGTCTTACGGGATACCAGAAACAGGTGAGTCACTTTGAAATACTTGGAAATGAAATCTGTAAATAAGTGTCTACCCTGTAGCCTCATTATGTATTATAAGCGTCACTACGGATAAAATAGAGAAATAGAGGATAGAACAAAAAAAGTTTCCACAACAGAATCAATCTAGGTTTGAGATGTTCCCACAACAGAATCAATCTAGGTTTGAGAAATCCAATAGAGCCGAGGCAGAAACCGCCGCCGTGGAAGAACACGAGGACGAGGCACTTGCCCCCATGGACTCCGGCGGGTGCCGCCGGTAGGCACACACGCGCCGACAGGACAGCTCCTGGGAGGATGGCGACGTCCTTTGAGGAGACGCCCGTGGCAGCGTCGGTGGAGGGCGGGGCGAAGTCGATCGGCAGGGAGCGCTCTACGCTGCCGCTCTTGTAGACGCGGATGAAGTTGGGGGCGTCGTGGATGACCTTATCGTCGCCGGCGTCGGGCATGGCGCAGCGGTCGAGATCGGAGAGGCGTTGCGGTGCAAGGCTAGAGTGAACGAATTCGAATGCTCGCACAGAGGAGATCAGTGAGCTGGAGGAGTCCTTTGTGTCTAACCTAGTTCAGAACTGGAGGATCTGGAAGAGCGGCAGTGGTGACGCTGTGACGCAGCCGCCGCTGGAGCCGCCGCGGCGGATGCATATGATAATATATATAAGGGTTCTAATGCAAATATTGTTGGTAACAAGTACTCAATCTGGACAGCATAAGTTGATCGAACGGCCAAAAGAGACCGGATCGCGATTATTATTTTCGATCAATCCGATCGATGGGCGGAAACGATAATAGAAACTATTCGAGGGTTTCTATAGTAAATGTACGCCCGTACATTTCGTAATCAATCTGAATTGCCTAAGTTGGATCTAACGGCTACGAAAGATCCACTTGGATCTCAGATCTATGTGTCCTACTTGGTCATACTAGTAGTGTGCCCGTGCTAACGCTACGGTAAAATACAAAACAAGATAAAATTTGTAAAAAATAAAACGAACAATCAGATTCATTAAGATTCACGTCTCATATATTGTATAACCAAATATTTTTGTCACATAATGAATGTCACATAACGACTGATCCTTTGAGGAGGCGACAACATCATTGGACTCACCCACCGACGGCGTTCTCCACCTCCTCCTCGTAGTCGACGAGATCCTCCTCGTTCACCTCGTTGTCCTTGGCAATAGCAATTTTTCTCTTGTGGACAATCTGCCAAATACACAACGAAAATATTCAATATAGTGTAAAATGGCATAATATTAGTGTTTGCGTAACTATCACTCTTAGATCCGAGCAGTTCTAGATACCAAGGATGTCGATTCCTCTTGCGCACCAAGTTCACAACATGAAAACCAAGATCATCATCGAACCACAAGGAGGAACCATCCACCCTCCAAATCTAGTTCCAAAAGAAGCCAAAACAACAAATTATCGTACTGATCAAATGGATTGTTTTCCAGATAAGCGCATATGCTCTTTCACTTCAACCCATTCACCCTTTGCTTCAAATGTGGGGCTTCCAGTGGCTGCATTTTAGAGCAAGGTGTGTTCAACATATACTGAAAGATGGCCATAAGAACCAACATCATATGACTTAGCGATATCAATACTTTAAGCACTTAAATAGAAAATAAGGGTTTTGATCTTAGCACTTTTGTGTACACCAGACTTGGTACTCATCGGTCCTTAATTAGCAAACATGTCACATGTGCCACCTTCAATATCACTTCTTAGGTCGTTGATTGTGAGCAAACTATTGTTGGCCCAAATTGTAACATTTCATAAATTTACTGACTGAATAGATGATATCTTTTAAAGTTTCATGTCGACTTTAGTCATATCTTTAAACATACTCTTTTTCCATTTGAAAAATATTAAACCCTTCGAAATGATGTAGCTTTCTCCACCACATGTTTCACATGTCGCATACAAGGTTTAAGATCTAGTAAGCTGCAAACTTCATGTCTATGTTCCAAAAGAACTTACCAACCCGTGCACTGCCAGGAAATTGCTTGGAGAGGACTCCAACACAATCCTGCAAATCCATGAAAAGACGTCACTTCATCAAGAAATTACGATAGCAAATCCCCCAAAAGGTCTGAATTTTTCAGTGGACCAAATAAAACTGCGCTCAATCAGAGAACAAGAACTGAACCACAAAAACATCACAAAAGGATGTCGTTAAGTGGCAGAAAAATCTCACCTCTGCGACATCAAGACGCTGGCAATCCATGGCCGCTACTGCCACCTGCTCGTAAAGCGTCCACTCTGCATCGAAAGAAATAACCGGAGCTGCAAAGTTAGACACAAAGCCTAATTCAACATATCCCACAGAGCTGCACTGCAATCTAACGCGAGAGTTTCCAGGCAACGCTGCCGTTCCCACCATGTACTCTGGGTTCTTTGTGCACTCTCCCAGTGCTGCCCATTTTGCACAACTATCGTTGTCGTCAGTGCAATGGCTCTGTGCGTGATAAACCTTGTCGAAGGAGGCTACGCGAATACACTTTGTAGCAGACCATTTCTCACCCTTTATGACCGGGCATCCAGCATGTAGGCTCAATGGGTCTGTTGTACCATCTGGGCTAAGGTTGAAGAACAGAAGGGCATCCCCTTTTCGTGGTTTCACTGAGGTACAAGTTGCAAATCAAGTGAGAAATATGTCAGGCATCTTACAAAAAAAACACGGGAATTACAATCGCCAAAGAGGGCACAGGTTAGAAAACTATACCTGAAATACCTTTCTGAGCACATTCTGACAGGGTTGCATCTTTATTGTGTGAACCACTATCTGTAAACTCCTATTTGATAAATGCATGTGGTGAAAATTATTTGATAAGAGATCCCAAAGAAATATGAAAAATGCAGGAGAAATTAATGGTGCTAATGGCTGCTTGTGGCCTGCTGACTCAGACGAAAAATTAGCAATCAGACATTCAGATTCACTTTCTATCATCTTATTAAACACTACCACTGTAAAGAAGGAAAACTGCATGGATAGAAAAGTACAGTGTTATTGTCTCAATGGGAGTCACAACCTTTTGGAAGAAATGTCCATGCAGCAATTTTGTCCTCTATACCAGCAACAATTGGATCCTACAAATTTGGACATGATTCTTCATTAGATAAGAACCATGTCAGCTAGAGAAATGCCTCAACAGTCCTGTACTATTGAACTCTAGTTATGGTTAGTCAATAAATATCGAAGATCAATTAAGAGAATAATAGTATGAATGAATAGCAGATTGCCCTCCTAGCATATTTCACTTAATTGGTACAGACATGAAAATTCTTCATAAGATGTTGTACTCAAATTTCATCCATCATTCAAATGGAACATGCAAACGAGATGCTCAGTGTCCACTGATAGTCCTGTCCAGATCAATCTTATGATCTGGTTTGATCTCTGCCTATGAGCTGAATCACATATGCACATTCAGAAACAAACCCCCACCCAAAAAGGAGGAAAAAGCTCTGATTTGACCAAGCACAATTGAATTCAAGCAAAAGAAGAAGAAATAATTAGGATTACGATATTGGGATTGTAAATATTTCATATGTCCATAATAGTGGATATATATCTTTTGTTCTTTTTTAAGGGAATGGACATATATGTTCAGTGCTGAATAGGATGTTAGCATGGTTAGCACTAAAAAAAATTGTCAGAGGATGGCATACTCAAGAGAGGCTTACTGGGACCTGCATATTTTCAAATGTTGACTTTGCATGTTGGAATCGGGAAATGAAATCTAAGCTAGAGGAGCATTATCTGGACCATCTATTCTTATTCTGTCAAATCACATCTCAACTGTGGAGAGAAATCTTATCTTTGTCCAGCTTGGCAAGATTATATCATCAGCTAGTGGGAGGAGCCTAGAAATAGTGGATTGCATTCCATTTGAGACTGTCAAATGAAACACGTAAAGGGCTTGAGTTGATTGTCATGACACTCTCGTGGACAGTCTGGACTGAATGAAACATGAGTTAAGGAGCTATAATTAAGTATCTCCTTGGCAAGGGGGCTTTGTATGGAATGAAGCAGGGCTGGAGCTCTTCACAGTTGTTGATGCTGAGGCAGCTGAATTAGAGTAGGTTTTCAACACGTGATGCAACCAGTATTAGACTTGGCCTTGGGTACAAAGTACTCTATTGGGCACTGTAATGTAATCCTAGGAGTCATTCAGTTAATGGATGTGGCAGCACCTTGGGTGTACCTCGTTGCTTGAAAAATTCACTCTTGCAAATTTGCAATGGAAATATGCAGCTCTCCTCTGTGCTTCCACCCCAAAAAAAGCTCTAGCGCCTGCCTAACAGAAATTAACATGCAGGACTTAAATGCCAGTATCCTAATTATTATATTTGACCAAAGATATAGGAAGGTGTTCTAAAAAATGTTTCATAATTTCCAATTTTCATCCATTGGCTCCAACAGCATTTCGGTTGCTGTTTCTCCCTCTCGAGCAATCTCTTGCATACTGAGAAAAACAGCAAGGTATCCTAATTATATGCACTGGTTGACATTTTCTTTGTAGATGCACAAGCAACAGCAAGAGCGTTCATTTCAAAATTCTGCATTCTAGGTGTAATTGATGTTGATTCTAGAACCCGAGAGGAGTTCCTTTGTAGAGGTGATGCAGTGTAATTGAGAAATAGCTATGGCATATTGATCACAAAAAGAATACTACTTTTCTTGCATTGAGGCCTCAATTTATATAACTTATGTTTGCAAGTAAAATTGCCAGGAAAAAGTTTTGTTTTGCAAAGCGGTCTCAATCAACAAGATGTATTCTCGTTGGAAATGCAGAAATAATGATTTTTTTTTAAAAAAAAAGAAGACCTAACCTTGGCCTTGCTGATGAAGGTGCCGGAGCTGGTGCGGACGTCGCTGAGCGTGCTCTTGCCCGACATATTATCAGCGACCGCCGACCTCTTGAGCTCCGCCCTCGCCTAAAAGGAAGAGTAATAATTCCGAAATCAATCAATTGCGGGCACTGTTGCCTAGAAAAGAAAAGCATTTCTTGGGATTGGGAGTGGTAGTAGAGTCTCGACGAGGAGACGAGATGGTTGGCCTCGTCGTTGCTGAGGAAGTGCTGGTAGAGGAACACCCTGCAGAGAGTAGACGCCATCGATAACGCATCAATCGTCTCATTCAATTCCATTAAAATCGAGATCGAGATGGACTCAAGAAAGCGACAGAGCAACGTGAGAAACGAAATGAAACGGAGTTACTTGCCTGGGTTTCCAGGAGATCTGGCGGGAGTGGTGAGGGTACACCACGTCGGCCGGGTAAACCGAGCTGCCCCTGCCGCCCCCGCCTCCGCCTCCCCCAGCAGCGCCGCCGAGGCCGAGGAGAAGGAATAGCACGAGTAGGACGAAGGAGAGGCCTTTGGGCGGCGGCGACTGGGAGGAGCGAGGGCGGAGCGGATCGGCCGGAAATTTCGCGAGTGGGGGGAGATCAGAGAGAGAGGAGAGCGGGACTGCGGAGGAGGCCCACGCGTAGCGGGACTGCAGAGGAGAGCGGGACGCGGGAGGGGTACTGCAGATTCATTGAAGGATGATCGTCGGATATGGTTGAGTAAGGAGAGAGAATGGAGGAGAGTTAATTTGGTGCGTACGTTTTTAGGATAGTGTATTTCTGGGTGCTTATTGTGGTGTGGATGTAGTTAAGGTCATGACTGTGGAGCATGTAATTGTTGGGTGGATGTAGGATAATTTTAACTGGTGGTTTATTAGTTTAGATTAGCTAAACCATCCGACACAAAAAAAAAAAGTTCTTAGAAGGCATGGGTGTCGGAACGTTGTCTCTTTCTATCTTAAAGCGTTGGTTGTGTTTTCTCCCGCTGCCTCTGACATCGCAAACATCATATACTCACATACTGTTGTAGAACTATAGTAACAGACTATAGCAATCTTGGTTTGACACATATCAGGGACATTTTATGAACCTACAATCTTTAGAGATTAGATCAGCATCCTGCGAAAATTTCCATTAATCTGAACTTCTGAAGCAGATCATTTTCTGATGGTACCATAGGAAATTGGCAAAACCACAGGGCAGGGGTGGAAAAAAAAAGCTCGTTAGTGGGGCTCATTGGCTCGGTTCAAAATTGCTTCAATTATACTTGTTAATTGGCTAAACATTAAAATGAGTTAATTTCAAATGAATTTGAATTTTGCCCAAGCTCGGCTCGGCTCGGCTCGTTAGCTCGTTTCTAAAAATACTTTTAAATTATATGTAAAATAATATTAAATCAAACTATATCATTTTTAGAAAAAGCTCGATAAGACGAGGAGTTGGCTCGATATCCACCCCTAACCACAGCGTGTAGCACTGCAAAACCACAACCTTGGATCGGAATGGAAAACCCCTGCGACGAGACTCGCAGACTTTTCGACGCCGCTACCCACATTGCCTTGGAAAACGGATGCAAAGCGAAATTTTAAGGCCCTCTTTAATATAGCTTATGAGCTGTGGTTTTTTTTTCCACTGTAATGATGTTTATGACCATCTGTGTAACCTAATAATTTCGATTGGTCGTGGTCGTATGACCGATCATGGTCGTTATGACCACTTGACGCTTACGACCACACCACTCAGCCGTGGTCGTATGATCATGCCGTAGTCGTATGACCGACCATAGTCATTACGACCACTCATTGCTTATGACCACCTATATAGTCTAACACTGTATACCAATTTATACAGAAATCAGAACTCAATATGACTTCTAATTCGCACAAAAAGCACATTACGACCAATCAACTAACTAACTAGTAAATACCACCAAAATAAAGTTACAGCAGAGCTGAAATCATTCTCTGAAACTACCGAGAAATTGAAATCCAAATCGTTCATTCATGAATCACTCATCATCTGGTTCATGGACAAAAAGGAGCATGTATTTGCTAGGCATCATCCAAAACACACTAGTTCTTGTCTAATTGAACTTCTCTTCTTTAAAAATTCGCCATCATTCTAAAGCTTTCCGAATTCTTTTGCAACAAACCAGACTACATGAACAGTGTAGAGAGCAGGATCTAGACATGAAAGTACTGGCAGAAAGCATCATCCACTATGTGCAGATCGAATAAATGTTCAGATTAGGTAACTAGGGGATGGTTTTGTGTGATGACAAATGATGGATAATTTCATCTCAACTCCAGGGGCAGTTAGATAACTAGAGGTAGAGGAGTGACCCCAACCTCGCTCCGAGAAATTAACTACGTCCTGCCAGGGTATTTGGCTAGGCTCCCGATGTTCTAGTTGAGAGTCTAGAAACTGAAGCCCTATCAAATATGCCTAAAAACCTACCTATTCATTTTTTTTTAAAAAAAAGACAACCATGTTCAAATGAAACCATCCAACCAATATGACTCATCATTCATCAATCATCGCCGTTCATTTTTCTGCCCTTCAGCCACCAGATTCTCCTCTGACTTTTATCAGCCTGTTTTAAAGTTCAAATCAACTCCGTAAGAAATCCAAACCCCCAAAAACAAGTCGAAATCCAACTAACATCAACGTGGGCCATGTGTTAAATTCAGCCCAACCAACCATTCAACCTTTTAGAGATAGCATGCCATCCGTTAGAGATAGCATCTAATCTCTTGTATTTGGAATGTACAGATTGCATTGTAATCTCTCCCGGTTATCCTCTCCGGGTATTTAATTGAATCTGGCCCGTACTGTTGTACGTGTGCTGAGCCAATCTCTCTCTTCCTCATCTCGTTTGCTTGGTATCAGAGCAAAACAGATCTCGTCGTTTTTTCCCTTCCGCTGCACCCATGGAGAATCTTTCTTCTCAACTTCCACCACCTCCATCTCCCCAGGATGCTGCCGCCGATCTCGCCGCGGCACTTGCTGCCGCGGCTGCCGCCGGCAACAACAAGGATCTCCTGGCTGCCCTAGCTACTGCGCAGGCGGCCCAAGATGTTGTGACGGCATCAGCCTCCACACCGTCACCAGCTCTCTCCACGGCCATGGTGATCCCGACGCATGCGCCGAACGTCGCGCTCGCCGGCGCAGCACCTGCGTCCTGTTCTTCGACGGCCGGCGCCCTCAGCATACCCAGCGTCAAAACGCATGTGCCCGTCACCCTCGACATGAAGAATCCGAACTACACCAAGTGGCGGACCTTCTTCGTCGCCTTCCTCGGCAAATTTGGCTGCTCGGTCATATCCTCGGCCCTCCTCCTCGGCCGACGCCACGGCACTTGGGCGCAGGAGGACTTCGCCGTCCTCACCGCTCTCTACTGCTCCATCGCCCATGACGTCCTCGACATCGTCATGGAACCTACACAGACTGCTCGTGCTCTGTGGATCGCCACCGAGAACGTCTTCCGCGACAACCGCGAGACGAGGATCATCTATCTGGAAACGGAATTCCGAGCCTTCGTCGGGTGACATGTCGAATCGACTCATGCCGACGTCTCAAGAACCTAGCCGACTCTCTCGGGACCTCGGCGAACCCATCTCCGACCGCACCCTCGTCCTCAACCTCATCCGCGGCCTCAACTCTCGTTTCGCCACCCAGGCGGAGCTACTGCCTCTTCAAGTTCCCTTCCCGACCTTCGCGGCGCCGTTCGTCCCTTCTCTGGCGAGATCGCCACCCGCCAACGGCATCACAGTCGACAACGACGCCGCTCTCTTCGCTGCCGCTCCTTCCAACCAGTCCGCCTCCCACAACAAAGGCAGGACCAGCAAGGGCAAAGGAGGCAAGGGGAGGAACGGAGGCGGCGGCAGCAACGACCGCACTGGTGCTGGCGCTAACCGCGGTAGCGATCGTTCGGGTGGCTCGAAGCAGACGACGCCTCCGCCGCCTGGTCCATGGGTTCTGATGGCTCCGTGGTCTTCTGCGCCGTGGGCCGGTCCGCAGCCGTGGTCTGCTTCCTGGAAGCCTGCCGGTGCCCCCGGACTCCTTGGACCACGACCCAATCTTCCGGTGCAGCAGGCGTTCCACATGCAGCAGCCTCCCCAATCTTCGGCTGCTGAATTAGAAGTGCCGCTCCAGCCCAATTGGGACCAAGCTGGCCTCGTTGCTGCACTCAATAACCTGCACGTGCAGGGCCAGCCCAGCGGCGGCTGGGTATTGGACACCGGCGCCACCTCCCATATGGCTTCATCCGACGGTATCCTTTATTCTTCCCGAGCACCCGCCTCACCCATGTCTGTTACCGTCGGTAATGGCTCCTCAATTCCAGTTTCTCGCATTGGTCACACTACCCTCTCTACTCCATCCTCTTCTTATGCCATCAACAATGTCCTTATTGTTCCATCGCTCATACAAAACCTTCTTTCTGTTCGTCAATTTACTCGTGACAATTTTTGTTCCGTTGAATTTGACTCCTCTGGTTTTTCTATTAAGGATCCGCGTTCGGGGACCGTGATTCTTCGCTTCAATAGCTCTGGAGATCTCTATACCATCCCAGCCGCCTTCGCCTCTGCACGTCCACATGTCTTCTTGTCGACTACAACTCCTCCAGCTGTGTGGCACCGCCGTTTGGGTCATCCTGGCCGGGATGTCATCTACCATCTCCAGAAAAGATTTGCTATACCTAGCGCTGCTCCCACTTCCAATTGTCATGCATGTCGTTTAGGCAAACTTACTAAGCTTCCTTTTGCTCGCTCCCGTAGTATCTCCACTGCACCCTTTCAGTTGTTACATTGTGATTTATGGACATCTCCCGTTTTGAGCAATTCTGGTTTTCGCTATTACCTTATTATTGTCGACAACTACTCGCATTATTTTTGGACATTCCCTCTCCGCCAGAAATCCGATGTGTTTTCTATATTCCGACTTTTATTCCGTATGTCCACACACGCCCAACTTCCTCAAATGCTTTCAAGCAGACAATGGACGCGAGTTTGTTAACTCCGATGTCCTCTCCTTCTTCAATACTCATGGCATTCTCCTTCGCACATCCTGTCCTTACACATCGCAACAAAACGGCAAAGCTGAACGATCCATTCGTACCACCAACGATGTCATACGATGCCTTCTTCTTCAGGCGTCTATGCCTCCCTCCTACTGGGCGGAGGCTCTTTCCGCTGCCACATACCTCCTCAACCGTCGGCCTTCCCAACCTCTTGGTTTCCTCACCCCTTTTGAAAAGCTCTTTGGCACCACCGCCGATTTGTCTCACCTTCGTGTCTTCGGTTGCTTGTGCTACCCTAACCTTTCAGCCACTGCATCCCATAAGCTTGCTCCCCGCTCCACCGCCTGTGTTTTCCTCGGTTACCCCACTTCCCAAAAAGGCTATCGGTGTCTCGATCGCCGCTCTAACCGAGTCATCACTTCCCGTCACGTTGTTTTCGATGAAATGGTTTTTCCTTTTTCTACAGATGACTCGGTGACGGTCTCCGCCGATTTCGACTTCCTGCTTGACGACGTCGAGTTGCCAGCGCCCCTTACACGCGCACCCGTCACGCGCGAACCGGCCATGCGTGATTCGACCGTGCCTTCCTCTCCGCCTGGATCCTACGGCTCGGCTGTGCCCGTCGGATGCGCCTCTCCGGGGACTACACCACCTGTCTCGCGCAAACCAGCCATGCGCGACTCGACCGCGCCTTCCTCTCGGGCGGGCCCCATGTCTTTGGCCGCATGGCTTGCCAGCGCCTCTTCAGTCTGGGCTGCACGATGGGCCAGCTGCCTCGCCTCCGTCTCCACCTGCGGGGGTCTGTGCGATTTGGCGGCCGGTCTCACCTTCCCGCTCGCCCAGGCCGAGCGACGCTGTACCAATCTCGTCTGCGCCGGCCTCACACGTGGAACTCTCCTCTGGTCCGAACTCGCCCGAGTTCCCAGAGGCGACGGCGTCACTTCACGAGCGCCATGCCTCGCGGTCTCCGCCCCGCACCCGGCCTCCACCCCATGATGACCGCGCCAAGGCCGGTATAGTGAAACCACTTAACCGCCTTAATCTATCTGCATCTTGTTGTCCAGCTGCTTCACCACTTCCAAAGACGTACCGCATGGCTCTTCAGGACCCCCAGTGGCTCCACGCCATGCGTGACGAGTACGAGGCTCTCGTTCATAATAAAACATGGACCCTCGTACCTCGTCCCCCCGGTGCAAACATCGTCTCCGGCAAGTGGGTCTACAAGCACAAGTTCCACGCCGATGGCTCCCTCGCCCGTCACAAGGCTCGCTGGGTCGTCCGCGGCTATTCCCAGCAACCCGGCATCGACTACGATGAGACTTTCAGCCCCGTCGTCAAGCCGGCAACCATTCGGGTCGTCCTCACCATCGCCGCCAGCAAGAGCTGGCCTATTCACCAGCTCGATGTGAAGAACGCCTTTCTTCATGGCACCCTCGACGAGACGGTCTACTGTCAACAACCGTCCGGCTTCATCGATCCCGACCACCCCGACTACGTCTGTCATCTCCACAAGTCTCTTTATGGCCTCAAGCAAGCTCCACGAGCATGGTATCATCGCTTCACTACCTACGCCCGCTCCATCGGCTTCACTCCATCTATGACAGACACGTCACTGTTCGTCCACCGCAACGGCTCCGACATCGCCTACCTTCTCCTCTACGTTGATGACATCATTATGACGGCCTCCTCCTCACGTCTTCTTCGCCACCTTTCGACGCGACTCCATGCCGAATTCGCCATGACCGACTTGGGCGACCTTCACTACTTCCTCGGCATCTCCGTCAAGCGCACCGCTGCTGGTCTTCACCTTTCCCAACGACGAGATGCGGTCGACCTTCTTCAACGCGCGGCATGACCGAATGCCATCCCACGCCTACACCGGCCGACACCAAGTCGAAGCTCTCGCTACCGATGGCGTTCCTCTCCGTGACACCGAGGCGACCGAGTACCGTAGCCTTGCCGAGCACCGCAGCACTCACCCTCACCGCACGGATCTCTCCACGCCGTCCGGCGGTGTGCCTCCATATGCACGCGCCACGAGATGTTCACATGGCATTGATTCGACGCATCTTGCGTTACATCAAGGGCTCGCTGGACCAGTGCTTCCTTCATGCCTCTCCGTCCTCCTCGCTCACGGCCTACACCGACGCGGATGGCGGGATGCCCGCTCGAGCACGTTCCACTGCTCTCGTGTCTTCTTCGGCGACAACCTGGTCTCTTGGTCCTCCAAGCGCCGTGCCACCGCCTCCGATCTAGCGCCGAGGCGGAATACCGAAGCCGTTGCTCATGCCGCCGCCGAGTCGTCTTTGGCCGTCAACTCCTTGAGAGCTCCACGCCCTCGCCTCGCGACGGTAGTCTTCTGCGACAACGTCAGTGCCGTCTACCTCTCGACTAATCCCGTACAACACAAGCGCACGAAACATATTGAGATCGACATTCACTTTGTTCGTGAAAAGGTGGCTCTTGGCCAAGTCCGCGTTCTACACGTGCCTTCTTCGCACCAGTTCGCCGACATCATGACCAAAGGGACCTGTTCAGCTCTTCGAGGAGTTTCGATCCAGTCTCTGCGTTCGCGAACCTCCCGCTGTGACTGCGGGGGGTGTTAGAGATAGCATGCCATCCGTTAGAGATAGCATCTAATCTCTTGTATTTGGAATGTACAGATTGCATTGTAATCTCTCCCGGTTATCCTCTCCGGGTATTTAATTGAATCTGGCCCGTACTGTTGTACGTGTGCTGAGCCAATCTCTCTCTTCCTCATCTCGTTTGCTCAACCAAACAAAACCACTCATCCGCCAACATCATCCCCAACCAACCCACTCCACGCCCGACCCCTCACCCATGGCCGGCTCCGGCGCCAGCGACGACGAGGTCGTCTACTCGTCTTCGAGGTCGACCGCGGATGACCACTGCATCCGCGTCTTCAAGAGCGGCCGCGTCGAGCGCTGCTTCGGCTCCGACCCCGTCGGCTCGTCCCGGCCTCCACTGACGCTGCCACCGGCGTCGCCTCCAAAGACCACGCCATCCCCCCCTGACGTCGCTGTCCGGCTCGACCTCCCGCCCGTCGCCAGCGAGAGCGGAGATGGTAACAGCAGACGGGCAGAAGCTTCCCCTCCTTGTTTACTACCACGGGGGCGGCTTCTGCCTCCACACGGCCTTCAACGCCGTCTTCCACGCGTACCTCACCTCCCTCGCGGCGCACACCCGGGCCATCGTCGTCTCCGTCGAGTACCGTCTCGCGCCGGAGCACCCCCTCCCCGCCGCCTACGAGGACTCGTGGCGGGCGCTAGGCTCGGACGCGTCCCACGCCTCCGGCGGCGCTGGCGAGGAGACCTGGCTCACCGACCACGCCGATTTCTCCCGCCAAAATCGCGCACAACATGGCGATGCGCGCCGGCGCCGAGGGGCAGCGGCATCGTCCTAGTCCATGTTGGCTAGAATTGAGCAATCAAACACACGTACGCAAGAAGAATTTTGGTGCTGCCTAGAACTGCAGTTTTTCATACTTATTTCCTCCCTTTATATAGCAATTAACAAGAGAAATTGAACTACTTAGGCCCCGTTTGGCACGGCTCCACTTCACAAGTGGAGCTGTTTTTTTTTTTTGCTTCAGCTCCACGAACAGCTCCACCGGTGGAGCTGAAGCTGTTTTGGTAGATTGTTTGGCAAAACAGCTCCACCTGTTTTATTATGCATGGTTGAGAGATGTCAATTGTCCAATATACCCCTGTCTATTTGGCTTGTAGTAACATCAAGAGCTGTATGTTTCTACATGATTTTTCATTCGAGTAAATTTGAATTCAAAAAAATTTAAAATTTAAAATAACACAAAGTATTAGCAACCAATATTTAATGGCGGCGGCGCTCCCTTCACGGTCGAAGACGAGAAGACCGAACAGAGGAACGGGAACGGGAGAATAGAAGAGCCGGTGGCAGATCGCGTAAATTCACGAAAGTACAAGGGCAGTGGCATGCGGGCTTGCGGATGGAGCCGGATGGAGCTACTTTTTTCAGCTTGATCTCGTATATATCTTTTGTCTCAGCATGTTTTAAGGGACTCCTTGAGTGGAGCTATTTTGTTTTACCCCGTTTGGCATAAAACGGCTCCAAACAGCTCCAGGAGCCGGTGGTGGAGCTGTGCCAAACGAGGCCTAAATGGCTGAAAACTGAACTACTAAATGGCTGATAACTGAACTACTAAATGGTTGAAAACTGAACTACTAAATGGCTAAAAAACTGACCTGCACTAACTTATCAGGGACCACCTGCAGCATCTTGCACACGACCTCGCCTTCAGTGATGTGGTCGCCGAGAAGCCGCAGATTATTGGCGAGGCCCGTGATGCACATCGAGAAGTCGTCGATGGCCTCCCCTTCCTTGAATGCAATATTGTTGAAGTCGCGTCGGAGTTTCTGCGCGTTCGCCTCGCGCACGCGCTCGACGCCCATCCGCATGATCTTGACAGCATCCCGCGCCTCCTGCGCGGAGTCCTTATTGCCAATCGAGGCCAGCATCTCCGGCGGGACAGCTCGAGCAATCGCTGTTAACGCCAGATGATCCACGCTGTACTTTGCGCCGCTGGGTTCGATGGCTCCCCACAAGCCTTGCGCCTGCAAGTTGATGCGCGTGAGCATCGCCCACTCGGGGTAGTTGGTCTTGGTCAACATCGGATACTGCACTGATGCCGACGCTTCCTTGACCACGCGCTCGATGACGACCTCGCGCTCTCGACCATTCTGTTGTCGCGAATGGCGAGGACCACGTGATGGCGACCGAAGGCGATCCAACCGCGGAGGTGTGACTGGCCTGTCTCCCACCGGAGCTGACATGGCCACCAGGATCCTGAACGGAGCTCTGATACCAATTGTTGGCTAGAACTGAGCAATCAAACACACGTACGCAAGAAGAATTTTGGTGCTGCCCAGAACTGCAGCTTTTCGTGCTTATCTCCTCCCTTTATATAGCAATTAATAAGAGAATCTGAACTACTTAGGGCATCTCCAATGGGTCTATAGCAGCTATCTACAAGAGAGTCCATGTCATCAACTGTCCTACGTGGAAGATATTAAATGAAGAAAGAGAACGCAGCTCTCTGACTCTAGAGATAGTCTATAGCACCAAACGAGGCAGCCTCCATAAATTCACATGTGTGCATGTAAGCATCAAATAGCTATCCTTATAGATAGTTCTTTAGAATGCTAACTTTAGTGTGTACTATATAGATGATGTGGAAGTCTTATAGTTAGTTGCTAGCTATAACCATTGAAGATGCCCTAAATGGCTGAAAAAACTGACCTGCACTAACTTAACACAATGCATTAATTCTGAACATTATGGATGGCATACATGCAGACTAGTAACAAACATGCAACTAGATTATCTAACAGTCCACCCCTACTTCTTGGGTCACGGCAAGGTGCCCTCCGAGGACACGGACCCCGCGATGGCCAAGAACGTGGGGAAGATGTGGCACGTCGTGTGCCCCGCGACCACCGGCGTCGACGACCCGTGGATCAACCCGCTCGCGGACGGCGCCCCGGCGATGGACGAGCTGGCGTGCGGGCGCGTGCTCATGTGCCTCGCGGAGACGGACGTGGTCCGCGACCGCGGCCGCGCATACTGCGAGGGGCTCAAGACGAGCGCGTGGGCGGGGGAGGTCCTTGAGGTGGCCCGGCAGGGCCATTGCTTCCATCTCTTCAACTTCACGTGTGACGATGCCGTCATGCAGGACGACGCCATTGCCAAGTTCATCAATCGGTAGAACTTACGGCCCCTCGATCTCATGGGTGGTAATAGATTGCATTGCGCACGCTGCTGGTTTTTGCTGTATGATATGTGTTCGATTTGCCTAAAAATTATTGATTCATTTGGAAAAAAAAATGTCTGAATTCGTGTTGTTAACTTCTAATTGTTGATCCATTTGGAAAAAAATTGTTCGATCACCGCTAGCTTCGAGCGGCCTGCCTGTATCTGGTCCGCCGATTTCAGATCGGCTGGCCGTGGTGGTGTATATCCATATATCCACAAATAGAATGCTGTTTGCCAGCTTCGAGATGTTTTCGCCTTAATTTGGGATGAACATTTGACGAGCCAAACTTCATGTCTTTTTTCTATTTTCCGGTCGAGTTTCTGACCAAACCAAGCACAGGTTCGCAACAGCCATTCAGCAATGACCGTGAGTGGATTTCGGGAAGTTGAGGTCAAGTAGCCCTCTTGTTTGTTGCTCAAACAATGTAGCTCAAACCTCAAATGTATATGAAGTCGTGCACAAAACTCTGCCCAAATAATTTTCGTGGCTTGCCTCGGTCGCCATTCACCAATCATTGCCGGGTTACAACAACTAGTCAAGCTAGAGCCTTGCATGGCATCATCTCTAACAGATATGGATGTGAACAAGTGCTTGGAATAGTGCCATTCCGCTATGACTTGCGGTATCAGGTAGGTATCGTCACTCTGGAAAAAACAGCTTGGTACATGGATACCAGTCTATTCGAAGCAGGTGAGATGTCATCGTCGTGTGGTACTTTTACCCCCATACGTTATCCATGTTGTGTTGGACCGCAAGGCGCGCCGATAAAAGGTTCACGCCTAATGTAGTAGATAACTTGATTTTTCCCTTCCGCGAAGGAAAGGCACCTTGCAGTCTTGCAGGATACAAGAATGTGGCCTTACCGTCTGCCGCGAACAGATGGAGGAAGAAAACAGCAGCTCTCAAAGCTGCCGTTCACCGATCGAAGGCGCAAGCAACGCCCAGCCGTATACAGGCACTCGAGCTCTTCGGGTACATAGGAAGGGCATGCCATTCAGTGAAGTTTAATAAAGCTTCGCTTATTTCGTCTTAAATTTCTATTTTCTGACTTATTTCTTACTATTCTTAATTTTATCTTTTTTGGCTTTTTAGTTTTTTGTCAGTTCTTTTTTTCCATATTCGTTTGTGTTGTCCATGATGGGTTAACATGTCTTTTATTTTTAAATTTTTTAAAATTTAGTTACGCTAAATAAGTCATCATCAACTATAGTATAATTTTAACTAGCTACAGTATAATTTTAATCATAAATCAGCTTATTTCAATCCAACTAATCGGCATCTAAATCGTATAGGATTGGATATAAAGTACGCGATCTCCTTTGATGCCCAGCTAAAGTTGCCGATTTGGCAGTCTCCATCCTACCCAACCGCCATTTCGCAGTCTCCTAAGCAGTAGTGCCAACACTACCACCTTAGCTCGCTAGTGCTATTGTCACGGGTGAACATTGCAACCTCAGCATTAATGCTGCCTGCCTCTTGTCCCCTTCCGTCCTTACAACCCACGATGAATTAGTAAAACCTTTGATGCCCATCTATAGTTGCGGATGGGTGAGTGCAAAACATGATTGCAGCATGAATCTTAAAGCAATACAATTGTACAAAGGACGTTAAAGCATAAACAACTTGCAAGCGAACCAAACCTTTTTGGAACATGTGGATTCTTCCATATAATTGAACAGTATCATACGAAATTCCTACATTCCAAATACGCCCACGCGGAACACGAACAAAACATCACGTTTTAACAACGAAGAAGAAATTAATACAAGTGAATAAACTTAGGTCATATTCGTATTAGCTTCTGTTTATGTCTTCTGCTTAAAAAAAAGTCAAAAATCAATACGAACATTCGGCTTCTCGAAACAGTTTTTACTCCTGTCACTACCATCTTACTTGAGAAATAAAGCAAGGAGTCACATCACTCATCTCGTTCTTACCATATGCACGTATATCCTCATTTTTTTTTGTATCACTTGTCTCTTTATACTAAAAATTACTTCTTTTAGTTACTATTATTTATTTTTAATCAAAATAATCAGCAAATATTAATACAAACAACCACATGTGGCTAGCAACTTTTCAAACCCTCCAATACTTGAGATGTCGGTTATCCAACGGTTCTGACTTCTGACGCCCATTGTAACAGCAGGAAGCTTCAGGCTGGTACGGAAATAGTGTATTAAAAGAGGCCAGAAAGACATCTGAACAGCTAAATTACTACGAGGTTTTCTAAGAAAAAGAATACCGAATAATTAGAGCAAGTACAATAATGGTCTTATAGCCAAGCTAGTCAACATTTTTGCTGATGTGGAGGAGAGAAGAGAGGAGAGAGATGAGAGCTTGGCTCTCATGCAAGCAACAAGTTGGGTACGGGAGTCTATGCAGTGGTGGGCCTAGATAATAAATATATGTGTGGAGGAATATAAAAGAGAATGTGAGATATGGTACTACATAATAATAAAAAACCTTTTGTAGATAAATTATTGTATAACTTAACTCTTATAATTTGATTTATAGTTAAACATTTAGCTCTATTATTGAACTTGCTCTTAATATCAGCACTTCCTTGTCCAGTTGTTTTCGTCCGATCATCCCAAAATGGTACAAATGGACGTGTCAGGAAGACATGAACATTGCGAGATTGACCAGTGCGTCTGACACACTGACTACAGCCGCTTCGGAGGGAACATTTGCTGCTCGAGCGCAGAACTGTTACCCTGCTTCTTTTGCACTCTACTGCAGCCGCAGTCACGGAAAGCATCGCAGCCAGACACCTTTCCCCAAAGACGCAGAACGGCAGAACAACTGAAGAATTCCCATATCCCCGAACACCTTTACCAAATTCACTGATCTCATCATGAACCCACCTAAAAAGAAGCAACAAAATCCAAGCGCTAAAAACAAAAAGAACATGTCGTGATTATCAATCCATCATGTACTGAAATCAGCTAGCTATCCTTGCAATCGCACATGGATGATGCATCATCCATGGCGTGGTGCTCCCCAGCTCGATCCTACTACTCCCGGCTCAAGTATCCAACCACGAACTTCAGCTCCTTGACGGACTTGGCGTTATTGGGCTTGTCCAGGAAGTAGACGTGGTCCTCGCCGGCGGTCTCGTATTGCACCACCTCTCCGTCCCACCCGCTGTTGCGGAGCGCCGCCGCGTACGCCTTCCCGCGCTCCTTGAAGTCGTCCAGGTCCGACACCGTCACGGCCACCCGCGAGCACGCCAGCTTCCGCCACTCCGCCGCCGGCATCGACAGCGGGTCCACCAGCGGGTCGTCGATGCCGTACTTCCCGTCGCAGATGAACGACCACGTCGCCTCGTACTTGTGCCGCTTCGCCGGGTCAGTCGTCTCCGCGCCCACCGGCTGCTTCCCCCAGAAGTAGGGGTCGAGGAGCAGGATGCCCGTGATGGCCGCGCCGCCCTCCAGGCCGCCCTCGTTCCCGGCGCGCATCGCCATGTTGTGCGCGATGTTGGCGCCGGCGCTGTCGCCGGTGAGGAACAGCCGGGAAAGGTTCCCCCGGTCCCGCAGCCATGGCTCCGGCCCGGCGTTGGCATTCTTGGCCACCCAGTTGAGCGCCTGCCACGAGTCCTCGTACGCCGCCGGCAGCGGGTGCTCCGGCGCGAGGCGGTACTCCACAGACACCGCCACGATGCGCGCCTTGGCGACGAGCGAGTTGAGGTAGTCGTGGTACTTGGGCGTGAACGCCGACTCGATGACGAACGCGCCGCCGTGGTAGAACACGAGGACCGGGAGCGCGCCAAGATCCTTCTTCTTCCCACCGGCCGCCGGGGGCACGTACATCCGGGCCGCGAGGCCAGTCCCGTGGTCGATGACGACGTCCTTGGACGTCACTCCCGTGGCCTCGTCGACGCCGGCGGGGACCCGGTCGGTGCCGTCCATCCTGTGGACGCGGCCGCTCTTGTAGAGGATGAGGAACGGCGAGAAGTCGAACGCCACGATGTTGTCCGGGCTCACGGAGCCGTTCCCCGGGGGCGAGCCGGGCGCCGGTGGCAGCCGCGCTCTGTGGTGGCGCGGGAGCAGGAAGACACATAGCAAGATAGCAGCGAGGAGGAGGAAGATGAGTAGAAGCAAGGCTAGTTTGGCGAGAAGCGGGAGGCTGGCGAGCTGTCGCTTGATCTTGGCGACCATTCTAGCACCTGCTGCAACTAACCTGACAAGGAGCAAGCGGCAAGCTGGAAAGCGAAAAAAAACAACTTTGATCTGGGAGTTTGGTAGATGAACCTAAATAAATACTTCTTGTCTGTCGAAAGGATCAAGATACAAAAATTGCGAGGTTGTGCTTGGAGATGATGCTGCTTGTGTTGTGGGAGATTTGGGTGGTGATGGGATTGAATGTGAGGAGACCTTTGTTTGGTGATGGTGGTGGTGGTCCTGGACTGGTGGAGCACCACATCCCAAGGGTGGAGGGGAAGACACCCAACTGGTGCCGGTCAACTGTTTTGTGGTGTCGGGACCCCGGATTTTCAAACCCGGACCCTCTGTGTATTACTGCACTAGTCCCAGATCAAAGCTAGTGCACACAGTTAAACAGAAATAAGTACATCACCAGCATCGTATTAATACAATAATTGAGAGTACTGACCGAAAGGTCTCATTATTACAACCGAGGTTTTAAGACCTCACACACTCACAAAAACACAGTGAGCGAAATAAATCCGGCGAAGACCCATCAATACGCCACGAGCAATTGATGGGGAAGCGCGACCTAGAACTCCGGAAGCCTTTATCGAATCCACACGCCAAGTAGTCGTAGTCTCCTCTTGAGCTTCATATTCCTCTGAGAATTATTTTTGAGTGCAACGCGTGAGTACATAAAGTACTCATGCAAGTCTTGGGAAAAATGCAATAGATGCAAGGCTTGACAAAGGAAGGCTATATGGTTCTTTTGCACAAAGCAATATTTGAAATCTCGATTACTACTAATTATTTTGAAGGCATCCATTTAATAAAGTAAATGTTTTAATGAAACTATCAATAATTCTATAGTGAAGGTTCCATCTACCAACACTAGCTTAAACAACTTGAACAAGTTTAATATTGCAGGTTACATCCACCCTCTCTGCTCCAATCGCCAGATTCCCTTCCGAGAGTTCCTCCACTCTCGGAATACAAAACTTTGATTTTAAAACCAAAACCAAAATCTACCATGTGAATGCATTCCTTGCGCCTTGACCGTAGGCACGGCTATTCGAATAGTTTTACACTCTGCAGAGGTTGTACAACTTTACCCACAAGAGATAAATTATCCTAAAAGTCACACGCTTCCTTGGCATGAGACCCGGATAAAATATCACAAAGTCTTTACCTTACTCTAATCTAGCTAGATACCACCCACGAGGTTTCACCGCAGTAGGCTAATCGCCCAAACCAAGCCCTCTTGCGCCATATGAGTACTGATAAATCCTGTCCCTCACTGTGGATAACCACCCATCCCCGGCACCCACTTTCCACTGGTGGCACCTAAACTAGACTATCATAAGTTAGTCGGCTGGTCGTACCCATATAGACTTGTGGTTGTACGGTAGTGCTCGATCGGACAAACACAAGCGTCGGTCCTTAATTGACTAGGGTGGAACATACACTTAACAAGATCTCGTGCTAATCGCACCAAGCCAAATCAACCATCCACCCTAATCTAAATCAACTTTGACATTTTATTTTATTTTAAAAGATCGTGGCAACTCAATTACCACTTCATTTATAAACACAAGGGTATTTCCATAAATCATAATTTCCCATTTTCATAATGTCAAAGGTATTTAATTAGCATGACTAAGCATTACACTACCATTCTAATATTCACAAAGATTAATATTAATCTCATTATTGAGACAAAGGAAGTTCTAGGGTGACAAAGGTACATGGCAATCAATGTCAAATAAGGGCATAACAAAGTTGGAATAACTAATTCCTAAAGATTTGAACTAGTGGTTTTATGTAAATAGCAATGCACATAATTTAAAATATTTAAAACATTTCGAAAGCATAGGTTCAAGATGATCAAAGGAGACTTGCCTTCTTGTGCACTGTTTGGTCCTTCTTGCTGCGGCTCGACAAACTCTTCGCGACGTCGGGTTCTACGCGCAAACGACAAAACAAACAAAACAAATTCAAATAAAATTCAAATGAAATCCAAAAACTGCAAAACCAGAACCAAAAGATAGAGCTCAATTTTAGATGAATATAGGAAGAAGAATCGGGTCGATCGGAGCTCGGACGAAGGAGAACGAGCGATCTAAAGTTTGCCGGGCGAGAAAATGCTGAAATTACAGATGTTACTGTTCATCCGAGAACAGTAATTTTGGCGAGAAGGCTAGCGCTGGCGAGAGGAGGCATGGGAGGTGAATCTAACTAGCAAAATGGGTTGCTAGGGACCTAAGGCACACATAGGCAGTGACGGCACGCCAAACGGAGTATGGTGACGGCACGGGCGGCTACAACGACATGGGTAGAAGAGAGGAATAAAATCCGGGCATGGAACATGGAGAAGTAGGGTGAGCACGGGCTAGAACGTAGCTTGGCGAAGTTAGGAAAATTGTTGGCTCGGCCAAAGACCCACCGGAGATGTCGCAAACGACGTTTGAACGACGTCGGGAAGGGTAAAGGAAAAACTTAATATCTTGGTGCTCGGTGAACGGAATCTAAAACCACTTGGAAGGTAACTACCTGGGATGGTTTGGCACGATGTGACGCGAACGGATTGGGGAAAACACCACCGGATAGATGGGGGACACGCGATGCCATTGACGGCCATGGCGAGGTTCGGAGGCGAAAATTTGTGGAGGCTTTTTGGGGAAAAGGGAGTGAGCACGGCGTAGAACGCGATGAGGCAAGTCTAAGAAAAATTATGGCAAGGGCTGAAACTTACCGGAGATGACGAATCGACGTCGGGAAGCGCTCTTGACCTAGATTGGGGAAAACTCGATTCCGGGAGATTGGCTGCACCAAAACCAAATTAACTTGGCAAGATGGTAGATGGCACATGATGGCACAATGTGACGCGAAAGAATCACGGAAAAACTCACCGGATTGCTCGAGACGCGACGAGCAAATCCGAGACCGAAGGGCCTCGATGCCGACGGCGTCCTGACCTTTGAGGGAACTTGCCACGGCTTGGGATGGGTTTAGGGGTGCCAAGGGGTCCTATTTATAGGCTTGGGAGGGGTAGAAACCGACTCTAATTCATGGATTTCGGTTTAGAGTTCGTTTCAGAAAATTAGAGATAAAAGGCAAACGGATGAACGAAATGGAAGGAGGCCAGTTGGGATAGATTCCTTGCGTGATTTGGCACAACTTTCCTTTTGGGAAGACATTGAGATAAGGTCCGGATTGGAAGTTATGAAGAGAGAGAAAAACGGAAGAAAACGTGTACAGAGAGATCGATCGGGATCGAGCAGGTCGCGCTGGGGACGATGGATCTCTCTCCTCTTTTTTTTTTTTTGGAAATTTCAAATTGAGCTTAAACAAACTCCGAAAAATCCCAGAAAAATTCACAGAAGCTTCTGGAGATATTTTGGACTTAATAAAAATATTTCCAACTACTGTTGGTATTTAATTTTCATACTTGAAATACTTTTTAATTTCAAACATACATTTTTTTTTGTACTCCAGAAAATTCAGAAAATCGAATAAAAGCCAAATAAACTTCAAATAATTATTTTGAACTAGGATTTTCATATAAAACCAAAATATCTTTTTATTTAATAATAATTTTAGGTTTTACTTAAAATACTTTTCAAATCTAGTTTTTTCAAAAACCAAAAATTCAGGGCAAATCTAAATAAAACTCAAATACTTTAAAATAATTAATTTGAAATTACATTTTTCCAGAAAGCAAATTTTGGGATGTGACATGTGGAGCGGTCTGGATTCACAATTGTTGATGCCGAGTCTGCTTCCTGTATTTGCCTTTTTTCCCCCAAAAAAACTCTTATTTCAGGTGTCAGGAATTTGTTTTTTTCCCTGATTTAAGGGTTATTGTAGAATTTTATAGCCCTTTAAAGTGAAGAAAATACTTTTAATCTCAACAGATGTTTGTAGATACATAGATATCTCTCATAATATGTCAATTATCAGCAAAGCCAATTCAGTGCAAAATTTCCCCAATTTTGAATGGTTTTGTGTTTGTGCCCTGCGAAATTTAACTACTCCGACTCAATCTCTCATCGCTGAAACGACTGTGGTGCTACGCCCCCGCTGCTCTCCAGGTGGTGTAGCCACTACATCAATTTTACGGGGAGGCGACAGTGTTGAGGCAGGAGACGATGAGGGATGGTGGGATTGGCAGAGATTGGAGGAGGCATTGGTCCTATCTTCTATGGAGTGGAGCTAGGCTGCAATGAGCTGGGGGCGTTGGAGGACGCTAGGTCACCCATAGAGGACGGTCTGCACTTTGTGGAGTTCCTGTAGCTGTTGGAAAAGATGAGGATGCTATTGTGCAAACTAGGCATTGAGATGGTGAGAGAAGGATAGGAGTGGCGACGTCCAGAGGCGAAGAAAATTATGACTGAGGGTTGGTATAGGGAAGAAAAGGAGGAAGGGCATAATCGTCTTTTTGCAGCGACGGAAAAGGCAAATTCAATTGAAACTGGGAAAAGAAAAGTTTTGAAATGGTAATTTGTGATAGTTTCAATATTTGGAGTGGCGTTTCATAGACGCTATTCTTTTAACATATGACGCTATTCTTTTAACATATGTCAATCTCAACTAGAAAACACTCTCTACAGTGGTATTTTGCGAATTTTCCTAGTTGAATCACCTGCTGTCCTCTTTGTACGAGATCTAAAATTCCATCGTTCAATCTTATTCAGTTTTCAGATGGCTACCTGCTGTCCTCGAAAGAAGAAAGGAAACAAAAAAAAATGAAAAAAGTTAGTGCAAGGCGTGTTGTTCTGGGAAACTCGAAAGTCGAAACGTGTCGAGACTTTTGAATTGATAGATCCCCAGGTTCCTAACACAGGCTGTAAGACGGTGAGTACACCAACTCTAGCGAGCACTTCGATCTGCAGAGTGGTACGGTCTGGTGATTGTTGGTACCAATAGCTTTTTTTTACTCAGACTAGTTAAAGATCTGTTACAATAAAATCATAAATATAGTGAGATAAAATTTACTATCTAGCTAACTTCACACATCAAATATTAAAGAGCAAGCGACAGAGATTGAAGGTGGAAAGAATGCGCGAGGAGATGGAGAAAGTAGAAGGGATGAGCGGTTGTATCTTGAGAGAGAGACGAATATTTCAGATCAAATCGGATGGTTGAGAAGAGAGGAAAGATAATGAATCAACTATCAACTTACACTTTTTATAATAGTAAAGAAATATGTGAATAGTCGCATCCAACGGTTCGGTGATACCGCGAGATACGTGTTCACTCCAAAGGCGTTGACCGGATCAGACCACACCAGATTTCTCTCTGGTGGCGATCCCATGGCCCAGTTCTAATCAAACGGAGGAGAAACGGGAAAAAAGATGCCCTCCTCCCTTCCAGAAGCGTCGCGTCGGGTGTTCTTCGCCGCACTCCTCGTCGCTGCGCTTGCCGCTCGGCTCTTCCGCTTCCCGATCCGCAGCCTCGTTCCCAACGCCACAGAGCCAAAGGCCGACGCCGCCATGGACGCCGGCTCCGAACTCGAGTACGAGATGCCCGGCGTCCTGCGCCTGTACAAGAGCGGGCGCATCGACCGCTTCGACGGCACCTACACCGTCCCGCCCTCCCCCTCCGGCGACCCCGCCAACGGCGTTGCCTCGAAGGACGTCGTCCTCGACCCCGCCGCTGGCATCTCTGCCCGCCTCTACTTGCCCGCCGTCGCCGCGGCGGAGCCCGGCAAGAAGCTCCCCGTCGTCGTCTTCTTCCACGGCGGCGCCTTCATGGTCCACACGGCCGCCTCCCCGCTCTACCACATGTACGCCGCCTCCCTCGCCGCGGCGGTCCCCGCCGTCGTCGTCTCCGCCGACTACCGTCTCGCCCCGGAGCACCGCGTCCCGGCCGCCTACGACGACGCCTTCGCCGCCCTCAAGGCGGTCGTCGCCGCATGCCGCCCGGACGGCGCCGAGCCCTGGCTCGCCGAGCACGGCGACGCCTCCCGCGTCGTCCTCGCAGGCGACAGCGCCGGCGCCAACATGGCGCACAACGCGGCGATAAGGCTGCGGAAGGAAGGCATCGAGGGCTACGGTGATAGGGTCAGCGGCGTGGCGCTCCTGCACCCATACTTCTGGGGGAAAGAACCGCTGGGCGGGGAGTCCACCGACACCGGCTACCGCGGCCAGTTCGAGGGCACGTGGGAGTTCGTCTGCGGTGGCAAGTTCGGCCTCGACCACCCGTACGTCAACCCGGCGGCGTCGCCGGAGGAGTGGAGGCAGCTCGGGTGCGGCCGCGTGCTGGTCACCACGGCGGAGCACTGCTGGTTCGTGGAGAGGGCGCGAGCGTACGCGGAGGGGATCAAGAAGTGCGGGTGGGAGGGCGAGCTCGAGTTCTACGAGACAAAGGGCGAAGGGCATGTCTACTTCTTGCCCAAGCCCGAGTGCGACAAGGAGCTTGCCGTCGTGGCCGACTTCGTCAGGCGCTGTTGAGGTTGCTTCGCTTGTTCGTCCGGTGAGTGATTCAGTTATAAAGGAATAAACACATTTTGTGATTTGGTCTTTATGGATAAGTTGCAAAATCGAAAGCAAAATGATACTCATGATCTTTTGTTGATTCTGAATTTCTGATGTGCATCAAGATTGCTAAAGAATTTTGCATCTACAGAACTTTTTTTGTGCCAACCGGTCGTGATTCGCGTGATTAAGGCCAACTAGCAGCATCTTCTCACTGTAGAATATTGACCAGAAAAGTGTTAATCATGTTGGGTTCTGTAACCTTTACAGTTGGTATTGTCATGTGCTTGAACTCCTAGAGTAGACGAGCAACTTGTTGTTAAAGTGCAGCTTGTGTAGTAGAGTATATGAGATAAAGAAAGGTATCAGATATTGTAGAGCCCTGTTCTATTTCACACTGAATTTTGCTTATAAGCATTTTCAACTCAACAACTCATGAAACTTCATCTCACAATTTAACAACTCAAAACTCACACAGCCAGAAATTGATCCATTTCGATCACCCTTTCTCCACTATTTGTTCACAAACAATTTTTGATATGCTTGCAATAGGAAAGAACAGTTTGATTACACTTTCAATGGGAAGGGAGCTGTACATATAGCACACGCTCGCATCTAATTCAGTTACCGAAAGGACTGCCACCACCCGGTCCATCAGTGCCAAAGACTCGTCACACTCCGGCTTGTGGAGGAAGAACACATGCTCCTCCCCCATTCGATTCCAACCACTCCATGCCGCGCTACCCGCTCGCCTTCATGGCCTGATAGTACGCCGCCGCCCTTGGCCGTGCAATCTCTCTCTCGGCAGAGCAGACAAGCAGCTTCCGCCATGCCAACTTCTGCAAGCTTGGAGCTCCTTCTGCCATCGGGTTCAACCTGGGACCCTTCTGTGCATTCTGGACATATTAGGGACCAGAGCTTCTCCATTTGTTCTCTCATGTCCATGGCCTCGCCACCGACTGGTTCCTTCCCTCCAAACATAGGATGAAATATGATAGCCCCCTCTACCAGTGCCCCAGGGGGTAAACCATCCTGAATGCCGTCCATGATTGCTATGTTGTGAACAATGTTTGCGCCTCCTCTGTCGCCGGCCTAGAAGATGCGGCCGGCATCACCTTGCTCCGATAGCCATGGATCAGCCTTTGATGCCGCCCAATTGAGCGCCATCCAGGAATCATCGTAGGCTACCGGAAGTCTTACTACGATTACTCCTTGATCATAAGTCTCTCTACGGCCACATGGTCGTTGGTCTTACTGTGAGTACTCTTTAGTCGTAAGTCTCTCTACGGCCATATGATCGTAAGTCTTACTGCGGGTACTCCTTAGTCATAAGTTTCTCTACGGCCACAGTCGTAGATCTTACTGCGACTACTACTTGGTCGTAAGTCTATCTACAACCACATAGCTGTAGATCTTACTGCAACTACTCCTCGGTCGTAAGTCTCTCTACGATCACATAGTTGTAAGTTTTACTGCGACTACTTCTTGGTTGTAAGTCTTGCTATGACTATGTACTCGTAAGATGTCCTACGACCTGGTCATAGACTTTTCTACGAATAACCTATCTAGTGCCTCATAGAGTCGCTTGGCAAGATGGTTAGAACATGCGCTTATCTCTAATAACCACACACGATCTCCCTTTGACAACAACGTTGTATGACGAACTGCCTCCACGTCTTTCTGACAATAACTTTCGTTAGATAGTTATCTCTCAAACTGATGAGACGCCTTTTGGCGCAAGACAGCTACCATCATTTGGCCAACTATATAAAGGATTACATTGGAGAAGAAAGGAGGCAGATCGAAGCAAGAGATAGTGCAAGGCATTTCTCATTACACACTGTAATTTTCCTCTCTGAGCAATAGCAACATAAGATGTAGGGTTATTATTCTCTCTAGAGAAGGTTCGAACCTGTATAAAAATTTCCTTGTTCTCCTTCTGCATTACTAGATCTTAGTGATAAGAGTTTCCCCTGAATCCTAACAAATCATACGTATGATCGGTATTAAAACATCGACACACCTCCGATGATTGCTTCCCCATGCAAATTCGGCACCGTTGAACAGCCTCCCAGCCGTGAAATGGTAGTGGTGCTATGGCATGCCCACAACTACGGCCAGCCATTCTACATGTTTGAAAATCATGGTTCATGTATTCAATTCCACCTTTTCTTCATTGCCCAAAATCATTAGTACGAATGGATCCAAAAAAATCTGCCATGTTTTTGTGCACTTCCTTTATTGTCGGTTGCACAACATCGGGGATAGGAGGGAGGAGGATGTGGTGGTGAAGGGCACGAGCATGGGTGATGCAGTGTTGGTGAGGAGGATGAAGGCGGTGTGGTGGGAAACGATGAGGGAGGCATGGCCCTGAGCGAAGTGGTATGAACAATCCTTACAGAAACAAGTTACACAAAGAATCCAATTCCATCGAGCGATATGAACACATAATACTTATAACATGTCAACGATTAACTAGCACGGTGGTCCCACTACCGGTTAGCGGGCGGGGGTCAAAGGGAAGCACCCTTCGTGGGTTGAGGGCAGTGATCCACAATACCAATCTATTAGCTCTATATGGCTATGCACTGCGGTCCACGTCGATGGCGGTGTCCCATTCGATACGGGTAATGTGTGATGTGATCGTGAACAAGCGCATCAGATCATGTGGTGCTACTAATTCATACCTTCTACAAACTCATCTACTAAAGTCAAAGCTAATTGATCTTATCAATTAGTGCCTAAACCAATCTGTCAATATGAACTGATCTAAGCTATCATATCAAACTAGTGATTGATCTAATCTACTACTACTGCATACCAACTATATGCAACCAATCTAGATCATATACTACACAACCTCACTGATACCACTTTTTGGGATTACAGGTAGGTTACACTAGTACAAATTAAAATTTGTACCGCGTAAGCTAGGAAGCCATGCAAGTAAGAGATCATAGATCATTACAACTAGATGTGCAGTGCAGCGAAAGAAGAGTTGAAGCAACCTGGTTCAATGTAGCGTGCATTGGTGTAATGGAAGTAGTCGATCATCCAATGTCTTTAGAAAGCGATCCCTGAAGTCGATTATTCTCTAGCGGTAATCGATCTTCACAAGCCGATCGTCTTCTTCTCTGATCATCCCGATCAGGCCCGCAGTAACAACAACGCCTCTATCGAAGTCCACACATCTAGGGATAGAATATTGTGCACCAGTGTGCTAGCACCAATGCGCACACTAAGGCCTTTAGAAGGATGAGGCTATGGTTTTGGTGGGTGGTGCGATGTCTCTCACTTTTTTATAACATAATGCACCTGTTTTTGTAGAGCCTTTGACCAGATCCTTATCCAATACAAGTACAGATTGTATCCCACTCAAAGTTTATCATCTATATCCTTTTTTTTCAAACCGTTAAGTGTATGACCATATACTTAGTTGTAACCAAGAAACACCTTTTCAATTACTAGTCGATAGCGGTCCCTAATAGGATATATCGATCTTCAAATATACACAAAGATCAAACTGAATGACTCTTATGCAATATGATCTGTAACCAGGTCTTAGTTACTCACAATCAATTTATAACTCTTTACGACCAGTTCGTATCTGGTTACGACTAGTCTATATCCCATATGACCAATTCGCATACCAGTTTGTGATATGTCCGACTAGTGGGCCAGCCTAGGAGAGAAAAAAAGAGGATTTTAGGGTTTTTAAATTGTAATTTTAGAAATACTAGGAAAATCTAAATAAGTTTAGAAAATAGCAAATAGAGCCAAAAATTCTAAAAAAATTCACAGAAAATTCTGAGATTATTTTGGACTTAGGAAAATTATTTTCAACTTAAACTTGGTTTTTATTTTTATATATAAAATACATTTAATTTTTAGGGAAAAAGGAAAAACCTTTTTTAAATGAATAAAATCATGGAAATTTTTTTAAACTTAGGGAAACCCAAATAAACACTTATTTTTATTTTTTTAATTTAATTAATTTTTGAAATAAAGAAGCTAGGCTATTACAAACGGATACTTCATCATGGTTGATACTTCATCAACGCTCGACCACCTCGTGGTTGTGCCTTCATCGACACGTATGACCACCTCATGGTTGGGACTTTATCGACGCTCGCTCGACCACCTCGACTTCATCGTCGACGCTCATTCGACCACTCGTGGTTGGGACTCCGTCGACGCTCGTCCGACACCTTGTGGTCGGGACTTTGTCGACACCCACGACCATGTTCGACACCTCGTGGTCGGGAATTCATTGACGTTGGCTTGACCATCTCATGGTCATGGCTTCATCGGCAATTGTTCGACCGCCTCAGGGGTCAAGACTTTATCGATGCTCAACCACCTCATGGTCGAGTCTTCATCGACACTCATCCGACCACCTCGTGGTCACAGCTTCGTCGATGCCTGTCCGAGCAGTGGGGGATGGACTGCGCTCCAGGTCTTCATCCCACCATTGACTTCGTCGACGCTCGTCCGAAGGTTGGAGGATGGACCGCGCGCGCCTCAAGTCCTCGTCCCACTGTTGACTTTGTTGTTGCCCACGACCATATCATGGTCGACGTAGTCGTGAGGCCTTCTACGACTACCTCATGGTCGAGACTTTGTTGACACCTATGACCACCTCGTTCGAGTCCGACCCCCTCGGGTCGAGACTTTGTCATCAACACTCGTCCGACCACTTGTGGTCGTGACTTCATCGACGCTCCTCCGACACCTCATGGTCGGGACTCTATCGATGCCCACGACCACGTCATGATTGACGTAGTAGTGAGGCCTCCTAGGACCACCTTGTGGTCACCAACTCCGTCGATGCTAGTCCGAAGCATGGGGACAGAGTGTGTGCACAAGTCTTCATTACGCTACTGACTTTGTCGACGCCCATGACCACATTTTCATCGACGTAGTTGTGAGATGCTTTACAACCACCTTGTGGTCGTGTCTTTGTCGACACCCGTCTGACCACCTTATGGTCGCATCTTCGTCGATGTATACGACCACGCCATGGTTGACCCTTCGTTGTGCCAGTCCAAGGGTGGGGGTGGACCGCACACTTCAAAGCTTTCGTCTTGCCGCTGACTTCGTTGACACTTGTGACCATCGTGCGGTCGCATCTTCGTCAATGTATATGACCACGACGTGGTCGAGACTTCACCGATGCTTGACCACCTCGTGGTCATGCCTCCGTCGACACTCGTTCGACCACCTCATGGTTGCAAGTTCATCAACGCCTGTCCAAGCGATGGGGGACGGAGTGCGCGCTTCAAATCTTCATAAATAAAACATGATAAGAAAAACATGGCAAAAAATAAACAATGTAGCATAGTAGAGATACAATTTGAGTATCTAAATAACAAAGATTGACTCTCTATCCTATCTCATTATTTCTTCATTGATAGTTGGACAAAAACCAGAAGCTACAAATATAATATATGAGAGTAAATCAAAGAGGTGTATGAATACATGAAGTTTACATTTATAAGAAGCTAACTTACCACTAGCATGAGATAGTTGCTTCTTATATGACCTCATCCCTTGAAAAGGCTCCAAAATCTTATCATTATTAATGTTTGTAAATATGTCTCGCTCAGTATAGCATACCATGCTATGATTCATCCACTCATTATTCATCTTATTCTGCAAATTAGTCTTAATAATCTTTATAGCTGAGAAGGCTCTTTCTACAATTACTATTGCCACTGGTAAAATCAAGGCCCATTCACTGAGACCATATACCAATAAAAAAATGTATGTCTATCAATATAAACAATCTTCACATCAAGATTTTCAAGGTCAGTGTAATTTGTAAAATCTAAATCATCTCTCACATTAGCAATAAATATACCAAGTTGGTTCCTAAGGACTACACAATCATATTGGGAGAAGTCAGCAATATACATCCTAACAAGTTCAATTAATTTGTCCTCATCAAAGTTGGCAAAATAATTTTTTGGATCAAGGCAAGCAATGAACTTCAATAATTGGGTTGATCTTTCAGCAAAGTGATTATTCATCTCAACAATAATTTGGTCTTGCGCCACAATAAATATTTCATAATGAAAATGAGAATAGTAAGTTACCATTTGGCCACCATGACCCCTAACCGGTATTGTATCAATCATATTTGGCACAATGAACTTATGTTGGAGACTAAAGGCACTTGTCTCTTTGAAAAGTTCACCCCACCTATCATTTGTTATTACCTCAATTGTCTTTAATGTGGTCCTAATGAGCTTTATGGCACAAACAATGTTTTGATCTTTCATTTGCAAGCATTGTGATAGATCATTAGTCTTACCCAAAATTTTGATCATAAGATGCAATATAAGTACAATTCAAAGCTCTCTATTTTTTTTCCAACAAATCTGAAGTTGTGGTTTTCTATGTTGCACTAGTGGCATAATCACTTAAATTCTCTAATATCTCTAGGACCAAATCCCACATGAGAAGAAGATGACACAAGATTTTATGATGTGAGCCCCAACGAGTATCGTTGTGCCTTGCAAGGTTAGTTTGTTGGTTTTCCCTCTTTCCTGAAAAATTTCACCGGTCTCTAATTTGTTCACAATTTTTATCATAGTGATCTTAGCCCAAGTGATCCCTTTTGTTACAAGAAGCATTAATGATGTTTATAATCATGGTGGCATTGTTAAAGAAATCCAAAATAAAAGAGTTAACACTTGGCAATGTAAATAACCACTAATTGCAACTGGTAAGTAAAACAATGGACATAAAATGCATATAGATTCTCATCCAATATGCATTTTTGTGACCCATAAAATTGTCCTCTTATATTTGATGCTTCATCATATCCTTATCATCGCAATCTATAGATTGATAAGCCATGAAACTGGAGCATACCATCTAATGCTAGTTTTAGCAAAGACGATGTCGTGTAAGAAACATGTTGAACCCCAAGAAACCTCTCTATCACATGCCCTTTGTTATTGGCGTACCTGCATGGACCCATATGCAAATACTCTCTTCCAGCAGTATCTCTGATATCCATATCCAAATCCTCATTTGGTTTCCAAACCCCAGAATCAGTAACAATGTCTTCTCGACTAAATTGAGCATGAGGAATTTTTTAATGTGTGTTACTAGCTCCTGTTTCTACTATTTCTGGAATTGGAGGGCATTGGTTGGATTGTGATTGTATTGGACAATAAGATGACAATATCTTGGTGCTCTTCATTTTGTATTTCCTACAATAAGCACAAATTCATTATTCACTAACTAATTCAAATGTTCAACAATATGCATTGAAGTATGCATTTCTATTTCACTATATGCACAACAGCAAGGCAACAGTAAGAAAAGATGTTCCTGCAAATGGAAAAGGTGAGCATAAACTATCATGATCAACAATACAAAGTTAAGTTTAATAAGAATTAAGTTTAATAAGGGTCAGATGATCATTTGGGAATCAACATTATAGAATATTAAAGTTTATCAGCAACCGATGCCAACTCACACTAGCTAACAAAAGTTACTACTAAAAACAGAAAGACAACAAACTCAAAATACTTAAAAGCTAAATCGTCACATGATCCAAATAATCTAAAAAATGGCAAACAAAACCAAATCTAAAAGTATTCTCACCAGATCAGATCTAACACACATAATAGCAATCACACACGTAATTAACATAACACGCATAATAGCAATCACACACATAATTAACAAGTAGCAGTCCACAATGGAGAAAGGAATCGACCTTGGAGGTAGCCGGGGAGGGGGCGGTGGCGTGGTGTGAGGAAGCTAGCCAGGAGGGCGGCGTAGCGTAAGGAAGCTGGCTGGTAGGGTGGCGTGGTGCGAGGAAGCTAGCCAAGAGGGGGATGACAGTGCGGTGTGACGTCTGAGCTGGGGGCGGCAGCGCAAGACGATTGGGAGGGGGTGTGACCGAGTACGGGAGCCGAGCTGGTAGGGTTTGGCTTTGGCACTTGCCATTTGGGCGTGCAGTGCCATGCGTGACCTCTTTTGCATGAGCGCGACGCAGGGGATGGGTTGGGGCAATTGGGAGACTGGGAGAGGACTGAGCTACTGTCAGACCCAGATTTTATAATCCGGAATCTCATGTTTAATCGCACTATTCCTGGATCGATAGATAGCGCACACGATTCTGATTCGAATATCAAAGTACATATCATGCGGAAATGTAAATATAATAGTAGACTTACTCATGGGCGATTAGGCGAAATCAATAAATTGCAGCGGAAGAACGAAGCACACAGTGGGACCTTCGGACATGCCCACGTGCAACCAAGCGGAGGTTCGCGACCTAGCCCTTGACATCTTCATCTTCTTTTCCATCTTGTCCAATCTTGTTGCTTTGGCGCGCGATGCGGCTCTTGATTCTGAATTTTGTCGCAAAGCGGCGTGAGCACTCACCCCCGTGCTCGCGAGCCAATACAGAATGCAAGTAAATAGTATGCATGGCTTAACAAAGGAGAGGCTCGGGTTATTTTATTTGCCAAAAATCGCTTTTAGCGGCATTATTACTCTTATTTAATCAAAGTGTTATTCTCATACCCAACTCTTGCTACAATTGACAAACTTGACTTAATCCCCAAAATGCGCTTTCTTTATTATCTGATGCCTAAAACTCCAAACAGCAGGTATCATCATTTATTTAATCCACCGATCATTCTTTGTATTTTGAATTACTAATAATCCAATCATGTCATTACTATTCATCAGCTCTTCACCTCCGAATTCTAATGATATCTATTTTCAAATCCACCGATATCATTCGTATTTAATCCTTTTCATCGTTGCTTCAAAACCATACTCCAATAATCAATCTCATTTTCCATTACCTATCACTAGCTAATCCACAAATGTATCTCCACCGAGAATTCAATTTACCGAGATTATAATCCACTAATTGTTATGAATCCACCAATCTTCTCAGAGATTCAATTTTTCCTTCGAGTAATTGATCAATTTCTATTAATTCCCGTTATCGCCAATATCTTCTAAGAATGTATATTAATCAAGAGCAATCCAACAATTTAACTTTGCAATCTCTAATTCTCGAATTGCTTCACTATTATATATCCACCAAGAATATCACTAATCAAGAATTATACTCCAATACTTGTATTATTTTCACAAATTCTGAAAGTTCAATTTGATCATTTATCTAGCTTATCTATTCAGCTAAGCCCCACTAATTTATTTCTACCACAACCCACACTAGCATTTTCTTATCATAATCGACCTGAATCCACCAATACCTTTATGCATATACTAAAAACATCAATTTTCTTACAACCTGTTTATTCTACCCATAATTTAGGTTATAAGATTAGTAATGCCACTATTTGAAATACAATATATAAAATTCCCGAGACCTAGCGCTTTTGAAACAAATCTTAATGCTCAAGGGATATTAACTTGATCTACCATACATATGGCATTACACCATATGCCTGATATTTCCATAATTTTTCCGTACATATGGCATCACATCATATGACATTTTTCAGCGTTATAACCGCTTAACTTACCACTGGGACGACACCGGGATAGTTCAAATCGGGACGATCCTTCGCCCTTCACTTTTCCATTCCCATTCATGAATCATTTTGAAATAGAACTATATCTGGTTAGGTTCCCATGTCCGCCCTTGACCGTGGGCACGGCTATTCGAATAGTTTTGACTCTGCAGAGTTTGTACACTTTCACCACAAGAGACAATAAACTCATTGCCCCACACGATTCCTTAGTCATGTGGTTGAGCAGACCATCACAGTGACTTTTCAAAGTATCTAGACCCTTTTGTCATCTCACCCCATGGGAGACTGCCCACTTGCGGTGGGTCCCATATGTTGCACGGATGTTTCCCACGACTACTAGCGTCACGGGCTCCACTCCCCTCTGCGCTAGCACGACGGGAAACTTCACCCTCCACTCGGTGTCCCTTTAGGCCTTCCCTTGCCCCTGCATAATTACTTCTCTCCCTATTAGTGAGATGAGTCCGAGTTTTCGATAAATCTACTTAGCCAAGTTGTACTTTCTGAGACTTGTGGTTGTCTTGCTTTTACACGGGTGACATGACAAGATTCGGTCCTTAGGGTTATCTCAAGGTCTATCAATAACTCACTTTGTGCTTCCACTGCACCACATATTCACATTTAATAACTCACTTTGTGCTTCCACTGCACCACATATTCACATACTCGAACTAGTCCGCCGGATATTTAAGCATGTTGAGATTTTTGGAGGGTATAAAATAGTCATGTCAAATATACGATCATTCCCACCATGATTGCCCAAACCATTTTCTCATTATTAAGCGATCATGATGTATGGGGCATTTCAGCGCCCTGCGTATTAATGCAACACTAAGCATAGCATATTATTAGGGACTTATTTTGAAATATTAGTATTATACTTTTGCTAGAGCGACAAGGTTTTTCACACTCAATCATTCCAAAGGACGGGTAATACTATTCAAGGTAAACATTGGCATATATCTAGAAGATCAAGTTTAGCATGTATTTGCATAAAAATAACAGACATGCATTTTGTTAATTTAACACGAAGTAATTTGCATAAATGTGGGTTCAATATGATCAAAGTATTGACTACTTTGGCGCGGTTTCTTTGCGGTCTTGAGCTCACACAATGCTTTCTCCGAGTTTGGATCTTTTCTTCACTTCACTCTTGATCTCGCTTGATCCGTGGAATCCTCGGACTTGATTTCTAATTACGCGACAAACGATGAATCCAAAAGAAAGCAAATAACTGAAAAGATCCAAATAACTCGGAATAAACTCAATTTAGTTTTATTATGATTTAATGGGTGATTTGGGTGGTTCGAGGCAAGGTGGTGGTGAATCGATCTTTTATTAACAGTTTCTTTTATTATTTGTATATTTATCAAGGAAGTTTCATGAGTTAAGATATATGTATGAATTTAGCCGACTATTATTGTATCGAGCTCAAGATTTATGAATTAAGGTATGTGTTATATGTGCACTGTATGCATTTGTTGATTTATCATTGGCTTTATAGTTTATACGTATACTTCTATTTTTAGTAAAGGAAAAACATACTATTTTATGCGGGCCTAATATCAACTTGTTTACTAAAGGGTAGGTTAATAAGATCATTTTTATTAGGTGTATAACTACCATACGAAATGAACATATTTTACCATATAAAATATCATCAGAAATTTAACTGAACTCTAAAAATTATGATTTCAGTTCCATTGGATAGATCTTGAATTTAGATGAATTTAGAAATTTGTCTCGCTCAATTTAGAGTTAAAATGAATAAGTTATGCCCTTTTGAATATTTCAGTTTGGTTAAATCCCAAAAATTACTCAATTTACGATGATGGGTCCCACATGTCATATTTTTATTTTATCGTTTTCTTTTATTATTTCTTTTCCGTCTCTATGGCGGTGGGGCCGTGTGTCGCGTGTCGCTCTGGTTTGAGGTGACAGTGTGGCCCGCTGTCGAAGGAAATTAAAAGAAATCGCTCGACCGCGCGCGCGGAGCCGGGGCTCGAACACGCGACGCGGGAGCAAGGGGGGAGGAGAGTTAACGCTGTAAGCCACCCGATCAGTCGGGCGATGCTTACCCATATAGGGTAAGTATACCTTTTGAGGTAGCTCCGGGAGGCGGCCGGCAGAGGAAGTCGAAGCGGCGGCGGTGGCGAGGATCGCGGGAAGGGTCGGTTCGTGCGTGGAATATAATCCCCAATCGGCGGAGTCTTCGTGCGAGCAGTGGGGTGGAGAAGACGGTGGCGGGCGGCGGCGTGCGGCAGCGGAGGTTCGGGAGGTGATCGGCGCGGCGGTGCTCGGCGACGGAGACCCAGTGGAGGAGGGTTAACCGCTGGCTCAAGATGGTTCACGAACAAGGGATTGAGCTCGGGTGGCTTGGTTCGGCCGATCGGCAGTCGCCGGAGTTGGGGAAGAAAGAGGGAGCCGACGGGGAAATTAAGCTCTACGGTTCAATTGTGGCAGAGAAGGGGGAAAGGGATGTGTTGCGGCGCGTTTGGAACTCACAGTCTTTGTTTTTATAGCCGGGAGAGGGGATACGTGGCGGCGATGCTGCCTCCGCCCTGCTCACGCCGGCGAGGGGAGGTGAATCAAATCTCCTCGAGATTTGGTGTAAGAGAGGGAGCACAGGGGTGCTTTGAATTTGCCCGCGAGATGTGAGAGAGAGAGGGGAGGGATTGGCTGCGGCTAACACGAGGGAGAGATGGCGAGAGAGAGGGCTGCGTCGCGGCCGCGTGGAGAAGAAGAGGAGGAAGGAGAAGGAGAGCGCGGGGCCACCGGTCAGAGAAAGAAACTGGCGCGCGGGGGCCGCGAGGCAGCGGAGAAAGAGCGGCGAGGCACGGGCCCGCGCGCAGTGAGACGGAGGCGCGGGTGGAGGCGGGTCCACCGGCCAGCGGAAGGAGGCGCGAGAGCGGGTCCGCTCGCGCCAGAGAGCGAACACTTGCGAGAAGATGGGCCGCGGCGCCGCCCATGCGAGAGGAGGCTGGGCGGTAACAGCAGCCCGGTTTGCTTTTCTTATTTCTCTTATCTCTATTTTCTTTTTATTTTATTTGGCTTTTGCATTTGAACTTACATGCATATATATATATTTTCATTTGCACATATGTTTTGAGATATATACCTATATACATATCTTCACTTTTCTCTGATTTTCGTGTAGGTAGCCATATATTTATTTATGTATGGTATTCATGTGTGTGTATATATATATATATATATATATATATATATATATATATATATATATATATATATATATATATATATATATATATATATATATATATGTCCTTATATATACTAATTATTCCTATGAGTTTGCATATATGCATAAATATTAACCTCCTTTAATTTGCTTTCCTTGTTATTTATGTTATTATTTAAAATGAGAGCTTTATATTTAAACCAAAATTTCTCGCATTCCTTTCTGGATCATCTTTTCAGACTCTTACTTAAATTTTCTAATATTTAAACATGTTTGTTCCTTTCTTGAAATTCTTTTATTTCTACCAAATTCCAGAAAAATACCACAAAATCCAAATTCAAGTAGAATATATTGCAAAAATATTTCAAGAAATTCATATTTTCAAATTTTAAATTTTTGGGATGTTACAGCTACATTGCCAGATTGCCGAAGGAGTGAGCCAGGCCGTTGAGAGGATTATGGGCTGAAATACTGCCTGAGCTAGACTAAATATATCTGGGCTATACACTAAATTTTTTTTTCACGCTTCAGGCTAAAGCCCTTGTTGCCATGAGCCTAAATACGCCCCTGGTTTGCAACCTGATATAAGCAATTTAGCATGCTGCTTGTCTTTTGCGTAAGATTTTATTGCTTTTATTGCTTTCATATCAGAGAACTCACTAGTCTGAAATTCGAGCCAGCCAACATTTAGTACTTTAGCGCCGAAATGAGAGAGCCAGAAAGGGGCGCTTCTATGCTTCCACCCATTTTGGCATGGTGGTAAATCATGAGTAATTGAGGTAATTCTAGGACCACAGTTCGTTGTAAACACGAAGGCTAGCATACGCTTTGGCTTCAAGCCTGCACCGAACGGGGGCACCAACCTATGGCGAACAAAGCCGCTGTGTGAAAATAAACAGATCACAAGACATGTCATGTGCGGTATTGAATGCGTCCGGAAGGTAGAGGCAGACCGAGACGCCAATGGCACAGTGCCGTCGCCTTGTGACTGAATCTGTGTACGCACGAAAGTAGAGGTACAAATAGATCAGATAGTTTTTAATTGGTCTGTATAATTTTTTAATACAAATTCTACCGGTTTGAACACTTGTCGGATAGTATTGGATCATAAACGAATACGGATTTTCTCTGTTAGATACGAATATGGATTTGGTAGCTCACTATCCATCAAATACATATACAGATCTAGATTATCCGGATATTCAGGACCGGATATTTGCAGTCTACGTCCTCTATTTTAGCCCAGTCCACTTATATGATACTTTAGTTACCTATCATATGTTAACATATATATCAATACATAGAGTTAGAGAATGAATCTTAGTCTATATGAAGAATTTATGAATATTCTTCATGAATGTTTATAAACTAGTTATATTTTTTCTTAATTTTATATGTACAATTTAAATGATTTTTACATTCTGAGAAATATTTGTGACCATATTCTATTCAATTTTTATTTGCATCGTATTTATATTCGATGTTATTTGTATTTATATTCATATTTAGGGTTTCATACTAGTATCCACGTCTAAATAAAAAAATATGAAAATAAATATAGTATTGGCATTATCAGTTCGTCGATCCATTTTCACCCTCACCAGTACGTACGTCACTGTTGCAAACTCCCGGCCGGGCTCATGGCCGCCGCGCAGACACGAATCCAACCCACTCCAAAACACGGTGGAATCCGCCTCAATCATCACAAAACTGTGGCTCACGCTGACCTAACACCCGCACCGCATACTAGCACGTAAACATCACGCACCGACGGCGCCCCATGATGCGCGCGCCGGCGCCACCCATCCGGCCGCGCGTCCCCGCTCTAGCGGCCGAGTATCGCTGCCGTTGCAGGGCATTATTGGCCTCGCAGGCTCACATGCTCGCTCCCCCGCGGAGAGGGAGATCGATGCATTTGGTGGTGGGGATCGCCTCACATTCTCGTAGCCGAGAGGAAGCCCCCTTTTCGGCAATGATTAACTCGGCTTTTTCCGACTGTTGCATGGGCAGGACACGGTGCCAGCTCAGGGCGTAGGACAGAGCCCATTTATTTGCACCTGTCTAGCAAGGGCTGTACAGAACTGACAGTCCTCGGCATCATCTCCGACGTTTTGTGGAGAGTTACGTCTCGCCGTCGTCTCCAAATGGCTCGAGCACAGTCAGGCATCGCTGCGCTGCTGAGGGTACTGACAACTGATGAGTGCCTCCTGTGTCATGGTACTGAAGAATTAGCACTGTTACAATTCTGTAAAGAGGAGCAGCTCTATTCAGTGGCGGAGGATGGGAAAAAAATGTGGTGGGACGGATCGAAAGCAATATTATTCAAGCTATAATACTAATTAGATCCATCAACAATAATCCAAGTGCAAAGATGTTTAATAATGCAAGACATAGAAAAGTACCTTCAAAAATTGAAGAATCCCAGCCAAGCCACACCAAGCACAAGCGACAGCAGCCCAGCCACCCCGGACCATTCCCCATCCAACATCAACCAACATCGGTGGAGGTAACCCATAGAATACTCGCCATACACATTCATCGACATTAAACATATACAACTAGAACATCAAACCATCAAGCACTATGGAACCATACCGAGCCGGCTAGATAGAGCTAGGAAGGAGAGTAAAAAGGGGAGAAAGAAGGGAGCTCACCGTAGATGGAGGCGGCGGCGCGCTACCTCCGGCGCAGGCGCGCAGCCACGGGCACTCCCCCGGTGTGCGGTGGCACAAACCGGCCGTGACTACTGGGGCGGCACACCTCCAAAATCTCTCACATCAAGAAGAACAATCATTAGAAATCAAAGAAAATAGCAACCAATCCATAAGAAATCGGGAGGGCTTGAGGAAGAGAACACCAAATCCGGGCTCTAGGCCGCGGATCCGGGCGGCCGTGTCTTAGGCGTAGCCGCGCGGCGAGGAGAGGAAGGTCCAGGCGGCAAGGGCCGGCGCGGGAGAGTCGGTAGTGGGCGCATCAATGAGACGGCGCAAAGAAGCCGAGACGACTGGGCGATAGAGGGAGAGAGAGCCAGGCAGCGCCGAGGCAAGCGGGTGGAGAGACCGGGGCGAGAGAGAGAGACCCGAGAGAAGGGGAGGCGGAGAGGCAGAAGGCAGGGAGTAGGAGCGGGCGAGGAGTAAAAAGGAAGTGCTTACCTAAGATCTGACCCAAGTCAGAGCTTGGCCCAAGTCAGGGTTTACCCTACCGGGCCCTCCGCCCCTGGCTCTATTCATTTCCTGGAGATTGTGAATGTGCTGCCTTTGCCTAGCCAGTGAAGCAAAAGGTTGGCACCATGTGTTGAGTGCACTTTGAGCCCCCCACGCGTGCACAGAAGTTGAGTACAGCTTCGTGCCAGACTGACAGGCGAATTTGATGCAGGATATGACAATAAACAGCATCACTGTAGAAGCATGCATAGTACAAGTACAGTTTGTTACAGCCAAGAATGTATCTATTAAAAATTTAAGGCCCCTGCACAAGAATGGAGAATTCTGTTCAGAACGCCATACTCCTGAGTCATGTGCTTGGTGACTACTCTAGCAGTTATTTTCAGATCGTTCTTATCTCCTTTAAGCTAGGACGGGTACAGGTTCACTGATAAGCCCGAGCTCAGCGTTCAGCAGCGCCGTATTCGGAAGGCGTGGGCCAATATTGGCATGTGCGCAGCACGGACTTAGAGCAACTCCAAGAGGAGAGCTAAATCGTTTTCTAAAGGTAAATTTGGCTATTATTGGAGAAAAAATATCTCCAATAGACTCTGTAAATGACTCTCCAAATTTAGTAGCTCTCCATCCCTCCTCCTTCGCTCTCTATTTTTGGATAGCCTGCCTCGCTCGCCATCCAGCCTCTTGGCGCGATCGGCGTTTCCTTCCTTGTATGCGCCCCATTCCCAGCAGCGCGACCCACCGCCGCGCCCTCTAGTTCTTCGTCTGCGCGCCTCGGCCGCTTTCGCCGCCGGCTCGCGAGGCTCCTTCCACCGCCGACTCACGGGGCCTCTTCCACGCCCGCACGCATCTTCCGCGGTGCCCGCTCCTTGCAAGCGCCGCCATGTCCTCGCTGCCGCATCCTTGTGTTCCAAGCACCGCAGATCCCTACCGCGAGGACCTTGTGGATTTGGATTGGATGGAGAACGGAGGGTCAATGGCGAGCACCGCAGATCCCTTTCCCGACGCGGTCGTCCGCCGCATTCCCCTACCCGATGCGGCACAGTATGCGTCGAGGTGCACCGCGTCTTTGGGCGAGTCTGGGCGGCGGAACAAGCGGCCAGGACGACGTGAGAAAGTCTGGCCGAGCGGACGACGAGGTCTTCGCGATAGATCCGAAAAGACGAAAGGTCCTGATGACGTGGCAGGTTTGAATATGGAGAGTCCCAGTTTAGATAGCCTGTTGGAGTAGTCTAATTTTTTTGGGTGAGATTCATTTTAGAGAATAGCTAAATCATTAAATTTAGATACTTCTTTTGGTTAATCTCTTGGAGTTGCTCTTACATTTGCTCGGAATCAAATTGGCTCGCAGACCATGCCGATTAAGACTTGCAACAATATATGTGGCTCTGCTCAAGATCATTCATGGTGCACTCCCCATATGACTCATGGATGTAAAGAGACCAGGGACAAGAGTGAAGCATCATGTGACAATTTGAATTATGAGATTTTAGGAAATTTGAATTATGAGATGATTTGATTCAACCTACGTCAGTGCATATGTATTGCATGATGCATATTACAGCTAACGTGGATCAAGTTGTGAAGAACTTGTGACCAAAAATGATTTCTTGTTTTTGGATATGCAGAGTCACTAAGAGTCAACTATGGTTAACGGTGAGGAGCTAAGGCACAAAACGATTAAGGATGCCATGTGAGATAGCTAAGCTCAAACATGGCACAAGGAAGGTGGGAAAGGTTAAACAGAAGTTTGAGTAACGGGTTGCACCATGTGGTGTAGTTGGTCCAAGTGAGGCAAGATTGCACCAGAACGGAAGAGATTTGCTGATGTGTAATAAACTAGTGGTGCATCTATATGTGGCAAATATGGCAGTTGCTTGCAATAGAAGATGAAGACAGAGTCAAGAAAGGGTATTTTGGTAGTTTGACTAAAATACCGAAAAGTACCTTGGATCAAAACTGTGATGCTTGGGAAGGGGTTTAGGTCAAAGAGAAAATGAGAAAATCAACTTAGATCAAAACTAAGAACTTAGCAAATTCGGGTTCATACGTTTTGCAAAGCGTGTATAAGTTTAGTGTGTGAGTTAAAACCCATGTGTGGGGAGTTATTAGGTTTTCCCTATTTGTGATAAATAGATAGTATTCACTAACAGTTAGATGAGTCTGGTTAGCCCATCTATTTAATTGATTAGGATGAAGACTTGTAGTTAACCATCCTTTCACTGTGACCAAGTGTTCTAGGCTTAAGGTTTGAAAAAAGTTGAGTGTTGTGGTGTGCTATCTTGTTCTCCAAGTAGAGTGAGTGTAAAACTTTCATCCATAAGTAGCAATACATCAAGTTTTGTTCATCTCTATAGATCTCTCTTGTTTTAATTGATTTGCTTTTGACTTAGTTGTTTTGCTCTTCTCTCTCCATTTCTTGATCTTGCTGTGGCAAGAACGTGTAAGAGATGGAGATAACCCTTTGATAAGGATAGAACAATCCTCAAATTATAACATCATTATATTCCTTGAATATACCCCTTATCGATAAGAGCTAAATATGGCAGGATGGTCATAAGTTCTTCTACGACCATATGGTCGTAAGTTCTTCTACGACCATATAGTTGTAAGACTTACTGGGTACATGGCGGCTTTAAGTCATTTCATTGCACGACTAGGAGAAAAAGACCTTCCTTTCTTTAAGCTTTTGAGGAAACATAAGGGTTTCGAGTGGTCGAAAGAGGCCAATGACGCTTTTGAAGATGTCAAGAGATACCTTACAAGTGCTCCTGTCCTAATTTCTCCAAAAATAGGTGAGACACTCTTAGTGTATCTATCCACCACACCACAGGCAGTAAGCACTGTACTAATTACAAAGCGCAAGGGCGTTCAAAGACCAGCATACAATGTAAGTGAAGTTTTACACGGTCCTAAGGAGCGCTACCCTCAGGTCCAAAAACTTCTCTATGCTCTCCTCATGGTTTCAAGAAAGTTGAGGCATTATTTTCAGGCGCACAAAATAATTGTGTCATTTGAGTTTCCTTTAGGGGAGATCCTCTGGAATAAGGAAACAGTGGACCGCATGGAAAAAATGGTTGATCGAACTTGGGGATTTCGACCTCTATTTCGTATCCCGAACAACCATTAAATCCCAGATTTTGATAGACTTTATCACTGAATGGACAAATCCTGAACCTATTCAGAATCCCCAACAGTACGATTCCCATGACTTGTGGACGATGTACTTCGATGGGTCACTTACATTAAGTGGCTCGGAGGCTGGTGTGTTCCTGGAATCTCCTGTGGGAGAGATCTTAAAGTATGTCATCCAATTGCTCTTTCTAGCAACTAACAATGCCGCTGTGTATAAAGGTTTGTTGGCTAGCATATGAGCCGCTAAAGCGCTCGGGATTCAATGACTACTTGTGAGAGGAGACTCTCAACTAGTTGTGAATCAGGTCAGAAAAGAGTATCAATGCTAGAGTATGATCATATCTCAGTACTTGTCGGAAGTACGGAAGCTTGAAAAGCATTTTTCGGTTTCGAGATACAGTATATCCCTCGGAAGGATAACTTCTTTGCACACCAGTTGGCTTGGATAGCTCCAGAAGCCGTCTTTGGTCGAAGCACTAGAAACAACCCCTAATGAGACAGTCTCTCTAGAGTACAAAGAGATGTGGACGGCTCCCATATACAACTACCTTCAAAAGGGTTCAACACCCGATGACGATCCCATAACAGATTGTCATGCCCGCAAGGCCAGGATGTATATCTTGGTCGATGGAGTACTCTATAAAAGGGGTACTCAGGGAGTTCTCATGCGATATATATCGCAGAAAGAAGGATTAAAACTCCTTCATGACATACATAGGGGCATCTGTGGAGCACATGCTTTCTACAGAATGTTGGTTGGTAAGGCTTTTTGACAAGGTTTCTATTGGCCAAGAGCTCTCAGCGACGCTAGAGATCTGATTAAGAAATATGTACAATGCTAGTTTCATAGTCAGTAAATACACCAACCAGCTCAGACTCTCCAAACGATTCTTTTATCTTGGCCTTTTACAACCTAAGGTTTTGACATCCTGGGGCCATTCCCAAGAGCGTTGGAGGGTTTCGAGTTTCTCTTCGTAGCTATTGATATATTTGCGAAGTATATTGAAGCCGAACCAATAGCTAGGATAACAACGAAAGCCGCAAAAATGTTCTTGATGAAAAGTGTAATTACTCAATTTGGAGTGCAACTACATCGTTGGTTCATCTAATAAGGCAGTTAGAACGTGCGTTTATCCAATAACCACACGTGATCTCTCTCTAACAACAATCGCTACATGACGAACATCCTTTTACATCTCTCTAACAGTAACTTCCGTCAGACGGTTATCATCCGAAGTGTTGAGGCGCCTTCTGGCGTGGGACAACTGCCATTATTTCACTAGCTATATAAAGGTTAACGTCAAAGAGAGAAGGGGGAGGCATTCGGATTGAAGGAGGAGATAATGCTAGGCATTCACATTACTCTCAATTGTAATCCTTTTCTGGTGATTAGTGATCATACAGGACGTAGGGTTATTATTCTCTGACAAGAAGGCCTAAACCTATATAAAAATTTCCGTGTCTCTACTTTGCATGTACATACACTGGATCTTCTAAGAGTTTCTCTGAATCCAAATAAATCATACGTAAAATCGATATTAAAATGTCGACACCCCTGAAAATCAATTGCACCCATCTAGTCATTTGGTTGGTAAGTTCGTGAAGAAACTCAGTTTTGCTTGGATTTGACCATTGCGAGTGATTTCTTGATCTGAGTATTTTTGGCTTGATTTATTTGGTGTTCTCGCTTGCTGTGATATATGAGAACATATTTAGAACTATTTTGACCATTATCCACCTACGAGCAAGTTATATTCACAATTTTTGGTACAATATTTCTTAAAACGAAAAAATGTCAGAAATTTAGCAACGATTTTCTTGATCATTGATTGAATAGGTTCCTAATATCCTAGAGAAGGTGCATATTAAATTTCAAGTGATTTTGGATTTTTGATTGGAGAGTTATCCTAATTTTATATTTTGCTCTGGTTTTGATGTAGCAGAGCTTCACGAACTGAAATATTCTAATTCTTTTAAGTTCTTTCAAATTTTTTTATTGGAATAGTTTCTTAAGGTTGTGATTTAGGTTTGGTTAAATTTCAAGTCTTTTGGATATACGTATTAAAAGTTTTATAGATTTTTGAATTTGAAATAGTTTTTTCACTATTTACGGGCTAAAATTATTGTAGCACCAAGATTTTTCGAAATTTTGGGTTCTTTATCTTCATAGCTATTAGAGTGAATAATTAGTGAATACTTCGAGAAAAAATTAAAGATATCATTCACCCCTCTATTAACAGACTGGTCCTGCAAAGAGTAAAGTTGGTTATGGCGCAAAACCGATTCAGTACTGACAAGCATTGGATCCTTGAGGCAAGAAAGTTGAAAGGTCAACCGTCAGCCTCATGATGTAGACCTCGTGCAGGGGCGATCTGAAACACCAATTCCGCGAAACCCTTAGTACAGGGAGTGGAGATAGTGAGCACATCCAGATCCATTCCATCACAACACATTCACGATCACAAGAACGAAAATTTCTCTCAGAAAAGAGCACAAGAACGGTATTTTCGGCTCGTCATATTGGCGGCTCCAAGTCTTCAGCATCATGACTGGAATCGTTGTCAAAGATCGTTGTCATCCTCTCTAAGAACGGGCACACACAACTCGGCAGCTGTGAGTTAAGTACACGATAAACTGTTACTAGATTGTATTTGAAATTTTACACCGAAAGCAACGCATTTGGCTGGAAGTAGGAGGAGTAAAGCTCACACCTTGCACTTTGGTCCACATGATCATCGAACAAATCGAATGCACCAATGCAGCAGATTGATTCGCCCATGCTCGGCATCATGGCCACAAAAACAAAACGCGCAGTTCCAACAATCAGTATGTTAATATTATCACACTAGTGTACATGATCGATGTTCTTTTTCTTTCATCAGATCGCATAACTACATATACATGATGATGTTACTGTACTCATGTCATGTCAGGGTGGGTTTCAGTTCGAAATTATTGAGTTTGGTGTGGGCAACGCACAGCGTCGAACACGGGCTTCAGAAAGATGAATTGATGATGAAAGGCATTGATGGCACAGAAAGCGCTAGCTAGGCTCTAAATCCGGCCGGCAACCCATGTAAAGCAACAAAGGTTACACTTAAGTCACTTACACATCGACATGGTACAAATTTACAGGCAGGCAAGGGTCACCCTCGATGCCGAAAAGTTCTTAATCCTTCAATGATAATGCCATTGAATGGTCGATGTGCAGGACCTGCAAATATCCACTGTTAGTTATGTTGCGCTAATTCATTGTATTTGCAGCCTTGCAGGGTTGGAACAGTTAAAAAGATGCGTGGACCGGCATTTTCTGAAGAACCTGAATCTTTTGAATCACAAACGGTGGACCTTGAAACGCACTCCAGTTCGTCGAAAAGCGAGAATCCACTTTGTAAATCAACTAAAGGCCTGTTGTTTAGATTTAGGATTTCACAGCAAGCTAGAACACCAAAGAATCCTAACTAAAAACCCTCGGATCAAGAGATGAATCAAAGAGACCAAAATCAAGCAAACCCGATTTTTCTTATGAATCTTGCTATTAAAGTGTCTAGATGGGTGAAGATGTATTTCTAAGAATTATTCCATCTCTTACATGTTCTTAGCACAGCAAAATCACGAGAGAAAGAAGAGAAATCAAAACCAACCAAACGTCAAGCACATCAATCAAAAACAAAAGAGACACAAGAGATGCAAACACAATTGATATATTGCTTACTTGAGAAGTTAGATTTTACAGTCACTCCACCTTGGAGTACAAAGAACACACAAGGTACTCACTCTCAATTCCTAACTATAGAGATAAGAGCACAAGAGATGGGTTGGATGGTTCACCTTACATGTCTCCATCCCAACCCCTTTTATAGGTGGACAACCAGGCACCTAAATTCCTTAATGGATTCTATCCACTATTACAATGGGAAAATCCGTTAACCCCACGCACAGGTTTTATTCTCACAAGTTCACTTATACACACTTTTCAAAGAGCATAAGTGTACATCCGCTAAGCCCTTAGCCTTGATCCAACTAGCTCCAGCTTGACCTAAATTACTCTCCAACGCATCGCCCATGCGCCACGATTTTGATCCAAGATGGTTTCCAGTATTTTGGTCAAACTACCAAAATACCCTTCCTTGACCCGGTCATCACCAACCACTGCGAGCAATCGCCATGCTTGTCATGTGTAGGTGCACCACTAGCCTAACACACGTCGCCAAGTCTCTCTCATCCCGGTTCCACGAAACCATGGCTCACTTGGCCCATGCGAGCTACATGGTGACATCCCATTGTTCGAACTCGTCTTCAACATTTCCCACCTTTCTTGTGCCATGCTTGAGCACACCATCTCACCTGGCATCCTTGACCGTTCTGGCATATACAATGATAAAGAAATCATTTTCAGATACAAGTTCTTCATAACTTGACCTACATTAGCCAAGACATACATCATACACCCTTAATCCAATGACCCAGATCAAACTAACTTAATCCATGACTCAATTCCCTGAAATCCTATTTTTCTAGGAAGATCGGAAGTACCGCACTTACCATGCCGGTACTTTTGCTCTACAGTACCACCGCTCCCCAAAGCGGTACTTTTGCACGTTGAAAACCTCACTTAGACCTCTTTAGAAAAAACACACCGTAACTCAACCTGGTACTTCCACCGAGCGGTACTACTGCACTTATGCCTGCAGTACTTTCGCAAAACGAAAATACCGCACTAATACCTGCGGTACTTCCGATTTTCCTGACACTTCCAGAAAATCGTCCAAATCAAATACAATCTTTGCAAAACCAATTGACCACTCCACAAACATTGTAATGGTTCATCACAATAGTATCATGGATCTTCTCATATGGCCCTTCAGATGAACAAGAAACAAACAATCGATTGCATTGATGAACAACAAAACTCTGGGAAACAGCAAGAACTGGAACCAATTGATGAATAGCAGGCACCATCCACAAGAACAGAGCCAACACCATCCACTAGATCGAAGCATCCTCAATAAGAATGATTGGGCATATCTCCATAAATTATGGTTGAGTGCTATGGAAATATATTCACGCTACACTCTTCTTACATCATTGAAAAATCATCAGGTAAAAAAATCCATCTTCTTAACAAATTAATTGGGTGCAAGAAATTTCATCCTCAAGAAATTTCAAGGAAAATTTGAAAAAACAGAAGAAGAATGGAATGATCCCCATCTGGTATAAGAATCCTACAAAAAGTGTAAGAAATTGGATGATGACGACAAGGGAGAATGAGGCGACGGGAGCGGCGGCGTTGGGGAAGAAGGAGGCAATGAGGGGCCACGGCGGTGAAGATGATGGGGGTGGCGGCGTTGGGGAGAAGGAGGCGATGGGGGCGGCAGCGTTGGGGAGAAGAAGGCGACAAGGGGTCGTGGCAGTGAGGGCGACAGGGCGATGCTGTCGATGGAGAAGGCGGCAGCAAACGAGGAGTGGGGGAGGTGGCAGTGAATAAGGCGTGGGGGTAGCAGCTTGGGAACCCTAGGCGCCGGCTAGGTTCTGGACGATGGGAGATAGATGGAGAACTATTTATACGTGGTGGGAGTGAGTAATTTTGGCGAAGTTCAATGGCAATGGGCTATTTCCATCCCGTGAAAGCCAAAAACCGCACATCAAAACTGGTTTTTGGCTTCTAGGTGGTGATTATTTGGGCTTTTTTGTGGCTTATGGATGAAAAAGCACTGTAACTAACAGAGGCTTATTTAGCATAATTAAATTTAAAAAAAATTAAAAAATGTTATCCCATTACGTATAATACAAACAAATACCGAAAAAAAGAACCGGCAAAAAAGCTCAACAAAAAGTCAAAAGTTCATAAAAAGACGAAATTTATAAATAGTAAAAAATAAGTCAGAAGCTAAAAGCTGAAGCCAAAACGATCACAACCAATTATATGGTGGCTTAAGGCTTTTTAAAAGCTCAATAAAAAACTATCTATTTATTTAGACTTTAGCTTTTTTACTTTTAAATCAGAGAAAAAACCTAAACAAATAGGTCTAAGGGCAGAAATCGCACCGCGTTCGTGTAACCGCGCGGGCACCCAGGCACAAGCGCTGCACGGTGCGGTGCAGTGCAGCGGGAAAGGAAAGCCGGGCCGGCGTTAAAGCGGTAGGAAGCCCACCACGATCCGCGCCACAAAAAGAGTGCGGTGCGCCCAGCCATTGTCCGCTGCCTCAGCACATATAAGCGGACCCATCCCGTGGCAGCCACTCCACACTGCCACTCTTCCCAGTACTCTGGTGCCGATGGCCTCGCGGATCTTGCTCCCCCTGCTCCTCTTCCTCCTCTGCTCGCATTGCGGCAGCGGAGCGCCGGGGGCGAGGCGGCGGCTGCAGGCGCGGGCGCGGCCGGGAATGCGCGTGCCCCCGCGCGCCGGGAGCCCCAATTCGCAGGTCAAGTTCGACTTCTCGCCGTTCTTGATCGAGTACAAGAACGGCCGTGTGAAGCGGCTCATGGGCACCGACGTGGTGGCCGCGTCAGCGGACCCCCTCACCGGCGTCACCTCCAGGGACGTCGTCATGGACCCGGCCACTGGCCTCGCTGCGCGGCTCTACCTCCCGAGCTTCCGCGCCAGCGCCAGGGTCCCCGTGCTCGTCTACTTCCACGGCGGCGCGTTCGTCGTCGAGTCGGCGTTCACGCCCATTTACCACAGCTACCTCAACACCCTCGCGGCCAGGGCCGGCGTCGTGGCCGTGTCCGTGAACTACCGCCTCGCGCCTGAGCACCCTCTCCCGGCCGCGTACGACGACTCGTGGGCGGCGCTCAAGTGGGTGCTCGCGAATGCGGCGCCCGGGTCGGACCCGTGGCTCTCCCAGTACGGCGATCTGTCCCGCCTGTTCCTCGCCGGCGACAGCGCCGGCGGCAACATCGCGCACAACCTCGCATTGCGCGCCGGGGAGGAAGGCCTGGACGGCGGCGCAAGAATCAAGGGCGTGGCGCTGCTCGACCCGTACTTCCAGGGGCGGAGCCCGGTGGGGGCCGACTCCATGGACCCGGCCTACCTCCAGTCAGCGGTGCGCACCTGGAGCTTCATCTGCGCGGGGAAGTACCCGATCGACCACCCGTACGCGAACCCGCTCGCCCTGCCGGCCTCCTCGTGGCAGCGCCTCGGCTGCTCCCGCGTGCTGGTCACCGTGTCGGAGCTGGACCGCCTGAGCCCGTGGCAGCGCGGGTACTACGCCACGCTCCGAGGCAGCGGCTGGCCCGGCCAAGCCGAGCTCTACGAGACCCCGGGCGAGGGCCACGTCTACTTTCTCACCAAGCTCAGCACGCCCCAGGCGCAAGCCGAGATGGCCACCCTCGTCGCCTTCATTAACCGCAACTAGCTGCGGCGGCAACCAGTAATTGCAGCTCAACTGCAACATACTACTATAGTAACTAGTGAGAAAGGAGGAGGAGGTGATTACTTTTTTGTTTTTTACCCTTCTTTTGAGTCGAATCCTTTGTCACCACGGTCCAGAGAACGTATACGTTGATTGGTTCCTCCCCAGCAACCGGCCGGACGGAGATGGGGACCGTGTTCGATCGATCGCTCGCGTACAGCTGGCGTGCAATGGTAACGCAGTTGTTGGCCGCTGCGTGTAGTTACTACCAGTAGTTAAGAGTACTTTACTATTGTGTCACCCTGTTATTACCTACCGATTGCAATGTGTAATTTTTGTACTACTACTGCTATCTATGGTGGTGAACGAATGGTGATTTGTCGGAGTGGATTTCTCTGTGGCAACAGCAGCAGTGCAGCATAGTTTATGTGCCTGCCGGTGCGGCGGAGAATGTGCGTCTCACCTTGGTTTTCTTTTTCTTCGTGCACCATCGAGTACGGGAGTCAGAGCGGTTAACGACTCTTTAAAATTTTTCTCTACCATGACAACAACACACTGTAAAAACATAAACTCACAAGTTCACAGAACAAAAGCCAAAATCTATTGAGACAAACCAGTTTAACCGCTGGCCAACAAATAGTCTAACCGCTCGATTCCTTGTGGTCTAACTGCTCACTGAGAAACAATGTAATTAGCACCGCATAAGATCCAAGATAAAAGCCAGCACTTAAACCATTGATGCAAATACAATAAAACTTGACACACGCACACACATAAGACTCTAATGCAAGAAACCTTAACCCTAGACTTGATTACATATCTCTCAACAAAGATTTATATAGCGGAGGCTTATCATGTCTTAGAGCAACTCCAACAGATTAGGTAAATCATTTTGTAAATGCAAATATGGCTATTATTAGGGAAAAATTGTCTCTAACAGACTCTGTAGATGATTCTCTAAAAATAGTAGCTCGTCATCCCTGAAGTTCCGGTCTCCATTCTTGGATAGCCTGTGCCGCTCGCCATCCGGCCTCTTCACGCGCCAGGCATCTCCTTCCCGCGCGCTGCCCCCTTCTTCCCGCGCGCTGGCCCCTTCTTCCCGTGCGAAGCGACCCGCTGCGCACCCTCTTCAGCTTCCTCCACCCACTCATAGCCCTTTTGTGCCCGCTCCCCCTGCAATCACCGGTGGCGCCATGTCCCTGCCGCCGCGTCCCCGTGTTCGGCGGTGCGCGCGGGGTATGGCGATCTGCCGCCGGTCATCTTCTCCGATGGCCAAGTTCGCCGGCGGTTCCATGGGTCAAGGAAGCGAGGACTCCGTTGATTGCGAGGGCCTTGTGGATTTGGAATGGATGGAGAACGGATGGGTCGGATTGCTGCGCCGTCTGTTGATTCCTCCCACCGACTTCAATGGCGGCCGTCGCGAGCCCCTTCCCGAGATGCCGCCACCGCCGCGATTCCTCGACCAGATGCGGCACGAGCGTCGTTGAGGAGGAATTATCTGGTGAGGTCTTGGTAATGTTATTTCGTTTGTCAGTCTGTTCCTAGCAGTGGTGAATTTTGCTCCTTTCTGTTCAATGGATTGTCATGATTGGTCTCCATATTTTGCTCGTCTGTTTAATGGATGAATTTTGGTATATAGACTAGTGGATGGTTGAATTATTCATGGCCTCATGTTTGGGATTAATTGTTCTCAGAACTAGCCTCAAAATATTACGAAATGAACTGATGTAGATTGACAATTTAGATTATTGTTTTCATCAGAGTGACAATTTAGATTGGGAATTATTGTTTGTGCGAACTGAGATTATTGAAGTAAATTGATATTATCGTAGCAAACTGCGATTATTGAAGTAAACTGAGATTATTGTTTGTGCAAACTGCAATATACATATATGAAGCAAGCGAGATTATTGTTTGTGCAAGCATTGATGCGAGCAATGGGCAATGACATTTCTCTTGTAAAATATATCATTTGTGGTTTCTCAAATGGTTGAGTAATTGAGTCCAATGTGGTCCTTTACAGCTTTGATATCCCACTCGGAGCGAGCAATACTTTGCAAAAGCACAGTATTCTTTCTTTCTATTGTCTTCCTCATGAATCCTCGAATTCACCATATTTGATATTACCTTGCTAAGAGAACATCCCTCCACTGCACACTTTTGATTGAACGACTTGTTTTAGGCCACATTACGTTCTGACTTTCCATCTTACATGGTTTCTTTTAAGACGTCTGACCTTGTATTTCAGAAGCCAAAGGTGACTTACATTTGTAGCATCATATATTACATATACAGCTGAATTCTGCTCGTTTTGTGCTTCCACTCCACTTGCAATGCTATTCTTGTGGCCGATCTTTGCTTCAGATGGAGACAAATTTATAAAACTCTTGAGTGCTTTGGAAGCATATGCGTAAGGCTCCACAAAGAGACCCAATCATGAATAGAACTAGCCTCAAAATATTACGAAATGAACTGATGTAGATTGACAATTTAGATTATTGTTTTCATCAGAGTGACAATTTAGATTGGGAATTGTTGTTTGTGCAGCATTGATGCCAGGCAATGGGCAATGACAGATTTTTTAAAATAATATTCTTGCTTGCAGCTCAGGAAGTAGTAGCACAATATGAGGTTCAAGCAATAGGGAAAGGAAATCAGAAAAGAACCAAAAATTTCACAGTTGATGAGGACGAACTACTTGTGTCAGCGTGGCTAAACGTGAGTTTGGATCCAGTTAAAGGTGTTGACCAATCACGTACCACATATTGGAAAAGGATACATGCATATTTCCATGCCCACAAGGAATTCATATCTGATCGCTCGCAAGGCTCTCTAATGAACCGTTGGTCTGGTATACAACACGATGTCAACATCTTTGCTGGTTGTCTTTCCAAGATCGAGGCTGATTCTTGACATATTTCACGCACTGCGCAGTTCTACCATAGCATCTCAAATGGCCTGAAGGACGTCATGTGGAGGCCGGAGGGAGGCATAACTGAAGGCGACGAGACCCCGCGTCGGAGGTCACCATGATTGGCATCAAAGATTAGAACTAGCAGATAACTAGACAGGAACTCGCGGAAATTAAAAGCTTGTGACTGCCTTTTAAGTTCTTTCTATCTGGACATGGTTGTAAACAAAGTACTGTGGATAGTATGAATGAAGAATGTGCAGGGTTTCATCGTTAACTTAGCAGCAAATTTTGCCAGAACTCTGGGAGTTTATTGAGTCGTCATCTGCGCAATAATACAGATGAAAATAGAAAATTATGTCTCGTTCTGTTGGGAGCTTGGGGTTCTGTTCCATCGGCATCCTCTAGAATGAATGAGAACCTCGTGGTGATTCAATTGCACGATAACTAGCTTAGCTCAGTACTCTAGTCTGTTGGCACTTTTGAATATGGAGAGTCCAAATTTTACAGAGTCTGTTGGAGTAGTCTAGTCTTTTTTTGTGAGATCTATTTTACAAAGTAGCTAAATCAGTAAATTTGGCTAATCCTTTTGGCTAATCTCTTGGAGTTGCCCTTACTAACCCTAACAACCAGACACTCATTAGTGAATCACACCACTTACATATAGGAAAACCTGGTAATCCATATACAAACGGATTTTATATTTTACATATTTGCATGTTTTTCAAAGCATAACTTACACAAGGCTCTACAAACCAAATAAGACACTCCATCTACAGAGACGTGATCAAACCACCTAGGCTAATGCCGTGGTTTTGCAAACCGCCACTCCACTTGGTATTGAATAATTTCTATAATTGCCGTTGCCACATACCGATCTTTCACGAAGGTGTGATGTCTAACATCTCATCGTCAAGATCATACATTTGCGCTGAGGCCGTCATCACTTGAAATGTTCGAGTCCTATAACACACCACATTACGCCATAGTTTGTGATGCCTAATTACTTGCCGCCAAGATCGTACATATGCCCCGAAAATCATCACCACTTGAAACACATAAGTCCAATTGGCACCCACATATACACGCTTGCCTCCTTACGATCATTATCCTTCTCCCATGCTTCTCACCTGAGATGATGCTCCACTCAAACTTATGCGACACCCCATGACCACCAAGCATCGGTCTTGCCGCTGACAATCATCAAACACTTGCACATTAAAAATAAAGTAATCAATTCGAGAACAAATGATATGTATTTGACTCTCAAGTAGCAAACACACATGTATGGACCTACGCCATGACTCACACTTGAATAAAAACCCAATGACTAACGCTTGCAAGACATATCATAACTGACAACTAAACCAACTCAACTCAGCATAGTTCAATAAGGGCCAGCCTGGTCATGGCCACCAAGTCGACCAGACCACCAAACACACTTCAGTCGATCAACCATTCAATGGCTGGTCAGATTTCTACTCTTCGGTCATACCATATTTCCAATGATAGTACTACTGCATCAGGCTTCAACTCAAAACCTTTAAAATACTTTCTCTGAAAATAGCTACCATCAACACAGAGCCGGTACTATGTACACCGATCAGACCGCCATACCAGGGCCGATCAAACTGTAAGCTTCAGAAAGCAATAGATCAAAATATAATTTTTCATAATCAAACTCAACTAATAACACCAAAGTAAGAGCAAGATCAAATAGTTGTCGTCAACGTGGTTCGGGGAGTTTGATCAAATAGTTGTCGTCAACGTGGTTCGGGGAGTTTGTGTCAGCGTGTTTCCCGCATTCGGGGGGCTCGGTTGCATCGATTTGCTCCGCCTCGCGCCGTGCCGGTGGTAGTGGGGTTGGACTCGCGTGGTCGGACGGTGCCAATCTACGGTTGTGCGCACTGCCGCGGCAACCATGGTTTCTGGACCACCGAACAGGCATCGTTTGGGAGCTTGATTGCACAGCATCGGCGAACTCGGTCTGAACACAGGATGGAGTGCGGGCCATCATGGTGTGTTTCTGGTGCAAGACACCTTTTGATCGGAATGCATGCATGCACGCACCTAAGCTAGCTAGCGTGTCAAAATGTTCACACTCACATGGGGTGTTTTAATTAGCTGCACATCTCGGTACTTTTGAGCCTGCACAAATATCCCCCATGCTTTCCTCGGCAGAAATACGGTCCGCACAGCCAAGCTGCCGCCATCGCTTGCGGCCGTGGAAAATTAGCGGCTCGGTGCCACTTTTCTCCTCGTTAATTGCTCGGCATGTACGCCGGTGACTACGGCGGGGAACGGGCGCCCGCGCCTCCCCCTTTCCGTTAATTTGTTCCCCTGTTCTGCCGACTGGACATGGGTTTTGTCTGGTCCGAATCTAAAGCCGCGCGCCGTTCACTGTGCAGGGGGAGGACGAGGTGTGGCCAGCGGTGGTGTCCACGAGTACGGCCGCGCCTGCAATCTCGCTGCGAGGATTGGTAAAAGTGATCGCAAAGCGACGATCTGAACCGGACGCGGCAGCGCTTTGCATCCAGGCAAAGACGCGGTCACATGGGCGTGTCCCGTAGGCCCATTTCGGTCTGCCTGAGCGCGCATGTGACCGTCTTTTTCTTGGTCTCACACGGCACAGTTGGTCGTTTACTGCCGTGAATATCCTGCCTCTGGGGAAACATCGGTGACTAGGTCGGGAGTGGCGGTTCTAGTGAAAGAGAGCGGATACTGGTTGGCACTAAAATCCCCCAACATAGGAGAACGTGGATAGATAACAAGGCAAAGACTAGTTTTGCATTAGATTGTGGTAAATCTCACGGCGTACTACGTGGTGATCATTTTGGCTTTTTTAGTGGTATATAGCTGTAAAACACTGTAGCTGACTGAAAAAACACTGTAAACTGACAGAGGCTTATCTAGCATAATTAAATTTAAAAAATTAAAAAATATAAAAAAATATGTTAGACCACTACGTATAATTCAAACAAATACAGTAAAAAAGAACCGGCAAAAAGCTCAACAAAAAGCTAAAAGTTTAGAAAAAAGACGAAATTTATGAATAATGAAAAATAAGCCGAAAGCCAGAATCTGAAGCCAAAACGATCACGCCTTAGATGGGTACTTCTCGTGTCGACTCTTTGGTCGTGTTCGTATGGCTGAGAAGCAGGGCAGGTTGCCACTTCTCGTGGGTGTGGCACGTTTAAGCTTGGTGGAAATAAACAAGCACTCGATCGATCGCGCCGTTTATTTTGTGGTCGCCAAAGAAACATTTCTCTATCCTTTTCCTTCAAATATTGTGCAGTTCAATGCCGTGGTCGTGTTTCGGCGATTCTTCCCAACTGGTAAGAATTTGGGCAAGCTATGTTTAAGTCGATGAGAAATGGGTGAAAGCGGTCGGCATCTGCATTATTAACTGCGATTCTACATGGTAGTAGTAGGACTCCGAGCTCCTTGAACGCGAGCGGAAGGGAAGTGGCGACATCGTATGGGCCGAGCCTGAGTATATGGGCCTATCGCTTACAGTATATGGGCCTGTTCGGTTAAGCACATTACATACTTGTAGCATGAAGGAATTCAACGCTCTCAAATTCACAGGAGATTTGTTACACTAATAGGAGTTAATATAATACAAATTTTAATTTAATTGCAATTTGACGAGTTTTATACCATTAATTATATGTAAAAATGTTTTTATCTTATATAAAAATGGCATCAAGTTATGTAAAATAAGCTTAAATGCAATTTTTGCCCCCACCCTTCTCCCTTACCTGTAAGACAGGAGTGCTTTGGTGTAATCCTCCAATATGTTGTAACAGGCTTGTTAACGAAGTTTTCCCTTACAAATGTTTTTTTAATAACAGTTTTGGTAATTTTCATTCGTTTGAAATTTTTTTATCACTCAGCTACATAAAATTGCACAGTACTAAGCTTAAAATTGTGGTGGTAAGTAATGCACGATTTTAGTACAACTTTACTTCAATTTTTAGTTCTGTTTTGTTTCTGTATTTGTAGGGTTCATCTGAGTTTACTTTATTTTAAAAACTTTTTGTCTTTGTATTTTGTAGGGGTTCATTGGACGTCTACATGTTACAATGATCAGCCATTTTTTACATTAACTCTAACCCATTTTAATTTAGTAAATTTCAATTTTACATTAATTCTAACAACGTTTACTAAGAAAATTTCACATTTATATTAATTCTAACCAATTTTATTTAGTGAATTTCATTTTTACATTAACTGTAACTATTTTTATTTAGTAAATTTCATTTTTTACATTAACTCTAAACAAATTTTATTTATTAAATTTAATTATTATATTAATTCTAACCTTCATTTTTTACATTAACTCAAACCAATTTTTATTTAGTAAATTTCATTTCGTTTGATGTTCCTTTTTCATCACGCTTTTTTCATACGGGCCTGTTGGCTTACATGCTTCTTTTGGTGTATGTTCGTTCAGGTCCGGAGCGCGCACAGTGGGATAATGGGCTGGACAAACCGAACACAAACCCTTGAAGAGCACTCAACCCGTATCGAATTTTCATCCTCAATCCGACCCATTTGCACACTAGTTTCCAAGCGCAAGGACGCAAGGTGGAGCCCCGATAAAATGTGTGCAGTAATTTTGGATGGGGAGAGATATTTTGAATGGATGGCAGAAAATCTAAGTGCTCCCTAACAAGTTAATTCTCAATTCCCTCGTAGACACCATGCCATCGGAAGAGATTTCGTTGCGCTCTTATCCTATTTCTGTCACCCAATTGTAACATTGTTGTTAAGTGACATGTGAAAAAACATTTTTTTTTGTCCTTCCTCCTCCATCAATCCATCATCTATCCCCATCCACCTTTCCCTTCTCTTCCTCTCCCTCCACCCTAAAACGTCCAATCCAGTCACACCCCAACCCCTCCCCTTCCTCCTTGGCCACCCCTTGGCGCTGCATTAGGCAACTTAGCTGCGAGCTAGATAGCAATAGCGGCAAGGCTATCGTGAGCTCGACAGTTAGTGGAGGACCATGCCTGGTCCGATTTGGCACTGCTGGAGTCGTTCAAGAACCCGACGGCGATGTGCGTGACCGCCAACACGGCTGGAAGTTGGAGCGCCATGCAGATATTATAGAGGTGCGTGCACGAGCTTCATCGCAACCAACCCAACCAATTGATGCCGAGGACACCTAGAACTTCTACCGGGGTCAGCAATCTAGAACTCTTTCCTCTTTCTTTTGCCTGTTGGAAATAATCCTGCCGAATCCGATTTCGAGTCTGAGTTGAGTTGAATTCTAATTAGTTTTAGAGTCGATTTGTATATCCGAGTCTAAGTTTGTAAAACTGTGTATAAATAGAGAAGAAAACCAAAGAAAAGGTGCAACGATTTGAGCACCATCAAAGTTTTTGTGTTTTCGTATTGTCTCTGTTCATAGCTTACAAAAATGGACTAGGGGTCCGATCAGCGAAGACACTCAGACCATCCGATCTTCATCTAAGTCATTTTTGAGACCATCCGAACTTCATCTAAGTCGTTTTTGATGGTTTGATTGATGTCAGAATGTTTAGACCACTCCGAACGGCATCACGTGCGATAGGAGCAGTCCGAAGAGTTACTTATTTTTGATCGTTGATTTACGATCGGGTGGATCGACTGCTTACGACTGATCATACCAATCCAATCGATGAAGTTAAGTCCAAGTTGTCTACGAGCAAGTGGTCGAAGCCGACATCCAAAGAAGACGTGGTCGTAGTCGAAATCAATCAACATGGTCGTAACATCTACAGATTGGTCGTATTCAACATTGAGTGGTCGTATTCAACATTTGGTATCAGAGCAGGTACCGATCGACTCGTAGAAGGACCAGAACATGGCAAGAAGTGGATCTTCGTCGATAATGAAGGAAGAACCAAATTCCCTTCCGTATCCAGTTCTCAATTCAGAGAACTATCCAGCATAGTCTATAAAGATGCGGGTGAATATGCGTACCCAAGGAGTCTGGGATGTAGCTGATCTGATCGATGCTAGTGGAAAGGTTGATGTGAAGACCGATCAAACTGCCTTGGTGCTCATCTACGCTACCATACTCGACTCGATGCTCAATCAACTTGTCGAAAAAGATACAACATAAGAAGCTTGGATTGCTCTTCAGAATATTCACGAAGGCGTGGATCGAGTAAAGAAGGTTCGACTACAAACTCTGTGAGGAGAATATGAGGTGATGCATATGGATGAAACTCAGTCAGTAGATAAGTTTGTAGGTAAATTAACTATTGTGGTTAATGAAATTCGATCTCTTGGAGGCACTCTAAAGGAAACAACAGTGGTCAAGAAGTACTTGGTGTCCTACCCGAGAGGTTCGTGCTAGTGGTCACGACTCTTGTATATTCGAGTGATCTCCAAAACATGAACATAGAAGAGGTAAAAAGGTCTCTCAAAGCTTATGAGGGATTGCTCAAAGGGTGTAAAGCTAGAATTGATCAAGCATTGCTAGTAAAAAGTGAAGCAAAGGTTGAAAATAAAACTTGGCGGGAATCAAATCTAAGCCAAGGAGGAGGTTGTGGATCTAGCAATTGGCGTGGATGTGGTCTTGGACTAGGTGGTCGCAGTTTTGGTCGAGGAAGCCGTGGTTTTACTGCTGATCATGGGGAGAAAGCAATGCAAGGAGAGTTCTCTTACAATCGAGACAAGCCAAAAGCGAAATGTTTTACCTATGGTAAAGAAGGCCATTATGCTGCAGTTTGCAGAAGTTATATTAAGTGCTTTGAGTGCCAAAAGTTTGGGCACTATTCTGCTGACTGCTGATACAAGAAGAAGGAGGAAAATTTGGTTTAAGCCAAAATAGAGCAGGAGCTACCACTTCTACTGTCCATCTGTGAAGAAAAAAGCATACAACTTATGATGCTAAATGAAGAGCATGTTCAACCAAAACTGCTAAAAGTTGGAGAAGAGATGGTGGAGTCAAATATTTGGTATCTCGATAATGGTGATTCAAACCACATGACTGGACAAAGTGAAAAATTCAGTTAATTGAATGAGAGCCTTCGAGGCAAATTGAATTTGGAGATGGGTCAGTTGTTCAAATAGAAGGAAAGGGCACTATTTTATTGCAAAGCAAGAGTGGAGAGCAAAGAGCTTTGACTAATGTCTATTATATACCACGATTGTGTAATAATATCATTAGTTTGGGTCAGGTAACTGAAGAAGGCTACGATGTGTCACTAAGTGGACTATACTTTGTAACTGCATGATCGCGAAGAATAACTATTGATGAAGGTGATACGAACACCAAATCGGTCGTACAAGATTGAACTCGACTTAGCCAAACCAGCTGGTTTCAATGCCATGGTGGATAATATGGTGTGGTTGTGGAATGATCGATTTGGTCATGTCAATTTTTACTCTTTGAAGCTGATGACAGAGAAAATGATGGTTTATTAAAACAGTCATCCATCTCAAGTGTGTGAAGTTATATATTATTGTAAAACAAACCAAACTCACGTTCCCACAACAAACACAATATAGAGTGACACAGGTCCTGGAACTGTTACATGTGGATATTTACGGTCCTATTACCCCTTAGTCAAATGGAGGTAATAAATACTTTCTGCTTCTTGTTGATGATTATTTTAGAGTAATGTGGGTATACATACTCAAAAGGAAATCAGAAGCCAAAGACATATTTCAAAAGTTTGTGACACTGGATGAAAAGGAGACTGATCACAAACTCAAGGTGGTGAGATCAGATCGTGGAGGTGAATTCTTGGCACAAGAATTTGAATCAATCTGTGAGACGAAAGGAATTAGAAGGTACTTCACAGCTTCTTATAGTCCACAGCAAAACGGAGTAATCAAGCGAAGAAATTGGATGGTAATGAATATGGCAAGAAGTTTACTCAAAAGCAAACTACTACCAGAAAGATTTTGGGCTGAGGCTGTAAGACATGCTGTTTACATTCTCAATTGAGTACCCACAAAAGCTCTGGAAGGAAAGACTCCGTATGAAGCATTAAGTGGAAGAAAACCAAGTCTAGAACATTTGAGGGTGTTCGGTTGCTTAGCATATGCAAAGGTGCTCACTTATCTGAAGAAATTAGATGACAAATGAAAGGAATTGATCTATTAGGAGTTGATCTAAGAACCAAAGCTAGCCGGTTGTACTCCTCATGAAGATAAAATTGTGGTAAGTCGAGATGTGATCTTTTGTGAAGATAAAGCATGGTAGTGGGAGGCAAAGCCATATGAAGAAAACAATCTGCAGAAGTGGATTTCCTTCTCGGTTGAAGGAGTGAAAAATGGTGAATTAGATCAATTTCACCTTCAAGAACCGGTTACACCCATGTCAAGTACATCTGGCAGACAACAGGTCGCTATAGAGGATTTTTCAGCATCTCCTCAAAGTGATGCTATGGTTGAAGCCTGGTTGAAGCCATGGTCGAAGGCCTGGTCGATGCTGTGGTTGAAACCACGGTCAAAACTACAGTAAGATGGTCGGTGCTCAAAGACATGTGTGGTCAGTGAAGCGGTCGAAGGGAAGCTGTGGTCAAAAGGCCGATAGTCCCAGAAGCCATGGTCGTTACGACTACATTGTATGATTGTTGTAACGATCAGTGTCGTACTCGCTGGTGCCGTGGTCAAAACTCTAGTGCAGTGGTCGAAGACAAGCTAAGGATGAAGCCAGCGGTCATATATGTATGTCGTTCACTGTAGCAGTTGGTAGTAGATGTCAACACAAGCGATCGTGGGTGACGCAGGTCATCCTTGGTTGGCTAACTACCCGGTATGAGCAGGCGGCTGGTCATTGTAGCGGTTGGCATGGGCAGGGGCGGACCCAGCGGTGGGTCAGGTGGGGCGCCAGCCCCCCTACCGCTAGCCGGCCGTGTGTACCTCTCTCATCCCTACAGCTCCACTTTAGCCATATGAATGACCTTATCAGGTTTAAAAAGCCTTTGCATGATGAAAAAATTGCATTTATAGTAGTGATTACAAGCCGCAACGACATCTTGGCTCTTGGCGTGGAGCCTCTCTCCCTCTAGTGTCTACAAGTCTATCATAGGCCAGCAACTCGGTATTCAGCAAACTGGTCAGTAAGTCCTATTAGCCCCTCCTAAATTTTGATCTGGGTCCGCCGCTGGGCATGGGCTGAGCGGAGTGACGTGGGTGGGCGACTGACAGCGCTCAGCAGGTGGCTGATCGGAGCGGCATGGACAGGTAGTGGCCGTCAGAGTTGTAGCAGTAGTGGATGCGTGCGGTGGTGTAACCGTATGTGCATGAGGCCTATTTAAAGGTATGTACATCTGTAGAGCTCGGAGAGAGTTTGAGAATACAGCGAATAGAATTCATGGATGACATGAGTCGCCGGAGACGAAGAAAAAATTTCTCTATGTTTCGCTCGTTCCTTCTCTGCTTTCCCCCTGTGCTTCTCCTCACGTCAGGCCTGGGCCAACAACCACTACGCCAGTGACCTGTTTCCAAAGACGGCAAGGATTATTTAATCAGAACAGGGAATTGTATTGCAATCCCGTACGGTGTATATTTCACGCTGGTATTTTTACTCCGGGACATCAACCTAAAATAATAAACTCATAAATTAAAGATAAATCCAAGCCAAACATACCTTGTTCAGTTACAAAATACACAGGTGAAGCTATGACAATGTACAGAAACAGACTACGCCATCGCACGGTCACATCCCGTTTATTTCTAGGGAATATCTATACAACATTCGATTATTTTTTAAGATAAAAACAGTCAGATTTTGAGCTGTTAGATGGAGATCCAACGCCCTAGATCATTTTTTTTTGGAGAGGGTCATTTTTTTGGAGGAAGGTTTGTATGGGTGCATCCGTTGGATGGAGATCTAACGGCTCAGATCAATCTGACTGTTTTTGTCCTCAAAAACAGTCGAATGTTGTATAGATATACACTAAGCAGCACACGTACTCGACATGCAGTAACACAGACATCACGCCCGTCCTAGAGGTGAGACGGTAGCTTGGGCTCGACGACGACCTCGAGCGGGACCTTGCGCGGCACGGACAGGGCGAACTTCTCCTCCATGCTCAGCTCCTCCCTCGTCATGCCATCGGGGAGCCTCCAAGCGAAGCCGTGCAGCAGGTTGGCTAGGCACAGCTGGACCATCTTGAGCCCAAGGCTGTACCCGGGGCACATCCGGCGGCCGGACCCGAACGGCAGCAGCTCGAAATCCTGCCCCTTTACGTCGATCTTGCTCCCTATAAACCGCTCCGGCATGAACTCCTCCGGCGCGTCCCACAGCGCAGGGTCGCGGCCGATGGCCCACATGTTGACGAGCACACGTGTGCCGGCGGGGATGTCGTAGCCGCCGACCGACGTGTCCTCGCGGGACAGCCGGGGAGCAAGCAAGGGCACGACCGGGTGAAAGCGCATGGTCTCCTTCACGATGGCCTCGATGTAGGGGAGGCTGGGGATGTTTTCCTCCGTGACCAAGTGATCACGGCCGACGACACGGTCCAGCTCCTCGGTGGCCTTGGCAAAGACCTCCGGGTTCTTGAGGAGCTCCGAGATGGCCCACTCAAGCGTGACCGCCGAGGTATCCGTTGCAGCAACTATGAGGTCCTACACCATTTGGAAAGCCTAGTATATAAGAGTGATACACTGGTGATGGATAGTAAATTGAGTTATCTCAAGGGTGGCGTTTAGGGGCACCTGAGTGTTTTTTTTAGTTTATAGCACTCAGATTTTTTAGGGAAAATTGCACATATACCCTATAGTTAGTAGGCACTTGTAAATTTACCCCACACTTGAGTGATCTTGTAATTTTGCCCCATACTTGACATGCCTCCTTATTATTTTGCCCCATTGTCCATTTAGCTGCTATTTTAATTTCGTTTTTCATTTTTTGGGACAGGAAATGACATTAAAACCCTTTAATTGGTGAACCTCCTCTCTTAGCTGTGTGTACATATGCACAAAAAAGTTTAGAAAATGCAGTAAAAATATTTTTTTAATGTCATTTTCCTGCCCAAAAAATGAAAAATGAAATTAAAATAGCAACTAAATAGGCAATGGGGCAAAATAATAAGGGGGCATGTCAAGTATGGGCCAAAATTACAAGATCACTCAAGTATGGGGCAAATTTACAAGTGCCTACTAACTATGGGGTATATGTACAATTTCCCCGATTTTCTAGAGGTGTATAAATAGGAGAAGAGAGATTCAACTGTTTTTTATAGTTCGGAGCACTCATATTTTTTTTAGAAGGATACATATATGGGAGAATGAGATTCGAGTGTTTTTTATAGTTCGGAGACTCACATTTTTTAGAGAGATGCACACATAGAAAAAAAATCTAAGTACTCTGAATCCAAAAAAACACTTAACTGCTGTTTAGCACTTCCCTATCTCAAGCCTTACCAGAGTGAATGCCTTGACGCCGTCCCGCTTGATCGGGACCTCGAGGTTGGGATCATCAGCGAGCTGCAGCAGCAGGTCCACCATGTCCCTAGCCATGAACTCCTCACCCTCGCGCCGCCGCCGCTCGTTGTGCTCATCCAGCACATGCTCCAGGAACAAATCAAACTTCTTGCTTAGCCTCTTCATCCTCCCAATGTACCCCTGCGGGTCCAGATAGTTCAGCCACGGGATAAAATCACCGGCGTTGAGGACGCCGTTGAGCAAGAACAGCTCGTCGACCATCCACTTAAACTCCTTGGGCGTCGTCACCGAGCCGGCCCCTTCGACGACGTACTTCTTGCCAAGCACCATGCGCGAGATCACGTTGAGGCTTAGCGTGGACAGGTAGTCGCCAAGCAGCAGCACACGCCCGGACGCCTCTTGCGGGTGTTGTATACGTGAGGGCCTTTTGGGAATTTCCCAATTGACAAAAGAAAAAAAATAAATGGTACCGGTAGGGCCCACCTGTCGGTGGGCCGATTGAAGAGATAAGGGAGGAGACTTCGTCTCCTCCCCCGAGCGCCGGTGCGGGCGATTCCGCTTCACCCGGATCTGGCGATCCTCTCGCGGCGACGGCGGCGGCCGAGTCTTGGGGAGTTGGCGATGGAGGCGGCGTCGGCGCGGACATCTCGGTGCCAGCCACGCTGCAGCCCGCCGCTCCCCTCTGCCTCCGCTCGGCTATAAAGCCCGGGCCTCTCCTCTCTTCGGTACACGGAAAAAATCTAGTGAGCTCTCTCCCCTCCTCTCTCTCTCTTCTCCGGTGGTGACCTCGGATTCTTGGCCGGTTGGCCAGCTGTTTGTGCTCCGCCGACAGCCGTGAGACTTGACCCGTGGTTAGGGTTTTTGATTTGGGCTTGAACCGGGAGATTCACCGTGAGGTTTGAGTTGTGCTTTGAGTGTTCTTGGCCGGAATACTCGCGTGGCGTGTGATCTTGTGCGGCAAACCTCTACCTCGACTTCCTGTTGATTGCGATTGAGACGGGAAGAAGGGCATTGTATCTCCGGCGACCATCTCCCTGCTCGGTTTGTGGGGGGCATTGGTTTTCTGGGACAGCGCAATCGCGTGCCTTGCTCATTTCAGTAACTTCGGGTGATTTCGAGTATCACCGTGTTGTGAGCATTCTGGTGCTTGATCTTTGCAATTTGGTGATATACCTCATATATCAGTGAGTTGTGTTATTCTGCAAAGATTGAATGTGGGCCTTTAGCTCTATGATGAAATGACATACTGCTGAAATTTTATATGAATGTGAGGGTAGAGTTACTTTGAGTTTTCAATTGAATCTGCTAGTAGATTATTCTCTGATATCAAATCTGCTAGCTGCCCTAGCTCTAATATCTGTGTGAGGTCTAATTTGGTCTTTCTTGACCTCTGCCAAACTTGATAACTTGGGGTGCAGCTAGCTTGGTTATTGTCTGGTCTGTGCCGAACTTTGTAAATCAAAGGTTACTCTGTCAGGTTGAATTCTATTAGTTTCGGCTCTGTCCAGTCAGTTTATTTTGATCTGGAAATTCTTGGAATTAGCAAGATTCAATTGTAGCTCAAAGGTAAATCTACAGCTGTCATATAAAATTAAGATTAGACATTGTCATGGCGGTGATGGCCAAGATTGATTCTTGTGCAACTCGCTTTCTGAGAGCAATTAATATTTCTCAAATTGCAGTTCATATGCTAGGTTTAAACATATATGTTAATGCTACATTAAGATTAGCATGCAGATGTTCATGTCTACTTGTTGACATGCTAATTATGTTCATATATGTGACATCTATGTTGAGCATATGTTACTTTTGTCATGGCTTAATTAATTCATATGTTGATGTATTAGTTAAGTCATTTATATGCCATGTTCATGCTTGGACTATTATAATATTTGCTGGAATTAAATTAAGAATTATGCTTATACCGCATTATTTACAACAATCCAGAAAACCAATATTGAAAGAAATGGCTTCCTCATCTGATGTCGTAAAACCTGAAGTGTTTGACGGAGCCAATTTCAAGCGCTGGCGGGCGAAGGCCAAACTTTGGCTGACTGACCTTAAGCTCTTCTGGGTCATTTCAAATCCGCCGGCGTTTCCGCTGGGGATCCCTGAAACGATGAAATGGGAAGAAGCTAATAATGCAGTCTTAGCCCGTTTGCTGGCCATCCTGTCTAATCGCTTGTTTGATGTCTATGTCAACTTCACGAATGCTAAGCAACTATGGGATGAGCTCGAGGAGAAATACTCCGAGGGAGATAATGGAAATGAGTCCTTCATTACAGCCAATTACTTGAACTATAAGATGGTTGAGGGCCGGTCGGTGATGGAGCAGCTCCATGAGCTTCAACTCCATGTACGTGACTTATGTCAGTACAACTGTGCTCTGCCTAAGAAAATGAAGAAGAAGGAGGAGGACATCGTCTGCTTCGTTTGCGGTGAGGCTGGCCATAAGGCCAATCATTGCCGCAATCGGAAGGGCAAGGGTCCATCTCCAGGTCAGCACAAGAGCCACAAGGTGAGGTCCATGTCGCACCGGCTAGCACCACTTCGAAAGAGTACGCACCTATGGCCTTTATGGCAAGTCCATCTATTGATTGGTGGATTGATACAGGTGCTACTAGAAATATATGTGCTGATAGATCTTGTTTTTCTTCATTTCAGGGTGAAGGTGGTGGATCCGTCCTAATGGGCAACGGAGCCGCCGCAACAGTACGTGGGATTGGACAGGTTTGCCTGAAGCTTACTTCGGGCAAAACACTCATCCTAAGAGACGTACTGTACGTGCCTGCAATGACGCGCAATCTTCTTAGCGGGTCACTGTTATGTAGGCAAGGAATAAAGCTTGTGTTTGAATCAAATAAGGTCATTTTGACCAAGTTTGGTAATTTTGTGGGCAAAGGCTATGATAGCGGAGGCATGTTCCGCTTATCTATTCTTGATTTGAATAATGTAAACGTTTACAATGTTTTCCATTGCAATAAAGTTCATGATATTTGGCATTCACGGTTGTGTCATGTTAATTTTGAAGCCATTGCGCGGTTAAGTAAGATGAATTTAATTCCAAGCTATAATTATGAGAAGGGTTCAAAGTGCGAAGTGTGTGTGCAAGCTAAGCTGCCCCGAAAACCTTTTCATAGCGTTGAAGGGCGAAGCACTTCTCCACTTGAACTAATCCACTCTGATCTTTGTGAGATGAATGGAATATTAACTAAAGGTGGCAAACGATATTTCTTAACTCTCATAGATGATGCGACTAAGTATTGCTATATTTATCTACTTAAGTCGAAAGATGAAGCACTTGAATACTTTAAAATCTAAAAGCTGAAGTTGAAAATCAACTAGAAAAGAAAATCAAACGGTTAAGATCGGACCGAGGTGGTGAGTACGTCTCACATGAGTTCTCCCAATTCTGAAATAGATCAAGCAAAGTGTAAAGGAAGAATTGTCGGAATAATAACAACACCGATGGTAATCGAAACAACTAAAAAGAACCAGGGCAAGGCATGCATCGGGCTTGGGGGAGGAAACCGCGTCAGGCTCAGGGGAGGTGGCATGCTTGGGGGAAGAGGAGGGCGTCAGGCGCCGGGGAGGAGGGCTGTCAAAGTTGGGAGAGGCAGTGATGAGCTCGGGGGAGGCGACAACGGGCTTGGAGGAGGCGGTATGCTCGGGGAGGAGGAGGACGCCGAGCACAGGGAAGGTGGGCTGTCGGAGTCGGGGAGGCAGCGACAGGCTCGGGGGAGGTGGTGTGCTCGCGGGAGAAGGAGGGCGCCGGGCACGAGGGAGGAGGGCCATCGGAGTCGCGGGAGGCAATGACAAGCTCGGGGGAGGAGGAGGAGGGCACCGAGCGCGAGGGAAGAGGGCCACCAGAGTCGCGGGAGGCAGCGACGGGCTCGAGAGAGGCGGCTGCGTTAAAGTAGGGCCTGGGGGAGTGTATTAGTATAGTGGGCAAACCCTACAGTGTAATATATAGGGGAATAATACAAATCGTTCTTAACTAAAAACGTCTATGATATTTAACATCACAGACAGTTATTAATTAAAATCATCTGTAATAAGCAAACATCACAGATGGTTTTATTTTAAAACCATATGTGATGTTCTAGGCAAATTCACATATATATGACACAGTCTCATATACATATATAAAAACAAAATCGCATACGTATAACACATTCTTATATACATAAATACAAATTCACATATACATGCACACATTCTCATATACATAAATGCAAATTCACATATATCAGTTGGCGAGATCGAGGCACACTTATCGGTTGGACCTAAGCCATGTAATCAACATAGAACTTATTGACCTCTTCAGTTGTATAACCTTTGGCAATGTCACCCTTCGGCAGAGATTAATTCTATACATAAGAATTGAGAATTCCTATGAATCTCTCGAACGGGTACATGCTATGTTGTAACACGAGCCCGCATATTTTTATCCCTAACACAATGAACAATGAGATAGATCATGATATCAAAAAACAACGAAGAAAAATACATCTTAAGATGTCATAGAGTCGCCACCACCTCATCTTGCAAAGCATCTAGTCCTTCGGGGTTGATAACCTTCTGAGCAATTGTGTTAAAGAAATAACATAGCCTCATGATTGTCTCTCAGACCTTAATCGGTAAAATACTTTTAATTGCAATATAGAGCATCTGTGTCATCATCATATGATAATCATGATACTTCATGCCAACTAATTTCAAATTTTCCATTGAAACAAGTTTCTTCATATTGGTAGAGTAACCAGATGGAACTTTCACATCATACAAGCATTGGCACAGTTCAGTTCTCTCAGCCTTGAGCAGAGTGTAACAAATAGGTGGAAGGTAAGTTTGTCCTTTATCGGTGCTAAGTCAAGCCTGATGTCCATATCAACCAAGTCAAGCCATGTGTTCACACCATAATTTGTTTTGTCACAAATGTTCAGTAAGAGACCAATCAAGCTGTCACATACATTATTCTCTAAGTGCATGACGTCGATGCAGTGGTGAACTTCTAGATGCTCTCAATAAGGTAAGTCCCAAAATACTGATCTCTCCTTCCTGATGTTCTTCTCATAGGTCCTCGATTTACGTCCCTTTTCGAACACAGTATCTAAATCCTTAATCATATTATAAACCTCTTTTTCACTTAAATGCCTTGGAGTTGAGATGTCATTCTTCTCTCTGTTGAATTATTTCTTCAACTTGTGGTATAGGTGAGCCCACCGAAGGAACCTACGGTGACGCATGTACACAATTTTGCATGAGTGCTTCAGCCGCTCGCTCTCGGTATTATCTAAGCAGTGAATACAGGCTTTAGCCACTTTTGTACTCTAGCCTGACAGGTGAGCAAGGGCAGCATAATAATTTATGGTGCAAAACAACCAGGAGCGTAAAGTGAAGTTCTCTCGTTTGTAGGCATCCCATATCTGTACCCCTTTGATCCACAGTATTTTTAGATCTTCTACCAATGGTGCTAGGTACACAACAATATCATTCACAGGTTGTTTTGGCCCTTGGATAAGTATCGATAGCAAAATATACTTTCACTTCACACATAACTAAGGAGGAAGGTTGTAGATGTAAGGAGTCACGGGCCAAGTTCTATGTCGGCAGCTCATATTACTGAAAGGATTTATTTCATTTGTACTCAATCCAAACCTTATATTCCTCGATTCTGCACTGAAGTCTACAAAACTCACATCGATGTTTCTTCACTGAGCGAAATCAGCAAGGTGTCTTAGCATTCCATCATTCTTATGCTCCTCCGAGTGCCAACGCAACAGTTTTGCCTCCTTTGGGTCGCAAAAAACTGCTTCAAAGGGGAATTACAGGAAGATATCATGTCACCTTAGTAAGAGGTCCTATTTTCACATCTATTCCCTCGACGTTATCTGATTGATTCTTACGATTGTATCGGGATGCGTTGCACACCAGACATACATACATGTTTGCATACTCTTTACGGTAGAAGATACAGTCGTTTGGATATGTTTGTATTCTTTCTACTTCCATTCCAAATGGACAAAGAACCTTCTTGGCTTTGTAAGTGGTTTTGGGTAACTCGTTTCCCTCCGGGAGCATATCCACTAAAAGACCTAACAGCGGCGTAAAACTCTTGTCGGACCAACCGTTGCGTGCCTTCAATTTTGGTAGTTCAAGCATGGCTGACAACCTCGTGTACTTTGACTTATAGTACGTGAACAAAGGTTTTCAGAGTCCTTCATCAAACCCCGGAATGATAAATACTCTCTCTCATTATAGTTTTCTTCTACATCGCGAAACATCTAATTCAGATTGTCATCATGCAGCCCATCCAAATCAAAACCACAATCGACATCTTCCGGCAGCATATCATTGACATCGTCAGCGATGTTATCATTATTACCTTCCTGTGTATTTGCACTTACCATGACTGGTTCAACGTGCATACCCCTTTTTGAAACCCCTTCGAATCTAGTGTGCTTCAATCTACGCTCGGTTCTTAAAATTCTTCAGATTCTCGCAGTCAATGCATTACAGTACATATATTTCACCCCCCTTATTCAATATATCCTCCTCGGTAGCTCTTGTAAAAGCAGACACACCATTAATGCACTCTTCACTCATATGGTTCTCAGCGTACATCCAGTTTCAGTCCTATGTTATGTATTTAACAATTTAGTATTAATTAATTAGTTCACTAGATATATATGATCTAAAGTAGCTATGTATAGCAAGAATAATTAATTAGATTGAATTAAGTAGAAATAGACTATGAATTGACTAAACCCTAAACCATGCTAGATGTAAATAATCTTCTCCCTATATCAAGCTATCTAAATCTAAACCATTTTCAATTTTTCTTTCACCAAAACCTAGATCTAAATTGTAATGCAATTAGGAATAAATTACTAACCATAAATAGTCAAGAACTTAATGGATTTACAATCATTTTTGTCAAATCCGTGGTCTTCTTTCACCAAATGCCCTCAAAGCCCCACCTCCTCAAAGCAGCAGAGCTGTGAGAATAGACCTGAAATTTAAGATAAATCTGTGAAGGTCGACGGTCTGCAATTAATATAGTAAAATTATCACAGACGGTTTTTAATACAAACCATTTGTGATGGCTTAATTATCATAAAAACCGTCTGTGAAGTATCACAGACGTTTTAAAGAAAAAATCGTCTGTGATATTTGGTAATATCATAAACGATTCTTGTTAATAACGTCTGTGATACTTCACAGACGGTTTTCATCATAAACCATCTAGGATATTATGTCTTCACAGATAGTTTTTAGCGTTAGCAGCAACATAGATGGTGTCTAAACTAAAACTGTCTATGATTATTGTATTTAATATTGATGGTTTTCTGTGATATGAAGGCTTCCACCGAAGAACATTTAGACGATCACAGGTTTTATTGGAAACAGGTTTAGACTATGAGAAAATAAATGAGGCCAGCATTGCACCGTTGCATTTCGCCAAAAAAAACGTGCTGAGAATAACTTCTGGCTAGCAACAGCCTTCAATAGCCGACAATATGATGGGAAAGTTGCAAAATTACGATCTCAGGGTGCAGCAGTGTAACACCCCCTTCTCCGGGAGTATTATGAAATCCTCGCAGCTGCCTAGGACTGTTCAACTGCGAGTACATCCATTGAGTGCATAACATTGCCAACACAAGCTTAAGTGCAAAAGTGAACTTTATTACATTATATGGGCTAAAAGCCAAGTATCACAGCAAGGCCAATGGCCTTTAGTTACATTACAAAAAAATGCCACAGGCACGCCTGAGCGGAGAACGACCCTAATTCCACGCTTCATCAACCTCGTACAGAATCATCTCTTCGTCTTCTCTCGCATCCTCAAAATTAGTTGTTTCTGTTTATGTTTTTAGCAAGCATGAGTACTACCACTTGTACTCAACAAGTCACACGGAGCTTAATAATAATTTCATGCATGGTATACCAAGTAAAGGGGAAACAAGTCTATTATTTTATGTGGATGCAGTTTTGGTTGGGAATCATTTGAAAACCTTTAAAATGTACTTCTTTAATGTAAATGGGGTTTTCAAACTTGATTATCAATATTCAACACTTCCAAATCATTATCAACTCTACTTATGCCTCATTACTGGATTCACCCATTAAACACAGCTTCGTTAACCGGAAGCACGGCGTATTCGAATACCATTTGTCATGACTTTGCAAAGCTGCCCTGCTTTACCCACAAGATCCCTTAACTCCCGCGACAGAGTTAAGACAACAAGGATGTTCACTGCTCAATTCTTTGTATAGACTCCGCCCAGTAGGTGTTTAATCTCGACAAGCTCGGATGACCCCACGGATCTCGTCCGACTCATCACAGTCCTACAGTTGTATGGTTAACCACCTCCCATACGGACTCACCCTCTGTCTCCCCCTTTCCAGTTGCAGAGGTTCAATTGAAGTTGAGCAGCTATTAAGCCAGGTTTGACGAAGTCAAGTTTGACTAAGTCAACGCTTGTGGTTGGGCGATTACTGTGTCATTTACTCAGCACAAGGGTGCAGCTATTAACCCAAATTCAGTACACCCTGTACTGCCACCAATCCACAACCAGCCTCCACCCTAGGATAAGGTCTTCGGATCCATCTCTGCGATCCTCTTTTATCCTATTTCCAACTTTCCAAAACTCTAGACCAATACCAAACCTTAACAGTAGAAACATGTGATGTGTCCCTAACTACCATGATAATATTAATCTTACATTCTATGTAACTAGGTTTGTCAAGGTGAATATGGCCATCAAGTTAAACTGGGCTTTTCGGGTGGTAGGACATAGCTACTATCATGTCATTCTAAGCATTTGATGTACATAAAATAACAGTTCACAAATAACATAATGAAAATACTGGTAAATAAATAAATAGCAGAAATGTAGGTTCAACATGATCAAAAATATGTGCGACTTGCCTTGCGGATCTGTGATTTCAATTAATTCGTATTTTTCCACGGACTGAGCCTGGGCCTGCGCTTCTCCTCCATGCTCCTGTGCAAACCCGACTCCGGAAGCTAACGCAAATTAAATAAAATAATATTAATTCCATGCTCGAAGGAATGAGCGAGGAATAAAGAAAATAAAAGAATAAAGAAAATCCAACAAACTCCAATCAAATGGGCTTTTGGGCTTATAGGAGGGCTATATGGGGAAATGGGTCTTGGATTTGGGTTGGCGGGCTCGAAACGAATCTAGGGAGTATAAATATGTATTTTGAGCTTTGGGTCGGTTACTATTCATCGGGCTCAGTACTGTTCCTCGGGTTCGGGTCTGACTCGGCGAGCTGGCTCGGTCGAACCGCGTCAATCGGGCTCGAGCCGGCTGGAACGGGCGCGGGGGCGAGCGGGTTTGGTCGGATCAAGTTGTTGCGGCCGGTCGGCGGCGGGTCCGGCGGCGCGGCGGTGCGAAGCGAAGCCGATCGGCCGAGCCAAGTCGGCGACTTCGGTCGAGGAACGATGCGGCGTGCGCGCGATCGTTCTTCTTCTTCATCCGGCTCCCGCGCGCGCTAGGAACAGGGGACGGGGGCGGTGTTTGGCGGCGGAGCTAGGGTGAAGTGCGACGCCATTGGCTGGTATGGATGGGTTCGTGGGAGGATGGCGGTTCCATTTTGGGTGGTTGGGGGGCCGACGGAGGCGGCAATCGCCGGCGGCGAGGTCGTCTCTCCCACGGCCATTTTTGAAAATTGGGACGATTGGGAGGCTTCTAGGGCAATTGGGCTAGGGTTGGGGCATCCTTGGGGGTTGGGTAGGCTTGTAGGAAGGTTGGCCGAAGCTCGGGAAGTCTGGGTTGACCTGGCCACGGCGGCGGTTTTTGGCAGTGGGGTGGCTCACGATGCCGAGGAAGGTGGGGGTTTGGGAGGCTAGGGCAACGTTTTGGGGAGGTTCTAGGGGGCTTGGGGATGCTACTGGAGAAAGGAATTGGAGAGTGGACGGCCGGAGATGGGACATTGCGTTAGGGCACAGATTTGGGGATTTCTCTGATTACTAGCAATGGAGAGGGAGAGGGGCGCTTGGGGATGTTCGGTGAGCTTCGGGGAGGCTAGTGGCTTACAACGGAGGGCTTGGTCGTGCTTAAATAGGCGGGGTTAGTCGGTTCACCAGAGGGGAGGAGGGGGATATTTTCGGTGGCCATGGCTTGGAGTTCAGGACGGGCAAGGTCGGCTTGGGCGTCACTCCACGACAGTTAGGAGTGTCAGGGGGAGCTGTTGTACGGGGCGGCTGCGGCTGTGAGAGGAAGGAGCGCGAAGTCGGCAGAGGCGGGTGCGCGCGGACGGCGGCGGCGTTGCCACGCACAGGGCGGGGTCAGAGCAGTGTCAGGGCGAGGCTGGCGAGGTAGTACGGCGCCATGATGGGCGGGGCAGGCTGGCAGCGACGTGCAGGCGCGAGAAGGCACGAGGAGGTCGGCGGCGACAAAAATCGGAGGCGACGACGATATTTACCGAATGTGAACAGTAACTACGCCGTAACTCTCCGTTCATGCCGTGATGACTCGGATTAAGGGCTGTGATGCTTTGAGATTTGTGTGGAATAGATTAGGGAAGCTAGGGGAGCTCAAATCAAGGGCAAACTCAAATCCAAATTGATTTTTGCAAATTTTGGTTTGTTTCAAGCAGCTTGCGGCCAGAAGAGATTTTTCTTGGACGGGCTTATGGCCAGAATAGATACTTGGAAAGAACGTAACAGTTTTGTCCCACGTACTGTGTTGGCCTCTCGAATTTCGCCGGCACATGCAGTGTCATAAAGCGAGAGAGAAAAAATGAAACGTGAGAGTTCGTCAGGTAATTACGGGTTCCATTATGCGATGGCAAAAGGATCTTCCACGGAAGAACATATAGACGATCACATATTTTCTTCTTATCGGACACTACTAAGAAACTTTCATTCTAGATGCCTCATCACAGACAGTTCAACATAAACTGTCAGTGATAAAACTACCACAGACGATTTTTATTCTGAACCGTCTATAATAATATCACAGACAGTTCTAAACCAAAACCGTCTGAGATGTCGGTACTTATCACAGACGGTTTTTGTTTCGAACCGTCTGTGATGTCAGCATACATCATAGACGGTTTTTTATTTAAACCGTCTGTGATACTTTATGGATGGTTTGTGTTACAAACCATCTGTGAAAATAAAGTTATCAAAAATGGTTTGTATTAAAAACCGTCTGTGATGTGTAGGATTCCTTTAAAATTTCATAATCTCAGGCTGAGTAGGATTCCGTTCCAAGATACCTTTAGTAAAACGAACATAACTTTTGCATACAGTGTCCATTTTTGACATTTTTATACTCGTTGAAAAGCTGACGATGAGTCCGATCCAAACAACATGACCATCGTGTGCCAGTCACCCTCTAAGACCCCCAAAATCGGCCACCTTTAGCCTCAAATTTGCGTCACAAGTTTTCGATTTATATTTCTGACAAAATTTTTGATCTTTCGTTCGGAATTTGGGGTTCGCCTCAACTACAAAAGTGTAGATCTCATCGAAATCTTTCAAATGAGCATATATAAGCCATATAGAATTTTGTTGTTTTATTTTTTGAGACTAACTATTTTCATTGCGCCGGTATATACATACATTGTCTTTGATAATTATGTACCACAGCAGATGGTTTGTGGTTCAAACCATCTGTGATAATTACGTATCATAAAAGCTGGGCCCGTCGATCCTCTCCAACCCAATCACAGCCAATTTATACTCACCAACCCCCACCCCACAGATTGTAGCTTCACCTCTTCGTCGCCTCGCCCATTCCGCCAAAATATTTCCCACTCCCGTCTCCCTCCCTAATAATACATACTCACCCAAACCCATCCTCTATCGCACTCAAATTCTCTGCAGCCTCCTCATCGTCTTCCTCCTCGACCCTGATCCTGATGGCCCTTACGAAGTAGATGGCACGCAAGTCTACGGGCAGCAAGGCACTGTGGAAGCAGCTAGCTACCAACACGGCGCTCAAGTCGGCGCCGGTGATAGCGGGCGTCAAGGACATCCAGCTCGCACGCTGCATCAGGGGCGAGAGGGCCTAGGCATAGAGGCCTCGTCGGCGTGATTGAACTTTTACTGTCAACTAAGATCTCTACTTCTTCTATGTTCTCGCCATGTTTAAGAGTTTGGTTCGTAAGATTAGGAGATGTGTTCTTGTCATGTTCTTGTTGTGTTAGATGGGTAACCAACTCGTTATCTTATTATGTTGCAATTATAGGTTCTAATCTTAATGAAAATAGAATGTGTTGTTGTGTTTGCAATTGTATTTGCTTGTTTTCAAAGGGTATAAATAATATTTCTTGATGCTAGCAAAAAAAGAAAAATTTTAGGTATAGAATGAACTATTACAGACGGTTTTATGGTATAAAACATCTATGAAGGACAATCATGGATGGCTCGAACCAAAAACCATCTACGATACTTGCACATCATAGGCGATTCTATCTACCAACCATCTGTGATGCCAAAGTATCACAGACGGTTCTATATACTAATCGTCTGTGGTACTCGCCCATCACAGATGGTTGGTAGCTAAAACCGTCTGTGATGTGTGAGTGTCACAGATGATTTTTGGTTCGAGCCGTCTATGATAGTGTTATTTACATACGGTTCTAGTTATAAACCGTCTGTGTTGTATTTATCATAGACAGCTCACAAATCGTCAGTAATAACCTCCGATTATCATCGACCCATAAATTCAGACAGTTCAGAAAATTGTCTATGATGGCAGTTTTGAGTGGTATATGATGACCCTTTTTGTAGTAGTGGTGGGATACTTGAGCTAGTGTAATCTTCCTATGGGAAATTAAAGCGAGCACACCTAAACCCTTTTATATGTTTTAGTTGCTTCATTTCATTCTGGTTGTGATGTCACTGTTAATTTGATTAGTGGCACTACCCTATGATCTATTGGAATTAATCTTATTTTTTATTTAGTCGTATCCGAGTCTGTAACAATGTTTGAGTCAAGTCCGTGTACGAGTCCATAGTAGAGGTCGAGTCATGTTGTTGAGTCTGTTTATGAGTCATATAACTAGCCTTTATAAGGTGCAGTCTAGTTATGTAATCAGACACAAGCGAATGAGAGCGATCAGTTGTGATCGAGAAGTGCTTTTGGCTCCTGGGAAAATAATCTATGTTCGCGTGTTTTATCTAGTGCATATTCGAGGAGCAGAGAAGCTACGTGAGGAGTCGAGGAGCTGCGCCTTGGAAATACGAGTGCTCAAGGTATCGAGTATTCAGTGTACTCGAAGGTTACGAGTACTGTAGTACTCATGATATATGAGTACCACAGTGAAGAAGTTGAAGCGTTTGAGTGCAGACCGGTCGTTCTCGGAGTTTTTGAGTATCGAGTGCAATCTGCTCAGAGATAACGAGTAGCAAGAGATTCAAAAGATCACGAGTAATTGGAGTACTCGAAGAAGTAGCAGAGTGGTTGTGGTTGAAGGCGTAGGTGTTTGTAGTTGAAGTCTCAAGTACTCGTAATCCGCTAGAACTTGGTTACAAGTACGTGCAAAGCACTCAGAAGGAGTGGTCATAAGAAGGTTACGAGTACGTCAGGAAGGCGTTGTCATAACACTCATCTCTTGAAGTGATTGAAACTTGGAGTGGTCGTAGCCAACACCATTGAGTGGTTGTAGCCAACACCATTGAGTGGTCATAGCCAACATTGAGTGGTCATAACTAAAGTCAGACTCAGTATCTAATAAGTTTCTATAATTGATGGCGTCAATTGAGTAGTATTCAGATCTTGAAGTGATGCAATTTGAGGAAGCAACAGGATGGCTAAAAGCGTATGAAGAACGACTCAATCGGCGAACTAATAACAATGCAGACGGACAACTAATGTTCTCCCAAACTGAGTGGGAAGCAAGGAACTCGAAGACTGAGAGAGGAGGGTGTCACGGGTGAGGCGGCCAGAGTGGTCTAGGCAATAGAGGTGACCGTGGAAACAAAGTTGGGCAAGGCGGTAGTGAAAGATCCCATGACATGTCACATATCAAGTGCTTTGAATGTGACGAATACGGGCACTACACATCAGAGTGTTGCAGCCACATAAAAGTGTTTCAACTACAAGAAGTACGGGCACTACGCTTTGGATTGCCCAAGCAAAAATAAGGATGATGAGGTGAAGCTCACCCGTACTGAGGAGAATGTTGAGCTGGGACTACTTCTTTCCTTATGTGTTGAAGAGATGCCAGGCATGGTGATGTTGAATTAGAAGAACATAGTTCCTAAACTACGCACGGAGGAAGGCAGCGACGATCGCACTGATTGGTGGTACCTGGACAATGGAGCCTACAATCACATGACAGAAGATCACTTTATGTTCCATGAGCTCGACGAGAAGGTTTTAGGCAAAGTTAAGTTTGGCGATGGCTTCATGGTAGAGATAAAAGGCAAAGGATCAATGTTGGTGCAATGCAAAAATAGTGATTAGAAGTTGGTGTCTGAAGTTTACTTTATACCAAGATTATGCAACAACATACTCAGTCTTCGACAGATGACAGAAGAAGGGTGTAGGGTGGTGCTGCAAGATGAGTTCTTGCATGTTTATGACAAGAACGATGATTTCTTAATGAAGGTGAAAAGATCATAGAATCAATTGTACAAAATTTCTGCGAAAACTTGTAAATCGGTTTATCTCAAGAGCAGCCTGGAGGAGTCAGGCAACGAACTCGACGCATGTGGATCCCAGGGAGGACATACAACCACCACAGAGGAGTACAACGGCTCGAAAGAGTGAGACATGTATACATGCAGGCAGCGCGATCGCGCATGCTGCAGGTGGCAGCCCAGATGGTCGGGAGCAGTCTCGTCGGCATGCAGATGCACAAATTCTAAGAGGAAGGCCTGGAGAAGGTGCATTTTTCTGTTGTTTTGTGGAAGGAATGTGGTCATCGTTGGAGATAGGATGCACAAGCGCAGAAGTTAAATGCGGTGTAGCCTCAGTTGAGATGTACGCGGGAAAGCGGACAGGTTTGTTCCAAGAGAGAGGAGCGGAAGGCTCAGGGAAGGCCAAGGCAGTTGTGGGAGCAGGCGCTCCAGCCCAGGCAAGCGTGCAAGGAAGGACGAGATCGATCTAGGTGCAAAGTATGGCAAGTGTTGGTTTGTGTGTGGCTCAGGATGGAGCAAGCACAGGCAGTAGGGCAGTGACGGCTCAGGAAGGAACGGCGCACAGGAGTGTAGGTAAAAAGGAAGAAGTAGAAGCCAACAGCGCGGGAGATCAAGGTGCACCACATGCGCAGGTAGGCATGGGACGCAGGTGCTCTGCGGGTCATGTTGGGCAGATGGCTCGGGACACGCACAATAGATTGCAGCGGAGCACAGCGACAGCAGAGGCCAAAGAAATGATCGGAAGTGGTCTCACGCAAAGGAAGAGGTCCAAGTGGAGCATGTGGCACCAGCAGAGGAAGAATAGGTAGGTGTAGGTTCCAGTGCGGTAGCAGGGGAAGATGAAGGGCGTTGAGTGGCAGACAGTGCAACAGGAGCAATAAGTTGATGAGAGCCCCAGACGTGGAAGCGCAACAAAGAGCGTTCGAGCAGGAGGTGTTAAACGAGTTGGAACGCAAGGGCGGGAGCAGGAGAGAAGATTGGCGTGATCAAGGTGGAGAAACAAGATTAAGGGGGTGAATGTTGGAATTAATCTTGTTTTTTATTTAGTCATATCCGAGTCTGTAACAGCGTTTGAGTCAAGTCCGTGTATGGGTCCGTAGTAGAGCTCAAGTTGTGTTGCTGAGTCCATTTATGAGTCCTGTAACTAGCCTTTATAAGGCGCAGCCTAGTCGTGTAATCAGATACAAGTGAACGAGAGTGATCGGTTGTGATCGAGAAGTTGAGGGAAAGAAATAAGAGTGGGAAAGTGGTGTGCTTTTGGCTCCCAGGAAAACAATCTGTGTTCACGTGTTTTATCTAATGCATATTCGAGGAGCAAAGGAGCTATGTGAGGAGTCGAGGAGCTGCGCATTGGAAATACGAGTGCTTAGGGCATCGAGTGTTCGGCGTACTCGAAGGTTGCAAGTACTATAGCACTTGTGACTTACAAGTACCACAGTGAAGAAGTTGAAACGTTTGAGTGTAGACTGGTCGTTCTCGGAGTTTACGAGTATCAAGTGCAATCTGTTCGAAGATAATGAATACCAAGAGATTCGAAAGATTACAAGTAATTGGAGTACTCGAAGAAGCAGCGAAGTGGTCGTGGTCGAAGGTGCAGGTGTTTGTAGTCGAAGTCTCGAGTACTCGTAATCCGCTGGAACTTGGTTACAAGTACATGCAAAGCACTCAGAAGGAGTGGTCATAACAAGGTTACGAGTACGTCAAGAAGGTGTGGTCGTAACACTCGTCTCTTGAAGTGATTGAAACTTGGAGTGGTCGTAGCCAACACCACTAAGCGGTCGTAGCCAACATTGAGTGGTCATAATCAAAGTATGAGTGATCATTTTCCAACATGCTTGTGACCTTGAGCTTACTTGGGGAGTGGGATAACTGTGCAACTCAAAGAGGCTCGAGAAACTCCACTTGGGGAGGACCTAGCCACAGATGCCCCAGTAAGGGCAAATGTGGTTGGGGAACCCATAGTCAGAGATACCCTAATCGAGGAAGCACCAATCTACGAAGGTCAAACATGACGCTCAAAGTACCTTCTCGATATTCACATGATATATTGTTGTTGTGCAGCGATGAGCCTGTGACTTATAAGGAAGTGAGCCCAGACTCTGAGAAATGGCTTGGAACCATGAAATCCGAGATAGACTTCATGAGAGACAATCAGGTTTGGAACCTAGTCGATCTACCTGATGGTGTTAAAACCATTGAGTACAAATGGGTCTATAAGAAAAAGATTGACATGGATGGAAATCTTGACATTAATAAAGCTCGACTAGTCGTAAAAAGGTTTTGATAAATTCAAGGATTTGACTACAATGAGACTTTCTCACCAGTAGCGATGCTTAAATCTGTATGGATTATCCTAGTTATTGTTACATATTTCGATCATGACATATGGCAAATGGATGTTAAAACAGTTTTCCTTAATGGAAATCTAAGTGAGGATGTGTACATGACACAGTATGAGGGTTTTGTTGATCCAAAGAATGCTAGTAAAGTTTGCAAACTACATAAATCTATTTATGGGTTGAAGCAAGCATCTTGGAGTTAGAATATACGTTGTGATGAGGAGGTCAAAAGGTTTGGTTTCATGAAGAACAAAGAAGAACCTTGTGTTTACACAAGGCTAGTGGGAGTGCACTTGTAATCCTAATCTTACATGTAGATTATATATTATTGATTGGGAATGACATTCCTATGCTGGAATCTGTCAAGGCCTCATTGAAAAATAGTTTTTCTATGAAAGACCTATGAGAGACAGCATATATCTTAGGGATAAAGATCTATATAGATAGATCCAGAAGGCTAATCGGATTAAGCAAAAGTACTTGTATTGACAAGGTGTTAAAACGGTTCAACATGCAGGATGCCAAGAAGGGGTTCTTGCCTATGTCATATGGCATAAGTCTTAGCAAGAGTCTGCATCCTTCGATGACTGAAGAGCGAGACTGTATGAATGGTATTCCATATCCTTGAACTATTGAATCTATCATGCACGCCATGATATATACTCAACCAGATGTATCATATGCTTTCAGTGTTATAAGCAGATACCAAGCTGATCCTGGTGAAGGTCACTAGACAGCTGTGAAAATCATTCTTAAGTACTTGAGAAGGACCAATGATGAGTTCCTAGTTTATGGCGATGATGAAGAGCTCGTTGTAAATGGTTACACTGATACAAGCTTCCAAACCGACAAAGATGATTATCGTTCATAATCTAGTTTTGTATTCATTTTGAATGGAGGAACAGTGAGCTGGAAAAGTTCAAGCAAGAGACTGTTGCTGATTCTACGATGGAGGCTGAGTACATTGCAGTTTCTGAAGCTGCGAAAGAAGGTGTTTGGATAAGGAATTTCATTGCTAAGTTGGGTATGTGCATCCAGTCGATGTACATAGGCTTCCGAACCTGTTTGTTTCCTTGCACATCAGTTTAAGATACTTATTTGTTTCAGTTACAGTAGTTTTTGGTTCGTTTGTTTTATGTTGTGCTAAAGCAGTCATTATTTTTGCAGAAGGTCCTTTTTAGGACTAGTTAGTTATTTAGTACTCCCTTTGTTGAGAAATATATAACGTATTTTGACTTTACATAAGGATTAAGGATGTGATGAAATTGATAAAGGTATTACAAAATATAACTTAGATAACCTTCATAATTGTTTCAGAAAGATAAGCGAGAAAACTTTTATGGGTGATAATGAATAAATGTATACAATAGAAAGAAAATAAATAGGGGCATCCAAGAAAAAATCTCTTTAAATCTACATGTAGCTTATATTTATGAATAAAACCTTTTAAACTACATTCTTATATCTCTCAAAACATGGAGTACTTCAAGTATGGCTAGATGAAGTGTTTTTTAGTAAAGCCTCCACCTGCAAGGCCGCAAGGCTGCACGTGAGTACGTCACTTCAAAAAGTCCACACAATCGCAGAAGCAGCGAAGCTAACCTTCCAGCATCCACACGTTTTCCAGAGAGGTTAACTGAGCTCCTAGAAGTGGAAAGATCAACGACGACATCGGTCCAAGGCAAGCATGACGTATGACCTGGCGCCGTTCTGTACACTACATACGCACCGAGTCGCGGGCCGTGTTGCTTTCGATGTTCGCCTCCACCCGCCCGTTCTTTCCCTCTTCAGTTCAAGAACAATTTCAGCTTTCCAACCACTGAGCTTAAGCAAGCGCCTCCGCACACTCATGACCAAGAAGATAATCTCAGCCATGGCCACCACGAAGCAAGATTTAAAGACACAGTTGGATGATCACGGGAGACAGATGTGTCAATGCAACTTTCAAGAACTAAGTCATTGCCCAAAATTTTGCTGTGAACATCAGCACAACATCATGTGATGTTCGACTGGAATATAGAAATCTGTACTATTAATTCTAATTAGCTTCCAACGATTGGTATCTTCACACCTATGATCTCAAAAAAGCAAAAATGATCGGTATCTTAACAAGATACTCTGCATTAACAAAATCCAACTTACTCAATAACTCAGAACGGGCGCTTTTCTTAATTACAACTAACATAAACATAATACCCCTCGCAAAAAAAAAAAAGCATAACTGCCATCACCCCCTCACAAGTAAGTATATCTATTTACCCTAATCATTAAACTGAAACATTGATAAGTAACTGGGAATTGAGGGGGGGAAATCTGGGGATTGGATATGATTTCCATGCCCCCAGGAAATTGCATGCCCTAAAATTTCGGGAAAACAAGCTGCTATTAGATCAGCAATCAAATCAAATCCGCAACTAACTGGATGGATCGGAATATCTCGGAAAGAAATACAGATTTGGATGGCTTCTGTAGTCTGTACCAACAGATGGTCTCGGATGAAGCGACTTAGGACTTGAAAAAGGCAGTGCCCAACAGCGAGAGGCACGGTGGCGGTGACAACTGGCTACCAGAGGTGGCGGAGGAGGGAGGGGACGAGATGACGAGAGCTCACCTTGCCGAGAGGACCAGACACCGTGGAGTTCGCTCGCTCCGCTGCAACACCCCCACCGCTTGTAGTCTCCCAATGGATAATCTTTCGCGAGGGGAACGAAATGAAGCGGTACCAAGGGCAAAAGGTGGGTAATTTCCGTGAACTTTTAGGAGTAATTACGATTCAGGTTAGCTGGCTCCTCACGAGAATCCACCTTAAGTCCATTTTCCATTCTGCGCCTGATGAGAATCCGAATTCACTGATTTTGAGAAGCCAAGTGTTTAACACAGTTTTACTAGACGCCAACAAAAAGCTAGGAATAAGAGTTATACCAAACACCTCCTAAATGTTTGCCATGGAAAGAAAATATAAATAGGGGCATACCTCTCGACAGATGGAGCACTTCTGTATGGCTAGATGACGTGATTTTTAGCAAGCCTCCACTGCAAGGCCACCAGGCTGCACCTGATTACGTCACTTCAAATATAGTCCACACAATACTCGACTCCCAAAAGCAAGCGCACGGCCTTGATCAACTCGGCTTCGGCTTCTGGCTTATTTTTCACTATTCATAAGTTTCGTCTTTTTCTGAACTTTTGGCTTTTTGTTGAGCTTTTTTGCCGGTTCTTTTTTCCCGTATTTGTTTGTATTATATGTAATAGGCTAACATATTTTTTTATATTTTTAAATTTTTTTAAATTTAATTATACTAAATAAGCCTCTGTCACTCTGATGCTTTTTCAACCAAATACTGATGTTTTCAGCCATAAGCCATGAGCTTTTCAGCTGAACCGATCACCACCTGAAGCTAAGCTTCCCGCATCCACACGTTTTCCACAGAGTCCATTGATCGAGCTCCTAGAAATGGAAAAATCAACGACGACATCGGTTCAAGGCAAACATGACGTATGACCTGGCGCCGTTCTGTACACTACATAGGGGTGCAAACGGATCGGGTTAATCCCGACTGATCTTACACCGAATCCGATTGGTACCGAATCCGGAGAAAAAATATGAGTTAGGATATGGTAACAGCAATATCCGTCCGAATCCGATACGTCTTCAAGTTTGATTTCAGGTTAGTGCTACTATTTGACGTTTCATTTTTTTTTGCAATGGTAAAATAAAATCTTCCACATCAGCTATTAAGTAGTAACATCAAGTTCTTGACAGTACGTCCTCCTACTCTATTTGCTGTACTGCATGCATTCCTTAAAAACAAGTAGGGGTGCAAACGGGTCAGATTAATCCCGACCGATCCAACATCGAATCGGATTGGTACCGAATCCGGAGAAAAAAAAATATAGATTAGAATATAATAATAATAATATCCGTCCGAATCCGACCTATTTGCACCACTACATACGCACCGAGTCGCGAGCCGTGTTGTTTTCCATGTTCGCCTCCCTATATCAGCGGCTCCACCCGCCCGTTCTTTCCCTCTTCAGTTCAAGAACACTTTCAGCTTTCCAACCACTGAGCTTAAGCAAGCGCCTCCGCACACTCATGACCAAGAAAACAATATCAGCCATGGCCACCACGAAGCAAGATTTAAAGACACAGTTGGATGATCACGGGAGACAGGCCTCGAGTTTGGCAAAAGGCAATAGCGTGGTGGAGTTCGCCGGACGGTTGATCTCCTCTGCGCTGGAGCACGGAATCATTGTAGCTGCGCTGCGGCACGTCGTCTCCGGGTACAGCACGGCGCCGCCGGAAATAGTTGCCGTGGCGTGCGGGGAGGCATGCAACCTGTGCAGCATCGACGGCTGCCTCGGCTGCGACTTCTTCGGGGCCGAGGCGGGGGCGCCAGAGATGGTACAGGAAGTGAATTATGGCAAGGAGCAAATGGCGGTGCCGGCGGCGGCAGGAGCGAAGAGGAGGCAGAGGAGGAAGAAGAACATGTACCGAGGTGTGCGGCAATGGCCGTGGGGGAAAGTGGGCGGCAGAGATCCGTGACCCACGCCGCGCAGCGCGCAAGTGGCTCGGGACGTTCGACACTGCGGAGGAGGCCACGAGGGCATACGACTGTGCCGCCCTCGAGTTCCGCGGCCCATGTGCCAAGCTCAATTTCCCGCACTACGAGCCTCTGCCTGGCCAAAAAAAAGGGCAATGGTGGTGACGCTGTCGCGGTGGCTAAAACCGAGAGTCGGACGCCGTCGCCGTGCAGTGTGGATGCCGAGGAGAGGACGGCGGGAGAGTGGGAGCTGGGTGTGGACGAATCGGGAGACCAGCTGTGGGAAGGCTTGCAGGATCTCATGAAGCTAGACGAAGGGGACCTCTGGTTCGCGTCATTTTCGGGTAGAGCTTTCTAGTATTTGAGCTCTTGTACAAGTGTGATTGGATCTCGACCGTTGGATTGGACTAACTGGAAGACCATTTGTTTATTTGTATAGCTCTACTGCATTGTTTGAACAAAAGAATAATTCGTAGGTTCGTTAAATTGAATAGGGTTTTCACTGATAAGAGGAGGTATATTCTTTTGTCGATAGAAAGTACTAAAGAATTGTAATATTGTATATTGGTGGGTGGGGAATTGTTTCAATGAATCTTTTGTGCAAACTGTTTGTTAATTAGGACCTGAGATTGAGACAAGTTGCAGCTGTTGGTTGCATCTTGTTGGTGACTGACGAGTACACAAACAGTTTGACTGAGCTATTAAGTCGTCAGAAAGCAGCACCTTCCCTGCAGCTTTGTTCACAGTTGAGATCTTTTTGAACTCTGAAGTCAAAACATGGTAAAGAGTGGAGCCAATTTTAATTGTTTTTTTAAGTAACGAGCCAATATTAGTTCAGTTGACTTATTCGTGACAGATGGAAAATAGGAACTTAGCTACTTTCAAAAATACTAGTTGCGTAGTATCAGTACGTTGGAGTGCAAATTATCTAAAACGCATCTCTTTGACGTTAAAAATCACAGCCCACGGTCTCACGATAGACTAATCTTCATGTATTTTTTGTCACTTCCTTCCCACTCTGCAAGATGTTAAACTAATCTACTGATGTTGAAAAGAGAAGCCAAAATGGTAAAATCAAGCATAATTACGCACCCGGCATAGATTTTTACCGTGTATACATTGGTTGACAGTCATTTGAGTTCTTTCACCCGAAGAATCATGTGACGAAATACTAGCATGTTGATATTGGCTGGCGCAATACAGGAGGCTTCAATAGTGTACAAGACGTAGAAATAATCTTGACTTAGAGTCTAAAACGTAGTAGAATTTGTCTTCATGTGTAACTCAAGTTGAAGTTATATCTAACTTAAAATTCGAATATGTATGCTAGTACAAGAGTAATAGCCTATATATTAAGATGACTTGTAACCAGTTAAATTAGGAGGAGCAAGTAAGATAATAGAGAAATTCAGAAATTCTCTTGTGTTCTCTCAGTTTATTTGCGATGTGTGCGTTTTCTCTTGAAACAACGTTAATAAGTGGTATCAGAGCTTACGCGAGAGCCGAGTTGCGGAAAAAAATTATCTCAGCGATTTTCGTTGTACGCTTGTCTGGGGCGGCGCTCCCGAGGCACTCGTCTTTGCTCAGTCCCGGTTAGTCAACCCAGCAGCCATCAATTCCAAGCAGCGGCGCTAGAGCCAGCGCCTAGAGAACAAAACAACGCCAAGCAGCAGGCGTGGTCCTCATTCAGTTTTGTCTCATGAGGTGAGCCATATTGATGTTATAAAAGCGACGAAGTGGCAATCCAGGCAACAGAGCGCGCGAGGCAAAGTGGCTTCAGATTCTTTCACCGGTTCACGAAGAAAAAGCCGTCGAGCAGCTCTTCGATTCTTGTTCTGCACAAGGCGAAGCGCAGCAGCACATAGTTGCAAAGCGTATTTTTTTCTCTAGTTTCCTTGGTCCAAGAGCCACTTCAAAGTAGCCTGAGTTCTTGATCAGTGCTCAAGATCATATCGCGTTCTCTGGGAAGTGGTGTCACCAGTGATGAAGCATCATTTAGTATGATGGCGAAGGAGAGTTCCACTGTCTCGCTGCATTATCCAATGCTCACGACAAGCAATTATGCAGTCTGGACAATCAAGATGAAGGTGTACATAAAGGCTCAAGGAGTGTGGCGACACGATCAAGAACGACAACGTCGATGTGTGCAAGGATCAGATGACATTGGCGGCCATCTATCAGGGCATTCTAGAGGTGACGCACTTCCTACTTGCCGAAAAGAAGACGACCAAAGCCACGTAGGAGGCATTAAAGACAATGTATCTTGGCGCTGATTGTGTGAAGGATGCAAAGGTACAAACTCTAAAGACCGAGTTCGAGGTGTTGCGTATGAAGGAAACAAAATCGATCAATGACTTCGCTGTCCAGTTGATGATCATCGTCAATCTAATACAGGCCATTGGCAAGAAGGTGGAAGAGTTGTACGTAGTGAATAAATTCCTTCATGCTATTCCCTTACAGTTTCTTCTAATTGCTTCGGTCACAGAGTAATTTGGAGACCTAAAGACAATGACCATGGAGGAGGTCATCAGTCGTCTTAAGGCGTATAAGGAACGCATTCGCGACAATAGTAACAACGGTGACGGACAGATATTGTTGACCCGCGCTGAGTAGGAGATCCGATCATCGAAGTGTGAAGGCAATAACACTTCCAGCAGTGGTGGCCAAGGCCGTCAAAATTGGAAGTTTGATATGGCAAAAGTGAGGTGTTATAATTGTAACGATTATGAGTACTTTACTTCAGAATGCCACAAGCCAAGGATGAAGAAAGCGTTTCTTACTAAACCGCTTAGCGATGATGAATCAACACTGCTCTGATGATAAGTTGAGTTAGGGACGTTGAGAAAATATGTCGCCGTTCAAACTCACGTAAAGTGAAAAGAAATCAGAACATTGGGGAGATGTGTCACTGTTCTGTATCAAGTATGAGTTTAGTAAGTCGTAGTTGAGACCGACTGGTTTAATGTTTTAGAACCTTTGCATCTCGATGGATCCGTACCAGTTGAGTTGAGTTCCTACATGTAGCTTGCATATATAACGCTTCATGTGGAGACGTGGCTGGTAGTTCATAATACATTGAGACTAAACCTAGAGTATGTTGAGTTAAGATTAGGGTGAGACTGTTAGAAATAATCTTAACTTAGAGTTCAAGACGTAGTACAGTTCGTCTCTGTGTGTAACTTAAATTGAAGTTGTGTCTAATTTGAAGTCTGAACATATATACTACTAAAAGAGGATTAGTCTATATATTGAGATGACTTAAGCACCGGAGGTGGCAGTGAAAAGTCGCCAAGTACTCGTTTCCAAGGACCGATGAGGCGACTAGAAGCCCAAGGTAGCTTGGCCAACACCGGTTTTCCACGATTCCGACGTGATGTTTAGTAAGACTCCACCTGCAAGGCCACCAGGCTGCACCTGAGTACGTCACTTCAAAAATAGTCCACACAATACTCGACTACTCAAAAACATCCCAAAAGCAGCGAATTGAAGATAAGCTTCCCGCATCCACACGTTTTCCACAGAGTCAGCTGATCGAGCTCCTAGAAGTGGAAATATCAACGACGACATCGGTCCGAAGCAAACGTGACGTATGACCTGGCGCCGTTCTGTACACTACAAACGCACCGAGTCGCGGACTCGCGGGCCGTGTTGCTTTCGATGTTCGCCTCCCTCTATAAGCGCCTCCACCCGCCGTTCTTTCCCTCTTCAGCTCAAGCACACTTTCAGCTTTCCAACCACTGGGCTTAAGCAAGCGCGTCCGCACACCCATGACCAAGAAGATAATCTCAGCCATGGCCACCACGAAGCAAGATTTCAAGACACAGTTGGATGATCACGGGAGACAGGCCTCGAGTTCGGCAAAAGGCAATAGCGTGGTGGAGTTCGCCGGACGGTTGATCTCCTCTGCGCAGGAGCACGGAATCATTGTAGCTGCGCTGCGGCACGTCGTCTCCGGGTACAGCACGGCGCCGCCGGAAATAGTTACCGTGGCGTGCGGGGAGGCATGCAACCTGTGCAGCATCGACGGCTGCCTTGGCTGCGACTTCTTCGGGGCCAAGGCAGGGGCGCCAGAGATGGTACAGGAAGTGAATTATGGCAAGGAGCAAATGGCGGTGCCGGCGGCGGCAGGAGCGAAGAGGAGGCAGAGGAGGAAGAAGAACATGTACCGCGGTGTGCGGCAACGGCCGTGGGGAAAGTGGGCGGCGGAGATCCGTGACCCACGCCGCGCAGCGCGCAAGTGGCTCGGGACGTTCGACACTGCGGAGGAGGCCGCGAGGGCATACGACTGTGCCGCCCTCGAGTTTCGTGGCCCGCGTGCCAAGCTCAATTTCCCGCACTACGAACCTCTGCCTAGCCAGAAAAACGGCAATAGTGGTGACGCTGTCGCGGTGGCTAAAACTGAGAATCTGACACCGTCGCCATGCAGTGTGGATGCCGAGGAGAGGACGGCGGGAGAGTGGGAGCTGGGTGTGGACGAATCGGGAGACCAGCTATGGGAAGGCTTGCAGGATCTCATGAAACTAGACGAAGGGGACCTCTGGTTCGCGCCATTTTCGGGTGCAGCTTTCTAGTATTTGAGCTCGTGTACAAGGGTGATTAGATCTCGACCGTTGGATTAGACTAACTGCAAGACCATTTGTTTATTTGTATAGCTCTACTGCATTGTTTGAACAAAAGAATAGCTGGTAGGTTCGTTAAATTGAATAAGGTTTTCACTGATAGAGGAGGCATATTCTTTTGTTGACAGAAAGTACTAAAGAATTGTATATTGATGGGTGGGGAATTGTTTCAATGAATCTTTTGTGCAAACTTTTGGTTAATTAGGACCTGAGATTGAGACAGGTTGCAGCGGTTGGTTGCATCTTGTTGGTGACTGACGAGTACACAAACAGTTGACTGAGCTATTAAGTCGTCAGAAAGCAACACCTTCCCTGCAGCTTAGTTCACAGTTGAGATCTTTTTGAACTCCGAAGTCAAAACATGGTAAAGAGTGGAGCCAATATTAATTGTTTTTTTAAGTAAAGAGCCAATATTAGTTCAGTCGACTTATTACTGACAGATAGAAAATAGGAACTTAGCTACTTTCAAAAATACTAGTTGCGTAGTATCAGTACGTTGGAGTGCAAATTATCTAAAACGCATCTCTTTGACGTTAGAAGTCACAGCCCACGGTCTCACAGACAGACTAATCTTCATGTATTTTTTGTCACTTCCTTCTCACTCTGCAAGATGTTAAACTAATCTACTGATATTGAAAAGAGAAGCCAAAATGGTAAAATCAAGCATAATTACGCACCCGGCATAGATTTTTACCGTGTATACATTGGTTGACAGTCATTTGAGTTCTTTCACCCGAAGAATCGTGTGACGAAATAGTAGCATGTTGATATTGGCTGGCACAATACAGGAGGCTTCAATAGTGTACACCAGTGCAATCATAAAAACAACGGACCAACCACCGGAGGTGGCAGCGAAAAGTCTCCAGGTACTCGTTTTCAAGGACCGAAGATGCCCATGGTAGCTTCGGCCAACACCGGTTTTCGACGATTCCGACGTGCCACCCCGCCCGCCACGTAGTGCCGCTGCAGCAGAAAACGGTCAAACAGGCCGCCAGGCGGGTGTCACCGCGGGCCCGCGGCTGTGGCGCGCACGGGGGTTTCGGCTGTGGTTCTGGATAAAAGCCAGCATTAACCGCGGCCCGCGGCTCCAGCTGTGGGGTTGGTGGTGTTTTTCGTCTCCGCGGATCGGCGGTGTCCAGTCGCAGCGGACCTCTCTTTTTTCGCGAGGAAGTTTTTTTTGATAATTCTAGAATCTCACTTATTCGGCACAGTTGATTCTTTCTGTTTTTCTTTGTTTCTAGATTTCTTAGCAACAATTATCCATGTTGAGGAACTGTCGCTGGCGACCAGTCCGATCGATTCCTCTGCTAGAATAAAAACGAATCAATCACAGAATCACAGAAGAATAGATTGAACACACAGAGAGATAGAGAGAACTCCTGACCTTTCTTTATTGCTTTCATTCATGTGTACATAATGAGGGGGTCTAAGTCTCTATTTATAGTCTACGGTGGGATGCCCAAATATGTCAGTACTCTGGCCGTGGGCCCAGTTTCCTAACACTCCCCCTTGGGCACTCACCCAACATGCTCATGCCTCGTCAAAACTCCATAAAAACCCAGTGGGAAAATTTGGAGAAAGAGTACATGATACATATGATGCTGCGATGCACGAATTGCCTCATTAAAAACCTTGGTCGAGAAACTTCATGGAAAACTCGTCAAGCGAAAAAGAGTACAATTCACCCAATTTCATTTGGTCTTCAGGACTTTATTCCTTTGGGTACTTAATCTTCATGATCAAGATTTAATAATGGGCTTGAGAGAATTCTCCCCCTGAAATCTGCACTTCTCTAAATCTCATCATTCTAATCCCTCACACGCACCTTTCAAAGCTAGATGCGCGGAGTGACTTAGTGAACAAGTCTACATGACTTAGTGTGCAGTACTTTAATCTTGTCCATCTTTGCAATTCATGAGCATAGAGGAACTTGGGGTTGATATGCTTACATAGCCCGTCTGCACTAGTGCAACGCAAGCTGCATTATCTTCATAGATAATTGTGGAGGTTTGCAAAATGTTTATTCCACATGACTGCCGGATGTGGTGATCCATTCAGCGGAACCAAGCGCACTCTCGTGCGGCTTCATACAGTGCTATAATTTCTGAGTGGTTCGTCGAAGTAGCTACCAGGCTTTGCTTAGACGATTTTCATGAAATTGCAGTTCCACCACACAGAAATACATAGCCTGTTTGTGACTTAGCGGTATGCGGGTCTAACAGGTACCCAGCATCTGCATAGCCAATCAAGTTCAAATCTTGATTCTTTCTGTAAAACAATCCAAGGTCATTGCTTCCTTGCAAGTATCGGAATATGTCCTTTATGCCCTGCCAATGCCTTTTGGTGGGATCTGCACTATACCTTGCTAACAGGTTCACGGCAAATGCAATATCCGGTCTAGTGCAGTTTGCTAAGTACATGAGCGCTCCCACTGCACTCAAGTATAGGAATTCCGGTCCCAGGACTTCCTCCCCCTCTTCCCTAGGTCGGAAAGGATCTTTTTCTTGCTGCAAAGACCTACCGATCATCGGTACTTTCGAGGGAAATACCTTCTCGAAACCAAACCTTTCAAGCACCTTCTGGGTGTAGGTCGACTGATGTACCAAGACTCCTTCAGGGACATGCTCAAGCTGCAGGCCTAAGCAAAACTTGGTCTTGCCCAAATCTTTCATTTCAAATTCTGACTCCAAGTAGGAGCTTGCTTCTTTTATGTCTTCGGTTGTCCCGATGATATTCAGATCATCTACATACACAGAGATTATACAGAATCTATTCTGGGATCGCCGTATAAATACACAAGGACAGTCTTCATTGTTCGTGTAACCTTTCTTGCAGAGAAAGTCGCTCAAGCGATTATACCACATTCTTCAGTTGTTTCAGTTCATACTGTTGACTTTCTCGAGTTTCAGACTTTGCATGATTTCTAATTGCTCTGTCTTGGTTCGGGAGAAGTATTCCTTCAGGGACTTTCATATAAATCTCTAAATCCAAGTTACCGTAAAGATATGCAGTCACAACATCCATCAATTTCATTTCCAAGTTCAAGTTTACTGCCATTGAGATCAAATGTTTAAAGGTAATTCCACTCATGACTTGGGAGTAGGTTTCTTCATAATCAACTTCAGGACGTTGAGTGAAACCTTGGGCTAGCAGCCTTACTTTGTATCTCACTACTTCATTTCTTTCATTTCTCTTTCGAACAAATACCCACTTGTGCCCAATGGGGTGTATGTGGGGAGGCGTGCGGCATACGGACCCAAACACCTCTCTTTTGTTCAGAGATAGCAATTCAGTTGCTATTGCCTTCTTCCAATCTTTCCAATCTGATCTTTTCTTACATTCAGCGAGCGATGCAGACTCGGGATCAAGATTGATGATGGTGGCAATTTTCTTTACGAAGTAGATATCGATATTCGCTGTTGTCCTTTTCAGGGACTCTCCCGTGTGCACATAATTTATAGCTATTTCTTCATGAGTTGCTTCTTCTGGAATGATTGCTTCTGCTAGAGCTTCATCTTGCACATCGCTTCTTTCAATTGCGGTGGCAAGTCCCTTTAGTTTTTCGGCTCCGATGTGTGCGCACACATCCATGCCGATGGGGATATTCAGATCTGGTATGCCATTTTTGGAAAGGTGTCATACTTGTGCCAGGTCTCAACTGCTCCCCTTCTCATTCTGGGGGACTTCAATGATCGACTGTGATAAATCCCTCTTATCCTTTTTCACCAGGCGTCCTCGGTTACTAAGGATTCGAGGAACAAGAGTTCTCGTCCTGTTCTTTATTTTTCTGAGGCCTCTGGACGAGATTAGGGATACCTTCTGCTTTCTTTGGTATTTCAACCCTCTCCGGTGCAGTGCGTGCAGGCACATGCGACTTAGTCACGCCCTTCAAATCACTAAAGTGTTCAGGCAGCTGATTTGCTAATGCTTGCAAATCAATTGTCTTCTGGACTTCTATTGTCTTCTGGACTTATCTATTTGCTTTCACTAATGCGCAGGTCATCTGCATGAATTCTCGTGGCTTGCCATGTAATATCTTCTAGACTTCTCTAGTGCGTGGGTCATCTGCATGGATTCCCCAGGCTTGCCACATAATTTCCCGACATTCTTCATCAAGGGGTTGATTTCCTCCCCCTAATGTTGGGAAATCTTCGGTGCTGACCTTTGCGCTAGTTGCATAGATGAATGGATGTTGTAGGCCGAAGGTCTAAAGTTGATGAGATTCGCTGCATGAAGAACTGCGTGTCCCCAACATGTAGCTGGCAAATTGCTTTTATGCAAGAGGGGCCAGGCAATGAATTTAATTCTTAAAAGCCTCTGCCAAACCGTTCTGGGTATGGATATGCGGTACCGAATGCTCAACTGCAATTCCCATCGCTATGCAATAATCATCAAATGCCTTTGAAGTAAATTCTCCGGCGTTGTCCATTCGGATGGACTTGATATGATGATCTGGAAACACATTTCTGATGCGAATGATCTGCAAGATCAATTTTGCAAAGGCGTGCTTTCTTGTGGACAACAAACCCACATATGACCACTTCGATGAAGCGTCAATGAGCGCCATGAAATACTTAAATGGCCCTGATATGGGCTGAATGGGACCGCAAATGTCCCCCTAGATGCGTTCCAGGAATGCAGGGACTTCATCCTTCACTTTCAGAGTGGAGGGTCTAGTTATTAGTTTCCCGGTGGCACATGCAGGGCACACACAAAATCTTCATGATTCGGGAAATTCTTCACATTAATATTATGCCCATGCGATTTATTATGTTTCTCATCATCCTAAGACTTAGGTGGCCTAATCTGTCATGCCACAGACAGAAGAGTTCAGAACTTCTAAACACTGTTTTCAGAACAGTGTACGCTGTAGGCGCCTTATTGTTGGTATAATATAGCCTAGTTTCTAGTGAAGGAAGTTTTTTTTAATACACTGTTCTTTTCATTCTCTTCGCGCTTCATAATGAGCACGTATTTCTTACCGTACTCTTCTTCAATCTCAACGTGGAAACCATTTGCGCGGATATTCTTAAAACTTAGGAGAGTTCTAGTCGATTCTGGGTACAATAAGGCTTCTTCAATGACCAAAGTTGTGCCCATTATGGCTCTTTCCGAACCAATTATATATGTATCGCTTCTGGCGATTGTCGTAAGGCTGCCAGTGCTCTTACGAATCGACTGAAAACTTAGTCTCTCTTAAGATGATATGTGTTGTGCTGCAGCTAGCTAAGCACACTTCCTTCATAGGGCGCTACACGCGTTCTAATATAGGGTATTTTATTAGCATGCATGAGAAGGCAATCAACACATAGATAAAACACTCCAATATCAGAACATATCATGTCATCATAAACTGAATAAATGAATGAATTCTTCAAATATCATCCAACCATCACGAGAAGATAACAATTCTTAAGTACCATTCATGCAAATCCTAACATATTCTTCCGCACAAAATAAATGACAATTAAAGTCAAAATGCATTCAGTGCACTGGACTTCTTCTGCTATTTTCTCGGGGTGACATTTTCTTCAAGAGAAATCATGACGGTGGCTGCTTCTAGGTCGAGAGGGGTGCTGCTGTCGTAATGGTCTCAAACACCATCAACGCAGGCAGCTGCTCAGAACGCTCCCCCTCAACCGATGCAGAGTGGGATTCATGTGCCCTTTGCCATCCCGTTTTGGCTTGCTAGTCTTATTCTCACGTGGAGCATCTGATTTGCCTTTCTGGGCTGTGATCTTACCCTTCCTTCCCCTTTTCTCTATCAAGGGCTTTCGCACCTTGTTGCTCCCGGCGTTGGCTTCACGGCTAGTGGAGCTACCAGATGGCTGAGTGACTTAGTTCTTACGGAGAACTTCGTCCTGAGCTTCCGCAATTTGCATCATATCAAACAATTCGGCATATTCCTCATAGCCGTCTTGACGATAATTGCGTGCGGATTGTACTTCATTTGGGTGGAAATATTTTCTCAATTTTCTGTATTGGGGTACAAATCCTGTGCAAAGCAGAATTGTATTTCTCGACCGTCTTAAAGTCGGCAAACCTTAGTCTGATCCACTCTTGCTCTGCTTGGGAAAAAATGGTATACTTTAGCCTCTCAAACCGCTTCTTGATTGCGGTCCAGACTGCTAGTGCGCTTTTCTCCGCCATATACTCATTCTTTAGAGTGAGGCAGAGGTGGTGCCTGAGAAAATGAAGTGACTGATCATTCTCCTCAGATTTGGTTGAGCGTCATTCAGTCTGCCAATCCCAATAGCAGCGCGGAGCTTCCTGGCTCCAAGCACAATCTCGACATCGGATGCCTATGTCAGATAGTTTTGGCCATGCGGGGCTAGCTCCTCGAACTCCCAATTCGTGATGCTAGTCATCTAAATGTGTATAAGTCTACTGCTGGTAGACATGCACGGAATAATTCACTGCGGGTAAATAAATGGTACAAAATATTCTTGTAATGTTTCAGAATTTTCTATGCATTTTCTATAATTTTACTGCTAATTTCAGTGATTAAAAGCAATTTTCAATAATTACAATTAACCAAAACAGTAAATAAATACTAAAAATACAGAGAATAATAATGGCATAAATAAATAAGCTTCAAATGCTAAAAATAATACAAAATTCGGATTCCCGAGGCCCTTTTATGCTAAAATATGAAATTTCAGCAAATTCTGCAATTTCTGGGGGTTTCTACGCAAATTTTCAGTTCAGAGGAAAATTCGCGCAATTTTCTGATTTACAGAGGGGTTTTCTGCAAAATTCTGGACCCGCTCGTAAATTTGAGGGCTTATTCGTAATTTTCGAAACTACGAGGCCTTTTCTGCAGAAATCGGGACTTGTATGCAATTTCAAGGGCTTTTCGGTAATATTCAAAATTTTAGGGCCTCTTCTTTTTCAAAATATTGATCGCCCACTCCCCTCACCGGCCGCCCATTTTTCAGCCCTCCCCACGCCCACTAGCCCGTCCGGCGAGCTCAAAATCCCCACGCCCGGCTAGGGTTCCTCCTTGCCCTGGTCCTTGGCGGCGGCGCGAGTGCAGGCGCGCATGCGCGGGACGGGGCGGGGCGGTGCACGCAGTGGCCGGGCGGGTCCGCTCACGGGGCCGAGGCGGGCGGGCGCACGGCGGAGCCAAGGCGGGTGGCGGCCATACGCGAGGCGGCGTGGCGCCGGGTGTCACGGTGGAGCGCGCGCGCGCGCGCCGCCGCCGGCCGCGGGAGGAGGCGAGGAGCGGCTACGGGCGCGCGGCGAGGCGGCGCAAGCATGGCCGATCGCGCGCAGTAGCGCGAGCGCGATCGCGGCGGGCGAGGCGGCCGGGCCCGCTTCAGCGGTGTCGCGGAGGGCACGGCCGAGGAGGCGCGATCGGCCGGCGGTGCCATGCGGGCCGCGGCGACGCCATAGCCCGAGCGGTTGCTTGGCCGGCGGAGAAGCGGCGAGGCGCATGCCGGGCATGCAGCAGCCGCCGTCGCGGGCGGCGGCCGCGGTCGAGCGCGGGCTGCTGCGGGCGGCGCGGGCGCGGGCGCATGCGGGCGCGAGCATGGTGGGGCCGGCGGCGGTGGTTCCGGCGCATGCAGGCGGCGGGCTGCGTACGATGCATACGGGCGCAGGTACACGGCTACCGGCGGCGACGACCATCCGTACGGGCTGCAGCCCATGCCGATTCTTCGTGCATGCAGACACATCGGCGCCTCAATTTTTTTTGGTCGGCTTCTGGTCGACGGCCAGCGGTGCGCATGCAGGCGCAGCGTCGTCTCGTGCTTCACGCTCGGCTACTGGCCGGTGGTGCGCATGCAGGCGCAGCGGCGATGCCCGTTTTTCTGTGCATGGACTGAGCAACAAGAAAGATGCAATTTTTCTTTTACATGCAGTAACCGAACAGAGAAACAAACCAATGCACGATTTTCTCTTTTTTTCGTTTCTAATCTACGGTGCAATCAACATCTACCCCGATTCACAATCTACTGATCGACATTGTGCCGGCAATTTCAGATCTGCTCGCGGTAGATTAGGGCGGATTTGCATCGTTCTACAGTGCAATCAACATCTACCCCGTTTCACAATCTACCGATCGGCATTGTGCCGGCGACTTCAAGTCTGCTCGCGGTAGATTAGGGCGGATTTGCACCGTAGAATTTCAATCTAGAACGCGAAAAGAAAATACAGATTCAAAAGCGATCTAGAAAATTCAATCTGTGTTTCGATAATTACCTCGTTCACCGGAGCGAAGTCGTGCTGATAACATGTTGAGGAACCGTCGCTGGCGACCAGTCCGATCGATTCCTCTGCTAGAACAGGAACGAATCAATCACAGAATCACAGAAGAATAGATTGAACACACAGAGAGATAGAGAGAACTTCTGGTCTTTCTTTGTTGCTTTCATTCATGTGTACATAATGAGGGGGTCTAAGTCCCTATTTATAGTCTACGGTGGGGTGCCCAAATATGTCAGGACTCTGGCCGTGGGCCCAGTTTCCTAACAATCCACAGCTGTATCCGGTTGCTGAGATAGGAGAGCTCACCACATCTGGAGCCACATTGTTTGTGCATTAGGGGTGTGTTTCCACGTTCGAACAAGAACCAAGGGCTCAATAATCATTGTAATAATTGCTGCAAAAAAATCCGAGGCCGCAAATTGTAAAAGCTGTTTCTCTACTTTTTAACGCTGGTATTTAAAACTCTAAACAGTGTACGAGCAACTTTCTCAATATTAGACTAAATAACTGGCAAGATCCAAACCCTAAAGCAGTCCAAATGCCGTCACATTTAGACCATAGTCTTTTTTTCATAGCATGTGCTATAACCAATCTAAGATAATTAGCCACACCAGTTTGCTACGATGATAAAGTTCATACCTAAAGTCGAATTTTAGAATGCTAGATTTAGACCAAACAATCCCCATCTATCCTTCTCACACAAACCTCTCCTTCCCTACCAATACCCTAGCCTCCATTATCATGCCTCGACAGGCATGCTACCGCTCCGCCTTAGCATGCCTCCTCTATTGACGGCACTGGTGTCGATGAGGCTGCTAGAGCGCCTAAACCTTATGCACGACATGATCTGCTAGCCTAGCTCTAGAACTCCTAGAGGGATCGGGAGACTCACGGTCGCCGATGAACGCCATGGAGCGAAGACCTCGTGCCTGCGTGATGCAGGCGTGGGGATGAGTCGGTGAAGCGGTTCAGAGGGTCGTCGCCGGCGAGGTCCTGCAGTGGCGGCGCCGGCCTTCCCGTTGCTAGCAGCGCTTAGGAGATCGGGTCCCGTTAGGGTTTATCAGGGGTTTGTGACTCTCACGGGATTGGAACGGCGTAACCCAAACGTGAGGCCGGAACCCCCCCCCTTTTATATTGCGCTGCGCAACGGGGGACCGTAACCAAAATTGGTAAGGCACCCCCGATCAGGGCGCTGAAAATCAAGGACGTGGATTTCCCCACGTCCTTCCTTTTCTGGCCGTTTTGGCCTTAGATCAATATCCAACATTCTCCCCCTTGATCGTAAGGCTAAACGTCATAAGCCCTCTCTCAATAAAACTTCACACCAAAATAATGCGTCACAACAGTCAATTAAATACCGCTGGACAACAGTACTTATAGTGCTCCATTCTATATCAATCGGATAACATAATACTTCATGGGAGTTGGTTACTTTATATGGTCCTTTTATTCCAGGATCACAGGCTCTCCAATAAACCCATGCCGGCAACATGATCACGAAAAATATTGGGTGGTAAGCCTTTTGTGAGCGGATCCGCAAGCATAAATTTAGTTCCAATATGCTCAACCTTAATTGTTTGATCTTGGACTCTATCTTTCACAACATGATACTTTATGTCAATGTGCTTGGCAGCTGCACTCGACTTGTTGTTACTCGAATAGAAAACTGCGGGTTGATTGTCGCAGTACAAAATGAGTGGTTTAGAAATGTTGTCTACCACTCTCAATCCCAGGATAAAGTTCTTAAGCCATACAGCCTGCCCAGTAGCCTCATAACATGCCACAAATTCAGCCTGCATTGTCGATTTATGCGATGAAGTGTTTGCTTTACACTTTTCCATGAAATTGCTGCTGCTGCGAGGGTGAAAATATAACCTGATGTGGACTTCTTAGTGTCTTTACACCCCGCAAAATCAGCATCAGAATAACCGACAACCTCAAGGTTATCGCATTTTCTATATGTGAGCATGTGACCTTTCGTGCCTTGCATATAGCGTAGGACTTTCTTAACGGCTTTCCAGTGGTCCGGTCCTGGATTTGACTGATATCTGCCAAGCATCCCGGTAACAAAAGCTAAATCGTATGCGTACATACTTGAGCATACATAATACTTCCGGCAAAGAGGTAAGGTATAGCCTTCATCTGATCAGATTCATAGTCATTCTTTGGGTGTTGAAATTTCCCAAACTTATCGCCCTTAACAATAGGAGCAGGCGAGGCAGAGCATTTATGCATATTGTATCTCTTTAGTACTTTGTCAATGTATGCCTTTTGTGATAAACCTAATGTTCCTTTGGACTTATCTCGGTGAATTTCAATACCAAGAACATAAGATGCTTCACCGAGATCTTTCATGTCAAAATTGGACGAGAGAAATCTTTTAGTTTCCCGCAGCATGTCCACACTGCTGCTGGCCAATAATATGTCGTCCACATAAAGAATTAAGAATGTGTAATTATTCCCCCTGAACTTAACATATGTACAATTATCAACATCATTCTCCTTAAATCCAAAATTCCTTATGACTTCATCAAACTTAAGGTACCATTGCCTAGAAGCTTGCTTTAGGCCATATATGGATTTCTTTAGTTTGCATCCCAAATGTTCCTCACCTTCCACAACAAAACCTTCCGGTTGTGTCATGTAAACGTCCTCATACAAGTCTCCATTCAGGAATGCAGTCTTAACATCCATTTGGTGCAACTCTAAATCGAAATGTCTTGTGGCGCCATTATGATTCTAAATGAATCTTTAGTTGAGACAGAGAAAATGTTTCATTATAGTCAATGCCTTCTCTTTGTGTAAACCCTTTCGCTACAAGTCTCGCTTAAACCTTTCGATGTTCCCTTTGGAGTCACGTTTTGTTTTGTAGACCCATTTGCACCCTCTGTTTTGGCTCCATTAGGAATTTCCACTAAGTCCCATACGCCATTAGCGCCCATAGACTCAATCTCATCTTTCATGGCATCTAGCCATTTAGATGAATCTTTATTCTTCATTGCTTCCTTATAAGAGCTAGGATCATCCGCCTTCCCAAGATCATCCTCATTCAAGTAAACCTCATAATCACTTGATATAGCGATCTCCTCACTCGTTCGATCTCCCGACGTGTTCATTAGCGAGCTCATTAGGTCTGTTCATTAATTGTCACAGAGGGCTGTGAAGGCTCATCATTAGGTACTGCACTTGTATTTTCAGAGCCTTCAACAGAAGGAGTAGCCACAGAATTAACTGGAGATGCAACATGAGTTGCAACTACAGGATCAACCGTGGGCACAACCATTTGGGGCATGGGAAAATCAGTCTGTCGGATTAGCGGTGAAGCAACATAAATCCGCTTCTCCTCAAGATCAATTTTTCTAGGCTCCAAGTTACCACTGATGCCATCATTTCCCAAGAACACAGCGTGCCTTGTTTCTACAAATTTTGTGGTACGATTTGGACAATAGAATCGGTACCCTTTAGACCTGTCAGGATAGCCAATAAAATGGCAACTCACAGTCTTGGGGTCTAATTTCCCAATTTGTGGGTTAAAAACTTTAGCTTCAGCTGCACAACCCCACACATGGAGGTAGTTCAAACTAGGTTTTCTCCCAGTCCATAATTCATAAGGTGTTTTAGGCACTGATTTACTGGGAACCCGATTGAGTATATGTGCAGCAGTCTTTAATGCTTCCATCCATAACTTTACAGGCAAATTAGAGTAACTCAACATACTTCGAACCATATCCATAAGTGTGCGGTTTCTTCTTTCCGCAACTCCATTTTGTTGGGATCACCGGGCATTGAATATTGGCGACTATACCATTTTCTTGTAGGAACTCGCAAAGGACCAGAATCTGTCCATAAGTTGCGTGTCGCCCATAATACTCTCCCCACGATCCGAGCGCACTACTTTAATCTTTAGATCGTGCTGATTTTCAACTTCACCTTAAATATCTTAAATTTATCAGTGCCTCCGATCTCTCTTTAATAGGATAGATATAGCCATAACGTGAGTAATCATCAGTGAACGTAATAAAAGAATCATAACCATCCACTGATGTCACAGGGAAAGGACCACATATGTCAGTATGAATTAATTCTAAAATCCCTGTGCTTCGAGTAGCACCTTTCTTTATTTGCTTTACATATTTGCCTTTGATACAATCGAGGCAATGATCATCCGAATCATTAAAGTCTAAAGGGTGGAGAATTTCTTCTTTAATGAGACGTTCAATTCTCCCCCTCGAAATGTGGCCCAAACGACAGTGCCACAATTTCGACGAAGTCTCATCAATTCGCTTGCGCTTTTTATTCACATCACATACATTCATGGATATAAGAGAATCTTGCAGGGATAACATATAAAGCTTGTCGTGTTGGATGCCACGACCAACATTATCATTATTAAAATAAATCAAACACATCCCGTGTCCAAATTACAAGAATATACATCATTATCTAGTAATGAAATGGAAATCAAGTTTCTTCTCATCGAGGGAACATAAAGAACATCATTAAGTTTCATTACAAAACCATTATTCAAAACTAAAGAAACCGATCCAATAGCTTGAATTTCGGCTTCCATCCCATTAGCCACTCTTAGGCTTCTTTCCCCTCTGAGACTTCTCAACATATGGAATCCCTTTTTTGGCGAGCCATTTCAGCCATCCAGGACAATCATCTTTAAAATGGTCCTTTGACTGACAAAAGTAACACTCATCATTCTTCTTCTGTCCATTTGAGCTCTCAGGACCTGAAGCGTTTTTAGGCGCCTTAGGATGCTGTGAGTGTTGTGGCTTCTGATATGGGGAGTAGGCTTGCTCCTTCTTTCCTTTCCTTTATAGCTACCTCTATTTCTAGAGGGACCAGCTTTATTTGAGGAGCTGACTTGATTTACAAAATCAGTAGCCCCCTCAGCCTTGAGCCTCTCTTCCTCCTGAGAAACATTGGCGATCAACTCGCTCATTGTCCACTTGTCCTTAATGGTGTTGTAGTTCACCTTGAAAGCTTCAAATTGCTTAGGAAGAGACATCATAATGTAATGGACAACGAAACCATCAGAAATTGCCATGTCCATTATCTTAAGTCTGGCAGCAATATTGATTATGGTCATAATGTGCTCACGGACATTTCCAGTACCATTGTACTTAGTGTTCATGAGCCTGTGCATCAGTGTGGTAGCATAAACTTTAGAGGACCCCTTAAAGTGATCCTCGATGGAGGACAAATAGTCTTTTACCCTTTCTTTTCGGGATTGCTCCTTTATGGCCTCACCGATAGAGTTCTTCATCACGCAAGTGAAACGCAGATTAGACCGCTCCCACTTCTCAAAGATTATTTTTGTAATCCTTCATTTTATCGTCAAAATTGTCCTCTCCTTCATGGAGGAGTGACAGCTCATCGAACCTGAACGCATAGTCCAAATCCAAGAGCTGGAAAGTCGTCATAGCGTAAACTTCCATTTCAAAGTTACTACCATTAAGTGGCTCAATTGCATTAACTTGATCTAAAATGTAGCGGTGAAAAATTTAAAATTTACATTAGGAAAACGCATAATTAATTTGCATGAATGTTAACCTTACGTTGGTATGATTAACAACATGCTCATAAGAATTTTTCGCATCACCGTTGGGCAGAAACGAAAAATTTAACATAATTTATCGCATGCAATTACAATTAACGTTGGTCAAAGAGTAATAGCATGACGAAAAATTGGACATAATAACAAACATAATCGATAACATGCAATTACAATTAACGTTGGTCAAAAGGTAATAGCATGTAAAATTAAATACAACCCTCCAATTGAATTTCCCGTTGGTTCCATTCAATTAGGGGCAGAACATTACGCAGCGGAAAAGAGCATAATATTTTTCAGCAGCTTGGCAACATTATCCGTTAATAATTTCATAAGAGACATCATTAATTAAACATGAGATGTACCATAAATACATGAAATATATATACTGAAAATGAAAACCCAACAGCCTGAAGAATATACCATAAATCAATTTCAGGTATATATACATGAAATTTATGCATGAAATATATGTTGAAATACATAAGATTATGCACTCCTGGGCCAAAAACCCAACAGCCCCTCCTTTTTTCCGGCCCCTGAAACAACATTGCGGCTCCACCGGCCCATCATTCTTCCTAGGCCATCAGCAGTCCCGGCCGGCCCACAAGTGCCCGCCCGATCTCGGCCACCCATCAGAATCCGACGGCTCGGAGTGAATCCAGCCCAAACAAAAAACGCCAGCGGCCGGCTCCCCACCAAAACCCTAACTTCATTTCGGCCGATGCTCCCGAAAAGCACGGCGCAAGGGCGGCGGCGTCCGCACGGCAGCGCGGCGCGTGGCGGCGGCGGCGCGACGATAGCGGCGCGCGCCCCCCGCGAGCGCGGCTCCAGCGGCGACCAGCGCGCGGCTTGGTCGGGTGGGCGCGCGCGGCCGGCGGAGCGGCGGCATCTGCGCGGCTCTGGCGACGCGGCGGCGGCCCGGGTGGAGCGGCAGCTCCGCGACAGCGCGCCCATGAGGAGGCGGAGCGGAGGCTCCCGTGCGCTCGGCCGGAGGCGACCCCTGAGCAGAGCAGTGGCGCGCCGACGATGGCGCCGGCCCGAGGCCGGCCGGATCTTAAAGCGTAAGTCCCCCCTTTTTTTGTTGCCGATTAAGTTTTGGGGATTGAGTGCTCGGATTTGGGGATTTCATTAGGATTTTGCAAAAGTTTCACAAATCCCCTCCTTCTATCTTGCTGAACCGTGACATTAACCATTAGATCCGAGCACATTAGTGGGCTAGGGTTCTAGGAAAACTAGCAGAGGCTCTGATACCAAAATGTTAGAGCGCCTAAACCTTATGCATGACATGATCTGCTAGCCTAGCTCTAGAACTCCTAGATTGATCGGGAGACTCTCGGTCGCCGATGAACGCCATGGAGCGAAGACCTCGTGCCTGCGTGATGCAGGCGTGGGGATGAGTCGGTGAAGCGGTTCAGAGGGTCGTCGCCGGCGAGGTCTGCAGCGGCGCGCCGGCCTTCCGTTGCTAGCGCGCTAGGAGATCGGGTCCGTTAGGGTTTATCGTGGTTTGTGACTCTCACGGGATTGAAACGGCGTAACCCAAACGTGAGGCCGAACCCCTTTATATTGCGCCGCGCAACGGGGATCAACCAAAATTGGTAAGGCACCCCCGATCAGGGCGCTGAAAATCAAGGACGTGGATTTCCCCACGTCCTTCCTTTTCTGGCCGTTTTGGCCTTAGATCAATATCCAACAGAGGCATGTCAGCACTTCTTCAGCTATCTGTTGTATAGCATTTCCGCATAAAAGAACAACTCTCTCTCTCTCTCTGTCTCTCTAGTTTTTAGGAGTTACCAGACCTGTAATTTGGAGGTTTATTATCCAAAAATTGGGCTCAAAAAACCATTTTTATGTTTGGACAAGTTTGCCCTCACTCGAAAGAAATGAATCCCCTGTTCTTTTCTTTTGCTCGAATATTTTGCTCCAACTCCAATCCTTCCCCTTTTCTCGATCCAATTCAACATCTGACACACGGGCAGCGCGTCGGCGACTGGAGGCGGCAGCGGGGGAGACGACCAGGAGGGAGTAACGGAGATGGCACTGGAACCAGCGACTAGTAGCGGAGACCATCCCGAAAGCATCGATTGGCGGCTGCGACCCTTGAGGCGGCGGAGACGGTCAGGAGGTGGGACCAGTGCTGGCCACGCTCGGGAGGCGGCAGCCAGTGGCAGAGACGGCTTGGGAAGCGTGGCTAGCAGCGCGAAGGTGGGGAAAGTGGTGGCACCGGCTTGACATTGGAGCTGTGTCGTTTGGCCTGGGTGCTCCGGCTCCTACTGAGAAACCTTGAACCTGGCCAAACAGGGCCCTGGCCCCTGGACTTGTGGAACAGCGGCAACACCATATACCAAAAATAGGCGAAAATTTATCTTTGGTGAACTCGAGGATCTCCATGCTTGGCGCATGAAATTGCCTCCCCACCACTTCTTATCTTTCTCCGCCCCTCCCCTCTCCATCCCGAACTCCAATCTGATTCTTTCACCTTCCATTGAGGAGTTGCTTGCTATGAAGGAAGAAAAGAGATTCACATGAGATGCTGTAATATTTATCTGTTTCCTACTTTTTTTCGATTGATTGGTTTGCTTGTTGTAGTTTGCTATTGCAGCGTGACCTGCATTTATTTAATTTGGGCAAAAATTGCTCGTATTTATCCACTGGATGCATCATGAATGATGATAAAAAATTTTCTTTTCCAACTGGAGTCGAATTTTCTCTTCCTGGAAAAAGAACAAATTGTTGCAAGATCCATGCAGTGGCGGACGCAGGAATTTTGGAATGGGTGTTCGAAGTTGTAAAAAAAAATTTCGGTACAAAACATAAAGATCTACAGTAGCAATAGTTAACATACAATTGTTCGTACTAGGGATAACATGTCAAATAATATAAAAAAATTACAAAACAATTACAAAAGTTCACAAATTAACTTGGCGATGCTTCATGCCTTGGAAGCGTGATATTATGTCATTATCCTTAACTTGCAGAAAAAATTCTCGCTCCTACATTTTAACAAGCATGCACATTGCACAGAGCCACAACTCACAGACATTACAAGTTAACAACTAACATTTTAACAAGCATGCACATTGCAAGATGGTACGAACCACGATGATGAGAGTCATCACTCGATCAATCGACATTACAAGTTAATTAGTTAACAAATAACAACTAACAACTTAACAAGCATGAAGCATGCACATTGCATCGCAGATGCACAAATGCACAAAGACAGGCACAGCGATCAGCATGCATAATTTGCACATTGCACATTTGACATCGCCATCGCCGGACACCCGACGCCCACTACTCACCGTGCTCGCGGAGCGCGCGAGCCGAGCTAGATCGCCGACGCCAGCGGCGCGGAGTTGAGGATCCGTCGCGCGCGCTGCCGGCTGCCGGCGCGGCGCGCGGCGCGAGGGCCGAGCGGAGCGGAGGGGAGGCCGGAGCCCGAGCGACAGCGAGCCGCAGAGGGCGGAGCGCGGAGTTGAGGGCTTGAGGCCGACCGCCAAGAGCCAAGATCTGGCGCTGGCGGTCGCGCGTGGTCTTGGGGCGCGCGCGGAGGGCCGAGCGAGGCGAGCTTTGGGGGCGGTAGGGGCGGATCTGAGCCGGCGGCAGCGCGCGCTCGCAGCTTCGCCCTCGCCGCAGGGTTACGCTCGCCGCTCCGCCGGTGAGTCGGGTCGCCTCGCCGCGCTTTCGGCGCAGCCGCCAAGAATGGTTTCACCGCAGCCGCGCCGTAAATGGGCTGGCGTCAGGCGTCCGAATGGGCCACAACCAGGTGGGAGTGCAGGACCACGCGAGGCTGCGAGTTGAGGCCTAGCCGAACCGTTGACGTCGGGCCGGCCGAAGGATGCTGAACATATACTAGATTTTTGAACCTTTTATATATGTATATATGTATTATACCTCACATATACTAGATTTTTTGTCAAAAAATTTGGGTGTTCAGCTGAACACCCATGAACCACTGTAGATCCGCCCCTGGATCCATGCATCATGTCTAGGTGGCTTTCATAGCTGGGAGGAGGGAGCAAGGTGACGTGCATGGCTTCAATGCGTGCAGCGACCGATTGTGGTGCGGATGGCGCCGGCGGTGCACGACAGTGCACGACGTGGGGAGCAGCGGGCGGCGCGGCGCAAGGCAGGGAGCGTACGGCGTAGGGATGGCATAGACATGGCGTGGGGCACGAGGGCGACAGGCGTGTGCGCGGCACGACACAGTGACGGCGACGCGGTGGGTGTGTGGGGCCCGTACAGGCTAGGCACGTGTCAAGGAGAGTGGGAGGGGAGGGCCAGCAGGTCCGGGCGCTCAGCGAGCACTGTGGCGTGGACACGCCAAGTGCAGCAGGGGCATGTTGGGCATGTAACCAAAACACCAAAGGGAGAGAGAAGTGGAAGGGGAGATGGGCTGGGCTGGCTGGGCCGAAGGCCAGTGGGCCAAGGAAACGAAAGATGGAGTAAGAAAAGGTGAGCTTGGCCCAATTAAATTTTGATTTTGGATTTTTTTTCATATTGAAATTTGAATATGAATTTGATTTTAACTTTCAAAGTTTATATTTGACATTTGGCTTTTGTTTTGAATTCTAGTTCAATATTCCACTTTTGATTTTTTTTAAATTTGAGCTTCCATTTGAAATTTGAATTTTGTTCTTGCCAAAATTTGAAAAGGAGAACAATTTAGCAAATTTCATTCAAAATTTTTTAATACCCAAAAATGGGATATTACAAATCCTACCCCGTTAAAAGGAATCTTGACCCCAAAATTCCGCCTAGTTAGAAAACAAGTAGGGGTAGTCCATCCTCAATCGATATTTGCGTTCCCAGGTGGCTTCTCTTTTGGTGTGATTGTTCTATTGAACCTTACAGAAGTAGATGGTATGGCACCTCATTTTTTGCTCCATGATGTTGGTGATCTTAATGGGATGCTCCAGGTAGGTTAAATCCTTTCTAAGCTCAAAGGCTTCTATTGGGGCTTGGTCTTCTAGCACCCTAAGGCACTTCTTGAGCTGTGATATGTGGAATATATTATGTACATTTTCAAGACTTCTGGGTAACTCCAGTTGGTAGGCTACTTTTCCACGTTTTAGGGTGATTGGGAGTGGTCCTATGTATCTCAGTGTGAGTTTGCCTTTGACTTCAAATCTTCTAATCCCTCATAGGGGTGACGCTTTGAGGTAGTCGTGATCACCAACTTCAAAGTTCAATTCCCTACGATGGTTGGCGGCATAGCTCTTTTATCTGTATTGGGCTACCTGTAGTCTATCTCTGATTAGGCAAACCTTCTACTCTGTCTACTTTAGGGTGTTTGGGCCAAAAATATGGCCTTCCCCTACCTCTGTCCAACGTAGAGAGGTTCGACACTTTCTATCATAGAGGGCTTCGAATGGGGACATCTTCAGACTAAACTAATAGCTATCATGGTCAGAGAACTCCATGTAGAGTAGGCTTATTTGTGGTGGTTGCAGCAAACCTACATGTACTTGGTGCTTGACCTTGATCCTTTGACATACATTACAATAGGCTACATACTCGGTGATGTCTCTCTTCTTGCGATGCCACCAATATAGTGTCTTCATGTCCTGATACATCTTGGTACTCTCTGGGTGTAGGGAATATGCTGAACTATGGGCCTCCTTGAGTAAAAACTTGCAGCGGAAAATAGAAATAAGCGTAGTAGCCATTCGACATGCCCACAGGCTCTCGGTGCATCGTGAACTCCGTTCACTGAGGAGACAAAATGATGCGCAGGCGTGAGTGCGAGGTGACGCGGTGGCTCACGAACTAAGGTGACGGCAGCTGGTTCAACTGACGAGACAGACAACAGGTTAGGGCGGAGGTGAACAGGGAGGGGGGCTCGGCTCGGCGGCTCACTGATTGACAAGGAGGATGATGGCGATGGCCGGAGGTGAAGCCGACTCAGACAACGCTGCTTGGAATGGTGGCACGAGGCAACAACGGCGAGTTCTCGACAGCCAAGCTGCAGCGCAACTCGGTGAGGGTGGCTACAAGATGCGAAGAACAGGGCAGTGCTTGGCCTTTATACCCAGCCCTCAAGGACTCCACGGTGGGCACGGATGCTGAGCATGACACGGACTCCTAGTCCGGCGTGGCCATGGCGGCAACTCAACACATGATAGTTCTTCTCTTGACTTGATGATCAACACATGATCATCTTCTCTTGGACATGCATCAACTCATGATGCATCCACCACTTGACTTGATAAATATGAATACATGAAGTCGTCCCAATTCATCCTTATTCGTGGAACCTAACCTATTCATCCTTATTCGTGGAACATAACCTATTCATCTAACTCACCTGGTAACGTACGGGGGTCGTACACTTTCGTTACTCGGGATATTATACCCCATCGACGGTTATACAGTCGAGGACGATGGCGTGCCTGACTATTCTCATATAATCGGGCATGTGGGAAGTGATCGCCAGTGCCATTGTCATCACTTGCTAAATAACATTTATCTTTAATGTCACTGTTCTTGTTATCTCTATCTCCAATCTGTATCAGTGTTTTGATAACCTACCTTCATTGAACTTAACCTGTATCAATTGCTCGCTTGCTTGCGTTGCTTATCCTTTCCATATCTTGCTTGCATTACCTGTCATTTACTCACTGTATTGCGACTGTTGTTGGATACTTGCTGAGATTTCTAAATCTCATGCTTGCTCTTTTCATTCTTAGGTAAAAGGCCAGTGGAGTGATAACATCATGCATGGGTGGGAGCACTCGAGTTTTCAGCACCGTGGCTTGCCACTATTTGTTGTTTTATTTGTTCTTATTTGGTTAGAAGTGGACCGGTCTCATATTTCAAACATTTATTTCAGCTTCTGTTAGTTCTCTATTAACGTACTTTTAAAGTTTAATTTTTTTTGTAATCTCTATTATTACTTTTATTATTGTTTTTCACTTTGACGATGATGTTCCATAATGGTATCCTACGAATATGTGGGATACTACAAGGAGTTATACCAAACATCCTCTAAATACATGCCATAGAAAGAAAATAAATAGGGGCATATCTCTCGACAGATGGAGTACTTCTGTATGGCTAGATGACGTGATTTTTAGTAAGCCTCCACCTGCAAGCCCACCAGGCTGCACCTGAGTACGTCACTTCAAATATAGTCCACACAATACTCGACTACTCAAAAACATCCCAAAAGCAAGCGAATTGAAGCTAAGCTTCCCGCATCCACACGTTTTCCACAGCGTCAACTGATCGAGCTCCTAGAAGTGGAAATATCAACGACGGTCCGAAGCAAACATGACGTATGACCTGGCGCCGTTCTGTACACTACATACGCACCGAGTCGCGGGCCGTGTTGCTTTCGATGTTCGCCTCCCTCTATAAGCGCCTCCACCCGCCGTTCTTTCCCTCTTCAGCTCAAGCACACTTTCAGCTTTCCAACCACTGAGCTTAAGCAAGCGCGTCCGCACACTCATGACCAAGAAGATAATCTCAGCCATGGCCACCACGAAGCAAGATTTCAAGGCACAGTTGGATGATCACGGGAGACAGGCCTCGAGTTCGGCAAAAGACAATAGCATCGTGGAGTTCGCCGGACGGTTGATCTCGTCTGCGCAGGAGCACGGAATCATTGTAGCTGCGCTGCGGCACGTCGTCTCCGGGTACAGCACGGCGCCGCCGGAAATAGTTACCGTGGCGTGCGGGGAGGCATGCAACCTGTGCAGCATCGACGGCTGCCTCGGCTGCGATTTCTTCGGGGCCGAGGCGGGGGCGCCAGAGATGGTACAGGAAGTGAATTATGGCAAGGAGCAAATGGCGGTGCCGGCGGCGGCAGGAGCGAAGAGAAGGCAGAGGAGGAAGAAGAACATGTACCGCGGTGTGCGGCAACGGCCGTGGGGAAAGTGGGCGGCGGAGATCCGTGACCCACGCCGCGCAGCGCGCAAGTGGCTCGGGACGTTCGACACTGCGGAGGAGGCCGCGAGGGCATACGATTGTGCCGCCCTCGAGTTTCGTGGCCCGCGTGCCAAGCTCAATTTCCCGCACTATGAACCTCTGCCTGGCCAGAAAAACGGCAATAGTGGTGACGCTGTCGCGGTGGCTAAAACCGAGAGTCGAACGCCGTCACTGTGCAATATGGATGCCGAGGAGAGGACGGCGGGAGAGTGGGAGCTGGGTGTGGACGAATCGGGAGACCAGCTGTGGGAAGGCTTGCAGGATCTCATGAAGCTAGACGAAGGGGACCTCTGGTTCGCGCCATTTTCGGGTGCAGCTTTCTAGTATTTGAGCTCTTGTACAAGTGTGATTAGATCTCGACCGTTGGATTGGACTAACTAGAAGACCATTTGTTTATTTGTATAGCTCTACTGCATTGTTTGAACAAAAGAATAGCTGGTAGGTTTGTTAAATTGAATAGGGTTTTCACTGATAGAGGAGGCATATTCTTTTGTTGACAGAAAGTACTAAAGAATTGTATATTGATGGGTGGGGAATTGTTTCAATGAATCTTTTGTGCAAACTTTTGGTTAATTAGGACCTGAGATTGAGACAGGTTGCAGCGGTTGGTTGCATCTTGTTGGTGACTGACGAGTACACAAACAGTTGACTGAGCTATTAAGTCGTCAGAAAGCAACACCTTCCCTGCAGCTTAGTTCACAGTTGAGATCTTTTTGAACTCTGAAGTCAAAACATGGTAAAGAATAGAGCCAATATTAATTGTTTTTTTTAAGTAAAGAGCCAATATTAGTTCAGTCGACTTATTACTGACAGATAGAAAATAGGAACTTAGCTACTTTCAAAAATACTAGTTGCGTAGTATCAGTACGTTGGAGTGCAAATTATCTAAAACGCATCTCTTTGACGTTAGAAGTCACAGCCCACGGTCTCACAGAGTCACAGACAGACTAATCTTCATTATTTTTTGTCACTTCCTTCTCACTCTGCAAGATGTTAAACTAATCTACTGATATTGAAAAGAGAAGCCAAAATGGTAAAATCAAGCATAATTACGCACCCGGCATAGATTTTTACCGTGTATACATTGGTTGACAGTCATTTGAGTTCTTTCACCCGAAGAATCGTGTGACGAAATACTAACATGTTGATATTGGCTGGCACAATGCAGGAGGCTTCAATAGTGAACAAGATGTAGAAATAGGAACAACGGACCAACCACCGGAGGTGGCAGTGAAAAGTCGCAGCCTAGGACCACGGCAGCTAGTCGCCAAGTACTCGTTTCAAGGACCGAAGAGGCGACTCGATGCCCAAGGTAGCTTCGACCAACACCGGTTTTCCACGATTCCGACGTGCCACCCCGCCCGCCACGTAGTGCCGCTGCAGCAGAAAACGGTCGAACAGGCGGCCAGGCGGGTGTCACCGCGGGCCCGCGGCTCTGGCGCGCACGGGGGTTTCGACCGTGGTTCTGGATAAAGGCCAGCATTAACCGCGGCCCGCGGCTCCAGCTGTGGGGTTGGTGGTGTTTTTCGTCAGCCAAAACGGCGGATCTGCGGTTTCCAGTCGCAGCGGCCTGCGGAGTAGCCACGGACCCATCCGCTGCCTCTCTTTTTTCGCGAGGAAGTTGTTTGATAATTCTAGATTCTCACTTAGAGCAAGTACAATAATGATTTTATAGTCAAGCTAATCAGTATTTTTGCTGATGTGGAGAAGAGAAGAGAGGAGAGAGATGAGAGTTTGGCTCTCATGCAATCAACAAGTTGGGTACAGGAGCCTATGCAGCGGTGGACCTAGATAATAAATGCATGTGAGGAGGAATATGAAAGAGAATGTGAGACATTGTACCACCTAATAATAAAAAACCTTTTGTAGACAAATTATTGTATAACTTGGCTCTTATAACTTGACTTATAACTAAACACTTGGCTCTATTATTGGACTTGCTCTTAGAGCAAGTTTAATAGAAGAGGTGGCTGCTACCTCTAGGACTAGCCAAATAAGTAAAAAGAGTACACGTGGCTCATGGTGGAGGTAGCTAATACAATAAGTTGAGTAGAGATTATCTCTACTAAAGCACTCAAATATTTAATACTTGCATAAATATATCAGGGGTCACCTCTTACATGAGGGGCAGCTTGCCTCTCTCTCCTCGTATGATGTGCCAGAGGTTACCTCTTATATAAGGGGCAGCTTGCCTCTCTCTTCTCTTTTCTCTCTCTTCCACATAGGATTGTGTTGATGTAGATTTCGCTAGAGGCGACCTAGCCAGCATTATTGTACTTGCTCTTATTCGGCACAGTTGATTCTTTCTGTTTTTCTTTGTTTCTAGATTTCTTAGCAACAATTATCCACAGCTGTATCCAGTTGCTGAGATAGGAGAGCTCACCACATCTGGAGCCGGGCATCTCCAATGGTTATAGTTAGCTACTAACTATAAGACTTCCACATCATTTATATAGTACACACTAAAGCTAGCATTCTAAAGAACTATCTATAAGGATAGCTATTTGATGCTTACATGCACACACAGAATTTATAGAGGTTGTCTCGTTTGGCGTTATAGACTAGTTATAGACTATAAAACTGGCAAGATCCACACCCTAAAGCAGTCTAAATGTGTAGAATCGTATGGCACAATTAGATGAAGAGTGAATGATTGTCTTTACTTTTTACCACCTGAAATCAAAACACACGGAGAGGAACAAAAATAAGCAATCTAAATTACCAGATAACAAAGTCCCCTAGGGATAGTCGCCTTGACTCCATGCCTATGACCTCCACTGTGCAGGTCCGAGAAGCATCCTTTGTGGTGCCAGCCCACGAGGTGTCCACTGCGCTAAGAACAACTTTGAGCCCCTGGCTGAGCTCTTGACTGGATGACTGCTGCTCCACCATTGGAGAGGGGTGTGCTGCTAACGAGGGAGATAGTGTAAGAGAGCATAGCGGGGATGTCACATGAAGTCTCAGGAACAAAAAGAGGAACTCAAACCTGGAACACATCAGCTGGAGTTGGGCATGGGCGCATTGTCTTCGCCTCGCACAAGGTTCTCTCCAGTAGGCATCATCACCAGAGGAGCTACTGCACCAACCGATGGAGGTGGAGGCGTCCTGCGCTCGAAACTAGAATCCTCGTCCAACATGTCTACCAAAATGTGGAGCCTTGTCCCAGGGGCATGGCAAAGGTCTCGAGCCGAGTGCGCTTCGTGGGACGCCCCGACGAGATCAAGGGGGCAGGTTGCGCCAAAGGCAGAGAAGCCATCAAAGGGTCCGCACCACAACTTCTAGGCATGCCAGACTCACGTGCCCCCAGACCATCGATGGGTCAGCCCTCGCCCAGGTCCACATCACGACCAATGTCACAGGGTGCCTCGTCTCCCTCCATGTTCTAATCATGCACGTCAATGATGTGAAGATTAGCGTCATCAATGTCATTGTTGCTTTGTCATCATCATTGTCGTTAGTCTTGCTGCCCCGCCCTCCTCCCCTTCGGAGTCACCGAGCCCGCAAAGTTCATCCAGGCCGGTGTTGTAACATCCCAAAAATTTTATTTCCATTTTATTGGTATTTCTGGAATTTATTTGGATTCTATTTCAAAGCCTAGAGTAAGAAAATTTACTTTAAGTATTTTATTTAAGCCAGAACGGTTTAATTTGCTTTTCCTGGGTTTCCTTTGATTTATAGTAAATTTTGAGAATTTTCTAGAATTTAAAAATCAATTTCAAAGCTAAAAAGTATTTTTGTAAAAATTAAAATACCAAATTTAAGTTAGAAATAGTTTTTCTAAGTCTAAAACATTTTCAGGGATTTTTGTGAATTTTTCTAGAATATTTAGACTTTATTTGCTATTTTCTACGTATTTTTGAAGCTTCCTTGTATTTCTGAAAATTAAAAACGAATTTTAAATCCAAAACCTCCTCCATCCGACACGTGTCACTCCCTGGCACATTCCATCCCGCCCGATCTAATATGAGCTGTCCCCTAATACTTACCCCTTCATTTTAAATCCAATGGCCCTGATTTCTCCGTGACACGTGGCGCTCATCCGGCCATCCGCCCCTTCCCTTCTCCTCTCTCTCTCACTGACAAGTGGGACCCACGCCGTCTTCTTCCTCCTCCCCTTCTTCCTCCCCCTACTGGCCTCCATTAACGCCATGGTCGAAGCTTTTAAAGCTTTGGTTACTCTTTCCGTTAGCCAGCAGTCGATGCCATTAGTGTCCCTAAAGACCCACCCACCGTCCTCCTCTCCATTAATCCCCTTTATGCCTTGTCTTTAAGCTTCATCGTGCCGATCATAACTCCGGTGAGTAACCGGCCACCGTTCCGCCCACCGGCCTATATAAACCCTTCCCCGAGCTCCTCTCGGCACACCGCACCTCACGGTAGCGTTACCTTTGTGTCATGACGGTGAGACTACATAAGACACTTTTATAAAAGTTACGATAAAAGTGAGTTATGCAGTCGACCATGGTGTCACCAACGGAGGCGCTAGCTCACGGTGGTAGTAGGCGTCATCAAGGAACAATCTAGGAGTGGATAAACTAGCTAGGAGCAGCAGCGCACTGTGGTGTCACAATAGGAAGCGGAGGAGCTAGCTCACAGTGGTAGTCAGCGTCGTTGAGGGGAGGATGCAGGAAGCTAATGGATGAACTCACGCGTGATTGCTGATGGAAAGGGAGAGGGGGAGTAATTAATAAGGGCCGAGCGGTGGGAGGAACCGGTGCCTACCATTCGATGTGGAGATTAGTTATATCACATATCACAGACGGTTTGTTATACAAACCGTCTATGATATTAATATTAGAGACGGTTTGGTATATGAATTGTATGTGATGATGCTTAAATATGCACGCCCTAATTCATCTTCTCTAAACTGTCCTTTCCCTTATCTTCTTCACCAAATTTTTCAATAATAGCATCTAATATTTTTTTGATCTCCTTCCTCTCATCTATCCATCATGATTTGTTCGGTCGCAACCTTACATAGGCGGCCAATAATTTATGTCTGGAGCAGCTCCTCCGTTCACACCTTGCTTTCTTTTCTCGACTCACTTCCATCCGTCAGCTAGACCTCATCATCCGCAGTTGACAAAGGTGTCTCATTACCGCTCAAGAAAGGGAAACCGCTCTCAGCCTCGTTCTTCTCTGCAATGTGCACAAAGTAGAAAAAGCTCTTGCGGCAGTGGAGAGACACATGGATAACATAGCCGATCAAGTAGAAGAGACCAATTCTGAGGAAGCTTATCATGGCATCTTCTTTGAGATTATGGGCCATGCTAATGATTTGACCAGGTTAGAGGAGGAAGTGGAGAGGGCAAGGATAATCTTCATGGCATTCGAGAGCTCGGCGGCTGATCCTCCAACTCCAAAAATCGAAGAAGAAGCATATGAAGCCCAGAAGATTAAGATCTAGGAATATCTTTTTTTGGACTTTTGTAATAAATTTGCCTTAAATTTATCTCTCATCTCAGTAACTTCTGTAATTCATACAACAAAGGACAAAACACAGACGGTTATAAATAAAAGTCATTTATGATAATTTCATAGATGATTCTAATTAAAAATCATCTGTGATAATGCGTATATCACAGATGGTTTTTAAACCCAACTGTCTGTGATAGTTTCAGAGACGATTTTAGCCACGAACCGTCTGTAATAATCAAATCACAAACAGCTCCACATGAACCGTCAGTGGTGATGCATCCAATATAGCTTGTTTTGTAGTAGTGTCCCTTTACCTCATGATACCAGATCGAACTCAAGGCAAGAAGTGTGTCATCCTATGATAGCTCGATCATTCACTCAAATATGTAGTGGATTACGCAGTTGTAATTGACTCCTCAACCACATTCGGTATGGCCATGCACTTCCTTAATCTAACCATATCGAGGGGCTCAGATATACCTCTCCTGTTATATAGGAAGGGTAAATTCTATCTTAATTGCTCATATTCATCCGTATGTTTTATAGCAAACCCAAAAGGTACCTTTATGACCACCCCAGTCACAGAGTAGTGTTTGGTAGCCTATAAGTAAACTATTGCACATGTAGGAAACAATGACGATCTCAAGTCTAAGGATCCTACAAACACCATGTATGAGATCAACTAATGACATTTAAGAATATAATAATTCCCGCAATGTCTCATGGTGGACAATCCAACATCATATTCTCTAACATCTGTCTACATTATTGATTTGATATCCATATCCATGATCTGTTAAACATGATTATCAATCAATATATGTGCTGATTTGTAAATCATAATTATCCCACATAATGATATAAAATCAGAGATAATTTAGAATAACATCAAAACATGATTAAAGAGTTCCACGAATAAGTCATCTACTCGTTGATTAATACGAACGACATTTTATCAAGAGACAAAATAACATATTATTCAAAAGATCATAAATATAGAAATAATACAATTATCTTTATGATTCCCTCTAGAGCATATCACTAACAGCTTCTTATGGGTGCTGCACCATTGGAGCATCGCCAATGATCCCATTCTCCCTCCTCGCCGTAGTCCTCGTCTTCCTCATCGGCGACGCCGATGCCATGTCAGGTCAAGTTTACTTCAGTTCTTTCTTGTCATTGCACTATGTTGTACTTGAGCAGTTAAGTAACGTCATATGCAATCGTTCACAGGGTACCAGATAAGTTGCGGCGCGAAGTCCGAGAACGTGACATGGGTTCCGGACGGCCGGTTCATCAGCGTCGGCAACGTCTCCGACCTCTCGTCCCGGGGCATGATGCCGATGCTCTCCTCGCTCCGGTACTTCCCGGACGAGTCGGCCAGGAAGTACTGTTACGTGATCCCCGCGGAGAAGAACGCCAAGTACCTGGTCCGGACGACGTACTACTACGGCGGGTTCGACGGCGGCAAGGCGCCGCCAGTGTTCGACCAGATCATCGAGGGCACGCGGTGGAGCGAGGTGCACACGGCCGGGGACTACGCCAGGGGCCGCACGACGTACTACGAGGCCGTGGTGCTCGCCACAGGCAGGGAGGTCAGCGTGTGCCTCGCCAGGAACCGCGCCACCACGTCCAGCCCCTTCATCTCCGCGCTCGAGGTCGTGCCATTGGAGGATTCGGTGTACAACTCCACCGACTTCGCCGCCTACGCCCTTAGCACCATCGCGCACCATCGCGCGCCACAGCTTTGGCCACGACGGCTCGATCCTCAGGTAACACAAGACAAGAACCAGACGCCATCCATGCCACGCTGCCATTGTTTGCTATAGATTCAGCACCGCAGCGCGTTACCTGATCATGTGCAATGTCTGTGCGAATTTACTAGCCATCCAGGCGATCGTTTCAACCGGTACTGGGAGCCATACACCGACGGGAGGAGCCCGGTGGTGGAGAGCCAGGCGAGCGTGGCGCCGGCGGCGTTCTGGAACAAGCCCCCGGAGGGCGTGTTCCGGCGAGGCGTAACGGCCAGGCGCGGCAAGAACCTGGAGTCCCCGCGGCGAGCTACTACCTGGCACTCTACTTTCAAGACAACCGGACGCCGAGCCCGCTCAGCTGGAGAGTCTTCGACGTCACCGTCAACGGCGAGACGTTCTTCGCCGAGCTGAATGTCTCGACGGCGGGCTCGATGCTATATGGCGCGAAGTGGCCGCTCTCCGGGCAGACAAAGATCACACTGACGCCTGCGCCTGGTTCACCGGTTGGGCCGGTGATCAATGCGGCTGAGCTCATGATGGTTGTTCCACTTGGAGGGAGGACTCATCCTAGAGATGGTAACTTAGGCAGCTCTCATGCGTCATGGCTGATTCATTGTTTGCTCACAAGAACTGGGTAAATCATCCGTGTCTTTTATCATGTTACTGCAGTTATCGGAATGGAGGCGCTTGCGAGAGGCTTTGTCAACCCGCCATCGGACTGGATCCTTGCTTGCCTCAGGGGAACTCATGGACTGGTGTCACCTGCACCCAAGAACCACTTGCTCGAGTAATTGCCCTGTAAGTTACTAGTTAGATAACAATGGAACTAGAAAGTCATATTGTGCATACAAGATCAGTATGTTCTTCCTTTTTATTATTTCTGAACAACGAATAATGGCCGTTGTACATTTGTACCGCAGCAACCTCACCAATTTCAGTGTTGGAGGGTCAATATCTGACCACATTGCCAATCTGACTGCAATCTTGAGCATGTAAACTTCTTGAAACAAGTTGATGTTAGATGTGCGTGCTAAGTGAGAAGTTGAGTATTTAATCGGGGTAATGGTGATTGCAGTTGGCTAGTGGGGAACAATCTGACAGAACCAATTCCAGATATGAGCCCCCTACATCATTTGGCTTCTTGTAAGTACTAACATACGAATTACTTATTGTTCAATGATCTTTTAGGAAGTTCAGAATTACTACTCAAAAAACTGAAGATGTTGATTGTTCCATTTAACTAATCTGGTTGAATTTCTGATCTGAAGGCACCTGGGGAACAACCGATTGACAGGGCCGATTCCTCCATCGCTGGGAAACCTTCCAAGACTTCGAGAACTGTAAGTGGCTTCTACATGTTGCGCCATTATCCAGTTATAATCTTGCTATCTTGACCTGCTGCTGTTGAGTTCATCCGCTATTTGTGACTACTGGAATTCATGTTTCGCAGGTTTGTGCAGAACAATAATTTACAAGGCGTGATTCCAAGCAGCCTCAAGAGCAGAACGGACATTAGGTTCCAGTGAGTGATCACGAACGTTGAATCCTAAACTCGCGATTCCATACAGCCCAGTGTATTCCTTACCCCTGGGAATAGCCTTAGCTAACAAAAATATTACAAGGACAGAAAATCGTTTAGATTATCAGATGTTCATGGGATAATGATTCCTTTCAAAAAAAACGGGAGGGGGGCGGGGATAATGAGAAGCCATCGACAGACAAGAGTACAGTGAATATGAGGACACGCATACATCTGACTAGCAATCGTATATCATGGTTTTTCTTTTGACATTTTGTTCTTTCTTTATGTTCTTTTTGGCAAGCATAAGTGCTCTTGAATGAATGTACTATACCATATGAACTGTGTGGTACTGATTCAATTTTTTTTATCTGTATGTGAAGATGTAAATTTGTTTCATGGGCAAACAAGAAGACTTTGCATGGACGTTGCGACTAGAATCGATCCAATTTTTTTGAGGGGGGATTCAACCTAAACTCTGAAACGTTTCGATTGAGTGCCTTGCAATCCAGCCCGGAATAGCTCCAAGGCCCAAATTCCGCCAGACCAGCCCGTTTACGGCCCATCCCCTCAAAAGATACCTCTCTCGTCTCTCCTCATTTTCCCATAAATTATCTCCTCCTCCTTCCTCGCTCATCGCCACTTCGCCTGCTTCCCCGCCGCTACTACTCCCGCCTCGTCGCCGGCGATGACCTCCGTTTCCCAAACGCAGACCCCACCCCTGTCCCCATGACTCCCGCAAGCCCCACCCCGCTCCTCTCCTCCTGCCCCAACCGCTCCCTCCCCCTCCCCCGCCGCCACCGGCGCCCCCACCACCCGACACCGCCGGCGGCCGCCAACACTACCGGAGCCGCCTCGACGCCAGACCGACGCGGATCCCTCTACCTCCACCTCCGGTGGCCACGGAGGATGCTGAGGAGAATAAGAAGGGAGGAAGGAGGAGGTGGTGGTGGGACTGGTGGTCCGGGGACAGGGAGAGCTACCTGGTTGACGACGTGGAGCCGCTCCCGATCCCCTTGACCGTTCCGGACACCGAGCCGATGTCGCGGGAGGAGCTCGACCGCCGCCTCAGCTGCGACGTGGAGATCGAGGTGGGTGCGGTTGCGGTGGAAGCGTGAGTTTTCGGTGAGTTAGTGCTAGATTTGGTGATAATTTTCTGATGTGTGTTTGTGTGGCTTTGGATTGAAGGATTGCAAAACTCTTTCGTACGAGTGGACGGGCAAGTGCCGGAGCTGCCAGGGGACAGGGCTGGTGAGCTACTTCAGGAAGAAGGGAAGGGAGACCATCTGCAAATGTGTGCCTTGCGCTGGCATTGGTGAGATTTTCTCTTTCTTTCCTTACCTCGTATTGTTCTTATTGTTAGGAGATAACACTAGGACAGGGAAGTAGAGGTACCAAATGTATCCAGATCTTCTTGCCAGGAAAGCTGCTATTGCGATCGTGGGAAGGATGGAGCTTGACTTAAGGCTTGCACTTTTGTGACTAGGTGTGATGTAGTTGTGAACTTGAATTCTTTGTTTAGAAAGATAATTAACCCTACAACCTTGACCTGCAGTAAAGATGTTACTGGTGGGGGCGCATTGTGGTTAAAAATGGCAGCATTTAGCGCAGCTTCTGCCTCTTACAAAAATCAAGATTGTAAATATCTTTGATATGGCACCAAATTCATGGTATATCGTGGATATAAACCTCTGTGCTAAAATGATATTAAAAAACTCAGATTTAGAATTGGACCACCAGTCCTCTTTGTTGCTCCAACCCCCCCTTTTCCCGTGTATGTGTTCCTTGGGTGCCAAGCACAATAAAATAAACGAAAATCACAATTGTTTTGGTGGTAGGTATTGCGTACTAGCGCAACAAGGAGGTAATCATCCGTCAGAGAGAGATCGGACAGTGACGACTTGAAGTAGAATAATGCTAAGTGTAGGAGGGCACTGATTGTGGGAGGAATAGATCTAGAATAACTGGTCAAGGGAACGACCACAGTTGGACTTTAAGGGCTAGGGACTTGTTTATTTATCTTTGCATACAATGCCATCCCTTTTATAAGGATGACTTGACTTAACCCCTAAGAAACAATCTCTAACTTAAAGAAACAAACTAACCAAGGATAAGCTTCCAAACTAACCAAATCAATCTAATCCCTAAGAAAGAAAACTAATCATGGGTGAACAGTACATGCGTGTTACAGTAACTACGCACATAACATTACACCCCACCAGGTGAAACAACTTGTCCTCGAGCTGTAACCTAGGGTGACAAACTCCTCCGATGGGGGTGGGTGAATCTGCTTGTGCACGATCTTCAAAATTATCGTCATCTGCTCCATTAGGTTGTCTAATAGGGATAACTCGGCAGCAGAAACATAGTGTTGACTCTGATACCAATTGTTGTGAACTAGCATAAGGGGATAATTAGCCATCGGAGAGAGGTCGGACAACGATGACTTGAAGTAGAATGGCGCTAGGTAAAGGAGGACACTAATTGTGGGAAGAATAGATCTAGAATAATTGGTCAAGAGAACAACCATAGCTGAACTTTAGGGATTAGGGACTTGTTTATTCATCTTTGCTTGATTAGACTACAATTCTATTATATTTATAGGGATAACTTGACTTAACCCCTAAGAAATAATATCTAACTTAAAAGAAACAAACTAACTAAAGATAAGCTTCCAAGCTAAGCAAATCAATCTAATCTCTAAGGAAAGAAACTAATCGTGGATGAACAGTACATGCATGCTACAGTAACCACGCACATAGCAGTAGGCATGAGGACAAATTATGTATTTTGTGGGAGTAAATTGCAGCAAAATTAATTGATTTTGTGGTGCTCAAGAGTTGACTAAGGGATCATGAGAAACATGTGATACTCCAACAATTGATGCATAATAAACAATATACTCCCTCAGCCCTGATATTCATGAAAGCTCAAATAAGACAGGTGAATCTGAATTAAACATGTTAATTGCAGATGCTAGTGTAATAGCAATAACAATGATAGCTTATGTTAAGCAGATTTTGGGTGAGATGAGGTACAGCATAAACTATGTACAATACCACAATTATGGAGCTCTTGACAGTTGACATGTGCGGATGAACAACAATGGGAGTACTAGAACTTTTGTTAACCTAGAATCCAATGCATTAGTATCTGTAGTCTATTCAGGAATAGCTGGATTGCTAAACTATCTGATTTAAATTTAACCATGTGATGTGCCCATTTCACATGTACAAAGGATATAGAAATATTCCCACAAAAATAAATAAATAGATCACTGGCCTGTTTGGATAAGGGGCAATTTTGAGAATTTTCACAAAAGCCCCCACATCCGAACACCCCCTTACATGTGAGAGGCTGTTGAAGTGTTGAGTATGTGGATCCTAGCCAGCGGATGTGAATAACTGGCTGCTTAAGTTGAGGGGACTAAGGGCTTGCTTGTTTGCTCAGAAGTATCGGCACATTTATCACCAGCTATCGAGGGAATGAATCCATGAGGCAATATGTTTAACTGCTCTCTCTAGTCCTTGCATAAATTGGTTAGGCAAACAACTGTTTGCTTTGTTGCTCCATCTCTTCTAAGTCTAACTAAGCTTAATGCTCTACAGCAGTAATCACAGCATCTATAGGTGAAGTTGGCCTTTTGTTTTTCATGAAGGAAAATACATACAAAGTGAACTTAGTATGATACACGCACCATCGTCTGTCATACCATTAAAGAAAGAGGGGCTTTCTTGAGTGATCATGAGAAAAGGAAGTACTGTTGACTGTTGTAAACGACCTAGATGCCACTCTGCATTATCAATCATCTCTGCAATGGAGCATGCGCTGTGTTTGCACCAGCTTGTGCGAGAAACTGAACACATGCTGAAGTCTGTAATTGCGCGTTGGTTTATCGACTGTCATTAGTGTTTGTATTTTTGAATTGTCCATGCTACTGAGGTACCATAGCTCTTCAGATCATATGGTACAGGGTCTAACCAAATCTGAATTAAATTGCGATCAATATGCCATCATGCTATTTAGGTAAATGTTTTTTTTCAGTGGAAGCTTGAAAATGCATCATATATTGGAGTTAACCGTAAGGGCATGATATGAAAAACTAATAACAAGCAAATTTACAACTGCAATCTGACCTGATAGATAACACCCCAAATGAAATTTGCATAAGACCTGTAGGTGTGTTAGTGGTGGACACATAATTGTAATACCTTTGGCCATCAGATGAGTGGACGCCAAGATGGTTGGCTGATCCTGATGCTGCCAAATTGTGTAGGTTTTTTGTCATGGAAAAGTAAATACCTTGACCCAATCAGATCTCCAGGAGAGATTCAGGGATTAACTTTCTAAAATTGAGATCTTGACATCTTGGTGCTTTCTTGCTGCTCCATTCAATGTTCGTTCCTCCTGGGAGAAATTTATGCGCTGACTTCTCTTTGTGCCTGCAGGTTATGTTTGGAAAATTACATATCGTGAGGACATTGAAAACATGGACGAGTTAGACAATGGGAAACCGCCATAATTTGATGGCCCTGACCGTTTGGCAGCTGCAATTTTATTAACTGCTGCTGGATAGATTGTGTTCACAACATTCGACAATTTAACCTGTGATTCTTTCCACTGCACAATCTCTGTTTCAGGCACAGTACATGATGGGATGCCATTCTTTAAACGTTGTAAACTACTATCTACCTAGCAATTGTACCCTTTTATTCTTCACTGACAGATATATGATCATAATTCATAAAGAAAAGGAAAGAATAAATTTCAAGGGAGCACTTGGCTCAGTTTTTAAAGAACTTTTTGGCCTGTATTAGGCCCTGTTTGTTTCCACTTAAGATTATTATAATCTAGCTTATAGATGAGGGATTATATAAGCTAGATTATAATAAGCTGGTAAAAAATAAGCTGTCAAGTGTTTGACAGCCTGGATTATCAGAGTTATGGATTGTTGTATTCGAATGTTTAAAGACTACAATGTCCTTGAGAGAGAGGCAAGGGAGTTGGGGGATGGATGAATGGCAAAGGTGGGTAATATTCCTAAAGTTTTATGGTCTTTAAGATAAAAGGTGGATCTATAAGCTGAAATAAGCTCCTTTTTTGAGCTTATTAGATTACAATAATCTGGACTATTAGATTATAATAAGTTACCTTATAATCTAGGCTGTTTGTTTCCACTTATGATTATAAGCTGGATTATAATAATCTTAAGTGGAAACAAACAGGGCCTTAGTATCACCCCGAGCAGCTACAAATTAGATTCTTACTTTGCCTGTTGGCATGGTCCATCCTTTGCCCTCCTTTTGCTTTGGGGTTGCCTATATTGCAAGCTCCAGGGGAATCCCAAATTCTGAAACTTTCTGCAGCTGTCAGGCATCTGTATTCTGGACATAGAACCCCTATAAACTTTCATGAAGGGCACACAGAGGCTGCCTGGACAGATCAATTCAACTTACCCATCATCTCTAGTTGCAGCAAATTAGTTACAAAATGTCGCATCTGAACATTTTGACCTTCAAGTACAATCTAGCGAAGCTCCGGTCCAAGGCTGGCCGGCCAGCCGGACGGCTGCTGTCCGGCAGGGACCGGCAGTCCTCCGACTTGATGAAGATCTACACGCCCGACGACGACGAGATGAAGAAAGTGTTCAACAAGATCGCAGGCAAGCCCGGCCAGATCTCCAGGAAAGATCTCCAGGATCTGCTGAAGAAGTTAGGGAAGGCCGACGCCGAGGCCGCCGACGAAGCGAGGCGGATGATCTGCGTCGCCGACCACAATAAGGACGGCTACATGGACTTCGACGAGTTCATGGATGTGCACCGGAGCGGCGTGCAGCTGGGGGAGATACGCCGGGCGTTCTTCGCGTTCGACAAGGACGAGGACGGCAGGATCAGCGCCGAGGAGGTCATGGAGGTGCTGCACAGGCTGGGCGACAAGTGCAGCCTGGAGGAGTGTCGGAAGATGGTGAAGGAGATTGACAGGAACCATGATGGGTTTGTGGACATGGATGATTTCATGGCCATGATGACTCGCCCAAGGAAGAAGCCTTGAGCCTCAAAGTCCCCCGAGAATTAACATCCTGATGAATATGTGATCATGTCTCTGTATGATTGTATGATATACTGCGTGGAATAAAGTAACACTGCTACAAAAATAGCATTAGTAGACGCTAAATCACAAACGGTTTTATCAAACTATCTGTGACGTACACTATCACAGACGGTTTTAATTTAGAGACCGTCTGTGTTGTTGGTGTTGGAAAAAAGGAGTACGATTCTTACCGATGAACTGTCTGTGATACTGGAATATCACAGACGGTTTTTAATAAAAACCGTAATTTGTGAATTATCACAAATTGTTTTTTTAAAAAACCGTCCGTGATAATTCGGCTATATATTTATTGCACCACTCAAAATCGCATCTATCTTCATTTCGATCCACGCAGCTTCAAACCAATGTTCATCAGCACAGAATAGAGTTTTTGGTTGGTGTAGCATGGACAAACTGTCCATGCATATCAGCATATGTAAACACTGCATGTGAAGCTCATGTTCAAGATTGACCCAAGGCATACAACAGTAGAAAAGTGAAATATGATTAGAGAATTTTCGACAGGGCTACGTACAATAACGCAGACCTAACTTTGGAATCCTATTCCATGTCGTGGTCAGATTTTTGAAGCAACCGCATAAGTTCACCTTTCAGATGCCCACATTATGTGCCTGTATTATTTAGCTTTGGTTGCATGATTCTACTCGATCCATGTCGCCTACTCAAATGCATCCATAGCCACCTTGGCTTTCCTTAGTTCACGTGCTGCAGATTCTTGATTCGTACAACCTGAATGCCGATCTTGCAAGCTTAATCCAACCGATGGTATATTCTTAGTTCCACTAAACTTCATGATGGCTATCTCTAGGGATCTCCATCCAATGTTTACTTGCAACTAAATCACCGAGAAGCTAAGTAGCTTAGTCGAGTGACGAGTGCTAATTTAGCTGCCAAGGTAGCAGTGGTTGTAAGTGGATCGGATGCAAATTGGATAGTGCCTGATGCCATCCTACGCATGTTCATTTTAGTTCTTTAGTACGTTCTGCTTTGAAATGTGCGAAATCAATCCCTGTACATTCAGACGTCGAACCTAAGTTTGTTGCTCATCATTATAAACAGAAAAACGAAGATCATGATTCACAATATGAAGTTAGTCATTATTGCCGGATCAACTTCATCATGGTATGACATTGCATTACCCTGTCTCAGAATCCGTTCAAAAACGTAGCGGTTGTATCTCTCCGGTCTTTTCTAAGGTGTAAGAACCGAAATGAACAGGAAAGAAAATATCAAGTTGAATTTTAAGCATATATACATGAATACATCAAGTTGAATTTTAACTTGACATTTCCTTCAAGGCTGCAACGTACATAAGAAAAATGATACATGTAGGATTGGAGAATTTTAGACGCGAGTACAATAACACAAGCCTAATCTTGGCGTCCTATTCCATCATTTAAAAACATATCAAGCCCAGCTTTCCATCGTAGAAATCCAATTCCCCTTTGCAGATTCCCATTGTGCGGCCTTCTTAGCTTGTGTAGCTTTAGGGTATGTTTAATTGTTTATTTTAGATATCTCCAAGGTTATCATACAGGATTTTATGATGACATGAAAGAAAGAAGGAAGAGAGAGAGAAGTCATCCGTTTCGGAAGCGATTAGCGCAGCATGAGAAAGTAGAAGGTAGCGACGACGTAGGCTTGTTGGAGATGTATCGTCGGTTTTTCATGCGTTTTCTAGATCCGATATGAGCGCTGCCAAAGGTGAGTGGAAGAGGGATTCTTTTGTGCGGGAAGTGCAAATCCTTCTATTTGGAAAGTGCATTTCCTCACCACAGTTGGCGTCAAGTAACCCCCTCCCTTTTCTCTGTTCTTCTTATCTTCCCCTTCCCTTTTCTCAGATCCCTTTCTCTCTCTAATCTCCTTCCCTTTCCCCTCACGCAATGAAGGCAAAATCTATAATCCCCTCTCCCAGAGTTGTGGTTAATTTTGCTCCGATAAATAATTTCCACGGAGGTGTCTGTGTGGCGGTGCTGTAGCTGGAGTGGGGGAGTTTGTGGAGATGGAGGTAGGGAAGATGGTGGTATTGGACGACCCTGCCGGTGCCTTCTTCGTCACCGCGTATGATGCCAACCATTGCCTTGGTAATTTCTGTTTTCACCTCTTCGGCGCTGTCTATCTTGTTACAGCTTATACTATGTTCTAATCGGTGTCTTTTTCTAAAACTTAACTCCTCGTAGAAATAAAAATCATTGATTCAATACGGAAGAGGGGGAGTGATGTGTTTGATTCAATTCTCAAGTCATTGGTGTGATTCACGGGTGTTGTTCCTTTGCACAGATGCTGATGCGTCGCTCTATGAGTTTATTGTCAGGATAACATTGTAGAATGAGTGCTAGAAATTGGAAAGAGTTGAGCATGGTTATGTTAGACCCCGTGGGATCTTCTAGGTTTAGATCTGAGGGTGTTCTTGTTCGGATTCGAGAGAGATGGGGAGAGGGAGAGAGGATTAGGGTTAGGGGTACCGACCGTCCGATGCATTGGAGGAGGAGTTGGCCATCGCGGTTGGCTCGGTGAAGTCTGCGCACGGGCAGCGACGTTCGGTGGAGAAAGGAGCGGGTCTCCTCGCGCGCGATCGTAAGGAGATAGAGGTGGCGGTGGTCGCTCCGCCGCCGAGCGCCCCTTCGATCGGGTCTAGGGTTGTCGGTGGGAACTGTGGCGGCACGGCCAACATCGGTGTGCGTGCGGCCCCGGCCCCCACCTCTATTTATTGTGGCGCTGGCGACAGGGCCCACCACCAATAGTGGGCGCCCGATCGTATGCGTACAAGGGGGCCATTTGGCCGTTGGGCCAAATGGTTGAGATCACTCTAACATTCTCCCCCTTGATCTCAATCTATGCTTTATCTTTAATTACTTTTGACTTTACTCATTCCATCACAGATTAGTGCATAGAACATGTCTCATCATCACGGTCAATCGCGATAGATTCAATGACTACAATACACCTCTGCTCAAATAGTTACTTTAATCTTTTGGGCCATCTTTTAGTTCAGAATCATAGGCTTTCCCTTAAACCCATGCCAGCTACATGTTCTCTGAACACGTTGGGTGGTAAGCCTTTAGTAAGCAGATCCGCTAACATCTTTGCGGTACTTATATGCTCAAGACTTATAATTTGATCCCGAACTTTATCTTTCACAACATAGTACTTTATGTCAATGTGTTTGGCAAAGATCACTTGACTTATTGTTGTGAGCATACATTATCGGGTTCATTATCGCAGACAACTTAAGTGGTCTATTGATGTCGTCAACCACTTTTAAACCGGTATGAACTTCTTTAGCCGCCACCGCCCCGTAGCCTCATAACATGCTACAAACTCGGCATACATTGTGGACGATGTAGTGACGGTTTGCTTTGAGCTTTTCCACGATATAGCTCCTCCAATGAGAGTAAACACATATCCGGATGTCGACTTTCTATCATCTCCGCATAATCGAATCAGATACCCCACTATATGGAGTGAATCGATCTTCTCGTATGTCATCATGAGGCCTTTTGTTCCTTGCAAATAATGCAAGACTTTCTTTACCAATTTCAATGTTCTATTCCGTGATTGCTCGAATCGCCAAGTAACCCGTAACAAACGCTAAGTCGTATGCGTACACACTTGAGCATACCGCAAGCTTCCGACACCAAGCATATGGAACCGATTTCATTCGATCGAGCTCGATCGTTCCCGGGGCATTGAAAATCCCCATATCTGCCGCCTTGACTATAGGTGCAGTGAAGGACTACATTTATGCATACCAAATTTCTTTAAGATTTTCTCTATGTATGCCTTTTGTGACAGTCCCAATGTCCCTTTGTTTCTATCCCGGTGAATTTCGATCCCTAGAACGAACGAAGCTTCACCAAGATCTTTCATATCAAAGTTTGAGGACAAAACTTCTTTGTCTCCAAGAGTGCATCGACATCACTACTAGCTAGTAGGATATCATCCACATACAGGATTAGGAAGATAAACTTCTCATCTTTAAACTTTGCATAAACACAGTTGTCCTCTACATTCTCTTTAAACCTAAATTTTCTTATTGTACTTTCAAACTTCAAGTACTACTGTCTTGAAGCTTGCTTTAACCCATAAATCGATTTCTTTAGGCGGCATCCTATTCTTTCATTTCCTTCCACAACAAAACCTTTCGGTTGTGCCATGTAAACTTTTTCCTCCAAATCCCCATTGAGAAAAGCCGTCTTTACATCCATCTGATGTAACTCTAAATCATAATGTGCTACTAATGCCATTATGACTCTGAAGGAATCTTTACATGAGACTGGAGAAAAGGTCTTATTGTAATAAATCCCTTCTCTTTGCGTAAATCCTTTTGCCACAAGTCGCGCTTTGTATCTTTCTACATTCCCTTGGGAGTCAAGCTTTGTCTTGTAGACCCATTTACAGCCTACTGTTTTGGCTCCTTTAGGAACAATTTCCAAGTCCCAGACTTTATTAGCCTTCATGGACCTCATTTCCTCTTCCATGGCCTCAAGCCATTTTGAAGAATTTTCGCTTCTCATGGCTTCTTCAAATGAGGTGGGATCATCCTCCATTTGAAATTTCTCTGTATGACAAATCTGATAATCATCGAAATAGCTGATCTTCTTACTCTTTGAGACCTCCTCGGGCCTCCTCATTTGGTACATCTTCTGCTTGAGGTCGTTGTTGCTCCTCATCTGTGGCAATGGGTTCTGTAGGATCTCAAGAACAGATTCTCATTCTCATTCATTGTTGCCACAGAGGAACAATAACAGTGCCGGCACCACAGTTGTCTTGCACCGTCGGTGCAAATGACAGCAGTAGTGTGAAGAATGGCTCTTGAATCATCGGAGTGAGCGCATACGCCGCTTCTCTTCAAGGTCAATCTTTCGAGCTACCATGCTTCCTCATCATTTCATCCTCTAAGAAGACAGCGTGTCTCGTTTCTACAAACTTTGTATATCCGTCGACAAGAGAAACGAAAACCTTTTGACTTTTCAGGTAGCCAATGAAATGACAACTTATCGCTTTGGGATCAAGCTTCCCAAGGTTTGGGTTAAATACTTTAGCCTCAAGCAGACTCCCCACACACGTAAGTGGTTTAGTGAGGGAACTCTTCCTGTCCACAACTCGTACGGTGTTTTGGGCACCGACTTACTAGGCGCTCTGTTGAGAATATGAATGGCGGTTTTCAACGCCTCCATCCATAAACTCAATGGTAGTGTGGAATAGTTCATCATGCTTCGCACCATATCCATCAGGGTACGGTTGCGTCTTTCAGCTACTCCATTTTGCTGAGGTTCGCCCGGTGTAGAATACTGGGCCACTATGCTTCCTGTAAAAACCTTGCAAAAGGTCCAGGAACTTGTCCATATGGGGTATGTCGACCGTAGTACTCCCCCCACGGTCAGATCGGACTATCTTAATCTTTAAATCGTGTTGGTTTTCAACTTCAGCCTTAAATATCTTGAATTTATCCAAGGCTTCATTTCTTTCTTTGATTGGATAAATATATCCATAACGAGAGTAATCATCCGTGAATGTTATGAACGAGTCATAACCATCCACACTTTTCACAGGAAAAGGACCAGAAATGTCTGTGTGAATAATTTGTAGAACTCCTATGCTTCTTTTGGCGTATTTCTTAATTTTCTTTACATATTTTCCTTTAATGCATTCTCTGCATTGTTCTAGGTCTGAGAACTCTAATGGAGGAAGAATATCATTCTTAACTAGTCTTTCTATTCTCCCCCTCGAAATATGGCCTAAACGACAGTGCCATAATTTCGACGACGCATCTAGAGTTCTCTTTCGTTTTTTGTTTACATTCATAGACGAGGATTCATTCACTTTCTCGCACGCGACGTTCCCATTATCGCATACGACATTCACATCATCACATAATGATAACAAATAAAACTCATTTTGTAAGATGGCAAGACCAACACATTCTTTATTAAATATTATTTCACACTTGCCATTTCCAAAATGACAATCATAACCATCATTGTCCAAACATGAAACACTAATCAAATTCCTCAGAAAGAGGAACATAAAGAACATCTCTAAGTAAAAGAGTGAAGCCATCAGGTAGCTCTAATGAAAGATCGCCAACGGCTTCAACTTCAGCTTGGACTCCATTTGCGACTTTAACGCATCTTTCTTTTCTTTGCGTAGTCCTCGTCGAACGGAATCCCTGCAAATTATTGGCAACATGAACAGTTGCACCTGAATCAATCCACCAAGAAGATTTCTAATATTGCACATATAGGGATTCATTTATAAAGGTAATAATATTCTCACCTTTCTTTGCCATTATCATCTTTAAGTAATCGGGACAGTTCTTCTTGTAGTGTCCCGTCTTCTTGCAGTGAAGACACTGATCTTTGTCTACTGCAAAATTATTCTGTTGAGGCTGATGGATAGGGGCTTTTCCCTTGTTCTTTGAGGAGAAGTTACTGTTGAAGTTCTTTTTCTTGTTGTCCTTCACATAGTTGATAGAACCACCATGTGAGGATTTAATTCTTTCCTCCTCTTGCACACACATAGCTATGCACTTTTCTAAGTCCCATTTCTCGGGCTGCATGTTGTAGTTGACAACAAAGGTGTCAAACTCTTTCGGCAAGGAAGCAAAAAATCAAATGAATAAGGAACTCATCCTTGAGAGCCAAATCCATTGGTTTAAACTTGGATGCCAAGTTGTTCATCCTTAGTATGTGCTCTCTTATGCCACTGCCACCACCAGAGTACCTTTCTGTCACAAGCTGCTCAATCAGCTGTGTAGTATGTCTTTGAAGAGCCAGTAAACTGACTCTTTATTTTCTCAAGGTACTCTGTGACAGTATCACACTCTGTGATTGAGCCCACAATTGCAGGCTCAATTGTGTTCTTTATCACAGCCAAACATTTCTTGTTGGCAGTGACCCACTTTTTATGATCAAGATCATATGACATTTTTATGGGAGCATAGTCCCTCTGTCTGTCCTCGCTAAGCAAGACCTCATTTTCATCCCTCACCGGTGCCACAGGCTCTGTGGGACACGGTGTGGTGACTACCTAGTCCACCTCAGCCAAGATGAAGGTCAGGTCAATCTTTTTCTTCCATTCACCATAGTTGTCTCCTTTGAGAACCGGAATACCCTTGATGTAGCCCATCAAAGAGTATCCTCCTGAAAACACAATTCATATACAGTGAGAACATTTAAACATAATAACAGCAAAATTATATGCCTTATTTCCAACGTTGGTCAAAATACGACATACAATTTTATCTATACATTAAATCTACATCACCGTTGGACAGAAATAGAAATAATGCATAAAATCATCAATTAAAATTATAATACTGTTATTATCAACGTTGGTCAGAAAATAACAATATCATAATTCACAACAATTCTCAAAATTAAATTCTCCGCTGGTTCAATTTAATTGAAAGAGTAATCAACATTAACTTTGCAATGAAACATGAAATTATTCTAAAATAATTCATACTCGTAAGCATTATTATCGTACTCATCTAATCTCTGAAAAATAACACGTTGGTGCAAAATTTACGGAGATTTGATGCAAATTTCATTCAAATTCACTCAAAAATGCTTCAAAATAAATAAAAACCTTTGAATGAAATTATCAGGCAAAATGGCCATTTGGCCCATTCCTTCGCACCTTGGCCCATGGCGCCCGCGCTCCTCGCGCCAAAGCCGCCCTCGGGCGATCGGCCGCGCCTCGCCTCCCGTGCCGTCATCCCACCGCCCACCGCGCCCCGCCTTTCATCACGGCCGCCGATCGATCGAACGGTGCGGAGCGATTGCGCCGAACAAAACGACGCCGCGCCAAAACCCTAACCCTAAAGGCCATTTGGCCCGATCCATCCGAAAACACGGCGGCGGCTCTCGCGCGGCGGCCGCGCAGACGCGCGCAGACGGCAGGCGCGCCTCAGCCGAGCGCGGCGGCGCGCGCGCGAGCGAGCGAGCGCGCGCGCGCGCCATAAGGAGGCGGAGGCGGTTGCCGTGCGCTGGCGAGCGGCATCGGCGACGGCCTCGACGCAACGGCGCGCACGCGCGCCCCTCGAGCGGCGGCGGCGCGCGGCGCCCCGAAGAGGCGACACGCCGCAGCCGCGCGCGCAAAAACCGTAAGCCTCCTTCCCCTCTCTGTTTTTTTCTTTTGCCATTTTCTAGGGTTGGGGATTCTCCGTTCTTTTCTTTTCCGCACGTCGGTTAACCGACGGCGGTCTGAGATCTTTTTTATCTAGATCTATGCCTAGATCAGGCTCTGATACCATTGTTAGACCCCGTGGGATCTTCTAGGTTTAGATCTGAGGGTGTTCTTGTTCGGATTCGAGAGAGAAGGGGAGAGGGAGAGAGGATTAGGGTTAGGAGTACCGACCGTCCGATGCATTGGAGGAGGAGTTGGCCATCGCGGTTGGCTCGGTGAAGTCTGCGCACGGGCAGCGACGTTCGGTGGAGAAAGGAGCGGGGTCTCCCTGGCGGCGGCGTCTCCCTGGCGGCGGCGATCTGTAGGGAGATAGAGGTGGCGGTGGTCGTTCCCGTCGCTGGAGCGCCCCCTTTCAGATCGGGTCTAGGGTTGTCGGTGGGGATTGTGGCGGCACGGCCAACATCGGTGTGCGTGCCGCCCCGGCCCCCACCTCTATTTATTGTGGCGCCGCACAGGGCCCACTAGCCAATAGCTGGCGCCCGATCGTATGCCAGACAAGGGGCCATTTGGCCGTTGGGTCAAATGGTTGAGATCACTCTAACATGTTAATGCTTGCCATGTCATGTGATTTCAAGGGTGGTTATGTTCTTGTTTGAGGGTGAATTCGGTAGCATACTGCACACGAGGGACCGTTGGCTTACATCAGCTTGTGTACAGAATTTGCCACTGAAGCACATAGTGAAGAAGGGGGATGAAATCATTTGCCGTTTAGACTTTGTGTTCCTAGATTGCACATTTTCCAAATGCCTCCTCAACTACCGACCAAGAGTTGGCAATTTAGCAGGTTTTCTTTTGCGCTGAGGCTAAATGTGCTTGTTGTTACTTGTAGGATTGTTGTACTTATAACAACAGGGACAGTATAATGCAATGGTAGTACTGCATTACATGACGATAGTACCACGCCTTATATCATAATAGTACCACTATAAGGTGTCAACTCCCGTTTGGCTCGTTTTTTTTTTCTTAGGGATTTCTTGGATGATGCTTAGTCTCTAATATTTATAGTTTATCATAACTATTGGAGTGAAAGATTCTAACAAAATTGTTATCGGTGTGACTCCTATTCACTTCTCTCTAATAGCCATCTTGGATCCTACGTACTTAATTAATTTATGCAACCGTGTTTGTGATCTATGCTGTATTGTTGTGTTTGGTACACAGGGCCACGGCCGGCGGGCTGGCCTTTGCCTGGCTCGAGCCATGGATGCCATTGGTGCTAATTTGCTCTCTGAGCGAATTTGACAGTATGTTCTCGATCTAGCGCCCGTTTAATCATGAGCCGTTCTGCAAGAATCAATCTGTGTCGTCTTACGTTTTTCTCATGGCATGTAATCGAACTAGATCGATCGATCATGTATGCTGAAAGTAGGGGTAGAAACGGATCGAATCGAATAGTCTTAAATACGAATACGAATTTATATTTTTAAAATAAATATGAATATGAATTCGAGTATTTTTAAATATGGATATGAATATTCTTAAATATGAATATGGATATTTTCAAATACGAATTTTCTCGGATACAAATATCAGATACAACGGATTCCTAACGGTTTTGCCAATTTTTCACCGATTTTTGACCCGTTACTGGTTTTAAACCGCCTAAATTCAAATTTTAAATCACAAAATTCATACGGATTTTTCATGGGTTCTAGGAACGGATCGAATACGAATCGAATAGTCTCGAATACGAATATTCTTGAATACGAATACGAATACGAATATTCTCAAATACGGATACGAATATTCTCAAATATGAATATGAACATTTTCAAATACAAATTTTGCTTACATGTTCACGTTTTCTCGGATACAAATATTGGATAAAAATGAATTATCCATTACCGTTTTTCATCCCTACCTGGAAGCAAATTACGGATTTTAACACGGGAACCTGTTCGGTCGATGCAGCAAGTTAACCTGTCAAGTATGGTAAGCTGCTGCTGCTGCTTCCCTTCACCCAGTTTCCTCTTATTAGGGGTTTATAGTATAAGTAAAACTTAGAACCAAAAACAATCGACATATTTAGCTTTCGCTTCAGGTTTATAAGATGAAATAAAAGCTACGCAAAAAGGGGTCAATAACAAAAGGCTAGGCTCTTCATAGATTGGTTAACCAGGGCAGAAAGTCTGAAACTTGAGGGCCCGTTTGGAATATAGATTTTCCCCAATTCCGATAGCAATTGAACAGTTCCTGTAAAATCCGTGCGTCCCAAACGAACCTAAATGTTTTTCTTTTAAAACAAATCTGATTCCAGCATTACCCTTTTTAAGGGAATCCTGCATTACCTAAAAAACCTGAATCGGACCATAAGTTGTTCTTTTTTATTGGGCTAACAGACATCACATCACGCTAGGCCCACATAGTGTTGAGTCCTGTACAGCCCATGGCCATGCCATTATCGTTTATTTGGAAGAGCCTGATCAGCTATGAATGGGCAGCCCAACTTACCAAAGTCTTTAAGTTTGGCACAGGGCGCAGGCTGAAAACAACATTGAGACCCCGTGATGCCCCAAATATATGCCCAATGAGGGAGCTTATATAGGCCTAGTAGCACTGTAGCAAACAAAAAACACCATCGGAAATTTCGTTCCAAGAAGCCGCCACCAGTAGCACTAGCCGCTGGCGCAATTCCGTCGCCCTCCATCGGTCTTTCTCCCCTCCTCTGGCGTTGAGTGGATGAGGAACCCATTGATTTTTCTTGTGTTTTTATTCCTAGATTAATTTTTTTTAGTTTTGTTCTTCTCCAATGAGTTCTTAGCCAGATTTTATTTGCCCACAATAGGTTTCGTTGGACCGACTCACCCGGATGACGACGGCGACGCCTATACTGGAAATCAACACCAGGCCAAGAAGGGTGCAATAAATCACCTCTGGTTTTCTTCCGACAAACAACACCGCTACTAAGGCATAGGTCCTACACATCAATAGAGATAATTGACAATCTACTTCCCACTATTGTATTTATCGGCAATCAAGACACCGTTGCAAGAAACGGAGTTGATGGCGAGGAAAATAAAGAAGTCCAACACGTTCATTGACCTAAGGATTTGATAGTAATATGTTATTCATCTACAATCTTCAATGTAAAAGTTATGTACTTATATACTTTTCTCATTGAGTTATTAATATAAATAAGATTATTTTTCTTTTAAAGATGATTTTTTCCTTTTTAAAAAAAGCACTGTAGCAGCACATATTGACCCAGAATATTATTTGGGTCTCCCGTGTGGTTGTCCTTCACTACTACAAAAAGGGTCATCCTAGACGTCTCATCACAAACGATTCAACACAAACTGTCAGTGGTAAAGTTACCACAGACAATTTTACAAGATAGACTGTCTAAGTTCACCATGATAGAAAGAATCGTCTGTAATGACCTATTAACCACAGATGGTTTTTATTCTGAACCGTCTGTGATAGTTCAGAATAAAAACCGTCTATGATCTATGTACTTATCACAGATGGTTTTTTGAACTGTCTATGATGTATCACAGATGGTTTGGAACAAAAACTATCTGTGATGACCTAATTATCACGGACGGTTCTTTACCTAGATCCGTTTGTGATAATATTTCAACTTACCCGCTCTCGCCGAATTTAAATTTCCAACTTATCTCACTGGATTTACTTTTTAAAATAGAAGCCTCGGATGTTCTTCTCATTTCCTCTTCTCACTTCTCATCTCTTCTTCTCCTCATCTCTTCTCTATTCTCATTTCTCCTCCACTTCTTCTCGTCAAATTTTTTCTTAAAAAATAGAAGGCTCAACCAACTACCTCCCCGAGCTCCTCCGTCTCCAATTGTGACGCCATGGTTCACTGCATAAGACACTCTTGTCTTAAGAATGTCTTGTGCAGTGTCACCATCATGACACAACGATGACGCTGCCGCCACCGGCCTCTCCTTCATCGCCGATGATATATTCCCCACCCCTCCCCTCTCTTTCTTGATGCTTGGATATGAAATTACGAAATTGTTGGATGGCTAGGGTTTCAGTCATGTAAATCTTGTCTCTCTAAACTTGCATCGCCGATTATATATCCCCTACCACTTTACTCTGAGAACTTGCATTTTACTTTCTCAGCTCCCTAAACTTATCTCCATTTACATCGTAGGTCATTTCCTCCGTTTGCTAACATAATTTGCTGATGTGGTGCACATGGATGCTAGCAGACTAAGCGCATACGACCACGGCTTATGACCGTGCGTCTGCAACCATGGCATACGACCATGGCTGACGACCACATAAATGCTTATGCTAGAATTAAAAGACATTAGCCGCTAAAAGAACATGCCTGTACTACTGTGATTTGGTAGTTGCAGTAAGTTTCCTATAGTGTTATTATGAGTAGTTTTTTTATCTAGGCTTTGTAAGCTGACATCTTAACATTTATACTCCTTTCTGTAAACTCTTTTTTGCAACTTCTTTCTGTGAACTCTTTACTCCTATGGTCTATGAAAAAGGGTGAATGTTGTAGTATGAAAAAATTATGATATAGTATACATAATAAGTAAAAGAATTTTCATAAGCATAGCCTGTCTTCTGATGCGGATATGTTCAATCAAATCCCTTTTGCACACGAGAAATTGAGATGCGCAAGGATTGTCAACGTATCAGTAGATTTTAAAGACTTACTCCCTCCAATCATAAATACATATAATTTTAAATATAGATGTAGTCAAACTTTTAAAACTTTGAATATCAATATCTTTTTAAATATTTAAATTGAACATATGAAAATCATATGTTAGATTTGTTTTGAAAAGCTTTTATAATATTATAATTTTATTGAGTTTTATATAATATATTACAATAGAAATTAGTGGTCAAAATTGTGTTTTAGAGTCTATATCAATCCTAAAACGATACATATTTATGACCGAAAGGAGTAATTCAAGCACTAGGATACTTTCTTATCGTGGCGTCGCTGAACTACTGCAGCACATGCATTGGAGCTGGCCTTATCTCTCGTGCTAGCTCTCGCAACCTCACCCATGGCCATGGGTTGCCATTGGACGGTCAAACTGAGCACCCCCAACTGACCAGAGCAGCTAGCTCCAACACACACACACACACCCACCATTACGAAACAGAAAGGGATCGGAGGACGGGAGTACCTTGCCAACGCATTCAGCACCTTTAGGTGCCTGGAGTAAAAGCTGGTCGATGTAGCATTCTAGCTAGCGAGCTCCGGTCCAGTCTAACTGATACCTTTCAAATAGTCAAATCTGTAGACTGATGGCGCAGATCAGAATGATCTTTGTTCCTTTTTAATTTTAGTAAAATTAATCTATTTTGGTTTCTTCACTCAATTAGCTATGAAAAAAATTAGATAGAGTGAAAACAGAGACAAAATAGAAACCAACAGCCAAGAGAATAGAAGAAGCAACTAGCAGACCAAAACCTCATCAAGGGGCGATCGATCACGGCTTAAGACCGCTTTGGTTGGGTGGCGGTCGACCGCTAGTACAGACCGGCTTTGACTCATCACTGGTTTGACCACATGTATGGAGCCGGTATGAACATAAAACTCTCGAGGTCCAAACTCAAATATCAAAAAATTGCTCAAATCTCATTCAAACAATCCCAATTTTGCATGATACTTGTTCACAGCATTAGAGACCTAAATCAATCAAGAATCACAAGGTTCTTGGGATCAAATTCACTAATTTGGAGAAATTCAAATCTAGGTCTCAAAACACCCAAGACCCTAAAATCCAAATTATTTTCTGCTTCAGGAGTTCTTAATCAAGAGGATGATCCTAGTCTACTCCTACATGTCATCCTGGTTAATCTAGGTATGGATTCAGGATAAAATGTTCCGACTATCGAAACCCAAATTTGAGCCAAGAAAAAGCAAAAACAGGGTTGGTCTCAAATTTTGCTATATAAGTGATTTAGATATGTGGAGATTGATCAATAGACTTATATTCTAGCTTTTACTTATCAAAGATCACAACACGATCAAAAGGGGAGAAGGAAACATCAAAAACCTAGCCAACTCAATATTTCAACACTTGAACAATGTGGAGAAAGATTTGGATGGATTGTGATATTTATTGATACTTGGAGATGAATATTTATAACCACTCCTTAGCCAACCACAAAGTATAAGAATGACAAAAAGCTCAAGACAAAAAAACACAACTCATCTATCAAAGATTCTCTCCTAAAACCCTAATCTCCTCAAGTTGGCTTAGCACAACTTATCCAAAACTTCGCCTTAACCAGCATATCTCCCTCCTTATATATAGAGGCTTACAAAAAAATCCTAACCAGCTCTCTAGCTGGGTTTCATCCACTTATATAGACTAATCCATTGACCCAATACCATACTGGGTTTTACACCCACACATGAACGTTTATCAAAGCGCACACAACTATTTACGCGATTGTGAATCAATATTTGATCCACTTAATATTTTTAGCATATACATGACCTAAACCACCTCTCTTGTGCCTTGTCACGCCGTGGTTTGATGAAGTCTTAACTTTTCAGTTTTGGGGAAAAAAAGATCATTTTGCCCCCAAACTGTCTTCCACAAAGCTTCGTACTTTCTTTACCTTGAGTAGCCCCGTGGTTCATCTTCAACTCCATATGACCCCAATGACTTGCCACGAAGCCACCCACATGTCTAGATCCCACCGATCCATCCTTACTTGCAAACAGGCCTAAATCACTTGACGCGCCACATCCCTCTCCATAAAGTCTGACGACACCTGGCTTCCTTGGCTGTTCTGAGTCTCAACTCCTCCCTGAACTTAGCCCCGATCCACCATACTGTTGCTCATTACGTCTACTACTAACAGCTCCCACTCTGGTTCCTTGTCTTTTCGATTTGTAACAACTCAGTTAGCCTTAGTCATCTTTCGGCGGCACCTTGATAGTTCTGGACCTTAGCTCTCCTAACTTAGTCTCGATCTCTTAACCGCTTTGGACTTAAACTCTCCTAGCTTAATCTCAGTCTTATCTGCCTCACCATGACCTAGCTCCAGGATCCTACAACTAATAACAACAAGCAAATCATCATGTAGCACCGTATAATACACAAAATCATCAATTAACATAGAAGATGAGCCAAGAATCCTTACATTCACCTCAAAGTATCTCCGCATGCTTTCACACATAGCCCATGGTGCCCAACGACTAGTCGTCACATCTTCACGTATTCGGATTCCTCCGAACCATCTCTATATGCATCAGCCTCATCAATCGGCTCACCACATGCACTAACTCGCCTCTTCAAGATCCTTATATTCTCTGTGCTTCCTACTCGAGCCATGTAGCACTACCAAGACTTACTTGATCACATGGACCTCAACTCTCCTACCTAGTTCTAGTCCTTTGCTGTTGACTACTAATATTCTCCAAGCCACCTCCACATCGAAGTCCAAGCAACCATATCAAGCATAAGTTCTATCCACTTAACTCATGTCAGTCAAAACAATGTATCATGCAACTCAACACATCAAAACACTAGCACCCATGTCATGCATACACTCAACCATGCTCATGCACTAATCCTAACCCTAGAACCAAACCTCAAACCAAAATACATAATTTCATCACCAATTCGCCAAAAGCCGGTCTGACCGGCCTGGTACACCATTATCAGGCCGGACAGACTACCGATGGCACCATGTCAACCTAATCAGTCTGACTACCAATGTTTGGCCGATCTGACCACCAGTGTTTGGCCGATCTGACCGCTTAAGAGCACTAGAAAACAGTCACTCAATTTTGAGTAAATTTTATCTAGTTTTAGCTTAGACAAATATTTGGTGTGTAATTATTAAAAGCCATATGGCCGATCTGACCATTTGCCCCATGACGATCAGGCCGTCAGCCACCGCCCAGTTAGATCATCTTACACCTGACAATAACTCTGAACACACTACTACAAAACAAGCTATACTGGATATTTCATCACAGATGGTTCATGTGGAGTCGTATGTGCTTTGATTATTATAGACGGTTCATAGCTAAAACTGTCTCTGAAACTATCACAAACGGTTAGGTTTAAAAGCCGTCTGTGATATACGCATTATCATAGATAATTTTTAATTAGAACTGTCTATGAAACTATCACAGATGGTTCGTATAACAAACCATCTCTGATATGTACATTATCACAGACAATTCTTATAACAAACCGTCTTTCATAATGACACGTCACCGATCCGTGGCGTATCCCCCCGGATTTCGATCTCACCCGTCCATTCTCTCCACATCGAATGGTATGCACCGGTTCCTCCCACCGCTCGGTCCTTATTAATTACTCCCCATCCACCGGCAGTCACGTGAGTTCATCCACTATATAGCTTGCTTCCTTCATCCTCCCCTCAACGACGCCGAACACCATGAGCTAGCGCCTCCGTTGTGACAACACGGTAGACTGCACAACATACTCTTGTCGTAGTGTCGTAAGATTGTTTTTTGCAGTCTCACCGTCGTGCCACAAAGGTGGCGCTACCGCCGCCTCTCTATTGCTGGTGATATCCGGCTGCCATCCGATGCCCTCCCATCTCTTCCTTGATGGCAGGCATCAAGGACATCGCGTGCTGCATCTAGCTTGTTTTTCGATGACACCGACTACCGCTGTGAGCTAGCGCCTCCATTGTGACAGCATGGTAGATTGCATAACACACTCTTGTCATAAGTGCTATAAGAGTGTCTTGTGTAGTGGCGCTGCCGCCTCTCTATTGCCGGTGATATCCAGCTGCCATCCGATGCATCCAGCTTCTACTGTCTGTTAGGATCTCTACTTCTTATATATTCTAGCCGTGTTAAAGAGTTGTGTTCGTTATCTTGTTATGCTGTAATGGTGGATTCTAATATTAATGGAAATGGAATGTGTTGTGTTTGCCACTGTATTTGATTGTTTTCAAAGGGCATAGGTAACATTATTTCTTGAGGCTAGCCAAAAAACAGAAAAATTTTAGATATAGAATAAACTATCACAGACGGTTCTACATACCAACCGTCTATGATACTTCATAGGCGGTTGGTAACTACAACCGTCTGTGATGTGTGAGTATCACGAACGGTTTTTGTTCGAGCCGTCTGTAATAGTTTTCTTCACAGACAGTTCTTATTACAAATCATCTGTGTTGTCTTTATCATAGACGACCACAAACCGTCTGTAATAACCTCCGATTATCACTGACACATAAATACATACGGTTTAAAAATCATCTGTGATGACAGTTCTGAACCATCTATAATGACTCTTTTTGTAGTACTTTAACAAAATCAAATACTCAAGGTACTGGTAGAATGACTTTCACGTGATCACATGGAAATCCGCTCCATCCTAGCTAGCACTGGCGCCCATGCACACAAAAGCTTCGCAGTTGCAGCAACTTAAAAGGCACAGAAAAAGGAGGTGCTCTGCGTCTGCATATATGCGTGTGTACGTGCTCCATTTGAGAGCCAGTACGTAGCTGCACGCAGCTGCTCAGCTTACTCCACTGGTTGCTGCTGACTGATGAGCTAGCCGGCCAGGTAAAGCCATGCATAGGCATCATCGATTTTTGGATTCAATTCAATTCAATGCAACCATTTCACTTGTTTATGCGTGAAACCAGGGCCCTGTGGACGTTCTGGAAAGTGCTGTTTCCGATGCGGTTTTTATTGCTCCGAGCGGCCCGTGCATAAATGCCGCGCGCCCCAGTAGCGCAGGCGAACACGGGAACCCAAAAAGGGCTGGGGCTTTGAACAAATTTACCGTTATTTACGTAGAAAGTCGCACCGATTCTCACACTGCAGCAGGCGTCGTTGCATGCCAGAACGTTGATTCCAACCGGGCCATCTGAGGCCAGTAGTTTATCGTCTCTGTTTTTTTTTCTTAAGAGTAAAAAGGTTGGTCTTACTGACCTGGTGCTGGCCGGTACGACCGTGGCAGTACGTTTGGCACAGCTCTAGCTCCGAGATCTATGCTAAATCTGTAGTTTATTGACTAAATTAAAGTGATTTAAATATTGTTATTTAATATATAATATAAATAAAATGAGTCATGTAAATGCACTTAACATGCCTGCAACTCTAGATCCAGGATTTCCTAGAGCTACAGATGACCAGCTCTAGGAAATCTACAGATTTTTCTAGAGCTAGAGCTCTGCCAAACGGGTCCGTAGTACTCCACAGACGTTCCAGGCTAGGGATGATGCTTTCCGGACGGTGTAATTACTCCGTTACTCACTTCCCCTACGATGGAGAGCAAACCTGCCACTCCAGTTTACCCAGGAGACCATTTGTCTGATGCTTCACGTGGCAAAATAGTAGCTAGCCAATGCCGTGCTTGCTAGCTTGTTACCACATTCAGACCGGAGTGAGAGAGAGAGAGAGAGAGAGAGAGAGAGAGATCAGATGGCCCCGGGCCGGCCTGTGATACCTTCTTTTCAGTGAGGCACTGACCAGTTAGTGCTTAGCTTAGTTACACCAGCAAGATGCTACCCGATCTACAAGCGAGATCGTATAGGATCCGATAGCCAGGACGATGTGCTTGGGCAGGTGCATCATATAGTCATCATCATAGCTACACCATGTATGAAAGATTCAGATACCTACATGTTGGCCAATACGGGAAGTGTCCTAGATGCCGCCACACATCATATGGCACTCAAGGGCTAGCTAGCTGATACGACGCACGTTTCCTACGCGTTGTGCTGTGTGCAAGCAGGCATGATGGTGAGGTGCGTATGACATGAAAGAGGCAATAGGGCCCAGCTAGCTAGGCGAGCCTATCAATCGTGCGTCGTCGTCGTCGACGTGCATGTTAATCTACGCGCGCGTTGCTATCGATTCCCTTCGATTCGCCGGCCATTGGCGTGCGTGCCGCTGCGAGATCGATCTCGAACATTGCCTAAGGCCGGCCCCCTCCCGCGGCCGAGCGAGCGTGCGTCCGCGATGGGGGAGAGACGGGACACGCACAGTGCGCGCCATGGCCATGGGGTTCTGTGCGTCGCACTTCCGTCGGCGTCGGGTCAGCTGCATGCATGCACGCTTGCCAATCTCACAGGCTACTCTCCCTTTAAAAAAAAGGTTTTCCTGTCCTGCGATGCTTGGCAAAAGATGGAAAGGGGAAAAGAGGGTTCGAAATACGTGCTTCGTGCTTACAGTACGCCACTGTTCAGGGCACAGCGATCTCGCCTTCGCCTAGTGCGTAGCCATTTATTCTTCCCATTTTGACCAGGGACAAAGAATTAAAAGCACCACGCATTGTCCGGTTCGTACATACTTGTACCAGCCACTCAGACAGGAGAGCAGGAGTCATATGGACTGTCCAGTGCTTGCAAGTTTGAATATCGGATCAACCGGCCGGAATTATACTTCACTTAGCACGTACTCCATCAAACAAGAACTACTACTCCCTCCGTCCACAACGTATATCTTTTTTATTTTTTATGGTCTCTATTATAAAACTTTGACTATAATTTATTATTCTGATATACTAGTAAAAATAATAATAATATATATATATATTATGAAAGAATTTTACAAGACAAATCTAATGTTATTATTTTATATAGTTAATATATATACTTCAATATATATTAATAGTCAAAACTTAAAAAGATTTCATACGAAATCTACGATGGTCTTCGTTTATGGACAAATGAAGTAACATTATATTTGTCGCTTATTAATGGTACAGAATCTGTGCAGTATATGTACTTGAGCAATTAAAATATGATAAGTCGACAGTGTGGCTAAGGGAGACATGCAAATAATAGGTATCCCAACAGGTAGGACGACAATCGAGCACACTATAGGCGTATTGCATCCAGACCACAAGACCACAAAGCTAAGCCACGTGCATGCTATTGCCCGGCCGGCTACGGCTGATCGACGCTTTTACTGGGCAGATCGATGCCATGGTTAAACATTTGATACCTATCGGAATGCTGAATACGTACGTGATGCGGCATAATTAAGTACTAAGTGGATATCTTCTTTTTAGCTTCTAAAAACTATCTTTTTTGACTTTTTTACAATAACTAGATTTTAAACAAAATACCTTTTCAAGACATGGTCTACAAATTAATTATAGTATATACAGTAGCGACTTTGTTTATATTAGTTAAAACCCTACATAAATTTATGTTACTCCATACTTTCTTATCGAACAGCTCAAAAGATATAAGTCATAGCTAAAAGTTATAACTAGGAAAAAAAACATGCCCATGACATACGTACTGAAGCTCTGATTGACGAGTAGATGGCCAAAAAGACCACGGGACAAAAGCCAAATGATGGATGGGTGATGGCATTGGCATCTTTGTTTATCTCCTAGTCATTGCATGCAATTGCAAAGGCACGAGCTGGCCTGCCTGGCTTTCAAAGTTTCAATGCTGCAGTACGCACGCAGCAGCAGCAGCAGCAGCAGCCTAGCTAGCTAGCGGAAGTGCACAGGTGCTGCTGCTGCAGATCAGTCTGCATGCAGAAGTTGCTGTCTTTGTTATACGATGGATGGGAAGCCCGCGCAGAGAGGTGACCAGCTGAGAGCCTGGGAGAGAGGGGTAGTGGTGAGGATCTTTCACCGGATCACGTGGTCTTTTGGAGCTGTCCACGTCCCCAGCTTATCCCCTGCCAGTCAAAGCTCAGTCAATTGTTGCTAACTCCCTCTGTGTACGCATGTGTACATCTACCCATCGATCTACAGTTATTCTACACTACACAAAAAGTAGCCAAAGTACGTACGTACCTGGCCGTTCTTGGAGGCAAAATGTTTTAAATATATATGTGTACTGGTATTTTGCATTGTCACGATGTCTCCCATCCCCATCCGTTAGAGTCAGCCAGTTGGAATTATTTTTGTTTTTTAGGAAATATTGAGTTTAGTAGGATTCGTAGAGTTTGGAGTATACGTATCCAAGTCCATATACGATTTTGTTTAGTGTACGAATCCGTGTCGGATTGTTGAGTCCGGTTATGAGTCTTGTAAGCCTTTATAAAGCGGAGTCCAGTCGTGTAATAAAGGATAAGCAAGCGATCGGTTGTGATTGAAAGCTGAGTGGGAAAGAAATAAAGAGAAAATCAGAGTGCTTTGCTCTCAGGAAAAGCAATTGTGTTCGCGTATTGCGTTTCGAGTTGTTGTTGTCATACTTGAAGACACTAGAACCAGAGGAGACTCAAGTACTCGAAGAGGCGGCAGATTGGTCGTGGTCGTAAGTTGGAGTTACGAGTGGTCAAAGACATTTGAGCGCAGAGCAGTCGAAGGCTCCGAAAGCATAGCAGTTGAACAATCGGATCAAAAAAGTCGAAGCGTTCAAGGGCTAATCAGTTGAAGCTACGATCATGCATTAAAACGATCATATTCATTAGACATTGAAAAATTATAACTTTTCATTGTGTGATCATAAACGATTTGGAGTGGTCGTTTTCCAACACAGCCATCTATCTATCTCTATTTAATCCTAATCCAGCTGATATAACGACAAAACGGTCCGGCTATAAAATATACGCTGTGCTAGTCTGTGCTTCACATGCCAGCCACAATTACGGCGTTATTAGGCGGACATGGGCATAGGAAAACCGGAATGTCGGTCACGGCGCTGAAGGGAGTGTATGTGGAGGAGTAGACGCGCGGGAGGTGTACGTACGTAGTACGTGCTCCCACTCGCATAAAGGAAACTAGCATGTGCCATCGTCTGTCCAGGCGTGAGAGCTTTTTCTCTAATGCAATCCAATTTCTCTGTACCATATGATCACGGTGCTAGATTGCTGCTTAAGATCTGTTCGACAACTTGACAGGGGTTGCAGTATGCATGCGTCAAGACAAACAACCGAAAATATCTCTGCAACCTGGGAAAGCAGCATCATTAGTCGGTCGTCTGCCAGTATATGTGTCCAATACGATGTCATGAATGTATAGTTGGCCAACCGGGCCGCCCGGCACGGCACTAGCACGGGCACGACCAGGCACGGCCCGGCCAGGCACGGCACGGCCAGGCACGGCTTACATACCGTGCCGTGCCTGTTAGTGCCGCCGTGCCCAAGTACAGGCCCAGGCACGGCACTAAAACCCCTTTGCCGTGCCATGCCGTGCCACTGGGCACGACGGCACGACGGCACTGCAGTGCCGGCCCGGTCACAGGGCACGGCCAGGCACTGAAGTCACAGATCAGTTCAGAAAATTTTCACAAATTATATAAATTTCAATATCACAGAAGAAGTTCAAAGATCACATAAGTTCAATATCAGGCAGTTCACAGAAACAGTTCACATATCAGGCAGTTCACAGATCAATGCAGTTCACAGAATGGTCACAAATCACACAAATCACAGAATGGTCACAGATCAATGCAGCACTGGGAGCTTTAGGTGTATAGCTATCTTAACCAGATAATGAATCATAAGTGGAGATGTAGGATAGTACACACCAGACAAAGCAACTGTAGCATCATAAAACAGTTCAAGAAACTTAAGCACTTTTTCACCCATAACCCAATGTTCATCAGTTAACAACAATTGACCACCTTCAGTTCTAGGATACTGAGCATGGATGAAAGTAGTGAATGGAACCTTGTGAGGAAACAAGTGCTTAAGCATTAAATATGTAGAATTCCACCTAACTTCCATGTCAAGTGAAAGCATCTATTCTTAATACCAGTGGCAATGCAATAGCTTTTATATGCAGCAATTCTCGGTTAGATGAGTTCAAGAAAGATATTGCAATTCTAAATGTTTCAATCAAAGGCTTGAGAGAAGTTAAGGCCTCCTTAACTATCAGATTAATGATATGACATGCACACCTCGATGCAAGAACATAGAATTAGTCGCCTAGATGGTTCATCGCTTGTTTCATCATTATCATTATCTTCAATACCAAGATATTTAGACAGACAGGTCTAAGTCTTCTCATAGCGAAACATTAGATGATGCACTTGTCTAAAGTAACAAAAAAAACTTTTTCGGACAAACCATAATCTTCAAGCACGGATGCAATACGGTCAAGCAATATTTTGGCCATTGTGGGACACATCAATGAGCCTAAGACCAAGCACTCTTTTCTCTAGTTGCCACTCGGTGTTTATGTAGTGGGCAACCACACTAAGGTAATCTGTTTTGCATTACGGACCAAATATCGATGTCAAACACACACAATTAATGTGAGAACTAGCAATCTCAACAAGCTTAGCCTTGCACTCGGTGAAATATTTCTCAATGTCTCTAGTGGTAGTTTGCCTAGAAACAGGAACAAATTTAGGGTTATGAGCAATTCTAATGTACTCTTCAAAGGCATCGATTCACCCACGAAATAGACACATCAAGCCTAGCAAGCAATCGAACAAGTTGAGTACGAGCAACCATAGGACAAGACTCCCAATTACGCATACTACCATCGGGTTAAAAGAGATCCGAGATCGAGACATGCGAGTTTTCTCACGCCTCCTAGGGCATTTATCCCTATGGCGGATGAGATGACCAGTGCACACGGATGAGAGGCCAAAGTCTTGCTTGGAGCAATGGATGCACTTAGCGCCATACCGACTTTCTTACCATTCACCGTTTTGAAGAGCTTGAAATCCACCACACCGCTGAGGTAGAGGGACGAGCGCTTGGCGCTATTCTCGTCCTCTTCCTCTTCGTTGCTGCCCGCCTTCTTGAACCCCGCGAGGTCGATGGGAGCTGAGTGCTACGACCGAACATCTCCTCGGCGTCCTCGCGCGAGTCCTCCTCATCGTCATCTCCGGCCAGCCCGCATAGCCGCCTCTCTTCGTGCGCCGACGACCTCAACGGTTTCGTCTCGGGCGGCATCGTCCCTCGCCGGCGTCCGGTTCCTCGGCGGCTACACAAGAACACGGCGGAAACAATCGGATCTAGGGTTAGGGACTTAGGTTAGCAAGTTAGGTTAGGGTTAGGTTACCTTTACCTTGGCGGCCGAGCACGAGAATCGCCGCGGCGTCGGCGACCACTGTACCTCAACGGATTCGAATCCGAGCACCGAATCGCCGGCATCCGATCGGTGAGTCGACGGAGAAGACGACGAGGATGACAGAGAGAGGACGAGGCTACATCGAGGATGCGGGATCAAGAAGAGGGTGCTCTATGCCGTGCCGTGTGCCTAAGGGGAGAAGAAGGAGCGAGACAAGATCACAAGAGAGACGAGAGGAGGCGGAGAGCCGAGAGCGAGACGAGCCGCGCGGGAGGAGAGAAATGAATTAGGGTTAGGGATTGGGAGAGCAGCGCCGCGCGCGCGCTTTTATATCACCCCAACGGGCAAAATTAACGGCCTCGATGGAGGGCATCCAACGGTCGGGAGGATCGTGCGCGCGGGCGGCTGTTTATCCGTGCGTGCAGGGCGTGCGTGGGCGAAATGGCGGCCCGGCCGGCACTATGGCGGGCGTGCGCCAGCCCGCACGCGCGCCTGCGGGCGGGCCGTTCCTGGGCCGTGCTTGGGCCGGCCCATAGTGCTTGGGCCAAAAGAAAAACTATACATGAATGACAACTAACGCCGGGGAGAGCAACAATAATAATGAGGTTTTTGGATTGATGACTGCTCTTTGATTCTACTAGGATCACCTTGCCCTATATTAGTTCTGAACCTAACTGTTCGGTTTGGAGAAACAGAATAAGTTGGTCGACAATAACGTAACCATTTTATTGCGTGGCTGCATATAATACCAATCAAGGATAATAAATAAACTGATGAGGGTCATGTCACAGAAATCATTGGATAGCCCTTCAGACGATGTCACCAACCCATCTTGGGATGATCAGTACATTCCTCAAACCAAACAGAACCTTTGTAGACGTGTATTGGTCTCAGTAGAGATTTTATGGAGTAGATTACGTCGACGTCGATATAATGTTTGGAATGTATGTGGTGTCTGAATAATCGAAATCATCACTAGCTAATGATGAACATTCTAAGCAGTGGCGGAGGACGGGAAAAAATGAGGTGTGGCGGATCGCCTGCCTCCCGCCGGCCGCCGCCCGCCCGCCTCCTGCCTCCCCCCGCCCGCCTCCCGCGGCCCGCCTCCCGCCTCCCGCCGCCCGCATCAAGGTCTGGCGCACGTCAGGCCTTGCCCTATCGGGTCCTTCGTCACTGTTTCTAAGACAGTAGATAACCGTTAATATTGTGGTGTCATGCATGACGGCTTGGACGTACGACATACCGACCAGCCAAGCTCATTCTCTGCAATGCGAATGAAGAAAAGAAATAGTCAAAAGCCTTATTTCCATGCCCGAGATTTTGACTTAGAAGCATGTACCTTATTGCTCTAAACACACTGATGCGTGCCTATTACGGGCAACTTCTACGGTCAACCGACCTAAAATCTCTAGGTTTAATTTTGTACTAGAAAGGAGTATAGCTTCACCTCTCTTGCCACTTGGCACACTTATCATTTGCCTATGTACTTTCATGGGCCATGGCCCTCCTTATTGGGCATGTTTTTTACCTCAAAAGCTGGCGGCTTTTAGCTTTTGCTACAGTACCTAACTTTCAAACGAAGTATTTTCTCAAGACGGGGTCTACAAGTTAAACGATCTACACATTAAAAGCCCAACATGTGTACCAGCTAAAATCGCAAGTGAGTATCTGTCTCTTCGTAATCTGTACCGTAAACAGCCAAAATTCAAAAATTTTAGCCAAAAGCTATAAGCCGCAGCCGAAAAGAACATGCCCATTAATTGTTATTAGTTGGGGAGTGTATTTAATTTGATGGAGAAGATGTCCTTACAAACAAGCTGAGGATGGAATAGCTAGAAGGTTGCGGAGAACGTCATCGCTCGCTATTTGAAACTAAGGGGTTCGCTAGGCTTTTTGTGTGAATTTCCTACTTTCACAAACCCAACATATGGGATATAAATGAACTATCCTACTCTAAGTAGGGGCAGAGCCACAAGGGCTTTATCAAGCTCTAGCCTACCTTTCGATGGCTGGAGCCCCCACCCCGTCGGAGTCGGCCGGCGGTGGCATCAAGCTGGGGTGTGTCGCCTTTGCCATTTACAGCTATAGCCAGAGGCTGGTGTTTGCATGACTTAAGGACACAACGTAGACGGCTCTGCACACCCCCACCCTGCGAACCGCCCAGAAAACACGTGGTACGACCAAGGTTGTCAGAATCGTGATCCTGAATAGAATGTCAAATCGTAGGATCGATGTAGAATCTAAAATCTTACCTGATTCTACCAAAGAAATAATTAAAAAATCTACAGTGTATTATAACACTACTACATTTTTAAAATTATGTCTTTTGAACTTTTCTTTACAAATTATAAAAGGTAAGATCATGTGTCATTTTATGATGATTATAGTGAACACAAAGAGATAAAAGTTAAATTTTCAAATAAAAAGAAATATACAAGTAATTATTTATAATAAAACAATATAATCGACATAATCAAGTAGGATCGTATGAAAATTTTGTTATGATCCTACAAAAGTTTGGGTAGAATTGTAAGAACATTAAGATTCTACCATAAAATAAAATCGGTTTAGTCAATATTGGATCATAAAATCTTAGGACCGTATGACAAAATCGAGATTCTATCAACCTTGGGTACGACCATGCAATGAGCTCCGACGACCGGTTCCATGTCGTCTGGAGCAACAACACCATCTTTTGGTATGACATCCCTGTGGTCAGTAGCGTGTTAGAGCCCCTGACCCCGGTGGTCCCGCCCACGCCATCAGGAGATCACTCCATGCACGTGGACTACCAGTACCTGGTGAAATGCTCCGATGAGCAGGGGCGGTGGTGTAGTGGGGTAGCCGACGATGAGCGACGAAGCCAAGGAGGAAGGACTAGAAATCCAAGCTTAAACCAAGGTCCGCAATGGAGGTGAACAACAAGCAATGGCTGTGCTTGGCCAGATGTGGGTAGAAAGGGAAGGGGTCATCGAGGAGGGTGGTCAGCCCATGCTTCCGGCTGCCAACTTAACAATAGTCTCCGCCATTAGGCTGGAGCTAGGGTTTTAGCGAGCATTCACTACAAGCCTCGAGGTTTCCTTGGAGCAGACAAAGAGAAAGGAGGTGGACTGAAGGTGGCACGTATAGGTTGTTAATTTTATGCCTAGAAGACGGTGGTTGGGAGCATACAGTTGGGTGCTATGTGATGCAACACCGACTCGATCGCGACCGTTCGATTCCGGAGTCTTCAACCAGTATAGCTCTGGCTTATGCGGCAAAATTGGACTCATGCACAATAGAATAAGAACAGCCCTGTTTTAGAATTTCTTTTCCAAAAGTAAACCATGTTTTGTTTTAAACAAACTTGCATGACAGTTTGTTTCCCATGTAATTTGCATAAAATTCCCATATCAAAAGCATTTTTCATCTCTTTGACAAAAAGCTAAACCCATTCAGAGCCACTATTACTTGTCTGATGATCCTACTATAAAAAGGGTCATCCTAGGTGCACCATCACAAATGGTGCAACACAAACTATCAGTGATAAAGCTGCCACAGACGATTTTCCAAGTTGGATTGTCTAAGTTCACCGTGATGGAAAGAATCGTCTATGATGAGCTATTTATCATAGATAATTTTTATTATGAATTGTGTATGATATATCACAGACAGTTCAGAACAAAAACTATCTGTGATGTCTGTACTTATCATAGACAGTTTTTGTTTTGAACTGTCGGTGATATTATCACAGACGGTTAGAATTAAAAACCATCTGTGATGTCAGCATACATCACATACGGTTTTTAATCCAAATGATCTGTGATAATGCCACATCACTGATCCGTGGTATCTCTCCCAGGATTTTGATCTAGCCTATCCATTCTCTCCATGTCAAACGGCAGGCACCAGTCTAATTCCACCTCTCACCCCTTATTACTCCCCCTCTTTCTTTTCCCTAATTTTACTCTAAGAACCAACATTTCCTACTGCTCCTAGTTCCTTATTCCTGCTTCCTCTCCCAAACCGAAGCGCCCCATCTCCTCGACAACACCGACTACCGCCGTGAGTTCCTCCACCTCCGGTTGTGACACCACGGTTCACTGCACAAGACACTCTTGTCCTCAGTGTCGTAAGAGTGTCTTATGCAGCGTCACCGTTGTGACCCAACAGTGATGCTACCGCCATCTCTCCTTCATCGTCGGTGATATATCCCCCATCCGAAATTTTTGGATGGCTAGTGTTTCGGCCATGTAAATCTTGATGCTTGTGCACATGAAAATTAATTGTTGATGCCTTAGTTCTTGTGATGATTGATAGATGGCTAGGGTTTCGGCCCTAGTTGATATTCATGTTTTATTGTAGGATAAAGATATGGCGATAAAATTTATTGCACGATAATCTTGTTCTCATAAATATGCCTGCTTTGGTTCGTCTGTAGTCCCTGATTACGCTATTTTGTAGAGCAATTAGAGAATATTGATGAACTGAAGGAGACCTATTTATGAGGACGCTAGAACACAATCACAGATAGTTCTTAACGAGAACTGTTTGTGATAATAAACTATCATAGACGGTTCTTAACTAAAACCGTCTGTGCTGTATCTTATCATAAATGGTTCGAGTGCCGTCTGTGATAGACACCTGTTATCACAGGTACATAAATTCAGATAATTCAAAAACTGTCTGTGATGACAATTTTGAGCCGTCTGTGATGACCCTTTTATAGTAGTGTGACTATCTGCAATAGGTGGATGTTTGGTAGTTATATCCACACCACTTGGGGTGGAGCCACCGGGGGACTTCATCAGAATCTGGCCTACCACATATATTGGTATGTATTCTCGAATCTTGATTTTTTTTATTTTTCTTCTTTCTTTCCCTTTTACTAGTTAGCATATAGCAGCCATATACTCTTGGTAATTTAGTTGTATACTTGATACTTCAATACTTGTAAAATTGATTTTGTTCATAGATTTATGATAATGGAGAAATAAACTTTGCATAACTATTTCACAAACAATTCAAGTAATACTCTCTCCAATTGATGATAGCGCAACTCAACCAAAGTGTAAAAACTATGTTTTTTGTTAATTTAGCTTAGTCCTTCGAGCCCACCCTCTATTTTCATCACGGCTTCACCACTGGTTCTAAATAAACGATATACACAAACAGAGCTTCGTTTCCTCCCTAATTAAGTCCATGCTTCTGTTCTAAAAAAAAAAATCAAAACCACACCTCTATGCTAAAAAAACACATTTCTCTACGGGTTTGCTATTTGAAAGTTGCTTGATTTCTGTTAACTCTTGATAGTCGATTTTCTTCGCCTTTTCGTTTGCTCTAAGATGCGTGCATATATTATTCTATACTAATATAATGGTAAAAATGTAACTTAAGAAACATAAGCCATCTTAGAAATAAACAACCCCGTTTATCTGATACTGTTCCCGGCTGCAAGGACGCCACCAAAGCATCAAGAGACAATGTGTGATGGTTCATAAAATACTCCCATTTCCCCAGCAACAACCCTCCAAAGCAGGGTTTTCAATACCGGTTTCATATTTTTACGGGGGATATCACCAATAATCGGTTAATTTCAGATAATTTTGGTCGAAAATTTCAAATCAACATTTAAATTTCAAACCAAATTTGGCCGGAAATCACCGATTATTGGGCGATTATCAGATGAAAATATCGGTGTATAATCGGTTGATATTATGCCGACAGCAGCAGTTTCAACTTGACAAAATCATATGCACGTGCATTCAGAATTTCAGACGACATCCATGACAAAATAAGTTGCAACCTGAATAAGCAAAGTCTTTGACATGAATACACACAAATGTTAATGACCTAGTTCCACTAACGGAATGTCCTCTATTTTTCAATGCAGCACGCGTCAGCAACATCCATGTAATGGCGCCTGGTAGCATTGCTTCAGCTAAAAACAAATGAGCAAATGGTAGACGATCAGATGGATCTCAAAATTTTACGTAACCCAATTCCAACTGAGTAAAAAAAATCAGTTCCAGAATTGCAGCAACCAAATGGTGCCAAATTATTTCCTTTTTAAGTATTCTCCTCAATCGCTAACTGTAAACGGAGCCTCTTTTTAAGTATGCTGAGAGGAATTATGCAGATTTCTTGGATATTGTTGGTAAAAGTAATGTGCTTCTTGCTGGTAGGTAGTCAGGTGAAGACCTTCCGATTCTTGGCTCTTTTAGAAGCAGTAGCTCAATAGGAGAAAAATGGAAGGCATAGAAATGCATCTTTTTGATTTGTTGTAGAAGTCTGTCTTTTTTCCTTATAGTGGTTTAGATGCTTAGTACAATGAAAAGCAAAATGACAGGTGCTTGTGCAGTTTGTTGATAACTAAAACTTCCTCAATGAACACTAACCCTTCCAAGAACTAAATACCAAACCATGCACACACGAAAAAAAAACTGCCAATTTCAGTGTTCTATCTGTAAAAAACTCTCGCCAGAAAGTTTTTGGAAGTTCTTGGATAGATAGTTATTTATTTAAATTTGTGTTTTTTGTGAGCTAAAGTATAGTGATGAAGAACTTAGGTTTCAACAGGAAGTCCCTGGTTCTCACAAAAAGGTCTAGTTCTAACCTTGGATAATTAGAACAATAATTTGCGAGTCTAGCTTTTAAACTGAAGAGACTGTAACTTCAGAATTCAAAGTGAAACCTGCAAAACTCAGAACATGAATCCTAGAACAAATCAATGTCAATCACTCCAAACTCTCCGCAATGAACATTTAGATCGATGATCACATATTTCCGACTAGATTACACATCAAACTTCTGCAAGATCATCAGAGTTACATGAGGACGTCTGCCTAAGTTATGTATGCAGACTGTAACTTATTGTTCTCCATGGTTAGACTGTAACTTATCTATAGAAAGCTCTCGCCATGAAGTTTTCTGTGACCTAAATTATGTGTGTTTTCTTGGATGACTAGTGTTCATAACTAGACAAAAGACTATAGCAACAAAAAAAGGGGAGGACTGCAAACATACCGGTAGCTAGTGTTCACATCAAATGCTTTACCAGTAGATCTTGCATTGTGAAACAAAATGAATCCTACTACCAGTAGCACTACCAGCACAACTACCACTTCCAATGCCGTGTCCACCATTAGCACTCCCACTTCCATTCTCATATATCCAACCATCCTCTCCACGTTGTCTTGAAAGTAAAGGTCTCTCAATGAAATGTTCAATGACATCTGTTCTTGTACATCTTCATCGCTGGACACATCAATTGCTGCATTCAACTCTTCAAAAACATTACTTTCCATTGTAAACTTACGCTCCGCTTCTTTCCTCTTTTGCCTTCCTGCTGACTCACACTCCCTCATCACATCACGAACATATGATGGCACCACTACTACAAAAGAGTCTATACTGAACGGCTACATCACAAACGGTTCTTAGAGAATTGTCCGTGCTGTAATTATCATAGACGGTTTTACAAGTATGGCCGTGTACCATTTGTGATATGCAACTATGAAAGACGTTCATACAAATAATCGTCTGTGATATTTTCACAGACGATTATCAATACGAACCATTTGTGATAATGCAAAACATCATAGACGGTTTGTATCAATAACCATCTGTGATAATTCACAGACGATTATTGATACAAACCATCTGTGATAATGGCAGATATCACCAACGGTTCGTATTCATAACCGTCTGTGAAAGTTCACAGACAGTTATTAATACAAACCGTCTATGATCGTTTCATATCACAGATGGTTTGTGGTTGGAACCATCTGGGATACATCACGTTATTAAATAGCCAGTGTGGTCTCGACAAATTTGTCTTCGTTGTGCTGTATTGAAGGAGGCGGCCAGCTTTGGGGAGTTTGGTGAAAACATACCGCTCGTAGATCTAGCTTGTAAATCGATTTGTTCTTAGTGATTAGAGGTTAGTATTTGCTTCTAATAACTTATATGCCTTGTAATAGAGAGAGATGATAGCTAGGTTTAGAGAGAAATGGTAGTTTGCTCCAATTTAAGTATAGGTCAGTACTCCTAGTTTAATTCAATATATTATTGCTTGATACACACACACGTACATGCATATTGCTTCATAAATACGTGGCTAGCTACTTAATGTAGATATGGACAATTTATTATTAGGTGAATAACAATTATGTGTGTAAGTAGTTAGACTGGTTAATTAGCTATAGTAGTATTAATAATCTAATTTGACACTAATTTATCACACGTGTAGTGTAGATGGATCAAAGCTGGATGTACGTTGAGAACCGTGTTAGTGAAGAGTATATTAATGGCGTGTATGCTTTTAAAAGAGTGGTCGAGCAGGACATGTTGAAGAAAAAGACGAATATATATACTCGAGGGCGTCTATTTGGTTTTTGATCAAAACCATTCGATCCCTTATGATAAGGGGGTCGATGGGAGGCAAATGCTCCCAGAAAGCAGTGAGCATTTGCTCCTGTTGGAGCTTCTCGTTCTCCACCCTCGCAATTTCTTGCTCATTCATTGATTGTGATAATCTGAAGATGTTTAACAACTCAGCTATATCGAAGCTCACTTTATTCGAAGGGTTTCAAAAGGGATATACATATTAGACCAGTCACGGTGAAGAGAAAATTATACAGAAAGGAAGTTATAATATCGTCGAGGGAGACAATGATATGCCAGTTGTGGACTGTGCTTTCGATGAGGATAGGTCGTATGATGACAATGTGGATCAGATACTACGCGATGCAGAAGGAAACTATAGTGAGAGAGAATTTGGCAAATTTGAGGGCTTGCTGGAAGACCTGGAGAAACATTTGTTCACTGCTGCAAGCCACAATACATAAGGTTGTTATCTGTTCTTGAACTGCTGAAATTAAAGGCAAATAATGGTTGGTCTGATAAGAGTTTCACGGCGTTGTTAGGTCTCCTAGCGAACATCTTTTCATGAGGGAAATGTATTATTGAGAACCACCTATCAAGCCAAAAAAAAGGTTCTTTGTCCATTGGGAATAGAAGTATAAAGAATATATGTATGTCCAAATGATTGTATCATCTGTCATAAAGAGTATGCAAAATTACATATTTGTTCGATGTACAAGCATAAGAATGACTCTGATGACGGCGAGGGCATCAAGATGAAGCAAGGACCTCCTGCTAAGATGTTCCGGTATCTGCCTATAATTTTTTGTTTGAAATGTTTATTGCAAACTGAAAGGATGCAAGATTGGTACGTTAGCTCTCGGAGGAGCATAAGAAAGATGGAATGATAAAACACGTTGCTGATTCTGTCTAGTGGAGAAACATCGATAGGATGTTTGTAAACTTCAGTGCAGGACAGATAGAATGAATCCTTTCGGTAACATGAGCAACTGACATAGCACCTGGCTCGTGAATGTATGTATGTGCAACATTTCTCCTTGGCTGTGTATGAAGTGGACGTACATTTTGATGTCACTACTTATCCAAGGGCCAAAGAAAACTGGGAACGATATTGATGTGTTCCTGGCTCCATTGATGGAAGATCTTGTGACACTGTGGAACGAAAGGGTATAGGTATGGGATGCGAATAAACGTGAGAACTTCACTCCGTGCGCCATGTTGTTCTGCACCATCAATGATTTTCCTTCCCTTGGTAACCTGTCGGGGTTGAGTACGAAAGGAGCCAAACTCTGTCCACACTTCTTAGATTATACCGAGAGCGTGTGGTTGAACAACTCGTGCAAAACTGTATACATACGTCACCGTAGGTTCCTTTCACGGTATCACTCATACCGCAAGATGAAGAAATAATTTGACGAAAAAAAGAGGATGACTCAGCACTAAGGTCTTTTAGCGGGACAGAGGTCAACGATATGGTTAATTGTGGTTTATTTTCTTGTGCTCAATTTACTTTCATAGAATTAAATTGATTGCTTCTCTTCCTAGAATTGCAAACCTTTAACAAAGACTTAGGTTGTTGATGCACATAGGTGAACCTAGTTGATTTAGACTTTGTTTGTGCTAAAACCATTTTGATTTAAGATTTCACATTATATACTAAATTTTAGCCAAATAGTTTAAATAGAATTTTTAAAAATGACTATTTGCCCCCCTTTAGTCGGCCTTCTTGATCTTACATGCGTCTGCGCCACTTTCTGAACATGGCGACGCCCACTTACCTATAGAAAACATCCAGATAATGTATATCTATAGAATGCTACATAGATAGATCTGTTGGATACCTTAGCTCATCATGTATTGTAGGAGGCCATACCGTGCATCCTCAAAATCAGGGTTGTTGGCTCCATTCCTGTTGACGCTGGGCGGGGGTCGGCATATTCATGCCTACCAGGAACATTGGTGCACGGTACCCAGCTAGGGACCAGTTTTGTGAAGGTCCAGGTGGACTGGAGCAATAACATTTTTAGGGCCGTCTCGCTGGAGAGGCCCCTAAATAGAGAAATCATGGTACTAGGGGATACCGTCCACACATTCATCTAGTGACCCAAGAAGAACATCACCTTGGACCCTTCTATGTCGTGATTTCCACATGACCATACCTATCAAATAGAACACTCCATGACTACACTTCAAGCTCCTCTTCAGAAAGCCAGCGCATTGGCTCCCATGAAGGCAATGCCGAAAATATATCGCAAGCGAGGTGCCAAGGCCGAATATAAGAAGATTAAGGTGTCTCTCAGGGAATGGAAGTTCGTGCTCAGAGTGTCATTAGTCCCTGAGTCACAATTATCCAGCCTTGGACTACTTTATAGGACTTTACATACCTGGTACATATAAAGTTCTAACATGAAGCCAAACCGGCATAGTGGATTCACATGAGATACATGGGGGGTGCATTTTTTCTACGACTTAGGCTATTTCGTCGTGACCTTCGAAAACTTATTCTTTCTATTCAACCTCGACGAACTCAACATCTCACTTCTATGATGTTGGACACTGTAAGTGTACTGTACAATCAAGTTCTATATTCACGTAAGACTGATAAATATCATAACTGATTACTTATGTATAGATTCATGATCCAACAAGTCCAGCGACAGTGAGAACTGATGGGTTTCCTCAACCCACACTTGATCTCTAAGCAATCCATCAACAATAACAGATCCTTCATCCAAGATTATATAATGAGAGAATTGCTTGCTCACAGTGAGAAACACTACATCATGGTACCCTTCAACTAAGGGTAAGTGCTTCACTAGTTGCCAACCAAGTTTCATTTGTACTTTATACGCAATATAAACTTAGGAGTAATCACTATAGTGATATACATGACTAGGGGTCATTGGATTCTGATTGTGATTGTACCAAAGTGAAGTAAGGTAATATACCTTGATTTCCTACTTAAGAGCAACCACGACTTCACCCTTGTGCAACAATCAATTGACAGGTAAACTTTTTTCCTCCTTACATAACTCTATTATAGTCTTCCCTTCGTTTGTAATGGCTGAGGCTAACGTTTTGGAATCACATAAATCATGCAGTGCTTACGTTGCCTAGGGAGGGGGACATAAGGAATCCCGAACCATACTGCGACACAGGACATGATTTTTGGTGCCCGCTACAACACAACAATCATATATCACACTTCGTTATAATGCCTCTAGAACTGACAATACCTATATATATATAATTCTATTTTTGCAGTGTCACCAGCAGCTACAGGGCACCATATGTGGATTCTACGTTTACCGCTATATGGAGGAAATCATGGATGCTAAGATGAATTATCCAGAGATTTGTCAACTTGCCAATAATTATTTTGTGATTATCAATATATATATATATATATATATATATATATATATATATATATATATGTGTGTGTGTGTGTGTGTGTGTGTGTGTGTGTGTGCGCGCGCGCGCTAATGACTTAATACTACTAGCGACGGCGCGTGGAATTCGATAAAAGTGCAATCGATCTTGACAAGCTCACCGAAATTCGAGGAAAGTTTTCCCAGTTCTTGATAGCGGAGGTCATAAATAAGACTAGAGAGTTTTACCCTAGCGATGATTAGATGTTGAAACATTCAATACAATTGTAATCACTCAATTGTGCTTAATCAAATAATTCGTTCGAATGTACATCATTTAATTGAGATCTGTGTAATGATTGTTGTATGCTATATATGTGATATGTTTACTTATTTTCAGAGAGCATGGCTAGCATTTCCTGAGGCTAACCGAAAAACAAGAAATAATATAAATATTTAAATAGCTATCACAGACGATTTTTAGTATTAGCCATCTGTGATATCTAAGATATAAAAAACGACTATGTCCGAGAACTATCTGTGATATATGACATATCATAGACGGTTTTTAGTATTAGCCATCTGTGATATTTAATATATCACAGATGATTTTTTGAAAAACTGTCTATGTTGTAATTATCACAGACAGTTTGAAAGCCGTCTGTGATAACTACCTATTATCACAGACATATAAATTTAAACGGTTCAGAAACCGTCTGTGATGACAGTTCCGATCCTCTGTGATGAGTCTTTCTGTAGTAGTGCACATGACTACAAGACTTCACATTCCCTCTTATACACACTAGATGTTGCCTCAGCCGAGCCGAGTTGCACTTCCCCTCCAAAGGTTCCTAAGCAATATTTGCACTTGAAGCTAGGACCTACTTGCTCCCCATGGGTCCAAGCAACCCAATTTCTCCCGAAAATCAATAGCATCAATTACGATTCAAGAATTCATATAATTATACAAGTACATCATTTCTACATATTGATCATGAATTCATGCACTCAGGTGATGGCATATGTTCATGCAGAGCACCAATTGCAACTTGATAGATTTGTACATCAATTTCATGAATTGCAACTTTACAAAATCATTATGTTGAACTTCACAATTGTTGCAAGCAAACAAAGAACAACGATTGAACTATGCCCAATTTGCAAGCAAGTCGATCGTCCTATTTTACCCTATTTGCTACTAGTAATTACATTAAAATCAATAGACAATTGCACTCTACCTAATTTGCTATGAATTTAAGTCCCTCCCCGCTAACAAATGAAACAAACATGAACAACGAAGATTTGTGCATACCAACCCGCGAAAGCCGAAGAAAGGCAGGGGAATATTTGCTACTACTAATTACATCAAAATCATATGATTCGTATCCATACATGTAGTTATGTTTGCTACCGATCCTCCTATAGGTGTACCACCGTCAGCCCCGCCACCGACTTGTCCTCTACCGTAGCCGCCTTGGCCGCCACCGCTGTCCTGGCCTCTACCCCCACGGCCCCGGCCGCCATTGCCCTCCTGGCCTCCACCCCTACCTCCTCGGCCTTCACCACCCAACTGGCTTCTCCCCCGCTGCCCTGGCCTCCACCGTCGTCCTGGCTTCTCCCTCCGCCACATTCAGTGTCCTCCATTTCCCGACAATCTCCTACGATTGGAGAAGAAGGGAGCTGGCACTTGGGAGGAAGAGAAGAGTGTTAGAATGTGATCTCAGGGCATTTGGCCCAACGGCCAAATGCCCCCCTCTCCCCTTGACCGCGCCACGATCGGGCGCCCAGTAATAGGTGCTGCCCCTATCGCGGCGCCATATAAAAGCAGGTGGGGCGGGCGGCGCACACACCAAGGTTCACCGTGCCGCCGCCAGAGAGGTCGTCGCCGCCCGGGACACGTCGCCGCCGAGGAGCACCCGCACCTCTTCCCCGACCGTCGCTGCCCGTGCGCAGACTTCACCGAGCGTCCCCGCGATGGCCAACTCCTCCTCCTCCACGTCGGAAGGTTGGTACCCCTCTCTCCCTCTCAGTGTAGCACTCAAGAACCCGAACCCTAAAGATGAGACCCCACTAGATCTAACCTAGGAGATCCTAAAAGCTAAAGATCTAAATCTATCAATGGTATCAGAGCCTACTTAGGTGTAGATCTAGACGGGAAAAGAAAAGAAAGAAAAGGGGGAAGGACGAACCCTAACCCTAAGCCTAACCCTAGAAAAGAAACGACTAGGCTTACCTGGCCGTCGTCGGCTGGTCGTCGTCGTCGCTGGCGTGTGGGAGACCGATCGGTCCGTGGGCTCGCCGGCGCTCCACGCACGGGCCACCGTCGACGCGCCGGACAGATCCGAGCACGCGCGCTCGGAGCGGCACCGACACGGAGCCGCTCGACGGCGGTGCGCTCCCTCTCAGGGGAGCGCGCACGCCGGCGAGAGGACCCATGGCGGCGCCGGTCTTCTTCCCTTTCTCCGGCGGCGTGGACGAAGTCGCCGCCGCCGCCGTCGCTTCGCTCGCTCGGGTGCGGAGAGAGAGGGGAGAGGCAGAATGATTTAGGGTTACGGGGAATCCGCCGCGCGCCGGTTTTGATCGGGCGAAATCACCGCGCAGCCGTCGGATGCGATCGGGTGGCTGAGATTGCGCGGGCTGGATTTTAGCCTAGGCGGGCGAGTGAATTGGCGGCCCAGGCCCAGGTTGAGCGCGAGCGCGCTCGGCCGCGGGGAACGAGAGCCGTCGGATGCGAATCCGACGGCTGAAAGGATTGCACGGAGGCGCAAAAGGACGCGGCCGCGCGGAATTGAAGCCGTTGTATTCGCATCCAACGGCTGAGATCGCTGCGGCGCGGGGGAGCGAGCCGCGGAGGCCGCGCGCGGGCAAGCCGCCGTGGGCCGTTGGCCGGGCTGAACGGGCCAAATTGGCCGTTTGAACAGTAAAATCTAAAAAAATTGATTTTAATTAATTTCAGAAGCATTTTTTTTGATGATTTTCAATGAAATTTGATCCAAAATCTCTGTAATTTTTTGCACCAACGTGTTAATTTTTTCAGAGATTAAAAGTGTACAGTATAATGCTTCTGAATAATGAATTTATTTTAGAATAATTACAGTTTCCGCTACAAAAGATAATGTTGATTGATTTTTCATTATTAAATTCGAACCAACAGGAGAATTTAATTTTGGAAAAAAAAATAGATATAAATCCCAGATAATTATGATATTGTTATTTTCTGACCAATGTTGATAATAACAATATTATAATTTTTAATTGATGATTTTATGCGTTATTTCTATTTCTGCCAACGGTGATGTAGATTTAATGTATAGATAAAATGATTTAAATTGTATGTCATATTTTTGACCAACGTTGGAAATAAGGCATATGATTTTGCTGTTACGTTCTCACTTTATTTCAAATATTTTTCAGGCGAATACAACTTGATGAGTTGTATCAGAGAGATCCCCACTCTCAAAGGTGATAATTATGGAGAGTGGAAGAAAAAGATAGACTTATCGTTTATCTTGGCTGAGGTGGACTGGGTCCTCACTACTGACACGTCCCACCGAGCCTATGGCACGGTGAGGATGAAAATGAGGATGATCTTGCTTGGCGAGAAAAGACGAGAGGATCATGCTCCCATCTGATGTCTTATGACCTTGAGCATAAGAAATGGACCACGACCAACAAGAAATGTATGGTCGTGATAAAGAACACGATTGAGCCCGCTATTGTGGGCTCAATCGCAGAGTGTGTTCTTGTCACGGAGTACCTTGAGAGAATAAAGAGTCGGTTCTTGGCTCTTCAAAGACTTATGCTACACAGGTGATTAAGCGACTTGTGACAGAGAGTACTCGGTGGTGGCGATGGCATAAGAGAGCACATATCTGCGGATGAGCAACTTGGCATCAAGCTTAAACCAATGGATTTGGCTCTCAAGGATGAGTTCCTTATTCATTTGGTTTTGCTTCCTTGCCTAAAGAGTTGGACACTTTTGTTGTCAACTATAACATGCGGCCAGAAATGGGACTTGGAAAAGTGCATAGCTATGTGTGTGCAAGAGGAGGAAAGAATTAAATCCTCACATGGTGGATCTATCAACTATGTGAAGGATAACAAGAAAAAGAACTTCAACAGTACCTCCTTCTCAAAGAACAAGGGAAAAGCCTCTGTCCATCGGCCTCAACAGAATAAATTTCTTTGTAGACAAAGATCGGTGTCTTCATCGCAAGAAGACGGGACACTACAAGAAGAATCACGATTATTTAAAGATGATAATGGCAAAGAAAGGTGAGAACATTATTACCTTTATAAATGAATGTCCTGTATGTGCAATATTCGAAATCCACTTGGTGGATTGACTCAGGAGCAACTGTTCATGTTGCTAATTCCTTCTGAGGATTCCGTTCGACGAGGACTACGCAAAGAAACGAAAGATGCATTAAAGTTGCAAATGGAGTCAAAGCTGAAGTTGAAGCCGTTGGCGATCTTTCATTAGAGTTAGCTAATGGCTCCAATCTTTACTTAGAGATGTCCTTTTGTTCCTCTTTACTGAGGAATTTGATTAGTGTTTCAAATTTGGACAAAGATGGTTATGATTGTAATTTTGGAAATGGCAAGTGTGAAATTATGTTTAATAAAGAATGTGTTGGTCTTGCCATCTTACGAATGAGCTTTATTTGTTATCATTATGTGATGATGTGAATGTCGTATGCGATAATGGGAACGTCGCGTGCGAAAGTGATTGAATCCTCGTCTCGAATGTAAGCAGAAAGCGAAAGAGAACTCTAGATGAGTCGTCGAAATTATGGCACTGTCGTTTAGGCCATATTTCGAGGGGGAGAATAGAAAGACTAGTTAAGAATGATATTCTTCCTCCATTAGAGTTCTCAGACTTAGAACAATGCAGAGAATGCATTAAAAGAAAATATGTAAAGAAAATTAAAAAAGACGCTAAAAGAAGCACATGAGTTCTACAAATTATTCACACAGATATTTGTGGTCCTTTTCCTGTGAAAAGTGTGGATGGATATGACTCGTTCATAACATTCACGGATGATTACTCCCGTTATGGATATATTTATCCAATCAAAGAAAGAAATGAAGCCTTGGATAAATTCAAGATATTTAAGGCTGAAGTTGAAAACCAACACGATTTAAAGATTAAGATAGTCCGATCTGATCGTGGGGAGTACTACGGTCGACATACCCCATATGGACAAGTTCCTGGACCTTTTGCAAGGTTTTTACAGGAAAATGGCATAGTGGCCCAGTATTCTACACCGGGCGAACCTCAGCAAAATGGAGTAGCTGAAAGACGCAACCGTACCCTGATGGATATGGTGCGAAGCATGATGAGCTATTCCACACTACCATTGAGTTTATGGATGGAGGCGTTGAAAACCGCCATTCATATTCTCAACAGAGTGCCTAGTAAGTCGGTGCCCAAAACACCGTACGAGTTGTGGACAGGAAGAGTTCCCTCACTAAACCACTTACGTGTGTGGGGAGTCTGCTGAGGCCAAAGTATTTAACCCAAACCTTGGGAAGCTTGATCCCAAAGCGATGAAGTTGTCATTTCATTGGCTACCACTGAAAAGTCAAAAGGTTTCGTTTCTCTTGTCTTGACAGATATACAAAGTTTATAGAAGCGAGACATCTTTGTCTTCTTAGAGGATGAAATGATGAGGGGAGCATGGTAGCTCGTGAGATTGACCTTGAAGAGAAGCGGGCGTATGCGCCCTCCGATGATTCAAGAGCCATTCTTCACACTACTGCATTGCATTGCCGTCGGTGCAAGACAACGTGGTGCCAAGACTGTTATTGTTCCTCTGTGGCAACAATGAATGAGAATGAGGAACCTGTTCTTGAGGATCCTATAGAACCCATTGCCACGGATGAGGGGAGCAACAAAGACCTCAAGCAGAAGATGTACCAAATGAGGAGGCCCAGGAGGTCTCAACGAGTAAGAAGATCAGCTATTTCTGATTATTATCAGATTTATCATACAGAGGAATTTCAAATGGACGATGATCCCACCTCATTTGAAGAAGCCATGAGAAGCGAAAATTCCTCAAAATGGCTTGAGGCCATGGAAGAGGAAATGAGGTCCATGAAGACTAATAAAGTCTGGGACTTGGAAATTATTCCTAAAGGAGCCAAAACAGTAGGCTGTAAATGGGTCTACAAGACAAAGCTTGACTCCCAAGGGAATATAGAAAGATGCAAAGCGCGACTTGTGGCAAAAGGCTTTACGCAAAGAGAAGGGATTGATTACAATGAGACCTTTTCTCCAGTCTCATGTAAAGATTCTTTCAGAATCATAATGGCATTAGTAGCACATTATGATTTAGAGTTACATCAGATGGATGTAAAGACGGCATTTCTTAATGGGGATTTGGAGGAAAATGTTTACATGGCACAACCGAAAGGTTTTGTCGTGGAAGGAAATGAAAGAATGGGATGCCGCCTAAAGAAATCGATTTATGGGTTAAAGCAAGCTTCAAGACAGTGGTACTTAAAGTTTGTGATACAATAAGAAAATTTGGGTTTAAAGAGAATGTAGAGGACAAGCGTGTTTATGCAAAGTTTAAAGATGGGAAGTTTATCTTCCTAATCCTGTATGTGGATGATATCTTCTTGGCTAGTAGTGATGTCGATCACTCTTGGAGACAAAGAAGTTTTGTCCTCAAACTTTGATATGAAAGATCTTGGTGAAGCTTCGTTCGTTCTAGGGATCGAAATTCAGGGATAGAAACAAGGGATATTGGGATGTCACAAAGGCATACATAGAGAAAGTCTTAAAGAAATTTGGTATGCATAAAGTAGTCCTTCACCTGCACCTATAGTCAAGGGCGGCAGATATGGGGATTTTCAATGCCCAAGGAACCAATCTGAGCTCGATCAAATGAAATCGGTTCCATATACTTCAGTGTCGGAAGCTTACGGTATGCTCAAGTATGCACACATACGACTTAGCATTTGTTACCGGGTTACTTGGCGATTCGAGCAATCTGGAATAGAACATTGAAATTGATAAAGAAAGTCTTGCGTTATTTGCAAGGAACAAAAGGCCTCATGATGACATCTGAAAATCAGATTTACTCCATATAGTGGGGTATCTGATTCGATTTTGCGGAGATGATAGAAAGTCTACATCCGGATATGTATTCACTCTCATTGGAGGAGCTATATCGTGGAAAAGCTCAAAGCAAACCGTCACTACATCGTCCACAATGTATGCCGAGTTTGTAGCATGTTATGAGGCTACGGGCGGGTGAGCGGCTAAAGAAGTTCATACCGGTTTAAAAGTGGTTGACGACATCAATAGACCACTTAAGTTGTACTGCGATAATGAACCCGATAACGTATGCCCACAACAATAAGTCAAGTGGTGCTGCCAAATACATTGACATAAAGTACTATGTTGTGAAAGATAAAGTTCGGGATCAAATTATAAGTCTTGAGCACATAAGTACCGCAAAGATGTTAGCGGATCCGCTTACTAAAGGCTTACCACCCAACGTGTTCGAGAGAATATGTAGCGGCATGGGTTTAAGGAAAGCCTATGATTCTGGACTAAAAGATGGCACAAAAGATTAAAGTAACTATTTCAGAACAGAAAGGTGTATTGTAGCTGTTGAATCTATCGGCGATTAACCGTGACGATGAGACATGTTCTATGCACTAATCTGTGATGGAATGTGTAAAGGCAAAAGTAATTAAAGATAAAGCATAGATTGAGATCAAGGGGGAGAATGTTAGAATGTGATCTGCCCCCCTCTCCCCTTGACCGCGCACGATCGGGCGCCCGGCTAATAGGTGGTGGGCCCTGTCGCCAGCGCCATATAAAACAGAGGTGGGGGCCGGGGCGGAGCGCACACCAAGGTTCACCGTGCCGTCGCCCGGGACACGTCGCCGCCGAGGAGCACCCGCACCTCTTCCCCGACCGTCGCTGCCCGTGCGCAGACTTCACCGAGCGTCCCCGCGATGGCCAACTCCTCCTCCTCCACGTCGGAAGGTTGGTACCCCTCTCTCCCTCTCAGTGTAGCACTCAAGAACCCGAACCCTAAAGATGAGACCCCACTAGATCTAATCTAGGAGATCCTAAAAGCTAAAGATCTAAATCTATCCAAGAGGATGCAAATGGCATTGGCAGGAGCAGCCGAAGTGCTAAGCGCAAAGCCACAGCCACCACGGGGGAGGAGAAGGCCAACGTACGCCTACGCCTACCACAGTCATTCAAATCGAGCTGAATTTATTTAACCGACATGGGATTTTATCAGTGGATACCGATATATCCGATAGAGCCAATAATCGGCCAATTTTGGCCGGATACCAGAACTCTCCTCCAAAGAAGCGTATGCACAGACCATGGCCCCCTCATCCCCTACCCTGCAGCCGGCCTGGAGAACACGCTTGAAACCACACTAAAAATCTCTCTCAGCCATCCACACTCGGCTCGGCCTAGCTAGCGCCCTACACGGCAGATCTAGATGCTACCCCTCGCATGCCTCCACGCGCATTCCGCGTCCAAGTCCAACCAAAACGCTACATCCGACGTCCGCCCGCCCGTCCCATTCCCATGCATGCGCGCGGTTGCACGCACCCACTCTAGCCAGCTTCCTCTCCCGGCCGGCCTCACTCCCATCCCGCTATATAACCCCCAACCCCACACCACACTACTCATCACTCACCTCACAAATCGCAAGTACAGCCATTGGCCACCACACCCACGAGCTCCGCTCAGTAGCTAGCTAGACTACTACTCTAGTAGTTATTAGTTGCTTCTCCTCTCCTAGAGGCTAGCTTTGAGTACACCGGCACAGGAGCGGCGCGGCGCGGCGCGCGCTCGCGAGAGTGAGAGGGGGGGGGGGGGGCCTAGCTAGGGGCGTGCGGGGTAATGCATGGCATGTGTTAACATGTACAACCCGGAGCACCACCAATCGTTCATGGCGCCGCGGATATCCTTCTCCAGCGACTTCGCGCTCGAGCCGCCGCCGCATTCGGCCGCGGCGCCCCTGTCGGCGCGCTCTCCGGGGGACGCGGACTTCGAGTTCTCCGTCGGCAGCCACCCGATGATGGCCGCCGACCAGCTCTTCTCCCAGGGCCGCCTCCTGCCGCTCCGGGAGGCCCCGCACGGCCACGGCGCCTGCGCCGGCGGCCGGCCCCCGACGCTGCGCGACGAGCTGCGCACGGACGTCTGCCAAGGGCGCGCCCCCCGCGCGCCCAACATCCGGTGGAAGGAGCTGCTCGGCCTCAAGAAGGCGCCCAAGAAACCCGCCGCCGACGCTGGCGCCGGCACGTCGTCGGCCGACGCCCGTATGGTAAGGTTACAGTTCTTGGATCTTTAGTACCCAAGTAGTACTGCACAAGTACACACTGATACGCATTGTCCCATTTGCTTGTCGCATTGGCATTGTTTCGAATCTTGAAACCACCTGCAAGAGCCTCTTGTGTGCAGTAGAGTACGCTTTCTGCATCCAAGATTTCTCAAAGTTTGGAGCCGGATGCATTGCATGTACTTCATAACAGAACGCATTAGATTGCACAGAAATCTTAGCGGTGCCAAGCACTCGTGTTCTTTTCTGCTTCAAGTGACAATAAATGCATGTAACATTTTCAGGATCTTGGAGGTCAGGGAGGCACGAGAGACTGGAGCAACAAACGCAATGACCGATCGAAATGGGAACGTGACGAGTAATTAGTGAAGCATTGGGTGGTAATTAAATGTGCCTTTCATCTGTTCATCATCTACTTGCTGATGATCTGGCAGCTCGATCACAACAGCGCTTCATTGGAGGAGCAAGCTACGAAGAAATTTGGGGGGGCCATGCATGTGCATTTCCTTTTACCTCTTTGTTGCCTTTTTTTGGGTGTAAAAGGGAATTTTGATCTTTAGTTTTTGGTTGGATCGTCGGGTAGATTGATGGTTGCATGTAGTCAAATTAACTCCTCTAGCTGTGCCTCTGGCGTTTTGTATCGAAAGGGCCAGTTAAATGTATTTTTCCAACATGGTGTGGTCCTTGTACGTGTTGTTTAGCTGTTCCCATGCTTGTCTGCTTTTGCCACACCTCCCATCTCCCCCCTTTCTCTATGTACAAAAATGCTTGTAGCTACTAGCTCGCTTTGAGTTCAATGAATAACTTTCTGTTGTCGCAGGATTAATTCCACACAAGCCCATTTCCTCAATCACATTATCTTTCACTAGCTGGATGATACTGAAAACTGAAAGATGAAACAAGTGTAAACCGAGCCATGTTGAATGATAGTGGAGCTAGGTCTAAGTTGTGCTGGCCTGTCACCAAAGACTCAAACAAGAAAGAAAAGGAACTTAGCAACACTATAATAGTATATAGATCGAACGCTTCCAAAGTTTGCAGATATGGGCCAGTGGCATGCATCTGGTTGTGGCGTGGAGAAAGCCGAAGTAGAGGTGCTTATCTATAATCTATCCGAGCGCCAGTGCTTGAGCCCCTTGTCCTCTTGCGGCCTTACGGGGGAGAGTTAAAGGGACAGGGCCCTCGGACATCTCCCTCACTGTCGTGTAATGCTCCTCATCCCTACCTGGTGATCATCGGTTGCACTCTCTGACAGCAATGGGGTGGCCACGGTAATACAGCTTCAATATAGTCAGATACGTATCAGAGATGCATCAGTGAATTTCGTGTTTGTCAATAAAAGAAAGTATTTCCTGATACTTCTTAGATATTTTCTTGATACCTCTCGACCCTAACACATAAAAATGTTGTATGCCTCACGCTGCCGCCCCCACTCCCAAGTATCCTCTCGCGGTGGCGAGAGAGGCGGGGCACTGCACCCCAACGATGATGCGACATTGTAGCCCAGCCCCCACGGCCCCACTAGATGCAGCGGCAGCCCAAATGCCAGGAGGCGCCAGTATCTGAATCGGCGGCGGCGCGACGCCGTATTATCGTATACGAATCTGATTTCGGAGAAGCGGGGCAGCACGCGACGCCGTATTTCTGAGTGGGAGTCCGCCTGCCGTCGCGCGCCCGACAAAGTGCAAACCAGCGACTCAGAGCTTAACGACACCGTCCAGCGGTCCAGCCGTCCATTGTCCCGTCGAGCGTCGAGTGTCTGATCTCTATAGACTATACTTATACGGTGAGGCATAAAGCATTGACTTTCGGCATTACATATTTCCATTACCAAAATACCAAATGAATTTGTTATTTGTCCTATACAATTTTAGATGATATGAAGAAGAAAAGACAATTCATAGTTTTTAAACTGTTGGTTCAAGTGCTAACGTGGAAGTGGAAACTCAAGGGAAACTTCTAATGAACATGATGTGGAAAATCCTAATAATTAGAGTAGTGTTGCTTTTTGCACCATTAGAAGCCGAAATTTGCAGAGCATCAACCAATTCTAGCTACTAGATTTGAGAGAGACCACAGTAGCGTGTTCAAATCTTAGAATTGCCGATTGATCAACAAGATGAAGCTCAAAGATTTTATATTTGAGGGCCCATATCAACCTATGTTAGCGAGTACCCACTCGATGAATTATCCCATCGTCGCGATTTCAAAGCAGTTGGTTCGAGCAATTTACTTGGCTAGAATATTCACCTCACACAAATCGTGCTTATTGTCTACCATGTTTTATTTTTTTCCAAGAAGCCAATTGATGTCCATGTTGTCCCCCCCATATCCAATTTCTGGCTCCGCCCCTGCCTCTCGCCCTCACACTTGGCCACCGCTCCCCTTCCCTCCCCCAGTTCCTAGTCACCCCCATGCCCAGTGGTGAGGGAGGAGCTGGCGGCAAGCATCGGCCGCGAGGGAGAAGGTGGCACGGCTCCATCAACGACGCCTCCTTCTTTCGTGCCATGGCGATTCGACAGCAATGGAAGCGGGATTAAGCAGGGCAACATCAATTCTATGGCGAGGGAGGCAAGATCAACCAACAGTGAGGTGGATTAGCTGCTATGGGAGAGGTGGGATAGAAAGGCAGCGAGGCAGCGGCGACGTCTCTTTCACTGGAGATCCGACTTCTATGTGATATTCCAAATAACAAAGGGGGTAGAAGCCGGGCTAGGCCGGAAGTTGTGCTTGACCTAGCCTTCGTGTTGGCCTACCATGCGGCGTCACCCTCTGCCCTGCCACGCGCCACTATCTTCCGCCACCGTGCATCACCTCCGTCGTAGTTGCTCTTTCGCCATGGCTCGCCGTTGCTCCAAGCCCTAGCCACCGCCACATCCCTCGCCTTATTCTGCCTCCACCGTCTAGGATCTAGACAGCGTGACTGTCGGCCGCCTCCACCGACACTTCCGCGCTGGGTTAGTTATTAGCATTATTGCTAGTAATTTACACAAAGATTAGGTTTACTCCCGGGCGTATGGTTCTAGACATTCTCGGGCATGAGGTTCCAAGCTTTCTTGGGTGTGTGGTCCCTAGTTTAGGTGTGAATGTTTATCCTTATTTACGATAACTTTGTTATTTCTAGTGTTAGATAATTCTGTGGTTTAACCATTAGGGGTAGTGTTGGGGAATTGCGTCGCCTTCTCACCACCGCTGCGCCGTCTTCTCCCCTTTGCTTCGTCGCTACCCCGTGACCCACGACTCCTTCACCTCAATCTGGCGACGCTTTGCTCCTCCCCTCCATTCTCCAGCGCCACCACCTCTCCTCCACGGCTCCACCACCTCTCGGACCAAGGCGAGAGGTATATATGCTTTTCAGATGTGGTATGCATAATTTTTTAGACACACTCCTTTTTATGTGCGTATATGAAGGTATTTATAAAATATGCTAAAAACTACGAACTCCTTTGCAATTTTCCATATAGTTCATATTAGAGTATCTTATAATTAGTATACGAATGTATCCAAAGTGGTAAAGAAGTATTTTAAATTCATTTAGGTGGTATATTAAAGGTGAAAACAACTACAACCGAGAGTAGAAAGTGTGTGTGTGTGTGTGTGTGTATATATATACATACATACTCCTTTTTATGCGTATATATGAAGGTATTTACAAAATATGCTAAAAACTATTATCTCCTTTGTAATTTTTTCGTATGGTTTACATTGGAGTATCTTATAATTAGTATACAAGTATACCTAAAGTGATAAAGGAGTATTTTAAGTTTGTTTAGGTGGTATATTAGGGGTGGGAGTAATTACACAGGTGTAAAAGGTATATATATATATATATATATATATATATATATATATATATATATATATATATATATATATATATATATATGTGTGTGTGTGTGTGTGTGTGTGTGTGTGTGTGTGTGTGTGTGTGTGTGTGTGTGTGTGTGTGTGTGTGTGTGTGTGTGTGTGTGTGTGTGTGTGTGTTGTTGTTGTTGTTGTTGTTGTTGTATGGTATTTCTGATAAAATAGTATATTATGGTCTGATGCATCGTGCATTCGGACAACACAGCTGCCCAGCACAGCAGGAAAATTTTGATGGCAGGGGGGGAGGGAGGGGGCCAGCTGCGAGAGCTGCAGGCGGCCACTGTATCTCGGCCTCTGGATTATGATTTGAAAAGAACGGGTCCAAAAGGTGGAGGTATCTTTGGTTCTTGGGTGTGCATGGTGCAGTGCAGCTGCAACTGCGTAGCATGGCCGGGCCAAAAGGTCATATATATGCTAGCTCTGCACTCTGCGGTATGTGTGTACCTAGTGGTCATTTCGGTCGGATTGTGTTGGATTGGGGATTGGAATGTTAGGAGAGAAGGGTCGGTCAATCAGTCAATGTTGGTTTCAATACGTCGCGTTAAACGAGTACAACTCAACAATATCTATGCCCTTGAGTCTACAAGGTACCTGCGCATGATGCCTCACGGGAAGGGAAAAGGGTTTTGAGATCACATGTTTGTCTTCAGGGTGGCCGGTCCGTTCTCCGTTGGTTTCCTCTGCAACTAAACTTAGACAGAGGCCCATAACAGCTAACAAGTACAGTTCTCAACATGTTTTCTCACCGTTAACCTCGTTAAAGCGCTCCAAGGCCCAGTCTACTCGCATACGGTTGCAAAGCCCACATGGTCACTCGGCCTTGTTATGGAGGTTTTGTGGACACTAGATTGGGCCGATGATGGCCCAAATAGGGTCCATGGAAAGAGCGTTTTCGTATTTCGATCGGCCCTGGATTGCATTAGTTTTCAGCCCAACCCAACTTTGTCGCGGAACGAAAGCAGACGGAGAATGGAACTCTCTTGAGGACTCCCGATCATAGGATGCTTACAAAAGAGAAGACCAGGATATCAAAGCTCTGAAGTCCAACGTGTCTGTGTCGACCACATGACCCGCGTTGCACACAGCCACAACGGCGAGACACTAATTTTGACCCGAGCCCCAGCGCGGCGACGGGCGCGGCGTACTGCAGGTAAGTCGACACGGCAACTTGACGTACGTGCAAGCTGCCCGCCCCGGGAAACCGCGAGTCGGGCAGCTCGCGCGAGCTGCATGGTACAGCGTACGTGACGCGACGCACCACTGCGTAGCTGAAACATCCCCAGTTTTTCAAAATTTTGAAAAACAATTCAATTCCCAAATTCTATTGCAAAATCTCAAACTAGAGCTTAATCCTCACCAATCTCAAGCAAAATTTTCACCAATCTCCAAGCAAGCTCTGCCCTACACCTGTTTTTTTCGCGCAACACTGTAGCATCCGAAAATATCCACCGCCGCCTCCACCTCCCGTCCGCTCTCGTGTCTTCCTCTCCCCTGCCACCTTGCCAGTCGCCACCCCACCCTTCGGGAGCCCTCCCCGCCAGCTAAGGCCCCAGCTGCCCCTTCCCGAACCGTCTTCCCCGTGAGTCACAGCCGCCGCCATGGCCTCTCCTTGCGCCAAGCCACCTCCAAGCTCATAGGAAAGCCAATGACCCCTCCGACCTCCTCCTGACACACCAGTGAAGCTCCCCATCCACCTAATTCGTTTCCGGTCTCTTCCATTGCCGGTAATGGCCGAAAATCCCTACGGTGCCCTAACTTTCAATTCTTGTACTCCGGCCAATGAGAGTCCAATTCCTCTCTCCAGTAGCACTCCTGAGCTCCCAGGAACCTTTCCCAAGTCTTGCTCTAAGCTCCCGAGCCCTCTACTCCCTCAACTCCGAGCTCCTCTGCTCGGCCATGGCACCCCACTGTGGCCGGCCTCGCACAGACTTCCCCGGGCCGAACCACCACTCCCATGAGCTTGCCTTGGTCCCAAGGATGCTCAAATGCCAGAGCCCCGACCCCCTTAACCCTAGGAACCGGCCATAACCTCCAAAAACCGACCCGAATTCCCGAGCTCGCCGCCGGCGATCGCCGGAGAAATAGCAGGTGCCGACCCCAAAAATGGGTTCCCGGCATCTCCCTGAGTCCACCCATGTCCTCGGTTGGCGTCGCAAAGCTCTGTAGCGCTCTCAGTCGCCGTGGCAAAATCTCCCCTGTTCGGCTGCTACAGTGCACGCGCGGGAGGTAGGAGATGAACAGTACCCACCCGGTACTGTAGCATCCGCCCGCGATGAACAGTACCTCGCCCGGTTTGAACAGTGCACACCCGCAATGAACAGTAACCAGACCCGTTAAACCATTTTTAAGCCCAAAAATGCAAAAATATATCCGTTTCGACCGTTTCGAAGCCGCCAATCCATTTCTTAGCTCCAAATATTCGTATCAAGCCTTCAAAAATCCCAAACCTATTTTATTTGAATTTTAATTGAATTTATTTTGTTATTTACATTTCTTTATTCCTAGCTCATTTTTCGTCGAGCGTGGAATTAAATTGGTTTTCTTTACTTTGTGCTAGCACGTGACGTCGAGGATCAGCTGATACAAGAATACGAAGCTTTGGATCAAAATCAAGGCCAAGAAGTTGAAGAATACGAAATTGTCGAAATCATAAGCCCGCAAGGCAAGTCACATGTTTTTGATCATATTGAATCCCATTAAATTACATTATTTATTTAATGTATTTTCATTATTGATAGTTGCGAACTGATAATTGCTTAAAACAAAGATTTAGAATAACATGCTATCTAGATAATCCTACCGCTGATAAATAGCTCTGTTTACCTTGATGGCCATATTCACCTTGACAACCTTAGTAAGAATTAACATATGATATAAATGTATACAAGATCATTTCATTCAGTATGATACACTACTAAGTGATTAGCCGTTGGTAGTAGAATTGAAAAACACGAGAGGGTAGGGTGGTATGGGACACCGTACCTAGGCGTGATCTTTGGTATGCATTTCTAAGGTGTTGGTGTGGGCGATGGGATTTGAAACGGTACTAAGGTAAAGGGTGTCTTGTGGGAATCATGTGGTGATCTACGCCACGACTTTTACCTTAGGGAAATGTAGGGTAAGGGTGTTGTGGGAAGCCGTGCGACGGTTTTCGCCATCTGTGGGGGCCGTGCGGCGGTTTTCGCCACCGCCTTATCCTAGAGTGGAGGTTGCGGACCTCGAAAAATATTAGGACAAGAACCTTGTGCCAAGTAAAGACACGATGTCGCTCAACCACAAGCGTTGACTTGTCAAACTGGTTTAGTAGTCGCTCAAATCGATTGAATCTCTAACGAGTACAACCGGTTGATATGGAAACGGTAAAACCATATTGAACAACGTTAGATCCTTCGAGGATGGGTAGTGCGCTGCGTGGCGATATCCGGTTTGAGTTGAGATCTAACGCAGTGCGAGAAAGTCGGTATGAAAGCGGTAAAAGCATCTTGGACAACGGTAGATTCCTCTCGGGCGGGAACAATATCCGCCGTGTCGGCAGATAAAGTGTCCGCTTGATAGCGGACCCCGTGCTTTGGAGGTCTATCGGGTAGAGTCTTCATGAAGAAATGAGCGATGAACAACCTTGTGTTCTTAACTCTGTCGCGGAGTTGAGAAACCTTGTGGGTAAAGATGAGCGACTCTGCGAGTGAGATAAATGGTATTCGAATACGCCGTGCTTAGGTTAATGAAGTCGTGTTAATTGGGTGATTCCAACAATGAGGCATAAGTAGGATTTGAGATGATTTAATGTGATAAGTGATGAACTGAATTTGTTAATGAAAACCCACGATCTTAAGGAGCAAATGTTTTAAGTTTTACTTGATTGCAAGTAAAGCGCATCCACCCAATATAATAAACCCAATATACTCCCATCCTTGAATAACCTTGCAAATAGTAAATCGGGATTTACCCATGTGACTTGTTGAGTACGGGGTGAGTACTCGGGCTTGCTAAAATCATTAATGAAAGTGCTTGTCAAGAGGAGGAAGAAGTCTCGGAAGACGACGCGTCGAGCTCTACGATGTAGACGGCGCAGAGTGTTAGGGCTTATTCTACACTCGAGCCCGCTGTGGAAGTTCTTTTGGTAATGTATCTTTGGGTTGTACGCCTTTATGTAAAACTTGGTTGATAAGCCTTACTTTTGTAATAAAGTCGATTTTTATGCTTAAGCATGCTTTGGCAATGGTGCACATTCTCTCTGATACTCGCAATTGAACAATCACAGGCAGTGCGAGTAAACCGTCACGCTCGGAGATGGGGCGTTACGATGTGATTCTTGTGCCGTCGAGTTTGCCGCTTGTTTGACAAAGGGCTTGGCTAACGCGCGCGGGCGTTGGTTGGCTGTGCCTATAGGTCTGCTTTTTTATCGATATAAATAAAATTAGTATAGTATATATTATAATTAATTAGTAGATTTTATCTTAAAAAATTCTATTTAAAAATTAATTATTATAGAAAAGTTAAAAACTGAAAAAGAATGCACCCAGCGGATGACCCGCCAACCACGGCGCGGCCAGCATTGGAGACGCGACGGCCGAAGCTTGATGGCGAGTGCCATGAAAAAGTAACAAATCGACCTTAAAAGAAGTATCCACCAACAAAAGTTCGATGCTACGTACACCTACTAGCTCGCGCCTCCACTCCTGCATTTGCATGAGCCAGATTTTCCCATGGTACAAATGTGCATGTGGAATCTAGGCCGGCAATGAAGTACATGGTGAGTGCCTGAGTGGTGGGCGTGAATACTCTCAAGATTAGCATCGGAGTTACTGTCAGCATCTCGTCTGCGAATTGGCGTGTAGAAACGGTCCTAGGCCTTTATTGAACGACAACAACTGCCAACTGGCCACTCCAAAGATTCCACTCCCCAGCGGACTTTGAGGACTGGTATAATGAATTTTAGTTTATAAATAGTATAAATAAAGTTATTATAATGTGTACTATAATCAGCTAGTAGAATCTGTCTTAAAAAGATACTCTATTAAAAGTTAAGTATTATAGAAAAACTCTTTGTTGTAAAAAAATAGGTTTTAGAAACCAATACAAAGAGAGTAAGCTAGGATGTGAAATTCCAAACACAGATGAGCCTCGATCCACAGGAGTAAAAGTTTGCAAAGATATACTATCTGTACAGCGCTTGATTGGTCATCTGTTCTTACATCTTTACAGGCACACATGAGAATATGAGATCGAACCGTACCGTTCCAAACTACTGAATTCCGAAGCCCATAAGTTACTGTACTCACGTACGCGCGGCAATCAGCACATGTTCACGCACGCACGCCGGAGTCGCCGGACACCACCACCTCTACTATTTACACTAGCCTTTCCCCGTCAGTCTGCCTGGCCACGGCGATGGAGTTCTTGCAGTGCGCGATGGCGGCCTCGATGGCGCTCTGCAGCTCCTCCATCGTGCTCTCCTCCGACGACGTCGAGACCTTCACCGACCCGCCCACAGACAGGTGCCCGCTGTTCGCCGGCGACGCACGCAGCGACGCCGGCGCCGATGACAGCTGCCCCCGCCGCCGCCTCCACCGCTCCCGCTCCCTCGCGGCGTTCGAGCCGTGTACCGAGAACGAGTGCGGCCGCCTCCTCTGCTCCCGCCTCTCCCTCTCCCCGTGCCGAGAGAAGGAAGCGAACAGCAGCTCCACCATGGACGTCATGTACTTCTTCACCCACTGGCCCACGTCCAGCCCTCTCTTCGCCTTCCCCTTCCTCTTCTCCTCGGCCTTGCTGGCCGTGTCTCTGCTCTCGCCTCTCCACGCGCCGCCGAGGCCGGAGAAGAAAGGGGAGGCCTTGTTCTTGGCCCTGTCCCTGTCCCTGTCCCTGTCCTTGCTTCTACTGCTCTGGCTTGTGGTTTGTTGGTGGTTTGCTTTGGCGAAGTTGTTGTGGCTGAGGTCGCTGCCGACGCGGCCGAGGGGTGTACTGCGGGACATGGCGGCGGCTGGAAGCGGAAGTGCGTGGAAAGGAGGCGCCGGGGAAGGCAGCGAAGAGAAGAGGGAGAAGGCGAAGGAGAAGTCCTGGGAGGGGGAGGACGAGGTCGTGGGGGAGAGGGGCGGTGGTGGGGGAGGGGGAGGTGTGGTTGGCTTGAACAGTGGAAGAGGTGACCGTGGCCGTGGTGTGTCCATGGCTTTGGGATGTAGGGTTTGTGCTTGCGCCGTTGCGCGCGCTTGTGGGTGGCGAGCAGGTTAGGTTGACAGCTGTAGTGGGGGATGCATGGCGAGAGCTTAGGGACGAGGGGTTTAATTTGTTCGGTGCTATGTGACTTTTGAGGTGCAAGGTGAAGGTGCAGTCGTGGTAAGAAGTGATAAGACGGTTCTCTTGTGGAGAAGAAGTAGAAGAGCTAGCTGATGACGTGAGCAGTAGTATACTATTTAAGAAGGAAAGCAGCATTAAAAGGGACACGTTGATGTGATATGTTAACTCCAGCTAAATCGATTTTTCTGATATTTGGATTAGCTTTTGGGCGTGCGTGTTCGATCTAATTTTTATCCAATATTTTAAAAACACAGATTTACATTTAAAAAAGCATAGGTCACCTTATAAATAGACATCCCTATTTATATATACCTTGATTAATTGATGATAAGAAATTATGTACATATCATTTCTCCTCGTATACTGAAAACTTCAGTACCAGTGAGCTTGGTATTACGAAATGGCAGCATGCTAGTGTCCTTTTTTCGGCCAAGCTTAGTTTTCCCGAGAAAGCCAACTTATAGGATATTTCAGATTATGAACCCAGAAGTCTCTTTTCACCGGTTTCAGCTTAATTTAGACCGAACGACCTACTTGGCCCATTTCAGCTTATTTTAAACTTACAACAATAGTGCCAAATTAACTGACCTATACGTGACTTTGTTTGAGTGGCTTATGACTGAAAACACTGTAGCTCGCTGAAAAAATACTATAACTGACAGAGACTTATTTAATATAATTAAATTTTAAAAATAAAAATAGAAAAAACATATTAGCCCATCACGTATAATGCAAATAAATACGGGAAAAAAGAATCGACAAAAAAACTCAAAAAAAAGTTAGAAATTCAGAAAAAGATGAAAATTATGAATAGTGAAAAATAAGCCAGAAGGCAAAGCTGAAGCCGAAACAACGAGGCGCCAAGAAGCTCCAAACGATGAAATTGAAACTTGGCCGAACAACAATAGCTAAGATACTAATCTCAATGGAAGAATTATGCCGCAATCTGGGATGACATGCTATTATTTCGTGATAATTCGAAATGACCCACGCTAATTGGTATGGCTCGGTGGCGTCTAATGGGTGCGTATCCATTGACATGTACATGACATGTATCCGTAGTTCCATACGGAACATAATGCATGTCACCAGCCCCAAAAGCAATGTGATTAGTGTTTCACTCTTATACCCTTTTTATGCACATCAGCCGCCGGATCAGGTTAAAGTTTATGAGATACGGTATAAATATACACGTTATTATAAAAGAAGAAAAATAAATCTCGTAGAGAGAACCGAAATAACAATGTTGAAGCAACTACGATGAGAGAAAAGATTTGGTGAAACCGACCGCAAATCTTTTAAGCACAACCTTAAAAGAATATAAGGCATTATCTCTTTTATAGGGACTCATGTATATCACCGCAATATGCGTATCAGTGTCCGAACTAGCCTGCTCACTTCATTTGAGAGCTCCTTTGTTCTATAGTTTGATTAACCACACATCATGTTCCTACAACTTTTCGTACCATAGGTTTGTACCACCTTCAAGCTCCACCTACTCGTCAGTTTTGTATGGTTGGTCCACCATGTCTTCCTTCTTCCATCAACATGTATTTTTGCCTTTGTGTCTACTAGATTTTGCAACTGTTTTTGCTGTTCCGTACATAACCGCACATAAGATCTGATTATCTACCGTTGACGACACAGTTTTCTTCTCCTAATCAGGATTTTTATCAAACCTCTCATTAGTTGCCCTTCCTTTAGGTGTACCCATCAATCAGCATCCTCTATTACACCAGATACTTTTCATGATCACTTGCCTTTTATAAGAACTTGTAGACTCAACTTCAAAGTGATACCTCACAACCTTCGAGTTCAAGCGACCTCACAGATATTAGATTTTCTTTAAGCTGGAAACATACTGAACTCCTGTCAATGTGCGATGTGCTATATCATACATCTCCAATGTAAATGTTCCAACCTCAGTAATTGCATGCTCCTTGCAATCCGCCAAATGAATAGTTCCGTGCGCCGAGCGCAGAGATCCTTCATCAAACATTTCTCTCGTCAAATATATGTATAGAAGTAACAACCTAAATCTAATATTCATCTATGAAAAGTACCTGATTGACTAACAGCTAGTACGTCAAGATCATCATTTGCTATCACCGCTAAGCATGCACCCTTCATTTGCATTCCGCTTAGTACCCCAAAGGTTTGTCAATGACTTTGCTATATGCAATTATTCTTAGTCCTCCTATAATTTCTTTGGTGAATCCTCCTTGATCACTGAGCACTTTACTTCATCAGAGACATATAAAATGAGTTGTACTGATAGCATTCTGCTTCATCATATTTCATCCTTTGGCGGACATTTTTTTGTTGTTGTCCCCTTTAAGAGTCGATTAGCTTCTGCTGGATAAGGACATCTTTCATCATGCATTGTCACACACTAAAATTGTTTCCGCTGTCAAATTTCTCTACTTGATTTCACATCATCAACATCGATCTTGATTCTTTGCCACCTGACACTTTACCGATCTTTCTACAAATCAGATTAATCCGACTTTGCCTCTGATATCACTTGTTACACTCTGATATCCCTTCTTATAAGTAGCAGCCCTTGGATCATATCAAAGTTTGTGAGATATGGTACGAGCGTGCACAGTATCAAGAATGAAGAAGATGAATCTCGTAGAGAGAATCAAAATAATGACGTTAAAGCAACCACGATGAGAAAGAAGATTTGACAAAATCGACAGTAAATTTCTTAAGCACAAACTCAAAAGAATACAAGGAATTGCTGTTCTTTCATAATCCTCTCGAATCTTTTAAGACCCTTGTATCTTTACCCTATACAATAATCTAGTGATAAAGAATAACCTAACCTTTAATCCTCTTGTGTACCTCTATTTTTAAATAAGTGGAATATTTGCTCTGTTGCTTAGTTATTTGTGTTCTCTGTGACCACTCCTTATAATTTTATACAGTCCTTCTAGCTCTTCCCTAAAATAAAGTAGAAATCACACTCCCAAAAATAATAAGAATCCTATTACATAATAGGATTAAGATTCATCAATAACTATTTGTAACCGACCAAAACTTGATGGTCACTAGAGCAGGTCTTCCTCAGCCAAATCGCCGCACTGTCCAGGAAACCTAACTTGTACTACTACTAATAATCCGGCGGCATGAACGCTTGCAATTGCATGCGCCTGGTAAGCCATCGCACATGCATGAGCCAAGTCTGCCATTACCCATTAGAGTCCAGGGATGTCACTGTTGGCTGCTTAGCAGAAACGCTGTCTTTGTTTACACGGTCGCGGCGAGCTCGATCTAGACACACCAGCCTGTCATCTATGTAGTGGTGGTCCCGAATTAATCGGAGGAAGAAACAACCAGTTCCATCAATACTGTACTGGGTACTGCCACAATTTGCTGTATAATCTGATCTAACGTACGCATAACTAAAACATGTAGATTAAGAGAGATATATTGTCTTATTATAATTCGAGTGTCTGTATATATGAGTATATACGAGGGCACGCGGCACTACTCGCGATCTAATCCAAGAATTGGATGTGACCCAGCTCACATGCACAAGTTACTAGAGGGTTTTGTTTGGATTGCACCGCGCATATGATTGGCGTAATAGTATCCGATGGACCCTTTATCTTTTTGTGTTCTTCTTCCTGTCCCTGCTTGCTTTGCTCCCATTTGAGTGGTCATTTCATTTTCCTAGCTTTCCTGAGGGCAAGTCCAGTTACGACACCTTTTCACACGTCACAAACATAACTAACATCACCAAAAAAAAAAGTGATGTGCCGTACTACCGTCGTTTCTGACGTTCATATCGATCAGGCCGGCATGCACTGTCTAGAAAGGAGCTGCGATGCACTTCACCTCCGTCTGTTGCTTCACTTGTTCATCAATCACTCCCCATAAGAATTCCCTTGCTGAATTTATTGCGTCGACGATTAAACCGTGCCCTTCTGCAGATTAATTCCTTGAAATATCTTTTTCACTGGAGCCAGATATGCTGTACCAAGATAGCGCTGATCCCATTTGTCATGACAAAAGGAAAGTGAAGCATGCATGTAAAGCCCCCGTTCCTAGGAATAGGGCTGTCATACGTCCTGCAACAGTCCAGGAGTTCTGCTGCGAATAGAAAGAGTATCATGTCTGCTCACGAATATTTAAAAAGGGTTAATTTAATTAAAATATAGATCTAACGGTCAACTTTAGTAATTTAACAAGAGTCCAAACTCAAAACTTAACTTACAATCAGAAGATCCGAAGAAAATTCCCACAGGAATATTTGAGTACGGTCGTAACCCTAACATGAAACCTTGAAATTCTTTTCTTCTTCTTATATTTGTTTTTGTGAAAATAAAGTAAGACTAAGTACAACCAACCGTACTCAACAAGTCACATGGGGAAACGCTACTTAATTACATGTCAGGATTTCCAAGAGATGGGGACATATGTGTTTTAACATTTTATGTGGATACAGTTTTATCTGTAAACATTTTTTATTTTAAAACAAGATAACAAATTATATAATTCTTAAGGAATTTGGGGTTTCAACATCTTGATTACCAAACCGCAATGTTTCGAAATCATTTCTAAATCTACTTATGCCTCGCTGTTGGAATCACCCACTAAACACAGCTTCTTTTACCGGAAACACGGCGTATTTGAATACCATTTATAAATGACTTACAGTGTTGCCCAACCTTACTTACAAAATTTCTTAACCCTTATGAATGAGTTAAGAAAACAAGATTGTTTTACTGCTTATCTCTTTATGTAGCCTCTACCCAATAGATTAGGCACTCCCTGTCACGGAATACGGTGGCCTAATAGGGTAGAGCCTACCGTTGTCAAAGTATGGTTTTAACGTTTCCATACCACATACTCACCGAATGTTCCCTTTTTTGGAACAGTACAGTGGCGAATCTAGGATGGAAATAGAGGGGGAGCTCTACTGTTAAGGTTATAACACAACATAAATATACCAAAGCTACATTTACTAGTCTTTTGCTATTAGAATATCAAATTCATACATAAATAGGAAGAGAACAAATTGAAAATATACGATACCATAAATTTAGTACCTTGTTAATAGATAATATGCCCCTAACTATTCATAAATATGTGAATACCGATCTGTAGATAAAAAATATCAAAATTTAGCGATACAATATTAAATTGTGAATGTCCATAAACAAATTGAAGTTGATTTCTTAACAATAAACAGTTAGCTAGTTAATAACTGATTAAACAACTAGTTAATATTTGTGCAAAGTTTGCTTCTCTATTTTTATAAATATAAGAATAATTAAATAACAACTAGTTAATAACTGATTAAATAACTTAGCTAATCAAAAGAACAATAATAAATGAGATTCACATTCACTCAAATCGGGGAATCACGGCGACACAAATCAGTGAATCACGGTCGCGGTCGGTCACGCACTCACGCCGTCACGGATCCGGGCTCACCTCACCTCACGAAGTCACGGAGACTCACTACGCAAATCACTAATAAATCACACAATCGATGTCGCCAATTCGCGATGCCTCGCAGCTCAGTGCTCACGCCCTCACCTGCTCAAGTACTCAAGCCTCAGTGCTTTGCTCGTCACGTCATCTTCTCCGTCTCTCGGCCTCGCCAGGCACTAGCCCCGCTCGGCCGCTCCTCCGCTCGGCACCTCGGCCTAGCCCACGCCCGGCCGGCCGGTCGTCACCGAGTGGCCGACCACCTCCCCTCCGCTCCGCGCGTCGAGCCGCCTCCATGCCGGGCTGCCGACCACCTCCGGCCTCCCCTCCGCACTGAGTCGCCGACCTCCTCCCCGCTCCCCTCCTCTGCGCCGCCGCCTCCTCCCGGCCTCCGCCCCGCCCGACGGCCATTTGGGTTGTGCGCGACGGTGAGTCTCTATTTTTCTTCAATCTTCAACACCTCCGGGCGACTGGGCTCTTTTCATCCTATGCAGCGACGCCCAACGATCCGACAGTTCAACCTCCGGGTGACCGCCGACAGGGCCGGCGGGGTCTTCTTCCACGGTGAGAGGAGGGGGTGCTCGAGCACCCACAAGCACCCACGGTGGATTCGCCCCTGGAACAGTATATTATATCCATATAGTAGATATTCAATTGATTTGAGCAGCTACTAAACCAGATTTGATAAGTCAACGCTTGTGGTTGAGCGATTATTATGTTCTTTACTTAGCATAAGCTTCTAGTCCTTACTTTTCATCAACCAAGTAAACATTCAAAAATAAATAACCCAATGCACTGTGGGACTATCACTACTAGTGTAAAACAGTTGAATTTCCTAAACTACCATGGTATATTTTATAATAATTTATTATTACTAGAGCTTGTCAAGGTGAATATGGTCATCAAATAAAACAAGGCTTTTCATATGGTAGGACATAACTAAATAACATGTCATTCTAAATATTTATTGTACAAAAAATATGTGCGTAAATAAGATAATGAAAATACTGGTAATTAAATAATTGAAGGAATGTATATTCAATATGATAAAAAATATGTGATTTGCCTTGCAGACCAATGTATTCCATTGATTCATATTCTTTTGATTCTTGAGCTTGAACTTGAGCTTCTCCTTCCTGAGTCGACTAGTCTACGACATCGTGTGCTAACGCAAAGTAAAAGAAACAAATCAATTTCGTGCTTGAAGGATTGAGCTAGGAATAAAAAGGAAGAAAATAAAGAAGTAAAACCCAAAAAACCAAATAAAATAGGTTTAGGGATTATAGGAGGGCTGGTATGGGAAAACGGAGCTGAGAAATAGGTAGATGGGTTCGAAACAATTGAAATAGATGTATATATGTATTTTAGGGTTCTGTGAATAGTAACAGGTCTGGTACTATTCATGCAGGTTTACTGTTCACAGTGAGTTTAGTTCTTATCGGGTTGTCGATGTGTACTCGGAGACAGAGTACTTGGGTGGTCTCGAGTATGACTATGTAGTCGAATGCACGGTCAAGGTTTGACTTCAAGCATGAAGTTGGCAGAGATCGGATGGTGTACGAGTTGTTACGGAGATCGGACGATATCTGAGTAGCTACGGAGATTAGACGATGTTCGAGTGGCTTAAAGGATCGGATGGTGTACGAGTGACTTAAGAGCATCTGACGGCGTATGAGTGACTTAAGAGCATCGGATGACATACGAGTGGCTTAAGAGCATCGGATGGCGTATGATTGGGCTGTTCGAGTAGTGTTGCTCAGGACTCAAAGTGGTGCAGTCGAAGCTCCTCTCGATTACAAGGTGGTCGGAGAGTTCAAGCAGTAGAGCAGTCCGAGAGTTCAAGTGGTGGAGTGATCAGAGAAATCTAGCGGCAGAGCAGTCCGAGAGTTCAAGCGGTGGAGTGATAAAAGAAATCTAACGGTAGAGCAATAGGAGATTTCTTGGTTGAAACAACAATTGATGACCACGGGTGGGTTCCTGGGGCCACGAGTATTCCATTTTTGGGCTCAGGAGTGGCTAGAAGTTAGGCGAGCATCAGCGGTGAGGTCTTCTCTTCTCGGAAATTTTGAATGGCATAAGGTTAATGGTGGGTTAAAAGGACAATAGCATTTGCAATTGAGCATCTCTAGGAGTAGGGGGAGCTCAGGAGTGTGGTGGTTTGGGTCGGGGATGGCTGAGCCGAGCTGTCCACAGTGACCTCCTTTGGCCGAGCAACGGACAAAGGTGCACAACAGGGGTTTGGGAGGTTAGGGCAAATCTTCGGCAAGGTTTCTATGGGCATAAGGAAGTTGCAGATCAAGGCAATTGAAAAAGGATGGACTAAACAGAAGGAATGGAAATTGAGCTTAATTACTTCGGGTTTTCTGGTGATTGCCGACAAAGTTTTGGTCATTGGAGCAATTGAGGGTGGGTGGCTCACTTCGTGTATCAGTGCTTTTGAATGGAGGGGTTTGGGGGTTTAAATAACATGAGGAAGGCGGTTTGGCACAAGACACGGGTCATGGCGGCGGCGGCGCATGGCAGGGGTCGGGAAGGCGTGGGAGGGCGCGGCATGGCTGGTGGTGCAGATATTTGGTGCTTCCTCGAGTACGACATTGAGGCGGTCAAAAGCTAAGGGGAATGTCAGGTCGGCTGTGAAAGAGTGAGAACAGAGAGAACATGGAGGTCGCGCGAGGCGGTGAGATGTGAGGTGTCTACGGTGCTGGTCCAGGTAAGGGTCACATCACGAATGAGGGCGGTGTATGGTGGATCTTATTGGTAGAGGTGGGTTCTAGGGTGCTCAAATTTACGGCGCGGGGTTGTTGACCGTGAGATAGGAGAGAGCAGAGGCAATGGCGGGAAAAAGCAGAAACAATGGCGGCTGCTCTGACACGCGGCCAGGAGCATTTAAGAGGGTGTCATAGGTGTGAGGGATGAGGTGGTACGGGCTCTTGAGCATTTTGCAGATGTGTGGCAGTGACGGCGACGAACAAGATGAAACCGAGTGGTGAGCGAAAACAAAGCGACAGTGATATTTTCAGATGGTGAACAATAGCCGACGGTTGGGATTTTGCACAAGTGGCCGGTGAGGGCAATGTCCAAGAGAGGGAGATGCACTATTGGGTGAGAAAAGGTGTTGAATTGAGTAAGGATTTGAATGAAATCAAGTTTAAAAGAAATTCAGGTTTATTTAAATTTTTGGGTTGTTTCAATGCCCAAAAAGGATTCCTTCTCCTAACATGAAAGCTCGTATCCTAAAAGGAATGTTATTAAACACGTTGAAACCCTCTTAAGCCTGATGGAAATTATCTGAACCCTGATAAAACCTACAAAAACATGAATGAAACCTACGTGAAACACATATACCATTGGGAACATTCCCAACGGTATACCATAAGCTTGTGGACCTTTTCTTTTTCACCTTCTAAAAGCTAATTTTTGGCTTTTCTATACTAATTAGTTTTTAAATAGAGTATCTTTTTAAGGTAAGATCTATAAATTAATCATAGTGCACACTGTAACGATTTTGGCTCCGCTCGTTTCGGTTTCAGCTTCTGGCTTTCGACTTATTTTTCACTATTCATAAATTTCGTCTTTTTCTGAACTTTTGGTTTTTTTGTTGAGCTTTTTTGCCGATTCTTTTTTCCCGTATTTGTTTGTATTATACGTAATGGGCTAACATATTTTTTGTATTTTTTAATTTTTTTAAATTTAATTATGCTAAATAAGCCTCATCGATTCTGATGTTTTTCACCGATTCTGATGCTTTTCACCATAAGCCATCCAAAAAAAGCCCAATTGAGCACAGCCAGGCAAAACCGCACACGAGTTATTTTGTTACTCCATACTCTCTTACTAATAATCTTAAATTTATAAACTACAGCTAAAAATTATAAACCAAACAAAAAAATATAGGTCCAATATTGCCCATATGAGACATGACCTACACTTTGACTAGGGCACAATTGTTGGTGATATAAAAGGCATTCCTAACATAGGGCCTGTTTGGGAGAGCTCCACCACTGAAAACGTGGATCTGGAGCAGCAGCTCCACCGTGGATCTGGGATCCCACCATGGAATATTTGGCTTGTACAGCAGCTCCAGATCCACGAAATTGAGGTTTTGGTGGGAATGACCACTTTTGATAGGATGGGGTGTGTAACCAGTGGCATTGGTGGGTAATTACCACCCAACTCCACGGCGGAGCACCCCTTGAGGAGCTCCATGAAATCCATGGATCTGGCTCTCAGATTCAGGATTTTGGTGGATCCAAATTTCGCGAAGCTGGAGCGTTTGGGTAAAATTTCGTAGAGTAAAGTTGTTTTTCGTGGATCTAAAGCTGATGAAGCTCTTCTAAACAGGCCATAATGCAGTTGTTAGACGTACATTTGGAGGCAAGGTACGTAGTTCACAGAACCTGCTTGCTTCATGGGTAGATCTAACATCGTACTACGTCAGAGGTACATGGGAAGCAGCTGGTACGCGAAAGTCTTCATGGATGCAAGAGCATACGACGAGGGGACGGCGGCAAGCTCTACACGTGGAAAGCGTACTGCAAGGTTTTAGCCAGAGTGGACAAGGAGGACCAGCTCATCAACACACCCGGCCCCACCCCCACATGACTCGGTACCAACCCTCGTCGTCGTCGCCTTCACAAGCAAGACCAAGGCTATACTGCGACACCTGCACAGAGCCGAGCCGAGCATCTAATCAGCTGAGGTATGCATGATACTACTAGCGTTTAGTTTATTTGTTTAATTCAATGTTTAGGTCAGGTGGCGTGTGCAAATTCCAGTGGGTGAGCTGTCGTTCCGCGTGTGCTGTAGCATGTAGTTGCCCAGTAAGGCTTGGTCACTTTCCCGGCTCTCTTATCGGCATGTTTCTTTGGCTCGGCGTGCCATTGGCTCGTTCAAAATGGTTTTTATTTCTGATTTCTGGTATATAGAATTAAAAGTTATTTTAAATACATTGATTTCTAATATTGTTTTATTTTTGTATTATTTGTGAAAATATGTCAGTCTTTTTTATTTTTCTTTATTTTTTAATTAAATATCTCAGCTAAAAATAACAATCGCTATAGTATCCATTTCAACTAAAAGATAACAATTATAACTAAAAATGATCAGCAAAAGGGATCAATGTCGATATGCCCCAAGATCCCTCGCCAGATTTTGTCATCTCATATTTAGAAAATGCAGGTTAATTATGCTGATGGGTCTAAATAGTTGCTTTAGCTGTTTGGCATAAGCGACAAGATGTGAATATGTGACCAATCAGTACCATATAGCTAGAGAAGGTCCCCCAAGTCACGTTCGATGACAGCCATATTTTTTTTGGAATTTTGGCTTTTAAAAAAATCAAACTAATCAGAACAGTTTTTTAAAGCGGATTTTCAAACGCCTTTTTTGAGCCCAAAACTGTATATGCTGTCAGCGTCGACGTCTCTATCGTTCACCACCGTATCGAAAAATACAAATAAAAATCATCAATTATAATAAAAACCTATTAGCCACAGCCTAAAAAGAGCTGATAGCTACACCATAATTTGCATGGGTCTTTTCACGCAATGTACTGGAATAGATCTGGCGTACAGAGGGTTACATCAAATTTCACGGCGATTGAAACTTGATGTTCAATAGCAACAGTAACAGATCATGCTTATCTATATATCTACAAATAATTGGTAATATTTAAGATACCTTTTTAGTTTTAGATGTGTAAAAACTCTCACAATAGTCCGTAAGTTAAAAAAGGCAAAATTCTTATAAATTCTGTCATTGCTTTCGCGAGGCCAGATAATAACATATCAGATTAATCATATATATAGATATTACAACTATTACAATTATATACTAAATATAGCTACTTTTAAATGTATTAGAGATATATAATAAATATAATATATTGTAATATTTAGCCGCATAATTACACAGAACACAGACAAATTCCGTTCGGTAAAGTAACATGGACTTCGTTTGGCACAAGTTATGCGTAAACGTGGCTGCTATCTCTTCGCTTGCAGAATATTAAACCAACTTCACATTCTATGGTTCTAAGCAGTCGATTGTATGACTAGAACAGCAAGATCTCTTATTCAAAAGTAAGCTTAAAGCATTCAAACAATAACCACTAACTTTTCTTTTTCTGAACCATCGTAAGTCAACTCACCTACAAATTAACAAAAGAACATTAGCGATCCTTTATACCCCTATACAATGATTGTTATACACTGAAATGGCGTAGGAAAGCTTCCAGCTATGCTAAAGACTGCACCTTTTCTCTTTTGAACGATATGGCCTTTTCTATGTTAGTCCAACTGATCAATGAATCCCCAACCTATTTGTCAAGAATACTTTGTATTACTTGACTAGAATGGTCAATGTAACAAAAGAATGATGTGGTCAACTGACTAATGTTTCTGGTAATGAAAAAGACTAATGTTTCTGGTAATAAAAAAAGAATATTTAAAGGTATCAAAGAATGGTTTGAGCAATTAGGCCTGCCCCTCGTGACCGAAGACATTTGTTGAAGATGAATCTGAACAGACAAGAAGGCATCAAAGAACAAATTAGCAGTCTAAAAATTAGATAACTAATATTTATAGTAGTAAACATAAATGTAGTTTATATAACCAAGATAACGACCAAAGAAGTTATTAATACCTCTTGGGCGCCGTTTCCCCTCCATTGCTTCCTTCTTTTCATGACAGCTTTGGCACAGGAAAGGACCTTGCCAACCTTGCATTTTTTCGTGTTGCAATGGGTTGGCGTGTACGGAACTCCCCTGACCAGCTTTCAACCTTACCTGGCAGACTGCACAGCTGGAGGGTTCAAACATGTTCTGAAGTGCATATCCTGTAGTAAGCCTGCAGTTAATGAATAAGCGTAGTAGAAATTAACATTACGAGGTGTACAGGCAAATGAAGAGATGAAATATCTCTTACATGTTAAAAACCAAACAGATTCACATTTCAAGAATATTCAACAAAATATTAGTTGAGTGAAAGACTTAGAAACATCTCCTAAACCTATCTAAAAAATATAACTTCTAACCCAAAAGAATCTAACTATCAACTGATGACAAGTATATTCCTGTTCGTTTCAGAAAAAGAAGAGCTGCACTGAATTGAGGTCAGTCGAACTAACCATATGATACACCAAACATATGCACTCTGAATTTTAGTCCTCTATTGAACCCTTTTAGCTAGTGCTAAGCTTGCACAAGTAAAAGGAAGGCTAGCATTCTCATGCGTTGGTTTTGGAGAACTCTTTCTTTTGCTGCTGATGAGAATAGGTAAAAGTGACTGATACTACACTATATATGTTACGCCAGAGAATTAATATGTATCAACCAGATCTGGCGGCTTTGAGGATATCAATATGTCGATGACCAGAGAAAATAAGAGGATCCAAGGTAGTGGGGAATGGAAAAGGAACCAGAAGACAACTTTGAACATTAATATGTAAGGAAACATAAATGGGATTGCATGGCTGACACCATCAATCAGCAGTGCCAACTCATCTGCTGTTTTCAATAATTCCTTAAAGTCCTTCTATCCTTTTGCAGACAGCAAGATCTGTTTGTTGACAATATGATACAATCAAGTACCTGATCTAGATAACCACAGTAATTGCAAACCCAAGATCACTAAGCCTACATTAGCTGAAAATGTTTCTTTCATTGCCATCTACTCTATTACAGTGATATATTGATACAAGGACATCACCATCACATTAACAATAATGATTATTAATAAAAAAATATGATTGGCCCTGGGCTAGAATTCTGTTCATTTCAATTTGATGTGTCTACTGATCCGCGTGTCTTTCAAAAACAATGGAAATCCTACTATTGTTCATTGGAACATTTATGTCCTTTCTTCTTATAATTATTCATAGAGCTCCTAGACTCTCTACCCTAAGTGAAAGAAGGCCTGGAAAGCTGGTTAACAGAATACCTTTTAGAAAGCATTGCAGAGCCCTCCTCAAATATTTCTTCCACCACATCTGGCTCAGCATATTCTCTATCTATTTTAAAGGATACATCTGGATGTTTTCGGCGAAACATATTATTGAATACAATCTTCCCCTGCCTCTTTATGGGAGGACTTGGAGCTAGTTTTTCTGGAGGTAATATGTCCACCACGATGCAAGTAGTATCATCTCTTAGTCCTCGAGGTTGGATTGCTTCCTTCAGATAAGAAGAAACTATATCATGAAATGAGGGACCAAAAGTTTGCTTAGATTAACCAAGGGAAATGATAGATCAACTAGTTACATTCACAATTCGATTGGCAGCTATATCCGATGGGTATCCACGAGAACATTCGAGAGCCATTTCACAAGTCAAATCATCCCATACACCATCACTTGCAATGATAATTCTGCCTCCAGCATTGGATAGCTGTAACCAAAATGCAATATGAATATAAAATCAAATAGTGTCACAGTGAACTGCAGCCTGCGCTCTGCAGTGATCATAACTAAAGCAGATGACACCATTAACTACAAATGTTGTGGAATATTATAGAGGACATCATCTCGAAGAAGATGAAAAATTGAGTTAGTATCTGATGAAAAACAATCATGCGAACAGCGCACACAATATTTAGAACAATAAGAGATATGCAGTGCAGAGCAGAATTCTCAAATGAGCAAACCTTCACTTGCTTCACATGAGGAACAGGAATGATGCATTCACCAACATCCATATCCCCTATTGATCTAGATAGGCACAAGCCACCTGGCCAACATCTTAGAGGACCAATCTGAAAAGGCAAACAATAAATGTCTAGAACCAGAAAGGTTATAGCAAAAGAAAATAATATAGATTAAACTATCTTAGGAAACCACATAATGGATTAAACACAATGAGAATTAAGTTTGAGATGGATGAGATTACAATAATGGAGATAAGATAAACATTCTCATAGTTAAACAAATTGGGACACTAGTACTTTAGACACACAGCTTATATTACAAAGGGACGTGGAGTACACTTAAAAGTTCAAACACAACATCTTTGAGAATTAAAACATGGAGTAGCAGCAGCTTAATACAGACAGTGGGAACTATCAGAATGGTAACTTATAGACCACACATCCACACTACATATCCAAATCAAGAGCAATATGGATTCAGGGTGAATGAGACGAACCTCCGGACCACCAACAAGATTCAGTTTCCCAACTTTGCTTCCACATGCAGTAACACGTTCGACCCTGAAAAGTGAGCAGATCGTAAATATTGTACAATTCTCAACAAATAAATATCAGAGGCAACACTTACTCATCTCGGTTGGAGTCAAAGCGATGATCAGCTGACAAATGGTATACTGAACCATCAGCAGATTCGAGTATGCAACGTGAATCACCAACTGATGCTACTGTTACAACCCACTCGTCTATTATTACAAATGTCACAGTTGTACCAGAAGTTTCAGCTGAAACAGCAAAAAGAATGTTTCAGAAAAGAAAGGCATCACTCAACTTCACAGGTGTCTAGTAAAGGACATCGTAAACAAGAGCACCATTTTCGCAACTACGCTTAGCAATAACCATAGAAAATGTACTGAACAACAAGGTGGTGATCGGTTCGGCTGAAAAGCTCGTGGCTTATGGCTGAAAACACTGTAGCTGACAGAGACTTATTTAGTATAATTAAATTTAAAAATAAAAAAAATATGTTAGCCCATTACGTATAATACAAACAAATACGGAAAAAAAAGAACCGGTAAAAAAGCTCAACAAAAAGCCAAAAGTTCAGAAAAAGACGAAACTTATGAATAGTAAAAAATAAGTCAGAAGTCAGAAGCCTAAGCCGAGTTGATCAGGAAATCTGATGGTGAAATACTACAGGGTATGCCTTTTTTTAATCAAGGACTACTTAAATATAATAAATGTGCCATCAATAAGCTCAACCAGAATAGGCCTGATTTACCTACAGCTTGAAAATCTTTATCTGTCTTGACAAACGCCGAGACAAGCGCACGTGGCAGCACTGCAAGCCACTCCTCCCTGCTCAAACCTGAAGGAATGGCACGCAGGACATTGTTCAACAGATTCTCCTTAGCGTATATGGCAGCTCCAGATCCGTTGTGCCCATCAAATAGCTATGAACAAACCACAGTGATCAGTGGTCAATCAACAGAAATGCACCACTCTCCAGTAAAATACGACCCCCCAACCACTAAATAAATCAAATGGTTGCAGTGGTTAACGCAACATCACAAAAAAATAAGACACTAAGAACATTTGTAAACTCAAAGTAACCGCGATCACAATTTCGATCAAAGGTAATGTTTTATTCTAGCGTAGTGTTAGATGTATTCACCATGAACTAGCCTACACAAAGAAACGCAACATTTTTTTCTTAAACAAAAAGAGTAAAAGACGGAACAACTCTGCCAAACGGAACAGAGAAAAAGTGGATAATGCCAGTCATGTATTAGGAGTGACCTCCATGTCTCCCACGCACAATTCCGGGAAGGTATTCTAGAATCTTCTCGACAGGCATAGGGGAAATGCGATACCGCGAAGACGGACAAGGAGGTGGAGGGGTCGCCGGCGACGCGCTCCCCGGCCTCGGCGAGTAGCAGCGTGAAGTCCTCGCCCTTGCGGCTGCGGGTGGCCTCCCCGCACAGCACGTCCGGCCGCTCCATCCGCTCGCTCGTCACCTCCCGCCGTAGCAGCACGCCCAGCGGCACCGTCGCAGCCGCCGTCGCCATCGATCGCTCCGCCTCCCAAATCCTCTCAGTTGTTGATGGACTTGCCTCGCTAACCAACTCCCCTACGCTTCGCCCAGAAGAGAAACCGGGAAGCAGAGCGGAGACGCAATTGACTTGGGACTTGGGAGTCTCAGGGGGGAGGAGGAGGAGAGGGGAGAGCGTGCGCTCGGCTCGGGTTTTTCGGTTTTATCGGAGGAAAACGAACGCGCAGTGCGGTTATGATTTGACTTGATTTCTCTCGTCCCGTGTGTTCCATGCCTTTTTCTGTTGCGGGCCAGCACTGTTCTTTTAGCCGGCAGCGATGTTTTTTCTGTCGGTATTATCTAAGACGGCAATGGACGGTAACGACATATAAACTTAAGATATAACACCAAGATATAACAGTCTGGACCGTTTGGGTTCGGTTCGGTGTGAGATGGACACGGCCTCGCGCTGGCTGGATAGGTGGCGGAGTCACGTCGCGCGCGGCGGCGGCTGAGAAGCCGAGAGGAGGCCGGCCTGGACCGTCGGACCGTCCGATGCTGTCTGTCACTGGACGGCGGCGTTTGACGGAGTCAGGTGCACGTCAACGTTGTTTTCCCTGTGCTAGCGTGGCGGCGACGGCGCGGGACGAGGGTGCCAGCTTCGCTGACCGGTGGGCCAGATGCAGATGTAGTAGGTGGAGTGGGCTAGTATTCTTGGTAGACGAGGAGTTTCCCCGCGGAATCGGGGGGGTGGCGGAATTTGAGGGATCGGTGGAAAACTGGAAACGCCTTCGTGACGGTGCACAACAGGTGGGAGTTTTGATCACAGGTCGATATGGGCTGGTTCCGTGGTGCGCATTTAAAAAATCAGTAAGGCCGGCTTTTCCGGTGATGGGGATGCAGCGAGGCGACTGCACGCTTCGGACGTGTGTAATCGGATCTGCCGCCTTGTGCAACAGCCGCGTGAGGAGTTGATGGTTTGGTTTCTACTGCAGAGTGCTATTTTCAATACTACTGCCCTCAATCATATGTTGATCTTATTTTGGGTTCGGTTCTTTTTCACTTTTAGCTTCTTTTAATAATTATTATTTATTAGATTAATAAATCAAATTAAAAATCATAAAAATATGTACAATAATATAGACAACTGCTATATATAATATTCTCTATATCATCTATAGACAACACTAAAGACAACTCATACAATAAATTATCTTTTTTGCATGTCTCTATAGACAGCTTCTTTATGACATGATGTATCTTGTTTATCGTGTTATAGTCGACTGTTGTATAAGAGATGATCTAATTCTCTATATTCCTCTCTCTCTTTCATATCATTCGTGTCTTACGTGACAAGGTTTATAGACAGCTGATATCACATTATTATATATAATCTAAGTTATAGACTAAAAAAACAGATCCTTGGAATGGCTAACGACCAATTAGTGGGCTATTTTGCTTTTTTTGTAAAGCTCTTATGAATGAGATATTAAGTCCGCCATGATCGTTTTATTGAATGCTGTGAGAAGGTAGGTAAACTATATAGTCTAACTATAACTATAATAGAGATCCATTAAGATGAGAGGCAATTGTAGCCGACAACAAGCACTAAATGGAGCTTCTCTTTCGTGAAGATGAGAGGCAATTTTCAGGGGTGCTTGCTTAAGATAGTGAAGTGGAAAGTAGGCATAAGCTAAGATAGTCTAGGATTGCTAGTTTTTTCTAGTTTTTTTGGTACAATGGATGTATGGTGCCCACCCACAAACACCAACACAATACGGGTGCGCTTGTGTACAAATGTCTGAAATTGTGGTGGCTAGCAATGAATCTATGTCCTCGTATAATATGGGTATACGTTTTTCTATTGAGATGTACTTGTTTGTGCGTGTGCAGTGAAACCTAGACTTGCTATCCACTTGATATGAAATCCCAACCCTCTCACACTATGAGCGTGGCTTCATTAATCTAGAATTGACCCACATGCTAGCAAGTAGCAAATCTACAATCTTAAAAATAAAGGTAGTGAATCCATTGCATTTGCCATTTTGAAGTTTAGCAAGAATCCAACCTCGAGTACAGATGGAGTTTTGAGTCTATAATGCTTAGTTTTATTGTAGCCCTAAAAGCTGTGTTAGGCTGAAGTCCTATTTAGGCCCTGTTTGTTTCCACTTAAGATTATTATAATCTAGCTTATAGGTGGGGATTATATAAGCTAGCTTATAATAAGCTGGTGGGAAATAAGCTGTCAGGTGTTTGGCAGTCTGGATTATCAGAGTTATGGATTGTTGTATTCGAATGTTTAAAAACTACAATGCCCTGGGAGAGAGAGACGGGAGTTGGGGGTTGGATGAATGGCAAAGGTGGGTAATATTCCTAAAGTTTTATGGTCATTAAGATAAAAGGTGGATCTATAAGCTGAAATAAGCTCATTTTTTGAGCTTATTAGATTACAATAATCTGGGCTATTAGATTATAATAAGTTAGCTTATAATCTGGACTGTTTGTTTCCACTTATGATTTATAAGCTAGATTATAATAATCTTAAGTGGAAACAAACAGGGCCTTATCCATGTTTAGGAAAAAAGAGTTTTCTATGTGTCTATGAGTCTTACATAAAACATTATTTGCACATATAATATTATCGTTGTGTGATGTAACAAAAGAAAGAGAGTCCTTTTTAGAGCTAAAAGTAAGAGCTTCAAACCCAATTGGAGTTCGGTTGAACCCCAAATTGGATCGACAGCTTCAACCCAATGCATTCCTTATGTCACATTTTGCACCGAATGAATATTTTTTCTAATATCTTATACTTTGGATCCACATTTAAATTCCTGGCTCAGGCGTTTCTCCTAACGGATTTTAACAATAATTAGGACTTTGATCATTTTGGATTCTTTTTTGTGGACATTTTGGGTTGTTTCTAAAAAGCTGTGGCGAACTTGAAGAATTTTGCTCATGTAGCCAACCGGCAACCGCAACTAAATTTAAAAAAAATTAAAATTTCCCTTAGCCACAAGGTTAGGCCCTAATGAGCAGGGCGTCGCGTGCGGAGCCGTTGGATCACCCCATTCGCGTCGTGACCCCTCACGCAGCGTGCGTCGCGTCCAGAGTCGGATCTGTCTCGCCGAAACAGCAAGCGGCTAAGCGAGGCAGGACGAGGCGAGATAAACAGGGGCGGGCGAGTAAACCACCCTTGCTTCCCCTGCCTGCTTCCCTCGTCTCCGTTTGTCCCCAACCGAGCTCCCATCTCAGCTGCTCCGCGGCCCGGCCGAGCTGTCCATACCCACCCACTCCCCTCCCGCCGTGCCTTCTCTGTCGCGAGTCGCGACTCCTCGCCTGGAGCTCGTCGGTCTCTCCGCCCCGCGCCGGCGAGATGGAGCTGAAGCCCGGCATGTCGGCCCTCGTCACCGGAGGCGCCTCCGGCATCGGTAAGGGACGCCCCTTCTCTTCTCTCTGGGCGTCCAATTCACGAAATGTTCCGTCCTGGCGCGCCTTGCTGTTTTGTGTGTAAGGCGCGATCGCTACGGGTTTGGGAGGTGTTTAATTGCGGCTTGACTTGTGGGCTGGTTTGGTTTTATGCTTGTTTCGATCTGTTGGTGAGAGCTTGATGTGGGAACTGCAAAGGCTTGGGCTAATTATGCGGGTTAATTAGCACTTGAATAGGTGGGGATGGGCGCCTGCCTAGAAAGTAGAAAGCACCGGGTAACGGTTGCAGCATTATTGTGCTTGTGCAAATTTACGAGTGTGGGGGACATGTAGGGGGTGTTTGGTTGCCAGCCACACTTTGCCACAGGTTGCCACGTCTAAGGTTAGGCAAGTTTGACCAACTTGACAGCTGTTTGGTTGCAGCCACAGTTGTGGCAAGATTCCCTTCCAGCAAACTAGGTCCCACGCGTCAGTGACTCAAAAAAGTGTGGCAAGATTCCCTTAAACTTGTTAAGGTGTGGCAAAAAATTTGAGCACCTCAACTTAGGTAAGTGTGGCAATTTTTGTTGGCAAATAGTGGCAAAGTGTGGCTAGCAACCAAACAGCCCCGTAGTTGTACTGCTTATGTTCAATAGTGGATTAATGGTTGAGCAAGCCAGAGTGAAAAGTGAACTTTGAACATCACACCGACAACACTAACTTGTGTATGATTGTTGTGCCCGTACACAATACTAAGAAAGAGCCCAAGAGTATTGTTGGAGTATAAGATAGAGAGTAGCAGGCAATCTCCTTTTTGGGTATCCTTGCAAGGATTGTGGCCACGCTCGAACTGACAGGAGTCAACACTTGCACTTGTATAATTGTATTTTGTTTTGGTTCCTGGCAGTGATACTGTACCACAATGATCTACCAACCATCTGAACAGTTTCCAAATTACACCGGCATGTATAACAGTGCAGAGAGAAGATTTGCTAGTCAAAAGGAGACCATGTTCTTTTGTATTATCATTTCTTTGTTGGTTTAGATACAGTAATGTTAATGTGGTCTTTATGTTGTTTTTGCCCATCTATTGCTTTGGCTAGGTGAGCCAACTTGTATGCTTTCTACTCTTCTACAATGAATTAGCAGAACTCCCACTTCTTACTTTCTTAGTTATATAAAAAAGGAGAGCACAGTGTTTGCGTCCAACTGCAGGGTTGCTGGAAACAAACTAGAGTTTTCTGCTTGGTTTGGTACTACATAATTTGAAATTATGCAAGGATTTCCATGTGTAAGAAAAGTTAAGCATCGCGACTTGTCAAATAGGTATAATGACTCTTAGAAGAATTGTCCCGTATTAGGTAGAAAGAGTTTTATGTTTTTTTGACAAGTGTCAGGTGATGAGGTTGCAACTGCAAGTAGAGGAGTTAAGTAATATTAAACTGAACTAATCACCACATTTTTAAGCTGATAATATTTAGCTTTTAATAGTGAACAACTAGGCTTGATATCAATATGATATAATGTAGAACTAGAGTTTAATTTGAGTCTGAGATGCACTGAATTATCCCAGACAAATCCACTTTCATGTATTGCTGATTTTGTTGAAATAAATGCACTTTCAAGGATGAATTAGTTCCTTGTATTTTCCTATTATCTTATTAACCATTATGCAACCATTTGGTATACAGTTCCCCCTTTCAAATAGAAGTCTTGTACTGTTGTGGAGCTCATATAACTATAAAATGGCTAAAAGGCTGGTGCATGAAGTGGTTTGAATTTGATTAATTCAAAAATTATGATATTTAATTCTTTTCTCTTTTGATCTTTTGAACCAAGTGTGTGATATAGTGATATGCACACTAGCAACTAACATATGATGAGGATTTGTTGCAATTGAAGAGTGATACGCTCAACTGTGCAAGTAACTGGAGATCTTTCTCCATTATATAAAAAGAGATGCTTCATGGTGTGTTGATGCCGACCTTTTGTATGGTGAATGACTGAATATAAATAACTTCCTGTTGTTTGTTCAGTGCATTTGTAAAATTTGAGCAACCAAATGTATTGTGAAATGGTGACAGCTGTGACCCCTTTGTAATATTAAGTCAGCACTCATAAAGTTTGCTCCTAGGATAGGGTGCTGACAAGCATGAGTTCATTCTGTTAGCGATTTAATTTATTTTTCCAGGACAATGATTTTAGTAGATTGCTTTTAATGTATTGACTGACAATTCCTTTTTGTATTTTTCAAGGGAAAGCACTTTGCATCGCTCTTGCACAGAAGGGTCTATTTGTTACTGTTGTTGATTTCTCTGAAGAAAATGGAAGAGAAGTTGCTTCATTAGTTCAAAAGGAAAACAAAAGGTTTCATGGAGATCTTGGAGTTCCATCTGCCATATTCATTAAGTGTGATGTTACTAATGCAGGTAAGAGTTTTTTAATGGAAGCAGGTAAGGACAATTAATTTGATTGAGTACCTAATTTTTCAAACCACACATATAGCTACTTGTTGATGCCAAAAATTTTCAACGACAATGAACAGCACATCAGAACTCAAGTAATTGAATGTCAAATCTCATAAGACTGGCAAAGTATGATGGTCTTTTGAAAGCCAACTGTAACTTTAGCTATACATTGCCAGGAGTTACATTCTCAATAATGTATTATGTATGATTCATGACCATAACGTTATAGACATCATGCATTTTTGACATAACATATAATCTTTTGAGTTGTAAGTACTAGCGGAAAATCCGCTGAAGCAAACCTAGCAAACAGTATCCCTGCTGTGTTTCAGGAATGAATTTAGTATCTAGGATTTTAACACCTAATGCATTAGTATGGCTTTAACAGAAATGTATTTTTAAAGAAGCATCAATTTGCTTTAACAGGGCTTTATTCTTACTTTGTCGTGTCAGTGTAGCACCTCACATACCAATATGAGCAACTACTATAGAACGCCATCATCAAAGTAAAGAATAAAAGCAACAATAGAAATTGCAAATAATTAAAACTTTAAAAGTACTTTAATAGAGAATCAACGGAAGTTGAAATAAATGTTTGAAATATGGGACCGATTCACTTCTAACCAAATGAAGAATAAATGAAATAACAAATAGTGGCAAACCATGGTGCTAAAAACTCAAGTATTTCCACCCATGCATGATGCTATCACTTCATTGGCCTTTTACCTGAGAATGAAAAGAGTAAACATGAGATTTGAAAATCTTAGCAAGTATCTAACAACGATCGTAAGACGGTGATTAAATGATAAGTAATGTAAGTAAGTAATTGACACAGGTTAAATGCAATGAAACTAGATTATTAGAAACACTGATACCGATTAGAGGTAGAGGTAACAGGAACCGTGGAAATAAGGATATTTGTTATATAACAATTTATGTCCATGGCACTGGCAATCGCTTGCCACATACCCGATTATACGATAGTCAGGCACAACATTGCCTTTGACTGTATAACCGCAGACGCGGTATAATATCCTAAGTAACGAGATAACAGGAATGGTGGAATTAAAGATAATTGTTATTTAGTAAGTTATATTAATGACACTAACAATTACTCCCATATACCCGGTTATACGAGAATAGTCAGACACAACACTGTCCTTGACTGTATAACCACAGACGGGGTATAATATCCTGAGTAACGAGAGTGTACGGTCCCCCGTACGTTACCAGGTGGGTGAAAATATTCTATATATGTGGATAACCCCAGACCAGGTAACTGTTATATTGTTAACCGGTTATATGGGGTAAAATTAAAGGAAACTAAGAGAAGGCTAAGATAAAGTGAAATGATTCGCTAAATGTTTGCAATCTAGATCCTCTCTCTTTACACACAAAGTGCAACACATGCACAATTGAGTGGAGAGTCTCACTCTAGCTTAAAGGAATAGAAATGGGTCAAACAACTTCATCTCCAACCGGTCACAAGGGGTATTTATACTCCACATAAGAAAACTAGCCGTTGAAGCCAAATCCCTGAAAAATCAGGGCGAGCGAAAGCACCGTAGTGCAATGGCCGGTACTTTCGCACCTGTTCTGACACAACAGTAACGGCTATTTCAGAGCTTCTGAACTAGCCGTTGGAAGTCGGCACGGAACTACCGCTGTTGAAATACTGGTAGTTTTGATATTCGGAAGTTCCGCTCCACACATGCAAAACTACCGATTTTGTGGGGAAGAGAAGACCTTCAGACAGGTGTCTCTCTGGAAAAAACGTTCCGCAAGAAAATCTGGAGCTCCCGAAGTCCGGTAGTACCGCGCAACGCACGCCGGTACTTTCGCCCTCCGGTAGTACCGCTCACACAGAGCCGGTACTTCCGGCGGCTGGATGAGCCACTCAAACAGAGCCGATCAGACCACTCGCATCCGGTAGTACCGCGCAACACATGCCAGTACTTCCGATGTCCGGTAGTACCGCTCACACAGAGCCGTACTTTCAACCTCCGGTAGTACCGCTACACACACAACGGTAGTTCTGATTTTTCTGACAGGTGCAGATATTTCAACAGATTTTGCAAAACACATTTGCAAACTATAGTATCATGCACACAAGGATCAAATATGATTCTCAATAAGTTGTAAAACACATTTGCACACTTTTGAAATCATAACACAAAGAATAGGTACATGGACTCCTCACATTTTCAAAACACATTCGCAAATCTAAGTCACATGCTACAAGAATTATATATGAGTTTCAACTATTTGCAAAGTATATTTGCAAACAGAAGCCTCATACAACAAAGAGTACAAAACATGGACTTCAAATACTTGCAAAACACATTTGCTATGTATAGTCCCATGTTACAAGGATTTCATATATGAGCTTTAACTATTTGTAAAACAAATTCGCAAATATAAGCATCATGCTAAGAGAGCTAGAGCAAGTGAGATTGAGCTATCAGCACATGATGAGACTTAAATTACTAGACACGACCCCTCTTAATAGTACGGCAAGCTATATTAGCAATCCGGTCTTCCAACCAAAACCAAGACCGATAAAAGATTAGGAACACATGTTTAGCCCTTACTAGTCATATCTTTGCCTATGGTTATTGTCTTGATATGCATCAATTCATGATACATTATTTTCTTCAACTCCATCAACACATGATGACCTCCATTTAACTTGATAATCTTTAATACATGAAGTCATCCTTATTTATGGAACCTAACCTATTCATCCAACTCATGAAAAATGTTAGTCCACAAAACAATTGCCATCAATTACCAAACTTCACCATTAACTCATAATGGAGGGGCTAGATTCTACAATCTTTTTTTTGGTAATTCATGACAATCTCAATAAACAATGTGATAAAGATTGATTTTTGAGTGTATAATATGTACACAATAATTGTATACTCTAAGATAAGCTTTTAAAGAAAAGCTTAGTTATCCGGTTGTCATTAATTATCCAACCATTAACATATAATGAAGAAGCTAAATGACAACCCGATTGAGTATATATAAACTACACAAGCTATATATACTCAAACGGTGTGTTTCAAAGTAAAGATTTTAAATATGTGTATTAAAGAAAATATCGATCAATATTTATGAAACCTCAAAATATAGAGTAAACTCTCCCTAAATGTGTGCATACAAGTATGTGTAGTGAAGACATATGCACATATTCATTTTGGACTATTTGTGAAATTCAATCTATATTTTGGATCCAAGGAATGCATTAATATATGGAAGTGTGATTTCGAATATATTCCTCTTTGATTTCACTTTTTCATCCAAATAAGACTGAGCAATAATATGCTTACACAAACATATTAGTCTCACATATAGATTTGTCATTTAATCATATATTTGGATGTGAGAAATTTAATAGGATTACAAGAAAGATATCAAACGCATGCCTCAATGATTTCACCTTTTCATCCAAATGAGACTATGTAATATGATGATAACAAGGTTAATATCACAAATGCATTTGTCATTATCATCAAAACCAACTTAATTGTATTTGTCATTATCACCAAAACTAACTTAATGGAGCTTGATCTTTCAATTAGCTCCCGATATATGGTGATGTAAAATAATAACATAGCGATAACGGTCTAGGAATTACTCTATAAGGGTATTATAACATAGCTCACACAAGGATTGACAACCATTCAAGTTTTATTACGTGATAAGTGATTATTTTTAGATTAATAGGTATTATATATAAACCTGACATGGCTTACATACAATAACATACAAGCTGTGGATCATGATATCAGTAAAAATAAAGCATAGCAACCCTAATACTAAAAGAGTGCTACTGGTTTAAATCTAAATTGAAACATGTTCATATGCTACCCCCATTAATGATTTAAGTATTAATTCTAAAACACTAATTAAAAGCATGAACTCTAGAACATTATTAACTAAGTATTCTAATAAATCTAAAAACACGTGAAACAAGATAACCTAAAACATCATTGTATGAATACAATATTAGAAGTCTATAACCAGACAAGCATTTGTAATATGATAATAACCAGGCAAACATGAGTGATATGATAATAACCATGTAACTTTACTGATTTGATATTAGCCAGGTAATTTTAATGATTTGATAATTGTACTCAAGGCAAGGTGACAAGTAATATGGAAGCACATGGTATGCGAAATGGAAAGGTCACGACCGCGAGGTATTTGCCTTGAGCACGCTCGGTGGACTTGCTACTCGAAGGGTCAAAGGTGCGCAATTGCCCGAACGCTCCCTCGGAGGCTGTGTGCGAACCTACAGGGGGGAATAGAGACGGATCAGATCAACGCTAAGATAAACTTGTGGAAAGACGGACAGAAATACAATTGGCCGGAAGAATTTGTGTTCGCTAAGCCTTCATCGTGTGAATCACCATTCGGCTGTGCGATTTGCCGTTCGGCCGTGCGAACCATGCCACCTGCACGATCCCACAAAAATATCGTGCGAAACGTGATTTGGCCGTGGCTCTCGGCCAACCGAATCCCACGGTCGTGGAATCGGTTCCAGCCACTCCAGCCACCGTCGGCTGTTGGCCATGGCGCCTCAATACCGCCGCCATCCAGCTGTGCCTGCCCTGATCAGCCGTGCCATCAGGACCGCGCCACCTTGGCCTATTCTCCGCCAGTTGGCCGTTGCCTGGCCTGCCGCTACCACAGTCGCCGCACTGCCTCTAGCCATGCGCGCTGCACCATGTCGCCTGCAGACGCCTCCGGCTGCATGACATTCACCGTCCTGCGCCGCCACTCGGCCAAACGACGCCCGCCGGCCTGCACCGTCACTTGGCCACACGACGCTTGCTGGCCTTCACCGCCACTCAGCTGCTGCCGCATCCAATCCGCAGGCCGCTGTGCCCACGCGCCTCTCGGCCACACCCGGCCTGCACCGCCAGGTCGCTGAGCCGCGCCCGCGCACCGCCTGCCTCCGGCGCCACCACTGTTGTCGCTGGCCGCCGGCCCAGGGGGAGAGAGAGATAGACGGAAGAGAGAGGTGGGTGCGAGAGACTCCGGCTTGCACACGAAGGAAACCACCAGCCCCACCTTAATAAGGCTCTCAAGCCCAGATTAGGGGGTCATTAATTGATTTAGTTACTAATTAAGAGATTGCTGATTTTGGATAGTTGAGATACCCCCTATTTTCGGGGTGCTACAGTCAGAGCATCAAACTCCTTTTTTCTAAAACCTCTTTTGTCTGGAACTCAGGACATTTTCTTGTGCAGGTGTACTATTGTGATTTATGTTGTCATTGGATATGCGGATTACTTGTATTATAGTTTCAAGTTTCAACTATTAACTGAAAGCACAATTTTGCTTGCACTTCAGGGTGGCCATGATTTAAAGTTACGCTGATTTGATATGTAGATGGTCTTGCTGCGGCTTTTGGGAAGCATGCAGACACATATGGTGGACTGGATCTCTGCGTCAATTGTGCTGGAATTGCCAACAATACATTAGTTTATGATGATAGATCTGACGGAACTAGAACATGGAGGCATGCCGTAGATGTGAACCTTGTTGCTGTTATTGATGGTACTCGCATTGCAGTAAGTCTATCTTTAACTCTTGGAATATAATTACCAAGTTGTTTTGTTCAGTAAATCAACTGTTGATTTGTAATAACACTGAGTGCTGCTGCTGTATGCCCTTTATTATATTTATACATATTAAAATATGATTAGGAAATTCACATACACTTTCATTGTCTGTTGACCCAGTTGTTTAAGAGAAAAAAGGTATTGGATTTCCCTTTCTTTGTTTTTATTAATCATTATTCGAGGAAGTTAAGAGGTGATAGGTTTTTGTCATAATATAACTTGTCCTTATGGTTTGCTTGAGAGCAAGAAGTAGGATAGCATTTTGGATCAATGGCAATTGACGAATCATACTCGCATTATTGGAGTTTGAATTCTTTATTTGTGCACTAATTCAATATATAATATATATTGTACATGTTATTTATATCTACTTCATGCAAATGCCATATGATGCCACTTACGGTTGGATTTATTCACCAGAGTCAAATAATGCGATCCCGGAAGAAGCCTGGTGTCATAATAAATATTGGTTCAGCTGCAGGCCTTTATCCTATGAACTTCGATCCCATATATAGTGGGACAAAAGGTGCATATACTAATTCCATATACTGTTCAATTCTTGTTCTTTTTCTTCTTGTCGGGCAGCAGATCGCAGCTGTAATACAAGGCTAATATTGATTTAAGGAATATAATATGCACGCTAATTATTTGTTTACATGGTTTAAGATACTATGCAATCACAACTTGTACATGAGTGTACATTTTGGTCATGTAAAATACCAAATGCTATAGTTAGCTATTTTTCCAGTATCAACCCTATATTCCTTCTGTGTGTTGTATGTATGTTTGAAGCATGTGCACACTGTGATCTCAAACTTCATTTTTGGCAGCTGGTGTGGTAATGTTTACAAGATCACTTGCTCCATTGAAACACCAGGGTGTTCGTGTCAACGTGCTCTGCCCTGAGGTATTAAGATATTGCATGACTGGAGGCAAATATTTATTATTTTTATATCATACGTTGACTTGCATTTGTTGTAGTAGTTAAGATTGTGTGAAACTGTGCATATATTCTTTGTCCTAAACTTGTGAGAATTTGCTGATAGGTCTTTTAGTCTGTCAGAAGACATTAACTTGACAATGATACAGTAGAGCACACTATTTTCGATTACATAAATTCATATCAACAGGAAATTTACTATATTGACCAGATAGTGTGACTTGTCACTATCTCGATTCTCAAGGACCAGGGGCAGATGTCTTTAAGGGCTAAAATCTTATATAATTCTCTTTTTTTCCTACTTGAGGTAAACTTGTCACTAAAATCTTATATAATTCTCTTTTTTTTCCTAATTGAGGTAAACTGGTATGGACATGTAGTTGAGCTAAATTCTAAAATCAAGTAAGTAGGCTGATAATTCCATTTGAGAAAGTTTGCGCATATCAGGCAAGAGCTGATACCCAGAATTTGTAGCAATTTGTAGGCCTTGGAGTATAATTTAGAATCTCCCAAGTCACAACACAAAGGCAATGATGATATTTATTAGTGTTATTTATCTTGACCTATGTAATGGATTTATGTATGCAGTTTGTTCAAACTAATATGGGAGAGCAAGTAAATCACAAAATAGTATCTGCAACTGGTGGATATTTGAAGATGGAGGATGTTGTTAATGGTACATTATTTCTCACCTTTTTAAGCTGTACTTAATTATGCTGTCGACTTGCAGTTTTTTGCCATAGTTTGTGTCCCACAATTACTATAGGTCACGGTCTTTGATGAATTGTTCTAATGTTTAGTTGAGATGGGATGCTTTAAATAATGAAATTGAATACAGAGATTTGTGCACATGTTTTCGTGTAAAGCATATTAGTCCATTATTATAAATTGAATAAAGTACATGGCATAACTTGCATGAATATGTCACTTGGGTCTCCATGCTTGAGAACTGTACGTTTTGGTCCTTCAACTTGTATGAGCGAGTGACGGCAACTCTGTTCATATATCAATCGTTGACTACATGAGCAACCTTGTGTGGCTGGCAGAGATGGTTGACATGGCAGTATAACTTATCACATCCTGTTTTTGGTGGGAATATCACCTGCCAAAGAGTCTGCAAGTTTGCATTGCAATCCTTTACGTTTATAAAATATACAAATCAATGAAACCTAAACATATATTTCATCTCTACTCTGTTCACATATCAATCGTTGACTGCATGAGCAACTGAATGTGCGAATGGAATTTCAGTGACAAGAGATCACAGATATGGGGTAGGTTTTACTGGTTTGCAAATAACAAAAGGCTAAAGGGCTGAACTATAAAATTGCATATATGATATATCTTTTCTTGGAATGGGTCAACGTGTCCATGTCACCTGTTCCTGCCATGCGGGTATGGTTTTGATCCGCCTTGACTTCCTTATACGTGTTTAGGGACCTAAAAGTGCAGATCTCAACCTCAGGGGGCAGGTGACACCGTGACACACCTATGCAAGTTTAGGTATCTAGTATCTACTGTGATATCTAGGGACCTAACAACATATATCTCTTGCATATGAATTTTTCTCTTTCTCTTTTAATGTTATCTGAAAACCCCCTTTTATTTGGATTAGGTGCATTTGAACTTATAAAAGATGAGAGCAAGGCTGGTGCTTGCCTTTGGATAACTAAACGAAGAGGGATGGAATACTGGCCAACACCAGAGGAACGAAGAAAGTATCTGTTGAATCCCACCAAGTCAAAAAGAACATTAACAAAAGATATATTTCCTAGCGTCCAAACACCTGAATTCTTTGAGAAGATGTAAGTAGTCCTGCTACGTTATATTTATATATTTCTAAGTTCTTGTGGAACATTCTTAAGTAAACAACAACTGCTGTCCAGTACTTTTTTAGGTTTGTCTTGTTTGAATCCTTCCCTAACATGGTTAAAGTCACTGATTCAATCCCTTAAACAGAAAGCAAACAACTTTTGGGCACATGTTTTTCATATTGCTGCATCATTTGCTAACAGAAAAGATGTGTCTGTATTGTATACCCCAGCTGACACACTTATCATCCCTATTTAGAAAATTATTTTGATCATCATGTTCTGCATCTAAGAAATCAAGATCTTGCTATTTTCATGCAGGGGTTGTGAGTTCGAGTCAAAGCTCAGATATTCTAATTTCTTTTCTCTTTTTTCTTGGGCACTTGACATTTGCTAGTAGAATACCTGACCAAATAGCCCAGCTTTGACTCTACTGTTACTTCCTTTTGTTATATGGAGGGTCCATGCTTTCTTGAAAGATTGGTATAAGTGCAAAATAACCTCGATTTTTTGTCTTAAAACATTCTCTCCAGGCTTGCAGTAATAAAATTTTGTAAAGAGAAACTGTACTCTGTTATGTGCAACAATGGATAACTGTGCAAAAACGACCTGGATGGCTGGATTACGCTACATTGATTTCCATGAAATGCTGTTTCTAATAGATGACATGAATGCCAATTTCTGAAATCTATGTTATGTATCCCCTGTAATGGCTCAATATGATATGGTTATGGTGTCAGAGGCAGCACAACAAAAGTGTCCAAAAGTTAGTTTATAATTTATACTATATTGCCTGTCACTTATCATGTTTCACACACTGTAAGTTTTGTGGGGATATTCAAAATTGCACTTATTTTATTAATGATCGTCTCTTGATGATGATTTTGTAGAGTTGTTCACACACTCAGCCACAATTTCCGCAATGCTACAAGACTTGATCGTGTGCGATTGAGATTGCCCATTGAACCACATAGTGCTCTAGTTAAAATAATATACGCTGGTGTAAATGCTAGTGATGTAAGTCCTTGGATTTGTTTTTCCAGTTTCTTTTCTTTCATTTCCTATTGATTAACCTTTGGAAGATTTTAATGGTACTTTGCAGGTCAACTTCAGCTCTGGACGTTATTTCAGTGGTGACACTAGAGAAACTGCTGCACGCCTTCCATTTGATGCTGGTTTTGAGGTGATCAGTGTTCACAAGTTCTTGTTCATATCATGCTCAATGTAGGTTAATGTTTTTTTTTGTTAGAGTAGGCTTATCTCTTTTGTATTTAGTTCTATGTGTAGGATTATTTTTGCATATAGTCCCTTGTATTCTTTATATATCTTGCTCATTGGGCTACGTGAATATACATACAATATTCATAATATTGTATCAGAGCTAGGGCACTAAACTCACAGCAGCGGGGCTATCAGTTTTGTTGTTGCCATCCCACATGGTGCAAAAATGGTAATCATGTCCATAACTCTTTGTGATCAATTGCAACATAGCATAAATTATGGTTGGTATGTTAAGAAAAACAAAGAACTCTGTGGCACGCCACATACTTACATCAAAATCTGTTTGCATTTCTTATGTTTAATGTGCTGTTGCTGCATAGGCATTACGATACTTAATTGAATTGCTGCCTGGTAACTCAAAATTTTTGCATCTCGTTGTTTTTTGTTTGCCTCATTTGCATTCTGCATAATTGCAGCATGCGAAATTAGACTGTTATTATATTCTATGCAACAATTGGGCTAGTTTTGATCCCCCTTAATTTTCATTACCTTTTTCTAATGAAGATTTTAATATATGCAGGCTGTGGGAATTGTTGCTTCTGTTGGAGATTCAGTGAACCATATTAAAGTTGGCACTCCTGTGGCCCTTATGACTTTTGGGAGCTATGCTGAATTTACGCTGGTATAGCTGTGTCCTTTTATTACACACCAAGTTACCAACTAACAAGTGTCCTCCTTTGAATGAAATCATGTCCAGCCTTTTGAGTTTTGAATATTGTTACCTCTGTCTGTCAGTTACAATTTTTTTCTTTACATCTTTCTGATGAAAGGTTCCAGCCAAACATCTTCTTCCAGTGCCAAGACCAGACCCAGAGGTCGTCGCTATGTTAACATCAGGATTGACTGCTTCAATTGCTCTTGAAAAGGTTATTTTGATATACAGTTCTTTTGTTTTCTTTGTCATATACAATGTGGTTTTGACCTCATATTTGGTCCGCCAAACTTTAAGTTCAGTGTTGGAATATAACTTCCTTCCTGGTCTGATATGGGGTTGACTTCTGCCTTCAGGCAGGCCAAATGACATCTGGGCAAGTTGTTTTAGTTACAGCAGCTGCTGGTGGAACAGGACAATTTGCTGTTCAGGTCAGCTGATTCCATATTGATACTATTACTATGCCTTTCTTTTTGTTAGATGTATTGCTCAATTGCTCATCTACCTCTATAGTTTATATCTAGGAGGTATAAATGTAATGCTTGAAATTTCCTTTTGAAACTTGCACAAGATAACTATTTAATGTAAGTTGGAACATGTATAGTTTTGTCTATGACAGTTGACTAGCGTTTGGGCCCTGTTGTGGCCCCTTACATGTATTTTTTGATGCATTGAATATGGTATTTTAAGGGCAAGGGTAAAGTTATCATCTTTGGTCCTCTTTTTTTGGTTATATGTTATTCTGTTTTGTAAAGCAACTTTTATTGATTTTTAACACTGAACCATATCCTTATGTTCTGAATGTTTTCTTATCACTTCATCAGCTCGCAAAACTAGCAGGCAACAAGGTTGTTGCCACATGTGGTGGCGAAAGTAAAGCTGCACTTCTGGCTTCCTTAGGAGTTGATCGTGTTATCAACTACCAAAATGAAAGGATCAAAGATGTGTGTTTTCTTCCAACCTTACTTTTCACACTTCTGCTGCTTGTAATGCAATTTTGCTATATTGTGTGGTTTGTGTGTTATGTGTTTAAGCTTGGTACAAGGTTCCAAAACCCAGTACCGGCCTAAATCCCGGCGGGGGGCCGGTATCGGTTCCTGGCCGGTAACCGGAAAAACCGGAAAAAACCCGGTCAAATTTCAAGTTTTGAAATTTGAATTTGAAACCGGTAACCGGAAAAACCGGGCGGTTACCGCCCAAAAAAACGGAGAAAACGCTAAAAAACCGCTAAAAAAAGGGAAATACAAGGAAAAGTTGAATTAGGGATGTTTCGAAGCATATTTAACACATACAATAGGTAATCTAGTACAAAAAAGGTTTAAACCAACCTAGGAGGTGCATTACGCAGTCACAAAAGACTTCGAAAAAACCCAACCGGTTTTTAATTTCCCGGTACCCACCGGGAAATCCGGTTACCGGCGGTTACCGGCCGGTAACTGCCGGTTTTCAGAACCCTGGCTTGATAGCATAGCATCTCCTTTACTTATTTCATATGTTGACACAAATGTGCACAAGTAATGTAACCCACATTCGTATATCCTTTCACGTGCCATGGATAATCCATAATGTTTGTTGGGAATGCTTGCATTACGTTTATGTTGTAATGTCTCTGTAGAGAATGCTTATACTTACTAATAGTGTTGCTGAAATTATCAGTTTGAACTTTCAAGCGACTGTAATTAATTTACATTGATCCCTTATTTGGTCTTCTCAATGAGTTTAGTAATTAATACTGTTTAAGTGTTTGATTCCAGGTTCTGAAAAAAGAGTTCCCAAGAGGTGTAGATATCATATATGAATCTGTAGGAGGGGAAATGTTTGACTTGTGCTTGAATGCACTTGCAGTCCATGGACGTCTCATTGTAATTGGTATGATCTCTCAGGTAATGTTGACAGCTTTTGAAACTCATTTTTTTAATCATTATACACTGAATACTGAAAAATTTAGTAACTACAGGACCATGAACGAATTATCCTAGGGGGAATATGGAAACTTTTGTTCTGTGCTTCACCAAAAAGAAAATTTCAGAGTTTTAAAACAAATGAGGAGCTGATCTGCACAGGTCATTAGTCATTAGTAACCACAGTTACTTTATGCTTCATGCAATTTTCATTTGGTAGAGAGAAGAAGCACCTCTATGGGATAGTCTGAAGTGTCATTGATAATTGTTAATACAGAATCTGGCCATTATGCATCTGCATTTTTAGTTGGAGACTTGGAGTGTACCTTGGAAAGATCTTTGATCTACTATGGTTCTGTAATGTTAGGATAGTGCATGGACGTCCATGTACATGCGGAGTTGCGTTTCCCTGGTTATCATCCTGTTTTCCCTGTAGTTGTTTCTAATAAGATGTCATAGCTTACACCTGTATTTGGTACCTACTGGTTGTGAGCAATCTTTGATGTTTTCAGTATCAAGGAGAGAATGGATGGAAGCCTAAGAATTACACTGGATTATGTGAGAAGATTCTTGCTAAAAGTCAAACTGTGGTATGTGTTGCAGCAGAACAGCTGAACTTCTTTGTTGGCATGTACTGCATTTTTATACAATGTTCTTTTCATAAATTGGCCAGGAAACAATGCATATGTATTGGCTCTATGATAACCCAAGCTTGGGATCAACTTTCTTTCTTCTTTTTTTTCTGTTCCACAGATCCACATAATCAAGTAAATTTTAGCTGTTGGATCTGATTAGGAAGAAATAACGGCCATCTATGTTTGAACTTTTTCTGTGCCATATGGTTAGTATGTACCTCAAGAGTGTACCCGCAGCAATGCGTCGGGCATCCAGCTAGTTCTTACTATAGTATTAAAACTGATGTTCATTTTGCCCATTGAACAGATAAGTGCCAACATGGTTTGAGTTCATTTTTTAGTAGTATGTATGAAATTTAAGAGTACCATAGCAAATAGCAATAATAGGCAAGCAACAACCTTTAGCTAGGAATGGAATCTTTCTTTTTATATCTAGGTTTAGAATTACAATTTTTAATAACAGATATCAAACTTTTCAGTAGCTATAAACCACTTGCTCAAAAGTTATATGCATACTAAATAAACTGTATGGGACAGCCGTTAAGCCATATAGATAGATGTTTGATCCAATAGAATTCTTTTGTAGTGTACTTCTTAAAACCATGAGCTCTTTCCTATCCAATTTCAGGCTGGATTTTTCCTGATTCAATACGCTCATCTGTGGCAAGATCATCTTGATAAACTTTTTGAGCTGTATGCCTCTGGAAAGCTAAAGGTATGCTTCATAATGTGTGTTTGTTTGTTTGGTACTGTGTGACAATAGTCGAAAAAATGGCAGTACCTGTATTTGGTTAACAAAGCAGAAATTCTTACCAATTCTTGCTACTGTTCATATATCCTCACATAAGAAACATTGCTCCATGTTATGAACCTTAGTTCATAACGGGTAAACACTACCAAGAAGATGGCCGGATGGCGTCGGCGTAGGGAGAGAGGAGAGACTAGGAAGACTTTGTTATTACTCTGCTTGATTACAATTGCATGTGGTAGCCCTCTTATATAGACGGCTCCCCCTAACAGATGGAATCTAATTCCAATCATATCTCTAACAGATATAGTAACTAATATCATATCTCTAATTATATCTCTAACACAATGAAACTAATCTCTAACTCAAATAGAAACCAATCTCTAATTCATAATAATAACCCGGCTGGGCCCAAGGCCCACGCCTATAACACTACACCCCTCCCGGACATGCAGCTCGTCCTCGAGCTGCTAGACGGCGGCCAATGGAAGACCTTCGACGCCGACGTAGAAGACGAACGGTGGCACGATGCTGCAGCGGATGGAGACGGGCGGCCAGATCCACGCGGAACAAGGCTAGACGAAGTGTAACGCCTTCGGGAATATAATGCCTGCGAAATAAGTTTTTTTATTGTTTTTTTAAATTATTTATTATTTATTATCTATTATTTATATTTATTTTTATGTTTTTTTTGTGGCCTTACTAACCGGTCGGTTTAAAACCGACCGACACCCCCACGACCGCATCGGTCGGACGTTGCGACCGAGCGAGCGCGCGGCGGCGCGTTCGGACGACGGTAGCGGCGGTTCCGGCGGCGGTTATGCGGCGAAGAGCGGCGGCTGAGCGGACAGCCGGCGGCGACGGCTAGAGATGGCCCGAGCGGTGGCGGCGCGGGGCAAGGAGCCTCGGCGGCGTCGCGATCGAGGTCGGCGACGGCCGTGGATCCGGCAGCCGAGCAAAGAAAGCGAACGCGCGGCTGCGGAGCGGCGACGATGCGGCGGAGTCGGCTCGGGTGGAGGCGCATCTGCAGCGGCGGCGGTTGGCGTCTCGAGCACGGAATCGGCGACAAAGGAGCGGCCTCGCGAGCAATGGCTGCGGCGATGGCAAAGCGGCGACGACGGCTCGGATCCGAGGCTGCGCGCGGCAGCGACGCGCGGATCTGAGCGCGGTGGCCGCGCGCGCGGCGCGAGCGGCTACCGGAGCTGCAGCGGCGGCGCTTGCATGTATCCGGCGGCGATGGCGCCCGCGACGAGCGGCAACTCGGCGGCGACTGCGTGGATGCGACCGGCGTAGCGGCTGCGACGCGGCTGGAAGTGCCCCGGGCGACTGCGACGCGGACGGCCTGGTGGTGGCTGTCGTTGGAGAGCGACGGGCGACACGGGTAGAAGTGAACAGCATTGGCTCCCAGGTGCAGGGGCTTGGTGGCGGCCGGCGTCGGATCTGCTGAAGTGTTGGCGATTGGCGTGGAGGTGGCGGCGGCAGATGGAGTTGTAAGTAACCCGGGTACAGAGAAAGAGGAAACTCTCGCCGACAAAATCTGCAAGCTGGGAGTTCATCTCGGCATACTGCTGCACGATCCCAGCCATCTGCTCTTGAATTGCTTTAAACATTGCTCTCACGGAACTGGCCTCCTTGCCGGAAACCATGGTAGCAGAAGTCGTGGGAAGGGATCGACTGCTCTGATACCAAGTTGTTATGAATCTTAGTTCATAACGGGTAAACACCACCAAGAAGATGACCGGATGGCGTCGACGTAGGGAGAGAGGAGAGACTATAGACTAGGAAGACTTTGTTATTACTCTGCTTGATTACAATTGCATGTGGTAGCCCTCTTATATAGACGGCTCCCCCTAACAGATGGAATCTAATCCCAATCATATCTCTAACAGATATAGTAACTAATATCATATCTCTAATTATATCTCTAACACAAGGAAACTAATCTCTAGCTCAAATAGAAACCAATCTCTAATTCCTAATAATAACCCGGCTGGGCCAAGGCCACGCCTATAACACTCCATAATAGTATTTTCAAACAATGGAAAAAACACAGAGCTCCCCAATTCACCTGTTTTTACCGAAACTGGCTCCTTTCCAACTGAATTAATACTTGAGGTTAGATTTTGGACTCCAGTGCTCTACCTAGCTGGGAACTAGTACTAACCTCGGTTGTTCTCTAATGTGGGATTGATTATGAACCGAGCTATGTTTTACTTATATACATTCTTGTAAACACTAATCTGTTCGTATCACAATGAACAAACTAAGCTCTCTACATAATAATTAGCAAAGAAATATCAAGTTTCTTGTGCACACCAACTTTGTTGTCATTGCACTCCTGCCTTTGCTATCTAGCTTCTTCCCATTTCCTTGTTATTTATCTTATTCTATTTTTCGCACTAAAAATTTGATACTGTATTCTACATTTTTCGTGTCTTAGTTTCCAATTTAGCTTCTTCCCATTAGTTTGTCTCAGTATGGGGTTGCTATTCTGTCATCATAAAATAATATTAAATATCTATGCTTTTTTTTTTTTCTAACTTAGCTTTGTATGGCACACCACATACAAACAGGTTTCCCTTGACCCCAAGAAATTCTTGGGTGTTGCTTCAGCGGCAGATGCGGTAGAATATCTTCATTCTGGCAAGAGTGTTGGCAAGGTACCACCGTCTACATAACAACGGCCTAGCCTGTTTCTTGTCTACTGGAATGCAACTTACAGTTTTTCATGTGGAACCTTTTCAGGTAGTTGTCTGCATTGACCCAGCTTACAGTCAGACCCTTGCTAAACTATAATCTGTACTTCGTAGACATATGAGGTGCATCATCTTTCATCATCTCAAAGTACGACGCAGAAAATGCAAATGTAATCTATGATAAATGCGGAGGTTATAGGTACACATACAGCGTTGAGATTCTTCCTCGGTTTCCTTGTCCGGCTGCGTGACTCAAACAAACGATCATATTTCCCCAGCGGCGAGAAACTGAGTAAATGCATAAGTTGGTGTGTAGCTCAGTTGTCTGATTAGTTTCCAAGAGGCACTAGTATACGAAAGGGCAAAAATTGATATGGAAATGGAATAAAGTTCTAATCCCGGCGATTAGTATCCTATTTGAATAAAGTACTCAGTTCAATGGTGTATTATCGTTACATTTTCAGTGCAAAACTTGTCTTGAATGAAAGAAATTCCGTGTAAAACTATGAATTTCAGGGGTACTTTCTTTGCCATGACGGAGAAAGAAAACAACAAAACCTTTAGAACCGATGGTAGATGAGAGCTGATGTTCATAGGGGGGGCTCCTGTATTTTTGGGGTTCATTTTGGGATCAGTTAAGTACTCATAAGCAAGTGCTTGCATTGGAGAATTAAATTCCTATTTAGCAGAAATCTAAGCACCGGAGATAATGATAGTCGCTTGGTAGTGAAGCACTGCGCCGATGCGCCATTCTGCCCGCCGCCGTGGCAAAGAGCGTGGGTGATCGTGCCCATTTTTTGGGGTGTTTTTTTCCTGTGGTCAATGACTTTTAGTTATGACTTATTAGTCTAATAAATAATAAATATTAAAAGAAATTAACATAAAAAATTAGCGGAAAAAGTGAACAGAATGTAGTAAATAAGTAGTAGCCTCTTCAACCTCAACATACCCAAACAGTGCTCATACGCATGAGGGGAAACACTGCTATATCTTTTGAGACAATACAAAGTAATACGAAAAAAGCAAAAAAAAAATCCAAAATTTAGAAGCAAAAAAGCTGAAGCCATTTGGAACGGGCCTAAAAAAGAAGTACAACTTTTCGAGAAGGTTTCTAGAATCTTTTGGATAGGCAGAGAGCAACGCGGACACCACCAAGAGGGAGAGCTGGAGAAGGAGGTGTAGGAGGGGTCACCAATGACACGCTCCCTTGCTCTGGCGAGGAGCAGTGGGACATGCTCGCCCTTGCGGTTGCGGGTGACCTCCCCGCACAAGTTCAGTATGCTCAGAATTTGAATAATCTCGCCGAACAAATCAAACGGAAGAGAGTGAGACATGGCGAGATAAGCGCGCCGGGGGGGGGGGGGGGGTAATCCGCCTCTCCGTGCCAGGCTGCCTCCCTCTGCAGCTCCAGCGGCCAGCCGGTGGCATATGTGGATGCTTCGGTGGCCATGCATGCAAGAACGCTTGATTGATCTCAATAACATCCTTAAACTTGTGCTTGCTTGGCAGATTTGCGGTTCAGACTTCAGAGGACTAGAAGCACTTGGCTAGAAGTCTAGAACTAGTACCCAGCAATTGTAGCAAAAAGATGTCTTGAGATTTGTATTTTTGCTTGTTGATCTCTTTTTTTTATACTACCAATGTTTGCTTGGCAGATTCATTTTTGTACTGCCGAATAGTTGCACCGGATTATGGCAAAGCATTAGTGCAAAGGCAACTTATTCACCCAGTTTAATTAGTTGTCTAAGTAATCATTTTGCACTTTTCCTTTTATCTTTTTCTACCGATTCTTACCGGACAAACGAAGCATTTCGTTTTCAGAATCGCATTCTCACCGCACACGATCCGTCTATGAGGAATAAAAAAAACTTTGCCCATCTTGATCTTTGATTCCCCATGCTCCTGAAAGCTACATGAAACCACTATCGGAAATGTTGGATCTCATTTTTCCTTTTCCTTGTACGAGAAGGTTGCATTAAATTCTAGGCTTCTGTCTCTCTCCTCGGTGCTTGGTGACCTCATCATCATCGTTGAGAACCAATGCGCAGTAGCGTTCGTTCGGTCTCGCCTCACACATGGAATAGACTGGGTTCGAGGTTGGTTTAGCGTTTGCTTTAAGAGAAGCCACGAAAACTACGGCCACGACGACGGAACACACACATTATTGCCGCGACGCGCGAGTACCGCACCGTGGAAGCAAGCAAGAAACGAGCTAATAATAAGCGCATGATGTGACGCTGCCACGACAACCGCAAAGCCACATTTATGAAGGCGGCTCTAAGGTGTCGTTCTCCCATTAACGCGTTGATCAAACCTTGAGCTGTGCATTGATGATTAAACGACCCTTTTACTAGACCTAGTCATTATATTTAAATTTAATTAAGAATTAATTAAGTAAAAAATGATGCAATTACAACTAATTCAATTATATGAATAACCAAGCGATGGAGAAATCTCACAGCATTCAAATACTAAAAGAACACAATGTGGCGAGACTAAGCCATAATATAAAGATATCTCTTATATAATAAAATTTAAAAGAGTACAATAATTACTAGAACACAACATACACTCTCAACCACATACATAAGGTATTTAATTATATATCATAGTGGTAAATTAAGCCGTTGGTGTCGTAGAAGTGAGTTGATGCCAAGTATCTATGCTGGAAGAACAAAAATCCGAAGAGCAGTCAACCAGAAAAATAGGAGAGAAGGAAGATTATCGTCGGAATCTGTCCGATTTAGAACATCAAGCAATAGCGCTCATCGAGATATCAGGATCATCCGGAGCCAGTTGACACCTCTCGCTGTAGTAGGCCTCATCATCCAGCGACAACCATGCCAAAACCTACTTGAACCTTGCCACACTTACCTTTATAAGAAAGAAATCAAGCTACAGTGCTAGGAGACCCCTAGGGACCTTCGGTCAATATGAAGCAACCAACATTTCGCCACGCACAGTGGAATGTGAGAGGGATATGTCAATAAGAATATAGCCAGCCTAGAGAGAGAGAAAATAATTCCATCCACCTCCCCAAAGCCACCAGAGCGAGAAAGAGCTCACACCACACCCTCAATCCTCACCCACCTCTCCTCCCAAATCCCATTCGAGCGAAGTCAAGCGTGCAAAAAACTAAGGGTTTGAAGCCACCATGGCGGTGTTAGAGAAGGGGGAGAAAGCATAAGAGGAGTTGGGGAAGAACCGAGGAGGAGAAGGTGACCCATGTCCTCGGTGGCCCTAGAGCGAGGATGGGGCCAGGGCCAGAGGAGACCAAGGAGGAGTAGGCTAGCCACTTGGGAGAGCACATGGGAGAGGACCACTGCCACCAAGCTGGCCTTGACCCAACTAAATCAGGTAGGATACCCCACAACCTTGTCCCTTTCATCCCCCAAATCTCACCAAAAATCATCTCTAGCTCACGGCGGTGACCGAATCGTGGATGGCCGCCTATGCGCGCCTAGTGGGTTATGCCATGCTCCTCGGTGCACACAGGACCCCCGAGCTTTGTCATGGCTTGCTCAAACGTGGAACCACATCATTACCTCCGAATCAATCCCATGCAATCTCAAAATAAAATTAAACCATAATATTTCAAAATAATAGTAAAAGTTAGAGCTAGATTAGCTAGGGAGTAGAGGGGAAAGTGTAGATTTGATGGGGCCACACTTTAATCCACTACCACCGACGTTGGATCTGGCTGGAGGAGAGGAGAAGAAGAGGTGCGAGAACTATGAGGCGTTGGACGGGGAAGACGACGACACCAAGGAGGTAAGGTGCCTGATTCGGCGGAGACATGCAGAGATCTACAACCATTGGTGCTGCTGGGTGATGGTGGAGGAGAGGCAATATTGTGGGGATCACGATAGGGAGTGAGTGTCGGTAGCAGCGCGTCGGTAGGGAGAGAGACTGAGAGAGGGAGAGGAAGAGAGAGGTGTGTGTGTGCTAGTGGGCGTGTGTGTGGTGTGTGTGCTAGTGTGCACGTGCATGTGTGTTGGTGTGGGCTAGCCATGAGCAGATCGGGTCAGTTCCACATTGGAGCAGTACTAGGGCCAGTTAGAGAGAGAGAGAGAGAGTTGGGCTTAGAGGGAAAGTGGGCCAGAATGTTTAGAAATAATGGAAATCAAATAAATCACCAAAATGAATAAATTCCAACAAATATAAAACCTCAAGCGAAGCTCAATACTGTAATACGACACAATTGTCTATTAAATCAGATTACTTAAAACATAAAATATGCTCTATAATGCAAAAGACGAACCCGGTCCAGAAGAGAGAATTGTACAAGCCACAGTTGAGGCCGAGGCATACTACACATACCAAGGCAAGCTCGCCCTTGATCACTCTGAGTAATTTACATTACTAAGAAAAATTACTTTTATAATATATGTATCATCATCTGTTAAATTAAAATGGCTTTTCAAAAGAATGGTGGATAGATAAGAAAGGAAAAGAGATTAGAGAATGAAAGATTCAACTGAAGGAGCATTAAAATGGCTTTTCAAAAGAATGGTGGATAGATGAGAAAGGAAAAGAGATTAGAGTAAGACATATCTAACTGAAGGAGCAGTTGGGTAGATCCAACTTAAGAAAAATTACTTTTACTATATATGGTTATAATATAAGGATTAAACAACTCTTACTCAGGTATGGAGCTATATTTCCTAGTGTGATCAACCATATTGTTGTTTTGATAAGCAAAAAATGCTACCCTACAATGTTATTATATTCTCCACATGGATATGTACTATAACTACATGATTTGGAGGAAACCAGAACTAGCGTAGACCCAGAAGTAGTGAATCCAAGCAGGCGGATCTAGAACTGGTATAGAGCGTAGAAGTGGTGAGCCTGGCACCTATATTTAGCATAGTGGAGTGTCGGAAGAGGGTTAGACCGCCCCTTATAGTCAGGTGAAGATATAATAATGAAAATAGGGAAAACGTTTTGCACTCTAACTTGGCACAGTATCTAAGAAAATGAGGATGACCCAGTTGCAAACAGCTTAGAGTAGATATGAGTAAAGTCACACAAACTTGCACAGTGCTAATTAAATCATGAATTCATGTTTGTCTTCTAGACTAGCAGCTACGGAGGCCGATTGGGGTTCTTTCTTTTCACCTAGATGATTAATAGTATTTGGAATACTAAAACATGCAAGTTCTCTTTTTAACTTAATAATCTATTTTACTATTGAGGAAGGAGTGGAATAGGAATTGTATTTATGAAGAGATGAGTGCACCATTGCATTTGTTACTAATAATACTTGTTGAGTACGTTGTACTCACCTTTGTTATTAAATTCCTTTGTTAGATCTCATTTTGGCTAGGGATAACCTTAGACTGGATGTGAGGTTTATAGGCTCACAAGATACCACGTGGGACGAGGGTGATCGTATCGAGGACCAGAGGAAGATGGACACCTTACTTGGCAGTTGGGCCGAATAGGCACGCTATTGCACCCCGTCTCAGAGAGTCAGGGTATATAAATAATCCATGTGTCCTTTCGTTATACAGTTGTTGCATAAATAGGATCTAGGGTTGAACTTCAGTAGTAGCGTTTTTGGGATAATGTAAATCAATATGTATTATGTTGGAGTCATAGCCCTGCATGGCAGCTGGTTGTTGTAATCTTGCCATGTATCTAATTATTATTCTACTACATATACTCTGGTATGACTTATTATTGGATAAGACAAAGTTCTTAAGGGATGATAATCCTTTGACTGGTGTCATGTTCCGATGATAATGATAAGGGTAATCACAGATGAGTACATTGCACGGTTAGTAGTCGTCTGAATTTAGTGCCGGGCCGGGGTGAGTGTAGTCAAGAAGGCAAATTTATCCAAACGGCGACGTTTCACCGGAAAAGCATACCAGTTTGGTACCCGGGATCAAGAAACTTGTAGATTAAAGAACAAGTATTGTGGTTGTGCTCTTGTTGAGGCACTATTTACTAATGATGATGCGACTCCTTTTCAACTTCAGATTAGGAGAGTGTAACTTAAAGTTCGGCAATCTTCATACTGACAGTACACGATTAATTCACATGAATATAGCAACTAAACACGTAGCACACAAAAAATCAGTAAATTCTATTAGGAGAACTCGACGCCGCAATTTCTAGTATACTGTCGAGCTCAAATTTCTTACTTAGCCTTCAACCCAAAGGATTACAAACTCTACAGGCTCTAGTACGATCGAGAGCCTCTCTTTTAAGTTGCAGCGCACTTGTCATGCACGTCCACATCCCTCCTCCAAAAACGCATTCTTCACAGCAACAATTTCCCATTTATACGCACAACTCCTTGCCACCCGCGATCGCATGAACGTTGCACTAGAAGCAACTCGATCGCTGCAGCATATCGATCGATCCCTTGTAAGGAACAATGCCTTGCTTGGCACAGGACTACCACCCCAAGCTCCCCGCCACCAACCACTGCAAGTCCCTCTCCTCCCTCATCAGGGAGACCTACGCGCACTGCCATGTCCCCTGTGTCAGGATCCCCGCCGCCGGGTGGAGCTCCGGCGAGGACAGCGACGACGACAGCAGCCTCGACGATGTGCTCGACACGAAGCAGGTAATAACAGCAGCGCGTGGCATATGCATGTAGAACTACAAGTTTCTTGATCCATTCGCGTAAGGTAAGCATGGCACGCTCGTGTTGTTGTGTTGATGGTGCAGGTCATACTCAACGAGATGAGGAACCGGCAGATGAAGAAGCGGTCGAGGTTCAGCGTTGACTCGCCGACTCTGTCGAGCACTTTCGTCTGGTCATTCACTCCACTCGATCCGAGAAGCGTTCTTGAGAAGGTTTCAAGTCCTATTAAGTGCGTAGTGGAGGAGGAGAAGGAGGCAACTGATGATGGAGATTGCGACGCCGACGACGAGAGCGAGGTGTTCTTCTCTGTGAAGAGCTTCTTCTCGCGCAGCACGAGCCGGGCGACGACCGTGGCGTCGTCGGACATGGACCCGCCGCCTCCGATGCGGTCGCCAGCGATGTGGGAGGGCTTCCGGAACTGCGAAGGGTGGCCGTTCGGGCTGTGCCGTCGCCCCACCGTCCTGCCGCTTCCGCCGCTGCCCAGCACGCCGGCCGACTCGTGGAAATGGCGCAAGCGGAGCAGCATCAACCTCGCCACAAGGCCTGATCAGAGCCCATCTGCTGCTTACAGTTACAAGACTTTTATTAGTAGTTAACCGCCGTCGCCATTAGCCAAGAAGAACCTTGAACCGTCCATGTTGGCAAACACTGCTGAGATGTGACGATGTCTTCAAGTTTTCAGGTATAGTTGACCTCGTTGTGTGGGAGATGATTGGGGTGTTCTTCTTGTAATCTTGTTGGTTTCTCTTTCGAAGGATTTGCACTTTCCAGGTGTTCATGTAATCGTGTTCTAAATAACTCAGATGTACTTTCGGATTTCCAGAGCTGCATGTTGTAGTTTTGGTCTCAATTTTGAGCCCTCACTCTCCCTCTGAAGTTTCAAAAGAGAAAGATATTGCTTTGTTTTCATTTTTTGGGTTCCTTTTCTGAAAATGGCTTTCTATGCAAGATATTCTTTGTTCCATTTGGATGAGATAAAGACAGAACTTTGCACTACAAAATGTAAAAGCAGAATAAAGTGAAGCACGAGCGCACGGTTGGTTAACTTTACTCGACGACTTGTCAAATGACATGACCAAAAGGAAAAGAGAATGCTAAAGCAGTGGCATCTGCAGAATTGCTTGAAGGGGCCGAGCATTCCACTACACACTCGACAATGCCAGAGTCTATAGCTCTGAAATCTAAATTCTGATCCGATGGGACCAATTCTGTGCAAATTGAGAGGTCAGAATTCAGAAACCCAGAGAATTCAATGAGGGGAAGGCAACTGCATCATCTGTCAGCCTCAAACAGTGTGTGCGACTGTGCATGCAGAGAGCTCAGGGCCACAGCTTTGATTGTCAAGAGAGGAAGAACTACCAGTCTTCCCTCTGCAGTTAAGGAGAGCTTTGGTGTGGCGGCAGTTCAGTGTGTAATGTCGTTTGCCAGTTGTGCCACTGACTTGTGGGGTCATAACCGGCAAATTTGTAGTGTTTGAAACGTATTTGTACTTTTATAGCTCACTCATCAGCAATAGGACACATGAATAATCAAGCAGCTCTAGTACAGTTTACACTGAACTGAAGACTGAAGCAGTAGTACACGCTGGTACATCAAAATTTTCTCCATACGATATGCTAAGCTATAATTAAGCAGGGATGAGCTAATCCTTTGGAGGCTTTCAACAAAGCACTTCCTGCTCAATGATGAGCTTCCTTACTAAAGCTCCTACAAATCAACACAAAATCTTGACTTCAGAAGAAAGGGGCACCAGTAACTTTCAGATAGTGGCATAACTCGCCATGTGTTGTAGTCTATCCTGGTGCTTAGAGTTTAGACTTTAGACCCTAGAAGATTAGGACTAGTTGCATCCTGCAATCCAAAAATCAAGAAGCCACTATGGCCTTGCGGCTAGGGAGACATGTACATGTAGGAGAGCAGTTGTGGATTATTTATGGCACAGTTGGGGTAGTCAAATTGATGGAGCAGCTCCATTATTGTTGCAATATTTTTTCTAAGGATGATCTTGTACATTTTTTAACAGCAAGTTTCTTGTGGGATTTTTTTTCCAGAGATACCTTTTCATGATAAAGTTGTTTTGAAAGTGATCAGCCCTACAGATGTGATGCATTGTCCCAGTGTTGCCACAAGGTAGAATTTATAATTTTAGTGTGGCAAGTCGATGAACTTGCTTAATCAGGGGAAGTTGGCTTGTGGTTAGATGGCTAAACATATAGGTGTGCACTCAGTCCACTAAGAGCATCTATAGTGTATATAGGGCCTGTTTGGCAGAGTTCCACCACTGAAAAAATAAATCTGGAGCAGCAGATCCACCAAAAACAGCTCCACCGTGAATCTGGGGTCCCACCATGGAGCTGGACAAAACTGTTTGGCTTGCACAGCAGCTCCAGATCCACGAAACTGAGTTTTTGGTGGGAATGACCTGTTTTGCCCATGGGTTTTATGGCGGTATAGGATGGGGTGTGTAACCAGTGGCAAAAGGTGGGTAATTATCACCCAACTTCACGAGTAGATACGAAACAAGGTTTCGTGGAGCACCCCTTGAGGTGTTCCATAGATTTCATGAATCTGGAGCTAGATTCAGTATTTTGGTGGATCCAGATTTCGTGGAGCTGGAGCGTTTGGGTAAAAATTCGTGGAGTGGAGTTATTTTTGGTGGATCTGGAGTTTGTGGAGCTCTACCAAACATGCCCATAATCTAAGGGGCCTTAAGGTGGGTCTCATCTAAACCTTAAGGTCGACTCCTTAGTGTATATAACCCAAGAGGCCCTAAGACGGTCCCACTCGGCAGATAAAGAAAAATTATATTTTAATGCTTGTGGCCAGGTCTTTAACTTGAGGACCAGCCTTAAACCTTTTTTGCTTATAGCCTGCTTAAAGTCACCCCTGTAATGTATAAGGTTGACTTTAAGGTGGCTTAAGACTCTCTATTTTCATACACTACAGATGCCCTAAGATTTAAGTTCTAGACTTGACACTGATGTTCATCGATTTTAGGATTACACACGTGTACACGTTTAGCGAGAAAAATGTGTGCCAGCGCTCTGTGAGGCCTTAGGTGCCTCCGATAATTTTTTAACGTGTGTAAGGTACACGCACATGTGTATGTGAGTCGATGGTGTGAGTGTGGTCTATATTAAATATATACGTCTGCCTTGTACGCTTAAAAATCTTGCTTAATCAGTCACTTCAGTTCACTGTTAGTTGTAGGGTGGAAGAGCTTCTAGGGAAGATGTTCAGTGGCGGAGACATCACACGACTATTGTATCTGGATCATCTCCGGATGATGTGAATTGAGGCCATAAAAGTGCTTTTTTTGTTTTAAGTTGCCCCATTGGGGCTTTTTTTGTATTTTTAGTTTTTACTATTTTATCGTGGTGGTGCACACGCTTGCAAGCTGCGTGTATGGACGTGGGAACCGTATCCTCCGCCTTTCATAGTTGGAAGTGTGAAGGCAAAGATGCACAGTAAAGTGAGTACAAAGTTAAGGAAATATAGTGGTCACTGTAGCAATGTGTTGTAACGAGCACGTCTACGATTTTACTGCGCTAGGACACTAGCATATGGACTGTAGAGATCAATCTGGAATGTTCATTCGCAAATCGGACGGCTGAGATGTAGCGAAGGGATTTTACTGTACATTACCATTCCATAAATGCAAAGAGGAGCTGAGGGAGACGAGTTCGTAGCCAATCAGTTAGAAACGCTAGCAGTGTTTCGTACCACCAAAGTTCGGACCCTAGATTTCCTTGATTCCCACCTTGTCAGACGGATCCACAATGTAGTAAGTCATCGTAGACAAGTCAGTCGGAGATAAACCGGTCGCAGGAAGGTCTATGACTATAAGGTAGTCGCAAGACGACTTACGACTATCACTACTAGAAATCCCCTCTGTAGTGACGCTTTATTTATATGTTAGACACGCTTTATTTCATCTCTACAAGATTGTAGGCACGTTTTTATAAAGCGTGTTAGAAGCGTCTTCGCATGGACTGTGTCAGGACTTGTAGAAACGAGTTCTCTAAACGTATCAAGGAGATAAAAAGACGTTTCGTAGAGACGTTACTTGCATGCCTACGCATATTGATACACTTTTATAGATACATTTATATAGCGTGTCTATTTGTGTAGTTACGTTATATAGCAGCGCTTCATTACGTGTTAAGAAATGTAGAGACGTTCTCATATATACATTTATATTATGTGTGTACTAATGTAGTCACGTTGTGTAATGACGTCGTATTGTGTATTAAGAAGTATAGAGACGGTTGAGTAGATACATTTATATTGTGTGTCTAACAATATAGATACATTGTATAGTAACACCATTTTGCGTTTCAAGAAATATAGAGACAATTTTATACATACATTTATATTTCGTGTCTACTAATATAGCCACGCTGTATAGTAATGTTTTATAACATCATATCAAAAATATGGATATTGATGCATCTTTATAGCGTGTCTATTAATATAGGCACATTTATAGTAACGCCTTCTTACATACTAGAAATAAAGAGACATTGTTTACAAATTTGGACACAAATGAATTTGCATGATTAGATAATGAGAAAGTGAATCATGAAGGCATTGCATTGAAAAATCCATTTTGTCTTTACAAAACAATATACTGATTAATAACTCATTAAAGTGCACTATCAAAGACAAACCATATTCATAAAGAAGCATAGGAAAAGTGGCAATATCGTACAAATATCTATATTTTTTTCTCTAACATCTAAAATCTATCTTGTTCACTCCGAAACTTGTAGCTTGTCTTTCCATCCCCATCAAGTTACATGTTTCCATCATGCTGCAAAATAAGAGGAGATTAAGTTGACGCATATAAATTCTAATCAAACGGATCTAGCACTTGAAGAACGAAACATACCAAGGTTGTGCAGGTTTGAGTTGAACTCTTAAGTCTTTTAACCTACAATGAGACATGTGTTTAGAGGGATAGTACAATTTTAGGAAATTACAAAACTGTAAAGCATTTGGTTAATATAAAAGAAAACTTACATGTGAACGGGGCCATTTGGGTCTGGAGAGTACACATTATCATTTGGGTCTTTAGGGTCGATGTCAATATCATTATCACTATATGCGCCATGGATACTGTCATCACTACAATCCTGCTCAGTATCAGTATCACCATCTATTTCAGTATGAACAACCTGCAGAAAAATGAAACATCAGACACATAGTTACAAAATACAAATAAACTCATCTCTAAGAGAGGGAGACATAGAAAGGGACCCATGGAGGTTTACTTCATCATGTAGAGCTCTTTCCATTTCATTTATCCAATCCTCATCTGGATACTTTTGTGACATAAAAGCAAGCCAATGTTTCATGACACTACTCATGCGTTGCATCTTATTTTCCATTGTATTTACTTTGTCATGGTACCTTCTTTCTTCCTCAGTTTGAGTAATAAAAGTAATACCTTTAGAAACTTGTACTTGACTCCAGTACTTATCATCAAAGTACCCACGTGCTTTTAATTGTTTAGCAACGATCTCATAGAACACCTCATTAAAATCATTAGCTGAAAGAGTACCATTGTTCTGCTCTTACCTTTTTTCTAATTCCTCAAATGATGCATCCTATTGAAATAAGCATATAGGAAGTTCACATAATCGTAACAACAATTTCAAATCCAACGTTAATCATTAGGAGCAGAAAAATATACCATTACTGACTTCACTTTGTTGGTGTTGTATCTGCCATTCTTTTTCTTATGAGCAGCATCCCATAATTCTATCCTATGAACCTTTCCTTTCCTTTGATCTTCCTGCACAAGATATTAAATTTGAGGATCCAATCACTTCTCTATTACATGATCATTGAATTTGATAGATAACAACATAGTTAGAATATATATCACCATCTCTTTCTTCAGTCTAGCATGGCTTTTCCTCCCTGTTGTGTGTGTATTCTTCTGTTCTTTTGCACACCGAGAGTTTGTTGCACACAATTTCTGTAAATATAGCAAAGTGATAAAGCACAAATGTTACATTACTTTCTTTCAATTTTCCTGTAAATATCAGATAAAAAAGATGTCACCTTATGTGTTTCTTGACACCAAAAGCCAACAAGAGATCTCCACTGATGTTCATTAACAGTTCTTGGTCTACCTTGTATAATTTGATCTAGAGATCTCTCTTCACGATTGAAATGTTCTTTCTTCAACTTAGATTTGTAGGCTCGCCACCTATTGTTTACAGTTCTTAGGATCCAGTCTCTTGTAAGTTGTAGCGTTTGGCTAGGAAAGACAAAATTTGACTGCACAAAGAAAAGCTAAATAGTTAGTGATTGGAACAAACATTAATGTACTTTTCTTGCATTGTATAGATTACTTTTACCTCAACATCCATGATTATTTGTTCCTTGTGTTTATTGAATAGATCATTGTCCCATCTTGGAATGTGTAATGGGGCAAATGTTGATTTTTGTGCTAGATCCCCAAGGTGCTGTCCAAGAACAGAGGCTGACCTTTCATTTGGTACACCATTTTCATCAGTCCCTACAATTACCTTTCCTCCTTGTAATTTCAATAAATCTGAGACTCCAAAATCCCCTCAAACTTTCCGCCCCTGTCCATTCGGCCCTACATGTATGAAATTATATGATTTGACATTGTATTTAGATATGTCAACGAAAAAATATCAAACTTACATATTATCTTAATTGGACTTGCACGTTGGTTTGGCATGCGGGCTAATATATTGTCAACATCCGAGGACCTTGTAAATTCCTCGTTCTCATTGTCCGCCAAATCATCATGCCCTCTTGCTCCAATATCGCATCTTGTGCTTCAAGGTTCAAGTTCCTTAATCTTCGAGGTCCTCTTGCCATGATTTCTACTGCAAAGCAAAAATTAACACTTCTATAAATTAAAGAGTAAGCTGTGAGGTACATCAGCAGGAAGATGTCATTACAAAAATTCATTCTAATAGAGAAAGGATGATAAGATTTCTACACTATTTTTTTTGGCAAGTGAGTGCTCCAACGACAACTAAGAGATAAGGGATTGACTTAATGCAACCCCAACACGATATTTAAAATTGGCCAACCATAGCTACTAATCTCCAATCTATAGGAGAAAGGAAATTCAGTTTGCATCTACATTATCACAAGCCAGGAAGCAGCAGATTGATTCGTAAAGGTTCCAATCTTGATAGCTTCGTCAGAGCAAAGAATCCATCTCTTTCTTTCCTATAATGTACACTAAATCATGTATCCTTTTGTTTATCTGAACAATGAGCTTCAGACGTTTGTTTCATAAGAAGCTTGTGTGATTTTTCATAGCTTTACATGCTTCTTAAGATCAGTAAATGATTAAACATGACATCTGGAATAATGAACTAATGTGATATGTAAACATGATATCAACTTTGAATTGAAATTACTACAATCACAGTATTGCAGCAGCGGCTATGTACTCATCTAAGATTTGAAATGTGTACAGCCTGCTGGATATGCAACAAAGAAACAAACAAAGATTAACATGGTGGTGCTACAGAGTTGAACGGGAGAGGCAGCCGACATAGATGAAGAGAGGAATTAGGCGTAGACGGACTCACCGATAGCCGCGGCACCTAGGGAAGGTCACCACGGCCTGGCCTTTGAGATGGGGTGATTCAGTGCCAAAGGGAAGAGCGACGGATTTCTTCGGGCGGGCTTTTGAATGTCGTCGCGATGCTTGGGGTGGCGGTGGCTTGATCTGGCGGCGTCCGCGGCGCTGCAGAGGATTGGGAGGTTGTTATGTTTTGGTGCCGCAGAGGGCCCCTGGATCTAGGAGATGGAACAGATGGGGGAAGTTTCTACGGAGAGGGAGAGGTAGATTAATAGGCAGTTTGGCTATTTTCTCGGAGGGCATAGGGACGATTGGCGGCAAATGAAAGTAATTAGTAATACAATAGGCGGCAGGTTAATTTTTGCACTGCAATTGGCGGGAAGCGTGGGGAGGAGGGGGGAGGCGGCCGAGTGTGGCGGGGTAGGTGGGGGCAGAAGGAGGAGGCGGCGGTGGGGGAGGTGGGGGGAGGAGGGCCCCGCCGCCGGGAGGTGGGGAGAGGAGGAGGCGGCAGCGGGGGAGGTGGGGAGAGGAGGAGGCGGTGGGGGGGAGGTGGGGGAGGAGGAGGTGGCTGGGGGAGGGGACGGTGGGGGAGGCCGAGAGGGAGGGAGGGCGCGGTGGGGGAGGCGGGAGGCTCAGAGGGAGGGAGGGCGCGGTGGAATCGTAGAAGGCAGTACGTACACTGTTTGGTTGTATCAACCTATACAATCGAGCAACCGTTCTCCAAATGAGCTAAAAATTTCACATTTAACTCTCATCTGTACTGCTGGCATGCCATTGGAATTCGCCGCCAAAGTTCATATCGTACTGCACATGAGAAATCGTAGAAGACAGTACGTACATCGTTTGGCTATATCAACCTATGTGGGCCTGTGCAAGCGAGCAGTCCTACTCTGAATGAGCTGAAAATTTCACGTTTGGCTCCAATCTGTACCGTTGACATGCCATTGGAATTCGCCGCCAAAGTTCATTTTGTACTGCACATGAGAAATCGTAGAAGGCAGTACGTACATCGTTTGGCTATATCAACCTATGTGGGCCTGTGCAAGCGAGCAGTCCTACCTAGCCCAAGGCCCAGTTCCGTCCCTGTTTTAGCCTAGTGGTCACGTTGCCATCTAAGATAACCAAGGTTTCAGGTTCGAATCTTAGATTGCACTATATTTTTGTTCTTTTTTTATATTATATAAATTATATAAATTCTATAGTGGACAAAACTATCACGGCTCTGCCCATAACAAAGGTTCGTCATATTATATAACTTGATAGTGGACAATAGTATTAGGCCTCGGCCCATATTACGCTGAGAAAATCGAGTCAAGTAGTAAGTCCGAAAGGTATATGAAATAGAATGTTTAGGAAATTATTTCAAAAAATTAAGTTATGGCAATATAATTTTGTCATAAGTATTAGATGTTTGGTTTTGGCCTATATTTGCTTAGCAACAATGGAAGTATTTCATTAACTCTTGACATTAATGCCTCACAGTGTGTTGTGGCTATATTGATTGCTTGTAGGTAACTACAAATTTGTAGAAGAAGACTTTGTGTGTGTGAGAGAGAGAGCTTAGATATGTATTGGATGTTTAATATATTTTTTACAACGTCTCTACATGCTACTGATGGATGACAAAGGTGCATCTAATTTCGTTTCACTTTGAGATGTTTTCAATATCGTATCAAGAAGCATGTTTACGTGACTATGTATGATTATTGATACGCTTTGCAACATGCATAAATTATACTGACGGTTTAAAGCGTGTCTAACTCCGTGTTATTTTGAGACGACTCTAGTATCGCGTCAAAAAATATCTTTAATTGGCTATGGAGCGTTCTCTAATACGCTTTGTAACGTGTCTAGATGCTATTGACGATTAAAAGTGTGTCTAAAACCGTGTCAGTTTGAGACGACTTTAGTATCGCGTTAAAAAACATGTTTAATTGGCTATGGAGCGTTCTCTGATACGCTTTGTAATGTGTCTAGATGCTATTGACGATTAAAAGTGTGTCTAACACCGTGTCAGTTTGAGACGCTTTCAATATCGTCTAAAAAAGTGTCTACAGATGCCTTTTGACACTAAAAGCGTGTCTAATGTCATGTCATGTTGATATGTTCACAAAATCGTGTCAAAAAACATCTTTACATGACCATGTAGAGACGCTTTTAGCGTGCGTTACTATAAAAGCGTGCCTAGAGGCCCTTTTTCCTGTAGTGTATATGGTCGTAGAAGAACTTACGAGTATGTGGTTATAGAAAAACTTACAACTACCTGGTCGTAAAAGAACTTACGACTACCTGGTCATAGAAGGACTTACAACTACTTGGTCATAGAAGGACTTATGACTATGCAGTTATAGAAAAGCTTACAACTGAGAAGTGGTCATAGAAAGACTTACGACTACACTGTAAAATCTCTCCTTTATTGATAAGGGGTATACTCAAGGAATATAATAATGTAATAATTTGAGAATTATTATATTCACATCATCTAACTCCCTAACTTCAAGTGAATCTAACTTACTTGAGAAAGAGGGGTCATAGACGACAAATAGTTGAAAGCAAAGCCTTTTCGATTCTCTCCATCCAGAATTGATCTTGGTCAATACGGTAATTTCGCTTGAGTTCTGAAGACAGACATACTTCAAACAAAGGAATTAAAGAATTCTAATCAATTTTTGTCGATCTATCCACCAGAGCGGTTCTTGAGATACCCGTTCGGTTCTAAAGATGGATAACTCACATGGTTATAAAAGCTTACCTTAGGGTAACTTTAGGATTTCTTACTTTCCCTATCTGCTCTGATCTGCTTTGAGCTTTCCGCCGTCGACCTAGTCGTCTTCTTCCTTCAATCTCTCCCAAATTCAAACTAACCACTCGGAAAAATGATTAAGCAATCATCCAATTGGCCGGTGTTGGAGTTGGATAATGCAAAATTGAGGGTATTGGAGGATGCTGAGAATATTCCTTGGTGGAAATTTGTCAGATGGATCAAAGCTCCCGGACAAAACTGGCCATCAGGGGAGATTAAGCAAATCTCGGTGTTCCAGGCATACTGTGTGTGTGCCCTTCGTCTTTTAGCTCATCTCTTTCGCACAATCATACTCGAGTACTTCGGAGTCGAATTGGTGAACTTAATTCCCAATTCGATTACCATGCTTAGTGTATTCATGCATTTGTGTGAGGCTTATCTGGGGATTGTAACAGTCCAGCTGTTTATTTTAATATTTTTAAGAAAAAAATAAAAAATAAAAATTATTTAAGTTAAATTAATTTGATTTAAAATAAAACTTGTATTTTGGTTGCCTGAATTTTTAAAATTTTGAATTGCCCAGATTTTCTGCCTTTAAAAGATTTGATTTTGAAAAGTAATTTAAGTAAAAACCTAAATATATGATTAAACAAAGGTTATTTTGAATTTTCATGAAAAAATCTATTTTAAATTAATTATCTGGATTTAATTGGCATTTATCTGGTTTTTCTGAAGTTTAAAATCTAATTTTGGAAGTAAAAATTATTTTTAGAATAAAAGTTAGCACCAACTTCAGTTAGGAATATTTTTCCTAAGTCCAAAACATTTCCAGGAACTGAGCGGGAGAGGCAGGCGAGCCGGCGAAGGGAGGTGAGCGGGAGAAGGTGAGCAGCGGGGAGAGAAAAGGCATGCGGGGGAGAAGTGAGAACGTGAAGAGGGAGAAGAGATAAGGGGGTGAGGTACTGAGGCTTGCGTGTGTGGTGGAGAGAACGGGGGAGAGAGAGAGAGAGAAGATAAGGGGCTGTGTGCTGTGACGGCGAGAATGGAGAGAGAGTAGAGATCAGGGGAGGAAAATGGGCCAGTGGGCCAGCTACATCCATAAATGGGTCCAAGGACTAAATAGACTAGGAAAGAAGGCATGGGCCAAATAAGAAAATAGACTAGAATATAAAAAATAAAGAAAATAAAATAGAAATTGATACACCTTATATTTAATTTTGCCGCCTAGGTCCCCTAGGCGCTAGGCCTCATCTCGCCGCCTGGCTAGCGTCTACTTGAACACTGGCTCCACCTGTCATTGTCGAACATACCTGCCATAAACAGTATGCAGCAAAAATACTCCTATTCTAATTTTTTAGCTGTTCATCCATTCGATTGCTACACCATGTAATTGGCTATTCCTAGATGTCAAGGGAATCTGATTAGGAATGAAGTGTTGGTGATGATTCTTCAGAAGTGGCAGTGTCCACTCACTGTTAATATATCAATAGGTGAACTGTAAGCAGTGCTAAGTAAAGTCTTGATACTGATAAGATAGTGGAAGAGATAATGAGATATATTACAAAACATTGAACTCCCATGTCAGGTAGTTAATTCTATCAGTTATATGGCACAACAAGACATTTAGTTAGAGAATACAGTTGGCATGTCTGGTGGCTACTCCTATCAATTGTTTTGGACAATTGAAGTTCGAGTATAAGAGAAACAAACTCAAATTAGTGTTCTGTGAAATATTCATAGATGCCTTTAGTAGCTTAGTGTGCCATATTCTTCAGTCCAGTGTGCTCCATTCCTAAATCAGTTTGCTCAGTAAGGGTGTTCATGTTAGCGTTTTTTTTATGGGTTGATAACTGGACTGTAAGAGAACCTAGGATCGATGATGTAAATTGCTAGCTTTATGTTGTCGATAGATGCAATGAAGCTATGAAATGTTTCTGTTCATGGTTATATGCATTATTGTTTCTTGGAAACTTTTATTCCCCTTTTAATGATATATGTGTCATATATTTGTACATTTGTGTATGTGCAAGCATTGTCGTCTCACTATTATTGGACCAATGTTGTAGGTCTAAACATTGTCATTGTTGTGCAGGTTCATCAGATCAAGTTAATTCATTTAATTTGGATCGATTTATATGAGAATATCATCAATATGGGAGATGGCAAGCAAGGATAAGAAGAGCTGCAAGGAACGAGCATGTCAACTTGGGCACCTTCAGCAGCCATCAGAGCACAAAGTCCTCATCTTCTATCCCCACTATATTGTGCAGTTATAGCTTCTTTTAGTAGCATTTTTTTTTACTGAGCAAGGTATTGGCCTTTTGATTAACTTGCTGAACAATTAGAAGTTGTTGAGATGTTGTGTAGCAGACTAGCGTGTACCATTCTTTAAAGCTTTTGCATTTAACCTGAATAGTAGGAAAAAAAGAATGTTTTCAGCTGCATGGAGAAAGAATTTGGAGTCTGGTAATTTGGAGTATGTGGTTTTGCTTATTTGCAATACCTACATAGAAACTTTGTTTGAATAAATTTTTTAGTCCTCAAAATACCTTTTAGATATATTTCACTTCAAAGTAAGCCTGGTTTGAACTATGTTAGTACGTTGATTTTGCATGTTGGCATGGTGCTCCAATGAATTTGGCTGGTGCTTGGAGATTCCCCATTTGAAGCATTTTGTAGTACCATTTTGTTAAGCATTAATCTACAGATATCAGTTGAACGTCAAATCTGTAGTAATTTTTCTTCTTTTCTGTTTGCTAGAGTTGCAGTATAAGATGGTTACAAATTATGATGCAAGCATATGTTAGCATGGCAGATTGGATGACCTTAAATGCATATGATCCATGGTTGATGTGTACTGGTTCAGTGATATTGTTCTATATGAAGCATTTATTTTCGGATTGTTAGATGTGAGTTGTGATGAAGTAAAAAAAATAAAAGTGTCATACCACGTCTCAATTCTTGTGGCAAGATGATTGTGTAGGTTTGATTTGAATGTCCACGTCGCAGAGCATGGGAGAAAATCGCAGGGAGCGAAGCGCAGATCCACTTCCTCGTCCAGCGATTGCCCCTCTCCCAGTATAATTTCTGCCCTGAATCCCCCCAATTTTTTCTCGCCCTGTTGCAATTTCATCCGAAGAACATAGATTTGCTAATTAGCAAGGTTTGTGCTTAACAAGTGTTGATTTGTTTTCTCATTCTGTTTTTGTGATTTTCGGTAATGTTCATGATGTTTTACTGTTACACCTTTTCCTTGACTTACCATGGGAAAAAAACATAATTTTCTTTCCAAGTGACATGCCATGGATCCGGAGCACATTGTGTTCGTAAAGCTAATGTTCTATGATGTTCTGAATCATTGCAGGTTTTGAAAGGCAATTTAAACAGTACACACCTATGCAACGATGGCTCTCCTTGCTATAGTGCAAAGCACCCAGCCCTATTCTTTGAGAGGTATGAGTACTAACCCTGTGCTTGTTGACGGCTCTGAACAAAGTATTATATGTTGCTGTAGCTAGCACTTTACTATACTTAAATATATTTATTTCAAACAAGTCACTGTCTTAATTTAAACTCTTTCTCCCGTACAATAATATTGTATTGTGAAATCCAAAATAATAAATGTCTTTGGTTTAGGCTAGGAGCAGATTAAGAGGATATCTAGCGAATGGTGGATTTAGAGGATAGCGGGATGGAGAAGCGACAAACATATGAGGTTGCCCTGTCACTTTTACTGTGGTGAGAATTGTACCATGAGAAATACATGGAAAATTTGGAGAGCATTGCTATGAATACAGAGAAATGGGCACTTGTAATTTTTGTTTGAGTGTAATATGTGCATAGAGAAAATTCACTTTAGCAGCAAAGCTCAACCTGATCGTGGCAGCGGGGCCAAGAGTGCGACTGCGGAGGTGCAACAAGGGCTATAACGGAGCTCAACTGGGCGTGATGGTGGAATTGAGGACGTGGTGATGGTGGCATAATGTGGGCCACAAGGCAATTGCAAATGTGTGACATGAGATAGGGTGGGGTTCGGTCGGGCGCCTTAGTCGATGGTGAGGATCCTAACAATGAGGGCTTTATATGGTAGTGTAATATGATTGTTTATATCCTAACAATGACATGAGCTACAGAGGAGCTTTTTTGGGTGCTGTGGTGGAACCGAGGGCATGGTGTTGGCCGTGCCTGGTCACGATGGTTCGACATGTTGCAATAGTAGGATTCTTTTTATCCGTCGCAACGTACGGACATGTAACTAGTTTATATAATATGTTTAAATTGCCTTTACAGTGGCATTCTTGATATTAACTGCTCAAAAGACATAAAGATTCAAGGCATTATCGGACCTTGTACTTCCCTGGAGAAGGTAAGCCACTTTGTTAATGTTGTTAGCTTATAGAATGATAAGATTATGTAATGTTGTGTTGTGTCTAACACTGCTTGCCATATGCAGAAAAGTCCTCTATCCTCGGATACTGTTATTGGACTGGGAAACACTAGTGTTTGGAAGATGTGTGGTCTTGACAAAAAAAACATCACTTTGTTTAGTATATGATATTGCAAGAAAAGATGGATCAATTCAATTGGTCAATCAACAAGCAATCAGTTCTACTTTCAATTCTTAACCTAGTAAGAATCATTTTTATTTCTTCTGCCTTTTCACTCTTGCTAAGTAGCTAACTGTTTTTTAGTTGTATTTACCTGACTGACTTGAGGGTGCCTCATTCAGCTATCAGCATCATGAGGGTCAGATGAGATTACGAACTACTACAATATCCAGAAGATGGTTTTCTGGTTCTGACAATGTGCAGGCAAGTTTTTGTCTTTGGTCAATTTGATAATAATAAATTTCCAATAATTTTTCTTTTGCCAACTGTAGTTGCTTTGGCTGATATATATGAACAAGTTTTCCTTGTTCACAATACAGGCACATGTCTTATGCATATTCCTTTCCAATGTGTTTTCTGGTTTCTCTGTTGAAATAAAATGTAGGCATTTGTTCCTTAATAAGTTTTATGTGTTTTAGGAGCTGATTATGGTTGTCACGACGTCGCCAAGTTGTCGCATTGGCATCATGGTGGCCCAGGGGGACGCCATGGAGCTTCACCGTGACAACCCCCGTCTTCCTTAGCTCCAGCTGGCGGGAACGGCCGGATCTAGAGTTGGCGGAGACGGGAAGGGGAGGTGGCGAGGAGAGAGGCACCGGGCGGGTGGAGGCGGTAGAGAGGGGAGGCGGCAGGGGGGAGGCACTGTGGAGAGGAGGCCGCGGGAGGAAGCTTCGGGGAGAAGAGGCTGTGGGAGAGAGCGGAGGTGAGTTCGAGAGGAGTCGAGACTCGGGAGTTCAGTAGTTTTATACGAGGGGACAGCTTGTATGTATATCACTGTATGCATGAATAACATATTTAAGTACCTGCCTCGCCATATTCTCACCTTGGCGTCACCATGGCGTCCTGGTGCCTCTTAGGTGCTGTGGTTGCCAATTATGCCGTGAAAACCATGGAGCTGATAACTGGCTTTGATCAAGAAGCTACCACTGCAGTCGTGGCACACTTGGTCTCATTTAAGTTGGAAACCGAGGTACTTCTGACATATCTGCTATAGAAATTGTTCAAAGGTTAATGCAAATATGTTATTACTTCACTTTTAGATGTTTTTTGTACATAATATGAACCCATTTGTTATTTTGATGAGATGGCTAATTTTTATCAGTACTCTATGTTATTATATAAGATGAAAATTAGAATAGATCATGCATCTCATCTTGGCTTGCTTTATCGAAATCGGTTTAGGCAGGTTAAACATGAACACAAAAAAAGGTGAACAATTATTTGTGTCAAAAAACTAACATCAAGGGAACCATGAGTTCAAACTTTAAAAGTCTATTGCAATTACGTGTTCACATATTCCTCCTATTTTCTGTTGTGTACAATGCCCATACAGCCAGGGAGTGTATAGGTTAGGCGTATCTGGAAGGATTTGCAGATCACATGACCTGTGAACAGCAAATACTTGCAAAGCAGTTTAGTTTTAGCTATACACATTGACTCAGTTGTTGATGTCAGTTGTCACATAGTTTCTTTGAAATAAGATGGCTTGATCGAGCTTTGATATGTTTATGTTCCAAATTTGGAACTATCAGAAGGAAACACCCTCATCCTTCAGTTTGTCTCCATGTCTATCGATATTTTCCCCCCAGTTTATGTTAATTTGAGGTGTTCGTAGTTTGTTCAAGTAGTGGGTTTGCCTTTGTTCGTTAAACAATGCGCCAAAGACGGAAAATCTACATCTTTACATACTAAAATGCAATCTTATTAAGGTGTCACCTAAGCAACGCTTTTGGCGTCGAGGCAGTCTAGGGTGGTCGCCGTGGCCGTTGACTCGCCTTAGGGTGTATGGCGTCAACTAATCGTCGCCATACTGCTCTGCATCGCCTCAGGAAGCAAGGCAAACGACTCACGTGCGGTCCGCACGGGAGAATGAAGAGAGAGGGAGGGTGGAAGGCTTTGGTGGGAAACTGAGTCAATAGAGAGGGAGAGAGAGCGGGAAAGAGAGACAGATAGGAGGGAGAGAGCGGGAACGAGCCGGGCGGACAGACACCTAACCAGCTGACCGCCACTCGATCAATTCTTGTCGATTCCAGCCATCTGGCGCCTGCGCCGCTGTTGTGGCTTCTCCCTCCACCCCTCCTCAGCCCGGCGTGGCACAGTGTCACAGCCCACAGCCTGCCATCCCCTTAATCCATCGTCGTTGTCCATAGCAGTAAGCAGCATCCAGCAGCACAACACGACAAAGGCACACGCCGCCAACACCTCAACGTCGTTGTCCACAGCAACACCTAGACCTCGACGCCGCCATCCCCTTTTCAGGTTTGCCTCCTGCTTTTCTCTCTCTCCACTCCCTCTCCAAGAAGTTCCTCTAGTTCCTGTGCATTAGGATTTCAGTTCTTGCTTCGTTCTTGCTGTGACTCTGCTCTGTTCCTCACTTCCTATAGTTCATGTGTATTAGGATTTACTCTGGTGATCCGCTCTGTTTGTTCCCCTCTCTAGCTAGACGTTACTCCGTTCTAGCCTCTAGTTCATGTGCATTAGGCATGACACTAAGGGTCTGTTCTTTTTGGCTGAAGTTTATGGCTTTTGACTGCGACTTGTGGTTTTAGGTTGTTCATGTGAGAGATTACAGAGTAATAGAAACTCACGTACGGTTTTTGCTGATATAAATGAAGTCGGTACAGTATGTACTACAATTAATTAGTAGACTCTATCTTGAAAAGATACTCCATTTAAAAACTAGTTACTGTAGGAAAGCCAAAAAGCACCTTTTAGAAGCTGAAAAGAACAAGCCCTAATAGTTGCTTGAATGTTGATTGTTCATTGCTAGATGTTGCTCTGTTTTTCCTCTCTGTTTAGTATGTACTCTCTACTTACAGATGATATCTTATATTCTTATTATTGCCTAGTTCTTACACTTACACATGTTCTCAATTATGTTGTTAACTTGCTATGCAGTAGAAACTGGATAGCACAATGGCAAATGGAAGTGAGCCAGCAACAGTAAGTACTGTGACTGCCGTCGACGGAGGTGGGTAGTATGATCCAAAGAAAGATCCTGCAAGAAAGGCGAAGTCTAAAAATCCAGGATCAAAGTATGCCTTTTGGCCAGAGATTGGCAATAGAGATTTGGTGCAATGTGCACTTTGTGACAGGAGAATATGTGGAGGAATCAAAAGATTGAAGCAGTATCTCACTGGTGGATATGGAGATGTGCAAAAATGTGCGAAGACAACACCAATCATCAAAGAGATGCAAGAATATCTGAAGCAGAACAGAAGAAACAGACCACTCAATTTAGATGATGGCGAAGGAGGAGATGATGTAGTTGAGGTAGCCAGCGGTGCTACCTCCGTAGTCTCTACCGTTGCCTCAGGGCCGGTCCTAGAATTTTAGGGGCCCGGGGCGAAACTAGAAATAGGGGCCCTAGTATAAATATCTAAATATAAATCTACATACACACATCCATAGCAACTATCACCAATTCATCAGGATTTCTTGAACTGCTCGTATTACTTTTAAAAAATTTGTCAATGTATCCTCTCTGTGATTCTATCAACTCATCTATTCGTTTCCTTTTTTTTCTTTTTCACCGCGGATGCATATTTCCTAGATGACATGGTACTGAAAATTTAAAGAACGAGAGTATAATTAGTAACTACAAAGGACTAATTATTGATTAAAAATTCCTAATATGCAAATTCCTATACCGCTCAAATTTAAAAATTTCAATCGATCATTCTAATATATACATTGTTCAAATTAATCAACTACTTTTTCGTTATGTTTCAAATGACATTATGCTAGAGTCAATACAAAAATTATATTGAAGCTTTCATGTCCGTACTGAATTGATTTAATGTCAAGTATCCCGATTAGCAAAAGGGCTTGATTCCTCGCAAAAAAAGATACATACGTTAGTCCGTGATGAATCCTCTTCGGTAATCGGTCTTCGCCCTGGAGAGCCTCACCCACCGGAGGAACCGAGGAAATCAGGAAATCACCGAAAACTCGCATCAAGACCAAGACCGAACCAAGATCGAGATTGCAGCGTCGGCGATTGCACGGGATACGGGCATACGGCGGGATGAGTTCACCGAGATTGCCAGCGTCCAGCGATTGCCTGGGATACGAGCATACGACGGGATGAGATCGGCAGATCGCTGTCGCCGAACGGCCGAAGACGAGATTGCCTGGGCGACAGGAAATCAGGAACGGATTGCTGAAGACCGAAGACGAGATTCGTGACAAGAAGACGAGAAGTCGCCGGCCGGGAATTCGGATCAGAAGTTCAGAACGTGGCCTGATGGCCCTGATCGGAAGACGAATAGTATTAGTATATATACTATGTATTATATATATGAGTGGGGGGCCCTGAATTTTGGGGGCCCGGTGCGGCCGCCCCGCTCGCCCCCCTCAGGGCCGGGCCTGCGTTGCCTCTACCATTGTGCCAAGTTTTGGGACAGCAGAAAAAAAAGCAATCTGCTCTTAATGAAGATGAAGATGAAGATTTTGTTTTTGATGGGGAGGATGTTGATGATTATAGCGAAGCTTCACCTGATGCTACTCAAGAGAGCAATGGAGAGAATATGGATGGCAACAATTTGGATGCATTCAAAATGGCCATACCTGTTGTATGAGGGTTTCTGCATATATGCCATGCGTACGTGTCTATGTATATATATTGGTTATTGGCCTCATGATGAATACAAACGCTATTCATGACATAGTATCAAAGTGCACCTAAGGTTTTTCTTCATCAGGCCGCCACCGCTGCCTGGTCTTGCCCACCACTGTTGTTGCTCTTCTCTCTTCTCTGCAGTGGCTCTCCATACGCTATCCTTGATCTGCCCGTCGTCTTGACCGGCTGCCTCGCCGCTTGCCTAGTCTCCACCGTCACATGGGGCGGTTGTCCGCTCTGATGCTACACCGGCCGATGCTCCGGATCTTTAGCTCGAGATCACCATCGCCTTCCGCTCTTCCAGCCGCCAATCTACGCTAATCTGGTGCGGATCTACATCGTCGGGACGTCGTCGCCGAGCCGATTTAGTGAAAAGCCCCGAAATTTCAAAATCCAAAAATTTGTGAATTTTTTTGCCGGTTTTTGGGTGAATTTTGGAAACTTTCCTTTTCGGGAAAGTCTCCCTTGTTCCGCTTTCCCTTTTGGTGGCGCTTCTCTTCTCTCGGCGCCCGCTCTTTTCCGCTTTCTCGTTCTCGGCCTCTCCCGCGCGGACGCTTCCTCCTCCTCTCGCTGGCGCCGCTCCCTTTCGCGCCTCGCGCCTGCGCGCGCGCGCGCCGCGCGCCGCGCCTCGCTCGCGCGCGACAGCGCGCCCGAGTTCCCGCGCGCGCGCCACCCGACCACCACGGTCCGAAACCGTGGCGCTCCCACGCCACGCGCCGCCACTCCTCTGCGCTTGGCCCGCCGCAGCGCCGCTCTCTCCCGCTGCGCGCGCGGACGCCCTCGCCCGCAGCTCTCGCTCCCGCCTCGCGCCTGCTGTCCCGACCGCCGCAGAGTTTCCGCGCCACGCGTCGCCCAGCTCCTGCGGCCGACCCCACCGGCGATCCCGCGTCACTTCCCGCGCGACGCGCCTCCTCCCATGCCGCAGCTCCACCCCCGCCCGTGCTGTCCCGTCGCCATAAACGCCGCGCAGCGCCCGGTCACCGCCCGTCTCGCGGAGGAGACGCTCCCCGACCTGCTCCCATCATGCCCTGTTGACCCCGGAGCTCGCCGTTGCCTTCACCCCGAAGGAGCCCCTCCCTCCGCCCGGGTACAAATACCCCACCTCGGTTTCCCCTCCCTCCTTTGCTTCCCGAACACCCCAGAACCCCCATTCACCTCCCACCGCTCCCCCGCCTCTCCGAGCCGCCAATCGAGCCGCACGCCCAAGCTCCGCCGCTGCGTCTCCCCGCCGGCAACCCCAGCGGATCTTCCGCTCCCCTCCCCCATTCTCCAATTGCTTTCGCCCTGAGCTCCTCCTCAGTGTGCTGATCACGCTGGTAACTTTGTTTGGCCAGGTGCTCGCCCGTGGAGCGCCGTCACCGCAGCTCCTCCGCCGACCGAACCAGCTCCCCGTGGCCAGCTCTCCTCGCCGCCTCCCAGCTTCTGCCGCCACTCCCAATGTGAGCTCCATGACCCCCTCTCTGTGTAACCGCAGCCGTTTGGGCTATCTCGCCGCCGGCGGCCTTCCTCGCCGCTTGGGCCCCGAATCTTCCCTTCTGCTCCCCGCCTTCTCCGTTGTTCCTCGCCTCCCGGTGCCCAAAATGGGTTCCCCGTGTCAAGGAGCACCCAGTGGATCCTTCCCCGGCCCCCGGAGGCCTTCGCAGTCGCCGGAGCGCCGCAACTCCACCGCCCCGCTCCTCGGTCGCCCCCACCCGGCTGGAGGTTGACGACGACGACGCGGCCTCCTCCCATCCGTCGATCTCGCCCCGCACCTTTAACGCCGGCCGTCCGATCCTCCGCTACCGCCGCCTCCGCTTTATCGTCGCCGTCGGATCATCATAAACACCGCCCCCTCCCCTCCGTCGGATCTCCTCCCCGTACCCCTCACCCCGCCACATCTCCGCCACCCGCTTGAGCCACGCGTCGCTCATCCGAGCCGCGTGGCGCTGCGCTGCGTGCGCAAGCCGGCTGCCGTCGCCGGCGCGCGCGCGCGCGCGCGTTGGGCGCATGGCCTTCGCCGCGCGGCCGCGATGCTGCCGGCCGCATCAGAGCAAAGCGGCCGGGCCACACTGTTCACCCATTTTCCAGTGATTTATTAATTTCTAAAATCCCAAAATCAAAATAAATCCTAGAAAATCACAGAAAATCCCAAAATTCCCAAACTTCACCACTTTACTCCAAATATTATTCCAGACCCTCCGTGAACTCCATTTCCACAGATCCTCCCAATTAAATTCCTAAAATCCTCATTTGGAGATTTATGCAATTTACTCCTTTTAAATAGTTTATTTTTCCTCGCTTGATTAGTCTCAAGCTGGATTTAATTTGTTTGTATGTTTGCGCTAGTGTCTGAGTCTCCGAAGTTCGATTGCAGCCCCAGAGCCGGGGGTTCTTCGCTCGAGCTAGCGGAAATCATTCGGATTGACGGCAAGTCCCAATTCCTTGATCATGTTGTATCCCATGATGTTTAATTATGTTAATATGTTATTTGCATTGAGCTAATTCTGAAATGTTAGTTCAAAATAAAATAAAATGTTTAGAATGACATGTTATGTAGTTAACCCTACCACCGACAATTGCCATATTAAACTTGTAGCCATGCCTTTGTAACCCTAGAAATAGTTATATGATAATCTAGGTAATTGTAAGCTATTACTATCATGCAAAATGTTACACTAATAAGGTTGTGGCTGTGGGCCAATAGAATTCGGAAAACCCGACTCTAAGGTAGGGTGGTATGGGACACCATATCTTAGAGCGGAGAGTGCCGGCGTGCACAGGGTAGGGTAAGGGTTGGGAAAACCGCGAGACGGTCTTCGCCCATCTTTTACCCTAGGCTTGGAGTAGGGTAAGGGTGTGTGGGAAATCGCGAGGCGGTCTACGCCCACCGCTTACCTTAGTTTGGGTCGCGGGCCTGGTGAGGTTGCGGGCCATGTGAAAATATAAGGACTGAAACTCTTACGCTGAGCAAATGTCATAGAACCCGCTCAAACCACAGGAGTTGACTTGTCAACACTTGTCTAGTAGCTGCTCAACTCGATTGAAACTCTACAGGAGGTTTAGCAGTGAGGTTAGGCAAGCCGTGTTTGGGTGCCTAACAACGGTAGAGTTCACTCGAAGCGGACACCGTCTTTTCTTGTGTGTGTGTGTGTGTGTGTGTGTGTGTGAGCCAGACCCGAGTGAATTCTACCGGGTAGAGCCTATATAAAGAGTTGAGCAGTGAAACGACCTGGCTTTCTTAACTCTTTAGCGGGAGTTAAGAGATCGTGTGGGTAAAGCTGAGCAAACTCTGCAGAGTCAAACAAATGGTATTCGAATACACCGTGCTCCCGGTTATTGGAGCTGTGTCACTTGGGTGATTCCAGCAGCAAAGCTTAAGTAGTTTTGTAAACGTTTAACTTGTTTAGGTTGGTTAATGAACTCTTGTGAAAAACCCTGAGATCCTAAGAAGTAAGTTTTGAGTCCGTCTTATTAAAATGATGGCAAATAAAACTGCATCCACTCAAAGATAATAAACCAAATATATTCCCTTCCTTGAAGTTCCGTGCATGTAGTAAGTTAAGATCCCTTTGGGATTTGCTGAGCAGTTGGTTGGCTCACGGCTTGCTAAATCTAATCTTTAGAGGATTAAGATTTAAGGAGAAGGTCTCCCGTTGAAGAAGTCCCGGAGGACCTTTTCTTCGACGAGGACCCTTGGTCAGTAGGTCTCGCCGCGCCAGCGGATTCTGGAAGGCTTTTGTAATGTAAATATGCTTTGGGCTTGCACGCCATTGTAAAAACCGGATGTTAATCCTTATGTCAAATATATGCTGGACTTTTGTTGTAAGCATGCAATGGTATACTCTTGCGCGACACTCCATAACTGTTCATGCTTGAATAGTTACGGAATGTCGTGTCCAGACGCGCTACCGAAACGGGGGCGTTACAAGAAGTGGTATCAGAGCAGGCCCTTGACCGTAGGTTGAGACCTAAGGCAAACTAGGAAGCGATTTTATCGCAAAACTTAATTTAAGCCATAAAAACGGTTTACGAAAAATATAAGGTTTATTGCTGTCTTTTTCCTCTCTTGTTGCTACCTTATCTGTCTTAAATTTATTTCTGCTTAAGTTTTACACTTGCAAAAGTTTATTGCTTCGCTTGTCTAACTTCAAAATTTCGTTTCCGGCAGATGGTGCACTACGTTCTCTCCCGCCCTGACCGTATGGAGGGATGGCCATACAAGCTTTGGGAGATGAGGAGGTACCTTGGTTCGAGGAGCACTGCAGCCCGTGTTCCATGCGATGAGCCGCACTCGTGGAGAGCAGCTCTGAGTGGAAGGCATGGGTGGTCCTTACACCCGCCTGTCCGCCCGACCAGAGCGCAAGTTCATCGCCGAAGGATGGACAAAGACGACGCAGCTTCAGATGCGCCCGTAAGGCTGCGTTCTACTTGCGGGACTACTACGACCTCGAGCTCTCCTACACTCCTTCGACCGGTGCCGCAGCGCCGCGCGAGGGCTGGCCGTGCCTCGCCGGTGAGGATGACGATCCCCGCCTCGCGGGCATCGCCGTCCTTTGGGCACAGCAGGTCGTTCGTTACGACAGCACGGTCGAGGAGTCCAGGAGGCTTCAGCGACAGCTCTGGAGGGCTCGCGAGCAGGTTCAGCAGCTCAGAGCCTCTCTCCGTCGTTTTGAGGAGATCGAGGCCTTGGATCACGTTGAGGAGCCGAGCGTCCAGTCCTCGTGCTCCACGGTGCAGTCTAGGCGCAGGCGCCGGCTGATGACCACGGTAGAGTACCGTGCCCGGTTCCGCCCGGCAGCCCCGCTTGCCCTCCCAGCACCAGGGGACGACGAGGAGTAGACGCTGACCGCTAGCGTAGCCCGACCTTTTGTAATAGTGGTACTTTTGGATTGTAATGCAAGTGCAAACTCGAACCCTAAGTGGTCTGCGTACCGCTTGCTTTATCGTGGAACTTATGTTAATTAATCCTTTATGTTGCTTGTCTAAATTATCAGTAATTCCTTCTGTGTGTTCAAAGTTTTCTCCTGTCCCCTTTCGTTCTTGTTCTTACCTTTGTTTCGCCCTATACTTACCTTGTAAATTCGAAGTCTTACTTACCTGCTCTTAATTGTCAAAGCCGCTGCAAATCTAACCTCAAGTTCCCAATAAAAGATGGAGCAAGAGGCGCATTTGTCGAACCAGTGGCGGGTGCACCGCCACCACCAGAACACACTTGCCAATGTTATTGAAATGTTAGAAAGAATCGATATCAAGGAGAGCGAGAATATCTTGAAAGTGTTAGATCAGCAAGCTCGACTTCTCGAACAGATTGCAACCCGATCCCCGTTGTTCCTAGTGGGAGTAATGCTCCTCGGGATGGTTCTCAAATTTCCACCCGATGGGCGGATTTTTCAAGACACGCCCACGGTCTTCTCCACCTCCGTGACCCTACGGTGGCGAGGATTGGCTTGTGGACGTGGAGAGAAAGCTTCAAACAAAGACGATGCGATGACCAAGAGAAGGTGTTGTACGCGTCCCACCGGCAGCGGTGCTGCAGCCACGTGGTGGATCAACTACCAACGCACCCTACGAGCAGAGAAATTAGTTGGGAGGACTTTTCAAAGGCCTTCCGCAAGGCACACATACCAGATAGCGTCATGGAGGCTAAGCGTCGGGAGTTTCTTGCGCTTAAGCAAGGAGGACGATCGTTATGGAGTACTTACATCAGTTCAACCATTTGTCCAGTTTGCCCTAAGATGTTGACAAATAAGACAAGAAGATGAATAGATTCAGGCTGGATTACAGCAGCCTCTAAAGTTTCATATTTCAGCTCAAGTTTCAGGATTTACATGACATGGTGAACAGCTTAATCAACTCGTAAGAAGCTAGAGGAGAAATGGAGGACTACGAAAACGTAAGGCGGTGCACAAATCTCAATCGCTTCACATAATGCTCAACGAATCAGACATCGGATCGCCTCATATCGATCCCAATCCTCCCGCCGCCAGGAGGTTACCGAGGACTCGATCGGCGATCACAAAGAATACAACTCTCCTTTGCCTCTAGCGCTCAAATGCCCCACCTGTGGTGGGAATCATCTTGCTAGTAACTGCCCAAAGAGATCCAATGCTTGTTTTCACTGCGGAGAAATTGGACACTACAGAGATCAATGTTCCCGGAAAAGCTTACCATCTGATGCCGCGAAGCTTCAAGTCCAGAGTCAGCAACAGCAAGAGAACAAGACACAGTCAAGCCCTGGCACTCCCAAAGGAGGATATCTGCAGATTAAAGCAGCCAGCCCCCAGTCTCCTGCAGGCACTGCGAATTTCTCAGCTACAAGCAGAGGCAGAGGCAGAAGCAATGTCAGACCTACTTTTTATGCCAGAGTGAACCATGTATCTGCAGAGGATGCCGCTGGAGCAAGTGACATCATTGCTGGTATGTTCCCAATCAATTCCATACCTGCATTGATTTTATTTGACCACGTGCAACGCATTCATTTATTTCAAAGAGTTTCGCCGCAAGAAATCAGTTGCCTTCTGTTTCACTTCCAAGACCTTATGTGGTTGAAACCCCTGGGGTTAGAATGGAGTCCCACCGTGGGTGCATTGGACTAAACATAAAAATCCAAGGGGTAGATTTTAGAGCGGACTTATTGCAGTTAGATATGTCCGGGTTAGATGCCATTTTAGGCATGAACTGGCTAGCCAAGAATAAAGGCAAAGTAGACTGTGAGGTCAAGACAGTGTCATTGGTTAACCCTGAAGGTCAGAAAATAGTGGTGAAAACAGATCGAGAAGTGCTAAAAGATGCCAGAAAGCGTATGATTAACATGATAGCAGCCACACCTAATCAAGTACCAGTGGTACAAGAGTATCCAGATGTCTTTCCAGAAGAATTACCAGGAAGACCCCCTGACAGACAAGTGGAACTTGCTATTGAATTGGTACCTGGTACCAAGCCAATTGCCAAACATCAATATAGAATGTCAGCTAGTGAATTGAAAGAGTTGAAGAAGCAGTTGGATGAACTATTGGAAAAAGAATTCATTCGACCAAGTGTTTCACCTTGGTCAGCCCCAGTCCTATTTGTGAAAAAGAAGAATGGAGAATTAAGGATGTGTGTTGATTACCGAGGCTTGAATGCTGTCACCATCAAGAACAAGTATCCTCTCCCCAGAATTGATGACCTGTTTGACCAACTCAAGGGTGCCAAAGTGTTTTCCAAGATCGATCTGCGCTCGGGTTATCATCAGCTTAAAATCCGAGAGCAAGATCGAGAGAAGACAGCTTTCATCACCAGATATGGATTATTTGAGTTCACGGTCGTTCCCTTTGGTTTAACCAATGCGCCAGCTTATTTCATGAATCTTATGAATCTGGTGCATATGGACCAATTGGATCGATTTGTGATTGTTTTCATTGATGATATCCTGATATATTCCAAGAGTGAAGAAGAGCACAGACAACATTTGCACATGGTATTGTCAAGACTGAGGGAACATCAGCTATATGCAAAGTTTGACAAGTGCAGTTTTTGGCTAAAAGAAGTTGCTTTCTGGGTCACATTATATCTCAAGACGGAGTCAAAGTTGATCCGAAAAGATATCTGCGATTATGGAATGGAAACAACCCAAGATCGTGGATCAAGTGAGAAGCTTCCTTGGATTGGCGAGCTATTATCGCGATTCATAGAAGGGTTCTCACGAATTTCTCGCCCACTCACTCACTTCGAAGAAGGATGGACCATTCACCGACGGATGCATGTGAGAAAGTTTTCACTCATCAAGACCAAGTTGACAACAACACCAGTGTTGATTCTCGCCCAATCCGAAAAAGGAATTCCAGGTTTATTGTGATGCTTCAAAGCAAGGTTTGGGATGTGTACTTATGCAAGACGGAAGGTTGTCGCTATGCCTCAAGACGCTTGAAGCCGCATGAGGAAAATTATCCCACACACGATTTAGAACTAGCACCGTAGTGCATGCACTAAAAATTTGGCGGCACTACTGTGGGAATCGATGTGAGATATTTTCGATCACAAGAGCCTAAAGTACCTATTCACACACCCGAATTAAACATGAGACAGCGCAGATGGCTGGAACTGATAAAGGATTATGATGTTGATCTTCAGTATCACCCGGGCAAGGCCAATGTAGTTGCCGACGCCCTTAGCCGCAAGGCTCGTCCAAGCAAAGCTAGCAAATCAGAGTATCCGCCAGAATTGCAAAGGGACATAATACGACTGAACTTGGTGATCACAGAACAGGGTGAAGAAACAGCATTAGAAATTCAACCATTACTGACAGATCAGATTAAAGCAGCACAAGATGAAGATGAAATAATTCAAAAACTGAAAAAGGATATTGAAGAAAGAGATTCCTCAGAGTATACGATAGACGAGCATGCAATCCTTACCTTCCGTGGTCGCTATTGCATACCCGACAAGAAAGAGTTAAGGGAATTAATATTGTCTGAAGCCCATTCGTCCCAATTCTCAATTCACCCAGGAGGTACTAAGATGTACCAAGATCTGAAGAAGAAATATTGGTGGAACCAGATGAAGAAGGAAGTGGCAGAGTATGTAGCTAAATGTGATGTCTGCCAGCAGATCAAGATAGACCACCAGAAACCATCGAGTTGTTGCAACCTTTGCCAATACCGAATGGAAATGGGACAATATCGGCATGGATTTCATTCTCGACTTCCCAAGACTCGTGAGGGATATGATGCTATTTGGGTCATTGTCGATAGATTGACCAAAGTGGCTCATTTCCTCCCGATCAAGCAAACGTATGGGAAAGATAAACTGGCTGAGTTATACTTGACAAGAATTGTGACTCTACATGGAGTTCCAAAGAAAATTGTGTCGGATAGAGGAGCACAATTTACATCTAAGTTCTGGGAGAAATTACATGAAGCAATGGGCACTGATTTGAATTTCAGTTCAGCCTATCACCCCCAGACGGATGGACAGACAGAAAGAACAAATCAGATTTTGGAAGATATGTTGAGAGCTTGTGCTATTGTGTATGGTGCAGCCTGGAATACTTGCTTACCATTCGCTCAATTCTCATACAACAATAGCTACCAAGCTAGTATCCAAATGGCCCCGCTTGAAGCACTTTATGGCGTAAAATGCAGAACCCTCCGAATTGGACAGAACAGAGAGCGACAACTTATTGGTCCTCAGTTGTTCAAGACACGTAAGAACATGTTAGAATTGTCGAGACAGACTCAAAATGGCACAAGACCGACAGAAGAGCTATGCAGATAACCGCAGGAAGGATTTGAGTTTTGAAGTTGGAGATTTCGTCTACATCAAAGTCACTCCATTCAAAATAATTAAGAGATTTCAAGTTAAAGGCAAATTAGCACCAAGATATGTGGGACCGTTTCAGATTATCGGAAGAGTTGGGGAAGTAGCTTATCAAGTGCAGCTCCCACCCAACTTGTCAAGAATGCACAATGTGTTCCACGTATCTCAGCTTCGAAAGTGTCTACGTCAACCAACAGATGAAGTGCCATTGTCAGATATTGAATTGCAGGATGACTGCACGTATGTTGAAGAACCACTACAAATACTTGAAACATCAGAGAGGCAGCTCAGAAACAAGAATATCAGAGTTTGCAAAGTGCAGTGGAAGAATCACACAGTAGGTGAGTCCACTTGGGAACGAATCGACTTGCAATGGATTTCCCAACTTACTCCTGGACCAAGTTAATCTCGGGTCGAGATTCTTTTAAGGGTAGGTTGAAAAGCCCAAAATTTCAAAATCCAAAAATTTGTGAATTTTTGCCGGTTTTAGGTGAATTTTGAAACTTTCCTTTCGGAAAGTCTCCTTGTTCCGCTTTCCCTTTTCGCCGGGCGCTTCCTCTTCTCTCGGCGCCCCGCTCTTTTCCGCTTCTCCGTTCCTGGCCTCTCCCGCGGGACGCTCCTCCTCCCTCGCTGGCGCCGCTCCTTTCCGCTTCGCCTCGCGCGCGCGCGGCGCGCGCGCCGCGCCTCGCGCGCGCGACAGCGCCGCCGGAGTTCCCCCTCGCGCCGCGCCACCCGACCACCACGGTCCAAACCGTGGCGCTCCCACGCCACGCGCCGCCACTCCTCCGCGCTTGGCCCCGCTGCGCGCCGCTCTCTCTCCTCGCGTGCGCGGACGCCCGCCCGCAGCCTCCCGCCCGCCTCCGCCGCGCTGTCCCGACCGCCGCGAGTTTCGCGCCACGCGCCGCCCGGCTCTGCGGCCGACCCCACTGCGATCCCCGCCGTCACTTCCGCGCGCGACGCGCTCCCTCCCATGCCGCAGCTCCACCCCCGCCCGTGCTGTCCCGTCGCCATAAACGCCGCGCAGCGCCCGGTCACCGCCCGTCTCGCGGAGGAGACGCTCCCCGACCTGCTCCCATCATGCCCTGTTGACCCCGGAGCTCGCCGTTGCCTTCACCCCGAAGGAGCCCCTCCCTCCGCCCGGGTACAAATACCCCACCTCGGTTTCCCCTCCCTCCTTTGCTTCCCGAACACCCCCAGCACCCCCATTCACCTCCCACCGCTCCCCCGCCTCTCCCTGAGCTGCCAATCGGATCCGCATCGCCCGAAGCTCCGCCGTCGTCTCCCCCTACGCCGGCGACCCCGTAAAGCGGATCTTCCGCTCCCCTCCCCCGTTCTCCAATTGCTTTCGCCCTGAGCTCCTCCTCAGTGTGCTGATCACGCTGGTAACTTTGTTTGGCCAGGTGCTCGCCCGTGGAGCGCCGTCACCGCAGCTCCTCCGCCGACCGAACCAGCTCCCCGTGGCCAGCTCTCCTCGCCGCCTCCCAGCTTCTGCCGCCACTCCCAATGTGAGCTCCATGACCCCCTCTCTGTGTAACCGCAGCCGTTTGGGCTATCTCGCCGCCGGCGGCCTCCCTCGCCGCTTGGGCCCCGAATCTTCCCCTTCTGCTCCCCGCCTTCTCCGTTGTTCCCCTCGCCTCCCCAGTGCCCAAAATGGGTTCCCCGTGTCAAGGAGCACCCAGTGGATCCCTCCCCGGCCCCCGGAGGCCTTCGCAGTCGCCGGAGCGCCGCAACTCCACCGCCCCGCTCCTCGGTCGCCCCCACCCGGCTGGAGGTTGACGACGACGACGCGGCCTCCTCCCATCCGTCGATCTCGCCCCGCGCCTTTTAACGTCGGTCGTCCGATCCTCCGCTTACCGCTTCGCCCCTCCGTTTTATCGTCGCCGTCGGATCATCATAAACACCGCCCCCTCCCCTCCGTCGGATCTCCTCCCCGTACCCCTCACCCCGCCACATCTCCGCCACCCGCTTGAGCCACGCGTCGCTCATCCGAGCCGCGTGGCCTTGCGCGTGGGGCTGCCGCCGCCCGTCGCCGCGCGCGCGCGCGCGACGCCGTTTGTCGCACTGCCTTCGCCGCGCGCTGGCCGCATGCGATGCCGGGCCGCATCAGAGCAAAGCGGCCGGGCCACACTGTTCACCCATTTTCCAGTGATTTATTAATTTCTAAAATCCCAGAAAATCAAAATAAATCCTAGAAAATCACAGAAAATCCCAAAAATTCCCAAACTTCACCACTTTACTCCAAATATTATTCCAGACCCTCTGGTGAACTCCATTTCCACAGATCCCTCCCAATTAAATTCCTAAAATCCCTCATTTGGAGATTTATGCAATTTACTCCTTTTTAAATAGTTTATTTTTCCTCGCTTGATTAGTCTCAAGCTGGATTTAATTTGTTTGTATGTTTGCGCTAGTGTCGGAGTCTCCTGAAGTTCAGTTGCAGCCCCAGGAGCCAGGGGGTTCTTCGTTCGAGCTAGCGGAAATCATTCGGATTGACGGCAAGTCCCAATTCCTTGATCATGTTGTATCCCATGATGTTTAATTATGTTAATATGTTATTTGCATTGAGCTAATTCTGAAATGTTAGTTCGAAAATAAAATAAAATGTTTAGAATGACATGTTATGTAGTTAACCCTACCACCGACAATTGCCATATTAAACTTGTAGCCATGCCTTTGTAACCCTAGAAATAGTTATATGATAATCTAGGTAATTGTAAGCTATTACTATCATGCAAAATGTTACACTAATAAGGTTGTGGCTGTGGGCCAATAGAATTCGGAAAACCCGACTCTAAGGTAGGGTGGTATGGGACACCATATCTTAGAGCGGAGAGTGCCGGCGTGCACAGGGTAGGGTAAGGGTTGGGAAAACCGCGAGACGGTCTTCGCCCATCTTTTACCCTAGGCTTGGAGTAGGGTAAGGGTGTGTGGGAAATCGCGAGGCGGTCTACGCCCACCGCTTACCTTAGTTTGGGTCGCGGGCCTGGTGAGGTTGCGGGCCATGTGAAAATATAAGGACTGAAACTCTTACGCTGAGCAAATGTCATAGAACCCGCTCAAACCACGGGAGTTGACTTGTCAACACTTGTCTAGTAGCTGCTCAACTCGATTGAAACTCTACAGAGGTTTAGCAGTGAGGTTAGGCAAGCCGTGTTTGGGTGCCTAACAACGGTAGAGTTCACTCGAAGCGGACACCGTCTTTTCTTGTGTGTGTGTGTGTGTGAGAGCCAGACCCGAGTGAATTCTACTGGGTAGAGCCTATATAAAGAGTTGAGCAGTGAAACGACCTGGCTTTCTTAACTCTTTAGCGGGAGTTAAGAGATCGTGTGGGTAAAGCTGAGCAAACTCTGCAGAGTCAAACAAATGGTATTCGAATACGCCGTGCTCCCGGTTATTAGAGCTGTGTCACTTGGGTGATTCCAGCAGCAAAGCTTAAGTAGTTTTGTAAACGTTTAACTTGTTTAGGTTGGTTAATGAACTCTTGTGAAAAACCCTGAGATCCTAAGAAGTAAGTTTTGAGTCCGTCTTATTAAAATGATGGCAAATAAAACTGCATCCACTCAAAGATAATAAACCAAATATATTCCCTTCCTTGAAGTTCCGTGCATGTAGTAAGTTAAGATCCCTTTGGGATTTGCTGAGCCGGTTGGTTGGCTCACGGCTTGCTAAATCTAATCTTTAGAGGATCAAGACGAAGGAGAAGGTCTCCCCGTTGAAGAAGTCCCGGAGGACCTTTTCTTCGACGAGGACCCTTGGCTGTAGGTCTCGGCCGCGCTCAGGCGGATTCTGGAAGGCTTTTTGTAATGTAAATATGCTTTGGGCTTGCACGCCCCGCTGTAAAAACCTGGATGTTAATCCTTATGTCAAATATATGCTGGACTTTTGTTGTAAGCATGCAATGGTATACTCTTGCGCGACACTCCATAACTGTTCATGCTTGAATAGTTACGGAATGCCGTGTCCGTACGCGCCCCTGGAAACGGGGGCGTTACATTTAGTGTGGTACTCCACCGCCCGTCCGTCGATCTTGACTACCGGGCCATCATCCGTCGACTACCACCTCGCACCGGAGCACCCACTCCCCGCGGCCTACGACAATTATTGGGCCACGCTCCAATGGGCGGTCTCAGCGCAAGATGACTGGATCGCGGAGCACGGCGGCACGGTCCGACTGTTCCTCGCCAGCGACAGTGCCGGCGCCAACATTGCGCAGGAGATGCTCGTGAGGTCGGCCTCCAACAACGGGCCAAGAATAGAGGGTGCAATACTGCTGCACCCGTGGGTGGTTCAGCGGGTGCACGGCCATCGAGGGGGAGCCCCAGGCCGCGGCCGCGGTCACCGGGATGCTTTGGTCCTACGCGTGACCGGGCGCGGTCGGCGGCTCTGACGACCCGAGGATGAACCCAATGGTGCCGGGCGCGCCGTCGCTGGAGAAGCTCGGGTGCGAGAGGATGCTCGTGGCCGCGGGGCTGAAAGACGGGCTGGCCGCGAGGAACCGCGCGTACTACGACGCCATGGCCGCGAGCGGGTGGCGCGGCGTGGTTCGGGTCGGAGGGGGGAGGGGGAGGGTCACGTGTTCTTCCTCGAGAAGCCCGGGTGCGAGAACGCCAAGCAGCTCATGGACCGCGTCGTGGCGTACGTTCATTGCCGCGCCCTGAGTAGCTCTGCATATATCCTCCGAGGGGCGGTTACTCTGCATGCATGCATCGTTGAAGACGAGATGCATGTGTTGCATTCATGTAAGTTTTTCTTTCACCAGGTTGAATAAATAGGTCCTGGCGGTTCGAGTATAAGTTTTACTTAAGAAGTGTGTATTTAACTCTAAAAAAATCCATTCTCTCTAAAATTATGAATAACATCATTTCGTGTTCTGGAACCAGAACAACGTAACATTTACGGTTTCGACATTTTGTATGTTGCACGATTTTTTAAGGTCTTAGATTTCTTTGTGACCATTGGATTTCTATAAAGATTAATGTGGCGCATGATTGGACATTGATCTTACGGAATAAAAATGTGACATTTAGTCCCCCACTGTATTGCCTGCTTGCTCGAACTGTCGATGTACGAGATATATGGTGGTGATCAACTCGGTTTCGGCTTCTGACTTCTGGCTTATTTTGCACTATTTATAAATTTCGTCTTTTTCTGAACTTTTGGCTTTTTGTTGAGTTTTTTGCCGGTTCTTTTTTTCCCGTATTTGTTTGTATTATACGTAATGGGCTAACATATTTTTTATATTTTTAAATTTTTTTAAATTTAATTATGCTAAATAAGCATCCATCACCATGATGCGTTTTTCACCACTACAAGATGTTTTCAGCCATAAGCCATGAGCTTTTCAGCCGAACCGATCACCACCATAGGGTCCCAATATCGAACTTACGGCAATTATAAATAGAGAACACTAATCATCCAGAAACTTTATTGCTGTGGACAGAGTTACAAGTGCGCTACAAAGAGCGGAATTGAATCATGACTGTGTTCATTATTTTTATTTTGGAGTTGCGCAGGGCCTGTATTTATCATGATCTAAGAGGTGGCAGTTAGAGCTTGAGTAGATGTCTGATGTCTTCACACGCCCTCTTACTTGAGAAAGCTAACACTTACGGGTCGGGGACTGGTTGCAACAGACCGCAACTGATCGTCGTTGGGTGAAACCAGTCGTCGACCAATTACTAAGTCCATGGTTGCAGACTAATAACCGAGACGCTAAGTGGGCCTAGAATATATGGGTCTTTGTTGGAGGTTTTATTTTGACTCATGTTTAGTCAGGGGTTTTATTTTGACTCCTGTTAACCAAATATATCGATCTGATCAACAATCCTCATCAGCAACCTCTCTTCACCCTTGCCACATGACTGTTCCACTGCTTGCCCAACTGGTGTCATCATCTCTCTCCCATGAGATAGAAATCTTACGTGGCGGCGGCGATAATGCCTTTCATAAACTCCCTTCCTACTCAATCCGCAAGCCTTGCATTGTTGTTAGGGGTGCAAATGGTATGGGTTAATCCCGATCGATTCAGTATCAAATTTGGTTGGTACTAAATATGGGAAAGTAATTTAGTATCTGGTACCGAATCCGGTCAGTACCGGATAGTTGTTGTGGATACGGTAGCGAAATAGGAGAGCTAAAATCCAACCGAATAGTGTCGGTAAACGGTAAATCGGATACTATCCGACTGGATATCCGACAAGCAAGTTAGCACCCTAACCGGCCCAGCCCATCAACCATCATCGACACCAACCAGCCTAGATTTTACTCAAGTTCTAACCTAACTCCAGAGTCTAGCCACTCTAGCTAGTCGCCACCAATCCTCTCCGGTTATGTTGAACTTGTGTATGAATTTATCGGTTTTTGGATTTATGTATGAATTTATCGGTTTTTGAATTTATATATGAATTTATCTCTTATGTTGAACTTGTATTGTGTCGGTTATCGTACCTAAGTAATCTAGATTAATTTATTGCTATTTGAAGGTTTGAGTGATGGTGGTATAGTTCAATGTATATTACTTATGTCCATTTCTAATCCAAAACTGTTATATGTTTGTCCTGATGGTACCATATCTGACTCTAAGTCTAGGGAAAAAAATATGACTTAAGATTGTAAGCCTTAAAAGATTCATGCATAACATCAAGCCACTAGTCTAGCATCTAGAACACCTAGGCTTAAGGGGTTAGGATTTGACTCACGGTCGCCGATGAACGCCATTTGAGCGAAGACCTCGTGCCTGCGTGATGCAGGCGTGGGGACGAGTCGGTGCAGATCGGCCAGAGAGTCGCCGGCGATGTCCTGTAGCAGCGGCGGCGACGGTCTTCCCGTTGCTTAACAGCGCGTAGGAGATCGGGTCACGTTAGGGTTTGTACGGGGTTTGTGACTCTCACGAGAACGTCGGTTTTCCCGGGAGAGGCCAGAACCCTTCCTTTATATTGCGCTGTTGCAACGGGGGACCGTAACCATAATTTGGTAAGGCACCCCCGATCTGGGCGCTGAAAATCAGTGAAAACGTGGATTTCCCCACGTCCTTCCTTTTCTGGCCGTTTTGGCCTTAGATCAATATCCAATATTCTCCCCCTTGATCGTAAGGCTAAACGTCATAAGCCCTCTCTCAATAAAACTTCACACCAAAATAATGCGTCACAACAGTCAATTAAATACCGCTGGACAATAGTACTTATAGTGCTCCATTCTATATCAATCGGATAACATAATACTTCATGGGAGTTGGTTACTATATATGGTCCTCTTATTCCAGGATCACAGGCTCTCCAATAAACCCATGCCGGCAACATGATCACGAAAATTATTGGGTGGTAAGCCTTTTGTGAGCGGATCCGCAAGCATAAATTTAGTTCCAATATGCTCAACCTTAATTGTTTGATCCTGGACTCTATCTTTCACAACATGATACTTTATGTCAATGTGCTTGGCAGCTGCACTCGACTTGTTGTTACTCGAATAGAAAACTGCGGGTTGATTGTCGCAGTACAAAATGAGTGGTTTAGAAATGCTGTCTACCACTCGCAATCTCGGGATAAAGTTCTTAAGCCATACAGCCTGCCCGGTAGCCTCATAACATGCCACAAATTCAGCCTGCATTGTCGATTTATGCGATGAAGTGTTTGCTTTACACTTTTCCATGAAATTGCTGCTCCTGCGAGGGTGAAAATATAACCCGATGTGGACTTCTTAGTGTCTTTACACCCCGCAAAATCAGCATCAGAATAACCGACAACCTCAAGGTTATCGCATTTTCTATATGTGAGCATGTGACCTTTAGTGCCTTGCATATAGCGCAGGACTTTCTTAACGGCTTTCCAGTGGTCCGGTCCTGGATTTGACTGATATCGCCAAGCATCCCGGTAACAAAAGCTAAATCGTATGCGTACATACTTGAGCATACATAATACTTCCAACAGCAGAAGCGTAAGGTATAGCCTTCATCTGATCAGATTCATAGTCATTCTTTGGGCATTAAAATTTCCCAAACTTATCGCCCTTAACAATAGGAGCAGGCGAGGCAGAGCATTTATGCATGTTGTATCTCTTCAGTACTCTGTCAATGTATGTCTTTTGTGATAAACCTAATGTTCCTTTGGACCTATCTCGGTGAATTTCAATACCAAGAACATAAGATGCTTCACCGAGATCCTTCATATCAAAATTGGACGAGAGAAATCTTTTAGTTTCTCGCAGCATGTCCATACTGCTGCTGGCCAATAATATATCGTCCACATAAAGAATTAAGAAGGTGTAATTACTCCCCCTGAACTTAACATAAGTGCAATTATCAACATCATTCTCCTTAAATCCAAATTTCCTTATGACTTCATCGAACTTAAGGTACCATTGCCTAGAAGCTTGCTTTAGGCCATATATGGATTTCTTTAGTTTGCATCCCAAATGTTCCTCGCCTTCCACAACAAAACCTTCCTGTTGTGTCATGTAAACGTCCTCATACAAGTCTCCATTCAGGAATGTAGTCTTAACATCCATTTGGTGCAACTCTAAATCGAAATGTGCTGTGAGCGCCATTATGATTCTAAATGAATCTTTAGTTGAGACAGGAGAAAATGTTTCCTTATAGTCAATGCCTTTTCTTTGTGTAAACCCTTTCGCTACAAGTCTCGCCTTAAACCTTTCGATGTTCCCTTTGGAGTCACATTTTGTTTTGTAGACCCATTTGCAGCCTACTGTTTTGGCTCCATTAGGAATTTCCACTAAGTCCCATACGCCATTAGCGCCCATAGACTCAATCTCATCTTTCATGGCATCTAGCCATTTAGATGAATCCTTATTCTTCATTGCTTCCTTATAAGAGCTAGGATCATCTGCCTTCCCAAGATCATCCTCATTCAAGTAAACCTCATAATCACTTGGGATAGCAGATCTCCTCACTCGTTCTGATCTCCTGACAGGTTCATTAGCAGGTTCATTAGGCTGTTCATTAATTATCACAGGGGGTTGTGAAGGCTCATCATTAGGTGCCACACTTGTACTTTCAGAGCCCTCAACAGAAGGAGTGGCCATAGAATTAACTGGAGATGCAACAGGAGTTGCAACTACAGGATTAACTGTGGGCACAACCATTTGGGGCATGGAAAAATCAGTCTGTCGGATTAGCGGTGAAGCAACATAAATCCGCTTCTCCTCAAGATCAATTTTCCTAGGCTCCAAGTTACCACTAATGCCATCATTTTCCAAGAACACAGCGTGCCTTGCTTCTACAAATTTTGTGGTACGATCTGGACAATAGAATCGGTACCCTTTAGACATGTCAGGGTAGCCAATAAAATGGCAACTCACAGTCTTGGGATCTAATTTCCCAATTTGTGGGTTAAAAACTTTAGCTTCAGCCGCACATCCCCACACATGGAGGTAGTTCAAACTAGGTTTTCTCCCAGTCCATAATTCATAAGGTGTTTTAGGCACTGATTTACTGGGAACCCGATTGAGTATGTGTGCAACGGTCTTTAATGCTTCCATCCATAACTTTACAGGCAAAGTGGAGTAACTCAACATACTTCGAACCATGTCCATAAGTGTGCGGTTTCTTCTTTCCGCTACTCCATTTTGCTGGGGATCATCAGGCATTGAGTACTGGGCAACTATACCTTTTTCTTGTAGATACCTGGCAAAAGGACCAAGAATCTGCCCATAAGTTGCGTGTCACCCATAATACTCTCCCCCATGATCCGAGCGCACTACTTTAATCTTTAGATTGTGCTGATTTTCAACTTCAGCCTTAAATATCTTAAATTTATCAAGTGCCTCCGATCTTTCTTTAATGGGATAGATATAGCCATAACATGAGTAATCATCAGTGAACGTAATAAAAGAATCATAACCATCCACTGATGTCACAGGGAAAGGACCACATATGTCAGTATGAATTAATTCCAAAATCCTTGTGCTTCGAGTAGCACCTTTCTTTATTTGCTTTACATACTTGCCTTTGATACAATCAAGGCAATGATCATCCGAATCATTAAAGTCTAAAGGGTGGAGAATTTCATCTTTAATGAGACGTTCAATTCTCCCCTCGAAATGTGGCCCCAACAACGAGTGCCACAATTTCGACGGTCTCATCAATTCGCTTGCTTTTTATTCACATCACATACATTCATAGATATAGGAGAATCTTGCGGGATAACATATAAAGCTTGTCGTGTCGGATGGCACAACCAACATTATCATTATTAAAATAAATCAGACACTTTCCGTGTCCAAAATTACAAGAATATCCATCATTATCTAATAATGAAATGGAAATTAAATTTCTTCTCATCGAGGGAACATAAAGAACATCATTAAGTTTCATTACAAAGCCATTATTCAAAACTAAAGAAACCGATCCAATAGCTTGAATTTCGGCTTCCATCCCATTAGCCACTCTTAGGCTTCTTTCCCCTCTGAGACTTCTCAACATATGGAATCCTCGCAAGGAATTCGTAACGTGCTGAAGCACACCGAATCAATCCACCAAGAATTTATAGGAAAATCAGCATAAAATGCTTCATCAACAAAAGTGATTTCATAAGTACCTTTCTTGGCGAGCCATTTCAGCCATCCAGACAATCATCTTTGAAATGGTCCTTCGATCGACAAAAGTAACATTCACCACTTTTTTCTGCTCATTTGAGCTCCTGTGTCTGAAGCGTTTTTAGGCGCCTTAGGATGCTTTGTGGGTGCTTTGGGCTTCGTGGCTTCGATAAGGGAGTAGGTTTGTCGCTTCTTTCCATTTGCTTTGTAGCCACCTCTATTTCTAGAGGACCAGCTTTATTTGAGGAGCCGACTTGATTCACAAAATCAGTAGCCCCCTCAGCCTTGAGCCTCTCTTCCTCCTGTGAAACATTAGCGATCAACTCGCTCATGGTCCACTTGTCCTTAATGGTGTTGTAGTTCACCTTGAAAGCTTCAAATTGCTTGGGAAGAGACATCATAATGTAATGGACAACAAAACCATCAGAAATAGCCATGTCCATTGTCTTAAGTCCGCAAAGAATATTGATTATGGTCATAATGTGCTCACGAACATTCCCAGTACCATTGTACTTAGTGTTCATGAGCCTGTGCATCAGTGTGGTAGCATAAACTTTAGAGGACCCCTTAAAATGATCCTCGATGGAGGACAAATAGTCCTTTACCCTTTCCTTTTCAGGGATTGCTCCCCTTATTGCCTCACAGATGGAGTTCTTCATCACGCAAGTGAAACACGGTTAGACCGCTCCCACTTCTCAAAGATTAGTTTTATAATCCTTCATTTTGTCGTCAAAATTGTCCTCCTCTTGATGGGAGCGACAGCTCATTGAACTGAACGCATAGTCCGGATCCAAGAGCCGAAAGTCGTCATAAGCGTAAACTTCCATTTCCGAAAGTTACTACCATTAAGTGGCTCAATTGCATTAACATGAGCGGAAACAGAAGCAGTTGGAAAAAATTAAAATTTACATTAGGAAAGCGCATAATTAATTTGCATGAAAATTAATCTTACGTTGGTATGATTAACAACATGCTCATAAGAATTTTTCGCATCACCGTTGGGCAGAAGCGAAAAATTTAACATAATTTATCGCATGCAATTACAATTAACGTTGGTCAAAGAGTAACAACATGAATAAAATAAACATAATTGATTACATGCAATTACAATTAACGTTGGTCAAAAAGTAATAGCATGTAAAACTAAAAACAGCCCTCCAATTGAATTTCCCATTGGTTCCATTCAATTAGGGGCAGAACATTACGCAGCGGAAAAAAAGGGCATAATATTTTTCAGCAGCTTAGCAACATTATCCGTTAATAGTTTCATAAGAGACATCAAATAATCATTAATTGAACATGAGATAAAAACGTAAATGCATGAAACATATATATACCTAAATGCATGCATGAGATTATGGCTGTTGGGCCAAAACCCAACAGTCCCATCAATTAGCCCAAAACATGAAATATATGCTGAAAAACACATACATGAAATGTATACTGAAATACATTATATTATGGCTGTCGGGCCCAACTTTTTTTTCTTAATTTCGTGAAACGGCCTTTCGGCCGGCCCAGCAGCCGCTCTCCGTGGCCCATAATCCCGCACTCCCCTTAACGGCCCATCTGGCCCCGAGTGATCTCGGCCGCCCATCAGAATCAACGGCTCGGAGGGTTTTTCGCGTGAACAAAAAATCGCCCCCCAAAACCCTAACCCTAGGGGCATAACGGCCATGTGCCCCGGGAAAAACGGATCAAGGGCGGCGGCGCATGCGGCTCCCGAGCTGAGGCGGAGCGGTGGGAGGGGCGCAAGGCGCGGAGGGGCGGCGGCGGCCCGCACACGGCGACCGGGACCGCCCCAAAACCCTAACCCTAGGGGCATAACGCCATGTGCCCCGAAAACGGATCAAGGGCGGCGCGCGCAGCGCGCGGGCACGCGGCTGCTCGGCGACGGCGGCGGCCCGAGCGGCGCAACGGGTAAGACCTGACCCCCTTCCTTCTTCCCCTTTTTTTGTTCTTGATTTGGGGATGAGGGGTTCTTAGGGATCAACATGATTTGGGTTCGGGCTTCATCAGATCTTGGGGAAAAACTTTAGGGCTTGCATAAAACATTTGATTCCCCTCCTTCTCCCATGCTACCCGAGCCAACATCAACCCTAATCCGAAACAAGACATGCACTAGGGTTCTAGGAAGACTAGTGAGGCTCTGATACCAAATGTAAGCCTTAAAAGATTCATGCATAACATCAAGCCACTAGTCTAGCATCTAGAACACCTAGGCTTAAGGGGTTAGGATTTGACTCACGGTCGCCGATGAACGCCATTTGAGCGAAGACCTCGTGCCTGCGTGATGCAAACGTGGGGACGAGTCGGTGCAGATCGGCCAGAGAGTCGTCGGCGATGTCCTGTAGCAGCGGCGGCGACGGTCTTCCCGTTGCTTAACAGCGCGTAGGAGATCGGGTCACGTTAGGGTTTGTACGGGGTTTGTGACTCTCACGAGAACGTCGGTTTTCCCGGGAGAGGCCGGAACCCTTCCTTTATATTGCGCTGTTGCAACGGGGGACCGTAACCATAATTTGGTAAGGCACCCCCGATCAGGGCGCTGAAAATCAGTGAAAACGTGGATTTCCCCACGTCCTTCCTTTTCTGGCCGTTTTGGCCTTAGATCAATATCCAACAAAGATATAGCATAAACAATATCCGTCTAAATCTGAACAAATTGCACCTCTAATTGTTGTAGCCCCTAATGCCAATTTGCCTTGGAGAAGGTGTTACGCAACCGACAACGTCACTCGACATGCACATTCGGACCGCTAAATGAGCAAGCCTAGCACCAGAGCAGCAACAAACTGATACTTGGGCCATCTTCCACAAAATGCTAGCCCAATGGATGAGTACTCCTTTACACTTTTTAAGTTTGTTACGCTCTTTCGGTCGACAGCAGATGTAAAACTATCCTGACATAAAAGAAACTAGCTGTGTAAGCGCGGCAACACGCCGTGCTAGCTACCGTGTGGACCGAACAAAAGAGACGATAATTCACAGGGAGTTTCTTAAAAAAATCGAGGACGCATGCGTAATTTCAGAAAAACTAAATGTCTTTTTCGAAAAAAAACCGAGGACCTGTAAGAATCTATACGTAACTAAAAGAGTCTCGTACGTAATTTTAGAAAACTGTAGGGTGCTATCCAACAAAGTATACGCAATTTCGGTGAAGTGAAGGGTGCTTTCCGGAAAAAATCTGACAGGGATCTTTTTGCGAGAACGGAAGACCTTTATGTAATTTCAGAAAACACAAGGACTTTTTCGCATAAAAGTTGACGTGACCACGATGAGGAGCCGGGAAGTCCCCCGGCTATAATATAGGTACTAGGAACGAGTGCATCGACTTTTTCGAGTACAAGTGGAAGCCCACTACACTTAGTTAAACGGCCCATCTGAAACAAATAGGCGCTCCACTTCAGGAAAACAATTTCGGTGTCGAAAAATTCTCGGTGCCTTCTCAACAAAATTTTGACAAGATCTTAGAAATCTCGGTCAAATCTCTAAAAAAAATAAAATGGGCGAATTTGTGGTTAAAGTGGCCTTTTCTCGAGGTGGCCGAGATAAACAAAATTCGCCGAATCTCATGAAATTTCGTCCGAAATTGTTTTCCTGCTACACTCTCGTGGCCACTGGCAAGGAAGGATCATGCCACCGCGGCCGGCGTGCAGGCGGCAGTGTCACGACGAACGGCCGGCGCTGCCCTCGTTTGCCACGTACGGTGACAAAGAAATGCCCGTGACGGTCAGAATTCGCAACGACAACGAGCGCGAGACGACAAAAATTCACGGAGAAGCAGCCCTGAATTCTGGTGGCACTAGTAATAAGAAGGCCGCTGGCAATTATCGTTGCAAAAGCAAGCAAATCAACTGATCGCCGCAAAACAAATCACATGACAGTCGTTGAAAAAGGACACCAAACTAGACGTGGGTACTGACCAACCTTGTGTTTTAACCAAACAAACAACATATACGCAATCTAGCAGTACTGAAATTTGTTTCAAAGTACATAACTTCAGGCTCAGCTCAGTCCATATAGTCTACTTCCAACGTTAACACTACTCAGATCCTGTGATACACAACAATTACACGAATGTTTTGAATTCAAATGGTAAGCGGGCATTAAATTCACTTCCCACTCTGTCAGCTGCCAAGTTCTTGTGTAGCTAAAAAAACTGTAGCAGCTAAAAAATGCAAATACCATAACATCGTTCGTCAGTTTCTCCAGCTGAATTTGTTCAATATATGTGTGTGGAATATAAGAACCATCCAAACCTAATTGGTCCGGTGCAAATTTGACATAAAGGCTATCTGTTCCTTGCGCCTAAATAAAAAAAGAAGCAAGGTAAGTTTTTTTTACATTTCTTAATGGGTTGTCGGGATGCACCCAAAGACAGATCATATCGACAGAAACTGTAGGAATCAAACAGCAAAGATGATGCTATAGTATATTCCAGTGCCATCAAACCACCAAGAAGACGTACACTGACTTCAAAAGTAATCCTTGGTGATATGATAAAAGGATTATCAGCCACCCACTCCTTCAAATTACCAATAACGCAAGCGAGTTAGTGAACAATGAACAGCAAGGCCAACGACAAGAATTTGTTTAGTGCATATAGGATAGGATAGTAAGAACAAAGGTAAAATAGGGTATATCTAAGCTAACTATCATGGCAGAGATCCCCATAAATCTTCAAAGACGACCGAGCAAATGAACCAAGTTCAGATAGGGAAGCACAGTTAAGATTTGGCTGGTCTTTCCTTTTTTCCTTATGTTCACTACATAATTAAGCTTATGAACTAACAGGTGCTACTGAGGTGAAAATCTTAATATTCTAGCACGGTGAAGCTTCCTAGAACCTACATGTATCGAATAAAAGACAGTAACTAAAAAAGTGAGAATGCATATAAAATGGACCCAGAAATTTTCCATATGATCTTAAAAACGATATATATTGCACATGATGTCTCGTGATAGATCAAACACTTGTGGCTAATGAGTTGTCTAGACGTGGCTCTAAGATTAGCTTGGCTACAATTTGACTTGCATCGGGATCCTAGTCAACAAACTGAGGATGATCTGCTAGTTTGCTCCTTCCTCCATATTTAAAAATGTCTGAGACGCTAGCTTTTAAATGGGGGGCAAAAAAAGGAACCGAGCAAATTTCGTGATGGCATACTCATATAAAATGTGCATGTAACAGTGTTTCTAACCAACAAGAAGTGGCATCGGCACAGGACCGTGTTGATAATCAAATTTGGCTTGACAATCATCGTAAAGCCGAAAGCAAGTTAACAAGGAAACGCCGTGCAGATATCATGGTCGTGAGTAGTTACGATCACGGCAAAGCAAGTCGGAAGCCGGCTGGGCCGATTACGACCACGTTGGCTGTGGTCGAAGGCAGCTACGACCACGATTGGCGGTCGCTGGGTGGTTTTACGACCACGTTGCAGCATTTACGACCTTGTCATCACTAATCGAAACCGGCCGGACCGATTACGACCACGCTGGTCGTGGTCGGCGCGCTACGACCACGTTGGCATGGTCAAAAGTGGCTCAACCATTTTGGATCGGACGCTACTACGACTACGATTAGCCATGATCGAAGCTCGGTTCACGCACGATGACATCAAGGTTGATAGTCGGCGCTTGAACTTACGACCACGGTGGGGTCTCGACCATGGTGGAGTATACGACTACGTTGGAGTCACGACCACGCCGGAGGTTACGACCACGGCGAGTCTACGACCACGCTGGAGGCTACGACCACGGTGGGGTCTACGACCACGCTGGGGTCTACGACCGCGTTGGAGTATATGACCACGAGAAGCCCACGATCGCATTGAAGGCTACGACCATACTAAAGGTGGTCGCAAGGAGTTCGATCACGATTTGGAAACTCGGCGATATAACGAGAAGCGGTTAAAAATTTGGGAATACTGAATCGTTATGGGAAGTTATCTGCAGAGGATTCGACAAATGAGAAGCAAAGAAGAGAAAGAAATCGGGCTCATTAGCGGATGTGATTAATTTGTTTTTACTTGCCATAAATCTTGATTTGATGCCGATTTTATTTGCCATAGACCGGGCACCCTATAAATATGAAGGGTAAGGCCGATTGCGTATGATCATCGGACAATCGATACAACATTATTTTCGTACCTTTGTTTTTTCTTAGTCTTTAGATTAAAGTAGTTCTTGTTTCTCCATCAATTACCTTGTTGACGCACGGATCAATTTCGTGTGGCAACAAAATTGGCGACTCATTGGGAATCGATTTCTAATCGGTTCTTCTTCTCCATTGAAATCAATCTACTCGGCCGAAAGATCGATTTCTTCATCTCGCCGTGAATCAATCGCTAATCGGCTAAGAGCCGATTGCATCCTTCTCGGCGATCGGCTCGCTTCGCACGTAGCAACCGGCGCAGCAACGTAGCAGCAGAGGTGCAATATCACACGCGATCTATAAGGGACCTAGTCGAGCTTGGACCATGGTGTCAAACGGTTCGAGGTAGATCCCAACAACGCCATTACGCCCACGCTTGACGAGCCGCGGAAGAACATCGTGAGGAGATCGAGCGACGCAAGTTAGAGTATGAGAAGACGATGTTGGCGTGTTTCGAAAGACAAGACAAGGCATTATTATGAAAGAAACCGCACCGCCATCTGTCTCCACCAACCCCGAGGTAAAAACACCGTAAGTAAAATCTCTCCTTCTTATGAAGATATTGCTCATATGATTAATCAAACTGTTGGTGTTGCTATGGATAATGTTTTGACTAATCGTATTAGAGCCGTGATGTTGCAAGTTCAGGATGAACACAATAAAAACAACCTATGACGAGTGATGCTAGTGCTTTAAATTTTCGTCATTCAGAGAACAAGAAACTTTGCCACATGGTTCATCTGCATTTATTACACAATTTGGTGCACCGCGAAACCACGCTTTATTGAGTGACACTCATGGTGGCGAAACCACATGCCTACTTCGCCAATATTGCTACGTCATCGCTTGTCACAACTAATGCGTTCGTCTCACTCAAATTACTACCGAGTTGCTGAAAATTTAAGCGAATGCATGCACCTCCATATCAAATCAGAGCATACAAGATACCTCCAATACCACCACGAGGATCAGGGAATACCATATGGGCCAACACCGAAGCTTATTTTAATCCTCCGTGCTTAATATTCCTATCCACACCCCAAATTTGTGACATGCCACAACCTAATGCTTTTAGGCCACAACCGACTAATGTGGCGAATAATCGCCTATGGTCGAGCCATTTGTTAGGCATGAAAATATCAGAGAGCAAGTAGCTAACATATTCAGAGAAACGTTTGGGGTAGAGCCTAAGTGTAGAATGCGTACTTATCAAAAGCCGTATCCTGATTTCTATGATACGGTTCCATATCCCCGTGGATTCAGAGTACCTGATTTTATTAAATTTACAGGGGATGATGGCAGAACCACTTTAGAGCATGTTAGTCAATTTATTGCACAATGCGGTGAAGCCAGTGCTAGTGATGCTTTAAAATTAAGATTGTTTCCTTTGTCATTGTCTAGTACTGCGTTCACTTGGTTCACATCTCTTGCACCTAATTCTATTCATTCATGGCCTGAGTTAGAACAAAAATTTCATGAGTATTTTTATACGGGAGATACTGAATTTAGATTATCACACTTGACATCGGTTAGGCAGAAATATAATGAACCTGTTGCTGAATATATCAGGAGATTTAGAGATACAAGAAACCGATGCTTTAATCTAGTAATATCTGATAAGGATCTTGTTGAGTTAGCCTATTCTGGGTTGCTTTCACATTTGAAGGAAAAACTAGAAGGGCAGGATTTCTTAGATGTGAGTCAAGTGTTGCAAAGGGCTCTGGTTCAAGAAAGCCGGGCTAGAGAATCTAAAAATTTCCATAGGACCAATGAAAAACATAAAACAAACCATCCTGTTAATTTAGTAGAACATGACTCCACGTCATCTGATGATGAGAGTGTGGATATGTGTGTAGCCGAATGGGCATGGGATTCAAAATCTAAACCATTCGTTTGCTCTGCTTTGAGGCCGGTTCTACGTAAAAATCGGCATGAAGACATAAAATATACTTTTGATATCGCTAAATGTGATAGGATTTTTGATTATTTGTTGCAAGAGAAACAAATAAAATTGCCCATCGGACATGTCATACCACCTCTGAAGAATTAAAAAGACGTGCATATTGTAAATGGCATAATTCTTATTCTCATGCTACTAACGATCGCAATATTTTTCGTCGACGAGTTCAATCGCCATAAACGAAGGACGATTGAAGTTTGCTGAGAGCTCAAAAATGCGATTAGACACTCAACCTTTTCCATCAATGTGATTGATTTCAAAAATAAGAAGGTGCTAGTTCGCCATCACAGGCCGAATCAACAGTAGGAAAAAATGTGATGATTGGTGAGGATAGTAGTGAATCTACAGAAGAAAGTAGAGGTGTGGTTAGAACAGTCCAAATTGAAAATACTCCTGAAGGCCATGAGTCCATCAAAATTACAGTAGGTTCTGCAACTCCTAGGGTGCATGAGAATGGGAGGACAAGGATGATAAAACCAAAAAGCCCGGAAGTGGGTCGTTGGAAAATTAATGAGGGAAAGAATAGGACAAACAAATGGGTTGAGAGACCGAAGCCCACATTTAAAGAGCTTCTGGCCAAATATGAAGATGGTAAGACCGGCCAAAGCAGTTTTAGTCGGCCCTATAATTTGAAGCGACCAAGATCTCCTCCAAGGCAAGAGTTCGGTGGTTGGAATCACCGATGGGAAAATTTCCCTGCAGCCGCACCACATCCTATGCCTAGGCCGCTATTGCCTGTGCCATGGGGTCCTCCTCCTGGTGGTTTTTCTCCTTGTCCACCATGGGGTTTTTGCGGTCCATGGATACCACCAACTCCAATGTTTTTTGAGCCATTTCATCCAGGATGGGAAATGCCAAGAAGGCCGGTGTTTGACAGTCGTCATGGCCTAGAAATGACCGATTTAATAAAAATAATCGGTTTTGTGAGCAGAGAGATGATAAATCTCCAAGAAGAATTTACCGCATCAAAGAAGGAAGTGAAACGAGTAAAAATTCAGAGGTGAATAATGCTGCACCGATGAACAGTACTGTGGACAGTGCCGAAAATAGTGTGGTTGCTCCTGAAAATAAAGAGAAGATTCCATTGTTAGCGGTGTGGAACGGCAGCCCGGATGGTGTCCACGGGGCTCTCACATTCACAAAAAGGAGGTTGCAATGGCTCAGAGAGAAGAATTGAGAGAGGCTCAGTGAAGAAATGAGGGATGATTTATTCAATGAAATCAAGCCTATGATACCTACTAAGAAAGAATGGAGGTCAAGAAAATTGAAGAGTCGGTCTGGACAAATAGTGATGATGAGCATGATTTGTTAGATTATGAGGGGTCTCCACTAGTTAAAGATGGCTCTCCACTTCCGGAAGGTATGGATATTAATATGGTTTTTACACTACCTTCTGAATTTCGAGCTATTGATGAGGAGGTTGCACAATTGTGTCTCGGCCCCAAAGAAGCTATCTTTGAAAAACCCGATGAATCGTGCCGACACTTGAAACCGTTATATGTTAAGGGGCATATTAACGGAAGGCCGATTTCTAGGATGCTTGTAGATGGTGGAGCTACTGTAAATTTAATGCCATATTCAGTTTTTAAGAAATTAGGCAAAGAGGACAGTGAGCTTATGAAGACTAATTTGACGCTTAATGGATTTACCGGCGAGCCAACTGAAGCCAAAGGCGTCATCTCAATGGAGCTTACTGTTGGGAGCAAAACTTTACTGCAGCTTTCTTTGTCGCCGATGTGCAAGGTAATTATAGTGTTTTATTGGGTCGTGGATCGATTCATGCTAATCGTTGCATTCCTTCCACCTTGCATCAAACTTTAGTACGATGGGTAGATGATGATATAGAAGTCATTCAGCGGACACATCGGCTTATGTTGCTTTGGCGATGCTTCACCTGATTGGCGCATGGTAATATTCAGTGTTTAACAGCATAGATCTTTCGATTATGACTATGTTAGTGTTACTAAGGATGGTTTTGTACTCAGAATCAGACAGTAGGCTTGTGCAGCCCGCTTAGCAATATGATGTTATAAATGGATAAGGAGCATAGTTTGGATTGGTTGGCGAGCAGCGAGCATTATCGGTCAAGTAAGAACGATATGTGTGAAGCTATTGATGATTTTGATGAAGTAGAAAAATTAGGATATGGTTTTACATCGGCTGATTCATTAGAGGAAGTGGACATAGGTAGTGGTGATATTCCTAGGCCGACATTTGTGAATAAAAACATGGCGAATGACTGCAAAGCCAAAATGATTGAGTTGCTTAGAAATTATGTTGATTGCTTTGCATGGGAGTACCACGAAATGCCAGGCCTTAGCCGAGAGCTAGTAGAGCATCGGTTGCCCATTAAATCTGGTTTTAGGCCTCACAAACAGCCACCTAGAAGGTTTAATCCTAATATGTATGACCGTATTAAAGAGGAAATAGACCGGTTATTGAGAGCTGGTTTTATTAGGCCATGTAGATATGCCGAGTGGATATCCAACATTGTGCCAGTTGAGAAGAAGAGTAGTGGCAAATTACGCATTTGCGTTGATTTTAGAGATTTGAATAAAGCTACTCCAAAAGATGAATATCCCATGCCTATAGCCGACATGTTGATTAATAATGCTTCGGGACATAGAGTTGTTAGCTTTTTAGATGGCAATGCTGGTTATAATCAAATTTTTATGGCCGAAGAAGATATGTCTAAAACGGCCTTTAGGTGTCCTGGTTTTGTAGGATTATTTGAGTGGGTTGTCATGACATTTGGTTTAAAAAATGCCGGCGCTACGTATCAGCGAGCTATGAATTTAATTTTTCATGACTTACTCGGTATCATACTAGAAATATATATTGATGATGTAGTAGTTAAATCGGATAACGTGGATCATCATTTGGCCGATTTGACATTAGTATTTGAAAGGATGCGTCGGTATGGTTTAAAAATGAATCCACTCAAATGCGCTTTTGGCGTGTCGGCTGGAAAGTTTCTAGGATTCCTCATACATGAGAGGGGAATAGAGATAGATCCTGCTAGATTAGAGGCCATTCAAAGAATAAAGGCGCCAGAATGTAAAAGAGACGTGCAAAAATTCTTAGGAAAAATAAACTATTTGAGAAGATTTATATCTAACCTGTCTGGGAAAATTGACGATTTACACCCATACTTGGTTAAAGAAGGAAACCGAATTTACTTGAAGCGTAACAACAGAGAGCCTTTGATGAAATTAAGAAGTATTTGTCTACTCCTCCTGTTTTGAGGGCGCCTAAAGCCGGACGCCGTTTCGGCTATATATTGCTGCGGAAGATGGTGTTATTGGTTCAGATAACGCAGGAGGTAGAAGGCAAAGAATTTGTTATCACTTATTTGAGCCGACGTCTTACGGGAGCAGAGACAAGGTATGTATTTATTGAAAAATTGTGTTTATCCTTGTATTATGCTTGTACACGTTTAAGGCATTATTGATTGTCCAAGATACTTGTGTGGTAACTTGTCGACCGATGTTATTAAGTATATGTTGCAACAATAGATTTTAAGTGGTAGAATCGGAAAATGGGCTTATGCATTGGTAGAATATGATTTGGCTTATGAATCTTTAAAATCCATGAAAGGCCAAATTGTAGCAAATTTTATTGTAGATCATAGAGTTGATAATGGTATGGAGCTGGTTAGTTATTTGTCCGTATCTCCATGGAAGCTATATTTTGATGGCTCGGCTGTAAAGAAGGACAGGTGTTGGTATTGTCTTAATTTCACCTAGAGGTGCTATTTTTGAAACATCGGTCCGTTTGGAATATTTTTGTACTAATAATCAAGCCGAGTATGAAGCACTTTTATTAGGATTGCAAATTTTAGAATCCATGGAAGTAAAAATATAGAAGCTTTTGGTGACTCGTTATTAGTTGTGCAGCAAGTTTCGGAATTTATCGATTGCCTTGATGGTTCATTGAATAGATATTTAGAAAAGTGTTTAGAGATCGTATCAAACCTAGATGATTTTACTATCAGTCATATATCTAGAGGAGATAATTTTAGAGCTAATGATCTTGCGCAACAAGCATCCGTTATCATGTTAGTAGAGGCAAGCTATTTGTGATAGAAAACCGATGCACAAAAATGTTCTGTTTATATGGCGAACAGCAAGGCAGCAGTTCGGATGTTTGAGAAACGGCAAATATGGCTGAATTCAATGACTGGAGAAAACCTTTACTTAGTTATTTAGAAAATCCCAGTAAATCTGTAGATAGAAAAATTCGGCGACAGGCTTTAAAGTATACATTGCTTGATGGAGAATTATATCGCGAATCAGAAGGATTGCTTTTAAAGTGTTTAAGTTCGCACCAATCTAAAATTGCTATGGGTGAGGTACATGAAGGTATTTGTGGCACACATCATCGCCCATAAGATGAAATGGTTGTTGAGACGAGCTGGTTTTTATTGGCCGACTATGTTAGAAGATTGTTTTAAATATTATAAAGGTTGTGAGTCCTTGTCAAAAATTTGGTGATATACAATTGGCACCAGCTGCCGTGTTGCACCCTATTATTAAACCATGGCCGTTTCGTGGGTGGGGTTTAGATTTTATCGGCGATATGCCTGCATCTTCTAAAGGTCATCGTTTTGATTTAGTAGCTACTGATTATTTTACAAAATGGATGTTGTTTTCCTCTTAAAAATATGACACATAAAGAAGTAATTTATTTTATCTTGGTGCATATTATTCATAGATTCGCATACCACGGACTTTAACGATCGATCAAGGGTCGTCTTTCATGTCTCATCAAGTACGTGAGTTTGCGAATCATTGAAAATTAAATTACTTAATTCTTCACCATACTATGCTCAAAGCTAATGGGCAAGCCGAGTCTAGTAATAAGATTTTAATTAAACTTATCAAAAGAAAATAGAAGAATATCCTAAGAGATGGCATGAGGTTCTGCGAGGCATTATGGGCTCATCGTATATCTAAGCATGGTGCTACAAAAGTAACACCATATGAGTTAGTATATGGGCGGAGGCCGTTTTACCGATTGAGGTGAATCGACGCTCTTAGGTTGGCCAGCAAAATGATTTGTCGTCCGTGGATTATCATGACTTAATGATGGATAGAATAGACGGTTACGGATGAGAGGATAAAAGCTTTGAGAGAAATTGAGAAAGACAAATTAAGAGTAGCTAAGGCCTATAATAAGAAGGTAAAGAAAAATCGTTTCAAATTGGAGATTTAGTATGGAAGACGATTTTACCTATTGGGTCAAAGGATAATAAGTTTGGAAAATGGTCTCCAAATTGGGATGGTCCGTATAAAGTTATAGAAATTGTTCTGAAATAGTTATTTTGTGCAAAATTTGCATGGAGAAAGGTTGCCTAGAGCACTTAATGGAAAATATTTAAAAAGGTACTATCCAAGTGTGTGGCAAAATGCATGAGAAAATATGGTCGGTGTTTGCCAGTCATCGTCCTGAGAAATATTATTTATGACTGATACCTGTTTATCGCCCTTAGACTTTATAACATGGCCGATAATAAATTATCGCCCTTAGACATATAAACATGGCCAATGGATGTGTTGACATTGGCCTTGTTGGTCGAGCAAGTAATTCTTATTTTTTGGCACACAAGTGTTGCCAAAAAACAGGGGGGCATGTGTTGATAATCAAATTTGGCTTGACAATCATCGTAAAGCCGAAAGCAAGTTAACAAGGAAACGCCGTGCAGATATCATGGTCGTGAGTAGTTACGATCACGGCAAAGCAAGTCGGAAGCCGGCTGGGCCGATTACGACCACGTTGGCTGTGGTCGAAGGCAGCTACGACCACGATTGGCGGTCGCTGGGTGGTTTTACGACCACGTTGCAGCATTTACGACCTTGTCATCACTAATCGGAAACCGGTGGACCGACACGACCACGCTGATCGTGGTCGGCGCTCGACCACGTTGGCATGGTCAAAAGTGGCTCAACCATTTTGGATCGGACGCGCTACGACTACGATTGGCCATGATCGAAGCTTTGGTTCACGACGATGACATCAAGGTTGATAGTCGGCGCTTGAACTTACGACCACGGTGGGGTCTCGACCATGGTGGAGTATACGACTACGTTGGAGTCTCGACCACGCCGGAGGTTATGACCACGGCGAGTCTACGACCACGTTGGAGGCTACGACCACGGTGGGGTCTACGACCACGTTGGGGTCTACGACCGCGTTGGAGTATATGACCACGTAGAAGCCCACGACTGCATTGAAGGCTACGACCATACTAAAGGTGGTCGCAAGGAGTTCGATCACGATTTGGAAACTCTGACAGATATAACGAGAAAGCGGTTAAAAATTTGGGAATACTTGAATCGTTATGGGAAGTTATCTGCAGAGGATTCGACAATGAGAAGCAAAGAAGAGAAAGAAATCAGGCTCATTAGCGGATGTGATTAATTTGTTTTTACTTGCCATAAATCTTGATTTGATGCCGATTTTATTTGCCATAGACCAGGCACCCTATAAATATGAAGGGTAAGGCCGATTGCAGAAGGATCATCAGACAATCGATACAACATTATTTTCGTACCTTTGTTTTTTCTTAGTCTTTAGATTAAAGTAGTTCTTGTTTCTCCATCAATTACCTTGTTGACGTACGGATCAATTTCGTGCGGCAACAGACCGCTAACATTACTTATAGCGACACTAACAAATTAGAAATTACCCCAAATATTTCACCAGAAAACACTGCCAATTACTTAATCGATTATTTGGACCTAGACTCCGCCCAGTACAGAAGAAGGCACCTCGAAGGAAAAGACAGGGCAGAAAAGACGGGCCGGGAAAGGAAATCGACAATCGCGGGGAACCGAAAGGTAACCAGGAGGCCGGGTAAGCATCGGTAATCGGAGGGGCCTGAGAGGAGAAGCAAGAGGAACAACAAAATCGAGGGTGGACTAAACTAAAGTGTCATAAATATAGTATTTTACTCTTGTATAATTTAAATTTATACATGAATAAAAGAGAAAGAAAGCAAAGAAGAGAAATGCAATGAAAATACCTCAGTAATAGAAAGCGCATCTTGAAAATATATAAATATGCTTATAGTAAGTAGAAATCAGTTATCCGTATATTAAAAATGGCAAAATTATTGATACAATAACTAATTATAAATGATCATGAACATTAAAAAAACATAACATACTACTTGCACACAAGATTAAATCACGAGACAATTTATTCTACAAGATTTTATGCCTTGAAATCATCTTAAATAGTTATACAAAGTTTATTTCTCTATTATAGCAAATCTATTAACAAAATGTGACTCATTAATTCTAATCGAAACATATAAATTATAATTTTATTTTAATCTCTAATAATTCAAGTTGATCAATGGTAATAATAGGACATACATATAATTTATAATTCTACTAATTCAGGCTGACGAACCGATCAATGTTAATAACTGAAATACTCGATGTAAAGAAGACAGAACTAATAAACTAAAGAGAAAAGGTTTACCTGACGCTCGGTCTCGGGTTCTCTGCAAGTCGGCAGTCACCAGCCGTTGGGACTCAGGCGTTCCCGTGTTCCTGCGTCGGTGAGTCGGCCAGTGTCGCCCTCTAACTCTAGTCTTCAACCAAACTAGCTACGTAAGCACGACGTCACACCGCGCTAGCCACCGTGTGGACCGAAGTAAACGAAACGATAATGCGTGAGGCGTTTCTTAAAAAAAATCGAGTACACATGCGTAATTTCAGAAAATCAAAGGGCTTTTTCGCAAAAAACCAAGGACCATGTGATCAAAGGATGCATATAATTCTTATTTAGACTTGAACAATTGCTGCATAAGGCATATAGGAGTTAGCTCCAGAACACCTTTGTAAGTAGTAGTTAAAATAAGGCACATACATCATTTTGTATCAATAGTTGACTATTGATCAGTGACCTATTTGATTAGTGACAGCAGTAGTTTTATAATTTTATCTTCTAGACTATTAATTTTACCTTAGCCGAAGAATTTGAACATTGTTGTCTTACTTTATTTTTTAATACATATATGGTGACAAGAATGCTTTGTTGAGTGCACTTGTAAACTTTTTTGCAGAGGGTCAGCAGCCAAAACTCTGAAAACCGTCAAAAACAAAAGACCAAGCATCTAATGGGATGCAAACCGTTCTCCCCAATGTAGCTACGAGCAGGTAATGAAAAATTAAACTTGTCTGATTCTGTTCTTAAATGATCAATTGTTCACAAGGCACAATGTTTGCCATCTTAGAGAGACCCAAATACTGGAGAAGAGCCAACTGATCTGACTCTTTGGATGACTACCCACACGAAGAACGGGGAATGGTCAAACAACGCTTCTAGGGATGTCTATGTGAGTAGTAAATTTAATTTGTTCATGACTTAGTACATTTTTCATAATTTTGTGCATAAAACTTAACTGATTTAACTTCTTATTTTCTCTTATCACACTTAGGATGATGCAGCCTTCAAAATTACTGACCTATCAACAGAGCGGATAAAGACTTCCTTACGGTTGAAGAGGAAAACATTGCTTTCCAATCAAGTTACAAGGAAAGCACCGATACCAAATCATGCAAAGCTCATGGTCATGGATACATGGCGAAATATCCCACACGAAGCCAATCGTTGAAAGACGGACTGATGAACAATCCCGTGCTTCACCGCAGCCCAAATGAAAAATAATGAGCTCGAAGATGAGGTGCAAATGTTAAAGGAACAAATTGCAAATGGAGTTTCGAAGGGAACAAACTAGGCGAGAGATACAAGAGGAACTGGAGAAGGAAAGGAACGCAAGAGAACAACTTAAGCAAGAGTTCCTTTCATTGCTAGCACAACAGAGAGAAGCAACATTACAGGTAATACATTTGCAGTTCTTTGCTGTTTGTTGTTGATGGCTTGCAAGCACCACCCACCCTAACGAGTCCTAATGTTTTTCCTCATGGTCCATATGTAGGCTAACCAGGGAAGTATATTGAGCACAAGGGAAAGCGAGGCTAATCCAAGTGAGGAAGACGAAAACATGACAACATTGGACAAGGCTAACCCAGATAGTACATTAAACACCACAGAAAAGACATCTGAACATGTGGAAGAAACATTACAACAGGTAACAAAATTTGCAAATAGTTTGCTGCCATAAGGGATTTGGACTTTGTACATTCTATTGATGACCTGCTGATGTGTACCTTCCCTGAACTTCAATTGATGCATGCATGCTGAACATATTTTAATAGTAGTACACATTAGGATGCTAATATTTTTTATTCTACATTTTACATTTGCAGAATGACCCAGCAAGCATCGTGATCACACAAAAAGATGCTAGGCCACCTATTCGCATCACTCGAGCTTCTAATCTTAACCGAAGCCTCTTCCAAAATGTCGCTGTTAATAATGGTTCATCGAACTTCATTCCTCCACAACAATTGAAGAATACTGCTACAACTCGTTCGAAGAAAAGGAGGGACCATCAGGTATGAAATGAAAATGTGACTAATCTTCATCTGTCATTGTTCTTATGTCAAATATAGCATGTTGTTCTAAACTACTAAAAAATTATGCCAGGTGAAGTAGGGCTAATACATATCGGTAAATGAAATGAAATTAAATAATTCTGCTGGAATCACTTGCTAAACTTGCACTATGATGTACTTAAGTATGTGCTGCTGGAATCACTTGCTAAACGTAACTGAACTAGATGACTCAGGATTGCTATTTTCAGCTGTAACTCGTATCTCTAAACTTGCATTATGATGTACTTAAGTATGTGCTGCTGGACAATACTCACATTAAGGTCCCTCTTTATTGTTCATGTTCTATCAAGATGAAACAATTTGATCAGAGCATACAGAGTCGTGGCGTCGTTAAGTCAGGAAATTCAACATGGAAAAGAAGCACGGACAAATGGAATGGAAGTGATAGTACTTTTGTTATTAGTTACAAACTTTGTAGTTTAAGTATGGAGATTGATATGTAATTCCTGCATGAGTGGTGACACTTTTAAATTATTATGTGTTGAATTAATATATGTGTTTTTGATCCAGCCGTGTTCCTAATTTGATTATTAATTTGCAACAACAAATTATAATAAACTATCATATGCTCAATATGCTACCGCAAATTTTACCGTTGCGATAAACCTGTATGCAAAATTGGTATTTCGTTGTGATAGGCTGTTGCAACGCCGCTACTATGTTGCGATTCCACTATATGCTATGAACAATGTTCGTTGCTATAGGATCTATTTGCCACAAAACATATTTCGTCGCAATAACTTTATGGCAATGAAATGCCTTCCGTGGCAATAAAACATATTGCAACGAAACACCTCCCGTGGCAATTAAACCTACTGCAACGAAACGCCTCCCGTAGCAATATCCTGTTGCAACGAAATGTTCTCCGTGGCAATTGGGTCTATTGCCACGAACCATTGGCGTGGCAATAGAACCTATTACCACGCAATATTTTCGTGGCAAATAATACTATTGCCACGACCAAACTTCGTGGCAAAAGAAGCCATTGCCATGGAGTCAGCCGTGGCAATAGCCTATATCGTCACGACATCATTCGTTGCAACAGCAAACAATTGCCACAACATATTGCATGGCAATAACCATAGGTATTGCAACAAAATAACAATCCGTTGCACAATCTTTTAAGCACGCAAGTACTTACCACGCTTGCCAACGGAAGTGATGTGTTGCAATAGGTACATATTGCATCTATTTTTGCCCTATTGCAATGATTTCGCTCCGTTGTCCTAAACCTGAAAACTAGTAGTGTAAACAAGGACCTATACATAATTTTGGAAACCGCGGGCTTCTATCGGTGAAGTGGAGGGTACTTTCCAAAAAAAAACCTGGCAGGACCTGTTTGCGAGAAGCAGGGACCTGTTTGCGAGAATAGAGGACCTCTACGCGATTTCGCAAAACACAGGGCCTTTTTCGCAAAACAAGTGACGTGGCACAGCTCTCCAGCCGAGAAGTCCCTCAACTTTAATATACGGTAGATTATACCAAAGTAGCATCGACGACATAGATTAAAGAAAATGCAGCACGCGCTTGTCATGTTCTGCAACCTAAGAATTATCTACCTTGTGTGGATTCACCAAATCGTTTCACGCGCGCGCTGCTTAAGTGCGGCGCGACCAGCGTTGAAGCCACCTTGTACTTCAGAGTTCTGAAGCTTACAACATAGCAGCTTCTCCGATGGCCATGGAACCGGACACCGACGCGGTGGTGTTCGACAGCCCGTACTTCCGCATCTACAAGAGCGGCAAGATAGACCGCCTCCACCGACCTCCGCTCGTGGCCGCGGGCGTCGACGATGCAAGCGGCGTCGCCTCCAAGGATGTCGTCCTCGACGCCGGGACAGGCCTATCTGTGCGCCTCTGGCTCTACCTGCCCAAGATCCAAGAACCCTCCAAAAAGCTTCCTGTCCTCGTTTACTTCCACGGCGGCGGCTTCATTATTGAGTCTGCCGACTCCGACATGTACCACAACTACGTCACCTCCCTCGCCGCGGCGGCCGGCGTCCTCGCGGTGTCCGTCGACTACCGCCTCGCCCCCGAAAACCCGCTACCTGCGGGCTACGACGATTCTTGGGCCGCGCTCCAATGGGCGGTGTCCGCCCAGGACGATTGGCTCGCCGAGCACGGCGACACGGCCCGCGTCTTCCTCGCCGGCGACAGCGCGGGCGGAAACATCGTGCACGACATGCTGGTGAGGGCGGCCACTAACAACGGGCCAAGATTAGAGGGCGCGATCCTGTTCCATCCTTTTTTTGGCGGGAACACGGCCATCGACGGGGAGACGGAGGCCGCGGTCGCGATCACCGCGAAGGTGTGGGCGTTCGCGTGCCCGGGCGCGGTGAACGGCGGGGACGACCCGAGGATGAACCCCACGGCACCGGGCGCTCCAGGGCTGGAGAATCTCGGGTGCGAGCGAATGCTCGTGTGCGCGGCGAACAAGGACTGGCTGGCGGCGAGGGACCGCGCGTACTACGACGCCGTGGCCGCGAGCGCCTGGCCCGGGAGCGCGGCGTGGCTCGAGACGGAAGGAGAGGAGCACGTGTTCTTCCTCCAGAAGCCGGAGTGCGAGAAGGCCAAGGATCTCATGGACCGCGTCGTGGCATTCATAGCCGGAGCGTGAATGCTCTGCATCTGCGTGCAGCTGTGGCGTCTTTCTTACTGAATAAGTAATGGTACAGCATTGTGGCGCTGCAAAATTGTCCTTGGCAGTGCAGCATAGTGTGCATGATCAAAGCAGCAGTGTTTGCTCTAATGTCCTTCTGTTATTGGGAACTTGTATGAGTTTGATCATGAAATTATTACCTGAGAGTTGCAAGACATGAACTTCTTTCTATCGGAAATGACCTATGCAGCAACCAGCAAGAAAAAAACCAATGTTCTTCTCCTGTTTAAATACACAAGAGGAGACAACACACATGATTAAGAAGAAGATAACTCTGATAAATCAATCTTCTCCTGTTTCTCCTTTCTTGCTCTTCGTTTTTAGAAGAGAGTGATTAGCACGAAACTCTCTCATTCCGATACGAATTCTCGACCGATCGAATTTCTTGTCGTTCGTAGTTTCCGTCAGTGCCTAGAGCAGCAGAGAACGAATATTCCAAGCCGGTCGCTATAAGTGGTGATGTTTTTGAAGAGAACAGCCGGTGATGTAGTGCGTGGAAATGGAATCGTGTCGTTCCCTACATATGACATTGACATACGTTACTTTTCGCATACTACCATAAATAGAGAGGGAAAAACGGGGCAGAGCCGTGAACTTTCTGCATTCCCAAAAGCTTAGGGAGGAATACAATAGGTGGGAAGTGTTTTACTTAATTAAAATACCGACCTTCTAGATCTTTGACAAAGAAATATAATGCAGATAAAAGGACTTGTGCAAAACAGCTCCTGCTTTTTGGCTTTTAGAAACAGGCTTTTGAATGAAGTGATTTCTATAAGTTCGTTTGTAAGAGTCGCTGCAGGAGCAGCTTTGAATTGAGTAACTTCTCAACAAGAGTATCTCTTACTTCCTCAATCTCTCTCGCAATCAGTCAAAAATCAAAAGCTACATAAAAAAGTCAAAAGTCACATCACTTTTGAATAGGACCACAGTAGATTGGTTCTGATTTTCTTTTTCTTCCAAAAAAAATTGTGATCGCTGGATATAATAGATCTCCTCCTCTCCCAACTCTTATGTATATTCCCCCTTTAGTGCTACCAGCGCACGACTGAAACCTCAAATTTAAAAGGTGGGTTTCACTTGACAAAATTGAAGATTGAAGGTTCAAAAGTGAGTTTTAAATACCGTTAGGGAGGGACACATTGGATCCAGCCGACGCTGTCACACCACGCCAGATCCAGCCTCCCACAACTGATCTACCACTGGATTAGGTCTCTGCTGGTCATGCCACCGCTGGTACAGCTGACGTCGCTCACACGTCGCGTTGTCATTGGAGGTGGGGTAGACAGCCAAATCCAACAGCTCCTTGCTATGCCGCCGGTGGTTTGGATATCCCCAGCCGCGCCGCCGCCAAATTTGGCCCTTTCGTCGTCCGCCATTGCACGCTAGCTGTGCTACCACATCCTTGCCGCACCACCACCCTCCAGCCCACACCGCCTCCCTCCGCCCACCTGGAGAGAATTGCACGGCCGCCACGCCACAACCCCCCAGTGAAGAGGGGAGAGAGAGACGACGGTGAGAGAGGAAGGGTGGAGAGGCACTTGAAATAGAAGGCAATTGCGAGAACAAGGACGTGCGGGCTGGCATGCGGTAGGGAAAGGGTGATGAGATTGTGGTTGCGGCTAGAGGTGGAGAAGGGGAGGGCGGACATCGTGCGGCTGGGTTCAAGGCATTGGTTAAAGGCGAGCAAACTAGAGGAGAGGCCGACAACATGAGGGTCCACCTGTTAGTGCGCACTGGTTTTCTTGAGGGCTGTTTTCCCCATGGATGGTGCGATTGGTGGAAAAGAGAAATGTGCACGCATTGCAGGGAAGGGAGGGCTGGCATTGGGTAATGAACTGACAAACTCCTCTTTTATATTAGTAGATCAAGTACTCAAACTTGAGGAACCACCTTTTAGCGAGGTGATGGAGTTGTGGGTGTATGACTCCACCTATCAGAGTTTAAATCTTAATGTCCACCTTTACGCACATACGAGTACCTTTTAGTGGGAATTTTATGAGGTCGCGAATTTATCCTTAGCCTTCATCTTTCTAGACATATGCTAAGGGGGGCGCACTTGTATGCGTGTACGTGGTGGTGTGTGTACATGTTCATTTTCCTTGTAATCGCAAAAAAAAGTAGACTGCCCTATCTAAAAAATGTGTAAAGGCTTATCGGGTAAGAAAATCAAAATTTTAAAATTACGGAGAAATTAAGAAGTAAATCTTCTATATGATTATTTATCAGTTACTAACAGAAAATCTAACGTTTCTTTAAGAGCAAAGCATACTAAAGTTTGCTCCCACTGCATTAGAGAGATGGTTCTTGAACAGAGAGATAGTGCCAACCAAGATTGGTCAATAGGTAACTAGCAACTATAAGAAAAACCTATGTGCCAAGAAAATTAACATGTAAAACTATGAGAACGACACATCACTTTATTCTCTCCGGCCGTTCGATTTCGTCCAACGGACATAAAATACACCAATAAAAACAAAGTAGATTATATAATCGCTACCTCTCCAAAGATTATAGAAAAAAATAAACAAACAAGTGGACCTATTATATAATCGCGGCATCTTTTTTTAGAAGAATAAATTGGATCTATTATATCACTCATCCATTTCTTCCTGTGGAAAATGAAACATTCAAATATCCAAGTCTAATGTAAATATACACTAATTTAACCCAACCCAAATAAAAGTTTATCCTGCTCTCCTACCATTTCCCAACCGTGCGTCTGAAGGCCATTAGCCTATTGCTCCTGGGCCGGCCTACATACTAGTCATCAACATTGAACCCACTTAAATAACAATCGGAAAAATTCATGTCACTATCGTTCACCCATAAGATTGTCACCATGCAAACACTGCCCCTGACGCACGTTGACACTTTCTCGTTGTTCTTATTATCTTTCGTACCTATTTCAATGATTTGGGTTCTTGTACAAGCGATCAATATTTGTTTTAGTGATTTGAGTGGTTTGGCACTTGTAATACACAATTTCATTAGTAAAACATTAGTACTGAAACCATGTGTTATAAATGCTCAAAGTTAGAAAACCATGAGAGCATTTATGGGTGGGAAGTAAATGAAAATGTGATATAGGGGAATTGAAAAACAGGACGTTATGGGGAATTTAAGGACACTAGTAGTGTGCCCGTGCTAACGCTACGGTAAAATACAAAACAAGATAAAATTTCGTCTTCTCTCGGATGTGGTCGTATCGCTTCTCGATCTCACCGTCTTCCAATTTCGTCGTGGTCAAACGCCTTTCGACCTTGTCTACAGTAGATTTGCCGTGGTCGTAGGACCTCCCGACCATGTTTGCCGTAGTCGTAAGTCGACTTCGCCCACGCCTACGAGATTGTACAGAACGCACAGGGATTGCTTTTCACTTCTTCTTTTCTCATAATTGCTTGGTACTTTTCGGCACACCTAGGCAGGCAAGGCAGGAGGGTGGCACCTAGGCACCGCCTAGACCCCATTTTTAGAACACTGCTCATGTGAACTGCCTAGAATATCATTCTCAATAGAGCTCTCAATTTAAGCAGCTCTATTCAAAGTTTCCGACCTCAAAGTCTATTGTCATTGGCCTGTTTTACAGACATAACATGTACAACATCAGTCTACTCAACCCAAAATCAATCTTACCTTGATTAATAACTTATCTTACAAGAATGATTGTTTTCCTTTTCATATTCCCCCTTTTCATATTCCCCCAGCCAAACCCGGTTAATCTCAATGTCATACGTGAAATAATTGTTACTCTCTGACAGGAAAAATCGTAATCACCGTCAAGCAGCTCCTGTTACATGTTAACACGTAAAACGCATCCTCTGACTAGGTTATTCTGACATTTCAATTCAACATCCAGACAAGCTAGCTAGCATGCCACTCTCCTCAACAGTTCAAACTCCGATCCAAGTAGTGTTTATAGCATCAACAGCATCTCTAGCTCACGGAGAAAGATTCGATTGTCACTATGTTCGCAAATCCCAGAAGGACATGGCATGACTAACTAAACATAACAAAGATTAGGGCTGAAAACGGTCGGAAACGATCGGTAGGAGGTCAAATCACTTTCAGTTTCACATTATTTTCTCGAAAACGAAATCGATACGATATTGTCGGAAACGAGAACGACATCGATATTTCGGTAAATTCGGAAACGAAACTATTCGATCAAAAGTGCATCGATAACGATCGAAAATCATGAAAGTGATATCTAAAATACAATAAACACACCAATCTGCACAGCATGACAATAGCTATATAGATTGACCCAGGTCACATGAAAAGTAATACTGTAGTAATGATCCATTTCTGAAAATTCATCCTACAAATTGCAATGGAAATAACGTGTTAGTACTTCAAATGAATTACATGCCTGCAATACATATCAGTATGTATTGATTAGTGATGTTTGGTAATTTAACGTGCCCAGCATAATATTAACGAGTAGTTTAATCCGCAATCGATTACTTAAATTTAAACATTCACAAATATAAATTTTTATTATGCGAGCGCTTCTCCTCTCTCTTCTTTCTCTCTCTATTCTCTTTTTTCCCCTTTTTCTTTTTCTCGCCGCCCCTTCCTTTCCTCGTTTCTTCCGCCGCCTCCCCATTTCCTATCCCACCGACGCCTCTGCTTCCTCTCCCCTTTTCTCACCGCCGCCTGAACTTCTTCCTCCTTTCGTTTTCTCACCGCCGCCGCAGCGCCTTCTCCTGCTCTCTCTTTTTCTCTGCATCCCCTCTCCTGTTCCTACTTCTCCCGCTCGGCGCCGCCGCTCGGCTCCTCCCGCGGCTCCTCCTCCCGCTCGTGCCTCCCCTCTGGCGCCCCTTCCTCCGCACGCCACCGCTCGGCTCCTCCTCCCCCGTCTCCCCTTCGCTCGGCAGGCAGGACCGGCCGGCCTCCGTCGCCATCCCCCGGCGCCACCATGCCCCACGCCGCCAGTTCGAGCTGGGCCGAACCGCCGACCGCACCAGCAGATTGGGGGCGCTCAGCGAGCTTGGGCGCTTGGCGCTTGGCCAATGGGCCTGCCGGCAGCCCGGCCTGGGTGCTCAGCGGAGATTGAGTTCGATAATTATCGACGGTAGATTATCGGTTAAATATGGTATTTTTCGAAAATGATCGAAAGAGAGCTAAATCGTTTTTGTTTTCATTATCGGAGGTTTTTACCGTTCTCGTTTCCGTTTTATCGGTTACCGTCACCGTTTCTGTTTAGGGGAAAAATCGGTAATTTCTCGAAAACGATTTTCGGTAACCGAGAATTACCGTTTTCATTTTCAGCCCTAACAAAGATGGCCACACTACAGTCCTGTCAGAGGCCAAAATGTTATCTCTTTCTTTGTTGAAAACACAAGTCCAATCCCTTCACATCAATCCCCATTGCACCTGGAACATAAACAAAATCACACAGCACTACTTTTCACCCCCAAATTAACCAAATCAAGCATCTCAGGTTTCAACAACTGAAAAGTCAACAAGTCATTATACCTTATTCGTTGGATCCCGCACAACAGTTCCTACTATCTCCATGTTATACCTCATAAACACAATGCTAACGCGGGTCAGGGCCATCCCACAAAGATCATAAGATGATCTCTCATGATAATACGACCCATCTTGGGATCGATGCATTCCTCGAACCAAATACAGCCTCGATAGTTCAATCTGGCCCAAGTCCATCATGTACTGAAAAATACATGCACTACCCAAGTTTGTGGTACAGAGCGAGACAGGAAAAAAAAGGATCAGCGCAACATTAATCATATGGCCACAAGTTTCCACGCATTCATTCAATCAATTATTTGCCAGTATCAATATGGAAATGCTTAGGCGTACAAAATATCCCTTAACAAAACACTAAAAATAATCGTATTATGTTCTAGGAATAAATGTCTCCTAACAAAACACTAAAAAAATCGTATTCTGTATGTTCTAGGAATTACAGTTACAAATAATAATGTGGTGTCAAGTATAATCCATAGCATTGCACATGAATCGTCAAAATCTCTGAAGGGAGGAGGGTGGCAATATCAGCGATTCAGTATATGGCAGGCAGCGAATACACTTCTTCCATCTCTGAATTCGAGTGGAGCCATAGCAATGAGCATATGGTAAAGCAATGCCAACCTGAACCACTGGTGTTGAATAGGTTTCACAACCATATAATAAAATAAGCGTGCAGCATGCATGCTGGAATATCACAGGGCCCGTGCAGTACTTGTTTCAATTAAGGGCTACCTCAGTTTAGGTCTACCCACAACCCAAATTCAATTGATCTAGTTCTTGTGTCCGAAGCATCTGATGTCCTATTCATAATGGCCATTCTATAAGTTTCAACAACTCTGGGCGAGAAAGATGCACTGCTAAGCCTAGCATCACAATATTCAGAACATGCATATGCTGCCCTTCCAATTCCCCATATAAGCACAAGACGGTCATGACTCGTGCAAACTATTCTTTAGATCGCGACACTACAGATCAACAGACAACAGCATCCTGGGTATGTTTATGTCGGAAAATACCACAATACCAAGGCAATAGAGCATCTGAAGATTCTTTCAGTGTTGTGGCAGTCTAAAGGCTGATTAGGAGAGCACACATAAACCAAACCTAAGACCTGACCATAATGCTGCAGTGAACTCTTATGGATCCTAGAAAGTTCATGGCCTACAACAAATCCCATCAAGCTACCAAGGAAGAATCAAACAGTACGAGCACAAACCGAACGGAGATTCCATCTCCCCAATCGAACCCAGGCCGACGGCTTGATATCCACCGGAGGCGGCGCTCACAGAACATCCTGTACGGCCTGCCAGCGTCCTCATCCTGCATATGCTGCAACCAGACAAACACAGACATGAACGCACACAAAATTCCCTATGTACAGCAGTCAGGAGACCTGAACGGAAAAAGATGTAATTTCAGATGAAAATTGCAGAGGTCCAAGCGATGTCCATCACAAGGTTGCCAATTCAAATTTGCCTATGTGCTTGTTCAAAGCATTCAAGGCGAAAACATCCAACCCATGGCTAATGACAATCATTAGATGTGTCAATATCAGAGGCACTTGATATATCAGATTATCGACAATTTTACATCTGTCATTTTAAAATATTGAAAATTAAAAAAATATGCATCACAAATAATGGCATCAACATCAGAGGCATTCCACAAAAGAGATTATCCATGTCACATGGATGCACTGTGGGTTATGATGACAAGAACCGCAAGAGACGGGCACAATTAAGATGGGAGCCCCCTTTGTTCATACAGATCTTCTTTTGCCTTTTTTCTAGCCTATCTTCTGGCTTTCCTATGCCACATGAAAAATGGAGATCATAAATATTGATATCTGTTGTGGCTACGGGCCAAACAGAGAAGGAGGGGACTAGTAGAAGAGGAAGAGGGAGCCTGATCTGTGGATGGTTGGTGAGAATGAGAGGATGCCCCCTGTGCCCCTCCTGGGAGTTTATATATATAAGTGGGGTAGAATGGGGATTAAAATCCCCATTCTACCCCTTAGCACTTACAAAGGATGAGGGTACATTGGTATATTTACACTAGTATATTCCTCTACACTATTGGGCCTATTACATGTTGGACTAGTTACACCCGATCCACGGGGTTGGGCCACCCTACAACAAGACTCCTCGGCGGCAAGCACCGAGGTCCCGATGGGCGGTGCCGACGTGATCAACTATCCCAGCCCCCCGTTCCCTGACAGCAAGCGCTGAGGGCACCGAGTGGTGAGCCGTTGCAACTGGTAGCTTGTAGACCCCCGAGGCAATGCCTACGAAGAGATCAGTGAACCCCTGCGCTGAACCCCGCGCCGTCCCGCCAGGGCGATGCCTACAAGGCGGACGACAGAGTCCTGCACCGGAGCCATGCTGTCCCGCCGAGGCGATGCCTACGAGGCGGACAGCGTAGTCGAGCGCCGAAGACTTGGCGTCGAGCGCCGAACACGTGTCGTCGAGCGCCGAACACGTGTCGTCGAGTGCCGAAGATGTGCCGCCCCGCCGAGGCGATGCCTACGAGACGGACGACGAAGTCGAGCGCCGAAGACGTGTCGTCGAGCGCCGAAGACGTGCCGTCCCGCCGAGGCGATGCCTACGAGGCGGACGACGAAGTCGAGCGTCGAAGACGTGCCGTCGAGCGCCGAAGACGTGCCGTCCCACCGAGGCGATGACTACGAGGCGGACGGCAAAGTTGAGCGCCGAAGACGTGCCGTCCTGCCGAGGCGATGCCTACGAGGCGAATGACGAAGTCGAGCGCCGAAGACGTGTCGTCGAGCGCTGAAGACGTGCCATCCCGCCGAGGTGATGCCTACGAGGCGGACGGCGAAGTCGAGCGCCGAAGACGTGTCGTCGAGCGCCGAAGATGTGGCGTACCGCCGAGGCGATGCCTACGAGGCGGACGACGAAGTCGAGCGCCGAAGACATGTTGTCGCGCGCGGAGGCAGGGAGGCGGAGCCGCCGTTCCCCTACCTTCAAAAATAGTGCCCGCGGAAAGCGGGCACTTGCAGCGTAGGCCGGGGGCGCTACGCGCGCGGAGGCAGGGAGGCAGAGCCACCGTTCCCCTACCTTCAAAAATAGTGCCCGCGGAAAGCGGGCGCTTGCAGCGTAGGCCGGGGGCACTACGCGTGCGGAGGCAGGGAGGCGGAGCCACCGTTCCCCTACCTTCAAAAACAGTGCCCGCGGAAAGCGGGCGCTGCAGCGTAGGCCGGGGGCGCTACGCGCGCGGAGGCAGGGAGGCAGAGCCGCCGTTCCCCTACCTTCAAAAACAGTGCCCGCGGAAAGGGGGCGCTTGCAGTGTAGGCCGGGGGCGCTACAAGCGCGGAGGCAGGGAGGGGAGCCGTCGTTCCCCTACCTTCAAAAACAGTGCCCGCGGAGAGCGGGCGCTTGCAGCGTAGGCCAGGGGCGCTACGTGCACGGAGGCAGGGAGGCAGAGCCGCTGTTCCCCTATCTTCAACAACAGTGCCTGCGGAGAGCGGGCGCTTGCGGCGTAGGCTGAGGGCGCTACACGCGCGGAGGCAGGGAGGCGGAGCCGCCGTTCCCCTACCTTCAAAAACAGTGCCCGCGGAGCGCGGGCGCTTGCGGCGTAGGCCGAGGGACTACGCACGCCGAGGTAGAGAGGCGAAGGCGCCATTCCCCTACATTCAAAAACAGTGCCCACGAAGAGCGGACGCTTGCAGCGTAGGCCGAGGGCGCTACGCGCGCGGAGGCCGGGAGGCGGAGGCACCGATCCCCTACCTTCAAAAACAGTGCCCGCGGAGAGCGGGCGCTAGCGGCGTAGGCCGAGGGACTACGCACACCGAGGTAGAGAGGCGAAGGCGCCTCCCTACCTTCAAAAACGGTGCCGCGAGAGCGGGCGCTGCGGCGTGGGCCGAGGACTACGCACGCCGAGGTAGAGAGCGAAAGCGCGTTCCTCTACCTTCAAAAACAGGTGCCGCGAGAGCGGGCGCTGCGCGAGGCCGCGCGCGCGCGCGAGGCGGGAGGCGGAGCCGCCATTCCCTACCTTCAAAAACGATGCCGCGGAGAGCGGGCGCTGCGGCGTGGCCGAGGGCACTGCGCGGAGGCGGAGGCGGAGCCGCTGCCTCTACCTTCAAAAACAGTGCCCGCGAGCGGGCGCTGCAGCGAGGGCGGGGCGCTACGCGCGAGGCGAGGAGGCGAGCCGCGTTCCCTACCTTCAAAACAAAGGTGCCGCGAGAGCGGGCGCTGCGGCGTAGGGCCGAGGGCGCTACGTGCGCGAGGCGGGAGGCGGAGCCGCCGTTCCCCTACCTTCAAAAACAAAGTGACCGCGAGAGCGGGCGCTGCGGCGTAGCCGAGGACTACGCCCGCCGAGGTAGAGAGGCGGCGCGCCGTTCCCCTACCTTCAAAAAAAGCGCCCGCGAAAGCGGGCACTTGCGGCGAGGCCGAGGCGCTACGCGCGGAGGCGAGGAGGCGGAGCCGCCGTTCCCAACCTTCAAAAAAGCGCCGCGGAGAGCGGGCGCTGCGGCGTGGCCGAGGACTACGCATGCCGAGGTAGAGAGGCGGCGCGCCCCCTACCTTCAAAAATTCCCGGTGCACTCCCTGGTGCAACGCGCGCAAGGGCGCGATATCCAAGTGGTGCGCCGCCTAAAGCGAGGCACTCCCTAGTGTCCCGACCGTATCACAATTTACGACTTAATTTATAGTCCGTAGACTCGCGCGTGCGGAGGTGGACCTCGACGCTACGTCTTATTTAAAGTCCGTAGACTGGTGCGTGCGGAGGCGTACCTCGACGCCACGCCTTAATTTATAGTCCGTAGACTCGCGCGCGCGAGGCGGACCTCGGCGCTTCGCCTTATTTAAAGTCCGTGAGACGCGCGCGTGCGGGCGCACCTCGACGCTACGTCTTATTTATACTCCGTAGAGTGCGCGCGGAGGCGTCCCCCCGTTGCGTCTTATTTAAAGTCCGTAGACTGGTGCGTGCGGAGGCGTATCTCGACGCTACGTCTTATTTATAGTCCGTAGACTCGCACGTGCGGCGGCGGACCTCGACGCTACGTCTTATTTAAAGTCCGTAGACTGGTGCGTGCGGAGGTGGACCTCGACGCTACGTCTTATTTAAAGTCCGTAGACTGGTGCGTGCGGAGGTGTACCTCGACGCTACATCTTATTTATAGTCCGTAGACTCGCGCGTGCGGAGGCGGACCTCGACGCTACGTCTTATTTAAAGTCCGTAGATTGGCGCGTGCGGAGGCAAGCTCAACGCTACGTCTTATTTATACTCCGTAGAGTACGCCGAGGCGCAAGGCCGTCGTGCGATTTAAATAAAAAACGAGGACCAAAACAGAGGCATCAAAGAAATGGCCGAAGATTTGCGACAACACAAACGCTCCAGAATGCAGTACCAGCACAGCATTGGATACTACGGTAGCCCAGAGCAGGCCAAAACCAGAGAAGCAAACGCGGCCAAATCAAATGCTCTGAGAATGGAACTGCAGCCATTACCTCAACGATGGAGTTTCCGCGGGCTTCGTCAGGACTCCGTGGTGGAAGGGGGGCTCCTCAAGTCAGCTTCTAGCTTTGTTCTTGCGCCAGGAAGTTGGGGCATGGATGGATCCTTCATGCATGCATACGCGGGACACATGCATGCATGAATGGTTTCCTCCGCTTAGAACTGCAAAACAGGTGCTTGCATGTGTGCCTGCGCGCGTCCCCGTCAATCGCTTCCCTTCGCCACACGATGTGGAGGCTTGACTTCGCATGGAGAGTCGATGCGGAGACTCGAAGAGGCGAGGAGTTTCGGTGCGAAGATGGGCGCGACGCTAGCGGAGACTCCTCGTGAAGTTCGGAACTCGCGCAGAGGCCTGCGGAGGCTGGATGGAGAGCAAAGACTCGGCGAAGCCCCAGCTCGGGGAGGCGAGGTCCTGCGCGGGGGCGGCGCGAGGCCGGAGGCTCGGAGAGCAGTGGGAGGCGACGGGCGAAGCTGTACGCATACGTCAAGCTCGACCCGCGGAGACTCGTCGTCGACGAGGGCCGTCGGGGAGCTGCGAAGCCAACACGCTGTTGTAAGGTCTTTCGACCTCCCAGGACCTTTCACGACCGGTTAGAGTCGTTTACGACCAGATAGAATTGAGTACGATCTTACCTGGATGCTTACGACCAGTTCCGATCGCCTCAATTCTCCTCCGATCGCTTTTTCACGTGGTCGTAAAATTATCGTAGCAATTTTCGATCGCTCGCGATATCGCCGCCGCGACTTCCTTCACCGCCAAGATACCGTGATCGAAGCCTTCACGATCACGCAGGTGATGCTTGGCGATCATCGCTCACCGTGGTCGAATACCGCACGCGACCACGCTCACTTCCTTCAACGTGGTCGAGTCGCCCGACCACGCTCGCCTTCCCGGTGTAGTCGTAGCTCGTTACGACCACCTTCGACTCCTTACGACCACATTTACCGTGGTCGTAGCCTTCCTGCGTAGTCGATCCTTACAACCACGTTGTTCGCTCCTTTAGCCGTAGTCGTAAAAACATCGCCTTTGCCGTGGTCGTAGCGCCTCCGACTACGCCGCTGGAACTCTCGTGGTCGTAACTCCTCCCGATCACGCTTGCGTGATCGTGAGTCCTTCCGACCACGTCTTGCACAATCACACAACAAAACAATGCTTTGTGTAATTTCCTCTTTTTGGTATTTTCTCAATGGCTTGGTGTGCTGAATACATGGCTCTAAGCCTCCTTTTATACCCGGTTGTCCTACTTCAACACGGGTTCTCAACACCTACTCCTACTCGATTCTAATACGACCTCGACTTGGTTTCCACCTCGACTTTGAATTGCGGCTGCAATTCGACTTGATACACCCAAATTTTGCACATGACTCTAAAACAAGATTATTTACAACATTCTCTCCCTAATCTTGTTTTTCGACTTCGATCATGCCAATCTTCTTCTTCATCTCTAAAAACTTTATCCGCCCCAGTGACTTTGTCAATATGTCCGCTTTCGTTTCTTGGTTCGATATAGTTGATAGCGATCTTCCCTCTTCGACACAATCTCGATATAATGATATCTTGTGTCTATGTGTTTGCTTCTATCATGTAGAACCGGATTCTTGCTCGGTGAAATAGCCGATTTGTTATCAACCCCGAGTTACCTTCAATTTCTTCATCCGACAATTCACTCAACAATGAGCGAGCGAGCACTCCGGCAAGATCGTCGCGCTCGCCGCGATGTACTCAGCTTCACAAGAAGATAATGCAACCACTTTTTGCTTCGAGATTGCCACTGATCGGACTCTCCCAAGCACAAACATTATGCCTGCCGTGCTCTTTCGATCGTCGACATCTCCCGCCATGTCGCTATCATCAGAGTCCGCCACCGCAACGACTTTCCACCTCCTCTCTTGTATCAATCCGAGATTCAAAGTACCTTTGATGTATCTCGGATGTGTTTCACGGCATTCATATGCTCCTGAGTTGGTTTCTCCATGAAACGACTTACGATCCGACCGCAAACGAGATGTCCGGTCGGGTGTGTACCGATACCGTAGACTTCCGACAATGCTCCTATAAGTCGTGGCATCAATCGGTGATCTGGGCCTGTCTTGCTCAACTTCGATGATTCTCCATTGGGGTTTGACATGGATTGCACTCTTCCATACCCGACTTCTCCGAATCTTTTGAGCATATCCCGACCGACAAAGTGTTATGCCGTTGTCGGTTTGATTGACTTCAATGCCGAGGTAGTAGCACGTAAGTCCCAAATCACCATTTTGAACAACCTCTTCATCTCTTCTTTAAAACTCATAATCTTCTTGAACTTGATCCAAGAATGATCAAGTCGCCCACGAAACACCCACGATCACCGTTTCTTCGATCTCCTTGAGTATATCGCATGTTCGAGTTGCTTCTTCCGAACCCGAGTGCCGTTAGACTTTTGTCAAGCTTCAAATTCCATGCTTGTGGTGCTTGCTTAAGTCCGTAGAGAGCTTTGTTCAGCTTCAAGACTTTCTCGCTTGCTCCTTGGATTGAAAACCCGCGGTTGAGAGACATAAACTTCCTCCTTAATGTCTCCGCTCAAGAACACCGTTTTCACATCCATATGGTGAATCTCCCATCCACCGCTTGTCGCCAATGCAAGAAGTAGTCGATAGTCTCCATACGAGCTCTTCGGGCAAAGACTTCTTCGTAGTCGATGCCTTGTTTTTGAACATACCCTTCGCCACAAGTCGTGCTTTGTGTTTTACAACTTCTCCTTGGAATCCTTCTTTACCTTGAAGATCCACTTTAAACCGATCGCTCGATGACCCTTTGGCAAATCGGTGAGTTCCCAAGTGTTGTTGTCTTCAATGGATTTCAGCTCTTCCCGCATAGCGCTTCTCCAATGTTCCTCTCCGTCGCTTCTTCATAGCTTTCGGTTCTTCACTTGTTGTGTCTGAACTCTTCGATCGCATCGTTCGGTTTGTGCATAAATCTCACTTATGCTTCTCATCTTCGGTATTCTATCACTGGAATCTTCTTCATCGACTCTTCATCATTAGGTGAGACTTCACGATCATCAAGACCAATCAATTTTGGCTTTGAGATGTGGTCGTAGCTTCTTCCGTATTGTCGCATCGATCGCTTCGACTTGAAGGTTACCCACTTCGACATGTCTTTCTCAATGTCCTCGTGTTCTTCCCACTCCCAATGTTTGTTCTCTTCAAGACCACGCCTCGCCACATGAATCTTCTTTTCGACCGGATCATAGCACCGTACACCTTGGTGCCCGGTTCCGAGCCAAGATAAATCATCCGTCTCGCTCCGGTCGCCTAGCTTCTTGAGATAAGTGGATGGCTTCACATGGGCTAAGCATCCAAGACCCTTAGATGCTCGACATTGGGTTTTCTTCCGACCACTGCTCATATGGAGTGACTCCATCCGGTGATCGCGTGGTCGCACGATTTAGCGTATAGACAAGATGTCGCATCGCTTCGCCCAAAGTCTCCCGGCAGAATCGGCTCTTCAACGGACTTCGTGCCGCTTTCGACCACGGTCCGGTTTCTTCTTTCTACGACTCCGCTTTGTTGAGGTGAATACGGAGCCGTGAAGAGTCTTGCAATACCCTTCTCTTCACAAATCGAGTCGAACTCTTTCGCGAGGAATTCTCCTCCTCGATCCGACTGACCGACTTCACCTTTTTGTCGACTTCGCTGACAAGAGTTACGAACTTCAAAGTTCATCTTTGCCTCATCTTTGCTCTTCTCGCATGTACACCCACATGGCTCTTGAATAGTCATCCACGATCAACATGAAGTATTGATTCCGGCATCCGCATGCGAGGTGTGATTGGTCCGCATGCATCCACGTGAACCGATTCGAGTGGTTGCGGCTCAAACTCGCTCTGCGTGGAAAACCGCTACGAGTTTGTTTCGCCACTGATACCTTCGCAGACTTGCTCGGGTGGTCGATTGTCGGTAATCCGACCACCATCTCTTTTCCCGCCATCGTGTTGAGACTCGAAATTCAGATGTCCGAATCTTGCGTGCCATAGCCAGCCGCATCATCGGTTGTAGTCTTCATACACTTCGCCTGCATGCTTCAATTTGAATTTTGTATGCACGATTTACCGCTCATCGACTTTCATTAGTAGTCGTTCGGTGTGGTCGTACATCTTCGTAGGTGTCTTTGAGTTCAATCCGACAACCTTCTTCACCAATTGTCCAAGGCTTATAATGTTGCTTCAGACTTGGAATGTAGTATACATTCGACAATCTCCTCTCGCTTCCATCCTTGCATCGCATCGATCGTGCCTCTCCTTTTATCCGAATGGTCGAGCCGCTCGAACTGTACTCTTCCAAGCACATTCTTATTTAATTCGTAAAACATCGAGTGCGCACTCGCCATGTGGTTGCCGGCTCCGTTGTCGAGATACCACCGCCATCCGCTCTTGAGTCTCGCTCTCCTTTCTCCAACGGCACTGGAAACACTTTCTCCTCGCTTAATAGAACCATTGTCGGTTCGTCATAGGTCAGAGCGACAACAAAGAATGTCGGCTCTTTGTGCTCATCCGCTTGAGCCGTGTTTGCTTCTTCTACTCTCTTCTTACTCCGGCAATTCGCAGCATAGTGACCATACTTCTTGCGCTTATGGCACCGATGTGGCTCCGACATTTGGCGCGAATGTCCGAATTTCTCGCGTGTAGCATCGATATCGACTTGTCATGCGGTGATTGCTATCTCCACGCCACCACGACCTCCTCGACCACCTCTTCCACGCCACTCGCCATAGCCTCGTCCTTGTCCTCACCCATGAGACGTGCCGCGGCCATGACCACGTCCACGACCGCCCCTTGATGATGATTCTCCTCGGTTCTTCGTGTCTTCCTTTACAAACAATGCTTGTTGGTTGTAAGGCCCTTGTCCTTCATTGTCGGCTTGATAACTCTTCGAAGCCGCTCGTGTGCTTTGAGCGCCCGGTCACCTCTTCAATCTTCATCTTCGAGAGGTCCCGTGAGTACATGAGTGTAGTCACAACCGGGAGAAACTTCTCGGCAAGACTCGTAAGTACTTCTTCACCGCCACTTCATCTTTTAGATCGTCGCGAGAGATTTGATCTCATTTACGACTTCATTGAATCGACTGCAGAACTCTTCCACGGCCCGACTCTTCCCCATCTTCATGGCTTCAAACTCACTTCTTAAGGTTTGAAGTCGAACTTCCTTCACTCGATCTACTCCTTCATGCATGGTTCGCAGAGTAGTCCGGACTTCCTTCGTTGTCTCCTTGCCGACTAGCCGTCGCATCATTGAGTCGGGCACGCCTTGATAGATCGCGCCATCGCCATTTTGTCGAGACGATCATCGGGACCTTGTCCTTCTCCTTTGGTTCGACCGCACTTGCACGCCTTGCGCGATCATGTTGACCTTCATCTTCATCGCCCGCACCGGATAGTTGTCCGAACCGAGGATCGGCATCGCAGCGACACGCTCGCCGCCGCGTGTCGACCATGTTTAACCACGGCTCGATACCAATCGTTGTAAGGTCTTTCGACCTCCCGTGACCTTTCACGACCGGTTAGAGTCGCTTTTACCAGATAGAATTGAGTACGATCTTACCGGATGCTTACGACCGGTTCGACGCCTCAATTCTCCTCCGATCGCTTTTTCAACGTGGTCGTAAAATTATCAGAGCAATTTTCGACCGCTCCGCGATATCGCGCCGCCGACTTCCTTCACCGCCAAGATACCGTGATCGAAGCCTTCTACGATCACACGCTGATGCCGGCGATCATCGCTCACCGTGGTCGAATACCGCACGACCACGCTCACTTCCTTCAACGTGGTCGAGTCGCTCACCACGCTCGCCTTCCGGTGTAGTCGTGGCTCGTTACGACCACCTTCGACTCTCTTACGACCACATTTACCGTGGTCGTAGCCTTCCTCGCGTAGTCGATCCTTTACAACCACGTTGTTTGCTCCTTTAGCCGTAGTCGTAAAAACACTGCCCTTTGCCGTGGTCGTAGCGCCCCGACTACGCCGCTGGAACTTTATCGTGGTCGAACTCCTCCCGATCACGCTTGTGATCGTGAGTCCTTCCGACCACGCCTTGCACAATCACACAACAAAACAATGCTTTGTGTAATTTCCTCTTTTTGGTATTTTCTCAATGGCTTGGTGTGCTGAATACATGGCTCTAAGCCTCCTTTTATACCCGGCTGTCCTACTTCAACACGGGTTCTCAACACCTACTCCTACTCTGATTCTAATACGATCTCGACTTGGTTTCCACCTACGACTTTGAATTGCGGCTGCAATTCGACTTCGATTACACCCAAATTTTGCACATGACTCTGAAACAAGATTATTTACAACACACGCGTGGAGCCGAGGTCGAGGACAACGACGTGGCGCCCGACGCTGCAGGCGAGCCTTCGCGCGTACGGGTCCATGACCGAGATCTTCAACAGAGTGGAGCCAATGACCGAAGTGGACTTCGCCTGTGCCGGGTCCGCGCTCAAGGAAGGGTTCGACGGCGCGGAGGTGAAGAGGGCATGGCGACATCGATGCAGTCATTTCGACTCCCTGGTGCCTTACGCGACCTGGAGCGGAAGGCTGTGACTTGGAGCTCAGCGCAGAGGCATGGCTTACTTGGGGGAGACCTCGCCGAGACCTTTCCGAGGATCGTGGCCTTCTTCGAAGACCTCGCTGGGACGTCGCCGATGTGGAGCTCGGGGGTGGCGGCGCAGAGGATCGTGTTGCGCCTGTAGCTCGTGGCGAATGCGCTGTAGACGACGAAGCTCGGCGTCGCGCGAAGACTCGGCACGAGGCCTCGACGTCGCGCTAGCTCCATTTTTGCCAGTTTGTCACGCTGAGCTAGATGCCGCCGCGCTCGCGGGGGCTCGACGTATGCATGTGCACGCCTGGCCCTCTCCTGCGCGGGGTTGATGCTAGCGTGGAGACCCTTGGAGGAGGTTGGTGGAGGCGGGGTCCACAAGCGCGGAGGCTGCAGAGCATCGCGCAGGGTGGCGACGACCTCGCACGGGGGCGGGTCGACGGCCCGGGACTTGCAGTCAGATACCACGCGAGCGAGCGTCAGGGGCAAACCGCGCCGCGCGCAAGGTGGCCTGTTGATTGCTGTGCCTCGTCCTGCTCCAACGGCGCCAAACTGCTCTTGCATCACGTGAAGCACTTGGAAAGATGGACATGCGTGAGCTCCCTTGCATGCACGGATAGTTATGCGTCTCGTCGCGTGGAGACGCACACCCAGCGGAGGCAGGCGTGGAAGCTGCGGAGCTCGTCCCCCGCGTGCGGCGCGTACTGCGTGCACTGCGCCGCCGTCGCCTTCCGCGACAGCAGCGGCGCCGTTGCCGACGACGTGCCCGCCATGGCCGAGAAGCTCGGCTCGCCCGTCATCTGCCTGTCGAAAGCCAAGACGGAGAGAGAAAAAAGAGGTTTGCACCTGGCTTCACTCGGAGGCCGAGCGGAGTACCGGGCAGGACGTCGTCGGAGCCGACTCATGTGCGGCGCGGAGGGCGCAGCCGCCGAGGCGGAGACCAGCGGAGGACCGACGTGGACGCCGAGCGCACGGAGGCGAAGTCCTGACCAGCGGAGGACCGACGTGGACGCCGAGCGCACGGAGGCGAAGTCCTGAGGCGCGGAGTCCGGGCGGAGCACCAGGCGACCTCGTCGGAGCCATCTCCGCCTCCGTCGGAGGTGATGGCATCTCCCTCGTGCGAAGCCGAGCACTTGGCGATGGAGTTCCTCAAGGGGGCGGAGGCGCGACTCGACCCCCTCCCCGGCGGTGGCTCTTCGGCGCGCCTCTGCGATCCGGACTGTTGGAAATAATCAAGCCTTTGCTGGACAGCTGAACTTTGCCGGATGACCAAACACATCACAAAGAAAAAGTCAGTCTGAAGTTTGCCGGAACCCCGGAACCCGTGCGAAGACTGAGACTGCAAGCTGCTATTTTTGGTTGCGCCTGGTCAGAATAAAGCTACAGTTAAGATCTGCATGACCGAGTTGTCAGGATCACGTCAACATGGCAGGAGGTCAGGAGTATAGTCAGGAACCAGTTAGTTGCACGAGGTGTTATAAATACTCAATGTAATCCGTTAAGTTTAATGGAACATCTTGCTTCCCTGAGTCTGTGTGTTCTCAGTTTTTCTTTAGAGTGTTGTGCCGTGCGTTGGTTTCTTGTTCTTCCACTTTGAGCGATACACAGATCGGTGAGATTGAGTGCTCGCAGGGATATTTCCATCATTTGGTATCAGAGCCGAGGTTGAGTGCTTGAGCGGTGTATGCCCAAGTACTTACGGCTTGAGAAGATGTCGATCGTTGAGACGGCGCCGGCGGCAAGCAAGGAGGGAGGAATGTCTCTCCAGTACCCGGTGTTGAACAAGACGAACTACACAGCTTGGGCAACGAGGATGAAATTCCTCATGAAGGCGCAAGGCGTGTGGGAAGCAATTGAGCCCACGGGGAATGTTGCTGTTGATGTGAAGAAAGAAGAAAAGGCCATGGCTATCATCTCCCAGGCGTTGAGCGATGTGATGCTCATGCAAGTTGCGGCCAAGAACACTGCCTTGGAGGTGTGGACAGCTCTCCGCACCATGCACATGGGGGCTGATCGAGTCAAGGAAGCGAAGATCCAGACGCTACGCTGGGAGTTTGAAAATCTCAGCATGGGCAATACGGAATCGGTGGACGATTTCGCAACGAAGGTAACATTGCTTGTTGGCCAGATGCAGGCACTTGGAGAAAAGATAGAAGAGAAGAATGTCGCCAAGAGGTTTCGCGAGCCGCCTCGACAAGTTCATCCATATTGCGACGACGATCGAGTATTTTGGCAACGTCAACAACATGGCTCTTGAGGAGGTCGTTGGCTCCCTCAAGGCGTATGAGGAGCGCACCCAGCACCGTCATCGCAGCAACGGGGATGAGGAGCATCTCCTTCTCACGAAAGCCCAATGGGAAGCTCGATCATCGAGGACAAGGCGGCGTCGCGATTCCAAGACGGCGCGACAAGAGCCACATCAAGTGTTTCAATTGCAGTGACTACGGGCACTATGCATCCGAGTGCCGCAAGCCAAGGCGTGACCGTGGGGATCAGGTGAACCTCATGTGTGCACAGGAAGATGAACCGGCTTTACTTTAGTTGAGTCTAGAGTAGAAGGAATGTTAGGAAATAATTGAGTCTAGACTTAGTTTCTGCTTTAGTATATTTGCATGTGTGTATGGTGCAACAGGTGGTGTGCCTGAGATTGTACCAAGTAGTATCGCACGGAGTTATTCTAGGTGCAGGAGAACCGGAGAGTCCGGAGTAGCGGGGAGCCACTTGAACCTGCGGATTGATCCTAGATAACAAGTGTAGAAAATAATTACCGATGGCGAGTAGCCAGGATGGCCGGGTCATCAGTCATGAGTAGGAGTGAAAGATTTGGCATAGCAAAATCTTGATTAGGGGGGAGATTGTTGGAAATAATCAAGCCTTTGCTGGACAGCTGAACTTTGCCGAATGACCAAACACATCACAAAGAAAAAGTCAGTCTGAAGTTTGCCGGAACCCCGGAACCCGGGCGAAGACTGAGACTGCAAGCTGCTATTTTTGGTTGCGCCTGGTCAGAATAAAGCTACAGTTAAGATCTGCATGACCGAGTTGTCAGGATCACGTCAACATGGCAGGAGGTCAGGAGTATAGTCAGGAACCAGTTAGTTGCACGAGGTGTTATAAATACTCAATGTAATCCGTTAAGTTTAATGGAACATCTTGCTTCCCTGAGTCTGTGTGTTCTCAGTTTTTCTTTAGAGTGTTGTGCCGTGCGTTGGTTTCTTGTTCTTCCACTTTGAGCGATACACAGATCGGTGAGATTGAGTGCTCGCAGGGATATTTCCATCACGGACTTGGGACTTCGGAGCGAAGTGCGCTTTGCTCGCGTGGAGCAACTGCATGCAGAGTCAGCTGTGCCTGTAGAGCCAATGCATGCAAAGCGAGGGTGACGCGAGGCGACGCCTTGTCGCCAAGCTGCGCGGCCGGACCCAGCCGGCGTGGAGCAGGCCGGAGGCTTCTCGGTCGAGGAGGGAGTGCCTCCGCGTCCGAGAGCAAGTACCCCAGCGTGGCAGAGGGCTCGCTGGAAGAGAGCTATACGAGCACCAGGAGCTCCGGCGACGTGTTCGACGCTGGCGCGAGGAGCATCGTCGAAACCCAGGCTGGTGCCTCCGATGCTGCCGGAGCCGCTTGGGCGGAGGACTCGCGCTGCTCGGGCGGAGTACTTATTCTTGCAGAAGGACTAGAGGCTGCAATATCAAATGGTTACGTGATGCCCCTGCACACCAATGGTTAGTACCCACGCAGCAGCACGCATGATTACATATATTGGAAATGCATGCAAGCATATACTAGCGCATAGCGTCATTTTATGCGATCTTGCAGTGTGCGTGGGTGCGACGCTGCATGCGTATGCATGCGGAGGACGAAGTGTTGACGCTCCTGGCTACTGCGACGTAGACACGGAGTACGACGCTGCGGACGGAGTCTTCGGGAAGCCCGACATCGCGGAGTCGGAGCAAAGTCCGAGGCACAGTCATGTCTGTGCGGAGGCCGGGGATGAGGTCCGTCGCGCGGGCGCAGAGGCGACCCGAAGCCGAGAACGTCCTCGGGCAAGCACGGACGAATATGTGAGCCTTCTTCATACGTATGCATGCGTATGGATATGCATGCACAAATACACAAAAGGATGGATAAGCATGCACGGAGGGATACGTATGCATGAGTACGTGAACGGAAAGGAGGTCATGCAAGCGTGATTGGAAAAACATACACGGGTGGGTATTTGCATGCATGCATAGGCGAAGGATACGTGAATGCCTGCCCAGGCGTCCCGGTGCGCAGGCGATGCCGCAGAGCCTGGCTCACCAGCGAAGACTCGAAACGGTGTGGAGGCCGCGAGCGAGGTAACTTCGAGACAGCCTTCGACGACGCTGAATCCACGGTTGCGCGGAGACGAGTCAGCGCGGCCCGAAGACGTGCCTAGCGAAGTGCGCACTTGGCGAGGGCGGAGCTCCGCGTGGACAAGCCGAAGACGCGCGTACCATGCTGGCCAGAAAGATCACGCCCCCAGTTCATCCAAGATCATCATCTACAAAGTATAGCAAGGTATACGGGAAGAGTCTGTACACCTTGTCCAATCAGATCTGCTGGATCTGGATTTGGAAAGAAAATAGCAGCAAGGTGAACTTATCTGTGATACTTCTATTCCGCGCTAGGATGCTCTTCCAGTGGTAGCCACCTCTAGCGCCCTTGCGCAACTTCTCGTTCAGTCTCCACGGACGGCGCTATCTGTTGTGGCTACGGGCCAAACAGAGAAGGAGGGGACTAGTAGAAGAGGAAGAGAGAGCCTGATCTGTGGATGGTTGGTGAGAATGAGAGGATGCCCCCCTGTGCCCCTCCTGGGAGTTTATATATATGAGTGGGGTAGAATGGGAAATCCCCATTCTACCCCTTAGCACTTACAAAGGATGATGGTACATTGGTATATTTACACTAGTATATTCCTCTACACTATTGGGCCTATTACATGTTGGACTAGTTACACGGCCCAGTCACGGGGGGTTGGGCCACCCCTACAACAATATCCATCTCCCAACAATCAACCATTTGGACAGAGAAGGCAAACTGGACGGTGGCAGGCACAACAACACACATTTTCCTACACGGTCCGGTCCATACAGAAAGGTCTTTTTTCCTTATCGTACCAAGCTGGAATGGGGAAGGAGAACTCACCGTCTCCGCGATTGTTGGTGCGGGCGAGCTTGAACAGCGTGTAATTCGCATTACCGAGCCGCTTCGTACATGTCCACGAGCTCATCGCTCCCACCACACCTCCCGAGACAAAATCAAGACAATCACATCCATGTGTGTTCATTGTGCACACATTCATGAAACCAAGGAAACGAAGAATTGCTCAATTCCCCACCGGAGGCGATGATGGAGGAGCAATCGACGAGGAGCCGGTCGATGATCTTCTCATTCCGGCTGAACCGAAGAGGCCCCTGCATCGCTCTCCCCGCACTCGGCCCGAATGCCAACACTACCGTCACTCCACCAATCCAGAAACCCCAGCAGCTAGTCCTCCCAAACACGCTAAATTGGGTGGATTCCAAGGAAAGGAAGGAAGATCCTACTCACCTCGAGTCCATGCGCTTGTAGATCGGGCGCGAGGATGTTGAACGTGGTGCAGAGACACGGCGCTCGTCGCGCCCGCAGCAGCGCGCGCCGCCGCGGTGGTGGTGCTGCCGTCCCGACCTGCTGCCGCCGCCTCGCGCGGCCTCCCTCCGCCGCTTCTTCGTCGCCCCAAACCAACAACCGAGAAGAGGGGAAATGGCTGCCACCGCAACCGCCCCGACGGTCGCCTCCACCCGGCAGCCCGGTCGCCGCGCTCGGCTCGAGGCCGCCGCGCTCCGCGCTCGAGCCGCCCTCCATCGTTCGGACCCCACCAGCACCGCTGCGCCGAGGCGCCACCGCCGCCTCCGCCTCGCCATCGCTAGCACCACCGCCTCCTGTTGCTCCCTTCCCCGATCCGATCGCCGCTCGCACCGCCGCCCGCTCGAAGTCCCCGCCGCCGCTCATAGTCCCGCTCCCGCCTCCGCCGCGACAGATCTGAAGCTAGGGTTCGGTTTCACCGCCGCAAACCCGGATCGGGCCGCCATCTCGGCCGAATCGAGGGGCTACGGGCCAGATTGCATCGATTTGGGGGGAGGGTGGGAGGGAGGGTCGGGGGCGTGTGCGTGTGCGTGGGCGCGGGGTGGGTTCTGGGTTCAATGAGGAGGTGGCGGCGCGGGGTGGGGAGGAGGAGGCGGCGGCGGAGCGGAGGGGTGGGGGGAGGAGGAGGAGGCAGCGCGGGGTGGTGTGGGGAGGAGAAGACGGCGGCGCGGGGTGGTGTGGGGAGGAGAAGACGGCGGCGCGGGGTGGGGTGGGGAGGAGGAGGAGGCGGTGGCGCAGGGGGTGGGGGAGGAGGAGGCGGCGGCGGAGTGGAGGAGGAGGCGGCGAAGTGGGGGAGGAGGCGGAGGAGGAGGAGCGGGGGAGGCGGCGGTGGAGGAGGAGCGAGGGCGGAGCGGGATGAGCGGGAGATGGGACGCGGCGCCGGGGGGGAGGGGGGAAGCAGCGTCGCGAGGTGGGGAATATCAGAAAGAGGAGAGGTTCAATGATGTGCATGATCCGGATGATTTTGGCCTTTGGATCTTCAATGAGTAAGAGAAGAAGGCTTGAGGAGCGATCCAGGCCATTCATTTGTATAAAGTTGGATTACTTTAGTACACAAATCTGGGTGGACTTAGATTAGGCATGACTGTGGGGTGGTTGAGCAGGGTGGATTTAGTAAAGAAAATTTTGGTGTATTATAGAGTAGGGTAGATTTCCCAACAACAAAATCAAACTTCAATCTTGCATTAACAGAACGACCTCGTGATGTGGAGTGGTGGTCGTATGAGTATTACTCCACTCACTCGCTAAAGTTCAAATCCTAGCACCCACGTTTACACACACGTAAATGTGTTTCAGTGGAAAAGCATGTTCTTTAACTCTGTGATGGCACTCGGATTTTTTCCCGCCATCGTAATTCTAGGCGTGCACATGTGCTCATTTGTGCATCTATGTACTCTCTCTAGTCACAAAAGCGTGACATTTTGAACATTGACGCAATTCACGAAACCCAACTTTGGTTATTGATTTATACGACAATATGTTAATAAGATTATAATATTATAAAAGTGCTTTTTGAGACAAATATACATATATAATTTTGATGTATCCAATTTAAATATTCATAAAGATATCTATAGCTAAATTGTATAAAGACCGACTACCTTGTATCCAAAATGTACTCCTTAGTAATCGGAGGGGGTACCTTGTAATAATCTCTACTACTTAAAAAGAGAAGTTAGTGATGGTGGTCCACCACCATGGTTCATCAATCTTCCAAAATTATCAAATCCACGTTATCCGTCGCCAATCCAAGGTTCAGACTCCTGCACGCGTCTACCCCGCTTCAGGTCACACCCACGCCGATTCATCCCCTTGCCCGTCTCCCTCGCGCCCTCCCTTCCCACGCCCGACTCCCTTCCCATGCCAGGCCTTGCGCCCTCCCGCCCCACACCCGACTGGTCTCTCCCGCGTCCCTTCCCTCGCGTTGCTAGCCGCCCTCACCCATCTCCCTGCTCGCGTTGCCCTCACCCGCCTCCCCTCCCTCCTGCCGCTTGACCACGTCCTCCACTTCGCTCCCGTCCCCTCCCCTCCGCTAGCTCATGGGCCCCCTCTCCTCCACTCCGCTCGCTCATCTCCCCTCCCCTCCCAAAGATATGGATCCACTTCTCCTGCACCTCCCCTCTACTCCGCTCCGCTCCTCTCCCTCCCGTCGCTCGACCACGTCCTCCCCAACACTTCACCAGTTCGTGGGCTCCCCTCCCCTCCCGACAATCTGGATCCACTTCTCCCGCACCAGATGTTCTCTGTACTCGAGCAACGCCATCAAAGTCATTCGGCGGGTGTGGCTGCCGTTGAAGTCATCCAGTGGGTGTGGCATGCTTGAGCGGCGCCGTCGAAGTCATCCGACAAGTGTGGCCGCTGTTGAAGTCATCCAGCGGGGTGTGGCATGCTTTGATGATCATCCGTCGACCAGTTTATGGGCTCACCTGCACAACAGAGGCCTAGTTGCAAAACAGAGAAGATAAGCTTCCTAACAGATATTGTTATTGTATAATATATCTCAATCTCAACTGAAAATATTCTTATTACAACCAAACATAACTTAATACGTCATTTTCATCTGAGCTATAGTCACCCGCATGAGCTCATTTCCATTTGTATTTTCATATTATCATGAGTTGCTTAAAAGCTCCAATAAGTATGTCTGTGTTAGGTCCATTTCTTTTCCTTATTTGTCTTATAATTAATTCTTTCCTTTTTTGTTTATCAAACCAATGTTCTGGTGATATGATTTAGTCTGGATTTTCTAGAAGTTGTACTTCATGATGCTTAATTTAATTTAAGAAGGCGCACCGGCCGGATCAAAACTCCATCGGCCGTGGCGTCCGACAGTTCAAGATGGCTCTACTCCAATGCCTTGAGAAGGTGAGACACATCTCTCTCTCCCCCTTCCATATTGTTTGCATGTTCTAGCTAGCGTACGTGGTGTAGCGTAGCGTATGTTTGGTTGTAGGATCATATGGCACAATCAAAGAGAGGTGAATGATTGTCTCCACTTTTACCATCTGAAAACACAACACAGAGAAACACATGGGAAGCAATCTGGATTACCGAACAGAGACACCCGATCACAACTGCTACTCGAACGTAGGTAGTCGTAAGCCTCTGTCGCTCTGGTCGTACATGCTCGATACGACCAGATGCTCTATCGCCCGACTGCTCATTACGACCAAACGTTACGACCACTCGTCTCGAATGATAGCTCCGACCACTTGCTTACGACCACACGCTTCTGATCGCTTGCTCTGGCCGCTTGCTAACGACCATTTGCATACGAGTGCTCGGATCGATCGCCGAATCGCTTCGATCGCTTGGCACGATCTCGAATCGACCGCCCGATCGTTCCGATCGGTCGGCTTGATCTCAGATCAATCGCCTACTTGATTCGATCGCTCTGCACGGCCACGACGCACGTAGCCGTGACCTCCTTCTGCTTGACATCTTTAGTCATTCGACCACCACCCGAGCGAGGACACACGAAGACAAAACAAAGCACGTAAAGTGAAGATGAAAACAAGTTGTTGGAGAACCTCTTTTTGGGACAGATCTGATCTTTTATTTCATCATCGTGTTCCTGGCTACAAAGCACCTCACGACACCCCTAAAAGCCTTCTCTTGAAAGCCCTAAAACCCCTTTTTCATCTAGCCTACAACCACCCTTGATTTTATAGGCCAATGCATAAGACGTGTTCAACCCGAACACCTCAAAACAGTGTCCTTAACCACCTGAACACAAAATCTTATCTCTTCCTTAAATCAAGGGACCCAAAACCCTTCCTAACATAGGTTTTAACCAACTTGTATAGGTTATGGACTTTATCCACAACTCTATACGACACACACGACAAAGCCTCTAGGATATCCCCTCCTGTATCTCCATCGTGCACCATCACTGCGTGCTCTCACGTGAGCTCGATCACCTCGCATGACCACCTAACCGGCTGGATCTCAGATTACCCCCTCCTAGTCCCGGTCTTCCTCGTCACTGACCGTGATCGTCTCCATGCCTCCACGCAGCATCCACCTTGGACCTCCATGTGCTCCAGCATGAGCTCGACTACCTCGCATGACATCCCGATCGCCTGGACCTCATATTACCCCCTCCTAGTCCTGATCCTCCTCGTCATCGACCATGGTCATCTCCATGCCCATCTGCACATGCAAAGACCAAAGAAACCATCTCCTGGCAACACACATTAGCAAAACCCATCTTTGTCTATCCCCATACAAGAATCAATTCACCTACGACTATCCCCAGATCATTTATGACCATGCCTCAGAACACTTACGACCATCGCTAACTGAACCAAACCCTTCGATCACTCAATATGACCACTACCAAAGAGTACTCGTAACCCACAAGTACTTGGAAACCACTTGCACTGCAACTGATGACTATCAAGTACCGACTACCGAGTATCGACTAACCGCTACACGTACTTAAAGTCTATGAGTATAGACAACAATCCAATACCCGACCACTTACCGTGGTCATGAAACCACCACTACCGAGTACCGAGTCCTCCGACTACGAGTATCTCAAGCAACAACCATCCATCATTGACCACCACACCCCGACCAGTCAACCACTGGTCCAACCCGAGTACTTGATATACTCGAAAGTCACATGAATGAAGCATATCGACCATGAAAGTCTACGAGTACCGACCGTGAAGCCTATGGCAACTGATCGCTAACGCTCCGACTACTAAAGGAAGAACAACAAACTGTGAAGTCTAGAAGTATCCACAAAACTGCCAAAGCTATGACCATCAAGTACTGTAGCTACGACCATGAAAGTAGTCTACAAAACCTACGATCATGGACGCAGTTTGCAAAAACTACGACCATGAAGGTAGTCTGCAAGACCTATGACCATCGAGTACTGTAGCTACTACCATAAAGATAGTCTGCAAATCCTACGAGCATGGAAGCAGTCTGCAAAACCTACGATCATGGAGGCAGTTTGCAAAACCTACGACCATAGAGGCAGTATGCAAAACCTACGACCATGGAGGCAGTCTACAAAACCTATGACCATGGATGCAATCTGCAAAACCTACGACTATAGAGTACAACTAGTAAATATCATGGTAGGCCAACGTGGTCAAAATATCATGATCGACAAGCGTGGTAAAAAATATCATGGTCGAACCATATGGTCGAAATATCATGGTCGAACCACGCGGTCAAAATATTATGGTTGACCAATGTGGTCGAAAATATCATGGTCGAACCATGTGATCGAAATATCATGGTTGAACCACGTGGTTGAAAAATCATTGTGGAACCACATGGTCGAAAAATATTTGCTGGACCATGTGGTTGAAATTTGATGGTCGAACCACGTGGTCAAACCATGTGGTTGAAAAAAATCATGGTCGACTAACACGGTCGAAATATTGTGGTTGACCGATGTGGTCGAAATATAATAGTTGACTTGCTTCAAGTACTGTTCACTATATGAGTATTGTTCACTTTCAAGTACTATTCATTTTCAAGTATTGTTCATTTCTAGCCCTGTAGTAGCCAAAGTCTTTCACACACAAGGTAGTCAAAGAAGTCTTCCGAGAGTTGGAGTCTTCCGAGTACACGACCGTGTGAGGCAAATCCAACACTGATGTCAAAGAAAAAATTTGCGGCCAAAACTAACGTGGTCGAGACCCATGTATGCTTCGTTCGATTTATACTTTTTGTTAGGTATCTGCATACGACGGTCGACTGGTCGATACTACAGTGAACCAACAGTATATACAGTGAACCGATCGTAAGGTCATATTGCCGTGGTCGTGGCCACTGATCAAACATATCTTTTCATGTCTCTTCCTTCCATGTATTGTTTCTTTAAACTGGTCGTAATGAATTTTAGCCGTCAACATAATTTTTTAATTTAGTGATTACTTATTTTAGATATACTAGTTGAATGCCCGTGCGTTGCTACGGATTTAAAAAAATTTAGAACATATTTGTATGCACGTTCCAACAAATTTTACCACCGTTAGTTTTAGAACATGTAGTATGATAAAATTTTAAAATCCGTAGCAACGCACGGGCATTCGGCTAGTATTATGGTGCAAAGAGAGTAGCATTGGAATTAACCTGTCATCATTTTTATTCTCACTTAGCAAAGCAGAAGAAAAACACACGCCATTAATGAAATGATAACTTCACTAATCTGAATAACCATCCTCCTATCTCACTATCTTTTACAAATGAAAACCGGGCCGAGCCGGCCTGGTGCCAATGACCCTGGGTCCACGTTGGCGCACACACCACATCGACTCCGGCCAACTCCAAGCGCCGGAGCCAGCCAGCCCCCCACCGCACCCGCTTGTCGTTCCGTTGTTTCCATCCCGTTGACCCCCTTCCGCTCCGCTCCCCCCACCTTGTCGAACCCCACCAACCCACCGCGTGATGTCCTCCTCTCTGCTTCTCGCTTCTGCTCCACGTTGCACCGCTCGATCACCTGCCCACCTAACCTCCTCCTGCGATCTTGTCCCCCTAGCGAGGCCTAGATCTGGTGGCCCCTTGCTCGTGCGCGAGGCTGGCCAGTCGATGGTGTCCACCGTGGCACAGGCGGGCATGCTTGCAGCCTGCGTGGTGTTGTTTGTCCCCATGGGGCTCGCGGGTTGGCACCTCAGCTGCAACAAGGTGCTCTTCTTCTCTGGCGCGCTCTTCGTCTCCCTCGCCGTCGGCGTCCACCTCTCCCCATACCTCCCCTCCCTACCCCACCTCCTCTCCTCCTCCTTCGTCCCCCACCCCGCGCCGTTGTCCTCGTCGTGCATCCCGTTCCTGCACCGCGTGTCGTGGGCGGACGCCGGCGCCGGGGGAGCAGAAGGCAGCGGTGCGGCAAGAGGGGCAGGGGGCATGGGGAGGTGAAGCGGAGAGGGAGCGGAAGCAAGCAGAGCAGGAGGGGAGGGAGGCGAGAGAGGTTGGGTAGAAGAGGAGGTGGGAGATGGTAACTATTGGTGGAAGTGAAGATGAGGGGTAGTTAGATATGAGAGAGAGGGAGACGGATGTTAGATAGATGGTCAAGATTTTAGTATTCAGATCGGACGGTTGAGAAGGGAGGAAGGAGAATGCACCAACCACCAACTCCAACTTATTAAATAGTAAAGATATTCATTCATGTTTTAAGTTCAGGACAAAATCGGTGTCAATAGATACCCCCTCAAAGTCCAGGTGCGAAAATTTTACTTTTAGATCTGGAGCTCAACGTGTATATTTTTTAGTATATTTTGGATACATCCAATGTATATATTTGGATGCGGATACATGAACACGTTTCAGGGTTGTGTATATACATGGACCATACAGCCATGTATGCGTTGGTTTTGCCCATACGCAATCCAAGGTGCTAGCCTTCATGTTTTTAGTGCTTATCCAAACTAAACCACTCTTATCTTTTAATTACAAAGAATTTGATCTGTGGGTGATGTACGTCATGTCGTTTGACTAATTTGCACATGATTTACGAGCTAACCGAACGCATACATTCTCACCCTTTATCTTCCGTGGTCATCTATCCTCTCCTTTGATTTCCTCCTGAACCTAAAACTCGGAGTCAAGTTTTCCTCTTCTGATTGAGTTATCGACACTTCTGCATCACTCGTTATGACTTGCTTCTCCTTAATTGACTTTTACCCTCTTTTGTGCATAATAATTCTTTGCTATGTAGTGTCAGTGACTATCTTCTAAGTGCGTCAGCTTCTTTTTAGAAGGTAAATTTTTCCAATTCTCTCTCTATATATTTTTTCTGTAGACTGCATTGTGCTTCCGTATATTGCATGCATAACAAAGGTATGTCATCTCGAATCGCATATTTGGAGATAATCTATCCTCCTATACGTGTACACATATTTCAGAGTGTTTTTATTTAATTGCACTACATGTATATTTATTTTTTAGATGGCGGGGAACAATAACCCTTTTTGTTCCTCAATGTCACTTTCAATGGTGGCAAGAAGGCAACTCTTTGAGCCTGATCTTGGTGAGATTGCCAACCCAATAATAAAAGAACACAAGATACCCTGGGGGATTATCGATTTCAGTCATCGTGGGTGGAAATCGGGTTCTTCATTTTTAGGTCTTTGCTATTATCCTCCAGCACCTTTGCCTCGACTTGACAAAATGGTGACCCTAGGTACCAGGATGGTTGAAGAAGGCCTCGGTTGGGGAATCACGACATTGAATATATTTCATCTCCGGCTAGCTTTGTTGAAGGAAAACAGAAGTCCTAAGGAACCATTCTTTAGTTATAAAGGGGAGTAAGGATGATGTCGATTACATTTATGGTGCCATCTATTGTTCTCTAGGTGAATATTCCATTTCCCCTTCTTTACTGAGGTCCCTGCTAAAAAATGGAACTATTACATAAACACCTTTCTATTCCGCTGTGGCAAGCGCACCATTACCCTTCTTGACATGCATCAAATAGCTGGGTTGCCTTTGGATGAAGACATGTATGAGGAATATATACCACCGACCCATGAACTTGACCCATTCTTACTGCTATATTCCAACTTCTTGTCCCATCTATTAGATGTATGGAACAATCTCGCAGTGGGTATCGTTCGACTTGCGGTCTTATCTTTTTTTTTTTGTAAGCATCTCTTTTTTTTCTTTTTTTTATGGAAGTGCTTGTTTCTATGCATGGATGCATTGGCTTTGCGTGATGCACGCTTACAAGTGCTATCAGATCGATGTCGAAAAATCATGGTCGAACCATGTGGTCGGATGGTCGGAAAATCATGGTCGAACCACGTGGTAAAAAAATATATAGTCGACTGACGCGGTCCAAATATCATGGTCAACCGGCATGGTCGCAATATAATGGTTGACCAACTGTTTGCTTCGAGTACTGTTCACTATACGAGAACTGTTTACTTTCAAGTATTGTTTATTTTTTAGTACTGTTTATTTTTCGAGTATTGTTCATTTCTAGTACTGTAGCAGCCAAAGTCTTCCGCGCACAAGGCAGTCGAAGAAATCTTCCGAGTACACGACCACATGAGACAAATCCAACACTAACGTCGAAGAAAAACCTCACGACCAAAACTAATATAGTCGAGACCCGTGTATGTTGTAGTCAATTTATAGTTTTTGTTATATCTGTATACGACTATCAGTCGGTCAAAGCTACAGTAAACTAGTAGTATATACAATGAACCGATTGTAGGGTCGTCCTGTTATGGTCGTGGCCACTGATCAAACATATCTTTTCATGTCTCTTCATTCTATGTATTGTTTCTTTAAACCGGTCGTAACGAATTTTAGCTATTAGCATAATTTATTAATTCAACATCACACCAAAGATGCCGTCACGTCGGCTGCTGCTGCCGCTTGTGAGCATCGCTGGAGCAGCCTGCATATCCGCTGCCGCCTTTAGGGCATCTGTAGTGTATATAGCTTGCTGGCTCTTAAGGTGGGCCCGCATCATTCTTAAGACCGACGCTGCACGTTTGATGCCACCGTCGGCTGTAAAGAAGGGTCCACTCGACTGTAAAGAAGGGGGATGTGACAGTTGGTAGTTGGGGAGAGAGAATAATAGATGTAAAGAAAATTGTATTTTAATGCTTGTGGCTAGGTCTTTAGCTTGAGGACGAGCCTCAAGCCTTTTTTGCTTATAGCCTACTTAAGGTCACCCCTGTAATGTATAAGGTCGATCTTAAGGTGGCTTATGCCCCTCTATTTTCATACACTACAGATGCCCTTAGCCGTGCTCTGAGTCTGATGGAGGAGAGGATGGTCGTCCAAGCAAGGAATAGAAGATTGGATCATTGACGGCGAGACACGGAGAGCGAGCAAGGGTGTCAATCATGTAGTTCTTCTCATCTGTGGGTTATTAGTCAATCAAAGTACTAATGGTGTTTGATTTTGGGATAAGTGGACATTGCATATGAACCAGTTGTCGATGCGCTTCAGGTATTCTATGCTGACACAAAGAGTTATGAAACCACTGCAGGAAGTGCTAACATACAGAAATTCAATGAGGTAACAATCAGAACATTTTTTCAGTGGTTGTTTTGGTGATTTACTCATGAGTCATGACACTGGAACAATGTATGATAGGAAATGAACGAGATTAATGCATATATACAGACCAAGAAGGACTCTCAAGAATTGCTTGTTCTCAACAAGGAAAAGCTTGGAGTGTGGTATGATATAACTAAATGTATGAAAATTAAGGATTTTGCAGTTTACAATTGGATGTGGCATGCTCACGCATTGATGGGTTGTTTCGGAATATTTGTTGACCTGAGCAGCATCAACGTTGGTGGCATTTTAGATGTTTTGCGATGGTGATGGTCACCACCACCAAAAGAGGCTGCAGACCTAATTTGGTCGTGAAACAGCGCAACACGAGGACAACCATGCTGGCCAGGTGTGGCGGAGGCGCAATGTGAGTTACAGTGGAGCTCAATATTAGTGCTATGTCTTAGAGATAATTATAGAGAAGATTATATTATTTCTATATTATGGTCTTTTGAATGATATATTATTTTGTCCATTAAATACATATATTTCGTATTGATCAACAAGTATATGGTTAGTTCATGGAACTCTTCATTCATGTTTTGATGTTATTCTAAATTATCCCTAATTTTATATCATTATGTAGGACAATTATGATTTACAGATTAGCACATGTATTGATTGATGATCATATTTAATTGATTATGGATATGAGATATCAAATCAATAATGTAGACATATGTTAGAGAACATGATATTGAATTGACCCACCATAAGACACTACGGGAATTTTTATATTCTTAAGTGTCGTTAGTTGGTCTCATACATAATGTATGTAGAATCCTTAGACCTGAGAGCATCATTATTTTCTACATGTGTAATAGTTTACTTAGGGGTTACCAAGTAATACTCCGTAACTGAGTGGTCATAAAAGTAGCTTTCGGGTTTACGATGAAACATACGGAGGAATATAAGCGATCAAGATAGAATTTGTCCCTCCTATATAACAGGAGAGATATCTCTGGACCCCTCGATGTGGTTGGATTAAGTGCATGGGTATACCGAATGTGGTTGAGGAGTTAATCACAACTGAGTAATCCACTATAGGTTCGAGTGAAGGATCGAGCTATCATAAGATGGCACATTGCTCGCCTTAAGTTCGATCTGGTATCATAAGGCAAAGGGATTAGTACATAACCATTTTATAGGTTCATCTGATATGATCTTTATGTATATTTGGAAGTTGTTATGTCCTGCTAGGGACCGCTACTGTCTTATGGACCGGAAAGGAGTTTTTCGGCCCATAACCAAATAAACATGAATATACAAGATCACACACTTAATAGGCTGGAATGATAAGGGTTCGATGATAATCTCCGAGTAAGATACGATATCTACTTGTATCAGATAAGAATTCGATTGGAGGTTATATAAGGAGAGGTGTTGGGGTTGAGGAAGGCATCCTGAAACACACTCATCGTAACCCTAGCCGCCACCTCTCATAACCCCTGCCGTGCGTGCTGGGGTGCTAGTATGCTGACGTACGGTGTTCTATCCCTGGACGTGTGGACCTCGGTAGAGGAGTTGATGTGACTGCGGCGTTGATCGGGACGATCGCGAGGAGGAGACGGTTGGCTAGAGAACGACCAACTACTACCACTACATTGACACGTTTTTCGTTGAATCGACTGCTTCAACTTTACTTTCACTGTACTGTGCATCTAGTGGTAACAATTTATGATCTCTTACTTGTATGACTTTCTGTTTTACTTGATAGAAAATTTTAATATGTACTTAATATAGTTTATCTGTATCTCAACACTCGACTAGGTATGGTGAAAGAGCTAAGGACATAGCATAGGCTAAGCAAAGCGGCCAAGGTGAAGCATGAGCTAGCGTGTGGAGCTTGGTCAGGTGTAACTTGCTCGGTGTGGTGGAGTAATATGATTCTTGTGATCTGTGACACGTTTTTCATTGAATCAGCTGCTTTAACTCAACTTCTGATGTACTGTGCGTCTAGTGGTAACAATCCATGATCTCTTACTCTATGACTTCCTGTTTTACATGATAGAAAATTTTAATCTATATTAGTATAACTTATTCATATTCCAACACTCGATAGGTATGGTGAAAGAGCTAAAGGACATAGCGTAGGCTAAGCAAAGCGGCGGAGGTGAAGCATAAGCTAGCGTGTGGAGCTCGGTCGGGTGTCACGTGCCCGATGTGGTGGAGTAATATGATTCTTGTGATCTGTGACAATGCACAGTCGTTTAGTTAGTATATTAAAACATAAATCCAACTCTAATCACGACCGTGGGCTCGAGAATCTAGTAGCAGCTAGTACGTAGGCTAGCTAGACACAGAAACAGTCTAGAGGCATATTGTAACCACTCGTGTACTATGCTTAAACCTTTAATCGACACAATACAGGACTTCCAAAAATAATAACAAAATGCGCATGATCTACCATTGGATAGCTAGCCCTCTTACCAAGCTGGAAAGAGTGCAGTGGTAGTACAAAGTTTATTGCGAAATCTACAAACTGAAACAAACATTTCGCGTACAGATTGAGAAGCTGGCCCTGCATGTGGCTGCATGCCTGCCTAACTAGCTTAGCTACAAACATAAGCAGCTTAGCCTCTAGCGCCGCCCGGCTGGGACTCTAGGGCCGCTCTTCTCCCAGACGCAGTAGTTATTGCCGTGAGCGACCACGTGGAAGTCCGACGGGATCACGTTGCCAGCGTCGTACCTCTGCCCAATTTTGGTGATGACTTTCTCGTCGATCATCGCCACGTACAAGTCGCTCTCCGCCGCCAGGATGCGCAGCTTGCTCCCGGCGTTGATCCCGTTGCGCTTCCTCACCGCCGCCAGCGCGTTGATCTCTTGCTTCAGGTTCCAGTCGAACACGTGATCGTAGAACTACACCAGCACAAAACAAATTAGGCGTCATGCATCAACGAAGCATCGATATGAATAAGTGTGATCGCTAGGGATCGACTTACGATGCATGGCACTCCAGGGTGGGTGAGGATGTAGGCGTAGCCCTGCATGACCTTGTCAGCCGGGAATGGCCACATCCTCTGCGTCGACCCCGTGTCGTGGTTGTCGACGAACGTAACCGCCTTCTCCGGCAACCAGCCGATCATCCCCGGCGCCTTGCCGTCCTTGTCCCGCATCCGCCACAACTCGCCCTGCACCGCAGACTGCAGGATGCCCTTCGTCGTGAAGTCGAACGCCGTCGCAGAGCCGCCCACCTCCTTCACCCAGTTCACTAGCTCCTGCCGCTCGCCGTCCTGGTTGTTGGACGGCTTCCCGTCGCCGTCGTAGCTCAGGGAGCTCCATATCTCCGCGACGAGGAAGCCTGGCTTAACGTTCTGGACGTACATCTTGGCGATGGCCGACGAGTAGCCCTTGGCGAAGTCGAGGCGCCAGCCGTCGAATCCGAGGTCTCTCTTTAGCCAGTTGAGCCACTCGGAGAGCTCCTGCTGGACGCGCGGGTTGAGGTGGTCGATGTCGGGGGCGGCGGCGAAGTCGGCGCCGGTGTCGCGGTGGCCCGTGCCGTCGGAGTACTTGGTGTCGTCGCTGCAGATCATGCCGGGGCCCCAGTCCAGGCGGCCGTCGGGCCCGCCGCCCTTGAAGATGCAGTAGACGCCGCGGCTGTCCTTCTCCTCGGCGCAGCGGTGGTTGATGACGATGTCCGCCACGCACTTGATTCCCCTGGCGTGGAACGCGGCGATGAGCGACTTGAGCTCCGCCTTTGTGCCGTACTTGGACGCGTCCACGTCGTAGAGCCGGCCCGGCATGTAGCCTGCATGCAAAGAAACACGTGTTTGCAGAGTTAGAGCAAGTACAATAATGCTGACTAGGTCGTCTCTAGTTAAATTCACGTCAACACAATTCTAAGTGGAAGAGAGAGAAAAGAGGAGAGAGAGGTAAACTACCCCTTATGCAAGAGGTGACCTCTAGCACATTATACGAGGAGTTATGGGCAGCTTGGAGGCGATGCTAGTTCTTAGAGTAAGTACAATAATGCTGACTAGGTCGTCTCTGATATATTTATACAAGTATTAAATATTTGAGTGCTTTAGTAGAGGTAATCTCTACTCAACTTATTGTATTAGTTACCTCTACCATAAATCACTTGTACTCTTTTTACTTATTTGGCTAGTCCTAGAGATAGCAGCCACCTTTTCTATTAAATTTGCTCTTAGGGTCAGAATCCAGACGTGTGAAACAGAAGAGTTAGAGAGGAATGTAACGACAGAAGGATTTGCCTTGGGGTGAAACAGAGTGCGAAGGTGGGGGGAGCCAGATGTGTGTGACCCCGGCGCTGGCGATGTCGCCCACCTGGCCCTTGAGCATGTTGTACCAGCCCCCCTGTTTCTTCCACGAGTCCCAGTTAAACCCCTGCATGCGTGCACGAAACCAACCAAATTAGCAAAAGAGAACACGGTTAACTAGTACTACCACGTGTTACTCTCTCGATCAGAAAAGAAAATCATTTTAGAGGAAGCAGATTATTGTAAACTTTGATTATAGGTATTATCTGAATGTTTTCTTCCTAACAATCATCCATATTTCGGACCGTTGGATTAGAGATCCAACGGCCTTATTTTTTGGAGGGGGGAGATTTTTTTTAAAGGGGACGGGGAGAATTCGTAACCGTTGGATCTCTAATCCAACGGTTATAAATCTAGGTGATAGTTAGAAAGAAAATATCCGAATGATGTTTATCAATACCCTTAAAATAAATATGAACACGTGCATGCATGTTAATTTTCAGACAGAAATGTACAATACATATGTAAGCACCTGGAAGAGGATCTGTGTCTGTGTCTGTGCATGCACGTCGGTCGAGAGCCAGGGCAGCACCACGAGGAGCCCACACAGGGCGGCGAGCTGCTTCCCCATAACCTCACTGTACTGTTCCTACGTGCGTACACTTGTACGCCTCTTTCCGTAGGAGTACTACTACTCGTCGTCTCGGCGTACTTGGCTAGTCAGAGCTCACTTGGACAAGGGACGACTTTGCTGTGTGGAGCAGCCACGTCTCCGGACAGGTATTTATAGAGAGACGGCGGGGATGCTCCCGCCGTCGTCGCGTGTGTTCTGGATGTGACCACCCGAATCGAATGGATAAGGCAGTGCCGTCTTTCATTTCCCGGCGAAAAAGCGCGGCCGGCCGGCCAGCTAGTATGTCGGGACCTTGGCCTTCATGGTCTACGTAGGAGCGTACGCTACCTACTAATTGAACCTATCCTTCAATTTAAGGCAGCGGGGAAGCGTTTAAAGGCGTTCTATCCACGTATACTATGCAAGTAGTACAGCATGCGTGTACGCACAGGTGTACTTGGGATAAGCTCATTTTGTTGTGACGTTTGTGTACTCGTGGATGATGCGCGCACATCACGAGCAACACCCATCGAGTATATCCGTAGATAGTAGCAGTGCAGCAGTAATGGGGCTAGCTGCTTAATTTGGGCCTGTTTCGTGAATTCCCCGTGGTTAAGATTTTTAAATTTTAATCATTAATATATATTAATATATATATTGACTATATAAAAATAATATAATTAGATTTGTCTTACAAATTTTTTATAATATATATTATTTTTACTACTATATTATGATAATAAATCATAATCAAAGTTTTACATTAAAGACTGTAAAAAATAAAAAAATGATCTACATTTGTACACAGAGGAAGTGACTAAGTATCCCAAGTGTGTGTGTGTGTTGGGGGAATGGGGAGGCAGTGGCAAAGCTCCAATAAACCTCATGGCGCTAGTGAGGCGCCGTGGGGGAGGAGCCATGCAAGCGACATGCGGAAGCGCACACAACAGCTCCATGCTAGAGGAGTGTCCCAAAAGGTTAGGGATTGGTAGTAAAGGATTCGGACAAGAGATATGGAGCATTGAATTTTGATCCGACGATCTAAAAATTTGACTATGAAGAACCATATGAGAAGGTTTAAAATTTTATTGTGATAAATAATTTTTACTTTAGAGGGTGAAAATTTAGAATTTGCAAATTTTTCTAGACAACTTGCGTTTCTTCTGCCAAAATGGATTATTCTAAAAAATTGAGTCATGGATTGATTTGGGTTAGCCTAGGTCAATGCATATGTGTTACATGAAGCATGTTTTAACTAATGTGGGTCAAGTTGTGAAAAACTTGACCCGAAAACGATTTCTTGGTCTTTGGAAGTGCAGGGTCGTTTGGAGTCAACCGTGGCCAACGACGAGGATTGGAACTTTGCTCATGGAGGAGTCGAGGCCCAGAATGACTAAAGATGCAGGGTGAGATAGCTGAACTCAAGCATAGCACAAGGAAGGTGAAAAATATTGAAAAGTTCGAGCGACTGATTGCATTATGTGATTTAGTTGGTCTAAGCGAGGCGTGGTCTGGTAGAACCAGAACGGAAGAGACTTACTGACACATGGCAAGTCAGTGGTGCATCAACACATGACAAGTATGGCGATTGCTTGTAAGAGAAGATGAAGAACGAGTCAAGAAAGAGAATTTTGGTAAATTGACCAAAATACAGAAACTATCTTAGATCAAAACCACAGCGCTTGAGAAGACAGTTTAGGTCAAGGAGGAGCTAAGATGATCCAGTAGATCAAAGGCTAAGGACTTAGTGGATTCTGACTTACGTGCTTTGAAAAACGTGCATAAATGCAGTGTGTGAGTAAAATCCATTTTGTGTGGGGTTAACAATTTTATCTATTCTGTGCTAAGTAGATAGTATCCATTACGATTAGATGGGACTGATTGTCATGTCTATTTAACAGGTTATGATGGAGACTTGCAAATTAACTATCCAATCATTCTAGCTTTACTCGTTGAAACTAAGTGTTCTATGGTTAGGGTTTGAGAAGTGTGAGTATTGTAGTGTGTTCTCTTGCACTTTAGGTGGAGTGGCTATAAAATCTTCATCCTTAAGTAGCAATATATCAACTTTTTTTATCTCTCATAGATCTATCTTGTTTTTATTGATTTGCTCTTATTTTGGTTGGTTCTGATCTTGCATCTCCCCTTTCTTAATCTTGATGGATACCAAGGATGAGTAAGTAATAAAAATATATTTTGGAAATCAATATCGATGCATCTAGGCATTAGGTTTGACAAGTTATTGAAGTTACATGGTTTTTGCTTAATTCGGCATCTCCGAGTGGTTTCTTGATCCAATTGTTTCTTGTTCTAACTTATTGTGATGTGTGGAAATATATCTAGAGCCATCTTGGGTATCAATCACCCACAGCAAGTCATATTCACCGTTTTTTGCTTGGTTTTAGTGCAACATTTGTTGTTGTGATATGTGAAAATACTTCTAGTGCCATTTCTTGATCGTTGTTTGGAATAGATTCTTGACATTCTAGAAAAAGTGCATACCAAATTTCAAATGATTTGGAGTCTTAGTTTGAGAGTATGCTTAATATGATTTTGGCCCGGTTTTGATACAGCAGAGCTTTACGAACCAAAATATCCCAATTCTCTCAAATTCTTTCAAGATTTTTTGGTCGAAATAGGTTCTTAAGGTTATGATCTAGCCTTGATTCAAGTTTCATATCTTTGGATTTACAGATCAAAAGTTGCATGCATTTTTAGATTTGAAATAGTGTTGTGTTTACTTTCACTGGGCTGAAATTTCTGTAACACAGTGATTTTCATAATTTTGGGTTTTTGATCTTCATAGCTATTGGAGTAAAAAAAATCAGTAAATACTTAGAGAAAAATTTAAAGGTGCCATTCACTCTCTGTTGTCATACCGATTATACAGACCGATTTCTTTCACAATGCTGACTGACAAATCCTTAGTTTATGACTTTATATCAAGCAAAGGTGTTAAAAAGCCTCTTATGCCTATGATTTGGGTAAGTGAACTCAAGTCGAGCTCGATCGAAAGAATTAGTTGGGTATACGGTGCATTAATGCTTGTGTATACGCCTGTACGAAGTCTTCTCCTAACCCCGCATACGTAATGCATGAGCTAATATATCGGAAGTGTAAAAATACCAAATACGAGTCAACGAGGGACACACGTGGCGTACGTCTAGATCTAGGCATTACGCAAGGAACACCATGCATGCAGGCCAGTGTGTGTGGATAAGTCCACGTACGTGGATTTTGGTGCTGGCATCGTCTTGGCAAAATCAAAGAACATATGCGCGTGTTTTGCTAAACGTCTTAAAATTGTGTCCGTCTTCGTTAGACGACGAAACGAATTATATGGGATAGTGTGTTTGTTTAGACGGGTATATCGGATAGAGTTGCTACCATCCCATGCATGTAGGAGTTGGGGTTTTTTCATGCATGCCATGGCAGCTGCTTGATCTCATCCGAAAGAGAACGAAGCCGTCTCTTGGCCCGGGTGCTCGCTGCCACTGAACTCCTCCATTGACCATTGTCAAAGTTGTCCGCTCCATTGTCAATATATGGAAGTGGCTTAACACAACGATGCAGGTCTCTCTCTTCCGATCCAGTGCCATGTATGCATTGTCATTCAATAGCCTCTGATCCACAGATCCAGTAGGACACGTACGCACGTAATCCCTACGGCCTGTGCACATCGAGCGGCCATGGTTAAGTTTCTGCCACAGCCGGCCGGCCGCCGGCCCGCATTTTCTGACCAGTCCCGTCGGCTCTATCCGAATACAAGGTGCCGCTCGGTTGGTCTGAAATAAATTAGTTTATAGCTGAAATTATACTGTAACTGGCTAAAATTATACTATACCTGATGATGGTTTATTTGGTGTAACTATATTTAAAAAAATTAAAAATAAAAAAGTTCATCATGGACAATGCAAGCAAATACGAGGAAAAAGAACTAGCAAAAAAGCTTTAAAACCCAAAAACCAAAAAAAGATGAACTTTAAAAATAATAAAAAAAATAAGTTAAAAATTAGAAACTCAAGTCGAAATGAACGGGGCCAAAGTGGTGTGGCTGATCCGGATAAGCTCTATACGTTTGACTTCAATCTCGCCGCATTGACGACGAAGTTATTGCTAGACGAGTAGCTCTTTGTAGGCCGGTGGATGCATGTAGCTAGGCCGGCCCAGGAAGGCCAGGATAAGCGTTATCTGCAGATTTTATTATTCGTAGGAATTTGTGCCACTTATATTGGGCTAGAAAACGAACAGATACGCATGTGGGCTCAGACCTGGAATTTGGTCCACGAATAAAACTGTAGGCTGAGTGGAATAGTGAGAGCCTGGGCTCCCCTCCAAAAGTCCTTGAACCCTCCTTGTGAGTGGAATTGTGAGAAGCGTAGATTGGTCGACAGAGACATGCCGAGTATGACTATACTTCAAATCCGTATTGTTCACTGTTAAATATGCGCACGCAATGATTTAAAAATCAAATTTCGCGGCTTCGGTACAAGGTCCCAAACGACAGAGCTACTTACCTATTTTCACGGATTAGCGTTTGGGGTCAAAAAAACTACAGCGCAGCTATAGTTAGCTATTTTAAAAAAATAGTTTTTGTAATTAAATTTAAAAATTTTAAAAATAGAAAAAATATGCTAGCTCATCATGAACAACGCAAATGAATATAGGAAAAAAGAACCGGCAAAAAATCTTAAAAAAACCAAAAGTTCAAAAAAGACTAAATTTATGAATAGTAAAAAAATAAGACAGAAGTTAAAGTCAAAACAAGCATGGCATTAGAACCTTGCAAGCAAATGAGCTTCAGTGGTAAAGCGCGTGCCTGTGTAGCTGTGCTTCGTGAGGTTACGAATTCATCTCTAGCCATCATAATTTTGGACGTGTGTTAAGGGTACATCCATTTATATACGTATGGTGTGTATATATTGTGGTGTGCGCACGTGTGCATCAGTGTGACTCCAAAAATGGCGTTTAGTCGTAGGACACGAATGCCACGCCACCAGTTGGCCAGTGACGATTATGTGTATCCAATTACCAAACAAAGGGAGTGAGGACAATTTTGAATAGGTACTGACGAGGATATTATATCTAGTTAATTATTTAGTATTTATCTGTCGGACAGGCTATATCCCTTAACCGGTTGAGACACTCGGTGTCAACCGACTAGCTTTTGAGTACTTAAGCTAACCACATATAGGAAGTAGACACGTATCTTATGGAATATTCATAGGACATACCGGTCGAGGGTTAATAAGTTTACCGTAAGCAATTAAGGCTTTGCCTCTTCACGTAGCCCCGATCTTCGTGTTTTCTATCAAGATTTGAATACGTAAATCCGTATTTCTCTATGTATTCTGTATCAATTCAAAATCGTGTTAGTTTATACAGTAGAAACATAGATAAAATATCGACTATGGTCACAATTAACTAAGAAAGAAGTAAATTTTATTAAATATCAGAGTTACGACTTTATAGCCAATCTTATAAATTATAGCCAGAAAGGCCTAACAACAACTAACAATGAAAAATAATGAAAAATGAAGTGTCCATTCGATATGCCTACAGACAATCGACTGGGAAGCGAAGTCCTAATCTGCGAAGTTGACAAAGAACTTCTCATCAGTACCTTTGTTGGATATTATTCATCTTTGGCAATTGAGCAATAAATGATATAGCCGTGAGTACATAGTATACTCAATAAGTCGTTTGTAACAAGATGCAATATATAATGATGCAAAGCTTATTAAGTGGTGGCTGAGTGGTTATTTTACAGAAAATAAAAACTTAGAGTAAATACATTAAGTGGACCTTGTGGACTTAAGAGTAGAACAATAACTCCAAGATGGACATGCTTCTACAGGGGGCGTCATTGCGGGGGTGTGACCTTGTGGCACGCTCCGCTTGTTCGGCTGAGGCCGCTACAACCCTTGCTTGTTTGTCGGGGCCGCAGCAGACCTTGCTAGGTCACGAGTTTCCTCCCATTGCTTTATCATCTTGTTCGATTGCTTTTTTTTGCCTCTTGTCCATCCCGATGTGGTGAAGCAAGCTTTGGTGTAGTGTTGAGTTTGGTTATATAGTGTTCTCTCGTATATCTATTTGACCACATTTTATAGCGAAAGGGTTGGCATGGTATAGTTAATTTCATGTGACTAGCCTGCAACGCAGAGTGTTGCCTTGTCTTTTTGCAAAGTACTTGGCGAGGCAGAGTGTTGTCACTGTACAAAGCTGCCCCCTTTGGTCTTATCACTATGCAAAGCTGACCCCATCTGGTCTTGTCACTACGCAAAGCTGCCCTGTCTGGTCTTGTCACTATGCAAAGCTACCCTCTTTGGGCTTGTCACTGCGCAAAGCTGCATCCTTCTGGTCTTGTCACTACGCAAAGCTATCTCGTTTTCTATGCAATGCACCGCCCACCCCATGAAAGTATGAGCACATGACCTTGTGAACCATACGAAGAACTATCTTCTCCGTCGTACAGTAATATACCATAGCAGACGCCGAGGGGCCAGTCAGAGTGGGCGCCACTGATTCACTAGTGCGGTAAGCGCAACACCGTGCATACGAAGGAGCCCGTTGATCACTATCTATACCACAGCAAGTAGACTGGCCTGGCGGACGTGTGGCTTGTACTACTCATCCCAATGTGGAGGGGTGTGGATGCGGGGGCGAAGGGGTTGGAGTACCTACAGGACAGATATAGAAATGAATTACTAAAACAAGAACATGGTCAACAAGTCAAAAGCATGAACAAATAGTACATAGCAAGTCTCACCACACCCTTGTTGGCTATGCGGTGCGCACGGTGCTCGTCATCGTACTTCAAGAGGAGCAACATGTACTCTGTGTGCTGCGGCATCCTGCATTACAGGACATGAGTTTTGTAAGATCACAGGAGATACAAAACATTACAGAAAATGCAAATGAGTGAATTCTATCGAAAAAACAATCACCTCCATACAACAACAATAATGATTACCTTAAGGGGGCTGCACACGAGAGCGGCGCCGCCTTACCCTACGCGGCTAGGAGTCTCTACTGACGTGCTTTGCTTTGATGTGTCTGTGCTTGTGACACTCCGAGCACATGTTGCTTATTGTGGCGTCAGCGATGGAGGCGGGCGGAGGGGCAGGAGGCGGGTGGCAGTGATAGAGACGGGCGACGGTGATGGAGGCGGGTGTCAGGGCAGCAGGCGGGCGGCAGGGCAGGAGGCAGCCGCAGGGCAGACGAAGAAAACGCGGAGAAAAATGGGAACTAGAGCGGCAGTCGCATTTAAGTCACACCTGTCATGCCGAGTATCGTGGTGTGACAATACGAGCGCTATTACGTACGGCGTGACAGAGACCACGTAAACTATGCACGCTGGCACGGCGCGCGGTCTAGGGCTTGTGTGGTAGTTTTGGCCACGCCATCATTCGTGGTGTGACATAACATTTTGGTTACGCCAGGGGAGGTGGTGTGACATAACATTTTGGTTACTGAGAGATTGACTTTGAAATATTAATAAAAAATTAAATAATAAAAAATCAAAGCAAGTACACACGTTCTGTCGTCAGATTCCGTAACCTTTCCCAAACTCATTTTATCCTAGTCAGCACTGAAAGCTCTACTGGTCCTTTTCCTTGCTAATGCAAATATCTCGCAATCACTCGCATACACTCACAGAGTCACAGGGTACTGCAGGAAAAGACGATCTCTGGTGCGCCACCACCGAAATGATTAACCGCTGTGTATGCACGCACCCGAACGAACACGAGGCGAGGACAATCCGCATCAGACGCGCGCAGATCTTAGCGGCATCCTCCTCGGGATCCCCTGTCATGGCGACTCCACGTCTGGATCGAGAGCACAAGTTCCAACCCCAAAGCGATCTGGCTTTTTAGGGGCCAAACCTTGACGGCAGTGTCCATTTGTCCTGATGCGGTGTTGGCACTTGACACAAATGTTCTAGTACAAGCCCAAGGCTATGCTACAGGCCTATGGTCCGGATTTTTGTAGCTTTCAGTTTCTGTTTGTCATTTCTACACAATTAAATTTTTAAACTGAGTATCTTTTCAAGATAAGGTCTACTAGTTATTGTAGTATATACTGTATCGACTTCATTTATATCGGCAAAAACCGCACGTGAGTTTCGGTTACTCTGTAATCTCTCGCATGAACAGCCCAAAAGCCACAAATCGCAGCCAAAAGCTATAAGCCTCAGCCAAAAAAACAGGCCCACATGTTCCAAGGTGTCTTGCTGAAATAATGTTAATGCGACGACTGCTAGCTTTTTTTAATTGTAAAAATAGAAAAACTAAAAAATATTGTTATAACTCTACGAATAGTATAAAAGAAAAAGAAAAAAAAGCCGTGTGGGTAAGAACTGCTATTTCGAGCAACATCTCAAGCAGGGGCGGATCTACAGTGGGTCATGGGTGTTCAGCTGAACACCCAAATTTTTTGACAAAAAATCGAGTATATGTGAGATATAATACATATATACATATATATAAAGGTCAAAAATACTGATTTCAGCCTCCTTTGGGCTTCGCGGCCGAGCCGCGCGTTCGCGGGCGACGCTCGCCTCGCGTCGCGGCCCAGCCAATTACTCGCGGCCTCGCTCTGCGTGTGGCCCATGCGGTATTGCGGCCGCCCGGCCCATTTACTGGCGACACGGCGTAGAAGCCTCTGCCGGCGCGCGGCGGCGTAGAACCCTAGCGCTAGCGCCGCGCCTCAAAGCTCGTGCCGGCCCTCCAAAGCTCGCCTCGCGCGCGCGCCCGCCGCTCCGCTCCGCCCCTCCTCGCCGCGGCACGCGCGCGACGACCGCGGTCGCCGCGTCGGCCTCGCTCGGCCGCGGACCGTCCGCTCCGCCCTCCGCCGCACCGCGACCGCTCGGCGCGGTCTGCTCTCGGGCCTCGCTCCGCCTCGCGCCTCCGACCTCCGCCTCCCGCGACGCCGCCTCTTCCGCCTCCGCCCTCCGCTCCGCGGCGACCGCCTCGCCGCCTCGGCCTTCGCTTCCGCTCAGCCTCGCGGCCTCCGACCTCCGCCTCCGCTCGGCCTCCCCGCGACGCCGCCTCTGCTCCGCCTCGCCGCCTCCGTCTCCGCCTCCGCTCCACAGATTTAGTTGAAAATTTGATGTTGAGGTTTGTTTTATAGTGTATTAGTTCTTTAGCATTTGCAATGCCACAGAACGATTCTTGGTGATTTATCATACTGTCTTCTTTTTGTATTCTGATAGCTCTTTGTCAGTTCTTCCTTGATAATTGTAGAAGTCTAGGATTAAAATTGTTAAAGAGCATAGGAAAGCATTATTATTTATCCTCTTTGTTGCACACCTTTAAATACATGCAGTTCGTATAGGTTATGCATCTTACTCTTCTTGCTATTAATCTATATTTGTATATTGTGATGAAGTATATTCCTGTTACACTATATTGACTATTGAGTTGACAACATATATTCATACAGGCAAAGAATGTATGTATTTTTTGTAAATTTAGGCTATTGCTCAAGTTATTTTCTCAAATTTGATGGCATGAGTTCTGGATCAATTAGCAGTATGTATGAATTGATTTAACCCTCGTAAACTGATCATAAAATGTAGCTTCTAAAGAAAACACTATAATAAAACATATAGACAGGCTGGTTTGCAAGAAATTAAGCAAAACTGAACTCCATGGAATGTAAAAATCCACTAAATTTTGATCATGTTGATCTGTAGTGAACTTTTGCAATTATTTTGTAATTTCTTTATATTATTTGACATGTTATTCTTAGTACGAACAATTGTATGTTAACTATTATTACTGTAGATCTTATATTTTATACTGAAAAATATTTTTACAACTTCGAACACCCATTCCAAAATTCCTGCGTCCGCCACTGATCTCAAGAATGTGTTTTTCTAGCCCGTGTAAAAACGGAACACAACTTCTTTCCTTCTTTCTGTTTTCCTCGTATTTTCGTCGACGTAGCAAAGATTCAGAGCATTTTTCATATCCCCCTCATTTTTCTCTGAAGCTCTAGATCTTTGCTACATTCACAAAAACATGAGGAAGATGAGGAGAAGGAAACAGAAAAGCCGCGTTGGTAAAAACGTGGTGCTCCATGAAAAGGAAAGAAGAAAGCTTTGTTAGAGCAAGCTGAGCCGTACATTGCAGCCACACATATGAATTCTAGAAAACGCTGCTCCTGCCCTACGCCTGCCACAAGGATTCGATCGATAAAAACGGGGTCCTTTTTCATATTCGATCGACCTTTGTTGGATTCTGCCGCGGTATGGTTATCCAAGAGATCATGTTACGGTGTATAATATTTTTGTGATGAATAATTGGTATTTTAGTTAAGTAGAATTTGAATCTTGTAAAAGTTTTAGAAATTTTACTTTTTAGTTTTTTGCTGTTAGGATTCAGTCGATCTACGGGGTCAGCGGTTTGACTGTCATAGGGCGAGTGGTCAAACTTGTTATAAACTTTTGAGAAATTGAACACTAAATATTTGTGTAAGCTTGTTTGGGGATGAGTTTGCACTTAGTGCCACTAAAATTGAAAATTAGAGCTAAAACTACATAGAACTTAACCGAAATTACATATGGTGTTTTCTAGTGTTGTTAAGCGGTGGTCTGATCAGGGCGGTCTAACCAGCATGGGAAGTGATGTCAGATAGGTGGGTGCGGTCAATGAACAGTGAAAATGGTTTTGAGTTGGATGAGTGTGTGCACGACATAAGTGTCGTTGTTTAGTTGTGTGGTATTGCATGATGCATGATTTTCGCTAATGTGAGTCAAATGTATAGAATTTGTGCTCCATATGACTGCTTGATCTTTGAATGTGCAGGTGGCTTAGAGAATGTTAGCAGTTAATGGCATTAGACTGGGACTAGGGGAAGCTAAGGTCCGAGTAATCGTGCAAGTCCGGGTGAGGCTACATGGCTCAAGCAAGAAGCACAAAGAAGACAATGATCGGGAATAGGTGACTTGGTGCTTGTGATGCGCCTAGTAACAAGGTCGATATATGTAGAGATGGTTTGGCGAGTCTAAATACGTGAAGATGTGACGACTAGTTATTGGGTACAATGAGCTGCGTATCAAATCATGTGGAGATACTTTAAGATGAAGGTGAAGACAAAATCAAGCAAAGGTGCCCAGAAGGTTCATCAAGGGTATTTTGGTAGTTGGTTAAATACAGAGTTGGTGTCTTAATTAAAGTCGCGACGTGGGGAGGCACAAAGGAGAAGTGATTTAGATTAAGCAAAGCTAGTATTGACAAGTGGATCAATCCCTAAAGAGTTAGTGGGTTGAGCCTTGTAAACGCTGTGAGAAACGTACGTGAGTGTGTAAAACCCCAGTTAGTGGGGTTGATGGGTCTCCCCGGTAGGTTTAATGAGTTGTATCCATTAGGGTTGTTACTGGTTATTAAAGGGGAGGAGAGGAGATGGTAGATCTTAAGGATTCTAGGGTTGTTCCACCACTTTATCTCCTTCCATAGTTATGAGAGAGAAAAATTGGGAGAGAAATGAGTGGCGGTTTAGCTGAACCTTGTGATAATCCATAAGTTTGTAAACTTCATCCTCCATTGGAAATAGATCAATGTGTTCTTGCTTGGTTTTACTTGTTCTTGAGCTAAATTTAAGATTTTGTGTTCATGGGTGTTCTAGCCCAAACTCTTGCTTAAATTACCTTGTTAGGACATCTAAGAATAAATCTGAAAGACCTCATGCCTTAGATCCTCACGAGCAAGAAACAATTTGAGTTTTAAGGGTTTTAGTGTTCTTGTACCCTAGCTTTGATTTTTTTTTAATTTAGTGAATTCGAGAATTTAGTAAGTTCTTGATATTTGAGTTTTGTCCCAAGAGATTTTTAGATCTAGGAATAGGGGATTAGTCAGAGCGGCCCTAGACCTTCCGATCAGACCGGCCTCAGTGGTTAGACCACTGTTGCACTTGTTTCAGACCAGGCTCAACAATCACATCAGCCAATCCATGGTGGTTTGACCGGCCTTGCATTGTTGGTGGTTGTTTTGTTGCTTTAGGTCTCCAGCTTGGTTTTGTAAAGCATAGTTGGTTCATAGTCACTTAAGTGAATCTTTTGAATACGACAAGGGGAAAATTTTTGAACAATTATTCACCCTCTCTGATTGTCAACATCGATTTTACAAGTGGTATCAGAGCTATATTAAGCTCTTCCTCATAGATTTTAGCTAGTCTTAAGAGCCATGCATCAGACATATATTCCATCAAACCATCCGTCAATGGGGTCGACTTCCCATATTAGAAGGCAAGGATGGCTACATACATTCAAACTCATGCATATACATTATGGGAAAAAGGTCAAGAGCGAGTTTATCTTAGATAAGCTTTATTCAAGGTTGAAGACTCATGGGACCAACTTGCCTCTCGCTAGAACAAGTCACAGTCAATGGCATTTATGACTGATCCTATTAAAAGCCCTTCTTATGGCTCAGTTGAATTTACTTCTTCTTAATTTTCTTTATCTGCCTTACTTGATATAAGTGATGATCAGCTTGAGCATATTCCTAAGGATGGCCTAGCCCTCCTATCCCCCAAGGTCACTAGAGCCCTAAACACTGTGGGGATTAGAAAGAGATGAGAAGGAGGTCCAACCCGGTGCTTCGAGTGTGGTGATCTCAACCATGTTAGAGAATACTACCATAAACTCAAAAGAAAGGAGGAGAAGGAGTACCGCAAGCGTCCACCACCTTGCGATGCCAAGCTGAAGATGCACAACTACCACAAGATAGTCCACTGAGCCATGTCCACTGTTGAGCAACTTGATTTGGGCGACTTGGACTTAGGAACCAAGGAGGAGGAGGACGAGCTGTGAGGCAATAAGAAGGCAGATAACTTTATCGACATATGCTTTATGGCGAGCACTGATGACATTATTGGAGAGAATGACCTCAACAATGACCTTGATGAGGTAAATCTCACATACGATAAGATATCTCGTGTTGTAGTTATCCTAGATCATGATCTTAGAAAATACAAATAGAAAATGAAGAATAATGATTTCTTGGTTGAGGGCTTGAATGCTAAAATTGCTATGCTTAGATCCTTAATTCTTGTGATGATAATTATGAATCTTGCTTATTTCTTCACTCTGAGTTAGACAAACTAAGGATCATTCATTCTAATATTGCTAGTCAGCTTAGAGTAGCTTTTGATAAAATTAAAAAGATGGAAGCTTTCTTTACACTTGGTACTACTATTTATACTTATGTTGTTGATAAGTTGCTTGTCACTAGGTATAACTTAGCTAAAATAAAGGCAGTATTCCTTGTTGGTTCCTTAGTGTATGCCTCTAATGCTAAACAACTCAAACATGCTAATAATGAACTTGCTTAACTCAAGTCTAGCAAATTTTTTGTATGCTTAGGTGCTACAGACATGAATATTAGTTCTTTATCTTCTACTAAAGTATGCTTTGCTAAATTTGAAGCTTAAAAGTGCCATGGGTAAAATTGTTGAATTAACTAATGAGATGCTTCACTCCAGGACTCTCATGTTCAAATTTTTCTAACTTAACTATTGAAATTGAAACATTGACTAGAACTCTAAATGACCTCACCGCCAAAGAAAAACATGTTTCATCTTTGCATCAAAAAATCTGATCTTGTTGCATTCATTGTATATGCATTTTGTGCTGAAATGGGTTACAATCTAAATGATATGCATGAAGAATTAGAGTTAAGTTTGATCGGTAGCTTAGGAATATCAAGACTGCATCATGTATCTCTTGTGAGTCTCTTAGGGTTCAGATAGCCATTCATAAGGAGTGATTTTCTATGGTTGTGAAGAAGAGTAGTGTAGTTTATGTGTCACTCTAGCTTAAGGAAAATGACTACTTCAAGAAAACCTTAAAGCGATTATCTGGTGACAAACAATCCCTCAACATAATCCTAAACTAGTATAAGGTGAGTGTCAAGAATAGTGGTCTAGCTTTCAATGCCGTTGAGTATTAAAAAAAATATACCCAAGTTAGTGAGAGTTCTAAAGAGTGGCTTAATTGAGTCAAAGACTGACCAAGCAAGACCGTCTTCAAGTTGCTGGCTTTGCACAATCTTCCTCTTGTGTAGTGAGTGCTTCTTCTTTACCAGGTTAGACTCCTCGTCGAGTCAAGTACCATTGCATCTACTGTGAGAGGTATGACCACCTTTTTCAGTTCTGCTTCAAATGAGCCAAACAAGAGAAGAAGGCTATAGAGATATCCTTAACTACATGAGTGCCTGTAGCCCATAGTATCCCTAGAGCTAGCTTCAGGTCTAGATTTGTTGATGACTTCTTTGATGGCTACGAGTGCCTACCAGATATGGTGAGAGCTATGCTTTTGTTAGACCTTCGCAAGAGTTTAGGAGGAGTCTGGGCAGAGATTTTATGGGGCTGTGTTCTCATATTATCCATGCTTTGCCTTGTTCTACATCAACTTTAGCTTATGATTCTACTGGTTCTGCTTCTACTCTTCGTGTGTCTTGGTATTGGATTTCTAATTCTTTTATTACTAATCCTAGTACTGAGACCTTGAGGTTTTCTGTTTTTGCGATGTAGGTCCGATAGGGGAGGAAGGAGAACTTGTGGTTAATGCACTCCGTGTGTTCTCAATACATGACTGGATTCAAGATGGTTTTCCTCCCAAACTAGAGCATCCGAGGACTAGTTGATTATATTTGGTGATGCTTTTATCAGAACCGTGATGGCCAAGGGTACAGTCCATGTCAATAACAACTTCATACTCAAGGATGTATCCCTAGTAAGCAAGCCCAAGTACAATTTGCTTTCAGTCTCGTAATTAATTAATGATAGTCTTGAGGTGAGCTTTACACTACTAAAAATAGGTTATACTAGATGCTTACATCACAGATGGTTTCCAGGAACCGTCTGTGCTGTAATTATCACAGACAGTTCTTACTGATACCCATCTATGATAATTCATAGACGGTTATGATAAAAACTATCTGTGATAATAGCAGATATCATAGACGATTATTTATTTAAACTATCTATGAAATTTTATAGATGGTTTTTATTACAAATCATCTGTGATAATGAAGTTATCACAGATGGTTTGTTCAAAAAATCATCTGTGATATGTTTCTTGCCCACTTCTCCCAGAGATTCCAAGACACTTTTATTAAAACGGGCATAACTTTGGCATATGGTGTCCATTTTCGATGTTCTTATACTCGTTGAAAAACTAACGACGAGCCCGATCCAAAACAAATGACTAGGATGTGCCAGTTGCCCTCTAAGACCCCCAAAATTGGCCATCTTTAGCCCCTAAATTTGCACCTCAAGTTTTCAATTTCTGTTTTTGACAAAAATTTTTGAACTTTCCTTTGGAATTTGGGTTTGCCTCAACTGCAAGTTGTAGGTCTCATCAAAACCTTTCGAACGAGCATATGTAAGCCATATAAAACTTTGCTATTTCATCTTTTGAGACTAGTTGTTTACATTGTATCGATATATATATATAGCAATTATATATATATATATATATATATATATATATATATATATATATATATATATATATATATATATATATATATATATATATATATATATATATATATATATATATATATATATATATAAATTATGTATCATGATGGTTTGTGGTTCAAACTGTCTATGATAATTACGTCCCTGACTGCTGGGCTCATTGATCCTCCCCAACCCAATCCTAGCCAATAGAAACCCACCAACCCCTACCCCACGGATCGTAGCCCCACCTCTCCATCCCCGCGACAAAATTTTTGCACTCCCACCTCTCCCTCCCCTATAAATACTCGCCAAAACCTAGCCTCCTCACCATCCCGTATGAAGCAGATGACACGCAAGTCTACGGGAGGCAAGGCGCCATGGAAGCAGCTGGCTACCAAGGCAACGCACAAGTCTATGGGAGGCAAGATGCCGCGGAAGCAGTTGGCTACCAAGGTAATGCTCAAGTAGGCATCAACGATGGTGGGCATTAAGGACATCTAGCTAACACGCTGTATCAGGGGCGAGAGGGTCTAGGCATAGATGCCTCGTCGGCGCAGTTGGGCATCTACTATCTACTAGGATCTTTATTTTTTCTCTGTTCTTGCCATGTTTAAGAGTTAGGTTCGTAGGATTAAGAGATATGTTCTTTTCATGTTCTTGTTGTGTTAACTAGATGTGTAACCTACTCGTTATCTTGTGATGTCATAATGATGGATTCTAATATTAGCTTGTTTTTGATGGCATAGTTAACATTTCCTGAGGCTAGCCAAAAAATAGAAAAAATTTAGGTATAGAATGAACTATCACAGATTGTTTTGTGGTATCACAGACGACTCGAACCAAAAACTATTTGTGAAACTCGTACATTACAGACGGTTCTATTTACCAACCGCCTGTGATGGGAAAGTATCATAAACGATTCTATATACCAACTATCTGTGATACTAACCCATCACAGATGGTAGGTAGCTAGAATCGTCTGTGATATGTGAGTATGACAGACGGTTTTTGGTTCGAGCCGTCTGTGACAGTGTTCTTCATAGACGGTTCTAGTTACAAACCGTCAAGGGTATTTTGGTAGTTAGGCAAATATCGAGTTGGTGTCTTGATCAAAATCGCGGCACGTGGAGGTGCAAAGGAAAAGTGGTCTAGATCAAGGAGAGCTGAAATTGACAAGTGAATCAATTTCTAAAGGGTTAGCTGATTGAGTCTTGTAAATGCTTTGAAAAACACACGTGAGTATCTAAAACCTTTGTTAGTAGGGTTGATGGATTTTTCAGATAGACTTAATGGGTTAGACCAATTAGAGTTGTTGTTGGTTATTAAAGGGGACGAGTAGAGATGGTTGATATCAAGGATTATAGGGTTTTGGTTTTGTTCTAGCACCTTTGTCTCCTTCCATGGTTGCGAGAGAGAAAAATTGAGGGATGAAAGTGTGGCACTTTGTCTGTACCTTATAATCATTCATGCACTTGTAAACTTCATTCTCCATTAGAAATAGATTAAAGTTTTGTCTTAGTCATGCTCTTGTTTTTGTTCTTACTTGGTTTTGCTTGTCCTTGAGTTAAATTTATGATTTCGTGTTCGTGGGTGCAGTAGCCAAACTTTTGCTTAAATGGTCTTGTTAGGGCATCTAAGAATAGATGTGAAAGATCTCATGTCTTAGATTCTCACGAGTAAGTAGTAATTTGAGTTTTAAGATCTTGGTATTCTTGTGCTCTAGATTTGATTTTCTCAAATTCAATGAACTCGAGCCCAAGAACATTATGATTCTTAATTGGTTCACATTCGCAATGCTTTACACAAGTCTCATACAAAACTTTGGAGTGTTTGTATGAGAATTGAGTAAGTTTTTTATATTTGAATTTTGCCCCAAGAGAATTTTAGGTTTGGGAACGGGGGACAGGTCAAACCGACCTTATACCTACGATTAGACCGGTCTCAGCAGTTAGACCAGGCTCGATAGTAAGACAGGCCAATCCACGACGGTCTGATCGGTCTAATATTTGTTAGTGGTTGTTTTGTTGTTTTAGATCTCTAGCCTATTTTTGTAAAATATAGTTGATACAATCTAAACTTGATGACTCTCATAGTCACTTAAATAAAAATTTTAAATACTACAAATAAAAAATTAAATAATCATTCACCCTTCTAATTTCCATCTTCGGGTCATATCTATTTGTTCGCCGTTCTGCCCATCACTGCTTTGCTTCTCTCTAGCCTTTGCGTTTTTGGCTCTTTTGCAGTATTTTTGTAGAGAGATTTGATGATTTGCCGTATCTTTCTTTGCAGTTTGATAAAATGCCCTGTGATATCTCACTGACATGCGGGGCCACCATTTCCATAAAAGGTGAGACAAATCATCAATTCTTCCTCTCTTTTTTTTTATGTCAGATTCAGATCGATCGATACGTGCCAATGCGGATATGGTTGTCCAGGCGCGCGGGTGTGACGAATATCAAAATCTGCTAAGGTTGGCCGCTTTATCCCGGGATCGCATGCATTTGTTCATTTGGCGTCATCGACCGCGTGCGGTACATTTCCGTGATACGTGGTGGTGCAGTGACAGAAATCTTGAGCTCGCCCAAGTATGTCAGAGAAGGGAGAGACAGCTAGCTCCATACCGTGCTGTTCTCATGCACGCACACGACGATATACATGGCATGTTTAAGAGGTTGAGATCGGCAGCAGCTTAGGGGCTGTTTGGTTGCCTGCATCGGGGTGGCTCGCACCAGCGTATGCAGGGAGACGGTGTTTGGTTGCCTGCATCGGGGTGAGAGTCTTCACGAGCGGATGCAAAAAATCAACTGGAGCCAGGCTGAGGAGAAACGCGACTGAGGACCTTCTCTACTCAGTCTGGCCACGCTCATGCAGCTGCATCAGCTCATACAGGCAACTAAACAGACCCTTAATGTTGAACCTAGATAGCTCGGATTGACGCTATATCTGTTGCATTCATCTTCTTTGAATCCATGTTTTGCACGGGTGCATACTTGACGCCTTTGCGCACGTCGAACAAGCGAACACGAACTCGCCGCCGCCGGGCCGGGGCGAGCCGAGTGGGACGCACAATTTGATGCAAATGTGCGAGTATATTCGATCTCCCACGTCGTGTCACGTACTGAGCTCTCGCGCGCGCGCGTTAGTATCCACAGCCTCCCGGGCCGGAGCTGGACACGGATTCCGGCTTCTCGGGAGGTTGCCAATGGGAGCTGGCCACCGCACGCCGACGGCACCGGATTCTCTGAAGTCGCGTACGGCGACTTCAGAGTGCAGTCGAATCTGAGCCGTCCAATCGGAAAAGAACGACCCAGATCGGTTTTGCTACAGTAAAATTTACTGTAGGTGCAGTAAAATGTATTGTAGCTACAGTAAAATTTTACTGTAACAATCGATCTAGACCATTCTTTTCCCGATCGAACGACTCAGATTTTCGACTGCACTCTGAAGTCGCCGTATGCGACTTCAGATAATCTCATTTCCACGCGGACAGGGACGTGCGGGACGCAGCAGCCTCGGTCCCGTTTGGCCCAAAACCAGATCACGTCTCTCCGCGCGACCACACAGGGGGTCGTTCAAAAGTCTCTGGATTTTTCTATATATTCTCCATCATTAGGGACATCCACGGGTCTATCCGTTCTTTTCTTTTTTGCGAGCTTTTGAGTTAGTTTTTTAGACCGTAGGTTATGACTTTTAATTTATGATTTTTGAATTTTGGCTTTTTACAAGCGAGAATAGAAAGAGAGAGATAGCCATATATAATTTTAGCATGTATAACTGAAATTGATATAATGTGTATTGTAATTAACTAGTAAACTCTGTCTTAAAAAACATAATGTTCAAAAGGTAGTTAGAGTTTGGGGAGCTTGGACATGTCCGTATTTAGTGTTAAAGTGCTATAAGAATTCGTATGTGTTTAATGTGTGTGCAGTAGCAGAGCCAGGATTTTGTTATATCTCAGGCTCAGTAGTAGAATGATCTAGACTATCTAGATTGAACCATGAAAATATTACTTAGGCTGTACTGAATTTATCTGGGTTGTACACTAGATATTTTTTCATACCCCAGGCTGAAGCCTACCCTACTCACGGTGTGGCTCCGCCCCTGTGTGTATATATATATTAATTTTGTCTTAATTTTGTAATATCCTAGAACTCTTTGTTTTCTAGCCTATATATACCCCTGTAGTCGTATAGTTGAAATAGTCAAAGTTCTCTGTACTTAATCTCTTCTCATATAGTGATATTTTGTCTTCCTACTTTTATAATTTTTTTCACAAATATTTTTAAAGCTAAATTAGTGTCTCTCATTATTTCGATCACCTATTTTTACAGTACGTTTTATTATATCTAGCATGCCATGTGCGGAAATATCTGTGTTGCCATCGCGGCCGTATAATTGCAGCCTTTCGCTGCCGTGAGGCCAGGCAACGTGGTTGTGCGTACGTGCTTGGCGGAGGAATCGAGCGGCGTGGATTCCCTTTGGAGCGGCGCGCGCGCGCGGTGAAAAAAAAGAGGGAGACGGAGACGGACATCGTATTCGATCGTGTGTGCAGTGTGGAAGCGGGAGACGCGCGCATCCATTCTCCGCGATGCAAAGTCGTGGATGGAGCGATGGATGGATATGGATTTGGTCGTGCCGCCATCTCCACACTAGTACGTCGTCGCGTACGAACTCGAGCCATTCGTGAGTGTCTAGCGTATGAGCGTGACGGCTAAGATAATTGTTAGGACTGGACGAATGATCGATGGGCTTAGATCCACTGTAGTGGATAAATCGTGTGTTTAGTGCTAGTTAGGACTATTCGTTTTATAAATCTATTTGCTTGTTAAAAAAATTATAAACTGAAAAGAATAGGAACATAAATAACTAGTTGGGTTGAAACTCCGGTATAAACGAGTTTCAACTTATTAGGTGGTGATTATTTGGGCTTTTTTGTGGTTTATGGCTGAAAGCATCAGAATGGTGAAAAAAACATCATGATGAGAGAGGCTTATTTAGCATAATTAAATTTAAAAAATATAAAAAATATGTTAGCCCATTACGCATAATACAAACAAATACGGGAAAAAAAGAACTGGAAAAAAGCTCAAAAAAAAGCCAAAAGTTAAAAAAACGAAATTTTTGAATAGTGAAAAATACGCCAGAAGCCAGAAGCTGAATATCTTGGGCTTAAAGCCCTAAAAAATATTCATAATTTTTTGAACCCATAAGCTCAGGGTACCAAGCCTAATAATAGATGCTGGCACTACTACAGAAAAGATCATCACAGACGGTTTTGTGAACCATCTGTATTTATGGGTCAGTGATAATCGAAGGTCATCACAGACGGTTTTCGAACCGTCGTGATTATCAACTATCGCGCAGCGGTTTTTGAGTAAAACCGCTCGTGATAGTGATAATCACATACGATTTTTAGTTAAAAACCGCTCAGCGATATCGATCATCACAGAGCGGTTTTGAGTAAAACCGTCGTGATAGCTATAATCGCTGCACGGTTTTTACTAAAAATCGCTGCGTGATTATCGCTATCACGACGGTTTTACTCAAAACCGCTCTGTGATATTCCCTTCAACCCTAAATATATTTACTTTTTGGCTAGCCTCAGGAAATGCTAGCCATGCCATCTGAAACAAGCAGATAATCATAGACATAAAACATATACAATTCACACATCTCATTTCATTTCAGATACATTTCACATCTCAATTCATTTCACAGGCATAAAACATCCAATTGACAACGCACTTCATTTCACAAACATAAAGCATCCATTTCGCAAATCAATTAATTGAATTGAAATAAAATATCCATTAACAAATACACAATTACAAAAGATCTACACTGCATTTGCACTTAGAATTACAATAAAAAATCATTCTGCGCAATGGAACTCTTCATCTGATCTTATGACTTTAGTCCACAAAAACCAAACTAACTCTCCTCGAATTTTTGCAAAGTCCGGCTGTGTCAATGCAGATGCAGAGATGGGCGCAGCCTGTCAATAGGAATATCAACGCGCGTACATATAAAACCTGACATGTATGAAATAAATGTGGTAAGATTGACAAACCTTAGAATTGGTGATCTTGGTGGAATCGAGGAGTAGTCTCATATGGTGGCTGTGTACTTGGATTTGTTCTTACTTAGAGAATCAAGATATATAGTTTTGTTCTATTTTGGTATAATTACAATTAAAATCTAATGGAAGTGCTCATTGTATGGCATAAGAACAAATTCCTTATCTTGGTGAGCCAGCAGTGCTTGTGTAATATAGTTCTCGACGAAGGATGCATCCTCGTTGATGGTATCAATGGCGACCAAGCGTGGGTCCAGGAAACCAATTGGTGATTTCGATGATCTAGCTTCGGTCGATGAATCTATATATATACGGAAAAGCAACAAATTGTGACATATATCGGTATTACGTGAATGAAACGTGATTGTATGCACTTACGGCGTCCAAAGATCGAACGAGTGAGACATCGAGAGCGTTGAGCGTGAAAAGTTCAAATATATCGCCAAAGGTCACCGCGAAGACACATTTGTGAGCTTCGTGCACGAAATGTTCCGGCTTGAATTTGACAGTGATACCTGAGCGTCGTTCTGCCTCTGGCCTATTGGACTGTTCCATATACCAAGCGTGGAATCTTTGACAACCAAGTCCTAATTTTAAGAGGTGCTCGTCCGGGAATATCATCGGCTCGCCTAGCACGAATTTGCGGGCCAATGGCAGATACGGGATATCGTCATCATCCTTCGTCTTTGATTTGCCATGGCCACTGCCTCGATTGTAGGTCGACTTTGTGGTAGTCGACTGTAATAGTATAGACGGTGCAAGTTGCTTTGCCGAGAATAGCACCCGTGGAGATAGCACCGGTGCAGGTAGCTCTACTTCGCACTGCCCTTTTGGAGATGGCACCAGTGCATGTTGCTCTGGTTCGCACTACCCTTTTGGAGATGGCACCAGTGCATGTTGCTCTGGTTCGCACTGCCCTTCTGGTCCTGCCACCAGTGAAGAAGCCTCCAGGGAGATGTCGCTTTTGGGCCACTGGATGAATGTTCCAATGGCCTGCCCTAGAGTCACGATCTCGTCGTTGGGGGGTTTCGGTAGCGGGACGACCTCAAAATTGATATACACACCATCCACATTAACTTTTGCGAAGCCTGGCGCAAAAGCTTGACCGTGCAACATGGCCCCGATACCAGACGGATATGCCTGGCCCCAAGCAGTGTGCAAGGGAACGGAGACATATCTCACTTGAAGCCTGCACTTCGTAGGCTCCTACATAACGATACATCTCTTCTTCCAGGTGTTCTTCTCATGAGCTCTCAATTTACGTCCCTTTCCGAGGACAACATCTAAATCCTTAACCATATCATAAACCTCGTGTCCCCTTAAATGCCTTGGAGCTGAACCGTCTTCCTTCTCTCCGTCAAATTGTTTCTTCATCTTGCGGTATGGGTGAGCCCTCCGAAGGAACCGTCGGTGACGCATGTAGACGGTTTTGCGTGAGTGTCTCAGCCACACACTCTCGGTACCATCTAAACAGTGAGTACAAGTTTTGGCACCTTTTGTACTATGGCCCGATAGGTTACCAAGGGCAGGATAATCATTTATAGTGCAGAACAATAAGGAGCGCAGCGTGAAGTTCTCTCGGTTGTATGCATCCCATACCTGTACCCCTTCGTTCCACAGTACTTTTAGATCTTCCACCAACGGTGCTAGGAACACATCGATATCATTCCTAGGTTGTTTTGACCCTTGGATAAGTATCGACAGCAAAATATACTTTCGCTTCATACACAACCAAGGAGGAAGGTTATAGATGCAGAGAGTCACGGGCCATGTGCTATGTCGGCTGCTCATGCTACTGAAAAGATTCATTCCATTTGTACTCAGTCCAAACCTTATATTCCTTGGTTCTGCACCGAACTCTGCAAAACTCCTATCGATGTTTCTCCACTGCACGGAATCAGCAAGGTGTCTTAGCATTCCATCCTTCTTACGCTCCTCCGAGTGCCAACGTAGCAGTTTTACCTCCTTTAGATTTGCAAAAAACCTTTTCAAACGGGGAATTATATAAAAATACCATGCCACCTTAGCAGGAGGTCCTTTCTTCGCCTCTGTTCCCTCGCCATCATTTGATTGATTGTTCATTTGTATCGGGATGCGTTACACACCGGATATACATGCATGTTTGCATACTCTTTACGGTAGAGAACACAGTCATTTGGACATGCATGTATTCTTTCTACTTCCATTCCCAACGGACAAAGAACCTTCTTGGCTTTATACGTGGTTTTAGGCAACTCATTTCCCTCCGGAAGCATGTCTGCTAAAAGTCCTAGCAGCGCCGTGAAACTCTTGTCGGACCAACCGTTGCTTACCTTCAATTTCAAGAGTTCAAGCACGGCCGACAACCTCGTGTACTTGCAGCACATGTACAAAGGTTTCTCCGAGTCCTCCATCAAGTCTCAGAATTTAACATACTCCCTCTCATCATAGTTCTCTTCTACATTGCGAAGCATCTGATCCAGATTATCATCGTGCAACCTATCCGAATCCGAACCACAATCGACATCAGCCGGCGGTATGTCATTCACTTCACCGGCGATGTCATCCGGCGGCATATCATTCACTTCACCGGCGATGTCATCCGACAGCATTTGATCATTCACTTCGCCATGACTGATCCAACACGTATAACCCTTTTTGAAACCCCTCCGAATCAAGTGCGCTTCAATTTGCCCTCGGTTCTTAAACATCTTTAAATTCTCGCAGTCAATGCATGGACAGTACATATATTCCACTCCCTTATTCAACATATCCTCCTCGGCAGCTCTCGTAAAAGCAGACACGCCATTAATGTACTCTTCACTCACACGGCTCGCGGCATACATCCAGCTTCGGTCCTACGTTACGTACATATATAACAACTTAGTATTAAAAATTAAATTAACTAATTATTACTACATATATACCGGCCACATGTATTATAATGAGGCTTAATTTGCTAGCTCAATTCATATTATAAACACAACAGCTATTATATAACCAACAATTTTGCAAACCATCTTCAATTAAAAACACCCACCAATTACTTAGACCTAAATTGTAATGCATGCAAAGAAAAAAATAAAATTCATTACTAACCATATCTAGAGTAACCAGGAAAGTATAAATCTTCAAAGCTCAATATCTGCCTCCTCCCACCAAATTAAGTGGCCTGAAATCGCCAAGCTTGCCTCCTCGGCGAAAGAGTAAAGCACCAGCTAGATCTGGATCGAAATGAAGTCAGATGCGGTCTGAGCAGCGTAATAAATGCCCACTGCCATTATCACAGACGGTTTTTAATTAAAACCGCTCGTGATAATCTTGGATCATCACGAGCGGTTTTTATACGCACCGCCTGCGATATTAATTATCACGCACGGTTCATAGTTAAGAACCGCTCGTGATACGCGCTTTCCCGACGCGCCAACACAGACGGTGTCCAAATTAAAACCGTCTGTGGTAGTGTTGGTCACAGACGGTTTTGTCAAACCGTCTGTGATTGGCCGTCTACTATTAGGCTTTCTGTAGTAGTGTGGGGCCACTAATTAGTAGGTGTCGATAGCAAGATATGACTTCCCTCGGCCATCAGAATCTACCACCTTCCCCTTTCCCGCATCGGTGCTGCGCCTTCTGAAATCTCAAACCATCTTGTACTAAGATCCAAAATAATTCAAGAACTCTCAATTGTCTAACTTTCAGTTGAATTGAGAGAAAACTTTTGACTATCCAACTTTCAATCGTTTAGTTGAGAGAAAACTGGGTCAATAGCGGGAGAAATGCTGAGACGCCACATGGAAGAAGCTGCCGCGTACAGGCCTAAGAGCAAGTACAACAATGATCTTATAGCTAAACTAGTCAGCATTTTTACTGATGTGGAGGAGAGAAGAGAGGAGAGAGAGGAGAGCTTGGCTCTCATGCAAGCAACAAGCTGCACACGGGAGTCTATGCAGTGGTGGGTCCAGATAATAAATGTATATGAGGAGGAGTAGGAAAGAGAATGTGAGACATGATACCACATAATAATAAAAAAATCTTTTGTAGACAAATAGAAGACAGATTATTGTATAACTTAGCTCTTATAACTTGGTTTATAGCCAAACACTTGACTCTATTATTGGACTTGCTCTAATAGTGCGCACTCTTAACAAAAGATTGTTCGTTAACACACACCAGAGCATGTACATCACTTCGTATTTAAAGTATGGTGGACACATCATCTCTCTATATAAGGTTATTGTTAGCTATTTTTACTCTAACTCTTAGTACTACCTATAGATGCTAAGGTGATACCAGATATTTTAAAAGCATCATCTAAATAAATATTTACATAAAAGATAGGAAGAGAAAACGTTCAAACTACGACCTATTGTCGGCTGCCAGCGGTTGTGTGGATGCCATGCAAGTCAGCCCTTGCAGCGACCGCCGCATCCATTAGCACCGACGCCAACAGATTTCTCTTCTCGCTAGCAGCGTGCGATGCACATGCTCCGAAGCAGTGCATGCTCTCACACCTGTTACTTGTTACGCAACGCACACCATTTTAAAAGATGGCGAAGTTTGGATAAACTGAATCGTGCACTACCGAAACACTACGTTTGGCGTGTCATTGTATACGTACGTACGCGCACAAGAGTTCACCTGCACAAAACAGCACTGATTATTCTCACCTGCACCATCGCTACACACAGAACAAGCAGAAACGTACAGATCAAACGTACCATGCAACTTGCATAAAAGTCGGTGGGTGATTGATTGATTGATTCCAAGCCCTGATCCTAAACCGATCAATCTCTATCGTGCCATTGGCAACTTGCATCGGGCCATTACCTGACGAGCACAACGAGCTCGAAAAGAGCTATTTCGGAGCCATATATGTGGCCTGCGCCACGAGAGGGACGGCCGGCGCCAGAGGGAACACGACGACGGCGACGGGAGGCCCATCCGGCTGTCCAGGCACCGACATCGGCTTGCTTCCGTGGGCCAACCCCGTGGCGCAAGTTGACACGAACCGCGACTCGGTCGGTGGACCGTATCGCCGCGGCCACTGCTCCCGGCTAGCCCACCGGTGCAAGTTGCACCGGGATAACGCTCATGCAGCGGCTGATGGCGACGGCTTCTGGTGTGGTCGCGGTCGTTCATGTGCTCGCGCTCGCGCGCGCGGTTGGTTGGTTGCCGAAACCGCGACGCCATGACGACCAGGGCGTTCACCGGCACGCACCGCGACGTGTGGTCGGGACTCGGGAGCCAACGCCGGCCGCGCAATCCGCAATAAATATTGAGACGCACAGAGGCGCGCGCGATCCAGCAAGCACAGCCGGTTCTGGAGAAACCTCAAACGGTCCGACCGAACGCCGAACGGATCTCCGGGACAGCGACGTCGGGCGCGACCGGCGGGGAACCACTGGCCCAGAACGACGCAGGTGCACGAATCAAAGTTATCGTAGTTATCGCGTTACAGGGATGTGCAGTAGTTGACGGCCTGAAAGGGCCACCTCGAGCTCGTGCCGATCAGCAGGAGGCGGCACGGCGGATCACGCCCGTGCCGCGTCGAAATCTCAGGTATTGTGCGCTAAGCTTTCCGGAGAAAGGGAGCACTGTTAGAGTATTAATCAAGTTTGGGTTTGGATGGTTCCTTCTCGACCCCGGCTGACATGTACATGGGACCCGAGATTGATCTTGACCAATCTATATTTTACTCCTTTGATCCATGGTGGGGTACTTGATTTAGCTAGTCTCTTCAGTTTGTCCGGTTTCTGCTAGCGCGAGATCAGAAGAAGGCTCAAGTGTCAAAGCTGACTCGACCGTGGTTTCCTGTCTACTGACGAGAGTAATGATCTAGAATTCAGTCCAGCTTAACATAGACTTTGGAAGTGGCTGGATGTGCAAGATTTATTGCTCCGATCAACACAACTGATCATTCCCCTCCCACATGTTTCGCTTTTCAGAATTAAAGCTTCATTCACGTGAAGCAGTTCCTTTCGACATTCATATATGTAATGTTATATTTAGACGAATGCAACTTGCATGAAGATTTTAATAAGAGCAGTAGGCATGGAAAGGTTCCTGCTCAATTAAGGTTGTAAAAAAGCTCGAAGCTCACAAACTACTTAAGTTCGGCTCAATCTAGACTCGATTCGAGCTCGACTTAAACTTTAAACAAACTGAACTCGAGTTTGATCTCGAGCTCGCGACCTTCACCGAGCTGAGCTCGAATAGTTCGCAAGCCTCGATTCGGACTTAAATAGTGATACATATTAACTCTTACCGAGCTTACTCGAGCTCGAACTTTTCTTATTGTTAAAAATTAGTATATGCTTGAATTATTTTAACTGTTATCGAGTTTACTAAAGCCGAATTTGAACTCAAAATTTTCTTATTATTAAATAAATAGTGCACAATAAATTATTTTAATTGTTAATGAGCTTCAACGAGCCGAACTCGAGCCTACTCGAGTTTAGTCCGAGCCGAGCTCGAGCCTAGATCCAGACTCGGACCTTAACACGAGCTTGGTTTAAGATTTTACCAAACTTGAGTCTAAAAGATCAAACTCGCTCAAGTTCTATTTACAGCCCTAAATCAATGCCGTCCTTTCAAAACTTACTTTTGATAGGAGCTGAGCATAAATGATGCCTGCTTTGATCATGTGGTGAAACATGCAGGGATACAGGTCATGCAGTGCATGCTTTAGGTGGTGATCGGTTAGGCTGTGGCTTATGGCTTATTTCACTGTAGTTGGCTGAAATTGCACTGTAGTTGAAGGTGGCTTATTTGGTATAATTAAATTTAAAAAATTTTAAAAATAGAAAAACTGGGTTAGCCCATCACGTGTAATGCAAACGAATACAGGAAAAAAAGAACCGGTAAAAACTCAAAAAATCCAAAACAAATCAGAAAAAGACGAAATTTAGGAATAGTGAAAAATAAGCTAGAAGCCAAAGCCGAAACGATCGGGTTATTCTCTATGCTTCAGGATGCGAAGAAAACTACGTGTTGGTGCCACATACCACAAGGGTAAAATCGTTTGACATCCTTTTATATTGTAACAAATAAAAAAACTATGAGTATCTATATCTATCTATATCTATATATGATGTATACTAATTAGACATTTCAAGAAAGATTCCATGTTAATCAGATCAAAAATATTTACCCGTCAATCTGGTGGACCCAAGTTATAATGGTTCGGATCTATCTATATCTATACTAATTTAGATATCGAGTATATTTAAGTTATAACGGTTCGAATTTACCCATCTATATCTATACTAATTTAGATTTAGCACTAAGTTTTTATCTATGTTTGACATGTCGTATCTATCTATCTATCTATCTATCTATCTTTATCTATCTATCACGACTACAAAAAAGGTCATCATAGACGGTTCGAAACTGCCATCATAGACGGTTTTCTGAAACGCCTGTATTTATGTGTCAGTGATAATTGGAGGTTATCACGGATGGTTTGTGAGCCGTCTGTGATAAAGACAATACAAACGGTTTGTAACTAGAACCGTCTGTGAAGAAAACTATTATAGATGGCTCGAAACAAAAATCATCTGTAATACTCACACATCACAGGCGGTTCTATTTACCAACTGTCTGTAATTGGCAAGAATCACAGACGGTTGGTAAATAGAACCGTCTGTGATAGTCCTTTATAGACGGTTTATAGCACATACCGTTTGTGATGGTTCATTCTATACCTTTGCTCTTTGAAAACAAGCAAATACAGTGGCAAACACAGCAGCATATTCTATTTTCATTATGATGAGAATCCACCATTATAGTATAACAAGATAATGAACCTAACTCTTTAACACGGCAAGAATATATAAGAAGTAGAGATCCTAGCAGACAGTAAAAGCTGAATGTATCGGATGGATGCCGAATATCACCGACAATGGAGAGGAGGCGGTAGCGCCACTTTTGTGGCATGACGGTGAGACTGCATCAGACACTCTTATGACACTTACGACAATAGTTTGTTGTGTAGTCGACCGAGGTGTTACAATGGAGGCGCTAGCTCACGGCGGTAGTCGGCGTTATCGAGGAACAAGCTAGATGCATCGGATGATGGCCGGATATCACCGACAATGGAGAGGCGGCGGTAGCGCCATCTTTGTGGCACGACGGTGAGAATGCTGAAAACACTCTTACGACGCTTACGATAAGAGTGTGTTCTGCAGTTGACTGAGGTGTCACAACGAAGGCGCTAGCTCACGGTGGTAGTCGATCGGTGTCATCGAAGGGAGGAAGCTTTATAGTGGATGAACTCACGCGTGACTGCCGGTGGAAAGGTAGATGGGGAGTAATTAATAAGGCCTGAGCGGTGTGAAGGTAGATGGAGAGTAATTAATAAGGGCTAAACGGTGGGAGGAATTGGTGCTTGCCATCTAATGTGGAGAGAATGAACGGGTGAGATCGAAATTCTGTCGGTATACCACGGATCGGTGACGTGTCATTATCAGAGACAGTTTGTTACATGAACCGTATGTGATAATGCATATATTAGAGACAGTTTGTTATATGAACCGTCTGTGATAGTTTCATAGACGGTTCTATTTAAAAACCATCTGTGATAATGTGTATATCACAGATGGCTTTTAAACCCAACCGTCTGTGATTGTTTCAGAGACGGTTTTAGCCATGAACCGTCTGTAATAATCAAAGCACAGACAGCTCCACATGAATCGTCTGTGATGAGACGTCTAGTATAGCTTGTTTTGTAGTAGTCTATCTATCTATATCTATATTAATTATGCAGTCTGAGGAAGCATCCACATTAATCAGAAAGATTTAGCCGTCAATCTGGTGGACCTAGGTTATAACGATTTGGAGCTAAGTAAGATCGTACTTGTTGTGGCTATTGACCAAACAGTAAAGTGGGAGAGTAGTGTAGTGGAAATGATGGATGGACAATTTTTGCCTCTTCCCTATGTCCAAGCCTGTATATATATTTCCATGAAGTGTATTTTACAATCCTACCCTTATACTCATGTGCCCTCCATAGGGGTATCTATGTCATTACACACATCCCACTTTGGGCTTTACAACCCTTTAGTAGGTCGGATGGGCTTAGGTGGGGGCCACCCCTACAACAGGAGCCTCTCATGGTGACCATGTTCACACTACACCGCGCGTTCTCCTAACCACTCCTTTGACCACGTAGTATCGCTTGATTACCGTAGTTGTAACTTGACTACGACCATGCTGAAGACTCGATCGTCGTGATTGTAACATGTTTATGACCACGTCTTCTGCTCCTGTGAACATCTCCACTCATTGTGGTCGTAACTCATTTCATGTCTATGAAAATGACGAGCTTGATATTTTTTCGGGAGCCAAAGCACTCTGCTTTATTTATTTCTCTCCCTTTCGTTTCGATCACCTCGATCACTTCCTGTCCTTCTCTCATTACATGGATTTGCCTTTTATACCCAACACAATGACTACCACACAGAGACAACTACGACACGGACTCGAAAATTGACTCGTACACTAAAACAAACTCATACACAACTACGACCACAACAAATCGACTTGAATATGACTAAACAAGGATACTAACTCTAACAATCACCTCCTTAATATTGTTTCTCCATCTTCATCACGCCGATCTTCTCTCTTGCTTCCGCTTCTTCCTTCTACCTGCTCTCCCATGCGCCGTACCTTCCTGAGCCTTGCATAATCCGACGCTTGCCATGCCTCGCACTTGGACTGATCCCGTCCTTCCTTGTATGCCTGCTTGGGTTGGAGCACCTGCTCCCACAGCCACCTTGGCTTCACCATTTCCTGAGCCTCTCGTTCCTCTCTCTTGGACCAAGTTTGTCCACTTTCTGGCATACGCCTCAGCTGAGGCTACACCGCCCCTAACTCCTATCTCCAACTCCTGTCGCCAAGAGAGTTAATCTGATTGTACAATGAAATCAGCTTGCCAACGAATTCATCCACCGACTGGGTCTCTTCCATCTTGAGATTCTTGAACTCACTCTGCAAATTCTAGAGCTGTATCTCCTTCACACGATCAATGCCCTCGTGCATCGTCTGCAGCGTCTCCCATGCCTCCTGTGCTATCTCCTTGCCGATGAGCTGATGCATCATCGCATTTGGCACCGCTTGGTAGATGATGGCCAAAGTTGTCAGATCCACCTTATCGTCCATCTCCTTATCCTTCCCCTTCAGATCGACTACACCCCAGACTCCATAGGCGCACATATTCGCCTTTATCTTCATTGCCCACACTGGGTAATTATCAGTCGTTAGGAGAGGGTAGTGGAGGGAGATTAGCCCACCATGGGCCTTCGCCTTATTACCCATTATCTTCAAAAATCACCGAAATCAATAGGCTCTGATACCACTTGTTGTAGTTTATGATGACTTCTTGTTTGCTCTGATCGCTCTGACCACGCCTTCGTACTCTGACCACATACTCGTAACCTCAGCTTATGAGAGTTACGACCACGTTCATGCTACGCTGCGTGTTCTCATAACCGCTCCTTCGACCACATAGTATTGCTCGATCTTCGTATTCATAACTCGATTATGATTACGCTGAAGACTCGATCGTCGTGGTCATAATTCATTTAAGACCACGTCTTCTGCTCCTGCAGACACCTCCACTCACTGTGGTCGTAACTCGTTTCACATCTGTCAAGATGATGAACTCGATATTTTTCTAGGAACCAAAGCACTCCGCTTTCTTTATTTCACTCCCTCTCGTATTGATCACCCCGATCGCTTCCTATCCTTCTCTTGTTACATGGCTTTGCCTTTCATACCCAACACAATGACTATCACACAGAGACAACTACGACACAGACTCGAAAACTGACTCGTATATTGAAACAAACTCGTACATGGCTACGACCATGACAAAAAGACTTAAATATGACTAAACAAGATTACAAACTCTAACACGTTAGGAGACGAAAGCTCATCTCAAGGTATGCATGCGTAGGGAGCGCGAGGCTTACGAGAGGGAGCACGAGAAAAGAGGGAAATAGTAGCCAAGCCAAAGAGGCCACCAAGGAATTCAACGCCAAGCTCGCAAGGAAGGAAAAATAGCCCCGGTCCACGCAGTAGGTTGGCCTATTCTGAACTAGTCCCCTGAAGGTCGAATTTATTTCTATTCCAAAAAGGCATGTATGTATCATAGGAGTACTTCGATTTGTTGCATCTTGCATGATGTTGTTTCTTATGCACACAACAAAACCATGTACGCCGTGTTATTACCAACTTTATTATAAAGTCTATTTTAATTCACAACATCAAATCTCGTCATCCTTTTGCATTCAATTCTTCGTTTAGCAAAGCATCCAACAATTTGAAAAAAAAATGAGTTCTAGAAGTAGCCGCAAAATGTCTAACTAGCACAGAGTGAATGAATTTGAGCTCGGCATAGAGGACACTATGAATCAAACGCTACCAATTACCAACTAGAGTAAGTCTCAAAACAAGTATCGATCAGAGCAGTTGCTTTACAGCATGTAACTAAATGCAAAACAAAAACGTGCATTATAACAGTATTATCCTAATTAGTAGGAGAGAGAAAGCAAGCAAAATATTCTATGACAGAAATATCCAACAATGCAATTAACCAGCTTATATACCAACTTACGTGCTACACGAGGTATCTGAATTAATCAACACAGCAGACAAGCATGCAAACATTGATTTGGTTCTTACTGCATCTGCCTAGATCTATCCATTCTAGATCGAGGAGAATCTAATCTAGCTTCTTTCTCATTCCCATCCATCAAGAATATTAACATCAATCGTCGCCTGTGCTAGCTATAAGTGATCAACTTGCATTGCATTTCATCACAAGATTGTTCATTGGCCCTTGTTTATTTAATTTGTTGCTGCCTAGTAACTTGATGTGCATGCGTATGCGCATGGAATATCTAACTTCATGCTGTGATGTGACATTCAAATTAACTTGTGCTACTTGAACATGCTGCAACTGATCTCATATAAATTTCCAGCTTGGTTGTTGCTGACAAGGATGAGAAGAAACTAAGCTACGAAGGAGATTTCTCCTCTTGCATGCCTACCGGGTCAAATGTTGAATATATTCATCTTCCGTATGTGTTAAGAATAGTAATGAGGATTGGTACAAAAAAAAGGTTTAATTAGCATACTGAGAAATATATATGTGTGTGTGCGCGCACACACAATACAAAATGGCTACAAAGAAATCATAGTAACTGAAAAAAAAACTAAAAGGACAGAGAAAATTTTGCTAGCTGGCACAAAAAAGCCCATCCGGGGCTGGAAGTTGGCGGCGGCGCTAGCGATGGATTGGGGGAGGATAGAGAATGCTTCGGGATGAAGAGGACATTGGGGAAAATGGAAACTGCAGCGGCGGCCACACTTAAGTCACCCCTGTCACGCCAAGTCTTGTGGCGTGACAATCTCCCCTGTAACACCAAGTCTCGTGGAGTGACAATATGTTGTCACGCCATGAGTTACGGCGTAATAGATGCCCACGCAAGCCATCCACGTTGACACGACACGCGACTGAGGGCTTACGTGGCAGCTTTTGCCACGCCTCTATGGGATGCGCTACAAAACGTTTTGGCCATGCCATCAGACGATCCTTATGTGCTGATCCAGCAACATCAATATATTAATTAACGTATTGGGCTATCCTGTCATCATGTTATCACAATGTTATACGATTCTTAAGTTAATCCAAGGGACAAATTATCTAGTCGATCACTAGTGCTATTGTAATTAACAGTTGTCATCTCAAGTACCCCCATGAGAATTGATAAGACACAAATCAAAAGACAGTATGATTATCTAATGTGACGGATTGGTCACTATTGTTAGCGTGAGAAAATTTCACATGATTTAATGTCAATGGATATATGATCAATACAAGTTGGAATAAGTTGAAACTATGGAATAAGATATAACGGGGATGTGAAGTGTTACTGTAGTAAAGACTTGCCTGTTAAATGCTCTCATGAACCGCTACACAAAGTGCCGGGCAGGCTAGCCGGTACTGCACATGCTTTGCAAGATCATCACGTAGATGCAAAGGCATGGCATCAATGCACACAAGGGAACCACATGTGCTTGAAGCCATGCAGGTTCTGGTCGTTGCTTATATGCATGCATGCACACCCACGGGAGCATAAGCATGTTGCAATACTTGTGCAGAGCGACGAGGTCGACAGCGAAAATTAAACGAGCTGCCACAAGGAGAGCAGGCTAGTAGCAGTGTTCCATGCAGGGCAACGATCTGCAGTGGCGCACGGCTGCACCCGCACCCGACCCGATGGATGAGAGCTGCAGCGTTGCAAGCAGCACTGGCCCAGGCAGCGGCGTCCACGTCCTGGACAACGGCAGCGCACGCCGGCTAGGCAACTCAAGCGACGGCGGAGGAGATCGGGGACGCAACACCCAAGCCCGGTTGATGTGGAGGGACTCAGCGGCGACGGCGAGCGGCATGGTGGCACGCTAGGCATGGGGACGCAGCGCCACAAGGGCAAGGCAGCGGCAGCTCCTGATGGTGGAACCCTCACGTGCCTCTCCTTTTATGCTACAGTAACAGCCTAAAAAGGCCACGTTCGGCCAGGCCAGGCCAGCCCAACGGAAGAGCTCGTCCTTTACTTTCCTATTGCTTAATTGTTTAATCTGAATTTGAATGATATTTGGAGTAGAGGAGAATTTGGAAATGAATTTAGGAAGGAACGTTGCCATTGCTTAATATTGCAATTTCAGGGTGTTTCATTCTCATTTGTAATACGGATACGGTGCACCTGACGTATACATGGCGTAGACATGGCACTGATCTACACACTACTGGAGAGCTGTCTTCACGGATAATGACTACTGGAGAATGGAGATCAGGCGCATTTTACCAATGTTAACGAGACGAACAGCTAAGTCTCTTGCCTGCATTATAAGGGGTTTTTTTATGACGCACAATTCTTTTACGAATATTGTGGAAAACAACATTAATCCGGACCTAAGCAAAATACTCCACTATATATATTGCATATAACACCACACATCTGCCATGTATCATGGAGATATTATCTTTAACTGTCCTTTTATGTGGACTGTCTTAATTATATAAAGGGAATCAGTAACACTTGTAAAAGTCAGCCATTGTAACTGCTTTTGCCAGTTGCCGGTTTTTTTTTAAAAAAACCATGTGATTTTTTTTGGCTATTGGATTACCTTTGATATGCGTACACGTATTATTCTTATTTTGATCCAATGGTTTAAAAAATAAGGCTCACAATTAGAGAAAAAAAAACAGTCAGCTTATACATGAACAGCCCTACGGAAGTAAACCTACATTTTACAGCGTATATAGGACGTTTTGTTTCTACAATATAGGGTCTGTTTGGGACTGCTCTGCTTCACTTTTTCTAGCTCTACTTCACCAACTCCACCATGGAGCAGCTCCACTGTGGAGTTACAGCTCCACATTGGAGCAGGTGGACCTGTTTGGCACATAGACCAGCTCTAGCTTCAGGAATGGAAGGTTTTCTTGAGAAAAGTCTAATATGCCCTTGTATTAAAAAAAGTGGAGCAGCTGCATCAGTAATCTCTGAACATTGTAAGCTTTGAGAAATTTTGCCGTTTCCTACAATCTGAACATCTGTGAACATCGCCCGTTCCTACAACCTGAACATCTCGGAACATCGCCCGTTCCTACAACCTGAAATATTGCATCCTGGACTCCTGGTAATATCGCCCGTTCCTGTGAGCAGGTCGGGAGTCTGGCGTCGCATCAACCTTGTCCAGCGATTGCTGGCGGCGGAGCCCCAACATGACCTCCCATGGCTCGTTGAGCAGGCAAGAGTGGGGAGAGTTGGGGCCAAAAAAATGGGTTCATTCGGAAGATCATCCTCGGATCTATCCATTCCTTACATCAGCTCGCCGGAGAAATGCCTGTGATGGCTAGAATAGGCGGCGGCGGCGGTACGGTTCGGAGGGAAGGGAGCAGCGCCATCGAGAACGATGAGGTGGGAGGCAGCGACGCTACAGAAAAGAACCGAAGGGGTACGAACCGTTATGTGTGTAATGGATGGTAGTGGTGGGTAATTTTCCCCCAACTCCATGAGGAGATACAAAATTTCAGTTTCTGGAGTACCCCTTGAGGAGCTCTAGAAAAAACGTGGAGCTGACCTTCAACTCCACCTTTTTCTTGGAGCAGAGTTCTTGGAGTTGGACCCGTTTGGCTAGACAAGTTTGGAGCAGAGTTGAAAAGGCTAGAGTGGAGCAGTCCCAAACAGGCCCATAGCTAAGGTAAGATGAGTGCTCTAGCAAACTCTTGATAATTCTAAAATAATCCAGATAAGAATATCATTTGATTAGGAAGGTTCCCTCTACACTAATGCCATGCCAAGTTGCCCTTGTGATCTCATTGGGCAATGGAAGATCGAGTCAATCCCAAAATAACAGGTGAAAATTGTGCTCCCCCCAACAAGCACATGCTTAATCAGTAATACTTGACTTAAATGCATGTTTTACCCTCTTCACTTAAATATTTCCCATGTCGTTGAGACCTGCCAGCCCAGCACTCTCTCTCTCTCTCTCTCTCTCTCTCTCTCTCTCTCTCCTCTCCCTCTCCCTACTGCGCTTCCAAAATCCAAACTGCCCTCACTTTCTCTCTCTTGCGCTCCCTCTATAAATACCACGCAAGGCCTTCCCACGCCCTCCACCATTCGAAAGATTCATCAAAGATTTTTTTTCTCCTCTCTCCTCCCTCTCCTCACAGCTCTCTCTCTCTCTCTCTCTCTCTCTCTCTGCCCCCTCTCCTAGCACAGCAGCATAGCACAGCCAGACACAAGCACACACAGAGTAAGAAAAACAGCGAGTTCAGAACAAACAGGTCTGAGTGATCCTTCTCGAGCATCATTTGGATGGCCTTCTTCATCCTCATGTGCGTCTTCATTTCTCTAGCCTTCGTGTCCTACGTCCACTACGTGAGCCGGCAGAAGAGGAGAGGCCAGGGCTGTGCCCATGAGCAAGCCGTCAAACTGCCCCCCGGCTCCATGGGCTGGCCTTACATCGGCGAGACACTTCAGCTCTACTCCCAAGACCCCAACGTGTTCTTCGCCTCCAAACAGAAGAGGTTCGTTGGTGACTAGTCAACCACATCCTTCAGCTTGTTGCTTTTGCAAACCTTTCTGCAAGTTGCGACCTGCAGCGCGCATGCACACATGCATGTTATTGTTAGCTTTTGATGCAGTCGGAGGTCACTAACGACCGGAGTTGTGGCGTGCGTATGCATGTATGGCTTGTGCAGGTATGGTGAGATCTTCAAGACGCACCTTCTGGGCTGCCCGTGCGTGATGCTGACGAGCCCGGAGGCGGCGCGGTTCGTGCTGGTGACGGAGGCGCACCTGTTCAAGCCGACGTACCCGCGGAGCAAGGAGCGCATGATCGGGCCGTCGGCGCTCTTCTTCCACCAGGGCGACTACCACCTCCGCCTGCGCAGGCTCGTGCAGGGCCCGCTCGGCCCCAAGGCGCTGCGCGCGCTCGTGCCGGACGTCGAGGCCGCCGTGCGGTCCACGCTCGCGTCCTGGGACGGCAACGTCATGAGCACGTTCCACGCCATGAAGAGGGTAAGCAAAGCACAGTTTCCAGACGCGCGCGTGGAATAGGCATGCATGAGTGATGTCGGTAATGTAGGAGGACTAGTTGCCGACGATGTTAATTTGGTGCGTGTTTCTTTCTCTCAGCTCTCGTTCGATGTCGGCATCGTGACGATCTTCGGCAGGCGGCTGGACGAGCGGCGGAAGGCGGAGCTGAGGCAGAATTACTCCGTCGTGGAGAAGGGCTACAACTCCTTCCCCAACAGCTTCCCCGGGACGCTCTACTACAACGCAATCCATGTAAGCAAGCGACAGCCGGGCACGTGACGGCACAGATAGTACACACATACTCTAGTGCCTTCTTGACGTTCTTGTACGTCTTCGCAGCAACACTGCAACAGTACATATGACATGCGACCGAATTCTGTTCTGCTTAATTAACTGTAGGCCAGGCGGCGGCTGCACGGCGTGCTGAGCGACATCATGCGTGAGCGGTGGGCGCGGGGCGAGCCCGGCAGTGACCTCCTCGGCTGCCTCATGCAGTCGCGGGGCGACGACGGCGCACTCCTCACCGACGAGCAGATCGCCGACAACGTCATCGGCGTGCTGTTCGCCGCGCAGGACACGACGGCCAGCGTGCTCACCTGGATCGTCAAGTACCTCCACGACAACCCAAAGCTCGTCGAGGCCGTCAGGGCGGAGCAGATGAAGATCCACGAGGCGAACGACGGCGGGAAGCGGCCACTGACGTGGGCGCAGACGAGGAGCATGGCGCTAACGCAAAGGGTGCGTACCATACAAAAAGATTTAGGAGTTTTGACTCTTCGAGTGAAAATTCCTCGATTTTTTTTATGCGATTCCCGTGTTTTTTTGTGGTTACTGATGGCGCCGTTTCTTGTTCCCATCTCATCCGTCGCCCAGGTGATTTTGGAGAGCTTAAGGATGGCGAGTATCATCTCGTTCACGTTCAGGGAGGCTGTGGCTGACGTGGAGTACAAAGGTACGCACGCGCACACGTGCACAGCCTACGGTGGACGTGGAGCTACGTAACCGTAGAGCCCCATGTCTGGTACTCCTTTTTCGCATCACATAAAACCGTGGGCATTTTTAATTCTGACGCGGCCGTCATTTTTCCTTGGCGTGTAGGGTTCCTTATCCCCATGGGGTGGAAGGTGATGCCGCTCTTCAGGAACATCCATCACAACCCGGACTACTTCCAGGATCCACAAAAGTTCGACCCTTCCAGATTCAAGGTATGGGTCTCTTCGCTGAAATGCCTGATGTGGATGCGTCTGAAGAAGAAACTGAAAATCGTTCCTTTCGATGCATTAAATTCTCTATTCGCCGGTCAATATATGCAACTCGGTAACACTAATACCGTTCACATAACAAAATTAGCGGTCACTCCTTAGTGAATATGTACTGGTATGCAGTACTATTTGCTAATAACAATTTTGGTGATGTTTAATTCACTAGTGGTTTTTTAGTTGTTCATGAAGCATAACAAAATATGTATGTATGCATGTTCAGTTTCAGATATAATCCAGACCGATCTTATTCATTAGTTGAATCTACACCTAAGGTCGAATGAAATATTACAGTTTGCTTTCAAAACATACTCCTATATGCAGCAATGTTCATACAACTAGAAACACTACCATCTGTCCCGACCAATGGGTACTGCCTCGTAACCATTGGACAAGCCCCCACAATCCACAGTGCGATGGATCATGGAAATCCAACCTAACCATTGTTGATGCAAAACCTTACCTAGAAGATTAATTTGAAGCTGTCTTTGTTTTCCATATATAACAGCCGCAACACATACCGGCATCCATGCGGAGCCTCAAAACTCCACTCTCTTTTCTGAATCCTTTTTCTGGTTGTGTGGAATGCATATGCAGGTGACGCCGCGGCCGAACACCTTCATGCCATTTGGGAATGGTGTGCACGTGTGCCCGGGCAACGAGTTGGCGAAGCTCGAGATGCTCGTCCTCATCCACCACCTGGTCACCGACTACAGGTTCGTGCCCCTCCACACAGATTCGCCATATATTCCCCCTTGTCCTTGTGGACCAGAGCGCCTCATGGCCGCTGCCACTTCATTGGACCTTTCCCCCAGCGCCAGATTCCACAACATATACACACTCCAATATGCATCGATCATACCATAAACCTGTGGGGTCCTTCACTGTCTTGCACAGCTCCCACTCCTATATGGACTAGCACTACTACTGATCACTACCATAGCGACAGCTGAGGTGTTGGTTCAGAAATTGGGGTACTGATTGATGTGTTCATGCTTGATTTTGCAGGTGGGAGATCATTGGATCCAGTGACGAGATCGAGTACAGTCCATTCCCTGTTCCTAAGCATGGCCTGCTCGCCAAATTATGGAGAGAAAACAGTCTCAGCGTGGATAGAAAGGGTTGCCAGAATGATGACAATGACGAGGACGTAGTAATAGTAGTTTGAGTCGGCATTTAACGTAGATAGCTAGAGAGCTTCGTTTCTTTCTTTTCTTGCCCTCCTCAGTTAAGTCAGAGGAGAAGAAATGGCAATTTTTTTTACTTTCTCGGGTGATGATGAAAATGTATGCTGTGTGTTTGTTTTATCGATGATGAAATTCACCCAAAATAACTAGTGTTGTTGCTGTTTGGCTCCCCTTTGTTCCCGCAATTACGTGTACATTTCTCGATAAAAAGAGAGGGACGGAAATAATTAACCATCCATCCACCTATGCCGTAGTGCCGTTGCCTTGATGAACCGTGCACATCTCACTCTCCTTTTTTAAGTTGTGAACGCCCGCATCGTTTCGGCACGACGAATTTTCGCCAGAATTCTTTCCAATCAGCCAAAGGAGCATGCATGAACGCAAGGAGCAGCATTTGATGCTCGTGCTCGGACAAACAACTTGAAGGGGCACAAGTGACAAGCCCCCATCAGACGAAGGGAGCACGAGGCTAGCTGCCTGTTCCCAACTCCCAAGCGTCCGCTTCCCACACGTCGACGCTGAATCAACTGCTACTTGTGCAGCAGTGCTAGTACTACACGCTCTCAGCGCCCACACGCCACGTACTGTACTTGCCCCGGCCCGATTCGGCACCAAACCGAGCAAGAAAACTACTGCGCGCGCCGGGTCCGGCCAACCCCCGCTGCTCCAGTTCGGACGGACGTCGCCGCTGTCGAGTGAGTTGGCGTCCACCTCCCGCTCCGTTCCGCGACAAGCCGTTGGAGTCCAGCTCACAAGCGCGTGACGGATCGAGCACAGTACTTGGTCGATGGATCGCGCACGCCGGGCGCGCGGAGGAGGGGGGGTGGTTCGGCTTCCGTTTTCAGCCACATTCCCATCCTACGTTGCACTACTGGCAGATCGTACGAGCGACATGATGACTTCGCTCGAGTGCGGAGTTGGCTGTCCCCTCGTCGATCTGCATGGTGCCAAGGAGGACGCCAATGGCTGGTTCCGTGAGCGCGCGCGGGTCGTCTCTCGTCGGTGTTGGGCCATAGCTAGGCACGTACCGGACGGCGCCGCGGTTCGTCGGTGTGGGGCGGCTGGACGAGCGCGCGGGCCGACATGTCCTAGCACGCGCGCGCGCGCGGCGTTGTGTGGTGTGGCTCGGAGAGACGAGTTTCGTACGTTGGGAGGAGCACTGGGCTCCGACGCCAGCTAAGGCGCTCAGAAAAATGTGACTCGGTTGCATGCCATGGAAGATGGCTGGCGGTGCATGCTCGATCGGCCATGGGCTCAATGTTCTATCTTGCGAGGGAGAACAAAAAAAAAATCAATGTCTAAGGTTAAAGGATTAATTCAAGGCTTTTGTATGAAGGCTCGAGCTATTTTTGATGGTTTGATTTCTGATCTGAATAGTGGGCTCACTCGAGACGTGCACACAGGAGGATGCATTTCCAATGATGCACACACTACTACAAAAAAAGCCTAATAGTTTTGTGAAACCGTCTGTGATTTACACTATTACAGACGGTTTTAATTTGGAGGCCGTCTGTGGTATTTGTGGCGGGAAAAATGAGTATCACAGACGGTTCTTACCGCTGAACCGTCTGTGATACTAGAATATCACAGACGGTTTTATAATAAAAACCGTCTGTGATATTCCAGATTATCACAGACGGTTTTTATTATAAAACCGTCTGTGATACTAGAATATCACAGACGGTTTTATAATAAAAATCGTCTGTGATAATCTGAAATATCACAGACGGTTTTTATTATAAAACCGTCTGTGATACATTTCCCGCCTTGCAATCCCTCAAATTTTCATATTTTCCCGCTTAAGTCCGAGTATGGTTCAGTTTTGAGACACCTTCAGTAAAACGGGCATAACTTTTGCATACGGTGTCCGTTTTCGACGTTCTTGTACTCGTTGGAAAGCTAACATCGAGCCCGATCCAAAAAAACGACGAGCCAGTTGACCTCCAAGACCCCGAAAATCGGCCATCTTTGGACCTAAACCTGCGTCGTAAGTTTTTGGTTTCTGTTTTTGCCCTTTTTCTTGGTTTTATTTTCAGAATTTGGATTTTTCTTCAACTGCAAAGTTGTAGATCTCGTCGAAACCTTTCAAATGAGTATATATAAACTATATAAACCTTTGCTATTTTATCTTTTCAGAGTAGTTGTTTATATTGCATCGGTATATAAAATTTGTGCTCCAATTCACAGACGGTTCTATATATAGAACCGTCTGTAATATTCATTCATCACAGACGGTTCTATATATAGAACCGTCTGTGATAATCTGACCGCTGGGCCCGTCGATCCTCAGCCCCACGAATCGTAGCTCCGCCTTTCCGTTCCCGCGCCAAAAATTATGAATTCCCGCTTCTCCCTCCCTCTCCCTCCCCTATAAATATACCCAAAATCCAGCCTCTTTGCTGGTCTCCTCTTCCTTGCTGTCCTCCTCCTTGCTGTCCTCTTCCTTGTTGTTCTCCTCCTCCTTGCTGTCCTCCTCCTTGCAGACGACGCAGAAGCATCTAGCTCGTCCCAACCGGGCAGACGCTCAATCAACGCCAACGATGGTGGTCATCAAAGATATTCAGCTCATGCGTTGCATCAGGGGCGAGAAGGCATAGAGGATCTTTGCTTGTTGTGTAACCTGCTCGTTGTTCTTGTTGTGTAACCTGCTCGTTGTTCTTGTTGTATAACTTGCTCGTTGTTCTTGTTGTGTAACCTGCTCGTTGTTCTTGTTGTGTAACCTGCTCGTTGTTTTGAGATATTGTAATGATATACTCTAATCTTAATAAAAATTGATGTTTTATGTTTGTGAAATGAATTGACATGTGAATTGGATGTATACATGTACATGTTGATATGCTTGTTTCAGAGGACATGGCTAGCATTTCCTGAGGCTAGCCAATAAACAGAAATAGGTTTAGGAATAGAAAGGAATATCACGACGGTTTTTAACTAAAACCGTCATGATAGTTATAATCACGAGCGGTTTTTAGTTAAAACCGTCAGTGATTATAAATATCACGACGGTTTTTAGTTAAAAACCGTCATGATATAAATATCACGACGCTTTTAACTAAAACCGTCTCAGATATTTGCATCACGACGGTTCGAAAACCGTCTGTGATGACCTCGTATTATCACTGACCCATAATTTCAGACGGTTCACAAAACCGTCTGTGATGACCTTTTCTGTAGTAGTGATAAGTCGCCTGCAAATTATTAGAAACGAGCCACAAATTTTTTCTGAGACGCCATTGCCTACTGAATTTACTCCATGGAGTCTTACAAAGGCTCATCCCTCAGGCCATTGCGAATTGTCACCGTCTCTATCGTGAGCTTCCAAAAAAAACACCAGATCGATGGGAACATTGCAAAATTGAAAGAGATGCCACGACTTGTATGCTTTTCCATTCCTTCCCAACACTATATTGTTGCTTTTCTACTGACAACACCATAAGTCGATAGCCAATACGGCGACTAATAGCTTTCCCATGTCACTCCTTTCTGGATGGAGATTACACTGCCCATTTCCTAACTGTGTCTGTCCTTTTGCATGAAGACAGACTGATCTATACGAACAAGAATTGGAGTAGAAACATAACACATCAAATTTATTATATACAAATGCGGTAGTAGAATATTGCATTAGGAAAATCGGCAGTGCCAGTTATGCGGGAAAAAAAAGGTTTCAGTCTTGCATATGAACAGTGGCGGAACCAGGGAGCTAGCAGAGGCCGTGGCCCCCCAACACAGTAAATTTTTTTTAATACCCCTGTAAATATTTCAGTGCACAGCACAGTAAATCATCAATTCATCCATTTCTAATCATAATATTGTGATTTTTCGTTATGAATACTAACTACATATATAAAAACATTGAAAAAACCGTTGAGACATACACTTGATGTATATATTTATCACACTTATGAGGTGTCATCATGTTTACCCGGCCCCCCTTAATCAAAATCCCTGGTTCCGCCACTGCATATGAATTTTCAGCAACAAATTTGCAAAGTCAGAATCATCGTTAAATCTGGATTTATATATATAGCACTTGTCAATAAGTAGGCTCAGCTTGAATAACACCTTTAATTCTTCTCTGAGTCTTTTTATTAAAAAGAAAAGAAAAAAGAAAACCTCTCCGCCTCAGGTACTTGGTGATCTTCAATACTTGTACACAAGGTCAGCATCACCTCTAGATCTGCACTGTTTAATATTTGATGGGCTTCCATCCTTCCTTTCCAGATAGGAACATGGATGAGGATCTAAATTTAGAAAGCACTGCAGACTTCAGTGCTCCTCTAAGTTGGACTTATTTTTTTGGGCTACGGTTTATGCCTACGGCTTATTAGTCTAATGAATAATGATTGCTGAGAGAAACAAAAAACCACTGAAAAGCCAACAAAAACAGGACCATATCAAATCTGTGTTGTAAAAATTGAAATAAGTACTAGTAGTACAAAAAAATATAGTAGAAGACAAACCAATCACAAAATATGTAGGCCAGTAAGGCCACTATCACGCGTCCAGCAGGAGTTCCCCAGTAAACTGTAACGTCACAACACTCCAAAGACAACTACTTGTACTCCACACAACATAATATCTAGCAGTAAGCTCAGTAGCATATGCCCCTTACCGGGAAAAAGGAGCAAAACAGGAGTGCAGTAAAGCTAAAAAGGGTGAAAATCTTCCTCAGTTCATCAAGTGTAAATAGCAAAGTGCAGAATAACCAGGACAGTATTTTTCATACCTTGGATAAGTTCTCTATGCCTTTAACCTGCCTCTTAACAAACAAACAAAAGAGCTAGGGCCTGTTCTTTTTAGCTGCGGCTTGTGGCTTTTGGTTGTGGCTTGTGACTTTTAGGTTGTTTGTACGAGAGATTACAAAGTAACAGAAACTCAAGAGCAGTTTTTGCCGATATAAATGAAGTCAGTAAAGTATGTACTACAATTAACTAGTAAACCCTATTTTTAAAAAATACTCCGTTTAAAAGCTAGTTACTGTAAAAAAAAGTCGAAAACAATTTTTAGAAGCTGAAAAGAACAGGGCCGGAGTTCTGTTTGCAGAGCTCTCCTCTATTTCGTGGAAATTGGTAGAAATATGCATGCAAACCTGATGGGATGAGAACACCGATGCCATTTCATTGAAAACCAGAACAAAATGGAGCATCGTACTTCCACCTACAGGAGTAAAATAAGCCTTGAAATTTGGTCTCTGGAGAGATCATGATATACAGTGCATATGCAAGAGGATCTTTGACAGAGTTCCCCTGGGTGTAGCCACAAAGATTTTAGAAGTAGTTAGCGTTTTTTGGTTAATTTTTCAAGATCCATTCTAGAATACCACCCCATACATTAAATTTAAAGAGCAACCAAAACAAAGGTGAAAAAGACAAGCTCAACTTACTGTAATTTCAATATGTCAATTTGAGACAATAGACTAAATAATGACAGGAGCGAACTAAATTGGAGATCTGAGACAGTGAAGCAAGATAGAAATATTATTCTAATTTCAGTAAAAAATGTTTCCACATGTGCTGGTTCGCAAAAAGTAACTCACATCTCCCGCATTCTGAACAATGTTTTTTTCAAAAAAATACATGTTGGTTACAGCAACATAATGTTAAATCTCCTTGTCATAACTCACAACATAATTAAGAACTAACAAACAGTTCTCTCCGCTACCGAAAATTTGGCAGGTCATTGAGCAATAACATGCAAGCTTCAATTTAAGTGTGCTGGATAGATGCTTTACACAATCCTTTTCAGAGAATGAAATGAAATTTGATAAGCAATTATATAGGACAGTTGATGTAAACTTTACAGTTGGATGGGCCCTTGACAAGGCATGTCAGTACAAAACTGTTAATTGCTGCTGATCTTGACTGGAGAAAAATGAAACAAAGAATTCCTAATGGAGTACAGATATAAGCTGCATTGAAACCAAATAGATTTGAATGCACAGGAGACATGAACGGGAACACTTCGTGGGTGGCTGTACTGGGATAATGTCTACATCAGTCGTGTTGAACTGGCACAGTAAAGGCAAAGTTTCATATGTCAACAAGTGGTTTTGTCACCCAGTCACCCCCGTAATGTTAGGATAATAGAGCTATCAATCGTCGGAGTCCATCCCAGCCAGCCTCCAAACCTAAGGACTCAGGCAATTTGGTGCTAGTGCTATAGGAAAACACATCACATGATGTTCCACGAAACCATTGTCTGGTGCAAACATCGCTTTCAAACTTAAGTTTACTGAGTAGGTTTTTCAAGAGCATATGCATCTGGTCCATGCATGAAAAAAATCTAAGCAACACCTAGTGGTAGTAGCCTCATGTCACGTGCTGAAATAACTGCTCACGTGCACTGTTCACGTGCGTGAACAGAGCCCTGGTACTGTAGTAACCACGCATGGCAAGATTACATTAGTTAAGATAAATATAACAATAGTTAAGTTTCCTTATTAGATGAGTTTATTACCTTATAGATATATTCCACCTATTACAAATATGTTTTCTTAGAGATAGAGATTATTTTTTAGAGTTCAAGTCGAGTTATCCCTTTTATGTATCTATTATCATCAAGCAATGAAGAAGAATTAATCTAGCTCTCCCAAAGTTCTTCTCAGAATTAATCTAGCTCTCCCAAGATTCTTCTCCCTCATCTATAGTCTAATCTCTCATTCTACCAAGCCGACGTTGCCCGACCTTCCTCCCGACGGTGCTTACCCTGTAATAATCTAAGAATCATTACAATTGGTATTAGAGCAGTCGATCCCTTCCTACTACTTCTGCTTACCGTGAAGCGTGCCACTGTTGTTCCACGTTGGTTACCCTCATCACTGGCAACTTTCTCAACATTGAGCAACACTACGGCCCTTGCACCTTCGCCATCAATTGACATCAACACACCGCTGATCTCTCACGTGAGGCATTGCAATTGCTTGCCAAATTGGGTCTATCAAGCGCTGCAACCATGGCTGCCACCACAGCTCGGGACGAGCTGTCGCCAAAGGGAAGTTGTCACATGCTGAAATAACTGCTCACGCACATGTGAACAGTATCCATGGTATTGTAGTAGCCGCGCATCGCAGGATTACATTAGTTAGGATAAAAATAAGAATAGTTTATTTTCTTATTACATGAGTTTACTACCTTATATATATTCCATCTATTAGAGATAGAGATTATTTCTTAGAGATCAAGTCGAGTTTACCCTATAAAAGGGGGGCAACATGTATGCATTATCATCAAGCAATAAATAATAAAGAAGTATTCACAAGTCCCCAATTCCTATCTAGTCTCCCCTAGACTGGCTACTCTAGATCTATTCCTCTCCCCAAATTAGTACCCTTTTTCATCTAGCGCCATCCTACCTCAAGTCATCGTCATCCGACCTCCCTCCGATGCATGTTTATCCCATTATAAATTAAGGTTCATGATAATTGTCACGTGTCGAAATCACTGTTCACACATACTATTCATATACGTGAACAATACCGTGATACTATAGAGGCAGGCCTACGAGGGGGAATGCTTCTTCTATACCAAATTATCTATTTCCTAAATAGTTTGATTAGTTTCCTAAGATAAGAATTGGTTGTTTGGCAACATATCTATTAGTTAGGAAAGATGTGATTTACATTCATCTTATCCATGATTGTTAGGAGAGCCCTCTATGTAAGGAGACCTATTATAATCATTGTTCGTGTAACACCCTGAAATCTTAGAGAATATAAAAATGAGGGTAATTTAAAATTTTTTGAGCCCAAAATCTCTCAGCTCACCTCACCTTTCTCCCTCTCCCTGCCATGTGGGGCCCGAGCGCAGACATCATCTTCCACCTCACACGCCTTCGCCAGCTCCACCATGGTCATGGCTCGAGCTACCCCTAGTTTGAGACGCCGAGCCCGCAGTTTCTCCTCTACTGCTACTAGCTCCGCCTACCTATATATTGCCTCAAACACGACGCATATCTTCCCCTTTGTCCCCGTCCGCACCTCGCGTTCCACTACGAGTTTTCGATCGTGCTCATGAGAACTCGCGCTCTGCCTCAGACTTTCTATAACAATAAACCCCCTCCCCCCCACCCCGATCATGCCATTTCTCCTCAGCTCGCCCTCTCAGTCTCTTGCACACAATCCTTAAGCACTCCGCTCACTGAAACATTGAGAAACCGAAGTCGTACGCGACACCAGCAAGCATGCCACCATGTGATAGATAGTTCGATGAGCCTCTCTCCTCCCCAACTCAGTCACAATGCATCTGCCTCTTCCTAAAGCGCCCTACTCATTTGATTGACTTTCCATGCAGTCGAACACTCGGGCTAGGCCTTCTTCTTCATCATCTCTAACCAGGATGCCACTGTAAGACTTCCTCTCTTCGATGAGACGTACCTCAATTCCTTTCACCTGTACCTCCTCATCCATGCAAGCAAGCTTATGCGCACCCTTTTGTAACTTCTCTATTGCCGGACATCGTTTTCACCACAACCCCTCCCCTCGCCACCAACGAGGTCTCTGATGCTAGCTTCCTCCGCTCCTCGTGAGTCATCATTGTCTTCAGTGAGCTCCTTCTCCCTCATCAAGTAATCGTAGTTGAAAAAAGAGCTAAAGTAATAGAATTTGAAAACAGAACTAAAGTAATCATAGTCGAAAAGAGAACTAAAGTAGTCAAAATTGAAAAGAAACCCATAGCAATCGAAGTCATGATCTTCGACTGCTGGCTTGGTTGTGATCTTCGACTGCTGGCATGGTCGTAATCTTCGACCGCTGACATTGTCAAAATCTTCGACCACTATCGTGTCAACATCTTTGACCGCTACCATTGTCAAAATCTTGGACTGTTGTCATTGTGGAAATCTTCGACTGCAACCGTGGTCGAAATCTTCAACCGTAGCCGTGGTCAAAATCTTCAATCGCTGCCGTTGTCGAAACTTTCGATCGTTGCCGTGTCGAAACCTTCAACCGCAACCATGTTGAAACCTTCGACCGCAGCCGGAGTCAAGAGCTTCGACCGCTGCGATGTCAAGGTCTTTGATCGCAGCTGGACTCATAATCCTCGATACCAGTAGATTAGTCGTAAGTGCAGTAGATCAGTTCTGAGGTGCAGTAGATTGGTCGTGAGTTGCAGAACCCAGTCGGTAATCATAAGCTACAGAACGTAGTCGGTTGTCGGCAGTCGTAAGCTACAATACCTGTCCAATGCTCGGAAGACCTATGTAGTTGAAGTGCCATGGTCAGTGGACGATATTCGAAGCGCCCGGGCACCGTAGCAAACAAAGGATGTTAGTTGTCGTAAAGAGTATTGTACTCACCAAAAAGAAATAATTCAAACCAAGCCAAAACTCAAATGCTTATAAATTTTGCATACAAACTCCAAATTTAGTGATTTTTGTTTCTAAATTCTTCTAAAATCAAGATCTTGATTGTACAAAAATATTTTAGTCTTTTCTATGTTTATTTGGCTCTTATTTGTATTTATCTGGATTTTATCGGATAGACGACTCCATGACAGACAACACTGAGAACGCATCGAAAACATTCTCTGAACAACAGGAGCAAGACAAGCACCCCTTTGACCATGTTGATCCCAGCATTTCAATTATTGTATATTGTTTGCAAAATCTATTATGAATGCATGTATGTTCCATTAAAATTGCTATATTGTGGGTAATGGTAGTTACGACTACTCGTATGCATTGAACCTCCTTGAAAATTTGATAACCTCACTATTATAACCTCTAGGACATGGTTTAGACAATATATACTATCAAATTGGGAATACTACAATGATATATGGTCTAGATGCTTAGCCAAGAACTAGTTTCTACTAAGTTCAGAATTTTGAACAAGTTTATACGTCGGCATGTTGGTTTTAAAATGTTAGACTAGAGGAGGAACCTATGTTAGTTTGGTATAAAACAAAATAAAAACCTTGTTTTGGATGTGGGCGGGTTATACAATAATCTGTCAAATGTCACTACTAGTTTTCAGGTCTAGGACAACAGAGCGAAATCGTTGCAATAGGACCAAAATAGATGCAATATGTACATATTGCAACACATCACTTCCGTTGGCAAGCGTGGCAAGTACTTGCGTGCTTAAAAGATTGTGCAACGGATTATAGTTTCGTTGCAATACCTATGGTTATTGCCATGCAATGTGTTGTGGCAATTGTTTGTTGTTGCAACGAATGATGTCGTGGCGATATAGGCTATTGCCACAGCTGACTCCGTGGCAATAGCTTCTTTTGCCACGAAGTTTGGTCGTGGCAATAGTATCATTTGCCACTAAAATATTGCGTGGTAATAGGTTCTATTGCCACACCAATGGTTCGTGGCAATAGACCTATTGCCACAGAGATCATTTCGTTGCAACAGGATATATTGCTACGGAAACGTTTCGTTGCAGCAAGTTTAATTGCCACCGGAGGTGTTTCGTTGCAATATGTTTTATTGCCACGAAAGGCATTTCATTGCCATAAAGTTATTGCGACGAAATATGTTTTGCGGCAAATAGATCCTATAGCAACGAACATTTCGGCGTTGCAACAGCCTATCACAACGAAATACCAATATTGCATACAGGTTTATCGCAACGGTAAAATTGTGATAGCATATTGAGCATATGATATTTTATTATAATTTGTTGTTGCAAATTAATAATCAAATTAGAAACACGACTGGATCAAAAACACATATATTAATTCAACACATAATAATTTAAAAGTGTCACCACTCATGCAGGAATTACATATCAATCTCCAAACTTAAACTACAAAGTTTGTAACTAATAACAAAAGTACTATCACTTCCATTCCATTTGTCCTTGCTTCTTTGCCATGTTGAATTTCCTGACTTGACGACACCACGACTCTTTTTGCTCTGATCAAATTATTTCATCCTAATAGAACATGAACAATAAAGAGTGACCTTAATATGAGTATTGTCCAGCAGCACATACTTAAGTACATCATAGTGCAAGTTTAGAAATATATGTGAGTTTGTAAAACTAATAATATGCTTGCATAGTTCAGTGAAAGATTTGAAAATTACAGATATCATCAAGATTGCCTTTCCTCCTTAACCATTCCTTATATGTTTTGATTGTTTCATCCCTGTAGTCATCCTTGTTTCGTTCTGTATGTTTACATAGAGAAAGGTTAAATAGTCAAAATGCAGTTGTCAGTATGCAAAATCTGAGAGGAAAATAGTAGATGATCAGAAGGAAACAATAAATTTGTAATGAAAATAAATGACAAGATCTAAAACTATTATGTGCTGATAACCAATACTAATATGTAGGCATTCGATTCCCAACCAAACTAAAGGTAATTAATTTAAATACTGAGGAAACACTAAATAAGAAGTGTGCAGGATTGAACTATAGTTTTTTTTTTATTAATTGAGGAAACACAATTTTGATCAACTATATTTGTTCTTAATATCTTGACTTCCACTTCTACGATGTGTGCATCCACAGGATGGACCCATGACTTCTTTCTATACCCACCAAAACTGAAGAGATCTGCAGGGAGGCCTAAGAATCAGGGCACAAGGGTTGTTTGCAAGGGTTATGGGTATAGATGGCAAATTGCAAAGAAGCTAATCCAGAAGCCAAAGAAGCATATGCCATATTGGCAAAGCAGAATTACACATCCCATAAGCTATGCTGCATCCCTTAGCACTGCGTGTAACACTTCGCTGTAAAGTTTTCTTTTATTAATTTGTAGGCCAAAGAAAAAGAAAACAATTACTACTTCAAGTTCATGTGCTATTAGAAGTAATGGTAATGCTGCTACTGCATCATCAACTCAAGTTTTGCCTGGCCCGAGGTAACATAGGACAGCTTGTTATTCATCTAAAAAACAGCTATCTTATAACATACTTGTAACACACTTTGCATGTTAATCCAGCAAAAAAGGACCATTTCTCACAAAAACTCTAGCCACAAAAACCTAAATCTGCATCAGTGAGGTACACACCAATTCAGACTTCTAGTAAATTCAAACACACAAAAAGTGAAAAAATTCTTGCAGTGCATCTAATTAGTGGCTCAAACCAACTTGAAGGTGCCTCAATTTCCCTTGTCCCAGTTGTGCAAGCTACCACACCACCTGCCAATGGGAAGGGGAAATGCAAGAGGAAACCCATAGTTACACCACCGACATGACCCATCCATGGGGACTAGAAGCGAGAAGAGACCACCACCGACATGACCCATCCATGGGGACTCGAAGGAAGAAGTTGCTAATTGATTGACTCCATCACATGAGACATGATCTGTGTTTTCTACTCTTGGTGATTATTTTGCTATCGATCTGGATGTGTAGTGTTATGGACTTGCAATCTCTTATTTTTCCTATCAATGTGGGCTTTATTGTAATGTGGAATGATAATGCCAATTAGGCCAGTGGAATTGTAATGTTATGCACTTGTGCAACTTATTATTTGTCTCATGTTTTATTAAAGATCATAAACTTGTAATGTCTCCCTGCTCCCTATAAAGGTTCATGTGCTCTCATGTCAAATTATAGATTTCTAATATTACGAACTTAAATTCTTACACATAAAACACATGAAAACTGAATAGAGACTACAACTAATTACTCAACAACAGATACTGATCACAGATAGCAATAAGATGACTAACACAAGATCATATCACCACAATCACATCTCATACATATGGTAGAAAGATATAAATCCTCAATTTCACAATCACAAAGTACAATAGAGGTAACAATTACTAAAAGCAATTAAGGTGAACAATAATTAAGAAAGCAAAGAAATAGATGAAACGCTGAAGTAGAGAGGGGATGGGAGTGAACCGAGAGAGGGAGCAGCTTGCGAGAGGAAGTCGTGGAAGCGAGAGGAGGTGGTTGCCGGCGGTGTAGTAGGCGGAGCGGCGTAGGAGCACACGTCGGAGAAGATGAAGAAGAGGTCGCCGTGAGTCGTGGTCGCCTAAGTCATCGCGGTGGAGGAAGGAGTTGGGGCGACGGTTACGATGTGGGGTGGTGGCGGTGAAGGCAAAGCGAGAGGAGGGAGTTGGGATGGCGAACCGGTGGGAAGAGGTGGATGCCGAGATGGGAGAGGTCGGCGCTGGATGTGAAGAAGGGGGGCGGCCGAAGGGAGTAGAAGGGAGAAGGTAGGTTGCGGAGAGAGAAGAACCGGGAGGAGAGTAGGCGGCGCGGTAGAGGAAGGCGGAGAAGGGGAGCGGGGGCGCACATGGGAGAAGGCGGTGCCGGCGGATCTGGAGGGCAGCGCGCCGGAGGGAGAGGCGGCGGAGTAGGGAAGCGCGGTGAGTAGGGTGGAGAAGAAAGGAGGCGCAGCAGAGGAGTAGGACGACGGCGCACAGGAGGAGGCGCAGCGGAGAAGGGAGGTGGCGGCGCTGATAGAGGACGGCGGCGCACGGTTGAGGGCGGCGGTGGATGCGGCGAGATGTGGCGCGGTAGGGAGGTGGTGTGGTGGCGCGGTAGAGGAGCAGCGGGGGCGCACCGGCGAGCTGCGGCGACTTTGCCTTCGCCGCGGCGGGCGTGGAGAAGGATCGGTGGAGGAGAGGAGCACTAGGGGCTGAGGGAAGAAGAGGATGCCGGGCTCAGTGACTTCCCTGGCGGCGCACGGTTTTGAGGGGATGAGGATTTTTGTCTGTTTTTCGATGTAGCCCTCCAAATTTCTAGGGTTTGCAATAAGGTCCTTATCCAATGTAATTTCTTCTGATTTAGACCTCCGGAGCTCCGATTTCTTCGCGGATAGATCCTACGCGCTCGTGACGACGCATACATCTATATGGAGCAGTCTCGGGATGCCGAATTTGTCGTTTATGCGCCTCAATCGCGCCGGCCTGCAGAAAAATATAGAAAATGTAAAATAGTCCATTTTGAGCAATTAAATATGGGAAAAGTATGTAAATGATGATAAATGGTCCCAAAATGCGAAAAATAATGGGGCAAAATGACGGGTAAATGTATGTAAAAATGACGCATGTCTCCTGGCGCATTCTGTCCACCCTTCTATCTCTGTCGCTTGCTTTGTGAATCAGAATCCAGCCTAGGTAATTTCAGGCATATCCAATATTTTGCCAAACAAATTAGTAGTTAGAAGCCTGGGCATATCTTGATTTGATATCTTTCTTAACCAAATTCAGAGGTAAGATCTCAAATTCCCCTTTAACCTTTGCTCAATTTATGATTTATTTTCTTTGGTTTGGGCATACCCAACTTTGAAATTCTAGGTCCACCACTGGTTGCACAGGGACTGTTGGAGGGTGATTTTTGTTACATAAACCTAATTTTTACCTCTAGGGGGATGAATAGGTTATGACTACTACTATGACCACAACATACACAATTTAAAAAGCTTATTAATGAATCAGAAAAAGCTTATCAACCACACAGCATAACAAAACACACTAATTCTATAAAGGGGCAAGAATAATCAGCCGGCCAAATATGGAGTATAGCACAGTACTATGATACTTGATTTAGGTAATTATTTACTACTAATTAGGTTTAGTGCAAGAGCAAACCAAGTTGCCCGATCTTCATGGCGTAGGATCGATGGAGATAGTTTGGATCCGTGCAACCTGATGAATCGATGGCGCAACCACTGTTAGAACAGTAACCTGCGGCAAAAGAATTTGCCCAACCATACGCTTGTGATCTCGTCTACCCGACCATCAAGTAGACACGTCGTCGCTCCGGCCAATCACAAAGAATCACAAGAACGACGGGGAAGATGTAACACCCTGAAATTTCAAATTTGAAATATATGGAGCTTTTGAATTATTTTTGAATTTTTTTCAATTGAAGTTGGAGTTTATGATGATTTTTCTGAAAATATGGTGGAAGTTCCAAACAATAAAAGAAATCAAGAGGTAACAAACATGTTTGAACAATAAAGAATTAAAAATTTAAAGATAAGAATCTGAAAAGATGATCCAAAATAGAAGGAAGAGATTTGACTTAAAAATATAAAATGCCATCTTTGAAAATAATAACATAAATAGTAAAAAATAATAAAAGAATAAAATACAGACATAAATGTATATATGGATAAACAAATAAGAATTATGATGATAAAAGATACAAAGTAGTTTAAATGTGAGTTAAAATAATAAGAACCAAAACCTGGAAAATCAAATTAAATAAAAGTGCACTCAAACTCAGGTGCAACTTCGAGGTTTTCAAACTTAAAATTCAAAACTCAATTATAGACTTAAGTCTCAAAATAATCAAAGTGCAAATTAAAATTTCAAGAATTAATCAAGGAAAATAAAAATCGAAAGTAGAGGAATATTAAATTTGTAATTAGATATTTGAACCCATATTTGAATTAGAAATTCAAAAATTCTAGAGATAATAAAGTCGTCTATTTATCTCTCATTCTTTTCTCCTATTTCTCATCTTCACTATGACTGCCAAGTGGGCCTCATCCCCATTCCTTCTCTCTCCCTTCCCTCTCATTCTCCCTGCCAGTGGGCCCGAACCCCCGCACGGCGCCCTTCTCCTTTCCTCTTTCTCCCTCCTCCCCCACTCGTTGCTTCTTTGATTTCCGACCGCAGCTCCTGTGCGCACGTCATCCCGCCTGCGCGTGTGCACGACACCCCCGTCTCCTCCGCGCTGCCCTGTCAAAGGCCACGAGGCACGCGCCCCCGAATCCCGGTTGCCGCCCACGCGCCGCGCGATCCCCGCCGGCCCCCGTCGACTCGCGCCGCCTGCCCTGTCGCCGCTCGGTTCCCCGCCAAGTCCGTCGCTTATAAAAGCCATTGGAGCTCACCAATGTCCTCCTCGCGCTTCCCTCATCCACCCACCGCGACGAATCGCCCCAAAGCTCGAGATCGCGGAGGCTCTCTTCCCAGCGGCGCGCTGCCAATCTCGCCGCCGCTCCCTCCTCGGCGACTCCCGGACCAATTCCCCGCCCTGAGAGCATCCACTCAACGTCCCGATTCTCCTCCGATTGCCGGCCGAGGCTATTGCCGCCGGTGCACCGCCTGCGCCACGCACCACCGCCGCCCGACCCCGGCCTCCGCCGCCAGCTCCCCTTGGCACACCTCCCGCACGGCTAGCCCTTTGGTAAGATTCCCCGTGCCCTCCTCCAGCTCACGCCCACGTCAATTTTCATCTTCCCCCACGCCGGCGCCGCCGCCCCGTAGCCCCCTCGCCGCCGGTCGCCGCCGCCGCCGCTTCCCTACCTCCGCTCCGGCCAACACGCCGCCTCCTACAGATTGGCTACCTCCCCCACTCTCCATTTTGGTGGTCCCCAGCTACCCTCCGACCGCCGCTCGCCGCCGGCAAGACTGCTCTCCACCGGCGACGATTACTCTGTTTTGAGCCAGCCACTACCAAGCATAACTAATTAAGTGCGCCTTCTTTATCAGTCCTGGGCCTCTGCTCAGATGGTCACCAGCGCCAGCTACACATCCGCTTTTCGTGAGGTCTTGAGTTCGATTACAACCACCCGCACTATTTTCACCCCATTTTTAATCCAATTTTTGTGACCCATTTTAATTAGTAAAAATTTAGGAAAATTTTAGAATAATTTAGAGCAACTAATAAATTTTATTAGGATATAAATGAGCTTCTCAACTATTTTAATCATGAGTAATCATCATATGCTAATAAAACTTAACTAGGATGAAAATGAGATTATTTGTGATGTAAATTTGGATTAGTTCACACGATTAATTAATATGATTTGAATACTTATCTAGAAGATTAAATATTAATTAAAGACATTATGACTTTCGCCAAATGTCCAAATTTAACAAAGACTGCCCCTGCATAAAATTAAAATATATGTTTTAACATATAGCATACCGCCATTAAACAAACCTCTTGGTAGATTTAATTAATAACTATATGAAGACATGAACCCATATAACAAGCCATTAAAGATTAATCTTTTAGTTCTGCTTTCGTAATCGGTCCGATTAGAATGTCCTCATTATCATGTACACTCGAAATGATGGACAATGGACTAGTGCCGACGAGACCTTCTAAACGCATCTTCACTTTAGCCTTGTACAGATCGAGTATGGGCCTGTATATAATTAAATAAAATAGTAGTAAATCTGTATCTCTAAATATAATAATTAAAGACCCAATTAAATTAGAGTTCACCTGATAATATTTAATGCGGCTCAATAATTCTTTCCAGTTAAATAATATATTTAACTGAGAAGTGCAAGACACGAGCGTATCCGCGTCATCTGTGGAGGCGGGGCGACTGCTAGGTAGCGGCGTTTGCGCTGCGGCCGCGGATGGTGGAGGCGGGGTGACTGCTGGGCGTGCGGTGGGAGGTGCCAAGGTTTTATATGACAGGTGCTTACCATGCTGATAAATATAAATTTATAATTATAATTGACAGTGGGGTACAATAGTCTGGTGGTAAACACCTTGGCCTCCTAGCTAGGAGGTTGCTAGTTCGATTCCTCCACACCCCATGGTTTTTGTTTTTATTTTTTCTATTCTAATTTTTTATCCTCTCCTATTTTGTCAAGTGAGACCTCCTCAACTGCATTTTAGTTGTCACTTTTCAATTTTTTTTTATCTCCTCTAGAAATTAATAACTATAGATAATATAATTCCTCCACACCAATTCGGCCCTTGCGTTGAGCAATTAGGCCCACGAAAACAAAGCGTTGTAATAATAGATTATTGCCACGAACAATCATCATATATAGCAACACATTTATTTTGTGGCAATACAAACTCATTTCATACACATTGTACAGGAACCTTTTGCAACGCAATTGATGACTATGACAACGCAATAAAATTGTGGCAATATTGTCACCCACTCGCAATGAAATTCTATAAGGTGGCAATACCTCCTCACTATTGCAACGAAAATCAATATTATCACAACGCAAGACAACCGTGGCAATAAAGTCATACTACTCGCAACCATTTTCTAAATGGTGGCGATAAAGCCACCTTATTACAACGAATTCAATAACTATCGCAACGCAATATTTTAGAGGCAATACTGTGCACATATCGCCACGATTTTGGCAAAACGTTGCAATAGCACATACCTATTGCAACTAATTTAGTGTCGTTGCGATGCGTTTCGTGGCTAAAGGGTCGGAATCTAGTAGTGTGTGAGGAAGAACCTCGCATGTAGATACTAGATAGGGAGAGATTCTCGCTCGGGTTAGTTAAGGACTGAACGTTATTACTGCATATCTAAGTCACACAGTACGACCACATGTGCTATATGGGCTCTGGCATTTAGCTGATTAAGTTGTCTAGGTTTAGCCTTACATTGTGGTAGGCGCAGGTGTAGTGAGGGTATTCAGAGTGAAGGTCTGCTCATAGAGACTCCCTTCATTGAGGTGTTGAGACCAAAACTTGCTAATACAACGATGAAAGCCCACTTAGAGGACAAACCTAAGTGAGGATTCGAATGCTCTCTTAGAGGGATGGAGCTAAGAGAGGTTCGCTATTCATTGGGCTGGTGCAAGGTTAGGATTAGATGACCTAAAGGCTTTATGATAATCACTATTATCGCATGCCTAAGGAAGCGTGTAATAACTGACAGTGTATTTGATTATCTCATGTGGGTAAAGCTATACAATCTCTGTAGAGTATTAAAAATTAATTAAATAATCGTGCTCGTGGTCATAAGCAAGCTTGTATATAGCCACAAAGGGTATAGTTTTTCTTTCAAAATTGTTTCACTAAATATATGGGATAGCATGAACGTCTAATCGTGTGCCATGCCTATGGGTGGGATTTGTGCGATGTTCACAGCCAGGGGCGGAGACAAGGGGGGGCGGGCAGGGGCCTTGGCCCCCCCCAATGGTCCACCAGATATATTACTAGGACCCTTTAATCACCCTTAATCACAGTCAATTAGTCAATTAGGCCCCTGTATGCAACCATCCAGAGCTAAGTACATTACCATGCTTGCTGATCTAACAAAGGGACTAGTGAGATTAGGTAAAAATTCTATTTATCCAATTGTTGATAGATTACTAAGATTAGTCATAACTCTTCCAGTATCAACAGCGACCATTGAGAGAGTCTTTTCAGCCGTGAAACTTGCCAAGACACGTACTACGACTAAAATGGAAGATGGCTTTTTGCGAAGCTACATGATAGTTTATATTGAAAAGGAATTGTCAGCTAAGGTTAATTCCAATGATATTATCAAATCTTATGATCTAGTTGGTAATCGTCGTGCTAAATTCAAGTTAGTGGAGATGTAACAAATTCAAGTTTGTGGAGATGTAATGAAAGTATCTTTCTTTTGTGTTACTAGACGTATGCTACATTATTTTGCCATATGTGTTATGATTGAATTTATATGACAATATATATGCGTATGTTTAATTATATATGTGTATGTTTAATTTTGCCGACACACGGCGCCCAAGGCCCATGACGCCGGCGCCTTGGCGGGTCGGCCCCCCTCTTGTCTGGATCCTGGCTCCGCCCCTGTTCACAGCCAAAGAGGGCTACGAATGGATGTGTTCACAGCCGAGGAAGGCTGCAAATGGATTTGATTTATTGTTATGGAAGTTATATAAATGTTAATTCATTACATGTCCAATGCTCTTTACAATTCCGTTACAAATTACTACTTACTAATATTGCAAATAAAATTTACTTCATACTAAAAATAACTTAGCATAGAGTCTTATCCTTTAATAGCCTTACATATATGTACAATCTTACGATACACTACAAGTCTTGCTAAGTACACAATGTACTCAACCTTACTTAAATTATTATTGATCAGAGGATGAAGAGGGCTTCGTGCCCGATGATGCATATTTCGCCCTAGCACCGGGGGAATTTGACGATGGGATCTTTCTAGGGCCTTGACTCCACTTGGTTGCCTGCGGGTTATGAGGGCAAATCACTGGATACTTTTGTTATTAGACTTCCACTGCATTTTGTTCAAGACTATGATGTTAATTGGCCAGTAGGCCTTATGTCTACAGACACTTTTATGCCTCGCTTATATGTATCACCCTTTTTGTGTAAGCTATTTATGTGCGATGTGTACGGATATGAGCTAATCTCTCATCCCACCAAGCCGACACCGCTCAGCCTTCCTCCCGGGGGTGTTTACCCCGTAATGATCTAAAGATCACCACATTTGGTATTAAAGAAGTCGATCCCTTCCCACGACTTCTGCTTACCATGACTACAAGACCTATTGCTGAGTCATTGGCTACAATAAAAGGTTAACGCCAACAAGATGGTCACTAGTACCAATGACAGTGACAAGAAGATGGCAGCCATCTTCCTCAATATGCATGCCATCCTGGAGAAAATGATAGCAACAGTGGATAGAGCAGTGTTGTCCCTAGTGCCAACACCACTACCGCTATCAAAGACAACAAGGGTCACTGCCTCGCGACCATCTTCTCCACACCACCCACTGAGGCCATGCCATTTGTGGTGCGCATCACGGAGGGTGCCCCAAGGTGGGTTGCGACATCATCATGCTCGTTCCAATGGTCTAGCACACCACGACAGACAGTAATCCTTTGCTGCCCTATGTCATTTTCATGTTCCAAGGGCCACACAAGCTACCCATTGTCCTTGTCAATCACTCGTTAGATGTTGTGTTGACATCATGTCCTCTCATTGATGTGGGGTCTCCTAGGGCTACAGCCGTGGCTGCCACCCTACAACTTGAGGACGGGTTGCTCATCGAGAAGGGAGAAGTTGTCATGGACAAATACTGTTCACGTGAAAAGTATGACGTAGGTACTGTTCACGTGAACAGTATGACGTAGGTACTGTTCACATGAAGTACTATAGCATATATGGTAACCACCATTGAAATAGGGATTAGAATAATTAGTTTCCATGTTTGTTACTTCCTTTTGTTTAGTGGCTATTTTTTGGGTTTGTTTTTATCTTTAGGATCGTCAACCTCTATGTAAGGAGATCCATTGATAGCATTTGGAATCAAGCAAGAAGAAGAAAGAAACAAGAGCTCATCCATGTCTATGTCTATCTTCCTCCCCTAAAGCCTCTTCCCAATCAAGCCGAAGCCGCCCGGCCTTCCTCCCGGCAATGTTTACCCGATGAATTAAGGTAAATTATATTTGGTAATAGAGTAGTCGACCTCTTTCTACAACTTCTGCTACCATGTCTCCTGTTGCCAAGTCATTGGCCACGATAAAGGTTAACGCCAACAAGATGGCCACTAGTACCAACGACATTGACAACAAGATGGCGGTCATCTTCCTCAACATGCATGTCATCTTGGAGAAGATGATCGCGAATCAGAAGAAAGCACAACAAGATGTGGCAGTAGAGCTATTCCCGTAGTCGCCGCGGCACCGCCGGAACATGTCATGGCAGTCGTGGTTCTGCCGACACCTGTCGCGGTAGCCGTGTTGCTGCCAAAGCCTGCCACGACCTACTGCAGTACTACCGACGCCCGCCGTGACCCTGCTATGTCCTATCTTAGTGTTACCAAAGGCCGCCACCCTGTAGAAGCCTACCACGGTAACTGCATCATGGAAGCCTTTCACAAAGCTGTCGTGGTGGCCACCGTGCCTGTCGTGGCGATCACAGATGCTATCAAAGTTGTTGCACCTGTACGTGGAAGTCACAGTCTTTGAGGTCATGGGTAAACGTCGCAAACTCTTGTCAACTTGGGGTCTCCTAGGGCTACAACCATGGCCACCACCATAGCTCGAGGACGAGCTGTTGTCAAAGGGGAAGAAGTTGTCATGTGCAAAAATCATTGTTCATGTGTATTATTCATATATGTGATTAGTACCACGGTATTGTAGCCGCAAGCCTATGAGAAGGAATACTTCTTTCCTACCAAGTTATCTATTTCCTAAATAGTTTAATTAGTTTCCTAAGATACGGATTAGATCCTGATAAGTAGTGATGTGAAATGATAACATAGCGATAGCGGTCTAGGAATTATTCTAAAAGAGATATTATAACATAACTCATACAAGGGTTGACAGCCAACTATGTTTTATTAGTGATAAATGATTATTAGTCAAATTAATAGTTATTAGTATATATCGGTCATGACTCACATAAGAAATCATTCAAGCAATACGTCATGATATCAAGAAGATAAAACATAGAAGCTTTGATATTAAAGATTGCTAATGGTTTAAACATAAGTTCAAAACATGATCATGTGCTACCCCCATTAACGATTTAAGCATGAATTCAAAAACTAATAACCGAGTATTCTAATAAACATAAAAGCATGCAAAATAAGGTAATCTAGAAATATCCTGGTATGATAACAAGGTTAGAAGTCTATAACCAGTCAAGTATTGGTAGTGGTGATAAATAATCATGAAAGATGAAGTATGCGGAACAGAAAGGCCAACGGCCGCGAGGTACTTGTCCTGAGCACGTTCGGCGGTCTCGCTGTACGAAGAATTTGAGATGCGTAACTGTCCAAACGTACGCTCAAAAGCTACATGTGAACCTACAAGGTGTGAAAAGATGGAAAGATATTCATTCGGCTGGAAAAGATGGCATTTACTAAAATTTCGCCGTGCAAATCGTTGTTCGGTCGCGTGAAATCTCGTTCTCCCGTGCCTTAGTTGGCCAAACCAGGTGGTCACAGAGTGTTGGCCATGGCCACACTGCTGCCGCCGGCCACCGCTAGCCGCACTTTGCCGACTGGCTGCGCCGCCGCCGAGCCACACCACCGCCCAGCCGTGCCCTGGGCCGCACTGAAAAACCCCAAAATTTCAAACCAGAATTTTATTTGATTTTTGCTGAATTTTTGAGTGAAATCTGGAAACTTTCCCTTTTTGGAAACTTTTCCCTAAAACCGCTTTCCTCTTTTGGCAATTCCGTTTTCTCCATCTTCTTGGCGCCCCGCCCCCTTTCCGCCTCTCCCGCTCTCTAGCGCCTCCCTCCTCCTTCTCTCCCCTTCCCTGGCGCCTCCCCGCTTCCTCCCTCGCAGGCGCCGCTCTTCTCCCCGCCTCCTCCCTCGCGCTCGCGAGCACGCTGACGCCCGCGGCCGCATCGCCTCTCCGCGCCCGAGCCCCGACAGCCCCGGTCCGGAGCCGACCGCACCCCCTGTGCACGCGTCACCTCGCTCCCACTCCGGACCCGCCTGCCAGAGGCCGCCTCATCCCTCGCCCGCGCGCGGACGCGCCTCCGCCATACCCGCCGCCCACCTGCTCCCATCCCTTGTCGCGTCGCCATCACTCCCCTGCAGTGCCGACGTCACCCCCCAGCGCGGAGGAGACGCTTACCAACCCCAGTCCCCTCCTGTCGACCCCAGGCGCCCTCGCCCGTTCCTTCTCCCCGAAGCTCGGCCTCCCTGCTCGGGCATATAAGCCCCTCTTCCACTCACTCGCATTCCCTTGGTTCCCCAACTCCCCCACCACTCTCATTCGCCTCCCACTGCTCCCAGCTCCCTCCCCGAGCTACCAATTGACCCCTCGTCGCCCTAGTCGCCGCCGCCATTGTTCCCTGCGCCGGCGACCCCCGTAGCTCAATCTACTTCTCCACCCCTCCGTTTCTCAATTGTATTAGCCCAGAGCATCACCACGGTGTACTAACTTCTTTGGTAAACTCCGTTTGGCAGGAGACTCACCGCAGAGCTCCGGCACCGTCGACCCCCGCCGCCCCAGCCGTGCTCCCGTGGCCAGCCCTCCTCGAGGCTCCCCGACTCACGCCGCCACCGCCAGTGTAATTCCCTAGCTCCCCTCTCCGTGAAACCGCCGCCAATCGGCCCCTCTCGCCGCCGGCGACCTCCCTCTTCGCCAAAAAGCCGAACTTCCCCCTTTCCACTCCTGCCTTCCCCATTAGCTCCCTCGCCTCCCTAAGCCCTAAAATGAGTTCTCCTCTCTGAGGGCTACCCGTTGGTACCTTTGGCTGACGCCGGCGAGCCCCCTTGCGCCTAGGCCGCCGTCGCCGCCGCTGCCCTGCCTCGGGTGCACTGTAGCACCCGGAGGTTGAAGACGACGATTTCCCCGCGACGTGGCCCCTTGCCGCCCGTCCATCTCGTCTGAAGCATCTAAGCTCGGCCGTCCGATCCGGTCGTGCCGCCGCCGCCCCTTCGCTTCACGATCGTCCGATCCTCCTCCCGCCTTGATCCGGGCGTCGCGCTTCGCCACCGAGGCCGTCGCCCGCCACGCGGCGGCCATCCGAACATCAGCGGGCGCACTCGACTGGGCCGCTTTCCCCTCGGCCCACTTCCTCCAGCGTCTTGCTGCGTTTGAAATCGGCCGGCCGCATCAGAGCACTGGGCCGGCCCGACATCATGCATACCTTTTTCCGGCTTTATTAATTTCTAAAATCCCAAAAAAATCCAAATAAATCCTAGAAAATCACAGAAAATCCCAAAAATTCCCAAATTTCACCACTTTGCTCCAAATAATATCCTGGACCCATTTTTGACCTCCATTCCTCCATATTCATCCCAGATAAATTCCTAAAATTCCCCATTTGCGGATTTATGCATTTTACTCCTTTTTAATTAGTTTATTTTTCCTCGCTTGATTAGTCTCAAGCTGGACTTATTTGTTTTGCGTGTTTGCGCTAGTGTCGGAGATCCCGGAAGCTCAAGTGCAGTCGCAGGATCCAGGATTGACGGCAAGTCCCAAATCCTTTGATCATGTTGTATCCCAGGCCATTTAATTACATTATTATGCTATTTGCATTATGCTAATTGTGAAATGTTAATTCAAAGTAAAATAAAATGTTTAGAATGACATGTTATGTAGTTAAACCTACCACCGACAAATGCCATGTTAAACTTGCAGCCATGCCTTTGTAACCCTAGAAATAATTATCTGTTAATCTAGATAACTGTAAGATATTATTATCACTCAAACGTCTTATACTGATAAGGTCGTGGCAGCGAGCCAACAGAATTTGTAAAACCCGACTCTAAGGTAGGGTGGTATGGGACACCGTGCCCTAGAGCGGAGAGTGCCGGCGTGCACAAGGTAGGGTAAGAGGGGGGGTTTGTGGTGCATCGCAAGATGATTATTCACCCATCTCTTACCCTAGGATTGAAGGAAGGGGGGTTTGTGGTGCATCGCCAGATGATTATTCACCCAACTCTTACCCTAGGTTGGGTCGCGGGCTGTAAGGTTGCGGGCCATGTGAAAATATAAGGATCAAACCCTTACGCCGAGCAAATGTCATAGTGATCGCTCAACCACGGTGTTGACTTGTCAACCCCGGTTTAGTACCTGCTCAACTTAAGTGAAACCCCGCATTGGGAGTCAGTGCAAGACGACGATAGGTCCTCACAACTCGGGACCGGCGTTCCGCGAGGGCCAACGAACGCCCGAGGATGTGCGGGATTATTATCTATCGGGTGGAGTGTATACCAAGGGTTGAGCAGCGAAAAGACCCGGTTCCTTAACTCAGTCATGAGGGTTAAGGGTGCGTGTGGGTAAAGCTGAGCAAACTCTGCAGAGTCAAATAAATGGTATTCGAATACGCCGTGCTCCCGGTTATTGGAGCTGTGTCACTTGGGTGATTCCAGCTGCAAAGCTTAAGTAGTTTTGTACATATTTGAACTTGACTAGTTGGTTAAAGAATTCTTTGTGAAAACCCCTGAGATCTTAAGAAGTAGTTTTGAGTCCATTTTATAAAATGCTTGCAAATAAAACTGCATCCACTCAAAGTTAATAAACCAAATATATTTTCCCTCCTTTGATGTTCCGTGCATGTAGTAAGTTAGGGTCCCTTTGGGACTTGCTGAGCCGGTTGTTTGGCTCACGGCTTGCTTAATCTACTCTTTAGAGGATCAAGACGAAGGTGAAGGTCTCCCCGTTGAGGAAGTCCCGAAGGATCTCTTCTTCGACGAGGACCCGTGGCTTTAGGTCTTGGCCGCGCTCAAGCGGATCTTGGAGTTTTTGTAATGTAAGTATACTTTGGGCTTGCACGCCCCGCTGTCGAAAATGGATGTTAATCCTTATGTAAAATATATGCTGGACTTTTGTTGTAAGCATGCAATGGTATACTCTTGCGCGACACTTCATAACTGTTCATGCGTGAATAGTTGCGAGGTGCCGTGTCCGTACGCGCCCCTGGAAACGGGGGCGTTACACGCACCTCGCTACTGTTGGCCGCATTGCGTCGCCGCCTGGCCACCGCCACCCGGCCATGCCGCGCCTCTGACCTGTGCCAGAGCACCGCACCTCCGGCCTAGCCGTGGCTGCCGCTCCTCGCCCACACGCTATCGCGCCCTGCGGCTGCTGACCGTGCTGCGCCATGCGAGGGACAAGAGAGAGAGAGAGAGACAAGAAAGAGGAAGAATGGAACTTCTGCCTTGAGGGGAATGGAGGGATGCGCACGGGTGAAAAGGGTATGCCCCTTTAATTTATCCCCTCATGCCTAGTTAAGGAAGATAATCAATTGGTTTAATGTTAAATAAAGTGATTGCCGGCTTTGAAACGCTGTGAAACTTTTCATTTTCTAGGTGCTACACTATTGTAATCATTATTTGCAAGCAATGCAGCAATGGAGAAGAATTAATCTAGTCGCTTTTCTAAGGTTCTTCTTCTTTATCTATAGTCTAATCTTTCATCCCATCAAACTGACACCCCTGACAGTATTTACCCCGTAATAATCATTACACCTCGCAATAAAGAAAAATACAGGTTCAGTTGCAGTTTAAATGCCCCGCTCGTTTTGGCTTAGACTTCTGACTTCTGGTTTATTTTTTACTATTCCTAAATTTCGTCTTTTTCTGACTTTTCAAAAAAAATTTAGCTTTTTTGCTGGTTCTTTTTCCGTATTTGTTTGCATTATATGTGCTAGGCTAACCCGTTTTTTCTATTTTTAAATTTTTTAAAATTTAGTTATGCTAAATAAATCATAATCAGCTACAATGTAATTTCAGTCAGTTATAGTAAAAATTTAACTATAAGCTATAAAAATTTAGTCCAATCAAGCACCATCAAAACTTTGAATGATGTATTCCTGAAAAAGACCGAAGATAAACAGTCGATTACTGCCAAATTGGCAGGAAACCAGTCAGTCACATTGGGAACCTCAGCACATGGAGATTTGTGCCAGGTACAGAATTATGGTATAATATGGATTTAGAAAAGAGAAAACTTTGCATGGTTTACATGCAAGAATAAAATTACCTCGGTACGTTTATATTGCATACAAAGGAAGTTATTCGAGATGGAACTGTTTGTTGCATAAGAGTGGAGATAATTAACGAGCAATTCTACACTCAGATGGCGGAAGGGTTTATTAAATGGGATCGGAGTATTTGCACGAAGCCTCAAAGGTTGAGTAGAAGCATCAACAAATTTTTTTTACATTTTTTCATTTTCTAGGTAACTGAAGCAACACTATACCTTCAGCTACAGTATGGAGATAAGGCTCTACTCGAAAGAGCTAATTTAAAAAAATTTAAAATAGAAAAAACATGTTAGTCCATCACGTATAATGCAAACAAATATGAGAAAAAAAGAACCGGCAAAAAACTCAAAAAAGTCAAAAGTATAGAAAAAGACGAAATTTATGAATAGTGCAAAATAATTCAGAAGCAAACTCAAGCCGAAATGAGCGGGGCACTAACAACAACTGGAATAGCATGTAGACAAAAACGCAAGCGAAATATTCAATCATTGCCAATTCACCTACATAACAAAGAAGAAAGATTCGAGAGAAGAGTTGATGACATGTGAGCATGGATATTCACCTATGAAAAGCGCTAAGAGTCGGGTGATTAGTGTTGGTAGTGAGTGGTTAATTGGTTACTGTTTTTTTCTTTGTTGCCGCTGCGCCGGCATGAGAGTCTAGTTGATTGTGGGCTTTAGGTCCAGGGAGTCAGGGACTTCAATTTGCCAGACTAGTGGAACGGTGCATTTGCCTGTAACCTTGTTATCTTCTTCCTAATGGAATGGAGGAAGCTCTCCTACCTCAAGTGCTAAAAAGGGTATTCACCTAGTGAGACAAAATAGGCTCTTAAAATTAGAGGGCCAAATATCAACAAAAGAGTGGACAAAGGATCTCAAGAAAGAAAACTGCCAAATTCCAACTAACTAATTGAAAGGAAGATTACAGTCACAGGGTGGAATGTCAGCAATAAAGATAAATAAGAACATAAGCTTCTAGCCACATGCAAAGAATAAAATTTAACCAAAATTAAATAGAAAGGTCATGACATTTTATATTTCATAAAACATTTGCAGGTAATGAATAGAAATTTGATCGAATGTTATCTTTTGAAATATTTGGATGGATAAAATGAAAATGATAACAATAATATTAAACTTCTGAAAAATTTACAAATACAGAAGGTATTATCAAAAGTTGCATATAGGAGACTGTCGAAAGTTTTTAAAAAATCAAGCTTTTTCTTAATTGGAGGGGGTACAGTGTAGTGACTCGCTATCAGTGATGGAAAACATTTCTGTTACATAATCCTCCCAGCTAAAATTCTCAATAGCCAAGCTGACTTTGTAAAGCACCATGTTCTGCGTTTGTCCACTGCGTTTAAGAAATAAACAAAACATATATAAAGCAGAAGAAATTTGGATTGCAACATAACAATATTGCTTATTGTAGCCAAAAACATGCAATAATCATATTCATGAGAGATAGATAGATGTCTTAATTAGAAATTTTAGACTTAACATTTTACATTCCCAAAAATTCCAAGGAAACTTGTAGCTAGATAGTGTAGTATTAGATTAATCAAGAGCTGATCCCGATGTAATGCTAGTCAAGCCCCTTGCCACTGATTCCATGTTGAATAATAAATGAAGGCCAACGACCAGTAAACCAAATGTCTTTTTTTTTGGAGTATGCAATATAGGCTATTCTCTCACAACTAAAGGTGGGAGACGGGTCGTGCTTTTTCGGACCAGCCCGAAGCATGGCTGGTCCGGCACGGCTCAAGCACGGCCCAACCCAACTCGTGGCGGGCCATGTCGGCACGCCACGAATGATGGGTCGGGCCGGGCCTAGAAAACCGGCACAATGGGTGGCACGGCATGGCCCGACATGGCGTGCCGTGCTCGGGTCGGCCTGGCCCAGTGAGTACGGTCGGCATAGGGGGCACGGCCGGCACGCCAGTGCCTGTGGCCGCCTCAGCCTCGCCTCTGCCCTCCCGTCGCCATCCCACGGTCATCCCCACAGCACAAGCCATCATAGAGCAGAAAAGAGAGGGGGAGTAGAGGGTAAGGAGTATACCGGAAGTGACACTACAGCGATGACAGCAGCACAACGAGCACGCCAGCGCCGACGGCCACATCGCCTTGCGGCCCTCGCCGCTCCACACGCTCCTACCTCCTCGCTGCCTTCTGGGCTCGTGGCCTCACGCGGCCGCCACGCCAACTCTCGCCTCGTGGCCTCAGGGTTGCCACCTCGCTGGCTCGTCGCCTCCCACCTTGGCCTTGGAGCCGCACCGCCTCCCGCGCCACCTCCCGCCTCGTCGTCGCCTCGGGCCTCCTGCGCTGCCTCCCGCCTTAGTGCTACTCTGCCTCCCGCACAGCCTCGGAGCCACGTCGGGGTGGGGAGAAGGGGGAAGGGAGGCCGGGGAGGAGGGGGCTCCCCTGCGCTGTGGTAGGGAAGGGAGGTTGGGAAAGGAGAGGGGTGTTGCCGCGTCGAGGTGGGGGAAGGGGAGGGGAGGGAGGCCAGGCCATCGGGGAAGGAGGCAACCAAGGGAGCTGGGGAGGGGAGGAGGGAGGGGCCGGGGAGGTGGGAGGAGGCGGCAGCCAGGGGAGGTGGGGGAGGAGGGAGGCGACAGGGGGACGGGGGGGGAGAGGGAGCCAGGTAGGAGGGAGGCAACCAGGGTACCGGGCCGCCGGGGGAGGTGGGGGGAGGAGGGAGGCGACCGGGGGACGGGGGAAAGAGGGAGCCAGTGATGTGGGGGAGCCAGGTAGGAGGGAGGCGACCGGGGTACCAGGCCGCCGGGGGAGGTCGGAGGAGGGAGGCGCGGCGCGCGTGGCCAGGAGGTGGGGGCAGGCGTGGGTCGAGTAGGGGACAAAGCCGAAAGATGGATAGGCGCGCTGTGTGTGTGAGATGGACGATCATGGGGGAGGACGGTCGGATGGGGGAGTGGTAGATTAGGGTAGGGTCTAGGCGTTGGGAGTTGGGAAAAGTGAGCAGACTGTGTTGATTCTGTTGTGCTGATAGTAGATTGAGAGACAACGGTCACACAACGTTCAGATTTCAGAGGCAACGTTCGGGAGAGCAACGGCTCTTTCCTGATGCATATAAATTCACAAGCTCAGACTTTCCATTTCTTCACAAGCTCAGACTTCTCATTTCTTACTCCAACGTTTCTACACTCCCCAAATCATTTCACAAGCTCATACTTCTTATTTCTTACTTCTCATTTCACAAGGTAGGGAGAATCCCCTTTTAGGCCATGCCGTCATAGCAATGGAGATAAATTCTATTAAATATTTTAGTTCTATTTCACACTTCTATTGTTTTGCTATCATTTTCAATCCTACAAAAAAGTTGGCAGGTTTACAGGTTAGCATGGAGGGAATAGGTGAATGCATTGGCCTTGATTATTTGGAAGCTTTCGCACATGTTAAAGATGAGTTTTTTCGTGTTTTCTGTATGTATCATGATAAGTTTGGCAGCAATGGAAGATTGAAGGCCTCATAGCAGACGTAACAAGGAAGGACAAGCTTGACATCATATTTATGGAAGAAGCTAAAGGGCAAGTCTACTTCTTCGTCTTCTCAGTCTCAGGTGGCCTCCAAGTGGAATTCCGTCTCGGAGTTGAACCACTACTTGTAGCATGATTTTTGCAAATATTAATCCTGATCTTATTGGTAAAGGTAAGATAGATTTACTCGAGTGATGGAAGAATAACAAGCGGATATTTCCTGTACTATCACATTTCGCACGGGATATTCTCTGGTGCCAGTGTCCAACGTCTCTTCAGAAGCGACGTTCAACACGATAGAGAGAATAATCGAAGAAAGGAGATCATCCCTTACACCCAGAATGGTGGAGGCAATCACATGCACCAAAGACTGGGAATTAGCCAAAGAGCGGCAACAACATCAACTGGAGGATCCTGAAATCGTACAGGCGTATGCTGATCTCGAATGTATGAATGATCTAGACATTGATGAGTAGATACTATGTACGCATGTTGTTATAGTTAATATGTACATATATTGTCACTGTACTCTTTTCCTTACTCGGGGAACCCCACTCTGGGGCGTAAGATTTTTAACGAGACAGTAACATTGTATTTTTAAAATATCAAAGAAATTCCACTTTTTCCCGAAATATTTAAGTCATTGCATGCCCATGTTTTTATGCAATTAATTCAATTTCAACTAGTTTTTAACGACGCGGGTATGAGAGAAGGGAAGATGACGACCACTGCCACCATCATCGCCGCCGCCCTCGTCGTGTATAGTTATTTCGGGTTGGGCTTGGGCTGACACGGCACAAACGCTGGTACGACGGGTTTTGGGCTGTGCTTGGGCCTGGTTGGAGGCAAGACGGGTCGGCACGGTACGACACAGTGAGATGACGGGGCCGAGTCAGCATGGTATGAAGTGGCATGAAGCACAATAAATCTAAACTATGCCAGCACAGCATGGCCAACTCCCAGCTCTACTCACAACTGCTCAGATTAACTTGTTCTTACCTCCCTAAAAAAACTTGTTCTTACCGATCCGCAAGCCGGAGAGGAGCAGCGAGTCCTCCTCTTCGACCCACCACCTTGCACCGCCGGATCTCGTCATTCCCCTACCCGCCGTCGGAAGAGGTAGCGACAGCTCCAGATGACGCGTGGCGTCGAGGAGCCGGACGACTTCAAGGCCTCCGCGCCTCCAACAGCGCTTAGCCTGTGGCGGGCCTTGCGGCGGCGGCGGCGGTCGGCCGTGCCGAGATGAACGAACCAGAGGAGAGGCTTCCATTAGGCTTGGGCCTTCATAGGCCAACGTTTCTACGTTCTCAGGCCTTAGCCGGCCAGATTCTACGAGAGCAATCGTGTTTTTTTTTCTTTTTGCTCAATTACGACGGAGATCAAAAAGGAAAAGAGGTGTGTAACAATTCTTGCACACAGCAAATAAATGGGGGAAACAAATGAGTCTGTATTTCACGATAAAAAAAACTTCAAGCTACCATGTATACCCCAACAAGGTGAAGCTTCACACCTCGTCGAACTAATAGTATTAGCACTACACTCTCCAAAGTCCAAACCTTTCTATGCAGAATTGGATCAACACGCAGCAAGAGCCAGCTGCATCCAAGGTCGGAGAAAAAGAAGGCTGAGTGGGCTTCACTTAAATTTAGTTTTCTATAAAACAGCTAAATATCTAACTACTTATATATCTACTCAGTTCATTAGTCACTATATATAAACACTTAAAACAATATTTACTAATGTATGTTCGTTATTTTCTTATATACAGATACCTCCACTTATGCTTTATCTTGGGTCCGTCCTTTGCTGTGTCGCTTCGATCGGCATGGGCTCCTCTCCTTCCAATCTTCTACTACTTATCTAGCATTCCTTAAATCAATTCTTAGACGCGTATCTTTGGTGTCCTTAATTACTTAATTTTGATCTAAGCACAAGGTAGATCCAACCATCGCTGCCATCAACCTTGATCGCCATGCATGCACGCATACAAGAGCGCGCGCTCGCCAACTGGGCAGCCGGCTGGCCGGCCGGCCAGGTCACGGCCGCGGCGAGCATCAATTGCGGAGCTTAGTTCTCGCCGCCGCACCTCGCCTGCCCCGAGGACGGCACGCCGACCCACGGCTCGCCGATCCAGGGCTCGCCGATCCTGATCATCTTGATCGGCCGCTCGCTGGCCGCGGCGTCCTCGCACCGCGCCCTCTTCCTCGTGGCGTCCTCGAGGAGCACGCCGAACAGCTTCACGCTCTTCTCCTCGCAGCCGTGGTGCTGCTCTTGGTCCGCGGCGCAGCACTGCTCGCTGCCGACCGCGCCTCGCATGTCTTCCTGCATCAGCCGCCGGAGGTCAAGCTCCCTGACGTCGAGGAAGCGCGAGAGGAAGCCCAGGAGCTCCTCGCAGTGCCGTCGCGCCTGCGCCAGCTCCGTGGTCAGCGTGTGGTTGTCCTTCTTGAGCTGCTCGTTCTCGCTGCTGAGGTCCGGGCGCGGCGGCGAGGACGCCGACGAGTAGCTGTGGTCGTTGCCGGCGCCGGACGTGGTGGCCGACGTGGGAGGCGGAGGGGGCAATGGCGGAGGGAACGCGACGTTTACGCCGCTGCGGCAGGATTTCGAGGACTGGGGCGTCGTCGCCTTGCGGCGACGGATGCCGGAGAGCATGCCTTGGTCGCCTCGCCGGAAGTTCTCGTTCGCGAACTCCCACCGGTCCGGCACCACCTTCCGGAAACCCTGCATGAATAGTCGCCATCGCTCATTAGTATCCAATCCAGTGCATTTCCATTTTCCAAGCAGTGTGACACTACAGTGTACATCAACTTCCTATTCATCCACTACGAACAGAGTTACTTTAAGATTTGTGTAATTTAGTTTTTAGGCGAGCATAGATGAGGCTCTATGTATTTCACCAACACAGGTTTTCGATCTTCTTTATTCTCTGACATCATCCATCTGATGGGAGTCAATGAACGCATAACTACAACTAACAACGGAAACATGGCATACTTCGTCTGTTAAAAAGAACATATTTCAACAATTTCACGGATTTCGATCTTCTTTTGTCTTCACAGGCAACTACGTGCAAAACGGTTTCGGTGTCAACATCCACGCTCGATTGTCGGAGGAACCGAAGTACCGATCATATCCACCTGCTATGTAGTATACTAGTATGTTAGTACTGGTCTTTGTAAAATATATCAGCGAGATGTTTTCTTAATTTTGCTCCACTGATCGCTACGTGAATGGAGTATCTTCGATGTACATTTCAAAATATAGGTTGGTTCTTTTACTTATGACTTAATTTTTTTTACAGTAACTAATTTTTAAATAGAGTGTTTTTTAAGACAGATTCTACAAACTAATTATAGTAGATACTATCATAACTTCATTTATATCGGCTAAAATCGCAAATGAGTATCTCTCTCTGTACTCTCTCTCGCGAACAACCAGAATTCAAAATTTTAAGCCGAAAGACATAAGTAACAACCCCAAAAAACCCACTCATATCGATCACATCGATATTACTCACTTCGTTCTTTTTTGTTTGAAACCTTAGAATCTGTACCGCAAAACTTTCTAAAGCTTGATTACTAATATGCTTAAACTATATAAATTGACTACATTTTAAAGTTATAAAAAATAGCAGTCAAAAGTGGTATCCCGAAGACCAAAAAAATTAAAAAGTCAAATAAAAAGAAGGGAGTACTCTGGTCAACATTTATGAATGTAAAAGCAACAAAATACAAAGCTTGTTTGTATTGACTTCTATTTGGAGAAACCAGAAAATAATATAAACACTCGGCTTCCTCGCTTTCGTCTCGCTCTGGAGAAAGGCAAGGGGGCCTCTGGCGCATTACGTACCCCACTACTCTCGTTCTCGTCTTGCACACCTATATTTTCCTTATTTTTTTCTATTACTTGTTCCCTCCTTTCAGGCACTACTATTTATTTTTAATTGTTGGCCAATGTGAACCGACCCATATTCTTTAAGAAATTAAAGCAAAGACGATCTAGCAAAGGGAAGCATTAAGCGAGAACAATTAGGTGTTAAAAGTATATCCCTGCTAGTTCATACGATCAAATGCGCGTTTAGCCAATTTCTTCTATTGGATGTCAAATTCCAACCACCGCCAAGACGTACCTCTCACGAGGGAGACTTGCGCAACGATTTCGTTGAATTCCAGACCAGACGTCAGGTCTATCTATCAATCAGTCGCTGCTGATAACGTGTTCATATAGAAACCTTAGGTGTTCACATTCATATAATCTCTCTTCTAATTAAAGCAGTTCAAGAACCAGCCAGATTAAGCCAGCTAGCTGTTGGTGTGAAGCTTTGCTCATGTTGTTTTGATCGGTTGGTGGTGGTTTTTAGCTGCGACTGATAACTTTTGTTAGTGTTTTTTTTTGATACGGCAGCGGATGATAGAGAAATTCACGTGAATGATACATATGATTTTAGATTTAAGAAGCTATTTAGAGAATCCGCTTTAAAAAGTTGCTTCATTTATTTTAATTTTCTGAGAAACCAAAAATCCTAAATAAACAAGACGACAAGTGCTAGCACTGGACATGTCAGCATGCCATGCACTCTCGTGTAATCACACGCATGTTCTACTGAAGAAATTCTTTAACCCCACAAACACAATTGAAAGGCAATTAACAAAGATGGATATTACCTATGTCAACATCTACGATGCATCATTTTAAAACCGATAAGCATGCTTTGCGTGGGAAACTGTAGTGTTGGTGGGGATTGACTTACCTATGGTACACACTCTTAACACATGTAGCTAATTTGTAAGCGTCTATATCGTCCCACAGGTCAGTACAGTACACAGATTTCATTTCATAGTCGCGCAACACGACAAGAAAACGCTTGCTCATTTTCTACGTTTTAGGTCGACACCATCTTCTTCATTTTCCCGGCCGCAAATCTTAAGATTGGCCTAGTTTGACGATAGCTTATAATTTTTGTTATATCTAGTTTATTTTTTATTATAGTTGATGATACCTTATTTTATATAATTAAATATAAAATTTTTTAAAAATAAAAAATATGTTAGCCCATCACAGATAATACGTGGAGCCATGTGTTCTTTTGATTTTTTTTCCTTTGATTGTTACAAAAATGAAAATAAACAGAACGGTATTTTAAACTTAAAACTATATACGTTGTTATCATTAACATCTTTACCATTAGATATTGTTTTAAAAATATAAACCACAGCAACATGCTACCAAACTCCAGTCAAAGGAAGAGACCAACATCCTTCCACGACACATGCCTTACCTACGGGAGTATTTTTCCAGGCTTACCTATTTCTAGTGATCAGTAGTGACGAGCGAACTCCTACAGTACTACGTGCTGAGATGTACTTACTACGTGACAGCGCTGCCGTGCGGACAACAAAAGCAAGACGGATATTTCCACGGAAACGTCAGGGCTTGGACATGTCTGGAAGCTGTCGCGCGTATCTCGGTATCGGATCTCTTGCAGTTCACGGCTCGATCGCTAGCTCAGCTGGGCTCATAGGCCATGCAGTTCTGGATCGATCAGAGCAGCCAGAGCTGGACTGCGAATTACTTCCTCCGATTGTGTTGACTTACCACCGTTAACTTTGACTGTTTAAGCTTTGATCAGCGATAAATTTTAGAATATATAATTACGTTACATAAAAGTGGTATTATTATATCTGTAATCAAAAGTATTTTACTAGCATTCGACGCTTAGAGTTATTGTTTTTATGTTGCTTAAAGTAACGATCAAAATTTGATCAGTCGGAGTCGACAGCCGACAGCGACGTGTAAACGCAAATGGATGGAGCAACTCAACAAGCTCATCGTCGAACAGATGAGCAGACAGCTATGGAAAGGAAGATATAGAACTTGGAAGTAGAACAGCTAGCTAGCCCGGCCGTGACGACGAAGGCTCGCCCACAGACAAAACAAAACAAAACATCAAACGAGTATTTATGTCTAATCTAATACGGTAAGCCAGACAACAACTAGGACTAACCAACATACGAAGTGAAGTTACGTACGCTACGAGGAAGATGTAAACAGTATATGTCGATTTGATGGGATTGATTACTGAGAAGAGGAGTAAGAGAATACGTACGTAGGTGTTGAGCTGGCGGACGAAAGAGGAGAAGTTGCAGTGCTTGAAGTGGAGCGGGAGGAGGTCGCGGGCGAACTCCACGGGCTTCCACACCACGAACGACCGCCCCTTCTCCCCCCACGAGATCACCTCGTCCGTCGCACGCTCCTCCACCAACTGGTGCGTCTTCGTCAGGAACGGCGCCGGCCCGCCGCCTCCCCTCCCGCCGCCGCCGCCACCCCCCTTCTGCTGCTGCGCCGCCGCCGCCCCGGCCATCTCACAAATTTGATGATCGATCACCTGCGGCTATATGTAATCTCTTCTCTCTCTCTCTCTCTCTCACTCTCTTTCTACCTACTCTGATCACTTGTACTGTATATATGTATATGGCTATGGTATAATCAAGGAGCTAAGCTAGTAGGAGCCGGCCGAGAAGAGGAGGAGAGCGGTGAGGAACTCCCAGCCCCAGACATAGAACCCGGTGACGACCGCCCTCCGACCGCAGCCGCCGGCCTCTACTCCCATGTAACCGGCGCGGTGGGGGGCGGCTTGGATGGTTGGGTTGTCGTGGTGGTCGCTGGCTGTCTCTAACTAAGCTTCGATTGTGCAGGCCACGGCGCGGGATATATAAGGCGGGGGAGCTAGCTCGATCAGAGGGAGGATGGCCTTTCCGTTTGTCACGCCGTCGTGGCCGCGCAAGGCGAGGGGAGGAGGCGAGAGCGGCGGTTGCTTTCGGGGTTTCGCTTGCGGTTGTTTGGGTCACACTGTCGTGCGTGCTCGCCGCAGCCGGTCCAAAGAAGAAGCTTCCTCCCTAGGGTCGCGGGCGCCGTGCGCTCTCCTTCCCGTGCACCCATCCCACCGTGAACCAACGCAAAATAGTTGACGAGAAACGGAAACTCTACTGTGGTTTACGGAGGGGCGGGTGTACCGATAGGTGACCCGAGCTGCCTCGAGGACAAATCGGGCGTCCTTAGCCCTGTTTTTCGGAGAGTTTGATTTTTTGTGAGTGGCAACAAATGGTTATTTATTAGGGTGGATTTTTTAAACGAATTCTTGAGTCTAAAAACCATATAAATTATTGATATATGTGTCTCTATAGTCCACTATAGTTTTAAAATACACAGACAAAAATTATTAATTGTAATAAAAAAAATCATCAGCCGTATCCACGACTCAAATAACAGGGTCTAGTCGGCGTCACTGTACTGGGGCCGCTTCGCTTCTTCCAGAAATTTCACGAGACAGAATTTAGTCCTTCCTGTCCTGCAATCTTTTCTTCCTTGAGGCGGGGTGGGTCCTGCAGGGGTGAGAGAAAGTAAACCAAAGGTGTGTGGAAAAGCAACATGAAAAGCGAACCTGGTGGTAGTGTCTTGTTTGTTCCACATATTGCCCGATTTGTCCACATCCTTCCACCCATCGATCCACGTATGTCACTTGGTTCGGCCTTGCGGTCCTCGTGAATCTTGATCCAAACACCATAAACCGTACTGCAATCATAAGTCATTTGGTACCTCGAATAGAATTCGTACCGTATCTCTTTTTTTTTCATAAGTCATTTGATACCTCGAATAGAATTCGTACCGTATCTCTTTTTTTTAGACGCAATTCATGCCGCATCTGGAACTAGAAATAGGAGGGGGATTTGATTGTTGGTTCTTCAAAACAGAAATCCTTTAGTCGATAAATTCGGCAGTACCAGTAGAGCGTGTTGGCTCATTGGAGCGAGCTACTTTCATTAGTACTGTGAAGGAGCAAGAAGCGATTGGTTTTGTCAGGCAGTTGCGCACCTCAAACCAAGGGCGCGGGGATGCTATTTATATTGCCAGATTAGTTACAAGAATTACAATCGACAACGTGCTATCTCCACGAGTTAGAGAGATACAAAGGGGATACAATCCGTTATCCGTGAGATGTACGTATACATGACCATCGTGGTTACAAACTAGAGTTTTGGCAGTTTTGGTATGTTTGCAATCTGTATTTACAAAAATAACCATATATATGTGAAAATGACAAAAATAACAGTTCTACCACCCGGTCATCGGGTGGTAGCGTGCTACGTCTGACATGTACCCCACGCTAGGCCCGCCGCCCAGCCTCCAGGGGCACCCAGCCTGCCGCCCCACCACCAGGAGGCAGGTAATTAAGCTGGTTTAATTATTTTTTGTATACTGCATTGTTAGAATTTTTAAATATAGTAAATAAGGTCAAAAAAATACAAAATTTTATGTAGCCTCCCGACACAACATACTTGATTGTGTAATTTTTTTGATAATTTTATCCGAATATTGTTCAAAAATTCATACGATTATGATATTTGTATGAGTTGTTACATATAGTAAATGAGCTCCAAAAATTACGAAATTCTATATACAGCCTCCTGACATAGTCATAGTAATTGTCTATTTTTTTCAAGAATTTTATGCACTACAAATATTTGTAGGAGTACATATAATAGTACAAAAATGCATCACACAGGATGCGACATGGCTCGCTCATTTGAGCAACTGCTATGTCCTCATCGCGTTTGACTCTCCATGCATAACCTTATCTTCCGTTGAGCACAAACATGTTCCATGGGGTACGCCGGTCAGTCCGAAGCTTGCATGTCGGTTCGGAGGAGGTATGAAGATTGTTCCGTTTCTTGAGTGACAGACAGTGGTGCGGTAGGCTAAGGTTCACCAGACTGTGTCTGGTAGTAAGCATCGATGTGCTCCTACGTCGACATGCCAAATTGGGTTCCACCAGAGATGAAGTCATGAATAAAGGACTCTAGGAATTCCTGATGTGCATAGGAGCCCTAGCCTTCACCGTACAGTGTGGCAGCAATACGGGAGGAGCTATGCCCACTAAAGTCTCCATATCCTGTGTATGGGGTGAATGATGAGCTCTGCCCTGCATACGCTGCAAATCCTTGCGCCGTGTCGCTCCCTAGAAGCATCTGGGAGGCCCGTATCGTCATCGGTGGACTTGACGTCACCCCCACATTGAATTGAAGGCTGTAAGATGAAACGATGTTAGTCACAATAAATATTCCGGATATAGAATATGAATCTCATACCTCCCGGATGTGCAGCGGAGATGAACAACGGGGAGCGATAGTTTGTGTAGGTGGTGCAGAGGTGAAAAGTGATAAATCTTGACGACAGACCTACGACGGAAGAATGCCATGATGTTAGCAGAAAGTAAGGCATAACAGGAAAACAAAACGTAGATTTGTACGTAAATTATCTCCTCATCGGTATGGCCCACGGATGATCGACAGCTAGTACTACGACGTCGGGAAGACTCGATAGGTTGCAATTGCTGCACGGACTCGCTAGGTTGCGATGACCTAGCGGGTGAGCATGATGCCCACACTGGGTGCCCGATGTGCACGGTGTACCCCGTTGAACGGGCGCAGCTCAGATTATGCACTATTTTTTGGGTCTACTTTAGGATGTACTTCAAAGTATTCTGCAGGGCCGGTGGTGTGTTCGGGCTACTGATGGCAGTCTCAAACATGCTTGTAATGCACTGCGCCCTCTCCAACTGAAGTGACATATGAAACAGGTTCAGTAACGACCAATATAAATTTTGTAAATAAAACGATCAAAAATTGCAACTGTCTTATGCTGTCATAGCGCCGCGAAGCATACATGACCTGCTCGGGGTGATTTGGTGGAGGAATGGTGAGTCTGCCATATGACCAGGGTACGTACCACTATAGGTACTCGTCGTACGGCCAGACGTCATACGGACGCTGCTCCATGACGACATCCAGGTGTGCCCTGTCCGTCCATGCCGTAATCCACTCCTGCAGTGGCTGCCAATCCGTACCATGCCACCCACCCTCGATTGCATGCATTTTCGGAATCATCAAGTTACAGAGCAAGACATACAAAGTGTAAACATTACTTGGATAGAGTTTGACTCACCTGTATATTGCTCGCGGTAGGAACCTGCTGTCTAAGGGGACATGACCTGGTGCAAACCAAACTATTGTATTATGCGTTGCGGCAAGTAAGCCTCCACCATATACGAGAACACAAGATGATGTGTCGTCGCCCATAGCTCTGCGTCCTGCAGGCATTGCAGGGACAGCCCGTACAGCGTTGCACGCTCCACGAAGTCTACAATCCATGGACCCCAGATGGTGTTGCTATTGTGCAACGACTCGAACTCATTGTGCTGCAATGAGTAGCACCTCAATGGTCTGCCCTTGCCTTAGCGCAGACAGCACCAGTCCACCGGAAGCCCATAGTGGGCCTGTCTATCAGGTCGGTGAACTCGCTGAACGGGTGCACTGGCGTCTTGATGGCTGGACGCCTGATAGGGAAGTACTCCCAATTCCATAGCTACAGGAACACGTAGCAGACGATTAGGCTAGGGGTATCAGCAATGCCGTGCTAGCAAACATCACACAACCCTCGATATGTGGCGCATAGGATAGCTGAACCTCCGCATTAGCTAATGACTCGGCAAGGTGGATGAACTCGGGGCTACAAATATCATCTTGTGTGGCTAGAAACATACTCCAACCAAAGAGCTGAATAAGGTACGCAACGAGGTGCGTCTTAATGTCCTCGAGCGGTGCATCCTGTGGGCACACGCTGAAATTCTTTAGCCAAATGCGGGGGATGCCATGAGCACCCTCCAGCATAGCTAGGCCGAACCGGTCTGCCAGCCTCTTCTTCCAGTCTGCTAGTGCAGGGGTTGAAACAAGTGTGTCACCCCAGAGAGGGAGACTGGTCAAGAACAAGACGTCCTACAGAGTGACCGTCATCTCACCCCACCAAAAGTGGAATGTGTGTCTCAGGCCTCTACCTGCCACTAGTGCTGTGAGCATGTTGCCGTCGAAGGTAAACTAGCATTCGATGGAGACCAACCTCGCAAAGGGCAATAAGCCTGTAGCCTATAGGATTGGGAAGTAGCGATCGTCCAGCTCCAAATGATCCCTCCCTCCCTGCAGCCTAAAGGTCGGAGGGCTAGGTGTGTCACCTGTCATCCATGAGTGGCACCGGTGGTTCTCATCGTAGAATTGTTCGACAAGCTCCAGTAAAAACATACCTTCCAACAAATAGGATAGACCAAATATTAGTGCAAAGATTGATAATGATAATAAAATACTACAAATTAAAATTTACGATGAAATAAATAGTATAAAATAATGTATACTTAGGACTAAAATATATATATAGGCTTCTATCACATTGTATCCTCCACTGGTTTTATGGACTAAATAACATGATATGTTATCATAAAAGAGTCGTACAAACATGGGTGATGCTTGTATCCATAAAGAACAGTCCAAAGGTAATGTGATAATAAACCTAGCTTTTTTATATACTATACAGCTTGTTGCGCCACTTTTCTGCCTCACAAATGTATATTAGTACTAATGGATACTCCATACTCCACAACAACTGATAAGTGCAGTTCTGTATAACTAAATGCATGGTCCTAGCTAGCCATCTAAAAGCATTACATAATGCACACATGCAAAACTCTTGCAAATTTGGAGCACAAGGCTAAAGCATGTTTGTGTGTGATTAATTAAGAATTAAAACGAGCTAGGAGTAGCACTACTCAACTAGCTAGCCTAGGTTCACATGACAGGATGACATGGCACGCACGTATAATGGTAGGCAATATGCATGATGCAACACGAAGTGTAGAAGTGTGGCATTGTATCTCCGATTGCCATCATCTCCTTGCTTGGCACAGTGGGGTGCTTGGTTTTCTGGGACAGTGCATCCTGCATGCCTTGCCTTCTTCGGTTGCTTCTCGGTGATTTTGAGTATAACCGGCACTGTGAGTTTGTCGGCTGTTTGCTCTTTGCAATTTTGAGATATATTTCTGATATTGTGTGATATCATTGATTGGAAATTGCAAAACTAGGTTCACTTGATATGTGATGAAATGACATATTCCTGAAATTATATATAAATGTGAGGGTAGATTGATCTTGGACTTCCGGCTAGCTTTATTGTTGTGTATACTCTGATCATTACATTTGCTAGAATTTGCTTGATGCTGCCTCAGTTCAGTGGTAGATTTCAGTTGTTCTTGCAGTAGCCGAATTCTGTTATGATCAATAGTATTCATGTTAGTTGAATGTTAGATTGATTATATCATCCCTTTATACTGTACAACACCTTTGGTTCATGATCTGATAGTTTTTCTCAATAGTAAAGCTTGATTTAGAGCTCAAGATCTAATCTACAGCTGTCATATATAATCAAGATTAGATTTGTCATGATGGAGATGGCTAAGATTAAATCTTATGCAACTAACATTCTGAGAGCAAAATATATCAATAAAATCTTGATAACATGTTGAATTTGGTCATACATGTTATGTTGGAATCGGCATTCAGTTGGAATATCTTACATTGTTTACATGTGGATATGCTGATTTTAGACGCTTACATGATATATATGTTGAGCATATGTTTCTATTTCAATGACTTAAAAGGTTCATATGTTTATATGTGGGTTAAGTCATTTGTATGCTTTTTATATCATGTCTGTGTCTTTATCAATTATGCTAGAATTAAATATAAATACATGCTAAGACTGTAATATTTACAACAGAGACTCCATTCTGGAGCAGTTGCGAACGACAAGAGTGACCCAGAGATCGTTCCTGGCAAGGTTCAGCCGACAGACACCTCCCGCGCTGAAGCATCCAACTGAGCCGCTGACGTTGGCCCCCCAAAGGCTAACCTCCTCCTCGCCGCCCAGCTGCAGTAGTGTACCTATGACAGAGCGGAAGTCCACATTGAGCGGGACCCGCAGAGGGACAGCGATGCGAGCATCCCTCCCCTGCACCCCGCGCTGGGGAAGCTGCACTACCTGTCATCGTGGCTCCATCCCCCGAACACCCCCTGTTCAGCACCACCTCCTTGAACTGCTCCAGCAGCCACGCGTCATCCACCGCCGCCACCAACATAAGCATCAACAACACTGCCAGCCACATAGCACTCATAGCACCCGACCTCCAGCGCCATCACCGACTACTTCTCCGCCGTCACCATAGAAGAAGGCTAGCTCAAGCAGAGCGATTTGGAGTGGAGGGAGAGTTGAGTGGGGGATTGATTGGACTATTGGAGAAGAAAGAGGGGGATGGTGAAGCGTGTATGTGGGAATTGGCTTTAAGATTCATGCTGCCACATGGCAGACTCTAAGGAAGGGCCCCAAGGGGAGGGGTTTAAAGCCTTTCCCACAGAATTTCCTTCCGTACGGGGACTGCGTCCAATCCAATGACAATTCTAATAAAGGGTAGATTTTTGTCAGACCCGGATTTTTCAATCCAGAATCTACTGTGTTCTCTGCACTATTCCCTGGATCAGTAGATAGTGCACACAGGTACATTGCTGAAATCACATCATACATCGTATGTCCAATAATAATATTACAGAATTAAAATACACCACATCGAGTGAGAGTTTACAAAAGGGGCCGCTTAGGCCAAATGTTACCATTACAACAAGTAAGCAGCGGAGAACGAAAGCAAAAGTGAAACCACAACCACAGGCAAGCGACTGATGGATAATGTGTGCATTATATATTACCGAGACTCCGACAATATACGAGCACACAATGCCTTAGGTCAACTTGTCTAGGCTCAAGAAAAGCGTAGGCTACGCCCTAGTTTCCTTCGTTGCTTCTCCCTTCAGTTGCAGGGGTGTCTTCATGGGCATAGTGATCATGCGTCTCTGTTTTGGGTAATGCGAGTGTGAGCACAAATCCACCGTGCTCAGCGAGCCAACACACAAAATGCAATATTTAACATGCTCAACTTATCAAAGGAAGTCTTGGGTTCATTTTATTTTTGTGTAGAGTGCTTTTGAATACAATTACTTAAAAATCTCTATGACCTAGCAATTTTAAACCTATGACTTAAATTTGTGAAGTAAGATTATCTTATAATCGACACAGATTCCATCTACCGTTACATGGCATCTGCACCATATAGCATCTTTCAGCGTTATAGCCGCTTAACTTACCACTGGGATGACACCCAGGACAATTCAAACCAGCGTCATCTGCAACCCAACACTTTTTCAATACCACCCACAAGTTTTTTTGAAACAAAACTATATCTGGTTAAGTCCCCATGTCTGCCCTTGACCGTGGGCACCGCTATTCGAATAGTTTTGACACTGCATAGTTTGTACACTTTCACCACAAGAGACAACCAACTCGTTGCCCCACATGATTCCTTAGTCATGTGGTTGAGTAGACCATCATAGTGACTGTTCAAGGTACATCGCCCCGTCCATCATTTCACCCTATGGGTCGCTCCCACTTGCGGTGGGTCCCATACGTTGTGCGGGATGTTCTCCTTCTGAACGTCTAGCAGCTGGCTACCCTCACTACTAGCCCACCACAGCAGAACTTCACCCTCTACGAGTGTCCCATTCAAGCCGTCACACAGACAGCCGCTTGCACTACCTCACCACCTCCTCCTGTGAGGATGACTTTCAGGGTTTGGTAAATCTACTAAGCCAAGTTGTATTTTACAGACTTGTGGTTGTACTGTTTTACACAGGCTAACATGACAAGATTTAGTCCTTAGGGTTACCTGGATGGTTCTACCACATTTCATAATTTGTGCGTCCACTGCACCTCATACCAGCCCCAAACCATCCACCCAGGTATTAAAGCAATATTGGGGTTTTTCAAGAGCGTAAAATAACATATCCACATACTCCAGTCTTTCCTACCAAGACTAGCCAAATCATTTCATAATTGTAAGTGATAATTTTGGAGTATTTATATACCCCCGATTGTCTAGCTATACTAAGCAACGCAATATTTATATGGACTTATTTGCAAAAGATACATCATTATAATTTTGCTAGGGCGACAAGGTTCATATGTCCAACATTTCAAGGAGTATTACTAACAAGCTTAATATTAGGTGTATAGCTATCATCTTTAAAAGTGAATTTAATATACCACAGAAAATAGCAGCATGCAGTTGGATAATTTAAAGGAAATTAAATTTGCATAAACATGGGTTCAACATGGTCAAAGTGTTAACTCGCCTTGGTCACAGTGGTCAGGGTCTTGGTTGTCTTGAGCTTCTAGAGTTGCTGCCTCGACTTCTTCATCCTGAGCCTCGTACGCTATTTTATCATGCGCAAATTCGAATAAAAAGAAATCAGCAAATCAAACAAAATATCACCAGAAATTCAAATGAACTCTAAAAATCATGGTTTTGGTTCCATTGGACAGATCTTGAATTTAGAAATTTGTTTCACTCAATTTGGAGTTAAAATGAAGAAGTTATGCTTATTCAAAGTTCTCAGTTTGATTAAAATCCAGAAATTGTTAAAATCCTGACAGGTGGGTCCTACTGCATATTTTAAATTTTATTCTTTTCTTTTATCCTTTTATACTCTGTGTCTATGATAGGTGGGCCCTCATGTCAGTGAGCCCATTGCGCTTCGTCACTAACAAGTGGGACCCTTCTGTCAGTGGCCATACATACTATTGGTCACTGACAGGTGGGACCCTTCGGGCTCTGGACCCACACGTCAGTGGTCCATTCTGACAGGTGGGACCCGGCTGTCAGTGGCCTCTCAGACTGGCAGCCGCTGACAAGTGGGGCCCACTGCTCGGAACGGAAAATAAAAGAAAGACTCAACCTCGGCGCTACGGAGTCGGGGGCTCGAACGCGCGCGGCCGAGGGAGTCGGGGGGGAAGAGAGATGAGAGTTTGCGCTACTAGCCAGGGGAACGCTCAGGTGTTGCTTACCCATATAGGGCGTATATACCTTTTATGGTATCCCACCGAGGGGGCCAAGCAGAGGTGGTCGGAGGCGACGGTGCCGGTGGCGAGGGGCGGCCGGAGAGGTGTCAGGGTGGGTCAAAACGGGTTGCGGGAGTCACGGTGGTGCCGAAGGTGATGGCGGTGAAGGCCGAGGTGCATCGGAGCTAGGTCGGCGGCGTGCGGTGGCGGCGGTGAAGGAAGGCGCTTGGCGACGATGAGCTACAGGCGATGAGGGGCTCGGGCGAGGCCAGGGATGGCTTCGCGGCGAGCCGGAGATGGTGCGGGTGCAAGGAATTGGATTTTTGTGGCCTGGATCAATGGGAAGGGTGGTCGCCGGAGTTGGAGAAGGAGGTGGGATTGCCGGCGATTAAGGGGGCTTGGGTTCGATTGTGTTCGGGGAATGGCAGAGGTGGATGTGGCGAAGTGAGTGGGGTTGCCCCGGGTTTTATAGGTGAGCGGAGCGCGGCTGCCAAGGCGACGACGTGCGCACACGTCAGGGACAGGCGGCATGGTCGGGTGGCGTTGGCAGGCGGCGGCATCAGTGGCGACAGCGGGCGGCGGGGCGTGCGGCTGCGGGATTCGGGGAAGCTCCCGCACGTTGGCCGTGTCGCACGGCTTTTGACCGGCGTCGAACGGTGGAGGAGAGCCGGGCATGCGGGGAAACAGGAGGAGGGAGGAAGGGGGCTCTGCACGATCGGGCCCGCTGGCAGGGAGTCTGGCGCAGAATGGAGGCGGGGCCCATGCGGCAGAGAGATGAAGCGGAGGGAGCGGGCTGGGCCGTGCGAGGCACGCGGGAGTGGCTGGGCCGCTTGGCCGCAGCGAGAGAGGGGCGAAGAGAGGGGAGCTGGGCCGGGTTGGTGGCCGGCCTGGCTCTTTCTTTCCTTTTTCTTTTTATTTTCCTTTTGTTTTCATTTTCTTTTGTTTTGGAGTATACATTTGGGTATATATTTGTGTGTGTATATATATATATATCATTCAGATTTTATTTATTTCCTTTCTTGCTCACCTACATTTTGTATTTATACTTTTAACTCAAACTTTGTAGGTGCAAAATTATATTTATATATATATATATATATATATATATATATATATATATATATATATATATATATATATATATATATATATATATATATATATCCATATATCCATATATCCATATATGTTGGTAATTTTATTTACTTGCTACTATTGCTATTCATGCCACTATTTTCCAAGGATAACAGTTTACATTTTTAGTCAAATTTTTCCCTTCCTTTTCTGGATCATCTTTTCATATTCTTGTTTTAAGCTTTAATTCTCTATTATTTAAATATGTTTGTTTCTTCTTGGTCCTTTTAACTTTTGGAACCTTCACCAAATTTCTCAGAAAAATATCATAAACTCCAAATTCAAATAAAAACATATTGCAAAATAATTCAAAAGCTCCACATTTTCAGATTTACATTTTTCAAGGTGTTACAATTTTTTAAGTTGTAACTTATGTTTATTGGTTTTCAATTCTGGGTGTTTACGAGAGAGTACGAAGAGAGAGACAGTCACATGCGATTTTTGTCAGTATAACTAAAGTTAATACAGTATCTACTATAATTAACTTGTAGACCTTATCTTAAAATAACGTACCGTTTAAAAGCTAGTTACTATAGCAAAAACTACAAGCCACAAACCCATAAGAACCTAGCTGAAGTAATGATGCGCAGGCGCCATTCTAGAGCATGCCTGCAATACAACAAATCCTATTACTCCTATTACACCAACTCCCACATAGTGGTTCGTAATTAAGGCCTGTTGCAAACAACTTCTGTGTTCTGTCTTCAAACAGTTTGAATGTACTAGTTTTTAATGTATTTTTTCTCTTTTTTCTTTGCATTATCTATGGAGATATAAATGTATTTTTTGTTTTTTTTTCTATTATTTATTTTTTAATTGAATAACTTAGAAAAAAACTAACAACTACTATAGAGTCATTTCAACCAAAAACTAAAAAAACATAGTATTTTTGAACAGGGTCTAATTTCCCATCGCTCTTTAGACCAGAGAAGATGGGGTCTACAAGTTAATTGTAGTACATATTAGAAAGCTCAATATCTGTACTAAACAAAAAATTTTAAGCGAGTATCTCTCTCCGTAATATCTATCATAAACAACTCAAAATTCAAAGATTTCAAAAAAAAACATAAGACACAGCTATAAACAAAAAAAAACAGTTCCTATGTCACTATCTTACCAGTGTCATTTCTCTATTCCAAAGTCCCATCTCCCATGGATACGTACGAGTCCATCCTGCGCTCACTTGGTTGAATTGCATCCGACTCAACGTCACACCACCATATTAGTGGGATCTTTTGAGACTGGGTTCAGATTTTTGAATTATGACTGTTTATAAGAGAGTATAAAAAGAGATACAATCATATATAATTTTGATCGGTATAGTTGAAGTCCATACAATGTCTAATACGATCAATTTATAGACTCTGTTTTAAAAAATATACCGTTTGAAAACTAGTTGCTTTAATAAAAGCTAAAAGATATAAGCATAAAGCTAAAAAAAATCAGCCAATTAACTGACTGGCCGTGTTTTTCTTCCCCGGGAGTTGGTTGAATGGTTGCTTGTCCAACTCGGTGCTTGCAAGTAAACGCCTCACCAACTGAAACAAAAGCGGGGTGGAGAAAACGAGGCCGGCCGGGGGAAGGTGGAAAGGGAGCTATGGGAATGGGAGGTTCTTGCTGACCGACGATGCGTGATAAAATGCTGACTTCTGGTGCCGAATCCACTCAAAACGTCTCGCCGGTCGGTTACATGTTGCCAAATCCGCACGACGGATTGCGTTGCGTTTTACATGTTGCAGACCAGCTCCAGCAGGCTGTTTACGGTATAGATTATAGAGAGATAGATACTTACTTATGATTTTAGCTAGTATAGATGTTGGGCTTTTAACATGTAGATCGTTTAACTTGTAGACCTCGTCTTGAGAAAATACTCCGTTTAAAAGTTAGGTACTATAGCAGAAGCTAAAATCCGATTTCAAAAGCCTAAAAGAACATGCCTAAAGTTAACTAGCTGGCTGGCCCTTTCGCTGATTTCATCTGAGGACGCAAACGGGGCGAAGGGTGTTGGAGAAAGTTCTACTTGCTGCTCCATCTGACCACTCGGCTGGAAAGATCTATGCTTATCTTGGTAGATTGCGCTGCATGGCTCAAAATAGTGGCACTCCGGTGCTTCAGAAAGAGTTTTGGGTTGGAGGATTGACAGACCAGTTTTGGGAGATTTATCATGTTTCGTGCAAAATTTAGTGTTCCGGGCGGTTTTTTTTTGGGTTTATCTATTACTCATCACCAATCAGTCCATGGTTAACTGAAAAAAAACCTAGTATAGTTTATTTTTCTTATGCATGAAAGAAAAGTATATTTTCAAAGGAATTGTTATACGACACTTAACTAGGTTTTCCTTTTTTATTTCAGTCGAATTTTCTAACCTTCGTATGTCCTTCAAAATCCGTGTACCTCCACTTCCTTCTGCCATGAGCACTGGCACCAAGCTTCAACTGAAGCCGAGAGATCCTAGGCATCCTACCCAACAGTCCAAAAATGGCTTCTTTCACCCAAAAAATAGTCAACAAACATATATTGACGAAGACAAAACCCTATTTTCAACGCAACCGTCGTTCTCCTGGGCTGCATCGAATTGGGTCTGAACCGGGTAAATATCACGTGGAAACCACTTTTTTCATGTAAACTCCATGAAAAACATACATGAAAGTTTTCAATAAATATCAACAAGATTACCACATGTAGGGGATATGATATTATTAACCCTATAAAATTTAGAGATCAAACTCAACTGCGTTTGCAAGATATGAAAAACAAAGTCAGCATGAATAGCGATTTTTTTTGTTCACCGCTATTTATTGCTTGTTGTCGATTTTATATCTTTATAAATGTGATTGGGTTTGATATTGAAATTTTACAGGGTAATATGATTTCCCCTGCTTCTAATAATTTATTTAGGTTTTTTGAAAACTTTTACACGTGGCTTCCACCAAGTTGCATGAAAATGGTGAGGTTTTTTTAGTACAAGTTCTTTTACACGTGATATTTGTCCGCTGTGAACCTAGCACTTCGAAGTCTGCTAGCTTTGGACCATGTCCGCTACTTGTGCCTTGTGCGTAGCAGCGTATGTCTCGATAGAAAAAACTGTGCGGATCGTCGTCTTTAGTATTGCCAACTCATACCCTACGTGGACGAAGAATGTGCAGCCCACAACTATGGGCTTGTATTCTCGCGAGTTGGACACACCCAGCCCAAGTAAGACGCCAGCTTCTGAGGCTGAGCTTCCTAAGCCTAAGGATCCTTGTAACACCTCTATTTCTGAGAGTATTATGAAACCCTCGCAGCTGTCCAGAACTGTTCAACTGCGAGTACATCCAACGAGTGTATAACATTGCCAACACAAGTTTAAGAGCAAAAGCGAACTTTATTACATTATAAGGCTAAAAGCCAAGTATCACAGTAGGGTCAACTGCCCTTAGTTACATTACAACAAAAGCTGCCACAGGCACGCCTGAGCGGAGAACGACCCTAATTCCACGTTTCATCAACCTCGTATAAAATCATCTCTTCGTCTTCTCTCGCATCCTCTAAATTTGTTGTTCTGTTTATGTTTTTAGCAAGCATGAGTACTACCACTTGTACTCAACAAGTCACACGGAGCTTAATAATAATTTCATGCATGGTATATCAAGAAAAAGGGGAATAAAGTCTATTATTTTATGTGGATGCAGTTTTAGTTGGAACCATTTGAAAATCTTTAAAATGTACTCCATTAAAGTAAAAGGGGGTTTCAAGCTTGATTATCATTACTCAATATTAACAAACCATTCCAAAACTACTTATGCCTTGATACTGGATTCACCCAATAAACGCAGCTTCGTTTACCGGAAGCACGGCGTATTCGAATACCATTTGTCATGACTTTGCAAAGCTGCCCTGCTTTACCCACAAGATCGCTTAACTCCCGCGATAGAGTTAAGACAACAAGGATGTTCACTGCTCAATTCTTTGTATAGACTCCGCCCAGTAGGTGTTTAATCTCAACAAGCTCGGACGACCCCACAGATCTCATCCGACTCATCGCAGTCCTACAGTTGTATGGTTAACCACCTCCCATACGAACTCACCCTCTGTCTCCCCCTTTCCAGTTGCAGAGGTTCAATTGAAGTTGAGCAGCTACTAAGCCAGGTTTGACGAAGTCAAGTTTGACTAAGTCAACGCTTGTGGTTGGGCGGTTACTATGTCCGTTACTTAGCATAAGGGTCTAGTCCTTACATTTTAACTGAGGCATCAACCACACACGAACCCAAATTCAGTACACCTGTACTGCCACCAATCCACAACCAGCCTCCACCCTAGGATAAGGTCTTCGGATCCATCTCTGCGATCCTCTTTTATCCTATTCCCAACTTTCCAAAACTCTAGACCAATACCAAACCTTAACAAAGATAAAGATTCAATGTGGTCCAAACTACCATGTTATTAATAATCTTATATTTTATGTTACTAGGTCTTGTCAAGGTGAATGTGGCCATCAAGTTAAACTGGGCTTTTCGGGTGGTAGGACATAACTAGTATCATGTCATTCTAAGTATTTGATGTACATAAAATAACAGTTCACAAATAACATAATGAAAATACTGGTAAATAAATAAATAGCAGAAATGTAGGTTCAACATGATCAAAAATATGTGCGACTTGCCTTGCGGATCAGTGATTTCAATTAATTCGTATTCTTCGATGGGCCGGGTCTGGACTTGAGCTTTTCCCTCCTGCTCTTGCGAAATCTCGACTCCGGAAACTAACGCAAAACAAGAAAAATAACTTAATCCCACGCTCGAAGGATTGAGCTAGGAATAAAGAAAATAAAATAAGAAAGAAAATTCGGAAAACTCCAATAAATTGGGATTTTTGGCTTATAGGAGGGCTATATGGGGAAATGGGTCTTGGATTTGGGTTGGCGGGCTCGAAACGGATATGGGGAGTATAAATATGTATTTTTGGACTTTGGGTCAAGCAATCGTTCATCCGGTCCATCGGGTACTATTCATTGGGCTCGGGTCGGTAGCGCGCGAGCGAGCTCGATCGAACCACGCCGCCGGGTGCGGCCGGCCGAACGCGGGCGTGGGCGCGCGGTGATCGGCGCGCATGGCGCGAGTGAGCGGTCGGATCGAGACGCGTCGCGTCGGGCTCGGTCGGGCGGAACGGGGCGGCCGGCGCGGGTGGGTGGTTGGGCTCAACCGCGACGCGGGTGGCTCGGTCGGGTGAACGATCACCGACATCGTTTTCTTCTCCAACCGCGAGACGCGCGCGCGCAGGGAACAGAGGAACGGGCGGCGGTTGGCGGCGGGGCTAGGAATTTTTGCGACGCAATCTGAGGGTATGGACGGGTTGAGGGTGCTAAGGGGAGTCCATTTTGGCTGGTGGGAGGGCCGACGGTGGCGGCATTCGCCGGCAGCGAGTTTCTTCTTTCTTGCAGTTCTTTTGAAGTTGCGGGCGAGTGGGAGCTTCTTAGGGTAATTGGGCTGGCTCTTGAGCATCACTAGGGTTCAGGGAAGCTTGGGGAGGGGTCGGCCGAAGCTCGGAATGTCCCGGTTGGGCTGGCCACAGTGGCGGCTTTTGGCAGCGGGGTGGTTCACGGTGCCGGGGAAGGAGAGGGGTCAAGGAGCTAGGGCAAGGTTTTGGGGAGGTTCTGGGGAGCTTGAGGGTGCCACTGGAGAAGGGAATTGGAAAATAGAGGGCCGGGGATGGGAAATTGAGTTAGGGCTCCGCATTTGGGGATTTGGCGATTACCGGCGTTGGGGAAGGAGAGGGGTGCTTGGGGGTGCTCGGTGAGCTACAGGGAGGTGTGGCGCTCCTCTTGGGAGGGTCGGGGGCGCTTAAATAGGCGGGAAGGCGGTTGGCACCGGAGGAGGAGGAGGATATTTTGGTGGCGATGGATCGAGGTTTACGGTGGACCACCGGCTTAGCGTCGTCCCAAGGCGATCAAGGGTGTCGGGAGCTGTTATGCAGGCGGCGCGTGTGAGAGGAAGGAGCGCGAATTGGCGAGGCGGGTGCGCAGACGGCGCCGCCACGCTTTGCGGCCGTACCAGAGATGGTCAGAGCGGGGCCAGGGGATGAGGTACGGCTTCCTGACGAGCGGACGGAGCCGGCAGGCGAGCGGCGAAGCGCTGGCGCGAGAAGGAGCGGCGGCGACCAAAAATCAGGGTGGCGGCGATATTTTGCCAGACATGAACAGTGCCGCGCGAAAAATCTCCGTTCACGCCGTGATGACTAGGATTAAGGGGCTGTGATGCTTTGAGATTAGTGAGAATTAGAGCTAGGGAGGAGATGGGCAATGGAGAAGGAGGAAATCAAATCAAATTTTGATTTTTGCAAAAATCTTGGTTTGTTTCAACCTTCCCTCCTTAAAAAGAATCTCGACCCCGAGATTCACCCAGGTTAAAGTATGGGTGGAAAACAGGACTTGTTACAGTTCCAATTCCTTTCCATAGATCTCGCTTTACTTAGGGTAAGCTTCCAGTGGTGACTGTTAATTGAGCTTCCGTTGGTACTTTGTCCCTTTTCGGTTATCTGGGCTCTCGAGACTTCATGAAGATATTCTCAAGGTACATATATGACTTGTGCTTCTTGGTTTAAGATAATCTCATCTGGAAACTTATGCAATAGTATGACCAGGGTCATGCAGAGTTCTGTTGAATTTATCTCTTTGGTAGGTTCGTTTGCCTGGTAGTGTTTGTACTACATTAGTCAGTTGACCCATGATTGCTCATAATCTCATATACCTCTTTATGTCTTCGGGAGTCTGTAACACAGATCTATACCAATATCCTTTGGTTCCTCTTCTCCATTCTAAGACTAGTTATGACTGTGGTAATCTGTCTTTTATTTTCTGACAAATGTTATAAGTGTTATACCCTGAGATTTCCCTCTTCATATTATCTCATCAAAATTCTTTCTTCAAACCTGGATTCATCTCATTTTATCGAATCGTATAGGGAGCTATAAAGTGTGAGTTACTTTTATGACTAAATCTTTGAATTTCCTCTTCACTCAATATTAGGAGTGACCGTGAGATCCCAAGATTTCTTGTTTATTCCCTAGTGGATTCTATTGAATTTACTTGCCGTAGTAGAGATAACACTTAGTAACCATACCAGGACATTTGCTTTCATGGACTATCCAACTCACAGTCCCTGACTATTTATAACCATCTTCATTGTCGGGAATTTAATCTCAGCTGACCAGTGCATGTGCTATGGCTACTAATTCTAGACCATAAGTAGTGTATTTCCCTTCAGGTGTCGGCATCTCAATGCAAAAGTTGTAATCCTTCCGTCTTGTATTAACATACATCTTAGTCCCTGTTTCCGAGGTGTGACCGTAGGGCTAAAATCTCTATTAGGGGATATTAGAACTGGAGCCATAATCAATCTAGTCTTTAATAGGACTGAGGCTATAATCTTTATCTTCTAAAAACTTTTCTTGTTACGCTTGAGCTTATACATACTCCCTTTTCTTTCCTCTTTTTTTTGTACCTGTATATCATCCTTGTATCATACCAGTTCAATCATGTCTTGTATCTTCATATAAACTTTCCTGGTTTATTTACCGAAACCTCTGTAGGTATTTTACATATCAACATTCCTTATAATTTCCCATTAGTATCTCTTGAGACGGTTCTGATTTATTTGTTCTAGTGTCCATGCTCCCATTGTATTATTCTGATTTCCTATTCAAACTGAGTTGGTTCTTCCATCCTTTATGTAGTCTTTTAGATATTGCCATACCTTCTCTTACACCAAGTTGGAAGTAGGTTCACAGTGAATTGCGATGCAAACTTCTTTATTCCTTATATCACTGTACAGATAACTCACGGATAACTCTCGGGTACATTTGATACCTTCAGAGACTGCTTGCTTACACAAACGTACTTGCTTATACAAAAGTATGAGATAACACTCATTTTAGGTTTCATTTTTAACCCATGGTGTTGCCTAACTTTCTTGCTTTCTCTTAGTCACTTCTTTAGGGTGCATTTGTCTCCTTTTCCACTCAAGCCTTTTTGGAGCGGCGTCCTTCTTCCTCTGTTGGCAGTTGATAAGATGTTGATGCTTGTCCCTTAGCTTGTATCCACGCCACTTCCTTAGGTAAGGATTTCCATGGGCATTGGGAGCGAATATGTCCTTTCTGGTGGCAGTGGAAACAAGTCTTGAGTGTCATAGGCACAAGATCGCTTCGCTTGATAATCTTCACATATTCTGTCATTCCTTTTTCTATCCAGAGAGCCTGATCAACTAGAGCCTGTAAGTTTGGAAATTCCATGGTTACGAGATAACGCCTTATCTTAGGCTGCAAGCCTCCTAAAAAGCAGTCCATCCTTTTTTCTTCGGTATCGATTTCTTCTGGAGCATACTGTGATAAATGATATAATTGCTGCAAATACTCCATAACAGATTTGTCTTCTTGATGAAGATCAAGAAAATCTCGATATTTTTCCGTGGCAACTTTAGAAGAAATATAAGTCTTGCGGAATCTAGTCGCAAACTCCTTCCATGTAATATCATTTTTGTTCTGATATGTCCATTGGATAGCATTCCACCAGTTGATGGCCGGCTCGGATAGTTGATAAGTGGTGAAAAGAACGTTTTCCCTATCCGTACATTGGATAGTTTCCAATCTTCTCTCGACATCTTGCAACCAATTATCGGCACTTAGAGACTTCGTTGCTGATGAAAATTCCAGTGGTCGAGTCTTCAGGAAAGTTGTAAGTTTGAATGCAGTCGCACTTGACATTGATACTAGTTCTTTGGGTGACGCTTTTGTGATGAGTTGTTCCAATATTCTTGCTTGTTGTTCTAGTATTCTGACTTGTACTTGTCTGCCTTCAATCTGGGTCTTCTCCATGATAGATACAGCTTCTTTTATGTCAGATAGGGCTTCTGTCATGGTGAATAGGGCTTTCGACAAGATGGATAGTCTGTTCTGATTTCCGTTGTGCATCTGTTGTACCATCAAATCTTTAGTTTTCTTAGTAATAATTGACTTGACAGTAATCGAAACTTAGGAATCAGTCCTATAACATTTTTGGGCTTAGCAGAGGAAGTAAGACGAAAACGAGGGAAGAACAAGAAAGAGGTAGGAAAGAAAATGAAGTGAGATTAAATGATGTTTCTTATTGCTTTTGCAAGACACTTCTTCAAAATTTCATGTATACTGGCAGAGATAATCCCATATCTTCCAACATTCAACATTCATAGCCTTATTCATTTTCTATACTACTTGTGTATATAGGCTTAGAATCCAATAGCTCCTTTTGTCTCTATTTCACACTAAGGCTATACTATCTTCGAGTCATGACATTATTTTTGTCGATACTCCAAACATTAATATCATTCATTTGATCCACCAAATACGTAATTCTTATTCCAGCTTTATTAATCATATCATGGTTATCTAATTTCTATGAAAAATCCAACTTCAACCATGACTAAATGAATCCAATCTCAAATATATCATAATCCAATATTCTCATTTTAAATCCATCGATATCCTTTGTATCCACATTCCTTAGAAATCCAATCACTTCTATTATCAACTCATAATCTCAGCCGACTTATCCAATAATCGACTAAACTTCTTACCATCTACTTCTCAATTAATTCCTCATTTGAAAAATCCTCCAAGAATAATATCATTAATCAAATCCCTACTCCAACAATGACTATTATTAACATCCACCAAGAATAACATCAATTATTCAAAAATCCAATAATCATTATTACATTTTCTTATTACCAGACTCAATTTATTCACTCTTCTAATTAATTCAATCCCACAAGCTCTATCACCTTAATTCTTTCAGATTCTTCATAATTCCACCAATTTCTTTGATCATAATAGTCTCATATTTTTTCCCTTATTGGTTATCTACTCCTTTCTCTAAACTTCAATGGTTATAATTCAATCTATTTGCTGCAATCAGAAATTTGCATTTAATTCCTTCTGGAACTTGCCTGATAGATAAGGAGAGAACAGACTATAATAGGTAAGAATCAAGACGAAATGGGATAGGAGTAGAGTTTTTAACATACTCTTTTCTTAAAATCAAAAATTTAGTTTTGCACAAATTGCTTATATAGCAGCCTACAGGCTAATAGTGCAATTCGGCTATTAATACAAACAGAAATCTTCGTCTATTTAAATGGTCTTACCCTTTGCATCAAAGATATCAAACGGGTATCATTTGCTAACTACTCGAGCAGTGACCTTATAACTTTTCAAAAGGAAAAGCTTTTGGTCAGAGTATTTACACTACTCCTTTTTAACATCGTTTTTAATGTTTCTTAAGCTAGGGTTAGCATTTGTTTCATTTGGTCAGCATGAAATTAGCCTAAACGTCTACTTGTGTTTTAAGCTTTTGACAAAACTTAAAAGGAAAGCTTTTGCTTTTTGTCTAAGAAGGGTAAGATAGAATCAGGAAAGGTGAGACAGCAATAATACTTATGGTTTTCAAAATTCTTTTGAATTTGAAACTACGGTTTTGTGAAATCATAATCTTTTCGTAACCAAACCTACACTTAGGGTCATCCTAGCTACGATCAAGCAAGCGGGCTCTGATACCACTCTGTAACACCCCCATTTCTGGGAGTATTATGAAACCCTCGCAGCTGCCCAGGACTGTTCAACTGCGAGTACATCCAACGAGTGTATAACATTGCCAACACAAGCTTAAGAGCAAAAGCGAACTTTATTACATTATAAGGCTAAAAGCCAAGTATCACAGTAGGGTCAACTGCCCTTAGTTACATTACAACAAAAGCTGCCACAGGCACGCCTGAGCGGAGAACAACCCTAATTCCACGTTTCATCAACCTCGTATAGAATCATCTCTTCGTCTTCTCTCGCATCCTCTAAATTTGTTGTTCTGTTTATGTTTTTAGCAAGCATGAGTACTACCACTTGTACTCAACAAGTCACACGGAGCTTAATAATAATTTCATGCATGGTATATCAAGAAAAAGGGGAATAAAGTCTATTATTTTATGTGGATGCAGTTTTAGTTGGAACCATTTGAAAATCTTTAAAATGTACTCCATTAAAGTAAAAGGGGGTTTCAAGCTTGATTATCATTACTCAATATTACCAAACCATTCCAAAACTACTTATGCCTTGATACTGGATTCACCCAATAAACGCAGCTTCGTTTACCGGAAGCACGGCGTATTCGAATACCATTTGTCATGACTTTGCAAAGCTGCCCTGCTTTACCCACAAGATCCCTTAACTCCCGCGATAGAGTTAAGACAACAAGGATGTTCACTGCTCAATTCTTTGTATAGACTCCGCCCAGTAGGTGTTTAATCTCAACAAGCTCGGACGACCCCACAGATCTCATCCGACTCATCGCAGTCCTACAGTTGTATGGTTAACCACCTCCCATACGAACTCACCCTCTGTCTCCCCCTTTCCAGTTGCAGAGGTTCAATTGAAGTTGAGCAGCTACTAAGCCAGGTTTGACGAAGTCAAGTTTGACTAAGTCAACGCTTGTGGTTGGGCGGTTACTATGTCTGTTACTTAGCATAAGGGTCTAGTCCTTACATTTTAACTGAGGCATCAACCACACACGAACCCAAATTCAGTATACCCTGTACTGCCACCAATCCACAACCAGCCTCCACCCTAGGATAAGGTCTTCGGATCCATCTCTGCGATCCTCTTTTATCCTATTCCCAACTTTCCAAAACTCTAGACCAATACCAAACCTTAACAGTATAAAGATTCAATGTGGTCCGAAACTACCATGTTATTAATAATCTTATATTTTATGTTACTAGGTCTTGTCAAGGTGAATGTGGACATCAAGTTAAACTGAGCTTTTCGGGTGGTAGGACATAACTAGTATCATGTCATTCTAAGTATTTGATGTACATAAAATAACAGTTCACAAATAACATAATGAAAATACTGGTAAATAAATAAATAGCAGAAATGTAGGTTCAACATGATCAAAAATATGTGCGACTTGCCTTGCGGATCAGTGATTTCAATTAATTCGTATTCTTCGATGGGCCGGGTCTGGACTTGAGCTTTTCCCTCCTGCTCTTGCGAAATCTCGACTCCGGAAACTAACGCAAAACAAGAAAAATAACTTAATCCCACGCTCGAAGGATTGAGCTAGGAATAAAGAAAATAAAATAAGAAAGAAAATTCGGAAAACTCCAATAAATTGGGATTTTTGGCTTATAGGAGGGCTATATGGGGAAATGGGTCTTGGATTTGGGTTGGCGGGCTCGAAACGGATATGGGGAGTATAAATATGTATTTTTGGACTTTGGGTCAAGCACTGTTCATCCGGTCCAGTCGGGTACTATTCATTGGGCTCGGGTCAGGCGCGGCGAGCGAGCTCGATCGAACCATGTCGCCGGTGCGCGCGGCCGAACGAGCGCGGCGGCGGCGGCGCGATCGGCGCGCATGGCGCGAGTGAGCGGGTTGGGTCGAGACGCGTCGCGTCGGGCTCGGTCGGGCGGAACGGCGCGGCTGGCGCGGCGGGCTGGCTGGGCTCAACCGCGACGCGGGGTTTCTCGGGTCGGGTGAACAGTACCAGCCGATACTGTTCTTCTTCTCCAACCGCGAGACGCGCGCGCGCAGGGAACAGAGGAACGGGCGGCGGTTGGCGGCGGGGCTAGGAATTTTTGCGACGCAATCTGAGGGTATGGACGGGTTGAGGGTGCTAAGGGGAGTCCATTTTGGCTGGTGGGAGGGCCGACGGTGGCGGCATTTGCCGGCAGCGAGTTTCTTCTTTCTTGCGGTTCTTTTGAAGTTGCGGGCGAGTGGGAGCTTCTTAGGGTAATTGGGCTGGCTCTTGAGCATCACTAGGGTTCAGGGAAGCTTGGGGAGGGGTCGGCCGAAGCTCGGAATGTCCCGGTTGGGCTGGCCACAGTGGCGGCTTTTGGCAGCGGGGTGGTTCACGGTGCCGGGGAAGGAGAGGGGTCAAGGAGCTAGGGCAAGGTTTTGGGGAGGTTCTGGGGAGCTTGAGGGTGCCACTGGAGAAGGGAATTGGAAAATAGAGGGCCGGGGATGGGAAATTGAGTTAGGGCTCCGCATTTGGGGATTTGGCGATTACCGGCGTTGGGGAAGGAGAGGGGTGCTTGGGGGTGCTCGGTGAGCTACAGGGAGGTGTGGCGCTCCTCTTGGGAGGGTCGGGGGCGCTTAAATAGGCCGGGAAGGCGGTTGGCACCGGAGGGAGGGAGGAGGATATTTTGGTGGCGATGGATCGAGGTTTACGGTGGACCAGCTGGCTTAGGCGTTGTCCCAAGGCAGTCAAGGGTGTCGGGGGAGCTGTTGTACGGGGCGGCTGCGGCTGTGAGAGGAAGGAGCGCGAAATTGGCAGAGGCGGGGTGCGCAGACGGCGCTGCCACGCTTTGCGGCCGTACCAGAGATGGTCAGAGCGGGGGCAGGGGATGAGGTACGGCTTCCTGACAAGCGGACGGGAGCTGGCAGGGGCGAGCGGGCGCGCGAAGGCGCGAGAAGGAGCGGCGGCGACCAAAAATCAGGGTGGCGACGATATTTTGCCGGACATGAACAATGCCGCGCGAAAAATCTCCGTTCACGCCGTGATGACTAGGATTAAGGGGCTGTGATACTTTGAGATTAGTGAGAATTAGAGCTAGGGAGGAGATGGGCAATGGAGAAGGAGGAAATCAAATCAAATTTTGATTTTTGCAAAAATATTGGTTTGATTCAATCTTCATGGTCCAGCACTCCAGGTAGCTCGTGGCAGCTGTAGAGCAAGTCCGAAGTCTGAACTAGTCATTTCTCTCTCAAAAAGGTCTGAACTTATCATTTGCATTAGAAATATGTCAAATCCAAAGGACAAAACCTGAGCATGACGGTGGATGACAAAGGAAAGCGCTGGCTCAGAACGCTTGGTTCCCAATCTGTACGACTGTTACGTTGCGTATACAAAGAGTTGTATACTGTCTGAGAGCATTAACGTGAAGACAACTCAAAAGAGGTCGTGTTGTACATATCGAACGGGGGAATCCTTGTCGTTTCACAGGAGCAGTGTCTCGCAACCGCAAGACACGAGACAAAAATCCGTATCTTGATATCTGTGTTAGCAAGCCTGAGCCCAGATTAGCAGACCTAGCTCGTTATGAACACCTCATCGGAGATTATAAATAGAAAACCGTATCGGTATATTATGTACTTATGCAATTGAAAGCAATAAAGAAAGATTAGGAGTTCTCTCTACCTCTCTTTGTGTTTAATCTATTATTCTGTTTTCTGTGATTGATTCGGTTTGTTTTAAGCAGAGGAATCGATCGGACTGGTCGCCAGCGACGGTTCCTCAGCAATCTGCTCGTGCAACTTTGCTGGGTGGTCCCGGGCCAAAAGGCTGGTGTGGACTAATATGACAAGTTTCGCGTTGAGGACTGGCCCAAATTAAGTGCTATCGTTCTTTCCCCCTTTCTCATCTTTTTTTTCTCTCTCGGTTTTAGAAGTGCAAAATGCAGTAAGGACATTTGTTGGCACTAGTTCAGGTTGGCAATCTACAGCCAGTCGATCTAATACTGGGTAATGTACTCTTCGGTCTTTACAAATTTTCATTGGAAGTTCTTTGCTCACGAAACGCTCGCATGTCCGTACCAAGCAACTGGCCGGCAGATACCGTGCAAGTATGTACCTTGCGAAGGAGCAGATCAATGAATCCTATGTCCAGGACGATCTACAGAAATCCAGTATATCAAAGAGCTGTAATTGTACAAGCAGTAGTACATAACTTAGCTTCATGTCAATTCAGAATTAGTTCGCCGACCACAACTCCGTCATCCCTCCGTCGTTTCATCTCCCCTCTTCTCCGGCGTTGAGTGGGTGGGACAGTTGATTTTCCAGGAGTTACTTTAAATTTCCTTTGCTTCTTCTGTTTTTCTTCCTAGCCTAAATTTTCTAGTTTTTTCTTTTCCAACAAGTTCTTAGCCAGATTTTATTTACACATGATGAGTTTTATCGGACCGACTCACTTAGATAATAATGACAACGCCTATGCCAAAAATTAACACCAGATCAAGAAGGGTGCAAAAAAATCACCTTTGATTTTGTTCCGACAAACAAAACCGTTACAGAGACATAGGTCCTACACATCAATGTAGATCATCGACGATGTGCTTCCCACTGCCGTGTTTGTCAGCAATTAAGATAACGTTGCAAGATACGGCGTCGATGGCGAGAAAGATAAAGAAGTCCAACATATCCATTGACCCAACTTGATGGTGAAATGTTATTCATCTGTAATCTTCAATACAAAAGTTGGATACTTATATACTTTATTCATTGAGTTATTAATATAAATCAGGGGATTTTTTAAAGGTGTCCTTTTTTTTCCTTGGATTTAGATGTTCAAAATCCAGTAAGGACATTTGTTGGCACTTGTTCAGGTTAGCAATCTACAGCCAGTCGATCTATGCTGGGTAATGTACTCTTCAGTCTTAACTCTACACATTTTCACTGGAAGTTCTTTGCTCACGAGACGCTCGCATGTCGATACCAAGCAACTAGCCGGCAGATGCCGTGCAAGTATGTACTTTACGAAGGAGCAGAGCGATGAAACCTAGACGATCTGAAGAAAACCAGTACGTCAAAGAGCTGTAATTATACAAACAGTAGGGCATGTAACAACCCTATATTTAGGAACAGGACGATAAACTTTGTGTAACAGTTTAGAAGTTCAGTTGTGAATAGAAAATACATTAAATCTGCTCATGAGACTTTAAAAATAATTAGCTTGATTAAAATATGATCTAATAGCCAAAACTTTAGTAATTTTATGGGCGTCCAAGTCCAACACTTAACTTACATTCAAAAGATCAAAAAAAATCTCACAGAAATACTTGAGTGTAGTCATAACCCTAACACGATAGCTGATATATCCTCCGTTCTTTTGTCTGTTCTAATGAAAATAAGAAAGATTGGGTACTTTAGATACTCAGCAAGCCACGTAAGAATATTATGTAACTAATATTCGAGGAGTTCAAATGGATAGTCATAGGCTATAATATGGTAATAATAGATGCAAGTTTGTTAGTAAAAACTTTGCATTTAAAAAGAATATAACAATACTTAATTAACAAAGGGGGGTTTGTTATCCACAATTTTCATATCAAAATGATCCAAATTCTACTTATGCCTTGTTACTGGAATCACTCATGAAATAAAACTCCACTAACCAAGAGTACAATATATACTAATACTATTTGTTATACTCTGTAGAGTTGCCTAACGTTACCCATATGATATCCCAAACTCTTAATGTCAAACTATAGACACACAATACGTTAGCATTCAACTGCGTCGAGATAACAAGGTTTTTTCACAGCTCTCTTCTTTCTAGTTTCTACCTAGTAGGCTCAAGGACACCTATTGTCAGTAATCCACTGGGCAAAGCAAAAAGCGTGAACCGACTTTGAGTGTACCTCCTGTTATGAAATATGGAGGATACTTTTCAAGTCCAGTCTCCATACCAACCTATTGTATGTGGGCCATTCCAACCACTGGAAAGCAAACCATCTTGTAGATATTCAATCAAATCGAGCAAATACAAAACCAAGTTTGACAAGTCAAAACTTGTATTTAAGCGATTTCTGTTCATTTACTTAGCATAAGATTCTAATCCTTACTTTTCACAAGTGAGGCAACGACCACAAACCATAAACTTGTGTGTTACAGCACTACCATCAAATCGTACCAATGCATTCACCCTAGGGTAAAGTTGTAGACTCCAAGCATCTTATGGCTTTCCACAATTCCTCCTTAACCCTACTATCATTTTGTAATCCTATCGACAAAATGCTAAATCACTTAGTAGCGTAAAATATTTTAATGTCTAATCTACTGATGAATAATTATATAGTAGTTTATTATTATTTAGGCTATCCAAGTGAATATGGCTTACAAGTAAAATAAGCCAACTAAATTTATATTGCACAAACCATAACATAAATAGACTTTGGGCTCCACGACCATGGAGACCCACCATCACGGCTCGCCACAAAATATTTAGCACTAGATTAAACATAAAAGCTTGGTGTAAAGCCAAGCAGTTATTTCATATGTGCAGTGCCAAAAGGACTATTCCCATTCCATGCATGTCGCCATCAATCACCTAAAAACAATGACAGCAAGGGTGAGTCCGGAGACTCAGCAAGCACACAATAAAACAGTAATATCACTTTAGCAATTCAATCGACTTTGCGAACTGTAAGCTGTAAATCAACTCTATGATTGTAATTTGTAAATTAAGTTTGTAACGATAAACTGTAAATCCATTCTATGTCTATAAACTGTAATTCAATTATATGACTGTGAACTGTAAATCAAATCTGTAACTGTAATCTATAAATCAATTCTGTAACTGTAAATTGTATCACTCTCTCTGTCACTTTCATTCAATGCAATGCTATGCAATGCATCTGTAATTGTAGCTTATACCGGTATAGCGGAGGGTACACCCGTCGATGTCACCCTCTCCCTCCATCCCATGGAGGTGCCTACCTCTGTAGGTCTTATTCAAGAGCACTCCGGACTAGTCATAAGACTTTCTCACCTACCTGGCTCTTATGCATTTTGCATGATGCAATATGCTTCAAATGTGGATTTCTAATCATAAACGGTACACATCAAGGTATGATTAGCACATAATCACATGCATCATCTCATAAATACTGTAAATCATGGCATGGAAACGCGAATAACAAACATTCACCACAGTTTTTGTTCTACCATGCACTTGCCTGTTAACTTGGCGGATAGTGCGTGGATGACACCAGACTCGAACCGCCACCTGAACAAGCATTAACTATTTAAATTCATTGCTAATGCAATACATTCATATACGAGCAAATGACATCGCTCTAACATCCAATCCAACATAATCAAACCCTATCCCACCGAGCAACTTCTCATTGCCCTGATACTTAACCAGTCTATAAATTTAGTGACTTCATTATTTATACTCGCCGATCGAATTCTACACGCTTAATCTCATTTTAATCGATCACACTATTGAACCTCAATTTATTCTCTCCTCCTCCCTTTGCTGCCACGGATCGACCAGATCTACAGTGGCCATACCGATTGCACCGATCAGGCATTCATATTAATAAATGATATTTAGATGGTCACATGCATTAATTATAATTATCAATATATTAACTTATGCCTGACTCGGTAAAATAAGCAGGGAGAAGGGTTTTCGAGGCGTTACCCTGGCCCAACGACTAGATGCACTATCTTCCTTTCCTTGGCTAGATCTGATAGCTCTGGCGACGGGTCAGACTTTCCTTTTTTTTTCTTTTCCTCCTCTCACTTCTTTTTCCTTTCTCCCTCTTCTCTTTCTTTTTTTCAACCGGCCGCTGCTCCTTCTCTTTTTCTTCTTTTTTCCCTTTCCCTTTTTCTTCCACGGCCGGCTCCTCCCTCCTATTCTTTTTCTTCACACCGTCACTCTCTCTTCTTTCCTTTCCTCTTTTCTTTTTCCTCCATCGGCCGGCGTCGCCCGTGTCTCACTCCCACTCCCCACCGCCACCTCTTCTTCCTCTTTCTTCTCGCTCGGCCGGCTCCTCTTCTCCCCTCAGCGGGCGGCCTCTCCCTGCTCACCTCTCGGCTGGCTGGCCCTCCACTCCCGTGGAGTGGCGGCGGCAGAAAGAACGGGGAGGTGAGCCACGCGAGCTAGGGCAGCGATCGGCAGCGAGAAGGGAAGGCACGCTGGGAGGTGACGACGGCAGCTACCAACGACGATGCGTGCGAGCGACAGCGACACGCGCGAGTTGGGGACGGTGATGATGGTGCAGCAAGGTGAAGCGGCGACGGCTGTCGGAGGGCAACACGCGACGGCGCTGGACGGTAGTAGGCGTGAGGGGGAGCAGCAACACGCAGGTGAGCACGGAGAAGACGAGAAAATGGCTTTTGCCTCTCCCTCCACCTGGCCCTCCTCTCTTATAGGGCTATATGTGGGCTGGGCTATATGTGCACATGGAGCTAATGTGGTCATGGCTTTGTTATAGATTCTATATGTCACTGAAATATTTTCACTTCCAGATTCAAGATCAAAGCCAGATGTTTGTAAGCTCAAGGTCAAAACCTTATGGAGATTTAAGTCTGAGAAAGATACAGAAAAATCTGGGAAAGTGTTGAAGAATACGGGACCATTACTAAGACTAGCTTCAACCATTCCTAGCAAAGAGTCCTTAAATCTTTTATTTCTGCAATGTCTTAAACAAGCCAATACAGAAATATTTAAACCTTTTCGAGTTAGAGATCGGATAGCCACTTGTACTAAACCAAAATGTAAATAATGATTTGGGGTTTTGCTTTTATATGATTGATTTCTTTTTCAGAAAGAATATGCAATGTTTCATGCAAAGAACTAATAGGAAGAGTTTTCTTTATAGTTTTAATATAATAATTAGAGCATAGAGAAAACGTGCCTATATGATATATATATATCCCTAGTATTTACCTTAGGGACTTTCCAATTTTGCAATACTTTGCTTTATATCCTCAAAGCAAACAAACGAAACATTCTTTATCGACATTGTTTTGATAGACCTATCGTTACTGCCAGAAGCTTCCAGACGGTCAGTTACACCAAGAGACCTGGCTAACCAAGACATCTTATACGAAGAGAAACGAGGTTGGATAGGTAGTTTTCCAGTCAACGGTAGGGAAAATCCCGCTATAATGATCAACTTTTTGGATAGACGGTTTCCAGACAACGGTAGGGTGAACCCTTGATTACAATCAACCTATGCCCCTTACAAGCTTACCCAGACAATGATTTACGCCATTTACTGTGCTCTCTGGACGACTTACCAGGCAACACGACTACAGGCTTACTTGCTCGAGGCTTCGGGATCTACACGTCTTGGCTTACTGCCACACCTCAGGGATCTCCGCAACTACGGCCCACTACCGCACCCCTCTCCCCCCCTTCGGAGAAGATGGCTTGGGGAGCTCGGGCGCCAAGATGGTTCTGATACCAAATGGGGATCCAGGCAGCGACTTAGGGATCTGGTTGCTATGATGTATGGTAGAGAAGTTATTTCTAGAAATTAGATGTTTAAATTAATTTTTGACTTTTCTAATTAGAAATGCGATGTAAAAACCGGTAGAACAGACCCTACGTACTTACCATTTTTTTATTTCTGCAAGTTTCGGGGTTAGCTTACTAATCGTACTTATCTGATTTGCAAAGCTGCAAGACATCTCATGTAACTGCTCGGTACTTGCGCGTGTAAGTGTTGCGGAAGATGGCAGTGATAACTCCTGCCGTCAGTAAGTAATTTTTCAGTGCAGGAATCTGTCAGTTTTGTCCGAGAAGATGACATAGGGGCTTGTTCGTTTTTTTAGTATATGGATTCTAGCTGTGAGCTATGATTTTTTAGGTTGTTTATGTGAGAAGGTATAGAGTAATAGAAATCTGTATATAGTTTTTGCTGATATAAATAAAGTCGTTATAGTATGTACTATAATCAATTTATAGATCCAGTCTATGCTTCATTTAAAGCTAATTACTACAGAAAAATCAAAAAACAGTTTTTAGAAGCTGATAAAGCTGAGAACTTGTTACAATAGTAACGTCATTTCTCCCGCGTACACGGCCTAATGTCAGTGTGCACTCGGCGTGTTCCAGGAACAAGCATCATTAAGGAGTGTGGTTGCTAGCAGAAAAATAAAAACTCTTCCGCGCCAGTGCAAGCATGCCATTGTTTCCTGCCCAGGTCGAGCTGCAGTTTTTGTTGGATTTTTCTTTAGTTTTTCACATGCACAGAGAGACCTGCATGTCGCAGGGACCAGTGGCGGAGGACGGGAAAAAAATGAGGTGGGGCGGATCAAAAGCAATACCATTCAAGCTCCTCCAACCCTGTCAACGCCGGAGTTTGCGCGTCGGTGGCTGCCGCCGCGGTTACGCTCGCCAGTAGCGATAGCGCCAGCGCCATCGCTTGCCGGTGGCTACCGCCGCCACCGCCCGCGCGCGCCGCTACGCCCGAGCCGCCGGTTACGCCATCGCCAGCGCGGCGGCGGCCAGCCGCCATCGCCACCGGTGGCTGCCGCCCCGCCGCCGCCGCTTCGCCGCGCTACGCCAGGTCCAGCCGTCCGAGGAGGCGAGGGAGCGATCTAGGGTTTACATTTACATTGACTAGCTAGTAGCTATTGGGCTATTGGATACTGGATAGGGGTATAGGGGTAAAGAAAATTAAGAAAAAAATTAAAAACCACCGTTATATCTACAAAGACAATGCAAAGGAAAAAAGAGAAGCCGAAAAAGCCAAAACAGCTAAAATTAAAAAACCAACATATTCATTCTGATTTTTAGCTTCTAATTAAAGCTAAAACCGAAATGCCTCCAGATCATGTAACAGATGTGTACGCTGGCCGTTCACTACTCGATGCTGGAAATACGCAACGAGCTTAGCTTAGCTAGCATAGCTGCATGCGGAAGCTCGTTCGTGGTTCACGGAGCTAGCCTCGGCTCAGCTGACTGCCAAAGTGCCAATAGTTGCAAAAAAATCAAGCTATGGCCTAAGCCCTACCTTGCCCTATCGAGCCCTCCGCCACTGGCAGGGACAGTTACTGTGGGCAGATGAGAGCGTGAAAGCCTGCCTTGTCACTGTCGAACGTAATGGTGCTCTCTCCGGATTAAGGCACGGTTTCGTGTACCATGTTGCTACTAGGTACTGAGGTACAGGTCATTTCCCACACCATGAGACCGACCTACAACAAAAGCAGTGTGATAATCTAAGGTGCAGAGGGAGACCTCCATCATTAAGCTAGCCAGGGGAATCCTCTGATCCAGAAAAAGCAGTGAGCCCATCTATGAAATCATACGAATTCCTTGGTTTCTTTACTAGTGCTCATCACTTAATTCTGCCATTGTCACTTGTATCCTGACAGTGCCAAACTAAAAGACAAGGAGAAAAAACGGAAGGTCGGAGATTACCCAAGACAGCAAGGCGTCCAATGATGGATTATGTAGGCAATTGCAACAAGTAATCGCCCAGGAGTGTCACTGGTTCACTGCAATAGTGCCGTGTGACTCACAAGGCATCGGCTGCAGCAAAGTCGGCGACGGCGAAGATTTCGACATCACATCGATTTGACGGGGTTTAATTAGCCTGGCCCCACGGGCCACGGCACTGCATCAAATGCCGAGAACATGTATCGAGAGGATGGACAGGATTTCCTTGTCTTATCTCGGAACGGTCGCGATTTAGTTACTGCATTCGTGGTGAATCTGTCGAGCTAGTGGTCACTTTGATTGATGAGATGACTGCGGCAGGTGAAGAGGTCAGGGCTAGCATGTCGTCTTATGCCAAAAGCTCGTTCATGGCTCCCTTCTGGCGCATGGTCTATTGAAACAGAGACTTCGGGTCCTTCCTTTCAACGGCATCTTATAATTTAAAATTTTAAAATTATATCGGTTTATAATAGAGAGAATACGGAGAGAGATTTATATATAATTTTAGTTAATATAGTTAAAATCAGCGTTGTATTTACTGTAATCAATTTATAGATCATATCTTAAAAAGATACTTTATTTAAAATCTAATTATGATAACAGAAATCATAAGTCAAAATAGAAACCGAATAGAAAAACCCCTTGGTAGAAAATAGAAAGCAAGTTCAGAACTATACTATGTTTGTATAAATTTTAGAAAATCTCCTTGTTCCAAATGATTTCTACAGGACTACGTATTCCTGTATGAAACTATACATTTGTTTGGATCGTTCATGGCATATTTACACTAATGCATTATTGCGTTGGAATTGAAGAATGATAGGACCAAACGACTGCACACTCCACTGGGCATTAGGCTGCATAATTTTCAGGCTAACAACGAGCAACTTCAGGCTTTTCTCGTTTCGGCTTCAACTTCTGGTTTTCGATTTATTTTTCACTATTTATAAATTTCGTCTTTTTCTGAACTTTTAGCTTTTTGTTAAGCTTTTTTGCCGGTTCTTTTTTCCCGTATTTGTTTGTATTATATGGGCTAACATATTTTTTTATATTTTTTAATTTTTTAAATTTAATCATGCTAAATAAACCTCTGTCAGTTACAGTATTTTTTTCAGCCAGCTACAATGCTTTTCAGCCATAAACCAAAAAAAGCCCAAATGATCACCACTCAATCGACTCTCTCTCTCTCTTCATATTGTGTACGTATGGCGTACACATGGCCGTACAGTGAGTACCGAATCAAAACAGGTGCGTAGCCTCTGGAAGACCAAAATCATGGCGAACAGGTGGGTTTCTACTAGTTTTCTTGCAGCATTATTGAATTTTATACGAGATGAACACCGCAGCCAACTAAGCGAGCATTCGCCCTTTCCCTTTCCTGGGCACATCCCAAGCCTATCCACATGTACTTCTCGCATCTGAGTCATGAACACAGGTGTCCTTGGCCCCGGCGCCTCATAGGCTCATAATAATCCATAAACCATACTCCGTAACTTACTAGATTGTTAATTTGTTATTGACTTATTGCGACGGCCCAGGAGAAGATTATCTATCGTAGTAGTACATTGTTCATCTCGTAAGTCGTAAGCCGCAAGTGCTCGCCACATTTGCACTTTTTTCCATACCACTGTAAAGTCCTCGAATAGTCTTACATATCAAGTACCGTACGAACACAGCAAATTACTAGTGTGCCTTGCCGGTTGACGTTTCCACAAGAGAGGAGGCGGAAGTGGCAACAAATGAGCTCGAATCGCTTCACACGGTTCCTTGCGTCCTCTGGGCTATCGCTTTCTCGCGCCACGCCCAGCCCAGCCGGATGACCTCAGATCTCTGGAGTGGGGCCATAGCCCACAGCGTAGGGCCCACTCCTGTCCTACCTCCCCTCCGCCCCACGGCCGCGGCTTCCCGCTATATAACGCGCACCACCTCACCCCTCCGCCCATCTCCCGTCCTCTCCGCATCGAAGCCGCCGTGTTTACTCGCCTCGCAGAAGCTCCTCACTCCCGCGTCCGAACGGAGAAGGGAAGCAGGGAGGTTGCAAAGAAAGTCGAGACGGCAGCAATGGTGGACGTGGACCGCCGGATGGCGGGGCTGGCCCCGGCGGCGCACGCGGCCGGCCTGCGCCGACTGTCCACGCGCGCGGCCGCGGGCCCCGCGTCGGCGTCCCCGCGCCACGGGCTACACTCCTTCCACGGCGTGGCGTCGTCCGTGCTCTCCCACCTCCGGGCTTCCGGAGTGGCCGTCCTCCCGGGGCTCTCGGACACGGAGCTCGCCCGCGCGGAGGCCGAGATGGGGTTCACGTTGCCGCCAGACCTCCGCGCAGTGCTGGCGCTCGGGCTGCCGTCGGGGCCGGGGTTCCCGGACTGGCGCGGCCGCGCGGGGCTCCGCGCGGCGTTCGACCTGCCCGTCGCCGCGGCGTCCCTGCTGATCGCGAGGGGCGCGCTATGGCCGCGGTGCTGGGGGCCGAGGCCGGCGGACGCCGACCGCGCGCGGCGTCTCGCGCGCTCCGCCATCCGGCGCGCGCCGCTACTCGTGCCGCTCTTCGACCGGTGCTACTTGCCCTGCCGCCCCTGCCTCGCGGGGAACCCCGTGTTCTTTGTCACCGACGACCGCGTCATCTGCTGCGGCCTCGACGTCCTCCACTTCTTCACCCGCGAGTCGTCCTTCCAGCCGCTGAACCTCACCTCCCCATTGGCCACTCCCTCCTCCGGCTTGAGCACGCCGTACACGCGCCGGAGCCTCGACGCTGTCTGCGGCGGCCAGGCCCCTCGCTGGATCGAGTTCTGGAGCGACGCCGCCTCCGACCGCCGCCGCCGCGAATCCTCTTCCTCCGAAGCCTCCACCACCTCCTCCTCGTCGTCCTCAGGCTTCCCCTCGCCACCTCCGAAGTCGACCCCACTCTGGGTCGACAACTACCTCGACAAGCTCGGATCGGTGCTCAAGAAAGGTGGCTGGAGGGACAGGGAGGTGAACGAGATGGTCGAGGTGGACGCCTCCGGACTGTTCGACGGCGACGAGGCACCTCCCGCGGCCGACGCCGAGGCTGTGCTTGACGCACTACTGCTAAAAACGGACCGGTGCTCAGACTCGCTCCGGCGAGCCGGGTGGAGCTTCGAGGACGTGTCGGACGCGCTCGGGCTGGACCACCGGCGGGGCATGGAGCGGCCGCGGCCTGCCGTGCAGATACCGCCGGAGATCGCCGGCAAGGTCCAGCGCCTCGCGCAGGCGGTGGCGAGGTCGTGACCTTACCGCCGTCGGCCGGAGCCTGCCGTTTCTTCTTCCGCTTCTTTCTTTTTCCCCCCTCACAGGGGGGATTAAACAACACTTGTATGTGTAGTGAAAAGTAAACTAGCCCATGTTCGTGTGCATGAATATACAAGTAAATTAAGCTATGTTCATGTGCATGATGAACCGTTAATCGTAAGAGAGTGTCCCGGAAATGAAAACTATATTGCCAGACTAAATTCACACTGAGCAGCCACCTTTCCTCTCTGCGTTTTTTTTTCTCCCCGTGGATATCTTTTTCTTGTATGTGTTGAATACGGTTAGTATTGTCGAAGCTTTACGGGTCACGGTGGGTGGGTGCTGATGTATGCTGCTGCTACTAATAAACAAAGTTAGTATATCCAAAGAAAAACAATCAGATCCTGCGAAACTTCCAACAATCCAAATCCAAATGTAAGGGATCATGGTAAAACTTGGACCCCCCCCCCCCGGCGGCATTAGTTGACTAACTACAAAGAGTTTTGAGCTACGTTTCAGTCACGGAAGGTAGCATGCATGTTTTCCTTCAGTGTTCAGCATACTCAAATTGCATCTCAATCAACACAACATTATCTTCTATTCCTTTTCTTTCTTTATATATTAACTTCTATTTCTAGCTTGTTCTAATTTGAACCCGGATTCTTGAAGCGACTTCTTCACTTCTTCCATTCCTGTCTCGCTCCGGAGATAAAGCATGAGGTTATGGACACATCACATACATCACTCCTCTCTCTTACGTCTTGCACACGTATATCTCCTTCACTTCTCCACTGCTCATAGCCTCTTTTCTGAAAGCTATTTTTTAGATACTACTATTCATTTTCACCGAAAGCCACTAGCCACAACAAAAAAAAACTATCAGTTGCAGCGAATATAAATAGGCCCTTTAAGCTTGGTAGTCCTTAATGCAGCAAGAAACATCATTTGTGCAGTACCGGTAACTAATTAAAAATTCCTCTCTAACGCTAACTTTTCTTTTTTTTTAGGGAATACTCAAAAGGATTGCATGCCTTTGTATTAGGAAAAAAATTCGGTGGATGCTGTTTCCATAGAGCCTGCTGTGCATATGTACCTTAGATAGAAGCCACGCAAACACCGAATACATTGTACGGCAACCTCCGCAGCTCCCTCGTGATGCGCCAAGATCGACTCCAGCTCAGTCTTAGGCTCCTCGCGTACTCGCGTCATCTCGGCTCGTTCTTTGGAGTCTATCGTATGCGAGCTCAATGCCCCGATTTGTTTTTCGTCTCCTCGCTCCTCCATACGCATCATGCATGCGAGAGGTGAACCCTAGGCCGCGGTGCCATTGCGGGCGGCGAAATTCTCCACGAATCGGTTTTCTAGTGTGCAATGATCCTCACCTCCACCATAGCACGGTGGCCTTTATGGCGGGGAGAGGCGATGATGCCGCCGCCGTCATCTTCGCCACAACAAGGACACAAGCGGATGACGCGATCGCCAAGAGTTGTGCAGGCAGCATGGAACAGACTTCACAAGTATGGTTGTTTTACTCGTTTTCTTGGACAATCATTTACGTTCCTTGTGCATTGTAATTAGTAATCGATCTGTGTGACCATATGCTAGATTGCACCGAGCCAGTCGATCGCCATGGAAGATGAGTTGGATGAAGCACGAGATGAGGTAATTAAACAAGAACAACATGTCCTACACTTTGAAAAAAGGGAGAACATGAGATTATTTTTATATAATGGCAATATAACTTTAATTCTCAATTTATCGATAGGAGATGGTTGATAAAGTTGGGCAAACTTTGATTGTTCCTGAAGTTGGAATGACTTTCGAATCAGAGGACAAAGCGTATGAGATGTACAACACCTATGCCGGTAAAGTTGGGTTCAGCATTAGAAAGAGCTTGACAAAGCATAGAGCAGATCAAACTATAAGTCAGAAATATATAGTTTGCAGCAACCAAGGACATCGAGAAAATGCTTTATCACAGATGGACACTACAAGGACGGGGTGCAATGCTCATGTTCAGTTTAGTGTCAGTAGAGAGGGGATTTGGAGAGTGCAAAAGGTTGTACTTGATCATAATCATTATCTTGCTAGTTCAAATAAGTCACACAAGCTGAGGTCCATCTGTGATAAAGCATTTTCTCGATGACAAGTTTAATGACAAGATGTACAACATGGACGTTTCATTCTTCCAGATCGCCCAAGAGAAGAGGAGGACTAATGAATCAAAACCTTTTCTAAGAGACTTTGGGAGACTATGGCGCCCAGTCGTCCATCCATCTATGAATTTTGCATTTGAAGCGGCATGCGCTACCTGGAAGTTGAAAATGGTCAAAAGATGTGTCCAAGCCTGTTTCACCCAAAGGCAGTCCATGAGAAGGTGTTCAATGGTTTCAGGCTGTTGCTTGCAAAGGCCACATACTGGATTGGTCGGCACAACCCACGGCGCAAGAGACGATCGGCCGTCTAACAGCTATTGTTTAAAGCTAGCCACATGAAGAGTGTACATTTCAACGGCGCCGTATTCTTCCAAATTGGGCTATGAGCAGGAAAACGGATTCCCCCAATGAAGAACATGTTGTATGCCGATTTGGTTGAGTATTACTCTAAAGAATGGAATTTGCAAATCACCTTGTCAGCATTGTCTGGTCACAAGGTTATGGATCGCATATGGACCCAAAGTTAAAAGAATTCCGAGACGATCTGGGCTATCAGCGCACCCTGAATGTCAGTGACCCACGCATTATGGATGACCGCCTAGGCCACCGTGAGAGACTTCCTGGCTTTCGGCTTGATTATACTGAAGAGCGAAGGCCACCGAGTTTGAATGGAGCTCTCCTCTAACCAATTGTCTATCTAGAAAAGAGTATCATACCCATTGCCCACCCTTATTTCTGTTGTAGCTTGGAACATTGCCTTCATCGCCGGTTCATGATCCACCCAAAGGTTAGTCCATGTGCACGAGGGATCTACTTTTTGCCACCATATCCACCTCATTCTTAGTGCGTATCCCATTAGTCTGAGGTCGAGAATACCCAAACCCCCAAGGAAGAGTGGCCAGCAAACCGTGCGCCAAGGTGCCCGGCAATTGCCACCGTGAACGGCATCTGTCCCTTTCCAGAGGAAAGCTTGATGACGCTTATCAATAAACCTGATTGCCCACGCAGGAAGGTCGAGCGAGAGAAGGTGGTACAGAGGCGTGGTGGATAGGACATGCTTGACCAAAATTAGGCGGCCGGCCAATGAGAATAACCCGCCTTCCCAACTTAGGAGCCTTTTTAGGAATCTGTCTAGCAAAGGCTGCAGTTGCGACTTGGACAGTTTAGACAACGACAAAGGCAGTCTGAGGTAGCTTATCGGGAAGTAGGATAGTTGATAAGGAAACTCTTGTTGCGTGACGTTTAAATCCTCCTTACCACAGCTGATTGGTGTGATCGAACTCTTGTGGTGATTAACGTGGAGGTCGGATGCCTCTCCAAAAATGATGGAGATGTATTTGAACACCCAGAGATCTTGCAAGGATGGAGAAATGAAACAGATAACATCATCAGTGTAAAGGGATACATGTTCTTGAAGGCCCAGGATGGTAGGGGGTAAGGGGGCTCCTTGACGTAGAGCCCTTCACAAGGCAATGGTGTTGCCTAGCTTTCTGTTAAGAAGGATTTGAGAAGTAGTGGACAACAGCAAGGAGATCCATTTGCAACATTTTGGACCAAACCCCATGTGTGAAAGAATTTGCAATAAGAATGGCCAGGAAACCGAATCGAAAGCCTTTGAGATGTCCACTTTAAGCAGCAGGGTGGCTTTGTGCTTTGCACGCAGATTTTTGGCCGCTAGGTGAACAAATCGGAAATTGTTGTGGATGCTTCAGCCAGCCACAAATGCACTTTGGTTTGGTCTCACCAGGAGCGACAAATTCGAGCTGATCCTATTTGCTAAAACTTTGAAAAGAAGCTTAGCAAAACTGTGGACCAAACTGATCGGCCTGTAGTCTGAGACATTTGTTGCCTCGCTTGTCTTTCGCAGAAGGGTGATCAGAGCACCATTTAAGCGGTGAAGAAATTGGCCGCTGAACTCATAAAAAGCCTGGAATGCTACGTGGATGTTTGTCTTGATCACTGGCCAGGTGCTCTTGAAGAAAGCCCCAGCGAGCCTATCAGGGCACCGTCCAAGCTGCTCAGGCTTAGGGCCTGTTCTTTTTGACCGAAACTAGCGGCTTATAGCTTTTGCTACAGTACCTAACTTTCAAACGGGGTATTTTCTCAAGATGGGATCTACAAGTTAATTGTAGTACACGTTAAAAGACTAACATCTATGTTAACCAAAATCGCAAGCGAGTATATATCTCTCCGTAATCTTTGTCATAAGCAGCTAAAATTCAAAAATTTCAGCCATAAGTCGCAGTCGTACCAAACATGCCTGTGTGGGCAATTGGAGAAATTCATGGTCCAGGGAATACTGTCTGTCCCCACATTTGCCCAGCAGGTCTGAGTAGAATTCGTAGAACCCATGCGCAATTTGGCTTGGATGCAGAAGGAAACGAACATTGGGGAGGATAAATGGATTGGGGAAGCGCAGTTGGCGTTCCCAGGCACGCCCGCACTAGCCTGTCCCTGTCCTTTCCTTGTGCCACGGTGTGCTCACCCAAAAAGAAAGGCTTTGTCCCTTGTTTTCGCTGGGCAAGTTGCTGCGGCGCACGCGCGGGTAGCCTGCGCTAGCTGTGCATGCGACTTTACCCCGTGGAAGCGTCGTACGTGAACAAGGCTGGCGCCTTCCCGCTTTGCTTGTGATCGACAGCTTTGGGATTCATCGATCGATCGGTCGATCACTTGGGAGGGGGTGCTCGCCATTAATGCACCGGCGTGCTCGCCGGGCACGCAGCAGGTAAAGCGGCTCGCGTCGCGGTTGGCGCTCGCCGATTCCCGTGTGCATGCCGGACATGCACGTAAATGTGATCCTGTGCTCAGCTCTGAAAAGGCGTCTACAGTGAACAGTGATGCCATGGCTGCTGCAATGCAAACTTTCATGTATGTTTTGCCACCTCCAGAGTCTGTCTGATGAACATGTATTTGTCGTTCCCGTCCTATCTCGATCCTTCACTTTCGTAGTTTCATCCTACTAGTACCTGCTTGTTTGCTACTAGCTGGCGATCGCAGTCAGATGTTCATGAAGCAGATGGACCGTTGGTGGCTGTGTCCATACGTGCCCATACTATCATGTTCCCCAAGAAACGGTAAGCCAAATGTATAGCTGATCCGATCGATCTCATCTATTTGCAAGATCAAACAATTATCAAAAGAACTTGTGGCGAAATTTCTTGCTGCCGGTTGATACGATCTTTGGGCCCTGGGTTTAATAAAAAAAGGTTAGTGTACCTTTCTGCAGACAAATTCAGGACTTATCACCTTGTCGCACTGAACGCTGAACTTGTCCGAGCGCTCTTGGCATTGCCCCAGAAAGAAACGCACGAACTCTAGCTGCAATCACTGCTGTAAGGAACGCGGATTAAACATTAGTTTGGTGGACCTAATCGAAACGGGCCACGATCAATTCCAACTCTAGCAAGTAGCAACTGACAAAATTTTGTAGCTTGTTATCTCAAAATCCAATAGAAATCACGTTCTTTTGTGGTCTTTCAAAAATTTCAATCAAAAGTCATAAACTGTAACCATATCTCAAAGTCCATCAGAAATCACGCTCTTTTGTGGTCCTTCACCCTTGGGCCTATTTGATATAGCTGTGCTTATGACTGAAAATTTTAAATTTTAGCTATTTGCGACAGAGATTACGGAGAGAGATACTCGTTTGTGATTTTATTTGATACATATATTAGACTTTTAATATGTACTACAATTAATTTATAGATCCTATCTTTAAAAAATACCATATTTAAAAGTTACGTACTATAGAAAAATCTAAAAATCACTTTTAGGAGTGATTAAAGAACATGCCCCTAACGCCTTGGAGGCTTCGACAAAGTCTTACATGGACAGTTCACACTTGGTTTTTCTGACTCCCGAGACAAGAGTAGGACTGAAACAGTTTAATTCGGTTGTAAAGTACGCTGCGGTTTGGCTCACTTTGCTTGGCAAGGGAGCACACGCCGAACAAAGTATTATAGTTCGTTCCACTGGACAGAATCTCAAAACTAATTCGGATTATTCAGGGTGCGTGGTAGTACGTACAAATTATTGCTGTCACGTTGTGTATCCCTGGACCACAGTCACCAGCTGTTGCAAATGTCAAATGTATCGATTGCAAGGACGCATTAACCCGCGGCTTCGTATTAAAAGTATCCGAGGTGCATGAGACAGAACACGTGCAGCCGCGAGTTCGTGGACGGGCCCTGGTTGCCATGTACTTACTCCGCCCCTGCTCCCCCGGGGTCACTCGATGCGAAGGAAATTAACTACAGAAACGAACGACATTCCTGGACCACACTAGTAGTACCATTTATTTATGCGATTACAGTAATATAATGACCATTGCTACAGCCAATTAATCCCGATCTGGTCTTAATAATGCACACGCCTAATCGCCTCATTATTGTGGGCTGGAAATTGAACGGAGCGTGCGTGAAGCATCGGCCGGGCAGTACCAGGTCACCTGTACGTCCGGCTGATGTAAAGCGTGTTCTCCCCAGGGGACGCCTCGCGCCGGCCGGGCGATCGGAGTTGGGATCCTGCAGCCTCGTCGCCCTCCACTCCAGCGGCCAGCGAAGCTCCCAATCCGATCCTGATGACGACGCTGCACCGCTGTAAAGCACGCTCGTTCGAGGTTGTTCGCATGGGACGGTCGCTTCCGACCGTGAGGAGACACCGAACGGCCAGACGGGAGTAGTTTACAGGCGTCAAGACGAGACACGACCTCGCCGCAGCTCGTGTGCTGTACGGCGCGGGCTCGACGACACCGTGCCAGCCCACGGCTGCCGCTGTATTTCCGTAACCGCTGCGCGTACGCACGTACCAGGAAGGCAGGAAAGCCTCTGCTCTGCTTCGCGGTCCAACCTGCGACACCGCGGCCTCGTTGGCGTGTTGTTTCGCGTTCTGCGGCGGTCGCGCGCGAGAAGCCGTGAGCGCGCGTGCCGGGGCGCAGCCGGGCCAGACATTCGCGGTGCCCAATAATGAGGGGCCTCGTGGCTGCAGGCGCTAGTCGCTCACCGCCGCCGGGGAGGCAGCAGGTGTGATTTGATTCGGTCACAGCTCGTCTTTGTATGAGCTTTTGGGGGCGGATCCACCTGGTTTTTTTGTTGGGGCCTCCGTCCGTGGCTAAGGCTGCCGTGCGAGGGAGGCTTGCCGATGCTGCTTTTCTCCGTAATTTCATTGCGATGAGAGGGAGCATTATTAGATGATAATCATCTGCCTACTGGCTGCAGCCCCCACACAATATCTTAAGGGACCCAGCCAAAATACCACTACCAAGAAGGCACGAACAATTAAACCAAACGCGTCTGCAAAAATGGGTGCACAAAGAACCATGTGAAAAGATCGCATTTAATATTGTGATGAACCATTATAGTATTTTTTAGAGTTGCTATTCAAATTTGTAAAAAACTACATTCTGTACCTCGACCACAGAAGGTAGTCAGCAGCGTAGACTATGATAGGTAGTCTAAACGGCCCTATGTTGGGTGGTCCGAACAGCCTTTTGTTGGCCGGTCCGATCGACAGATCGACCACAGCAGGTCGAGCATAACAGAACGACCATGGATGGTCGCGGCTTCAGTACCTGGTTGATGCTCAACGATTGATAGTCGTATGCTTTACGATCGGTAGTTGTAAACTTTACGATCAATAGTCGTAGACTTTACAATCGGTAGTTGTAGACCTTGCGGTTGATAGTCGTAGGTCTTGCGATTGGTAGTCAGACTTTGCGATCGATAGTCGTGGGTTTAGCGATCGGTTGCCGAAGGCCTTATGGTCGGTACTCGTAGGCTTCAATGCTTTAATAATTGTATCCTTCGAAGTACCTCGAATACTCGTATCACTCGAGAGCTAGTGGTCTGACTAGCTGTGGATCGACCAAATAGTGCGTTTTCGACCAGGGTCTGATTTTAGATGTTTTTGAGTTATGAGTTGCATTTGATTGATCTAGATTGTTGCATGTGTGCACAGGGGTTATTGTTTGGTCATAGGTTTTGGATCAGTATTTTGGTTGCATACTTTTTACACGATGCATTGTATGAATGATTTGTGTCAATTGACGACTCTGTGTACTGTGCGATGCTACATGATGGTTCACTTGTTATTATTGGTTCACTACTACAAAAGAGGTTATACTAGACGGCTACATCACAGACGGTTCATACAGAACCATCTGTGCTTAAACTATCACAGACGGTTTAAACTAGCAACCATCTGTGATATTTTCATAGACAGTTATTAACACGAACTGTCTGTGATAATTAAGACATCACAGACAGTTCGTGTTAATAACCGTCTATGATAATTGAGACATCACAGAGGGTTCGTGTTAATAACCGTCTGTGAAAGTTGCGGACATCACAGACGGTTCATATAAAAACTGTTTTTGATATTGTGGACATCACAGACGGTTCTTATAACAAACTATTTGTGATATTATGGACATCATAGACGGTTTATAGGAATAACCGTCTGTGAATTATCACAGACGGTTATTAATATGAATGGTCTGTGATAATGTTCATATCACAGACTGTTTGTGTTTAGAACCGTCTGGGATAATCTGTGCTATTAAATACCAGAAGGACATGGTCTCGACACAGATCTGTTTTCCTTGCACTGCATCAGTGGAGCGAGGCAGCTGACTTTGGGGAATTTGGTGAAAACACATCGCTTGTTGATCTATATATGTCTTCTAAGTGATTAGAGGTTAGTACTTAATTGCTTCTAATAACTTATATGATTTGTAATTGAAAGAGATGATAGCTAGATTTTTGTTTAGATCTAGCTAGCTAGGTTTAGAAAGATAAACGTACTTTGCTCAATTTCAGAATAGGTAAGTACTCCTAATTTACTTCAATATATTCTTGCTTAATATTATTGTGTCATGAATACGTGGTTAGCTAGCTAGCTACCTAATATAGATGTCATGTGTAATTAAGTATAGCTAGTCTGATTTTCTATAGTAGCGCTAATAAAAATTTTGACACCCATTTGTTACATGTGTAACGTAGATGGACCGAAGTTGCATGTACGTTGAGAACCATGTGAGTGAAAAGTACATTAATGGTGTGTCTGCTTTTAGAAGAGCAGCTGAGCTGGATATGTTGAAGAAGGGGATGAAATATATGTACTGTCCATGCATTGATTGTAATAATCTAAAAATGTTTAGCAACCCAACGCGGATTGAAACTCACTTGATTCGAAGGGGTTTCAGAAAGGGGTACAAATGTTGGACCAGTCACGATGAAGAAAAGATTACACAAGAAGGTAGTTATGACATCGTCAAGGGAGACAACGATATGTCGGTTGTGGACTGTGATTTCGATCATGAGGATAGGTCGTAGGATGATAATCTGGATCAGATGCTACGTGATGTAGAAGGAAACTATAGTGTGAGAGAGTTCGGTAAATTCGAGGGCTTGATGGAGGACTTGAAGAAATCCTTGTTCCCAGGTTGCAAGCTGCAATATATGAGGTTGTCATCAGTTCTAGAACTGCTAAAATTGAAGGCAAGTAATAGTTGGTCCGACAATAGTTTCACGGCAATGTTTGAGTCGTGAGTTGTGTTTGATTGATCTAGATTGTTGCATATGTGCACAGGGTTTATTGTTTGGTCCTAGGTTTTGGATCAATATTTTGGTTGCATACTTTTTGCACGGTGCATTGTATGGATGATTGTGTCAATTGATGACTCCATGTGTTGTGCGATGCTACGTAATTGTTTGCTTATTGTTGTTCGTTGTAGGACTTCGGAGCTAGATCATGGTGAGATGTAGGAGGACCGAGACTAGGTATATGGTGGTGTTGAGGTCTAGAATGGTCAAGGAGATGTCAAAGATGACCACGGCTTACGGGGTGGTTACAAGCCAAGACGATGAGGATCTGGAGCAGGAATACTGGTATGGACATGACGTGTGAGGGGATCGGCGGCAAGTCATTGGGGCCACGTGGAAGATGGCGAAGCATGGACGATTCTTTATGGAAAATGAAGCGGGAAGCTTCGTGAAAAATGGTAGAAGGGCATTTTGGTAAATTGGCCAATACAAAAAAGTGACGGTATGTGAAACCGCGGCGTTGGTCTAAGTGGTTTAGATCTTGTATGTGCTAAAAATGTGAAGTGGATCAAGTATTGATTCACTTATGAGTTAATAGTTATAAGCCACTTTGAGAAGCGTGCATGAAAGAGTAAAACCTGGTGTTAGGTGAGATTAACGGGTTATCCTTGGTCTGGCCTAATGGATGGATCCATTAGATTTTGGTTCCGGTTGTGAGGCTATATAAGAAGGGGGAGGCAAGGGCTAGGGTTTGAAGAGAAGGTTGGCTAAGCCTTTTGGTGGCTAGTTTTTCGTCCGTCCCATGTGAGATTAGGGTTCCTTAGGTTGGAGACTTGTGTGTGTGTTCTCTAGGCTTAAAGCTTTGCTATCATGAGAGATTAGCTGCAAAAACATTCCTCTCCAAGTGAAATAGACTTCCAAACTTTGCCCAATGAGTTGTGCCATGAATCTCCCATGTGCTTTTGATTTTCTTAGCGTTCTTGTTTAGATTTATCTTCTCTTGAGATTTTCTAGTGCCAAGAACGTGTAAGAGAGATGTCTCTTGAAGATAAGATCCCATTCATCTAGACATGATCTAGAGGAAATTCTTGAGGTTGCTTGGTTTCTCTCAAGAGAGAAGTGATTTTCGGGTTTTGCTCTTGTGGGTATTTTGGGTTGGATTCATGCTGCACTGGAATGACATGTGAGAACCCATCCTAGATCGCCTATACCATCTATGACTCACAAGCAAGAGCATATCGAAGTTCTTCTCTTTTGCCCAGCTTTGCTTGATTTTAGCCTCTTCAAGCGATTTCATGATCCGAGAGTTTTTTGTTTGATTTCTTTAGTGTTCTAACTTGTTGTGACATGTGGGAACACATCTAGATTCATCTTGGTCATCGTCTACCCACGAGCAAGTTGTATTCATAGTTTTGGATTTTTGATCGATTTTGATGTAGCTTTCCTTCAAACTGAAAAAGATCTCAACTTTGGCCATGATTTTCATAATTGTTTATTGGAATAGGTTCTTGGTATCCTAGAGAAGATCCCTACAAAATTTCATATCATTTGGATTTACGAATCAAAAGTTTCATCGATTCTTGGTTTTGAACTTGTGCTGAAATTACTGTTCACCGAAGAAAGGTAGTACCGTAGTGCAAATAAAGGTACTTTTAAAAATTGGTAGTATTACAGTGTAAACAAAAGTACTTTTAAAAATTGGTAGTACCGTAGTGCAAACAAAGGCACTTTTGAAAATCAGTAGTACCGCAGTTATAACATAGGTACTTCCGATTTTGCTGATTCTTCTCCAAAATTTCAGCAGCTTATTTTGTGGGGGGGGGGGGTTTCATCCTAATCTTTATAGCTTGTAGCTATTGGGGTGAAGGACTATTGAATACTTGGGAAAATATTTAGGCACTATTTACCCCTATTCTGTTGCCATCTTCGGTCCTATAGTGCAAAAGTAGATCCGTATAACGTACGAGCACCTTAATCCTTATGCCATGTATGTATCTCCTCGACTGCAGAAAAGATTGTTTGAATCTAGTAGATGGCTTGCTTTGCTTAGCCCCAGGGTGTTTTACTATGAATCTCTTGAAATGTGTAAACTGTATAGTATGCAGTAGGTAGTTCTCTATGGGTCCCGTTTCACTGATTCCAAGAGTGACATCTTTGTCTCTTGCTTGCTGACAAGATATATGTTGATGTCTCCTCCTTTCTTGGTTGAATATGTGACAACCCTATTTCAAGAATAGAGTCCTCTTTATTTCTCGAAATAACTCAGGAGTTCAGTTGTAAATAGAAAAAAAAATATAAAGCCTACTCATGAGTATTTAAAAAGAATTAGCTTAATTAAAATATGATTTAACCACTAAATTACAACAGTTTTACGGGTGTCCAAGCCTAAAGCTTAACCTACAATCATAAGAACTAATGAAATCCCACATGAATGCTTGAGTGCAGTCTTTTCTTCTAGCTTCTGCCCGATAGGCTCAGAACTAGTCAACCATCATCGGGGATCCATTAGCTAATGTGAAAATTGGGGCCTGACATTGAGTGCATCTACTGTTGTGAAGATTGGTAAGTGGCACAACAAGTCCAACTTTCATCTTACCTTATTTTCCCCATGGGCTACCTAGATGATCCTAGGATAACCATCACCCTATAAATGTTCGATCGAATCGAGCAATGTACTAGATCAAGTTGACAAGTCAAACTTGTGGTTGAGCGAGTTCTGTGTTATTTACTTGGTAGAAGAGTCTGGTCCTTATTTGCCACAAATGAGGCTATCATTCACATACGACATGCACACTGGCACCATACCACTGGTTTCAAACCAGAGCCTCGATCTTCGGGTGAGGCCATAGGTTCCAACCATTTAGTGGCTATCCACCAAGAAGCCTCGATCTTTAGCTTTATTTCAAATCAAAGTATGCTGGCACTGGATTGGATAATTCTTAACGGTATTTGTAAAGTATTTATATTTTTCTAACCTACCTACTAATCACTAATGGGGTGATTTTATATTATAATAATAATTATGGTTATCAAGGTGAATATGGCTTACAAGAGTATAACTGGGCTTTTCAGTGGCTGGATCTAACTATTTATCATATCATTCCAAATTATTATTTTATGTAATATAACAATGCTCAAATGACATAAATGAAAGTAACAATTATTAAATAATATAGGATCAACATGATATATGACTTGTCTTCTTACCCAGGATCTTCGGTCATTTTTTCATAGGCTTCATATTTGACATCATCTACTTTAGTTGCTCCAGTAGCTTCTCCATTGGCCAACTTCTCTATTGGCCAACTAGTCGAATCCAGGTGCTAGTGTAAAAGAATAAATACAACTAAGCCCTCGCTTTACAGAATGCAAGCTGGGAATAAAATAAAATCAAAATTCTGGAAAAAGATATTAAAGAAGGTGGGTTTGGGTGAATAGGGTTTAAACTAGGCTTGGTTGGTTGAACGGGGTTTAAAATGGATTATATGAGCTTGAAGCAGTCGAAATGAGTATAAATAAGATTACCAGGTGTGATGACCCGCATTATTACCATGGGGTAATAATGCCAGTCAACGGATTATTATTCGTTTTAGCCGATAAAACATCGCTCTAACGAATAATAAGCCATCAGAGTGTTGCAGCGGAACAATAATTAGAGACAAAATACGATATTACAAGAATATCGCTACGCAGGGCAAAAATTTATTACAAAGCCTCAAGGGCTTAAATATTACAATCTTTAGACAAAATATTCTAACTACTTCCTATTCACACAACTCTACACGGGATGTCCACCTTGTACCCACGGTAATCCGAGTCCACGGTACTCCATCCAGGTAACTTCCTCCTGATCTTAGCCATTCTCTGCTTTAACATGCTCCTAAGCAAAGGAAGGATTATAGCAAGGGTGAGTACAGAAGTACTTAGCAAGCGTTATTAGCAAAATGCACAACATGCTTATCCTTTACACATTTAGGAATCTCCATTCCTATCCTCAAATCTTGCTCATGTTTATACTCTTTTCTTTACTCAATTCCTTTCCCGGACTTATAGAAAATAAGGTTTGTTGGTTTTGAAATAATTAGAAATTATTAATTTAGAAAACTACTGAACATACGCATGAACAGCAAAAACCCCCATAAGTTTTCGTAATTCTCCTTTCCCAGAGACAGGCATGAATTCATGATTTTGATAGCATTGCGCAAGCTTGTATCACTTTACCCATCATCACTCTGATCGTGTTGGCTCTTGGGTGTTCCACAATTCCTTTGAAGCGGCACCCAGACCAGAGTACAATACAATTATCTCTAGCTCAGTAATTATATCTCCACCCGGTTATACACAATCAGCAGCCTGGAGCGGTGTAACACCCTCACACAGACCCACTGAAGACGACATAACCGTTGGCTGGTAGGGTATTCAACCTTTCCCCAGCCCCCTGACTCGCGTATATAACGCCCTGCGTAACCCGCCTGTGGGTTCTTACGCTCCGGTCTTCCACCGGTTCCTTTGGGTCTATCCCATAAATAATCACTCCTGTGGAGAATATAACACCTCACTAGAGTACCGACTGCCCGTGAAAACGGAACGTTGGTTGATACGAGTTGATACGGTCTGTCCATACGGATGAAGTTTGTAACCCCTTATATTCTATTCTTATGCAGAGGTCCCGCCCTCGCCCACTCATTTCCTATCCCGGCAACCTCTGCCCACCTTTTTATTAACTTTAATGGCCAACTGCTCCATCAGTTGCCATCTATCTCTTATCTCTTGCCATTTCTTGATTTAAATCTTCTTTTATTTATTTCATGTAGGGTGATATTAGATTAATACAAAAATACTTGTTTTGAGCAATATACGCTAAAGATTTGATCAAAGGAATGCTTGCCTGAATTTCAACCATAGAATCGGATTCAAGTAGGATCAGGTGAAGTCACCCCCGCAACTTGGATTTGCGTCTGCAGTTAAAATACGTTGGCTACAATTTAATTTACAAAAGTATAATAAAATATGAGGTATCGATGTGTTTGTGCTCCTAAGGTAAGATGTCACTCCCTTTTACTCCGATCACGGTAGTTGAGGTTAATTTTGGTACACTACTTGTCGTTCGATATTATCGTACTAACGTTAGGATATATGGTTGATTTAGTATGGATGCTCGGTATTTTATTAATGTTCCTAGCAATTCTTTACTACACGGGTTAATTTGAATGCATGCATAATTATAATGGCGAATATTATTCTAGTCAATCTCGCGTATGTACTTAAGTACATTTAATTTCTTAAAGGTTCGTATATATTTATTCACCTCTCTAATTCGTTTTAGATCTTAAGATTACTCAATGCATTTTCTCGTACTAGTACGCGCAACGAGTTGAATTATAGATCCCAAATAAAATGGTCTCATGTATCCATTACTTAATTTCTTAATTAAACTATATTCTGGTGTCCTTATAGGATTCATACATTTTAATGTAGTCCTGAGCATATTTTTATAGCTTAACTGCTATTTAAATCACCGCTTGTAATTTTAATTGCTATTAAATTTCTTAACTTGACGATTACTATTTTGACTTAGCTCGCTATTATAGTTGTCGCATATAGCTGTAAATCTTCTAATAGTTATGAATTTACTTTTATGATTTAGAATACTTAATAATGGATTCCTATACTTTATAATCGACTAATAAAAGTTAACTGGTTAATTTAAATGTGCAAAAGAGTGGTTCAATGGACATTATAACAATTTACTTTGTATATGCAATTCCAGCCTACAGGCATCATTTGACTCATCTTTTATAACCAAGAATATTTATTAAGACGGTTCTATGATTTAACATTATCTGGATTAATTAGGTATTTAGGTACGATCCCAACGACTTAATTAGCGATGCATTAATTAAATCGGCCTACGCTATGCTTTTACTCTATCGCTAGTAAGTTAGTTATTCTAATCATTATAAATACTGATTAGCGGATTTCTATTGCTTTGATGATTAACCAATTATCTGCGTATTCAAGTCTGCATCGAAAGGGTCTTAAACTATAGTACTTTAATTTAATCCTTATAGTACAGGTGTAATCGATGTGTATGCTTTACATTGTCGGATCATAATTAGCTTGTTCTAATATTTCGGAGTACCCCGGGTGGGTTTCTATAATTTAACTATTATTAACCAAATTGTCTAGGTAAATAAATGTCACTGAGCTGTTTAAATATCAATACACAGGTTTTAATTTACACACGAACCAGTTTTAATCCATTGATGGTGTTACATTCATTGCACGACTTAAGAAATACATTGAGTTTCTGACTTAATCTATGACGTTGAAAGTATGCAGATTTAACTAATTAGATGAATTCCATTAAATGTGCTTGACGATTTTCGAATTTCTCATTTTACTTAAGCTCAACTCCGTATTATTTATGTGCATCACAGTCTAAGGTATTATACTACTACCGAGGACTGTATTAGTTCTTAGCTTATTTCTAATGGATGTTTATCGCGTTGGAGTAGCTAATATGCAATTACACGGTCCCTAAACATTTGCGGTTAATTCAATTATTTTAACTAATTACTAAAACCAGATTACTACAATGCAGGCGTATAAGCGTTCCTAATTTAATCAATTTATTCTTTTACATTTTTACTTCACCTTCTCTATTTTCTCTACTGCTTTCTTCTTTCCTTTCCGGCCGTTCCCATTTTCTTGAGTCTTTCGCCGCCAGCACCTTTTCCCCCTTTTTCCATTTTCCACCGACACCTCCACAACTCCTCTGCTTCCCCCTCTTTTTCTACCGCCGCCCCCAGCGCCTCCTTTCCTTCTCTTTTACCCCACCGATGCCTCCTCTTCTTGCCTCTGCCGACGCCTCTCCATCTCCTCCTCCTTTTCCTCTTTTCTCGCCCACTCCGCCGGCTCCCTCTCTCTATCTCCCTCTCTCTCTCTCGGCCTCCCTCGGCTCCTCCTCTACGCCGCCGCCTCTACCCCTGTGCGGCTCCCTCCGCCTGAACCCCTGCCTCCTTGCGCCGCTGCTCCGCTCCTCCAACGGCTCCGCCGCCCCCTCGTACCTCCCCTTCGACGCCTCTCTGGCCCGGCCGTTCCTGCCCGGCCGCTCGGTGATGCCCAGCCACCTCAGCCAGATCTGGCCGATCTAAGGCTTTCCCCTTATTTTTCCCCACTTCTGGCTTGATTTAATTTTTGTAATTCGCTAACTTGTGAGGTTTTGCCTAGGGTTCGGTTTTGGGAGGCGGGTGACCATGGCTGTCTCCGCCGGTGAACCGTCGCCGTACGCCGGGGGAGTACCGGAGGCGGCGAACTGATGGCTCGGCCAGGAACCCGCAGCCGCCGCCCTCCTGGTAACCCTCCTCTCCTCTGCTATTTCTGGTGCCATGCTCGTATGGGTTCATGTGCTCTACTGTGAATGCGTATGGTTTCTAGTCTAGGTTGTATGAATGGGATAACTGTATACTATGGATGGTGATGGTGGTGAGGTTTACCTGCACGGTTGCTTGAAGGAATGGTTAGGGTTTTGGGGCTGGTTGCGGTCGCTGGCTTGCGGTTGCTGGCTTGCGGTTCTCCTGCCGCCGTCACGGTCGCCTTGCTCCTTCGGCTTGCTGTGCCTTCGCCTCCCTGGCCTGCGGCTCCACGCGGTGGTTGGCTTCTCTGTGGTGTTGGGGCTGACTGGAGAATGTTAGGGGATTGCTTATCTTGCCTTGCTGCCTCTCGGTGCCCTTTTGTTCGGTGTGGCTATTGGTATATGATAGTGGGATATTTTGGCTGTGTTGCTATGGTCTTGGCCTTGAGTGTTTGCTGGCTGGCGGTGCTATCTGGGCACGTTGGCTCTGGCCGTGTGCTGTCTGGTTCACTGGGGTTGGCCTTTGCATGGTGAGGGCTTTGACAGGTGTTTCTCTGCTGTGGGTTTGGGCTGGAATGGTTTGTGATATCCTGGTCTTTGCCTTGGTTGGATTCCTATATTCAGAACAGGTTTGTATATATATAATACCGTGTGATGAGCCTATGGTTGTGAGAGGTGCCGACTGGCCTCCGGACGGTCAGGTATCTCCGTGAACGGATTACCCCGCCCGAAGTTAATCCTTAGGGCTCTGACGGCAACGCTTTCTTTATTTTACTTAAATTTTGCTTAATTCTTTTGTTCGGTCTTTTTCGGTCTTATAACTTGATTGCTTAATCACAAATGAATAACGATGTAACGACAGCTCGTCGACAGTCTGATCCATGTATGAAATGGCCTAAATTGTAATTCGGCTTTCGCTTACTATTGATGTATACAGAATATTGTATGTTACTCGAATGTAGTTTCTAATGTTGCAATTGTGTTGCAATTATCTAAGTTTGCGAGACAATCATTTGATTAAGACCGGGACTTGTAAACTTACAGTAATTTGTATTGTCGTTATTAATGTAAAAAGAGTTGTAACATCTTTATTTAATTTAAGCCAGTTTTAGTTGTAGCTCCAGGAATGTGGCTTGATTGGTTGTACAAGAATTGTAATAATTACACAATTGTATTACGGACTGTTATATATATATTTTTTAATTGAGTTGGAAACTTTTACTTGTGCAATTGAATTTTATTTCTCACTTAGTCTATATCGTTTGATATTCACCCTCATCGATGAAATTGTGACAACAGCGTATTAGTTTATCGCTCGCTAAGTTCCATTTAAACGTCTGCAAAGAAAAGTTTAAATTCCCTCGTATTTTTATATTATCATTTAGATAATTAATCCTACTTAACATCCTAATTCGCTAATTAGGGTTAATTAACGACGTGGGTCATTACACCAGGTTTAGATGAATAGTAACAGGTCAGGTACACAGTACTGGGTTGGTACTTCCTAGCAGGTTGGGTTTGGTGAACAGTGTTGACCTATTTACTATGTAGCAGATTGGGTTCAATAGTGTTCGGGTTGGGTTGAATGAATAGTGTTGGGTTGGACTAAGTGTTATTGGGCTACATAGTGTTGGCTGGCTGTGAATAGTACAGTGATAGCTCGTTCAGTTGGCTATGCTTGAGCACTGGCCTGGGCTATCTTTGCCAGCCAACGGGGCACGCGGCCCAACTTGCATTTTAGGTGAGTTGGAGCTTACTCCCATGGTGGCCGAGTAGAGGAAAGCGTTGGTTGTGGCTAGTGACAGTGGCAGTGGCTGGCGCATGGCCAGAACAGGGGAGCAGCATAGCGGAGCTACAGTGATGCCTCAGCCAGATTGGTGGCGATTTGAGCATCAGTAAGGTAAGGGGAGCTTGGTGGCAGTGGTGGCTTGGCTCCAGAAGGTCTGTGGAATGCTGACATCGACGACCGTGGTCGGTGGGGAGATGGCACATGACAGCGACGAGATAGGGGTGGCATGGTTAGGCGGGAAGCTAGAGTTTAGCTTTGTGGTGGTGAGGACAGAGACAAGGAATTTTGAAAATGGCCAAGGCTTACCAGAATTAGGGATGATGGTGGCGGTGCAGTTTCGCACAGTTGAAGAAGAAGATGGTGGGTTCAGGCGTGAGAGTGTTCGAAGGAGAGGCTAAGGTAGTTGCTAGCCTTGGCTTTATAGCTGGCGTAAGGTGGTTTGCACAGGGAGGGGTGGCACATGGGGAGAGTGGTAGCGAAGACGAACTCGGCACGTGGGTAGCGGCGTGGACGGTCGCGCGGGTTCAACACCGTGACAAAGATGCGGTGGCAGTGTAGGAAGCATTATTCCTCTCTGGAGCAGGTGTGCGAGGTGGCAACAAAAACAGCGGCAAGCATGGCGTGGATGGTTGCGTGATCTTTGATGGTGAGCGGGTGCTATTGGTGTGAAAGTGACGGTGGGTGAAGCTATACTGGGCATGGCATGAGGTGGTGGTGAGGTGGCATGGCCCTGGCGCAGCTTGGTGCTGGTGAAGATGACGGCGGGTTGAGGCTGTGTAGACGCATGCAAATGATGGCGCAACATGGGGCAATCGGTAGCAGGGGAGGAGGAAGGCAGCAAGAATACGCTTCATCAAGGTGGAAAGTGTAATTCCAAAAAAAGAAAAGTGGATTTTTCGGATTTGGCAGAAACACCAAATTTGAATGAAATTTACTCAAATTCAAAATTTAAAATATTTGGGTTGTCACATAATCCGAGGGGATGCTGCTGTTTCATCCACCCAGGCACCCGTACTAGCACGCACGCATGTCTAAATTTACTCGCTGTGATGGGACTAGCCGCGTTAAGTAACGAAAGAAAACGAGTCTTTCTCTGGCCTGCGTTACATTGTCGTTCCGGCCGGCCGAGAAGTTGCACGTTTGATCCGAATCTTGCTGCTGGCCCCGTGCAGATGCAGTTACGCGTACGTTATCGTTGTGCACGTTTGGGTCTGGGCGCCTGGCGCCACAGTGATCCCATTATGTGCATCGCATGTACGGGACCTAATTTATGCCAGGTCTACGTGCTCTCTTCTTCTTCCTTGTGGACCATTAATCTGCCAATAACTTCCGACCAATTTATCGGCGGATCTTGCTGCGTGGGAAGTCACATGCTCAGAATCTTCACCGCACCATTAACCAACCGATCCAGCAGGCGGTGCGGTGCAGCGGCGCTACACGCGGTCACCGCGGACATGCGGCGCACGTCCTCCGACTCCGACTCCGTGCACGGCGGACTCCAACGGTCGGCCATGTCGCATCCTCCGTTGACCTCCTCCTCTGCACCAGTGCACCTTAGCACAGGCACTGCTTCCGCGGCACTGAACCAGGATCCCAACAACGTAGTATACAGCACAGTTGCCAATACCAGGGCAAGATCTTCATTCAGAACGAGGTGTCCTGCCCCAGTTAACTCCTCTCCCTGCAGCTCGGCCGCCTCGGCGTCAGCTAGTCCACGTCGAACATTTATCATGAGCTCATGACCTAGCACACGAAATGTTCAGTTGAGGCAAGGATCCAATGGAGCGGGGTCCCGTGAAGATCTTGCACGGTATTTATGCTGCAGCACTCGTAAGTTGGCTATCTAGGCTAGGCTGGACCCTTGGAGCATGGAGTCCTGGAGGTGATGGCCCGCCTGTCGTACGGGCGTGCCCGGATCTCCATGACAAAGCTGCTGCTGCTGCTGCCCTGCTTCCCGTCATGCAAGCCGGGCGGGCTCGGCTAACCGGAGCACAGACTCGTGGTAGCCCGGAAGAGAAATTTCGGTCCATTGATCAAGTCATCTTTAGGCCATGTCGTGCTGGCTAATGGGCCGATCTTGTGTCTAGCCCATCTCAACCAGCAGATTTTGTTGGCCGTGTCTTTTTTTTTTTTTTGGGAAAATCGGATAAATGCCACCGCAAATGATATGGTTTTGAAAAATGGCATTGGCTGTTAGGCTGACATGTGGGCCCTGATCCCACATGTCAATGAGACATCCATTCGCAAAGCTGCGAAACTTTGTTTCTTTTTTTGAGAGACCATGTCTCGGAATATGACTGATCCATACGACACAACTACACGAGTAACCAGGGGCGGAACCAGGCTCAGCCCGAGCCTCGGGCTGAGTCACGTGGTTTTGAGCTGTTTTGGACTTTCGTTTCTAGGTTTTCACACCTAAATCACTATTTTTTATGAGCTTTAGTTTTTAGGCCTTGGACTATAGTCCACCTAGCCTGAAGCCTGATTTCACCCCTGCGAATAACGAGAAGAGAACCAAGAACAGATTCAAGCAACGGACTTCAACAAGAAGCAACACAGGCTGCAAGTACAACCGTCAGATATATAATATACCTAGCTTAGCTAGCCATCAAGCCGGGTGCAGGATGTTTCTTGGATCCCATGACTTGCTTACAGCGACCTCTGAAACTCATCCAAGCTCTCTACTTCTCGTCTCTCTAGGATGCAAAACTAGAAGAAGAATGGCATGATGCAAACCCAGGCAAATCTACATACTCCGCAGGATTGCTAAATTAAAGCGGTTCTTACGGTTTCACTCCTCTACTACGTAGTCTACATGTCAGTCTTTGAAGCTGGTACAGAAGCAGCAGGAGAAGGAAACTAGAAGATCAATCAAGCCCAAGTCTGTTCATCATCGGTTTACAACAGAGAAATTGTATGTACAAGTGGCACTGAAGGAAGGCGTGTGGCATGTCATCGACTATTCGATCATCACCAGGGACCAGTCAGTGTTCTTCGCAAGCATAGTCTCTTCTTCCGCCCGAATGGATCCTTCACCATTTCGGCTACCTGTTAGCAGTCAAGCAACTGTCCAATCATTACCTATATAGGTGGTTATGATTAGGATTTTTGCTGATACCAATGGCACTGTAACCTAGTACTGCTGACTGCTGACAGTTACAGTTTGCAAGAAGCCAGGCTCCAAGAACCAAATAATTTGGTTAACCTTGCTAATCAACAAGTTACTCGAGCTAGCCATTAGTGTTTTGTCCCAATAGAAATTCAGTCAGAAATGAAATATTGTCCATGCAGTGTGGTGTAATAGGTAAATCTACAGCATACAAGACACATGTTGTCAGCATTTCCAGTGTAATGTTGGCGAGCAATAAATCGATTACCACAACCAAAATGAATTAGCAAACCAAGAAGTATAGAAGCATAAAAGGTTATAACTGGAAATTACGTTGAACTAAATATGCCGGAAATAAAATTTTCTGCAAGGGTAAAACTATTCTCCTACAATTGAACAAGTCCCAGACAAAACCCAACAAATTTACCAGTTCCACAAGAGGTTGCTTAACTAGAGTTACAAGGGCCAGCAAGTTTCATTTACCAACATTGCAGCATGATGATGGAATGAATGAATCAAAATTCCATCATATATTGTGTCACCAAGAAAAACATGCAAAACAAAAATAACCGATGAATTACAAGGTGAAGAAAGTAGGCTCCAAATACTTGGGTTTAGACCAAAGACCTATATTTTTTTTTGCTGTTTGTAAACTAATACAAGAAGCATAACAAAGCCAAGCTTTTAAAAGGCCACATATAAGTCATCTGAGATGAAAAATATGGAAGATCAAACAAATTTTTTTTTGAAAGCTGTAGGGAACAAATTGACAGACATAGTAGAGTTTATGCATGAGGTAGTTTTCGGATTCTCCTAAAAAAGGAACCTGCAACTATTGATGTTATAAAAGCATGTTTAGCACTCTAGGCTTTAACTTAATCATCCTATTGAAAATGACATGTACCAAACTATAGGATAAATTTTTAGCAAGGTTTTAGCAAACTGGAGACAACATCATATTGATATATAAGTAAAGATATGAAAAAGTCTGACAATGACAAAAGACAAAAGCAATTACCTCGTTTTTCTGCATTTCCATTATCTCTGCCTACACGATGAAGACAATGAAAAAAAATCAGGGCTGTGAATAGAATAGCTCAATAGCTCATACTCGTATTCGAAGGATGGTATTGTAGTGCTATTCACTAGGATGTTTGCTAGTCACTAACAATGCTAGGAGCGTAGGATCACTACAAGTCTACAACTATAGGAAGTGTGAGCTGGATATTCAGCCTGTTGATATGCTGATAGATATGCAAAATGTTCACAAAAAAGTAATGGTCCATGATGTGCTGACAGATGCTCACATTCTTGATATACTCGAAAATATATGGGGTGAAATTAGATGCAACAATTATGAATATTATACTCTAGCCATCACCCTGAAAATATATAAGGAATGAACTACTGCTGCAGCAAACTGTTGTGGAGATGAAACCAGGGATTACAATTTCGTCCGAAATTTCACGAAAACCAGTGAAAATCGGTTTTTTGGCCTACCCCGAAAAAGCTCAACTTAGTTAAAAAAATTCGGCCCTTTTTAAAAATTTTCGGCCCAACCGGCTAAGTCTTCTCAGTCTACATGACCGAACAGCAACCCAACCCACCAACGCCCTATCTCTCTGTTCTCCTTGACCGAGCAGCCGACTCAATCCCCATCTATCTGAGCCAATGGCGTGAGGGCAGCGCATGGAGGCAACGACGGCCGCCGTGGAGCTCACAGCCAATGGCCTTGCGTTGCTGGCGTTCAAGGCGGTGCGTGGAAGGCGACGGCAGCTATCATGAAGCTCACAGCCGACGGCCTCGCGTTGCTGGCATTCATGGCGATGGTGACCGAGGATCCGCCGACCCGCTCCGGTGGCCGAACGTCACCTGCGCGAATGCCGCCTTGCCGGCCTCCCCCTTCTCTTGTGCCGTGGCGCACCCCCGGTCCCTTATCCCATGTCGGCGATTGGGGAATCGACAATGGGGCCGGCGCGATTAGGGAATTGGAGAATGGGCTTCCCTCTGGCGGATACAGTGGCTGGTGGTGGAAGACGACATGACTGCTGTGGCGACCGCCATGATTTTGCCGGATTTGGTAACTTTTTTCTTGAATTCAAATTGTTTTTTTCGAATATTTCGACTGTTTTTTTTTTAAATCCGAAATTTCCAAATTTCGGATTTCTCTCAGGGGTCCAAAAAATTTTAAACTGAAATTGTAATCCCTGGATGAAACACCAAAAGGTTGATGCAAAAGAGAAACACTGAATATTTCACACTCCGGTTAAGACTGGATAATGGACGCACTATACTTTTGTTTCTGAGAAACAGAGGTTATACTTTACAGCAAGTCATAGTGAATGCTTCAATGAAGTTCTCTGATGCCATCGACATGGACAAAATTAGCAAAGCAGCTAACAGTGGGGTTTACAAGCCAAAGCTACCCACTTCAGAATGACTAGTATAAATTCTCTTTTTAGACAGAATGTACTGAAGTAGCACATTTAACATGTGCAACAGTAGGGTTTATAGTATTAGAGATATATGTATAGTTTGTTATTCCCCATTGTTATAAGGGGTTCCTTGCATATTTGCCACCTGTACTTTGTGTATATATACCGGCCCATTGGCCTCATATTGAATACAAGCGCTATTCATAACATGGTATCAGAGCCAAAATTAGGGTTTTGGCTTACCTAGGGTTCCGCGCCCGTCGCTTCGCTTGTCGCCTCGCCGCCGCCGCCGTCGACTCCCCCGTTGTCGTCGCCGCCGTCCGACTTCGTCGGCCCCGCTCGACTTCGACCGCCGCCGCGGGGCGCCTCGCTTTTCGGGCGGCCTCGCTCGGCGCTTCGCCTCCGCTCGAGGCGTCGCCGACAGCGTCTCTCGCGCCCACCCGGCGTCGCCGCCGGTCTCGGCGACGCCGCTCATCCGCACCCGACGGCCGAGGCGGTCGCCGGCTCGACACCGCCGCGGCCGCCGCTCCGCCACAGTCGCGCTTACGCCGCGCCGCCGTCGCGCTGACTCGCCAACAACCGAGGCCGCTGTCGCCGTCTCGTCGGTGCGTTCGCCGCCAGATCCGCGCCGCTCCATCGCCGCGGCCGCCGCTCCTTACTCGCCGCCGCGCCGCTTCCACCCGAGGCCGCTCCTTCGGCCGCTCTCCAAAACCGACGGTTTGGTCGGTTTCAAAACCGACTACGGCCATCGGCGGTTTTGACCGGATAAAAAAGAAAAAAACATCGTTCTAACCGCGCGCCGCCCGGCCACGTTAGACTTCGTTGCCTTAGTCGCCGCGCGCGGAGCGCCGCTACCAATGGGCACCGCTTCCTCCTCGCCGCCGGTGATCTTTGATGGTGTTAATTACACCGACTTCGTGTCTCACATGCGCATCCACATGCGTGGTCTTCGTCTCGGGCGTCCTCTCGGCGATGTCACCGCCCGCTTTGCCCTATTCTCCGACGAGCCTACGCTGTTACATCTCTTTACGTCTCGTAGAGGATCTCTTAGCAACTCATCCTTTCATGTTCCTTCATTTGCTCATGTTCCTCGCCTTACCATGCGACTTCTTTCTCTGGGGCGATTCATCGACCTTGGTTATCGGGTCATTCTCGACTCGACTCTTGTTGTGTTCGGGATCGTCACACAGAGCTCGTTGGTTCGGCCCTCGCGCGTGACTCACGCGTCTCTGGGAGCTTGACCGCTTCACCTTCCTTCCGCTGCCACCATCGCCGCCGCTCTCGCTCGCCACTTCGCTCTACCGGCTCTTTCCAGCGGTGGCATCACCGCCTTGGTCACTGTGTGGATCTCGCCTGCCGTCCTTAGTTCGTCGTGGTCTTCGGGTCCGTCTCGAGAGACGTGTCTTTAGATTGTCGTAGTGTAAGTTAGGTAAACAGATTCACTTTCTTATCCTCATAGTGAGTCTGTGTCTCGGCGTCCTTTGATCTTGTTCATTCGGATGTTTGGGGTCCGCTCCTTCGTTTGAAAGGGGTCATCGATATTATATCATATTTATAGATGATTTCTCTCGTCACACTTGGATATATTTCATGTCTTCTCGTAGTGAGGTCTTGTCTATCTATAAACAATTTGCCACTATGATTCACACACGCTTCTCCACTCCTATTCGTGTCTTTCGCGCGATTCTCGCCGGCGAGTACCTCTCTCGCCACTGCGCGGCTTCCTTGCCGAGCGGGGCACTCTCGCCGCTTCTCTTGTCCCGTGCTCATGCTCGAAATGGTGTCGCCGGCGCAAGCATCGTCACCTCCTTGAGATCGCCGTGCTTTGATGATCGCCGCCTCTATTCCACCTCACTTTTGGGCCGAGGTCGTTTCATCGCCACCTATCTCGTCAACATCCACCTCTTCGCTCTTAAGGGAGCGATCCTCGTTGAGCGCCTCTCGTGGTCGTCTTCCGACTACTCGCCTTCATCTGTTTGGCTGCGTTTGCTACGTTCTCCTCGCCCCGAGAACACACCAAACCGACTCGCCACCGTTGAGTGTGTCTTTCGGGATACTGATGCCGAGGGCTATCGGTCTGGGATCTGTTGGTCGTCGGATCACGGTCTCTCGGGATGTGACTTTCGACGAGTCTCGTCCATTCTACCCATGTCCTCGCTTCTACTTGGCTTCCTCTGTGGAGTCTCTGTCTTTCTTGACCTTTCCGGATACACCTATATCTGTTTTGCCTCGCCCACTGTCCCACCGAGTCTCCACATATTCCCCCTGTGGCCTCTCCGCCGTTGTCGCCACCTGTGTCGTCTCCTACGACTCCGCAGGCTCCTCCCACTACAGTACCTTCTCCCCTTATCTTCTACACTCGTCGACCTCGTATTGAGGATCTTCCAGATGAGCCATCTTCTCCTGATGTTCCATCTTCTTCTGATGCTCCATCTTCCCCTGATGGGTCATCTTCTCCTTGCTACACTCTCCGCGATCGTCAGTCGATTCGGTCTCCTGCCCGTTTTGCCTTTGCTGGCGCAGCTACTCGTGAGCCTATCTCCTACCGGGATGCTGTTACTCACCCTGAGTGGCAGCTTGCCATGGCCGAGGAGATTGCTGCCCTCGAGCGCACTGGTACTTGGGATCTTGTTCCTTTCCATCTCATTCTCGTCCCATCACATGTAAGTGGGTCTATAAGATTAAGACTCGCTCGATGGCTCTCTTGAGCGCTATAAGGCGCGTCTTGTTGCTCGTGGTTTCCAGCAGGAGCATGGTGTTGACTACGACGAGACTTTTACTCTGTGGCCCACATGACCACCGTTCGCACTCTTCTTTCGGTGGCGTCTGCTCGCCATCGGTCTGCTTTCGGCTTGATGTTAAGAATGCCTTTCTTAATGGCGAGTTGCGTGAGGAGGTCTACATGCATCCGCCACCGGGTATTCTGCTCGACGGCATGGTGCGCCGCCTTCGCCGCTCTCTCTATGGCCTTAAGCAAGCCCTCGTGCTTGGTTTGAGCGCTTCTCTCTGTGGTCACCGGTGCTGGTTTTTCAGCTAGTGATCATGATCTGCGCTCTTTGTCCACACTTCGCCTCGTGGTCGGACTCTTCTTCTCCCGTATGTTGATGATATGATCATTACGGAGATGATTCTGAGTACATTGCCTTTGTCAAGGCTCGTCTTAGTGAACAGTTCCTTATGTCGGATCTCGGTCCTCTTCGTTACTTCCTTGGGATTGAGGTTACTTCCACTCCAGATGGTTTCTTTATGTCCCAAGAGAAATATATTCAGATCTTCTTGATCGCGCTCTCTCATCGATCAGATCGTTGAGACTCCCATGGAGCTCAATGTTCACCTCCGACTCTCGATGGCGAGCCTCTTTCCGATCCGACTCGCTATCGCCATCTTGTTGGGAGTCTTGTCTACCTTGTCATTACTCGTCCGGATATCACTTATCCAGTTCATATTCGAGTCGCTTTGTTTCAGCTCCCACTCGAGTTCACTACACCCACCTTCTTCGAGTTCTGCGATACCTTCGTGGGACTATCTCTCGCCGTCTCTTCTTTCCACGCCCACTCATTCTGACCTTCAGCCTATTCGGATGCTACTTGGGCGCTGATCCTCCGATCGCGGTCTATCTCTCGCTTCGTGTTTTTCTTGGTGGTTCTCTTATTGCCCGGAAGACGAAGAAACAGATCGCAGTGTCCTGCTCGAGTGCAGAGGTGAGTTGCGAGCTATGGCTCTCTTGACAGAGAGATTACTTGGCTACGGTGGTTACTTGAGGATTTTGGTGTTTCGTCACTACACCGACCCTCTCTTGTCGACAAAGACAGCGCTATCGGTGTTGCTCGTGATCCCGTGAAGCATGAGCTCACCAAGCACATTGGTGTTGATGCTTCTTTCATGAGGACTTGTGTGCATGATCGGTGATTACTCTTCGATATGTGCCTTCTGAGCTTCAAATAGCGGATTTCTTCACGAAGGCCCGGACTCGAGCACAAAGACGCTTCTACCTCTCCAAACTCAGTGTTGTTGATCCACCATGAGTTTGAGGGGGGGTGTTAGAGATATATGTATAGTTTGTTATTCCCCATTGTTATGAGGGGTTCCTTGCATATTTGCCACCTGTACTTTGTGTATATATACCGGCCCATTGGCCTCATATTGAATACAAGCGCTATTCATAACATATAGAAGGATTTTTTTTACAATACATTATACTGGTAGTAAAAAGATGATAGTAGAAATAAAATCTCACTGTTGATTTGTGGGGACATTATGAACTTTTGTTTTTTGTGAATGTCTATACAACATTCAATTATTTTTGAGGACAAAAACAGTCAGATTAATCTAGGACGTTAGATCTTCATCCAACGGATCCACTCATACAAGCACCTCTAAAAAAAATGATCTAGGACGTTAGATCTCCATCTAACGGCTTAAAATCTGACTGTTTTTATTCTAAAAAAATAGTCGAATGTTGTATAGACACTCCCTTGTTTTTTTACCTAGTTTTTTAGGTCTTTTGGACTATCTCGTGTGAATGTCTGTGTGTGCCTATGACACTAACAAGCAAGCTTGTGCTTGTGCAGGCACGCGATCGTGGAGGAGTTGGCTGGGTTTGGCGTCAGGGTGCACACCTACTCCCACATCGCCATCGACCTCCATGACTGCCGCTGATGTTGGCAGCAGACCAAGGGCCACCACTTGGTCACTGCCTCTGTCTGCGATGCCTCTGTGCGCCGCTATAGAGAGGGGCTTGTTGCCACAATCTGCGACCTGTTCGACAGTAGGCTCAACATCCTCGTCAACAATGCCGACCAGTCCCTGCATCGTGCGCTTCCCTTCCCTTCTTCCTATGCAATTTATTTTCGGTTCGCTTCGCTGCTGCTACTTCCTTCGGATTTCTTCCTCTGGCTAGTGTGGTAGTTTATGCCACTTGTTTTGTTTACAACTTTACCCCTTTAGAGATTCTATTGCTAATATTGTGAGTGATAGTATAACTAAATCCGTACTAATCTAAACCATTGGATCACAAAGATTAAACGGCTCATATTTATTTTAAGGCACCATAAAAGAGCTCTATATAATAGCTACCTGTTTACTTTCCAGTTCCTTGTTCAGCTCCTTGAGTTTCTGAACTTCAGCTTCCAACTCCATTGTATAAGCCTATGCAGATAAGAACAATGTTACCAAAATAGGAAAGTTGGCAAATTGTCTGCTTAAAAGAAACATAGGGTAACAAGGAAGATCAGACTGCACGGACCAATGACTCAGCTTACAAATTACAATTTCTAAACTTACCATATCAAGAATAAGCCCAGCACATTGAGTTATTGCAAATGACAGTTTGTATGATCATTATATTTTCAGCTGAACTATTCAGGCTTGCAATAACAAATGGCTTCATTACTAAGTAGCAATGATATGCAGGGATTTATTAGTAAATGTTAATACCTGCTTGCGAGCGCGGGACCTCGCGGCGGACTCCCTGTTCTTGATCATCCTCCTCTGCCTCCTCTCCACCACCTTCTCCACGCCGCCACCATTTCTTCTCCCCCTTACTATCCCCTCAAACGAATACGGCATTGGCTCCGTCGGCGATGACAGGGTCCCGTACCCATTCCCACCAGAATCAAGCTGGTTCACCGCTGTTTGCACAGCCACGGTGCTGCCCCCCAAACCCACTGCCCTCGGCATGAGCCCATTGCCCAAGGTTAGATCCGCCATGCCGACCGGCGCAAACCCCAGCGCCGCCGCACCGGCCGCGTCGTTGGCACTAGGGAAGTTCCCGTAGAAGGCAGTGCTTTTAGGCGCAACAGGGACCGGCCGCGGCGGCATGGGCTGCGGCGCAGCGGTGGGGTTCTCCCGGACCACGCCGGCTCTGACCAAGAACTCTTCCAGGGTTATCTCCCCGAGCGTCGCCTGCATCTGGGGCTGTGGCTCGCCACCATCCGCCCCCACCGGCGGTGGCTCGTCGCGCACGAGGTTGCGCCATACCTCGTCGACAGTCTTGGCGCTAAGCGTGCGGGGCAGGGTGAGCGAGCCCTGCCGCTGCAGCAGCGTGGGTGGCGGGCCGGCGCCCACGCCCGCGGTAGAGGCCATGGCCTGGCTCTCCTCGGCGGTCCAGATGCTCCGGAGCAGCTCGTCCATGTTCATGGAGCCGAAGTCCTTCCCAAAGCCGCTGCCGCCGGCGCCACCAAGCGCGCTCTGGAACTCGTGGAACGTCAGCGAGTAGACCGACCCCTGCCTCGCCAGAGGCGCCCCCTCCGCCACCGCCGCCCTCCGCTCCGACGACGACCCGCAGTTCTTGAACTCCATGAACCCCTCCCTCCCTCCCCACCTATCCGTCAGCATCAAACAGCACGGACACCAGGAGAGAGCCCGAAGCAAAATCGCCGCGAGTCACATGCGCTTCTTGGAAAAGGCTTGAGGAGAGAGTGGCACAGGGCGAGGCGAACAGGCCAGTGGGACTTGACGACGAGTGAGTGCACGTGGTGGTGTGGTTGCGAGTGATGGTACGGAGAATCGCGGCGCAGAGGATCCTCGTCGTGGGGGTGGCAGTGGAGCGGGAGTGCTCCGTCCGGTGGTTGATACGTGGCGTGCGAAGGGGGCGTGGACTCGCTGGACGCGACCGGCGGCCAATCGGCGCGCAACGCGTGGGGGCGTTGGTTCCGTTAGTCGCTTGGATGGCGGCTTCCGGACAGAAATATCCTCCGAGGCCAGAACGCTCATCAGGGCCGGCGGTCAGCTTCCGATGTTCGGATCAGGCTGGTTGGTGTCTCTCTTCTTCATGGACCGGCCGGCTAGGGTGCAGCAAAAATTCAGGGTTCTACTTTTATTACTCTCTATAAAATGAAGGGTTTTATTCAACTTGTCAGTGAGATTGTCTCGAAAGCAGCTGAGTAACTCATTTTAGACATATGGATGACAGATGATGGTAGCTTGTTGATCAGATATGGGTTAAGGTTAGTTGGCTATACGAGCTGGTCCTTAGGCTTCTTATAGAGTTTACCTTTCCTCATTATATATAAAACATAAGTTTTTCTTGAAAAGGAACATAATTGTGAGTTTCAGCTAGGTTGTAGCTTTCTGGTGTGTTTTTTTATTTTTGCTGTGGCTTATAGCTTTTAGCCTTAGTGCGATCGTTCGGGCGATGAATTGAAAGCCGATAAACCACTTTTAAAATATTATCCCGATAAGACGCTTCAAAACGATGGTAAAAAAGCTGTCCCTTTGTTTGTTCAAAAGAAATCATAAGTCATAAGCTGAAAAAAAAATGACCCTAGATAAAATATACTTGTGATTTTCAGCTAGGTTGATCTAGAAAGCCTAAAAAAAATAAGTAAAAAAGTTGGACTAACAATTGACAATGGCTTATCAAGGTTGTCCTCTTATACCTTCAGTATTACGAGCGTAATTGATCAACGTCCCATAACAACTAATTAGAATTTTGTGTCCTCTCCTCTCACAGAAACAAACCATAATTTTGTGGTTTTCAACAATGAGGTGTAATAACATGTTATTACATGGAATGGATGACACCGAGTATGATTGTGTCATGATGATTCAATTGCATGACACCCTGCTACATTATTGGGCCCTATCCTACACAAAATCATGAAAACTTCCAGCCCATGTCCTTGTGCTTTCTCAATCAGACATCATCTCAATGCTGGAGCAGGACAACCACCCGTAATTACAGGCCCTGCACCCTTGCGAAAGTTGGGCATAACTGGCTTTCTCTGACAGAGTAATTCTAGATTTTACTTTTTTTCATACGAAATTCCTGAAATAACCTCCTGGCATGTGGCATGGAGCTATAGCGCACAACGGCACAAGCGAGATTTGACTTTTTTTTCATGCGAAATTCCTAAAATAACCTCCTGGCATGGAGCAAGCGAGGTGGTCCGGCACCCCACCACGCCAGGCCGCCTCGTGCTCCTGCTCGCCACGCGAGGGAGGTGGTGGCGCGCCACCCCGCCGTGCCAGGCCGCTGGCGCGCAACCCCGCCGCACCAGCATTCTATTTTTTTAATGCAAATTGGTATTAAAATTTAAGATTTTTGATTTCTAGTAGCAATTTTAATTAAAATTTTAATTGAGAAAATAATAGTAATATTTTTGTATTGATCTGATGAAAGTAATTATGGGAAAATAAAGGGCAATTTTTGTAGATAATATATGTAGCAAATCATACTTGTAGATTGTTATTTTTTCAAAATAAAAGGGTAGACAATGTAGGTTGGTTGGTCTATTTGTGATTTTCGTAGATTCTCAACGATACGAAATTTGTTAGACTTGTAATAACATTTTATAATTGATGTATATTATTGTTGTAGTGCGAGAAATTTTTTAGAAGAATTTTGTGGGGACGATTGAGTCGTCAATGACTCGTAAGTACATAGGTAAGTGATAATACGATGTAATGATTGATCCATTTGTGATTTTCGTATATTGTAAATGGTACCAAATATGTTAGATTCATAATAATAATTTACGATTATCATATGTTGTTGTAGTGCAAGAAATTTTCTGAAAAATTTTGTGACGACGATTGGGCTAGCAACTACTAGTAAGTACGAACGTAAGTAATATTGACTATGTGAAGAATTGAATGCGAAAAGACGACGATATTTGATGTTGCGAATTAAAATAAACTTTATAATAAAGCTGGAAATAACACGGCGCACATGGTTTGGTTACGTGTATTAGAAACAGCGTCATGCATGATGCAACAAACCGAAGTACTCTTATGAGGCATATACGTCTTTCTGGAATGGAAATAAATTTCACCTTTGAGGGACTAGTACGGGACGACCCGACCTACTGTGTAGACCAGGGCCATTTTTTCCTTCCTTACGAGCTCAGCGTTGAACTCCTCGGTGGCCTCTTTGGCCTTGGTCACCCTTTCCCTCTTTGTCTCGTGCTCCCTCTCGCAAGCCTCGCGCTCCCTGCGCGTGCATGCCTCAAGATGAGATTTTGTCTCCCAATGTATACGCTCGATTTGCTGGTCATTGTGACACTCCTCCCGGATCTCACATGCCCTTTTGACATTCCACTCCTCATAGTCGAGAGTCCACCGGTCATGTGGATGGATCTCCAGGTCGATCTACTTGCGGTAGCCACATAGCGGTTCCGGGGACTACGGGTGGGCGGGAGAGGTTGTTAGTGCGTACTTTAAAAGAGAAATAGTAGGAGAACACACTGTAACTGGTCATTACCGGCAACTGATAGCTACTCATGTCTTGACGACGGTTAGAGTAGTCATAGGAGTAATTCACACAACCCTAGTAACGCATGCCCAGGCTAAGCCACTGCTTAGACTTGAAGAATTTGCATGTGTCTCTGCACCAACAGAGAGGCAGCGTTCCCCCTCGAGCAGGTGTTGTGGCGAACGCTCGGTTGGAACGTTCAGGACAGACATGCTTCTATGGGGGGCGTCATTGTGAGGGTATGACCTCCTGGCACGCTCTGCTTGTTTGGCCCAAGACGCAGTAGCCTTTACTTGTTCGTCGTGGGCCATAGTAGACCTTGCTAGGTCGCGGGTTTCTTCCTATTGCTTCATCATCTTGTTCCATTGTTTCTTCTTTCTCTTGTCCATCCCGACGTGGTAAAGTAAGCTCTGGTGTAGTGTTGGGTTTGATTGTATAGTGTTCTCTTCTAGATCTGTCCCACCTCATTTTATAAGCGAAAGGGTTGGCATGATATGGTTAATTTCATGTGACTAGCCTGCGAGGCAGATTGTTGCCTTTTCTTTCTGAAAAGTACATAATGAGGCAGAGTGTTGTCACTGCGCAAAGTTGCCCCCCATCTGGACTTGTCACTATGCAAAGCTGACTCTGTCTGGTCTTATCACTATGCAAAGCTATCCCCTTTGGCCTTGTCACTACGTAAAGCTGCCCTATCTGGTCATCTCCATGTGGGTAGCACGAGGAACCTTCTACTAGTAGGCACACATCGATCTGATAGACTTAAGGCATGATTAACTCAATGTTGTGTGTTATTTTCTTTCTTGTGTTCGTTGTTGTGTTCAAGGTGTAGCACTGGGAGTGTTGTTTTCATTCGCGCTGTTACATGTAGTACTTTGTATGATTTACTATGTTAATGCATATACTATTTGGTGTTGTCAGTGCATAAGATCGTCTTATTTGGTCTTGTCAGTGCATAAGGCTGCCATGAACTTCAACTATGTACAGTCACTCGTAGCGATCATTATCTGTCTTCCATTATGGATAGGAAAATACCATTTTGCTCTCGTACTCAAGCTATAAAAGGGGGCCATTCCTCAGCCACTCCCCTGCATTGTTCTCCTTCACCTCCTCAAGTATTTCTTCCCAATCTATCTACCTTGGTTTGGTTCTCCCTCCCCCAGACGTCGAGATGAGTGAACTCAGTGCCTCTTCATCGGCACCCATGGTGATTTGCCTGAAATACAACACGCTTGTGAGATGTAAGACCTCACAGACAGCCGCGAATCCTGGACATCACTACTATAAGTGCCCCTTTCACTTGGTGAATCATCTTGTTTCAGGTTGGTTTATCGTTCAGCATATGTTACAAAACCTTCTCATGGAAATGCAGGATGGCCCAGGCAGTTGTCGATTCTGGGTGTGGGAGGATGAAATTGGCACTAGGCCCAGCAATATTCCACATGAAAGAGTTGTCATGGGGGAGCGACCCCGTGGAGATGCAACATCGTTTCACTAGACTGGAGTAGAATATTAACTTAATGTTGTGTGCTATTTTCTTTCTTGTGTTTATTGTTATCGTGAAGGTGTAGTGCTCGGAGTGTTGTTTAGGGTAAGTGTTGGTACCTGCAGTGCTTTATATGATATATGTATGTGTAATACATGTTGTAATGATTCAATGTATTCACATCGTAGTAATTTATTTTTTGTTTGTGAATGGATGACTGCATCGTGCAAGAATAAAGTCATCCAACCTACAGCTGACATAAGTGCCATCAGTGGTAACAACACCAACTACACCTCCCACAATAGCTCCTTCAAATCCCTCATCTTCAGAACTAGATGTTTCCACGTCCTCTTCCTCCTCACTTTCCATTTCTTCCACCTGGTCGGTCAGGTACTCGTGGTAGTCAATATGAGCTACCCACCATCCTAGCACGCCTTCGTTAGGCTCAAAATTTTTGGCATGCCTTCCTAGGTCTCCGTCACCCACCACCTCGCTCGCATCTCTACCAGCAGCCCCATCTACATCATCGCCGGAGACCAACCCAGGCACTACATCATCAGCGCCTACACCGGAACCAGGCATGCCGGATGACTCTGACCGCTCTATGAACTAAACATACACCATTGGTCTGCCATATATTACAACAACAGGGTTACACACAGCCTCCATGAACCTGGCCCATGACTCGTCGCTTGTCACCTTCAGAAGTTGCCATGAGGTCTACCCTTGATCACCCAGCAAGGAGAGTCTACCCTTGATCACCCAGCAAGGAGATGTACAATGCTTCAATGCGCAGCTTGTTCCTTGCAATGCCACGATTGAACATGAAAGGATGCACCTCCTGAGCTCCGAGAGGCCCATGTCCTTCAGACCGGGCGCCCGGATTACTATCCGGTCACAATTTGACAGGTCCACCCCGTACGGTCCGTCACGTACGATACCATTCCCATAGAACACAAATAGATCTTGAATGCCTGCCATGGTAACGGTAATGTACAAAAATCTGCACAAAGCACAACAATGTAACCAAAAAAAATTACATGTCTAACAGTTTCTGCATAACATTATACAAAATGCAGACTAACTTTTTGCAAATGCAGAAAATACAATGTTGTTCCCATGCAAACAAAAATAACCTACACAAACTGTGGCATTCATATAATTACCATGGCTAATAAGCATTTAATGACACTAATAATGATACTTCTTTGACATCAAGTAAAGCCACTGCCCGATTACAAAAGCTTAACTATCGCCTTTTCATACTAACAAACTACCATTTTCCAATTACATGCTAATCACGTTGCTAAATAACTTGCAGCATGTCAAGAAAATTACCTCTTTCAGATGCTCCAAAGCTGATCTACAACTTTTCCAACTGCGCAAACAACTGCGCAAACTTCAAAATCAAATTCAAAACTACTCAAACATCGGATGCTTTCACCGTCTTCTTCCTCATTCCTTAGCTGCCTCTCTTGCTCTCGGCTATGCTCAAATAAAATGGCACTACTGTCTCCTTCAGAGAACAAAAGCATCAACCATTTTATCATGCAATCAGCGGAGTGAAGGGGGCCCGATCGTGCAGGTGCGGGGTAGGGGGCCAGGTGGGAGGACATTTGACACCTCACGCGGTAAGAGCCAACGCCAAAGGGTCACGCCGTGTAGACGGGAGAGTGGGCCAGTGGGAACTCACGCGGTAAGAGCCAGCGCCAAAGGTGTCACACCACGCGGTTGGGAGAGTGGGCCAGTGGGGGTTGGGGAGGTGGCGTGGTGGGGTGGCATGCTAGGGGGTTGGTGCCTCAATAACCTTCGTACTTACGAGTCATTGACACCTCAATTGTCCCCACAAAATTCTTTTGAAAATTTCTCGCAACATACAACAATCACAAATTTTTATTGCCAACCTAACAGATTGCGTACAATTGAGAATATACGAAAGTCACAAACAGACCAACTAACCTACATTGTCTGCCCTTTTATTTTGAAAAAATAACAATCTACAAATATGATTTGCTACATGTATTATCTAAAAAAATTATCTTTATTTTCCCATAATTACTTCCATTAGATCAATACAAAAATATTACAATTATTTTTCTCAATTAAATTTTTAATTCAAATTGCTACTAAAAATAAAAACCTTAAATTTCAATACCAATTTGCACTAAAAAAGCATAATGTTGGCGCGGCGGGGTGGCGCGCCACCTCCCTCGTGAGGCGGGTAGGCACGCTAGGCGCGGTGGGGTGGCGTGCCACCTCGCTTGCGCGCTACAACTCCGTGCTAGGGGGCTATTTTGAGAATTCCATGCGGGAGGAAGCCAAATCTGGAATTACTCCGCCAGAGAGGGCCAGTTATGCCCGACTCTCTACACTTGCAGCAGGACCATCACCCTGATCAATCAACAACCAAATTTTGGCATCCACAGCGTTAGAGGTGCTAAGTTTTTCTATATCATCAAGTGTATCATCTATGATAACTACAAGGGAAATACTAGCGTCCAAACGTCTGATTCGAACGCTAGCTCCGGACGTTTGGCTGTAACATTTTTCAGCCATGTTTGCAATATTTTTCGGCAATATTTGCAATATTTTTTGTCTATATTTTGTTGTAATATTTTTTATTTCATGTATGCAACATCGATTTTTGTATCATACATTTTTGTTGCATACTGTGCTTAAAACTGTTGCACACATTATGTAAGAATGTTTCATCAGAGTGTACGATGCGAATACTCACATCATTTTTTGTTTTCTGTTGCATACATGGCCGACAAATGTTGCAGACATGAACGAGAGATGTTACGGAGGTTAATACTCATATCGTTCTTTTTTTGTTGTTGCAAATATGGACGAAAATATTACATACATAGGTGAAAAATATTACACTTGAATGTCTGATGCTAGCACCTAGATCGGACATCTGGGCGCTAGCATTACCCTAACTACAATGGTAGAGATCTACAATATATTACCATCACTATAAAGTACAGCCTCAACTGTTGGACAAAAAAAAGCAACGCACTGGATGAAACACTACATCAAATATAGTACACGGATGGCTCTGATGCGTACATCTTTGATCCAACGGCTCAAATTGCTAAAGGTGTTTTGTCTTTATGAAGCAGATGACGTATTTCCCACTCAGATACTAAGCTTGCCTTTTTCTCTCTTTAGCTTGACGATTGGCCTGTGCAATTGCATTCTGTAGTGCAGTATACTATAGTATAATGTACGAAGTTTTCTTGGTGTGATTCCAAAATCTGAAATTTCTATTTTGCAAAAAAATGTGGAATATCATATTTCATATTCAATTAGTACAGTTTATTTTGAGATCCCTCCTGTTACGTGAAAGAGAGGACTAGGAGGTGAACCTGTCTAGCAAATTTAATATTAATTACTTATCTCTCTTTTTCTTGAATTTCATATATCTCTATATTAACTATCAAATTTAAGTCTTTAAAATTAAAGTCCACAAATTAAGAGCTAGATTTTTTTTAGAATTTTAGGATATTTATTTTTATTAACAGCTATATATCATTTGTCATCAGTTTTTTTATTATACGATAGATGCTTAACACCCGTTCTCTCCAGCATGTACAATGCAGGTACTTGAGAGATGTTTAGCAAAACAAAATTATTTTTTAGATGCTTAGCAAAAGAAAATTATTTTTTACTGCTGAGATGTTTAGCAAAAGAAAATTATTTTTTACTGCTACGCAGGATAGTAAGATGTTAATTTTGTAGCATCAATAATTAAGTAGACATTGGTGCTTAATAGATGCTTATGCTTATAATCAATTGTTGTCTATTACACCCTCCGTGTCATCTATAGACGGTACTAAAAACAGTTCCTACAATGAGTTATCTTTTTATATGTCTCTGTTGACAGTTCCTCTATAACACAATGTGTCTTGCTTCTCGTATTATAGTCGACTGTTGCTTGAGAGACGGTCCAATTCATTATTCTCCCTTTCTCTCCTCCACATCATCTCGTGTTCTATGGTAAAAGCTATAAATAACTGATATCATATTATTATACATGCTCTTATGATATGACTATATTTTCTCTTAAACATCCATTTAAATCATTTTGCCTTATAGTACTCTCTTTGACCATGCTCTTTAGGCTTACTGAATACCATCAGTCCACCACGTAGGCGCGCAGCACCACAAATTCGTTGTCAAAGTATATTATCCGAGCAGGCCAAAGGGCCCACAAGATATTGTAAAGTATGCCGTCCAAGCGTGCGAAAAAGATGTTCAAATGCAGCAAAACATTCCGAGTGATTTACTACGCCAGCCACGTGGTAGCCGGATAAAAGGAAAAGAGAGAGATGATAACACCGAGAAAGGTATAATAGCCTGATCCAAAGTTTAATAACTCATTAGTTGGCAAAAAATGATGGCACAAGTGATATTTTCTGTTTTTCTATGGCTGGGATAGTGCTAAAATCCATTGGATGGCTCAAGGACATGTAGACGCAGATAAAAGGCTATACGAGAACGTATCTAGTGCATTATCAGATTTGGTGTAACCCCGTCCATTCTCTTTGAAGCATGATACGAGTTGTTACGAAAAATTCCAAAAGAAAATTGGTTAGATAAGTCACTATGCAATCAAGCATCCTAACGTGACATATATTAGGAGAAACAAAAAAGACAAATTCTAGTGAATAGTATCCTTTTCCTTTTCTTTTATTTTCGGACTTCATTTCTAGTAGGATTTGCCTTTTTTTGTTTCTCCATGTGTAAATTAATTTAGATTTGAAATTTTGTGTCCTGATAGATTGATTTCGTGTCAATATTGTCAAATTGTTTCAAGATTTCTCATGCTCATTTGCTTCATGCTTTGCAAAAGATGCACCTGGATGCGTCAAAACTTTAGATGTACTAGATATGTTCTCGTAGCACATTCATGACTAGTTATAGGCATTATTTATATTGACTTCTAAAAACTATTTTCTATAGTAAATATCTTTTTAATAGTACATAACTTTCAAATGGAGTATTTTTTAAAGCACAGTCTACTAGTCAATTAAAGTACACACTATAGTGACATTATTTTTATCGTCAAAATCGCATACGAGTTTTTCTCCCCGTACGACTTTCTATAAGCTGTTACTATTTATAAGTTAAAGGCAAAAGTCATTAGTAAAAGCAATATGAACGGGCCTATAAAGGTGAACATGACTAGTCATACAAAATCTCAAGATTAAACTTAGTTAAATTACATACGCGAGGTAAAAAAATATTTACTAAACACTGACAGTCGATTTGTTTTGTTTACAACATAACGAAAAAAGGCTGCGATTGTTGAAAATATAAGTACATGTAGGTTCAATTTATTCCATAAATAAATCATGACATCATGCACGCAAAATAACAGAACCATCACAGGCATAAAAGATCTAGACATGTAAACCAGAATCGTATATGAACAGATCTAATACGGAGAACATGACCATTGCGTGCATCGATGATTCTGTTCGATCGGTTTGCCGATGTAGACGCCGCGAGCACGGTGAGGATGACACGAAGTCGATGACGATTCGCGGCGAACGACGAGGAAGACGAGCGAGCTACGGCGATCGCGCGAGCGCTTCCAAAAACCTTATTCGCCTCTCCGGTGCAGACTTGAAGGCGACGGTTCCGAGACTGCTCTCCGCAGCGATGCACGCGGGCGGGGCGGAGTAGACTACGTGGGGCGGCGCAGCACAAAGGATGGAGGAGGCAAAACCCTAGATTGATTTTCGCATATCTTTGTATGGAGGCGGCGACTCGTATTTATAGAAAACCGGACGCGTGATCAAGACGCTGCACGTTCTCCATAACTCGTAATCAAACGGATTAGTCGCGCGAACCGATCCGGATTCACCGCCACTCAAAACAGCAAAATAAAGCGCAAAGGAAACCGCGTCTGCGCAAGCACTGGAGCTGATTTTGGCGGACCATTCACGCAGTGCCGTGGCGCCGCGCCCGCCCCCGCCCGGCCCGCGAGGCGAGGCGGCGAGCGCGCGCGTGTTATCCTCTAGTTCTCTCCCACACATGCCTCAAGTGGCTAGGAGTGCACCATCCCTTTAAGGTGGTCTTCCTCTCCTAGAACTAGCAATATGGTACTAAAGGTCATATGCATGCCTCCTTTGCATGAGTGGGCCTTTGAGATTTAATAGGAATTATTCTTATTATATGGGCTTGGCCCACATAATCCAACAATCCCCACCAGATCTCAAAGTCCCACAGAGATTTGCACGAATTCCAATGTCTTTGTTTATATATCGAGATTTCGATGGAGACCGATTAAGGTTGAACATCCACCTAGAACTCAAGCTACACTTACTCACAACTTGAACAATGGACTATGCCTTGAATTGCAAGTTTGGTACAAGCAAGCTTCACTTAAAGACTTAACTGATACTAGGCCGCCAAAGAGGCTACCCCTCGGTTGGAGCGTATAAGTCATACTCCTTGGTCTCTTCATGAGCTTAGTAGGAGATTACCCAAGATCTCCATAGACCGCGACTAACAGTCGGGCTCATATAGGTGTGTTCTTTCAAGAACGTTCTGCAGGATAACGTCTTCGCTTTTGAAAGCCAATGGAACACATTAAGGCCTTAACCAACCTTGCCTTGCGCTTTAAGAGTATTGCATCTTCACATAGAGAGGTTGAAATTACTCTCCTCCGGCTTAACTAATGGCTTGTTTTTCCCAGATCCTAATTCACGGGATCTCGATCACATAGGTTGGGTTACTACCATAGATAACTCACATGGGTCTCATACCCATCTCCTTCGATGCACTATCTATCACATTCGTGATAGTCCCTTTGTAAAGGATCTGCGAGTTTTTATCTGCTTGGATGTAATCCAAGGTTATAACTCGGAGTTTCTCAATTTCTGACAGACTTCAATCGTCTCTTGACATGCCTAGACGATTTCATATTATCCTTAGAATCGTTCACTTTAGTGATAACGGTTTGATTATCACGATTCATAAGGATAGCCGCAATCGCTTTTCCAATCGTAGGTAGATCCATCAATAGATCCCGTAGCCATTCTGCCTCAACAGTAGCAGTGTCTAGTGCCGCAAGCTCTGCTTCCATGGTTGACCTTATCAAAATGGTATGTTTGCAAGACCTCCATGAAACAACACCACCACCAATAGTGAAAACATATCCACTAGTGGCTTTGATCTCATCAGCATCAGAGATCCAGTTGGAATCACTATAACCCTCCAAAGACCGACGGTACCCAGTATAGTGAAGTCCAAAGTTCGAGGTACCTTTCGGATAGCGCAACACTCGCTCAAGCGCCTTCCGGTGATCATCTCACGGGTTAGATGTAAACCGCTTAACTTGCTCACAAAGAAAGGAAATGTCCGCCTTGTTGCACTAGCTAGGTACATAAGTGAGCCAATTATCCGAGAATATTCCAGGTGATTCCTAGCAATTTTCTTATTCTTACGAGTAACACGCTAGGATCATAAGGTGTTGGAGAAGGCTTGTCGTCGGAAAAGCCAAAACGGCTCAAGACCTTTTCCACATAATGAGATTGCAAAAGTGTAATCCCATCCTCACCTCTAACCAATTTAATGTTTAGAATAACATCAGCCACTCCCAGATCTTTCATATCAAAATTTTGAGACAAGAATGATTTGACCTCATTTATCACATTGATGTTTGTCCCAAAAATCAGGATGTCATCCACATACAAGCATAGAATAACTCCCTCACCCCACCATAGCGATAGTATACACATTTATCTGCCTCATTGACAGCAAAGTCTGCAGATGTCAGTGTTCTATCGAACTTCTCATGCCACTGCTTAGGGGCTTGTTTCAGACCATACAAAGATTTCAACAGTTTTAACACCTTGCCTTTTTGACCTTCTACTACAAATCCATCAGTCGTTCCATGTAAATTTCCTCATCCACTCTCCGTTAAGAAAAGCTGTCTTAACGTCCATTTGATGAACGAGAAGACCATGTGAGGCAGCCAAAGCAAGTAGTACTCGAATTGTGGTCGATCTAGCAACAGTGAGTAAGTGTCAAAGAAATCTTCGCCTTCTTTCTCGAGTATAGCCCTTTGCAACAAGTTGAGCCTTGTACTTTTCAATAGTACCATCAGGCCTAAGCTTCTTTTGAACACCCACTTGCACCCTACGGGTTTGCACCCATAAGGTCTATCTGTCGGTTCCTGTGTTCCATTAGCGATAATGGAATCCATTTCACTACTGACGACCTCCTTCCAATGAGTCTGCATCGGAGATGCATACGCTCGAAATAGACTTGGGAGTGTCGTCCACAAGGTACACAGTGAAATCATCACCAAAGGATTTGGATATCCTTTGTCTCTTGCTCCTTCTAGAAGCTCCACTGTCATCCTCCTCATTGACAAGTTCATGTGTATGTTCAAAAGGTTCGTGGTGTGATTGAACTGGGAATTATTTCGAAGGTTGACTAGTAGTGTTATGTGTATCCTTCATTGGAAAAATATTTTCAAAGAATGTTGCATCTCGAGACTCCATAATTGTACCAACATGCATGTCGGTACCTCAGTTTTAACTATCAAAATCTATAGGCAATGCTATGATTAGCATATCCCGAAAGAGACACAATCCACGCTTTTAGGTCCAAGCTTGCATTTCTTAGTTATTGGCACATTAACTTTCGCCAAGCACCCCATGTACGCAAGTAAGAAAGTGATGGTTTTTTCCCCAATCCATACCTCGTATGGTGTTTTGTCCTTATTTCATAGGAACTCTATTTAATACATGATTAGACGTTAGCAAAGCCTCCCCACCATGCCTTAGGTAAGCCCGCGATGTCTAACATGGCATTCACCAAGTCGATCAACGTGCGATTTTCCTTTCGGCAATCCCATTTGACTCGGGAGAATAAGGAGGCGTCCTCTCATGTATAATGCCATGTTCCTCACAAAATAAGTCAAATTCGTTTGAGAAATACTCTCCACCACGATCGACCTAAGTCTTTTTATCTTTCTATTTAACCGGTTTTCAACTTCGCCTTATAGATTTTAAAATAGTCTAAAGCCTCATCTTTCGTTTTCAATAAATACACATAATGTAACCTAGTTGCATCATCAATCAATGTCATGAAATATCGCTTTCCACCCTTCGTCAACACGCCATTCATCCGAGAAAGATCTGAATGCATGAGTTCTAGTGGTGCCAAGTTTCTCTCCTCGGCTGACCTTGTGAGGCTTACGAGGTTGCTTTGATTTCACACACTATGGCATTTAGAACCTTTGGTGATGGAAACGTTTGGAATTAAATTCATCTTTGAAGCCGAGACATCAAACCAAAATTAATATGACATAGACGTGAGTGCCAAACATTAGCCTCATCATCCACACCGCCACAAATATGGTTCACGATCTTATTGCAGAAATCTGAAAGGAAAACGGAACAAGCCTCCGCACTCATAGCCTTTACCAATAAAATATCCATGTTTAGACACGACTACTTTATTAGACTCAAATACCAACTTAAGCCCGTCTCTACATAAACGGAGCCACTAACGAGATTCTTGTCTATAGAAGGGACATGCTGCGTTCTTGGTGCCGATCTTTCCGAAGTAAACTTCAGATCTACCGTGCCAACACCATGAGCAGTAGCATGTGACCCATTCCCATTAGGACGGAGGAATCTCGGGCGACTGATAAGAAGAAAACAACGAAATATCAGCACACACATGTACATTAGCTCTGTATCAATCCACCAATTGGTAGATTGACTAAGCGAAAGAACAATGAGGTAAATTACCATACCCATCCCATCTCCGGTCTTGCCAATGGTCACGTTGATGCACTTAGAAGTCCATCCTCTGGTGCCTTCTTTCCTTTGCGTTGTGGGCACTTCTTTGCCATGTGACCGGGCTCACCGCACACAAAGCAAGTTCTATCATCCCGATTGTTGTTGTTGTTCTTCTTCTTGAAGTTGGTTGTCTGTTGGGCTTTGACAAATTTCCCTTTGTTCTTGCTTGAGGGTTTCGTACCACATTGGCACTAGATCGCCCTCCATCACCCTTAGACACGCGTTCTTTTCCCGAGCTTTCTCCTCAATTTCAAGAGACCCAATCAGATTCTCAACAGAGTACTCTTGTCTCTTGTGTTTGAGTCTTGTTCAAATTCCTCCATGAAGAAGGTAATTTCGCAATAATACATCCACCACAAACTTGTCGGGTAAGGCACACTTCAGAGTTCGAGTTCCTTGGCAATGGCCTTGTATCTCATGAGCACGATCTACTACGAGCGGTTATCAACCATCTTGTAGTCATGAAATTGCTCCATGACATACATGTCATTCTTGGCATCGATAGCACCGTATTTGGAATTCATGCATCCCACAACTCCTTCGCGTCTGTCATGTGCATATACACCTCGCATGCACGGTCGGCAAGAACACTAAGAATGCATCCAACAAAGAGAGTAGTGGCGGTCTCGAATTCTTTCGCTTTTCAGATCAAGAACACCTTCAGCTTGCCATTACTAACCTGAATACATTCATAGCGATAAGCCACGAGTGACCTTGATCTCGCCATCTCTTAAAGTGCACACCGAGAACTTATCCGCCTCGGTGCATCGGCAAATCCAGCCATAGTAAAACCACGATTGCCTACAATAAGGTTTTGGATTGTTGAAAATAAGTACATGTAGGTTCAATTTATTCCATAAATAAATCATGACATCATGCACGCAAAATAACGAGAACCATCACGGGCATAAAAGATCTAGACATGTAAACCAGAAATCTGTACATGAACAGATCTAATCGGAGAACATGATCTATTGCGTATCGATGATTCATTACGATCGGTTTGCCGATGTAGACGCCGCGAGACACGGTGAGATGACACGAAGTCGATGACGATTCGCGGCCGAGCGAGCGAGGAAGACGAGCGAGCTACAACGGCGATCGCGCGAGCGCTTCCCAAAACCTTATTCGCCTCTCCCGGTGCGAGACTTGAAGCGGCGGTTCCCGAGACTGCTCTCCCGAACGACGATGCACGCCGCGACGGACGGAGTAGACTACGTGGGGCGGCGCGGCACAAAGGATGGAGGAGGCAAAACCCTAGATTGATTTTCGCATATCTTTGTATGGAGGCGGCGACTCGTATTTATAGAAGCGCGTCTGCAAGCACTGGAGCTGATTTTGGCGGACCATTCACGCAGTGCCGTGCGCCGCGCTTCGCCCGGCCCGGCCCGGCCGGCGAGGCGAGCGAGCGCGCGTGTTATCCTCTAGTTCTCTCCCACACATGCCTCAAGTGGCTAGGAGTGCACCATCCCTTTTAAGGTGGTCTTCCTCTCCTATAACTAGCAATATGGTACTAAAGGTCACATGCATGCCTCCTTTGCATGAGTGGGCCTTTGAGATTTAATAGGAATTATTCTTATTATATGGGCTTGGCCCACATAATCCAACAGCGATTTCACCGCTGTAGTAAGATTTTTTTTATTCGCCAGGGTTTGTAGTAAGAATCTTGTTTTGTTTGTATGTGAATTATTGGCTCAACCTGGTGCTACCGCACTACCATCTTTCAACTAAAAGGCTGAGGGGCACACCACAAAAGAACCTAACCTCCAGGGCACTTTTCGCCCGCTCCAAACCTCTTTCGGTTTCATCATTTTTTTATTTTTGGTAATTTTTATTTTTATTTTTATTTCTTTGCATTGTCTATATTGATATAACTTTTTTGTTAAAAATTTAATTACTTAAAAAATACTAACATCCGTTACAATATGATTTTAGCAGCTATAATAAAAAAAAAGCCAAAGACCAAAACCCTACCTTAATCCGAACGTTGGAAAGCTGCAAACATGACAACATCTACCTCAAGCAAAGTTTTCCTAGTTTACTAGAGTAACAGTAAATCTGATGCTACGAAGGAAATGTGGCAAACGCGTTTTTTATGTGTTTTATTGAAGTTTATGAAATACTACAGGTCTCACAGTTCGGAAGGGAAAAACAGGAACTAGAATTAAATACCTCCAGAAGAGATCGATCACCCCATTCACTGCTCCCAGGAGGAAATCGACATGGTCCTTCAAGAGCTACCTTGTTAGCTGCCGTCCTTTCCTGTGAATTATTTGGGCTTGCCACTAACTCCATCTAGACTAACCAATCCGTAGATCCAGTCGCTCATAGATCGGTTCATAAGGAAGCTTTCGACTTGGAAAGGGAGTATGTTATCCTTAGGAAGTCGCCTCATTATAGTCAAGCAAGTCCTCTTTATGGCACCCATCTACTATTTCCTATCGCTAGACCTACCTATTTGGGCAATTAAATCAATAGACAAAAGACATCGTGCTTTCCTTCGGAAGGACTCGGAGGCCGTCTAGGGAGGAAACTGTCTTGTGGCATGGAAAACCGTCTGCAGACCAATGGTGCTTGGTGGGCTAGGAATACTCGAGCACAAGACAATGGGCTTTGTACTATGTCTGCATTGGTTATAGGGGCAGAAAACAGATCAATCACATGCATGGACTACCTTACAAGCTTCTCATGAGCCAGCCATCCTAGCAATGTTCAAGGTAGCCAAAACTGTGCGGCTTGGTGATGGCAACCGAGATTTATTCTGGCTAGACAACTGGATAGAAGGATAATCAACGAAAGACATAGCTCCTAACGTTTGCAAACTGGTTTGCAACAAAACCAAGAAATCCATCATGGTCACTGAGGGGCTGATGCACAATTCTTGGGTGCAGGGAATTCAGGGTGCCTTTTCGGTTGAAGTAATCGCTGAATTTCTAATCTTATGACGCAAGGTTGGCTCCATGTCTCTCCAACCACAATATGAAAATCGGTTCAGTTGGAAACATACATACACCTGAAGCACTACAGCAAACAAAAACAACAAAGCTGCATGGTTCCCTTCCATAATCTAGCAGGGTCCTTGCACCTTTCACAAGCAGCCAAAAGGTAATGCGTCCTCCTCAACTTACATATTTCTTGTCCTCTCCAACTGGAATTGTAGTACATATGATGCATATCACCTTGTTGGACTTAACCATGTCACACCTACAGACGTTACAGTAGTCTTAGTCATACCACATTAGTGCGTACGTTAAGTGAGTTAGTGCGTGTGTTAAGAGTATTAGTGCGTGTGTTTTATAACTTCATGAATGTCATAAATAGCTCGGACGTGGAATGGTGTGTCATAAAGAGATGGACGTGGCGGATATGTCAGGTCAGTTATTTCTTTTTCACAGTATAAAAGATCAACGGAGAAAACTCCGCAAACCAATTCAGAGGGGTGGCACAAAAACTGTTTGTCTCTTGAGTTCACTGTTCTCCAGAGAGTCCAGATATTTGTGTGTGTTCCAGCCATCTACGAGTGTTGAGTTTTCGTGATCGTAACTTGCTTCAAGTACGTTCCTTTGTAGTCGTAGCTCACTTCGAGTACGTTCCTTCGTGGTTGTAGCTCGTTCCTTCGTGGTCGTAACTTGTTTCGAGTACGTTCCTTCGTGGTTGTAGCTCGTTCCTTCGTGGTCGTAACTTGTTTCGAGTATGTTCCTTCGTGGTTGTAACTCACTTCGAGTACGAGTTCCTTCGTGGTTGTAACTCACTTCGAGTACGAGTTCCTTCGTGGTTGTAACTCACTTCGAGTACGAGTTCCTTCGTGGTTGTAAGAGTATTGTTCATCGAGTATTGTAGCAGAGTACTGTTCTACGAGTACTGTTTATCCGAGCAGTTCATTCAAGTACTCACGGTCGAAGCTTTGGAGTACTCACGGTCGAAGTCTTCTGACCGCATTGTGTGCTCTTCCGACCACGTTGTGTGCTCCGACTTGCCACAACAAGTGGTATCAAAGTTAGCATGGTGGTTGATCCTGCCACGATGTTGAAGCATGAATCAAGATCTCCATTATGGGCACCACCACCACCGAGAGCCCGCGTCCATGAAGACGACGATGACAACGACAATGGAGGCTGCGAGATAGGCGACGAGAGTGGCAATGGAGGCCGTGAGATCGTGGTGCAGCATGTAGTAAAGGAGATAGGTAGCACGGTGGTCAACCCCATGCTGATGCGCACAAACTACGGTGATTGGTCCCTCCTGATGAGGGTCAATTTGTAGGCACAAGGACTCTGGGAGGTGATTGAGCCTAGAGACGTTGTCGACTATCGCAACGACCGCTTGGCATTGTCGGCAATCTTGTGTGCCGTGCCAACCGAGATGTTGGCGACTCTTGCCATCAAGAACACGGCGAAATAGGCATGGGATGCCATAAAGGTAATGCACATGGGCACTGAGCGACGCGCGAAGCCAAAGTGCAAACGTTGCACTTGGAGTTCGAGTCCATGAAGTTCAAGGATGGAGTGACCGTCGACGACTTCGCGATGCGGCTCACCGGGCTCGTCAACAACCTCAATCTACTCGGTGACAAGATCAATGACAAAAGGGTAGTGAGGAAGTTTCTTCGTGTTGTTCCCTCACAGTACTCGCAGGTCACAATGTCCATCGAGACGCTTGTCGACCTCAAGACAATCTCCATTGAAGAGATGACGAAATGGCTCAGGGTTGTGGAGGAACGCTATGACCTGGAGGGTGAAGCTGGCATCCAAGGAGGGCAGCTACTCCTCTTGGAAGAGTGGCTCGTGCACCAAAAGAAGAAGAAGCACAGTGAAGGCTCTTCTAGTGGCGAGAAGAACCGAGGTGGTAGGGGTGATCGACGTCGCAGCAAGCAACATGGTCGTGGGTGTGGCAACAGTAGCTGCGACTACAAAGATTCTATGTTGTCTGTTGACCGCTGTGACATGACGAAGGCCAAGTGTTACAATTGTAACAACTACGGGCATTCCTCGAAGGACTGCCGCAAGCCACGTCGCAAGCGCAAGGAAACGGCGAACCTGGCATAGGTGCAAGACGATGCATCGGTGCTGCTGATGGCTGAGCATGGTGAGCTTGCTCAGATAAACATCGACACAACGCAAGCTATGTACCTCAATGAAGAGATGGTGGTGCCGGTCGATTCAAGCGACAACGAGTGGTACCTCAACATGGGTGCGAGTAACCACATGACTGGTGACATGAACATGTTCACCTCGCTGGATGATCACGTGAAAGGCAAGGTAAAATTTAGTGATGGCTCAACGGTGGCATCTGTCGGGGGGGGGGGAGTTCAACTCCATCGACTTCAACGACTACTGCGACGAAATGGGCATCAAGCGGTATACGACCGCGCCATACTCGCCGCAATAAAACGGTGTTGTGGAGAGCTGGAACCAAATGGTTGTGGATATGGCTTGTAGTATGATGAAGAGCATGGCGATGACTGCTATGTTTTGGGGCGAGGCAGTAAAGACAACGGTGCACATCCTGAATCATGTACCGACTCGAATCTTGGATGGTGTAACGTCGTACCAGGCATGGTACAAGAGGAGGCCTAAAGTCCAATATTTCTGAATATTCGGATGTGTGGCACACATCAAGAAGGTTCACCCTAGCATCACCAAGCTCTCTGACCGCTCCACGCCAATGGTGTTCATCGGATATGAGAAGGGCTCAAAGGCTTATCGTGTCTACAATCCGATTACAAAGAAGCTCCATATAACACGTGATGTCGTGTTTGAAGAAGAGAAGTAATCGGACTGGACAATGTCATTTTCATCGACTGGCGTCAGCGAACTCGACACGTTCACCGTCGAGTACGACGTCACAAGTGACACTTTGGTGGATGTCGATTGCACTACGTCTTTGACAACAAAGAATACGCCTGTGACGCCACAAGCGGTGGAACCACTCCAGCCCACAACACCATTTGGAGCTACGATGCAGTGGGCAACACCACTGACTGGCGGATCGCATGATTCCGAAGATATGCCACTAAGGTATTGCATGGTGTCAAATATCTACGTCACGACTGAAGCGGTGCAAATCAACGACATCGAGCCTGCTGATGAAGTCATGGAGTACGACAACCTATGTGTAACACCCCAACGTAACTATATGGGATATTACTATGGAACGTCATCGCCAGAGTAAAGAATCAATCAGTACAATAAAAGAAATCACAAAGAGTTTAAAACTTTATTAACAATTTAATAGAGAACCAACGGAAGCTGGAATAAATATTTAAAACATGGGACCGGTCCACTTCTAACCAAATCAAGAACGGATAAAACAACAAAACAGTGGCAAACCACGATGCTGGAAACTCGAGTGCTCCCACCCATGCATGATGCTATCACTCCACCGGCCTTTTACGGGATGAAAGAGCAAGCGTGAGATTTGGAAATCTCGGCAAGTACCCAACTACTGGCCGCAACACAAAAGTAAGACATGCGATGCAACCATATGAAATAAAGGCAAGCATGACAAGTAAGCAATAGACAAAGGCAACCAACCAAAGAAGCGATATCGAGAGATCTTGTCATGGTTAGGAGGCGGATATTATGAGAATCAGTATATTAAAGATATTTGTTATGTGACAAGTTATAGCAAGTTATAGCAAGGGTGCTGGCGACCTTATCCCACATACCCGGTTATACGAGAATAGCCAGGCACAACCATGTCCTCGATCAGTATAACCGCAGACGGGTGTAATATCCTGTAACGAGAATGTACTACCCCGTGCGTTACTGAGTTGGGTGGAAATGACCCCTATATGTGGGCAGCCCCGGCGTGATAACCCTCAGTTCGTTATTTAGTGAATTATTCATGATATAATTAGAGAGTTGTGATTGAATTAAGGTAACATTATGAGAGTATAGATTTAATCCAATGAGACTGAAGAGACAGGATTAGTGATACTAGGTGATAAGGTAACCGATACATCATGGATAGATTAAATAGTATGAACTTAAGGAACAAAGAGATGGCAAGGGTAAGGCTATAATACAATTATGAGAAGCGAGAAGCTGTGCTAGAGTCAAAAAATGGAAAGACAGTTTCTGATATGAGGACAGTGTGGGATAATGATAAGGTGATAGTGACATATAGGGATTAATCTAAAGAGGTATTATAATATATCTCACACAAGGTTATCAACCAATCAAGTTTTATTATGTGATAAGTGATTATTAGTCAGATTAACAGGTTAATACATACATCATTCATAAGTCAAATGCAACATCATACGATTATTGAAACATAATATTGGAACCTAAAACATAGCAGCCCTAACATCGAAAGAGCATCAATAATTTAAATCTAAGTTAAACATATTCATATGCTACCCCCCATTAACGATTTAAGCATAGATTCTAAAACACTCCTTTAAGGTACGAATTCTAGAATATTATTAATCGAGCATTCTAATAAACCTACAAGCATATGAACAAGTTAACCTATCACATTGCTGCAAGAATATAATATTAAGATTCTAAAACTAAGGAAGTATGAACGATATGATAATAACTAGACAAGCATTAGTGATATGTTAATGACCAGGTAACTATAGTGATATGAAGCTAGTCAGATACTTTGGAGATATGATAATGGCCAGGTAACTTTAGCAATTAGCCTGGTGACTTAGCGATATGGCAGTTATAAGGTAACTTTAGTGATATGATAATGGTAATCAATGGCAAGGTGACAGGTATCATGGAAACACGTGATATGCGAAACGTAAAGGTTACGGCCGCGAGGTACTTGCCTTGAGCACTCTCGACGGACACGTTGCACGATGGATCCGAGAAATGCAACGGCCCCGCTGCTCCCTCAATAGCCGTGTGAGAACCTACAGGATAAAATGGGGAACACCGATAAGATATGATGAATTTTGATACAGAGCAGCGGGAATAATTGACTGGAAAGAAATAGCCATTCAATCGCACGAACGGATCGTTCGCCACGCGAACACGAGTTCGGTAGCGTGGCGCGAGTTCGCCACGCGAACGCGCGTTGGACATGCTCGCCTCCGAACACCGCGAGGACATGGCGCGATAAGGCTCGGATACGGCGTGTACGCGCGCGTGTGGCTAAGCGTGTGTCGCCGCCGCCAACACCGGTGCCGGCCGGCCGTTGCCGCCGCCGCCGCCGCCATGGTCGCCGAGCGAGCGGTCGCGTCGCGGCGTGTGCGTCGAGCGCGCAGCGCGCAGCGCAGCGCGCGCGTAGGCGAGCGTGGCGCGCCGGGCGCGCTATCGCGCCATGGAAGCCGAGCGCGCGCGCGCGTGCAGGTGTGCAACGCAGCGCCGCCGCATGAACTTCACCGCCGGCCGCCGGCGCCGTCGGCCGCGGCACCGCCACCACCGCCCACAACGCCGACGCCATGCAGTGCCCATGCACTCTCATGCAGCCACAAACGGAGGAGAGAGAGATTGGGGTGCATAGGAGAGAGAAGAAGTTTGAGAGGAAGAGATACCTGGGAGAGAAGACGGCGCACCGGAAGGCAAAAAAAAGAGATCCTTTTATATATTAAGGTCTGGTGAGATTAGGGTTTGGTGGGTTTTAGTCTTTTATTATTATTATATTAAATTTCTGGGTGCTACACTATGTCTCCTTGGTGTAGAGGTGCCCACGAGCGTAAAGGAGGCACTCCCGAACATAGCATGGAAACAGGCCATGAATGAAGAGTTGAAATCCATCTATGACAATAATCCATGGGAGTTCGTCGCACTCCCTACTGGGCATCGAGCAATTGAGCTCAAATAGGTCTTCAAGGTGAAAAATGATCCTCAAGGTAACATTGTTAAGCATAAAACTCACTTGGTTGGAAAAGGATATGCACAGCGATAGGGGATGGACTTCAACAAAGTATTTGCACTGGTGGCTTGCATTGAGACAATGCGAGTGCTTATCGCACTGGCAACGCACAACGGCTGGCAAATACATCATATGGATGTAAAGTCCGCATTCTTGAATGGAGATCTGGTCGAGGAGGTGTATGTTCAACAACCTCCAGGGTACGTCGACAACAAACACAAGAACGATGTGCTAAGGCTACGTAAGGCCTTATACGTGTTGCGGCAGGCGCCGCGAGCTTAGAACCCGAAGCTAGACGCCACTGTGGTGTCACTTGGGTTCACGAGAAGTCCACTCAAGCATGCGGTATACCGACGAGGAAAAAGTAACACGTCTTGCTCGTGGGGGTGTACGTCGATGACCTCATCATCACCAGCTCAAACGTCGATGACATCGTTGAGTTCAAGGCCTAGATGAAGGAACTATTCAGCATGGCAGACATCGGTTTGCTAAGTTATTATTTAGGCATCGAGGTCAAGCAAGAAGACGGGATGATCACGCTGTCACAGAGTAGCTCTGCGTGCAAGATTTTGGAAGCAGTGGGAATGGCGTGGTGTAATCCGTGCTCAACGCCAATGGAGAACCGGCTGAAGTTGAGCAAGAAAGATGGCAGTGCCGCCGTCAACGCCACTGAGTATCGTAGCATTGTCGGAAGTCTTCGCTACCTTGTGAACACGAGGCCAGATATTGCTTATGTCGTGGGCATTGTGAGCAGATACATGGAGGCACCAATGTCATAACATTTGGCCGCGGTGAAGCATATTCTTCGCTATGTGAGCGGCACGACTGGATTCAGGTGCTATTACCATGGTTGTCACGGCGGAGTCGGCGACCACGGCGAGCGAGAGGCGCCTGGACACCTAGGTGACGCCTAGGCGAGGGCCCAGCGACGCCTAGGCAACGGGCACGGCGACAGATTCGAGTCTCGCGTATATACTCTGCCGATGCCGACTCACTCTCTCGCGTATATACAGCCGACGCCGACTCTCTCGCCTCAGTCTCAGTCTTCTGCCTCTCTCTCGCGTCGCGTCTCCCGTCTCCCTCGACTCCGGTCTCCCCGACGGCCGACTCCGACTCCTGGCGCCGATCTCCCCTCCCCAAAGCTTCCTCCCCCGCGCGCCACCTCCTCCCCCCCGGCGCCTACCCTCCCCGACGCCTCCCCCTGCCGCCGCCTCCCCTCGTCGCCTCCCCTCCCCTCGGCGGTGGGAGCACAGGAGAGAGACGGCGGCGGGAAGGAGGGAGGCGGCGCGGCCGGAGAGGAGAAGGGCGGACGGCGTACCTGGGCTGGCGGTAAAGCTAGGGTTCAGGCAAGGCGAGGCGATCCTCCGCGGCGTCGCCTCCCCGGCGCCAGGACGACTTGGCGACGCCTAGGCGACGCCGTGACAACCATGGCTATTACATGAGGGCAAGCATGATGGATCCTAAACTTGTTGAATACAACGACAGTGATTTGGTGGGCAACAATGACGACCGCAAGAGCACTATGGGTACGACATTTTTCTTTAGTGAAAGTTTGATCACTTGGGTATCGCAGAAGCAAAAGATTGTGGCGTTGTCCTCGTGTGAAGGCGTCGTTCACAGTGATCTTCTCAAAGAAGGTTGTGAGAAGACCCAGCGAAGTGTGAAAGTTGGAGCTCACCTATCCAAAGTGGGAAAGAGTTACCACTAGTGGATTCGAGGTGGAAGGCTTAATTCGGAGAGCCGGTCCAATTAGTTTGGGTTTACCTCAACGTGGACTAGGAGAGAGCAGCAACTCTCTGAACATCATGGTAAAAAGAGATTGTATCTATTGTGGTTTGTTTTCTTGTGCTCAATTTACCTTCAAGCAATTTACTTTCGTAGAATTAACTTGATTGTTTGTCATCTAAAATTGCACACCTTGACATAGCTTAAAATTATTGGTGCACTTAGGTGAACTTAATTGATATAGATGTTGTTTGTGCTAAACCAAATTGATTTAAGTTTTCGTATTGTTTACTTGGTTTAGACAAATAGAAAAAGCCTTGAATGGTTAATAATAATTAGAAGAGATTTTTTAGTCCGTCTATTTACCCCTTCTAGTCGGCCTCCTCGATTTTACAGTGGAGCCGAAGAAGACAAAGCTACTCGTGAACAAGTCAGCAATTGCTTTGTGCAAGAATCCTATACTCCATGATTGCAGCAAATACATTGATATGAAGTATCATTTCATTTACGACTACATTGAAGATGACAAAGTAGATGTGGAGCACGTCGGCACAAATAAGCAAGTAGCTGACATTCTTACGAAGGCCCTCGGTCATGTCAAGTTCATCGAACTAAGGCAAAAGATCAGGGTGGTCGAGGTGAAGCTGATGCACCCTGGTTAGAGGGTGATTTGTTAGACTTAACCATGTCCACTTACAGACGTTAAAGTAATCTTAGTCGTACTGCATTAGTGCGTATGTTAAGTGAGTTAGTGCATATATTAAAAGTATTAGTGCGTGTGTTTTGTAACTTCATGAATGTCATGAATAGCTTAGACGTAGGATGGTGCATCATGAAGAGCTAGACGTAACAGATATGTCGGGTCAGTTATTTCTTTTTCGCAGTATAAAAGATCAACGAAGAAAACACCGCAAACCAATTCAGAGGGGCGGCACAAAAACTGTGCCTATTGAGTTCACTGTTCTCCAGAGAGTCCAGATATCTACGTGTGTTCCAGCCATCCGCGAGTGAGTCTTCGTGATCGTAACTCTCTTTGAGTACGTTCCTTTGTGGTCGTAGTTTACTTCGAGTACGTTCCTTCGTGGTTGTAACTCATTTCGATTATATTTCTTTGTGGTCGTAACTCACTTCGAGTACGAGTTCCTTCGTGGTCGTAAGAGTACTGTTCACCAAGTACTGTAGTAGAGTACTATTCTGTAAGTACTGTAGCAGAGTATTGTTCATCCGAGCAGTTCATTCGAGTACTCACGGTCAAAGGTTTCGAGTACTCACGATCGAAGTCTCCCGACCACGTTGTATACTCCGACTTGCCGCAACACAGCCTTGGTAACATCAATCACAAACTCACAGGCTCACAGCACCTAGAAGGCTGGTAATGGCTAGTGATGAAGGAGGCCTTCATCATTGTACTGATGTATCAATCGGGCACGTGGGATGTATGCAGAGGCATTCCTCCTTTCCATCGTGGCTCGATTTTCTTTCATCCCCTTGGCAGAATAGAAACTAACACAATCAAACCAACACTGTACAAATCCATATCATGATAGTGCATGGTCCCCATTGTAGCGGCAGCAGCATCTTCAGCAAATTCGAGGGGGTAAGTCCCATCTGCAGGATTATCTATATTCTGAACTCACAAAGTCTCTGAACTTCACTTAAACCTCTACGTTGAAAGCTTGAATACCTTAGGTCCTGATCCCTGAACATATCAAAGTCTTGATGTCACGAGCTAAGCATGCAGGGAATTTGTGGTGCATAAAAGTTGTCTAATTCTATAGTCCATAAGGAAGTTGCAGCTCCAGCAAGTAGCAAACACGTAAAATTGAAAAACACCACCAGATTATAATAAATATAGGAGTGACGGATGCCAGTATCCGAGGTATTTCTATTACCATACCTAGTGTCAATTTTCCTCAAAAGCATGTGGAAATAAGAAGTAGCAAACAGTTCATGTAAGAATGATATAAATGTGGAGGATAAGGGTAGCGTACCATAGGTTCAAGTCTGAAATGTCATATGGAAGACTAATGATTACTCATTTATGGAGAAGTTAACAGATTTCAGCCAATTTACAAGATCAAGGACAATGCTGAGCAGTACAGGCCAAACTGTTACCTCAACTGGAGGTGACTGGGCCACCGGCCACTTGTATAAAATGGTTTATAGATAATTAGATCCTTAAAGGAGCTATACAATCTGAAGAATTGGCTGAACCATGGAATATGTTAATATGTTACAGTAAGTTCCATAATTCTGGAAAAATGGATGAATAAAGTGTGATTCATTGATTATAAAAACTACCACTCCACCAAGTTAGGTGAGACAATTTTGAACAATCCGCAACCATCAGTGATGCACTATAAATAAACGTAATTGTTTTCCAGGATGATACTGAGAAGGGGATATCGGCAATGTCAACGTTTATATTATTCTGCCTGATGCATCAGAAAGAGCATAGTATAGATGCTACTGCAATGTTGACTTTATTAAAAACAGAGCATCAAAATTACTAGAAAATTCATCACCAAAAGATTCCATGTACCGCAGGAATCAGAATGCAACTTACTCGTTGTGGAATTTCATGATACTAGAAAGCATGGCAAGTGAAGCAGCCACTTAGAGAACTAATCTGGCCATTCTTGGTAAGGTGTGATTTCTTTTTGGCCTTCCTGGAAACTTGTTCATCTTGGCTTGCTGTTGCTGCATCACGCATGACCTGTGCCATTCTTTGAGCAGACCTGAGGGTGTTCAAAATCTTGTCCAGAGAAGATGATCTTTTCTTCTCAAGTTTCATCTGAGATAATAAAAGTATGGATACAATGGAAGGTCAACTAGACAGCACTAGAAAAGAATGAAGCATCATACAGCAAATAATACTAGCATCAATTCAATTGTGAGCATTAAAGATGAATATACAGATTTAGGCTCTTTCACCAGAAAATGACATTCAGATGAATGTTTCTACATAAGGAGGCAACAGATAATTTGTAAAAGTTAGAAATAGAGCAAAGAACATACCACTAATTTTTGAATTGCTGCCTCAGCTTTGGCCTTTTGAAGATTCTCCCAAGCAGTAATTTTTGCTTCCTCTCTCTCAATCCTACATTTTTACGGAGTGATAAGCATTTCATGGTTTGATGGCATAAATGTACATTGCAAATTCTCTGATATTAGTAAAAGACTTGGATAGTTTGCATATTATAAATAGATACGCAGGACATGCTGCAATCCTTTGAAAATTAAGCTTCAAGTATTACTGTAGTAAGTGGTTATGCCTGAAGAAAATTATCATGAAGCAGCGATTTCATCATATGAACCGAAATAAGTAGTGGTCCATTACTTTGATATGCACTTTGCTTCTGTTAATTCCCAGGAAGAAGATTTAGACTCCACAGTGTTTTTCTTCCACTCTATAATGTTCGTTGAATTCTTGTTAGAGGATCGTGTTACATGTTTCTTGGACCATCTGGTAAGAGTCACTTGGTCATCCATCTGCACATCCCTGATCTCAACATCTGAGAAACAGCTCTCACTCTCTTTGACTTGTTGCGTTGATTGTGAGCGAATAAATGGAGGCCTGACGCTGGGCGAAGAGGACCTACTTAGCTCTGGGCTAGTTTGAGTTGCGACATCCTTCCTCGAAATTATAGGGGTAATGATGGAGGCTGAATCTTCTGTGATTTCAACCTGTTCATCTGAACAAGAAACGAAACAAAAAGGTTAACTTTCTATGATGTTATGCTAAAACACGCCAGCATCAAATCAGTCATCAAGATGCTAATGCCAAAAACTATTGTTCATATTTGCGACTCATGAGGACCTCCACAATATTGACAATGCTTCAACAATCAGAGAGGATCAGAGGATACCTCAAACAAAGTGTTGTCGTCTGTACATTTATAGACCATATTTCAACAGTGAGAAATAGGTTAAAAATGGATGGATAGCAATTGTGGATCTGAACATAGAAAATAGTTTCTAAATACCTTGTATAGATTCTTGGGTGTTAGGCAATGAAGCAGATGGCTCAATTGCAGTATCTAGCTGCAGGCGAACTCTGGAAGATTGAATAGCATGAGACCCACCATATGCTAGACAAGACCTGCCTCCAACACCAATACCAAATTCGTCACCAGCAGTTCCGCTCATATACCTCCCAATGTTATTTTTTCCCCCACAATAATGTTCCGGTATCAATACTCCCGCCAAGAAAGGTGAGTTTGCTGTTAAATGTCCAACTCTCCCACTGTCAAGCAATGACACAGATGAATACTGTCCACCAAGTCTTCCAGGAGGAACCAGAGGACCACTTTTGGACTTCGGTCGCCGAGGATGGGGGAATGAGGTTCTCCCGAGCGCATCACCAGAATTCGGACTGAAGATCCACCTCTCTGCGTCCTCCCATTTCGAGGGCAATGTCCTCCCATTGTTGAAAGGAAATGCCATGCTGCTGCCTGGGTACCTCCTATTACCTTTAGAAGGAAGGGGCACTCTCTCAGAGCTCCACCCCTTCTGGTACCCCAATACTGATGAACGGTGCTGCAGATAGCTTGGTGTACCAGGACTAGGAAACACGTCTGATCTGATGTGTGATGACACAAGTCCCTTCATCAACCCCACACCTCCAACCAGAAAACCTGGAGAAGGAGGAGTTCCATTGAAACCAGGGCTACCAAAGTCGAGAGAGGCTGGCCGATGCTTCAACCCCTTCCTACCATGCAAAAGAACAGCCTCCGACCAACATCGTTGCTGGTTCAGGCATTCTGTCAAACAGCACACAAGCATACAAAATTGACAACCTCGTACCATCTAACCCATTACAAAATTCAAAATTTGTACCTCGGGTGGCACGGCCTGGTGCATTCTTGGCCGGTTCTTGCGCTTGTGCCCACTCTTCCTTCACCCCACACAACACCTCCTCCCCCTCCTCCTCGTCATGTGGCTCCGTGAAGGCTGCAGAAGCTTCAGATGACACAAACTCCTGTTAAGGGCTGTAAAGTTGCGCTCCAACCGAGCAAGAACGCTAGCAAGAATACAAACTGTGAGCTGTGTGCAACATTGTGCTCACCATTGGAGGATGAAGTGGCCAGCCCATCTGTCTCCAGATCTGTGTCCGGGTCGCCATCTGCGCGCACGAACCCGGCCAAAGGCTGCAGCCAACCATCACCTTAGCTTCACTGATTAAAAGTTTATCCCAAAAGGAGAACAAAAGGTGAAGACTGAAGAGAATCCAAGGGGCGCCCCATTTTCTCATGTCAAGAAAAAGCACCATCCTTTTCTCTTGCTAACGATCCGAGATGGTGATGATGATGCCAATCGTCAAGTCTCAAAAGTTTCGGGCCCTCTTGCTTTGTCTCGATTACTAGATTTACCAACGAGAGTTTCGCTATTAATCTATAGTTATCTACTGTTTGCATATCATGTTTGTTTCTGGCTTCTACCATCGTATCAAAGTGCCTTCCGCTTTCTGGAAAGGTTGCGGTCACCTGAGATAAGCCATAGGCTACCTAGATCCGCATGGCACCATGCCACCACCACGCGAAGTACTAAAAGCTTGCCATTTCTAATCATATCTAAGAGCTCAAAATTCTATATTTTCCTCCCCAAATGTGCATACCAGCTCAAACTTACTAAACTTTTTCTTCCTGATTGTGCAAAATGCATCGTTTTGATACCAAGAATAAGCGAAGTCGCCCATGAGCATGACTATTCTAAAAGAAATCAACAGGAAGAACCTAGAAGCTTAGCAGCGCAGGAGCAAGACCAACCGAGTCGCAGCCGAAGGAGCCGCAGCCGCTGCTCCCGCCGCCGCCGCCCGTCGAGCTCGCCGAGTAGCCGTCGTCCGCTTCCTCTCCCCACCGCCGCCGCCTCCGCCGCATTGGCCCCTCCGACGCCGACACCACCGCCGCCTCCTCTTCCTCCACCACCACTACTCCCGGAAACCCCAACACGGCATCACCACCACCCCGCATTTTTCTCCGAAACGGGAATCTTTACCCGCCTCATCTGTGAGTGAATTGGCTTCCCTCAGTCGGCGTCCATTAAAAGCGCCGGGTTTGGAAGCGTGATGAGGAGTTGGCGTTTAGTAGACGTGGGGGAATGGATTGGGACGTGGAGGCAGGCAGGGTGCTGGCACGTACAGCATCTCGAGTGGAGAGACTGACGCGAGGTGAGTGAGGCCGAGCAGCCCAAGAACGTGCGCGACGCTGAAATTAACGTACTGTTCTGCGGATTAAATTTCGCTTGGATCGGCGCTTCCGTCCATGCTGGTGTGTGGCGCCGGTTCTTGTTTCTTCCGCGGCAAAGTTGGTGGCTTGGGCTCGCCGCGGAGGGGCACGCACCGACCGGGCATTGTAGTAGCTGTAGCAGTTAACCAAACTCTAGTCCTTTTGGTTTGGATTTGGTAGTTGACATCCTTACTGCTCAGTACTCAGCGCGAGCTTGCAGTTCACTACTCAATTTTCCGGATTAAATTTCACTTGGATCGGCGCTTCCATCCATGGTGGTGTATGGCGCCGGTTCTTGGTTCTACTGAGGCAAAGTTGGTGGCTTGGGCTCGCGGCGGAGGGGCACGCACCGACCGGCCACTGTAGTAGCTGTAGCAGTTAACCAAACTCTGGGTCTGTTATGCAGCTTTTAAAAACGGTTTTTGGCTTTTGTTACAGTATTTAACTTTCAAACAAAGTATTTTCTCAAGACGAGGTTTACAAGTTAATTGTAGTATACGCTAAAAGCTCAACATCTGTACCAGTCAAAATCGCAAACGGGTATCTTTCTTTATAATCTCTGTCGCGAACAACCCAAAATTCAAAAATTTTAACCAAAAGTCATAAATCACAGCCATAAGTCACAATCCTTTTGGTTTGGATTTGGTAGTTAACATCCTTACTACTCAGTCCTCAGCGTGAGTTTGTCGTTCACTACTCAAGTGCGTTGTCATGTGAAGTCTGTGAAATGTTAGGCACAGCTGACAAACCCATTCTACTACTCACGGCTATTTGGGCACAAATTTTTGTAGGATTTTACGAGAAATAATCACTTATCTATGGAATTCCTATATTCTAAGGATATTGCTTTCAGCCAGACATTCGAGTGAAACAGACGTTCTAGACATAGATGTGGCTCTTTCTCATCCGCATGACCATATCAAACTCCACCCCTACCTCCATTCCCCACCGTCTCCACTCCCTTCTCCAACTTTCCCATAGATCAGAGCTCCCTCCCTCTCTAACCTTCTCCATGCTACTCTCTCTCCCGACAACCCCTCTCGCTGCACATGGCCGTGGTAGATGGAGGTTATGTTGCTCCTTCTCCTCTCTCTCTCTCTCTCTCTCTCTCTCTCTTATCCATACCTCTCTCACTGCACCAAAAATCCCTGGTAAAGGTCTCCTTTTTGTAGTTGCCTCTACTTGTACTTGAAGGCTCTGTCGTGGTCGAATACAAAATTCACAAGTGTTGCAGGAAAACGATGTACATATCGAAGGGATCTGGCGAGGGACAGCAATGAGGTAGTGACGTGGGCCGGCGATGAGACATCGATCGGCCTTGGCCCCCAACATCTACGAGTATTGGTGATGAGGCTACAAGCTAGCTGCCTCCTTCCACTCTGACGATCTCGGTCATCACAGCTATGGGTATGATCTCCTTCCTTAGTAGGCTGTTGTTGTAAATATTTTCTCAAATTGTTGCAGCGCCTTTTATTAATTGTTGTATGAATTGCTGAATTTTGTTACAATATGCTTTCTCAAATTTTGCCACAAGAAGGTTTTTGTTGCCAATGAGTAATTTTTTGTTGCAACATTGTTTCTCAAATGTTGCTGCAAGAGGTATTTGTTGTAATTGTGTTTTTGATTTGTTGTAAAAGAGTAATTTTTTATTGCAATGAGTATTTTCATTTGTTGCACTATCACCATGGTTTGTTGCCGAGGTGGAGGTAGATGTTGCGAGGGCTCCCAGTTTCATAAGTTTTGTTGCAATAATCACCAACAATGGTCGCGCAAATGGACAATTTGGCTTGTGTATTCTCTATTATTTGGATTAGCCATTGTCGTTATGGAAATCGAGGTGCATGAGATGCTCGAGGGATGAGGTGAGTTAGCCCACTGCCCACGGGCGAGCACACGAGGAAGAAACAAAGAGGTGGGTGTTTTGTTCCTGTGCTTGTAATGAGAATTGGATAGTGGAGATTGAGTCGCATATTGATCTAACGGTAAAACAAGGCATACGGAGTTAGCGCCTGGATCGAATGTCCAGTCGCTAGTCACTCCCATATTCTAAACAGGACATAATGTGTGGTTTCACTTGAGGTTGTATATCATTGGGACCTGGATTAGCATCCAAACCCCCCTATGTTCCACTGCACTATTCTCTGGATTAGTAGATAGTGCACACAGATATATTGTTGGATCATACAAGTACATCATAGATATTCATACAATACTTAACATTACACAACATGTAAATAAACCATACATTTTTTGTCTTACAATACCGGCCAAACAGGGCAAGTACTAAGCACATCGTTTAATATGGAAACCACATGTAGATGCAAAAGCAGATAACAAAAGGTTGATCCATAAGCACTACCCCTAGGCAAGTGATAAGGGTCCTGGCCTACAACCCGCAATTACCTTCCCCATCTGGTCCAGACGCGATGTAGTAAGCGTAAGGGTCTTGGTTAGAAGGCTCTGAATTTATTCATAGTAAGCGAGTGTGAGTATAGCTGTATTCCGCAAGCCAACACAATACCTGGGTTGTGCACCCATAAGTCAGTAGCACAGGTCTATGAATGGGTCTACACGGTGTATTTTAAAAGGTGGGGCCTGTATGTCATAGGCTCAGAATATAAATTAGCTCTTAATTAGATTTTTTTAATCACCTCGGGTCCACATGTCAGCCTATGCTTACTCTTAATTAATCTTTTAGCTAATCCTACCATTACGTACTAATTAATCATGTCATTAACCCTAATGAAGTTGCTACGGTGCCATCTTCCTCGTTTTGAATCGAAATAGGGGTGGCACCATGGGCACGCTTGGGCCATGCTTGGTGTCAATGAGCAGGGCCACATCGATGGCCAGCGAGCCCAAAAATGGGTTGCAGTGGTACCAGCGACCCTACCTACAGTGACGACGTGGTGCGCAGTCATCTACAGTGGCTACATGCGGTGATGGTGGTCTGGCTCAAGGCAGTGACTAATCCAATGAAGCGGTGCACACATGAGCATCTACAACCCAAGGGGGTTCTAACGGTGCCACCGGCACGATGTGAAGAGCTTCGTGTAGGCTATCCATGGCAACCAGTGTCAGAGACGACGGTAGCACGATGTAGCGGCTTGGCGATGCTCTTTAGCCCAAATTGATTAGCCCACTAGCTTTGCCCATCCCTAGAACATGAGGTGACACAAGCACTTATGGGTTTGCGGCCAAGAGGATGATTATGGGTGGCTGGCGAGGTTGGCGACACAACTCTGAGGTCACCGGTGTAGGGGGAAGAAGACAGGGGCATTCTAGGCTCTACCGCTATGAGCATGGCGTGTGGGGGAATGATGACGGTGGATGAAGCTCACCCGAGCAGTGGTTACGGCGTGATGAAGAGGGGTAGCACAGACGGCTCGATCACTGGCAGGAGGATGGGGGTGGTCAGCGCCGATTCTTCATAAGAGGAGGGAAACCGAGGTGAGCACAAGTTGGAGGAGGCTAAGGAGAGCCTGAAATGCAAGGATGGAGCGGCGGGGGCTCACCTGAGTGACCAGGGTGGCTTGGCAACGACGGCAGTCGAAAACAAAGCTCGATCTCTTTGATGGAGGATGGATGGGGAGAATGTGGTGGGCGAGAAGGAGGAACAAAGCACACGACTTGCAACGTCTTAAGTAGGGGGAGACGAGGCGTGAGATGGCGGCAATAAAAAGCGAGTGGCTTGCACGACATTGCTATGCCTAGCGGTGCTACGCTAGAGCAAGGCGTAAGTGAGGCAGGACGATGCGGGAGAGAGTGGGTCTCACGCGAGCTCGATCGGGGCATGGATGGCGTCACGTCAACGGCATTGTGGCGAGGACGGTGGTGATGCACAACATAGGGCAACGGCATGGCTACAAGTAGCAGTGCTCGACCCATGTAGCGTGTAGAGGAGGTGAGCGAAGGGGGCCAGGAGGAGGAAGAAAGGCCAAGCGGGCTGGGCGCCGGTGGGCCGGGAAGGAGGGGGGAGAAATAGGCACCCCAAGAGAAAAGAAGGGAAAAGGAGAACGAAAATGAGATATTCTGGGGTGGATCAAGTTTTGGTCCAAACTGGGTTTAGGGGTTTTATTTCATTTTCATTTTAAGTTCAAAATTCAATTCTCTTTCGGTTTGGTGAATTAAATTCAGATTTCATATTAATTTGTTTTCAAATTTCATGACTTTACCTTAAGTTTGCATTCTTATTAACTGATTTTGCGAAAATCATAATTTGAAAAACTTCAAATAGTCTACAAAAAAATTCAAACAACACCAGCATGCATTAAAAGTTTTAAAAATCCCACATTTTTATGCTTGAGAATTTTGTCACAAAAATTTAGGATGTCACGTGTGTCGGTGCCTGTGCGTAGCGATTTTGTAAAAAAAAATCATTGTGCAATACTCACACGATGCATGTAAGTTTGTGCTTGCATAGTCTGGATGTACGTCCCGCAATAGACAATCTACCAAGGCCAAGCGGTGGAAGCATTCACGGTGGATTCAGGCGCGCGCGGTCCCCTCACCCGGCGCCTGCGGCCCCGTTCCTCCCCGGCTGCAGCTGGAACGACGGCGACCCCTCCCTGTCGTCCCCACCCATGCCCGGCCTCTGCCTGCAGCGCGTGCAGCTTCCTTCAAGTTACTATACATGTGGTGTCAATGTGCCACGCTGGTGCGGTGCGGTGCTCGCGCTGGCCTAACTGCGTGTGTGCAGTGCTCCGTGTTTGCCGATCTAAAAACTGATGCGCATGGGCGGAACGGAGAGCACCGGCAGGCTGCAGGTGCGTAGCAATGTTTAGCGTGTCAGCGGCTGCTGACAGATATGCCGCATTGTTGTGTTGATACGGTTCATTGAACATACAATAAAAATTGGATATGTCGATGCCATGGGCATCTCTCGTTGTTAGGAGTATGAAGCAGGAACGTTCCTAACACGTGTATAGAAGATCACATAGTCACATGGGAGGTTCGAGGTTGCACGCTACAAGCTTGTAGTAAACTAACAATATTGGAGGTGTCTAGGGCATAGTTACCGGAATTCACCATAACCTCCATCGTACCGCATATCAGATTTATTGGGGAAATTTAACTATTTGCCACTTTTAAGAATGTCACCTATCCAAATACCATTCTCTTCGTTACATTCAACATTTTGCCACCCTTAAGATGTGGTTGACTAACTAATCGCCACTTTCGAGCCCACGCGGCGCCAAGTCACTGCCATGTCATGCCATGTCAGCGCCCACGCCTCCCGCGCCGCGCCTCCCCACGCCGCCCGCGCCTCCCGTGCCGCGCCTCCAGCGCTGCGCCCCGCTTCGCCGCGCCTCTAAAAATAGGGAACCGGCTGAATCAAAACAGAGGAGGCGCGCGAGGTAGACGGTGGTCTTTGCCGGTGAGGCGGCCGGGAACACACCGAGACGACAAAACGGGACCCGGAGCCAAGGGAGTCCGGCGATGCACGTCCCGTGAGTCGAGAGGCTCAGGCGGGCCGACGTGGGCGCGGCGGCCGGAGGAAAGGGTGGGGCGGGCGGCGCGGCCGGAGGGGAAAGGAAGAAGGTGGGGCGCGTGAGGTACGAGGGTCCGAAGGAGACTCACAGCGTTGGGCCGCGAGCAAACCCAGGGGAGCCGGCGGCGTGAGGCGGGCCGCGCAGTGGGGCGCGCACGGCGCCGCGAGCTGGGGTGGCGCAGCTCGGCGCATGGTGGGAAAGGTTTGGCATGCTTCGGGGTGGCGCGGGCGCGGGGAGGCGCGGGGAGGCGTGGGCGCGGGCGCTGACATGGCATGACATGGCAGTGACTTGGCGCCGCGTGGGCTCGAAAGTGCGATTAGTTAGTCAACCACATCTTAAGAGTGGCAAAAATGTTGAATGCAACGAAGAGAATGACATTTGGATAGGTGACATTCTTAAGAGTGACAAATAGTTAAATTCCCCGATTTATTGATGCGGATACGATTCGTGGGACTTGGTACACCATTCCTATGGAAGTTACAAGTGGCGTCCCGTGACCTGGTCGATCCACGTTCCTAATGACTATGGTCTAGGGAGCACTTGAGTACTCTGTTGTTAAAATGTATTCAAATTTTGGACCATCAGATAAGCATTTGGTGGATCTCACTCGGTCATCCCTCGCTCTAAACCATTTCTTAAAAAATTTAAATGAAAAGGGCAAAGTTTTGAGTTGAAAATTCTAAATCATTTGAAAGTTTTTTCTAATCAATTGAAAGTTCTTGAATCAAAATTTTTATGAATCATTTGGAGGTTTTTGAACCAATTGAAATATTTGTGTGCCACGGCGCGGTGGCACCCTGCCGCCCAGTGCCTACACGATGCCTAGGCGGCCGCCCAGGCCGCCTTCTTGAACATTAGCAGATCGGCATCTCGCTCAAGCTGCAGGAGGAGGAGCGCGAGCGCCGCATGAACTTCGTCCCAAGAAAGTCGGTGCTCAAGGACGAGGAGATTCGCGTCGATAAGGAGACCATCGAATAGGTGGTGGGCTCATGGCCCACCTTGACAAGCTCTCCGCTGATGACACCGCCCTCTCCACCGTCGAGCACGTGATAGCCCAAGCCGCCCTCACCACGCCCGTCCGCGCCGCCGCCTCCGAGGTCTTTGAGCTTCGTGCCCACCTCACCGCCATACAGGACTCCCTCGTCTTCGTCACTGTCAGTCGTTACCTTCCCAGCCACACGAGGTCAACTTCATTAGATCTAGTTGTCTCTAGATCCGAACGTCGTGGAAGCTCGAAGGCGGCTGGAGATTCTTTGCTTAGTGGCCGAACGAATCCACCTGGATCCAACGTCTCCAGGCCAGACCCGGTGCTCTCCGCGTCGAGTCGTCTCCTCCCATGTCGCCATCGTTGGCGTGGTTCTCCATTGCCTCTCGACTAGATCGATCTGGCTCCTGCACGTCACTTCCTCTGCACTGGATCAATCAGGTTCTTCCCAATGCCTGGCTCTACCTCAATTCGTCAGTCTTTCACCGATATCGCCTCAATCAGAGCCGTCGTTGCCCAACTGCACGTCGGTTGCCGTCTCTGGGAGCTCTCCACTGGCTACCGACCACTCGGAGCCAAAGCTGAAGCCGTCGCCGGCAGGGAAGCCAGAGCCAATGCCGCCGGGGAGCCTCCACATCACCACTTCTGCTTCCGTTGACGTGATACCGTGCCTCACGTGTCTAAGGCAAGAAGTCTTTAATAGGAAACAGTGGAGCCGGTGAAGAAATGAAAAACAAAGGAAAAAACAAAAGAAAGAAAGAAAGAAAATTTTTTATCTTCTTTTGTAGGTGCCATTTAGCCGAAAGGACTACACTTCATTAACGTGGAACTGCAACCATGGCTACTGCTTAGCAGTTCGAGGACGAACTACATGTTCGGAAGGGATGTAATGTCATGGGCACAACCGGTTCATTATTAGGAAGTTAGATATTGTTTCTATTTGTTAGAGATATGATATTAATTTGTATTTGTTAGGGATATAATTAAAATTAGATTATATCTGTTAGGGAGAGTCCATCTATATAAGAGAACTACCACATACTATTATAATCAAGTAAGAAATAACAAAGTTATTCTCCTTTATAGTCTCTTTCTCTACGCTGATGCCATTTGACCATTCTTTCAACAGTGTTTATCCCCTGTAAAGTAAGCTTCATAACACTACTCTTCAACCATAGTGAATCGCGTCGTCCGATCAAACGTGGCCAGTCTAGTTTGCAACAGGATGCCTAGACAAGGTACGCAGCCTGGGCTTATGGACCGAGCTATCAATCTTGGTGCTAGAGCGCCCAGTGAAGCCGACAAGCGCACGATTGAGCACAGGGCACATGACCAGACAACTACAGTTCACTGTTCGGTCCTATTGGCACGAATTCCCTTCCCATCGCGCCGAAGTTAGGCACTGTCTAAAATTATTGTGTCTTTTAGCTTTGACTTAGAGAGATTAAGGTATATTTGTGTTGAGAAGTCATTTTGTTTAAAACTTTTATAAATAAATTATGTAAATTAGTTTGAGAAACTACTCCATTCAACACAAGTTTGACGGACTTAAGTTTGACTTAGGTGAAGTTCGTGCTAATCTAGACGGACAGGGGCGTGCTTGCGTGAAACTGACAGTAGCAACTTCTGACCAAATACGATCACATGCCGTGCTGCTGCTGCAGAGGATAACCCAAATCCTCGTGGGCTCGTGGCCTGACGTCCTGCTAATTGCCTGCTCCACACGCCGCTGCTCTCTTTGCTTTGATCGAATGATTGCCAGGCGCTACGCAATATGGATTCCGGCAGCACCGAGATCCTTGTTGACACCGGTAGCTTCCGATTATGCCAGGACGGCCACGTAGACCGTCTCGGCGGTGTGGACACCGTGCCCGGCCGCCGGCTTCGACGCCGACACAGACATCACCTCCAAAGATGTCGTCATCGATGCTGCCACCGGCGTCTCTGAAAAGCCCCTAAAATTTCAAACCAGAAAATTTTACGATTTTTTCTGGATTTTTGAGTGTTTTTGGAAACTTTCCCTTTTTGGAAAGTCCCCCGCCTTCCCGCTTTCCCCTTTTGGCCAGGCGCCTCTCTTTTCCCGTTGGCGCCTCCCTCCTTTCCGCCTACTCCCGCTCCCCGGCGCCTCCCTCCTTCCTCTCTCCGCTGGTGCCGCTCCCTCCCCGCTTTCTCCCTCGCGCACGTGTGCGCGTGCGCCCGCGCCGCACCGCCTCTGCACTCACCTCCACGCCCACGGTTTTCCCCGCGCCCACGCGGTCCCGACAGCCCCGGTCCGAACAGTGGGCGCCCCGTGCCATGCGTTGCCCCTCTTCTGCTCTAGTCCCACCCATCAGTCGCCGCACCTTCCTTCTCCCGCGCGCGGACACACCCTCGCCCATGCTGCAGCTCAACTGCTCCCGTGCCGTCGCCTCGCCATTACTCCCCTGCACAGCCGGGCGTCACCCCCCATTATGCAGAGGAGACCCTCCACCAGCCCCCGTCCACTCCTGTTGACCCCGGCGCCATCGCCCGTTTGTTCTCCCCTACGGCTCCGTCTCCCTCCGCTCGGATATAAAACCCCACCCCCATTGCTCCCTTACTTCCTTTGCTTCCCAGGCTCTTCCACCACCCTCAATCGTTTCCCACCACTGTAACATCCCAAAAATTTAAATTTGAAAAATATGAAGTTTCTGAATTATTTTTGCAATGTATTTTATTTGAATTTGGAGTTTATGATATTTTCCTGAAATTTTGATTGAGGTTCCAAGAAAATTTGAGGTTCAAGAAAGAAATTAACACTAGTGAAGTCATAACAAGGAATATGCCAATGGTAGAGAATTGAAATTTAAAAATTGAATCTGAAAAGATAATCCAGAAATGGAAGGGAGAAATTTGACTTAAGGTATAAAATCTCATTCCGGAAATAGTGACATAGATAGCAATATAAGATATATACACACACACACACACACGTATATGCAAGAATTAAATAAGCCAGCAAAAATAACAATAGGTAATGTATATATACCCATATAATCTAAATAATAATAATAATAATAGAAACTATCATTTAATAGTTGAAAAATTGAAGCTTAAATTCTAAATGCCATGCAAAAATTCAAGCCCGCAATAACTTTGCAAATTTCAAATCCATCGTCAACTTTTTGCTCTCTGCTTCATTTTCTCCCTATTCCAGCATGTGGGCCCCACTCCCTCTTTTTCTCTCTCTTTTCCCTTCCTCTCTCCACCTGCCATGCGGGCCCCTCCTTCACCCCGCGCCCCCGCCCGTAGCCCCTCCTTCTCTTTCTCTGCCGCGCGGGACCACCCCCTCCCTTTCTTCTTTTTCCCCTGCGCCGCGCACCTGCTTCTTCTTTTCTTCCTCTGCGGCCGAGCTCCTTCCACATCGCCCTTACCTTCTCTCCGCCTTGCGCGAATCCTGTCCGAATCCTTGCACGCGCTGCCGCCTCCCTACTCTGTAGCCGCATCCCCTCCGCCAGTGCCCGGTCACATCCCCCGCTCTGCACCCCCGTGCGTCGAGCCCCACACCAAGGACCGGCGGACCTTTGCCCCGCCGCCCGGTCTCAGGCTGCCGCCCGGTCCTTCTCCACTGCAACCCGTGACTCCCTCGCCAGCTTAAGTAGTCGCTCGGCCCCCCTAATCCACTGTGCGCTTCACTCTCCGCCTTTCTCCACCTACCCAAGCTAGCCGCCCCCTCTGCTGCAAGCTCCTCCGGCCGCCTCCGGGCTCCACCGTGCACCGCCACCCCTCAAGCCGATTGCCCACGCATGGAGCACCACCCGGTCACCGCGGAGCTACACCCCACCTCGCCGAGGCTTCTCCCTCACTCCGGCTCACCGGCGCCGTGCGCACGCTTGCGCCGCCCATGGCCTCCACCGCCGGTTCGCCTCAGCCCCCCTCCCGCTCGGCCAGCTCCGGGGTAAGCCTCCACCACACCTACTAATGCTTGTGCATGCATCAATTTCACCTCTCCTCCCCCACAGCGCCGTCGCCCCGACCTCACCTCGTCGTCGGCCGCTCGGCCGCCGCCGCCGCCTCGCCGCCGCCGGCCGCGCCACCTCCCCAATAGCTTCCGGGCCTCCTCACGGTTCCATTCCGCCGGCCCGCCCAGCCTCCCCGGCCACCCCTCGCCGGCGCCCCCGCAGCTCCGCCACGCCCACCGTCTCCTCTGTTTTGGCCGACAGACTCCCCTGAGCCCCACCGTTGCACTCACCTTTTAAATTTAATCCCCTCCAAACATCACCAAACGGGCAACAGCCCAGTGGTCAGCCGAGCCGAGCGTTTGGGCACAGGTTCTGAGTTCGAATCCCATTCTCTCCCCCTCACACAACTCTTTTGATTTTATTTAATTTTTGATCCATTTCACTTAAGAAATTCTTAGAGAAAATCTAGGAAAAATTAGAAAGTTGACCATGGAAACTAATGAATTTAACTAGGATGTAAATGAGATTATTTAGGACTTAATCTTTGGTTAATTGCATGTATGAATAAATAATGTACATTTATTGCTTACCCTAATCTAATTATCAATTAAAGGTATTAATAAAGATGGCTTTGGATAAATGTCTGAATTTAATAAGGATCCTAATTAATATATATACACATATATACATGCAAGATTAAACTTAAGGGGGAAAAATTGATAATTATATTAGCAAGGTTTTAAATAAAGAGATTACCCGGGACCATAATATTTGCCCTAAACATGCTGTCATTAAATAAATCTTAATGGTAGGTCTTGCTAATTAGCAAAAATTGAAATATAATCTTGTAGAACAAGCCTTGTTAGATAAATAAATTTTAAATAAAGCTAAGCTTAACAGTAGCTAAAGTATACGCAGGGTACAAATAGTGTCATTAACCAAATCTTAACACTAGCTTTAGTACATAATAATATTGAACAAGCTTGGACCCGTATAAATAGACTCTAATTTGAATTAAACTTAACCTAATTATAAATGAAGGTACATAAAATATCCTACCACCAAAATGCTATAAACATAGTCTATAAGATTAACTCTATAAGCTAAAATTTGCAAACATTACTTATATACCTATAAATCACATAATCCCTGCATATTAGCACTTGACAACGTACACCAAATCATAGGATTAACCTAACTCATGGAACTTCCTTAATAAATATAAAAATGGTAGAAGAAGTTTGTAATAAAAAGATCGAGTCGTCGTGTTCTAATTACCGGCCTTGCCTCAAATCACACAAAGCACCCATTAACTCATAATAAAACTAAATTGAGTTTATTCGGATTTATTTGGATCCTTTGAGTTATTCACTTTTATTTGGATTCAGTCGTTTATCGCGTAATTAGAAATTAGAAGTCGTGAAGACTCATGGGATCAAGTGAGGTCAAGCTCGAAGTGAAGATAAACGCCAAAAACTGAAGAGAAAGCATCGTGTGAGCTCAAGACCGCGGTAAACCGCGCTAGGCGAGTCAATACTTTGATCATGTTGAACCTACGTTTTCTGCAAATTACTTTGTTTTAAATTATCAAATTGCATGCTATTATTTTATATGCAAATACATGTTAATTTAAGATTTTAGTTATATGCCCATTGTTTGCTTGATTAATATTACACCTCCTTTGGAATATTTGAATGTGTGAACCTTGTCGCCCTAGAAAAAAATTAAAAATAGTAATCTTTTGAAAATAAGTCCGTAATTATATCCATGCTTAGTAATGTTTAGATACTCATGGGCGCGAGAGCGCCCAAGCATCACTTTTAATCCTGAGAAAAATTGGTTGGGCAGTCATGGTGGTAATGACTGATGTATGTTGGATATGGTTATTTTACATTCCCAAAAACCTCAAATTGTTTATTTATCTGGGCGGATGGTTCGAGGGTATGGTGGAGGTGTGCACGAGAGTGTGGTTTTGTGGTAGAACCGCCCAGATACCACTAAGGACTGAATCTTGTCATGTCAACCCGTGTAAAACAGTACAAACACAAGTCTGTAAAATACAACTTGGCTTAGTAGATTTACCGGACCCTGAAAGTCATCCTTCCAGGAGGAGGTGTGGGATAGTGCAAGCGGCAGTTTGTGTGACGGCTTGAATGGGACACTCGCGGAGGGTGAAGTTCTGCTGTGGTGGGCTAGCAGGGTACGTAGCCAGCTGCTAGACGTTCAGAAGGAGAACATCCCGCACAACGTATGGGACCCACCGCAAGTGGGAGCGACCCATAGGGTGAAATGATGGAAGGGGCGAGGTACTTTGAAAAGTCACTGTGATGGTCTGCTCAACCACATGACTAAGGAATCGTGTGGGGCAACGAGTTGATTGTCTCTTGTGGTGAAAGTGTACAAACTCTGCAGAGTCAAAACTATTCGAATAGCCGTGCCCACGGTCAAGGGCGGACATGGGAACTTAACCAGATATAGTTCTATTTCAAAATGTTTTGTTGGTGGGATGGAAAAGTGGAGGCGTTGGAAAGCCCGATTTGAGTTGTCCCGGGTGTTGTCCCAGTGGTAAGTTAAGCGGCTATAACGCTGAAAGATGTTATACGGTGTGATGCCATATGTATGGCAAAATTATGGTGTTATTAGGCATATGGTGTGATACCATATGTATGGAAAATCATGTTAATATTCCTTGAACATATGTTTTGTGCCAAAGCTGCTAGGTCTCAGGAAATTTTATGTATTGTATTTCAAATAGTGGCATTTCTATTCTTACAAAATAAAATATAGGTGGAATAAACAGGGTCATGAGTAAAGGAGATGGAAGTTTGTGGTAAAAACATAAAGATATTGGTGGGCTCAGGTCGATTATAAAAAGGAAATGATAGTGTGGGATCTGGGAGAAGTAATTTGGTGGAGTCTAAATGAGTATGTAGGTTAGATAGATGATTTAAATGATTTTTGGAGTATTAGGGATGCAAAGGTAATCGCGGGATTACAACACTGATAACTAATATAAATTCTTGGAAGATGATGGCAGTAATGGGATTAACAGGATTGGATCAAATACTAGATGGATGAATTGAATTTCTAGGAATATTGGAGGAATGATAACAATTATTGGATTATAATCTTGATCAATGATATTCTTGGTGGATGTATCCTAGTGAGTCGTAGACTTAATCATTGATATCCTTGGTGGATGTATATTAGTGAGTCGTAGACTTGATCATTAATATTCTTGGGGGGTGTATACTAGTGAATTAGTTAGAAATAGATAGTAGAAAATAAGATTAATTATTGGGAGAACAAATTATGGTTTTGGATCAATAACAAAAGGATTGAATTATTAGGAAGTCCTGATACGAAGGATTTCGGTGGATTTAAAAGCAAATATGTTGGATAGTCATTAGAATTTAGAAATGAAGAGTTGATGATTAGCAACCACAAGAATGGATTTTAGAATACAAAAGATATTGATGGATCTAAATAAAGGATGACCCTCACTGCTCGGAGTCTTAGGCAGCAATGAGTGCATGATTGGTGGATTATATAAATGATGATATTCGCTGTTTGGAGTTTTAGACAGCAACCAATACAGAAAGAATATGATCGGTGGATTGAATAGAGGATGACACATGTTGTTTGGAGTTTAGAGAGTACTCAATAAAGGAAGTGTAATTTCGGTGGATTAAGTCAATTATGGCAATTGCTGTTGGGAGTCTTAGACAGCAGTTAATAAAAGGGCGTGAGTCTTTGGTGGATTAAGTCAATGATGTCATTTGCGGTGAGGAGTCTTTAGATCACAAAAACAACAATATGATATAATAATAGAAATGCTACTAGACGCGTTTTATGGCAAATAAAATAACCTGAGCCTCTCCTTTGTTAAGCCATGCATACTATTTATCTGCATTTTGTGTATTGGCTCGCGGAGCACGGGGTTGGGGTGCTCACACTCGCTTTTGCGACAAAATTCAGAATCAGGAATCAAATCACCTCACCTCAGCAACAAGATTGGACAAGTTGGCGGAGAAGATGGAGATGTCAAGGGCTAGGTCGCGATCCTCTAGTTGGCTGCCTGTGGGCATGTCCTGAAGGTCCCACCTGTGTGCTTCGTTCTTCCGCTGCTGCAATTTAATGATTTCGGCCTAATCGGCCCATGTGTAAGTCACTATTACATGTATGCTTCCGCATGATATGTATTTTGATATTCATTACTGTAACTGTGAGCACTATCTACTGATCCAGGGAATAGTGCAGTCAAATCACAGTGGATTCCGGATGGTAAAATCTGGGGTCCCTACAACCACTCCAAGGATCATCCTCGTGCAACCGATTGAAGGCTCATTGCCCCGATCACTGTCGCCGCTCTCCCCTGCGTCGGCGACACCCGTAAGCCAATCTCCCCCATTTCCCCATCATCCTTCGATTGCATTTGCCCAGAGATCCCTTGCTACCCTCTGATCATCGTGGTATGCTTGTCTGGCCAGGAGGAACCCCGAGGAGTCCCGACACCGAAGCACCCCGCCGGCGGAAAAACCCTCCCCGTGGCCAGATCTCCCCGAAGCTCCTCCGTTAAAACCACCGCCTCTATTGTGAGCTTCCAACCCCACTAACCGTGTATCTCCCGACGATTTGGCTCACTTCGTCCCGATGACCTCCCTCGCCGCCAAAATGTCGAAGCTTTCCCTTCTTCCTCCTGCTTTCTCTTTTGGTCCCCTCACCCTCCTAAACCCCAAAATGAGTTCTCCGAGGCAAGCTCTATCGGTTGATGCCCTTACTGGTCGCCTAAGTCCTTACCTTGCCGGAGAGAGGAGGCACCGCCCCCTCTGCCCCTCTGCTACGCGCGTCCGGCGAGAGGAAGAAGACGATGGGCGTGGCCCCATCCCAGCTGCTCCCTGAACCATTACCGTTTAAAGCCGAGCGTCGGATGGCCGCGTCTTCGTCACCGTCCGATCTTCGTAAACTCCCTCCCTCACAGCCACCCGATCCAGCCATCCCCGCCACCGTTGGATCTTCATAAACACCACCCCTCGCCTCCGTCGAATCCTCCCACTGTACCGCTTCGCCCTGCCCCATCCGGCCGTCCACCCGAGCCACGCGTCGCTCATCCGAGCCGCGTGAGTGCGCGGGGGAGTGGAACGAGCTGGCCTGCTCCATCACCCGAGCGCGTCTGCTCGGCCGCCGAGACGCGCGCGCTGCGGCGCGCGGCCGTCGGCAGCGCGCAGTCGCATGATCTTGCGGCTGCTGCATGTAGCCCCGGGCCGGCCTTTCACTGTTCACACCGAATTTTCCAGTGTTTTTCCAATTTCCAGAAATCAGAAAAATCCAAATAAATCCTAGAAAATCACAGAAAATCCCAAAAATTCCCAAATTTTACCACTTTGCTCAGAATAATGTCTTGAACCCATTTTTGGCCTCCTTGTTCCCAAATTCATCCCAGATAAATTCCTAAAATTCCAATTTGAGGATTTATGCATTTTACTCCTTTTTAAATAGTTTATTTTTCTTCGCTTGATTAGTCTCAAGCTGGACTTAATTATTTTATGTGTTTGCGCTAGTTTTGGAGATCTCGGAAGTTCAGGTGCAGTCTCAGGGTCCAGGAGCTTCTACGTTCGAGCTAGCCGAGATCGTCCAGATTCTCGGCAAGTCACAAACCTTTGATCATGTTGTATCTCATGCCATCTAATTATGTTATTATGCTATTTGAATTAAGCTAGTTCTGAAATGCTAGTTCAGAGTAAAATAAAATGTTTAGAATGACATGATATGTAGTTAAACCTACCACCGACAAATGCCATGTTAAACTTGTAGCCATGCCTTTGTTAACCCTAGAAATAATTATCTGTTAATCTAGATAACTGTAGGTTATTATTATCATGCAAGTCTTTACACTAATAAGGTTGTGGCTACGGGCCAATAGACTTTGGAAAACCCGACTCTAGGGCATGATGGTATGGGACACCATGCCCTAGGGCGAAGATTGTCGGCGTGCAGAATAGGGTAAGGGTTGGGGAAGGAACCGCGAGATGGTCTTCGCCCACCTCTTACCCTAGGTTGGAAGGTCGCGGACCTGACAGGGTTGCGGACTCCGGGGGAAAAGTATAAGGACCAGACCCTTACGCCGAGCAAATGACATAGTGATTGCTCAACCACAGGAGTTGACTTGTCAACACTGGTTTAGTAGCTGCTCAATTCGATTGAAACTCTACAGGTGGTAAGAAGTCAGGAGGCAAGGAGTTAAGGTTAGGTAGGCCGTGCTGCGGGTACCTAACAATGGTAGAGTTCACTCGAAGCAGACGGAAATTTTCATGTGCCAGACCCGAGTGGATTCTACCGAGTAGAGCCTATATAAAGAAATGAGCAGTGAAACAACCTGGCTTTCTTAACTCTGTCGCGGGAGTTAAGGGATCGTGTGGGTAAAGCTGAGCAAACTCTGCAGAGTCAAATAAATGGTATTCAAATACACCGTGCTCCCGGTTATTGGAGCTGTGTCACTTGAGTGATTCCAGCAGCGAAGTTTAAGTAGTTTTGTAAATGATTTAACTTGATTAGTTGGTTAATTAACTTTTCATGAAAACCCCCTGAGATCTTAAGGAGTAGTTTTGTGTCCGTTTTATTAAAATGTTTGCAAATAAAACTGCATCCTCTCAAAGTAATAAACCAAGTATACTCCCTTTGCTGATCCGTGCAAGTAGTAAGTTAGGGTTTTCTTTGTGGCTTGCTGAGCTGGTTGTTTGGCTCACGGCTTGCTAAATCCCCTCTTTAGAGGATCAAGACGAAGGTGAAGGTCTCCCCGTTGAGGAAGTCCCGGAGGATCTCTTCTTCGACGAGGACCCGTGGCTTTAGGTCTTCGCCGCGCTCAAGCGGATTTGGAGCTTTTGTGATGTAACTATACTTTGGGCTTGCACGCCCCGCTGTTGAAAACTGGATGTTAATCCATATGTGAAATGTATGCTGGACTTTTGTTGTAGGCATGTGATGGTTCACTCTTGCGCGATATTCCATAACTGTTCATGCGTGAATAGTTGCGGGATGCCGTGTCCGTACGCGCCCCTGGAAACGGGGGCGTTACAGTCTCCGTCCTTCTCTACCTACCAGACATCCAGGCGCTCCATCCGACGACAACACCACCACCACGAAGCTCTCGATCCTCGTCTTCTTCCACGGTGGCTACATCATCGTCGGGTCAGTCGGCTGTCTTAGGTACCACCGCTATGTCAACTCGCCAGTCGCCAACGCCCGCGTCATCACTGTCTCCGTTGACTACAGCCTCGCGCTCGGCCGCCGCGCTCAACTGGGTAGTGTCTGGCGCTGACCCGTGGCTGTCCGAGCACGGGGACATGGGCCGTGTCGTCTTGGCCGGCGTCAGCGCTGGTGGGAACATAGCCCATAACATGGCCATCGCCGCGGGGGGTGAGTGGTTTGCAAGCCACGGCACCGGTACGCATAGAAGGTGCAATCTTACTCCACCCATCATTTAGCTGCGAACAAAAGATGGAGAGGGAGGCATATGAGTTCTGGGTAGAGATGGTCATTTTCCCGGATGCAACGGACGGGCTGGACGATCCGGAGATGAACCCGGTGGCCACCGACGCGTTAGTCTCATATTACTTGTAAAAAAGGAAAAAGTATAAATTATAAGTGTGAGAAAGTTTTTATTCATTGGACTAGTCTGTTGAAGAGAGAAGGCCTAATACCATATTGTTACTTGAGAGGCTTACTTGCGGATAGCCTATGGGCTTATGTGCGTAGTTCATTTATGACCTGAGGATCGGAGAGTAAATCTGGTTAAAACCTAGCGGGGTGTCAAGCTCCCAACATCTTCTTAGATTCCATCCATTGGATTAGTTTTATACAAGTCAAGGTGCTGAACTAGTCTTTGAGGAAGAAGGCACAATAACACTTAAAGGTTGTTACTTAAGGGGGTTGCTTACAGGTAACCTATGGGTTCCCGCGCCAAAACGTTTTTCCAACGCCTTTTGCTTGGCACGCCACGCCTTCGCGTAGCTAATCTTATACTTGAATTTATTCTCTATAGCTACCATAATATGCGTGGCCGCAATGTCTTTCTTCTCCACTATCTCCCCATACATCAAATTGGCTATAAATCCGGACGTCAGGTTACGATGCCTCACTAAGACATTGTTTAGAATGCAGGAGTGCGGCTCCACCTTGGACACAATCCAGTGAGTCTCATACTTAGGTCTACGTGCGTGCACCCTCTAAGGACAACTAGCCTGCTCGCACTTCACAGTGTACTGCTCCTGACTTGATTTGACGACGCAAAATGTCCGCTGCATTGAAAGGACCCAAAGCTTGATGGCATTCTGCAGCGCTTCCTTGTCAGCAAACATAGCATGCAACCGAACCTTTGTCTCATGATACTCCCATGGTGATTCATGCTCATCATGTGCGGAAACACCCTCCGCAGTAAACCGGTTCCATTCCTGGGGGATAGGAACTTCTTCATCATCGGAACTGTCCTCCTCGTCCTCCTCTACAGCTTCCTCTTCATCCCATGCCCTCTGGTCATCAGAGTCCATCTGCTGCACGATATACTCATTATACTCTCCTTCATCGGCTTGCCCAGTTCCCTCTCTATGGCTTGACAGCTGTAACTCTCCTCCATGTACCGCATCGGCTTGCCCAGTTCCCTCTCTATGGCTTGACGGATGTAACTCTCCTCCATGTACCGCATCGGCTTCATCACGAGCAATTTCATCATCTCCGCCAACGTGCGGCCCGCCCGAGCTGCTAGCACCTCCCGAAGCATGGGCGGACGCACGAGCTTGCGCAGCTGCTTGTAGTGAGTACGGTTGCACAAGCGGGACACACTCGTATCCATGACGCCGGCACCCTTGCACAAAGCCCTTCCACGAAGCAGAATGCACCAAAGTCTTCAACTCCCATCTGATGTCCGCGGGAGACCGGCTCCAAAGCTCTTGCACGACGACGCTGCACACCTCGGGGTCCAATAAAAAACTCTGGGTCAACCAATACTGCACATCTATCATTCGAGCATTCTCGTCGTCCGGAAGTACGAGAGTGACTTGCGGAAAATCGCTCAAATCTACACTATTCGGACCTTCACAAATAATTCCAGCACCGTAATACACTCTCAATGTAGTTGCCATTGATGATGTAGACCTGCATGTATGATTGAAATTTACGACATGTCAAATAATATCGTACAACACTAAACTACACTTTCTATACTAAAAAGGGTGCTAATATTTCTATACTACAAAATGTTCTATACTACAAAATGTATACTACAACTTTTTGACACTAATATTTTCATACTAAAATTGTACTACATTTTCTACATCTAAAATTTTTACTAACACCAACATTTCATATAACTAATAGTACAAATACAACATAATCAAAAAATATCTGGATCCAAATGGACGGAATAGCTTCCACTCCTCCTTCCTCCCTCACCTCCTCCTCCAACCCTGTCCTCCTCTCCTTCTCTTCTCCCCCTCCTTTTCTTCCCCTCCTTCCTCTCTTCTCCCCCTCCTTTTCTTCCCCTTCCTCTCCTCTTCTTCTCTCGTTTCTTCTCTGTACACAGAATGAGTGCAAAAAGTGGTAAGTGGTACTGGGCGGCCGACTGTGCTGTCTTAAAAAACCCCCTTCCTGTCGCTTTGCCGTTGGGCGACTGCAATTTCAGTCACCCAACCGTACAGCGACTGGAAGAAGTCGCCCAACGCTCAGGCGACAGCATTGATTCGCTCAATGGTTCCCACATTCCTTAATTGTCGCCTCCCGGTTGGGCGAAAGGCGGCAGTCGCCCAATGGGGGCAACTGGAGCCTATTTTTATAAAAAAAAATTCCCGCGGGTATATTTATGTAATTTTGAATAAAAAATGGATTGTCTGTACAAAAAATTAACTAATTTACTATCGTCTTTCGTTTGTTATAGGTTATTGATTGTGTTACGTGAGTTCTTGGAAGAAAGTTGCTGTCGCGGATGCAAAATTTATGGAGCAAAATGTATGTTCTAGATGTGCACATATCATGGAATCTCTAAACAAAATGTACAATATATTATGGGGGTTGGCCATTTTTGTTTGATCAAGGAAATGGTGAATTGTTTTAGCATCCACGTGATCCACAACACCACAAACAGAGATCACTGCATGCCTACCGACAAATGGTTAGCGATTCAGAGATGTGGGGTTTGGTTCCTTTGTTGCGCAGCTCGGTACTCGTGAACCGAGTTTGCATCCGTGACTTGTGCTGATAGAACTAATTAATCACCAACTGTAACTTTTTCCATGTTTACAAAAATTTAGTAACTAGGTACCAAGCTATCAAAATTACGTCACAATAAGATACCCGTCACCCGTAAACGGTTACTCCAGAAATGAACATTACGGGCAACAGCTAGCTAACAAACACGCGAACACATGTACAACCGTGCATGTCCACAAATATAACTATTATGTGCCAACAAAAGTTTCAGCATGTTAAGTTTGTCACCGATCTTGCAAGCACATCACATGCTAGCTGATGGTCGAAATTGGATGAAAGATAGTATATATCCATCTGGGACTACGGGTGAAAACAGATCGAATAGTTTCCGACCGATCTAGATAATTTTTGGATATAGAATAGTTCTACTCGGATTTTTATCGGATAGTCTTGGATCGGAAACGAATATGAATTTTTTCAGAAACAAATACAAATACGGTAGCGCACTATCCGTCGAATACGAATACGGATTCGGACTATTTGAAGATGATGGAATCCGAATATCTGGCTACTAGCCATAGCCCATATGCACATACTAAGTCCAAGGCCGTTGAAGGCCCAAACCGTGCACTCCATGATGGTCGGTAAAAACTTGTGATATGGGCTATGTGCATATGGCCCAAGCTTGTGATCCAAGCCCATATGCACATAGTTGTGATTAATGTATCATGTAGCTATCTGCCAGATTAATCTCAATAGTAAATAAAAGATAGGATTTCCTTTTAGTTTTATTATATGAGGTATTAGCAATACGGTCAAACTTAAAAGAAACTGGATAAGAATATGCTTGCATACCTGCATCCTAGGCTGCAACAAATTAGTTATATGGATTGTTATAATCTAGGTAGAAATGGGAAAAGTCTCCACATTTTTTAGAATTGCTTTCATTTTACTTCGTAAACACATTTTTCATCGTTACGTTTCTCTTCATATTCGTTCAATTTTTATTAGTTCCGAAACTTCCAATGTAAATTCTCAATTTTTATTAGTTCCGAAACTTCCAATGTAAATTCTTATTTCTCAATTCTTATCCCCATAGTGTTTGTTATACACAATTCCTTAGCAGCTATGTTTGAAAAGGGACTATCGACGTCTGTGGAGTATAAGATCTGGAGCTTTTGGTTTTAGGCATCCAAGTCTGAATAGTATTTTTGGTTGTGTTCACTGGAGAATGGAGATCTAGGGGCATGTTTGGTTGGTGCCTAAGCTTACCATGTCTAACCTTAGGCAATGTGTGGCTGCCACAGAAAGTGTGGCTAACAAAAGTGAAGTCACACTTGTGGCAAAGTTTGGCAAGAAACTGATTCTATGACGTGTGGGGTCGGGTGCTAAGAAAGTGTGGCATGCCACAGTTGCGTCAGTGAACCAAACAGCTACCTAAAAACTGTGGCACGCCTAACCTGTGGCTAGGCAACTTCTGGTCATGAACCAAACAGGCCCTAGAGCTTTTAGTTTTGGGCATCCAAGCCTGAATAGTATGTGTGTTAGTACTTATGTTGTGTTCTTATGCTTGTTCAAATTGCTATCGTATGTACTCCATGAATTACATATTGTTGCTTGTTAGTAATTATGCTATATACTGATCGAATATTGAGTATATTTCTATTGTGAATTAAAACATTTATGCTTGTTTAAATATCATAAATATTTTGATAAGATAAATTATTTATGTGTTTTTATTGATTTTGGATATACAGTTTAAGGGGTTTTCATGTTTTGATAAATCCTCATGACCGTATTCGTTTCGGTTCGTATTCGCCCTGCATCTGTATTCGATATTATTCGTATCCAAGGTATCTGTATTCATATCTGTACCCGAAAAAATATGAAAATAAATATGACAGAAACATTATCCATCCGATCTGTTTGCATCCATACCAGGGACAAGTGAAAACAAATTTTAATTCTGAACCAGAAATGTGCTGATCAATCGGTTCAAAAACAAGGGTATGTGCTGATCAATAATGCTAGTCATGCATGATTGGAGAGTACGTTTCCATAATCAATTGATCTAACTCAACATGCTGCATGCCCAAACAAAATATCAATTGACAAAGGTCAGCAACTACCCCATAAGAGAGTACAAGCACTGCCCATAACATGAGTACTTGATAAGTCAGGTTAAGCTGTTTCATCATAACCCTTAAAAGTAGAAAATTAAGTGTACGACATCCAGTTTCCAGTATGCAAAATTGAGATTGTCAACTTAAAGCTAGATGTATACCACTAAGTGCAAAATCAATCATCTAATGAAGTTGAAGCCAAATTAGAATGTATAGTCAATAGTGACATGTGACATCTTAAATTAAGCAATATACCTGCAGTACAATGCCAACTGATCTCATAGATCCTGTTAAAACATTCATTTTATCTTATTTTACAAGAGAACGGACCATGGGAAGACACTTCAATTTTTCTTAGCGGGAGATGCCCATAACGATTTGAATTTAACAGGTACAGTTGTTACTGTTCATGGCTTATTGGAAATAAAGTTAAAGACTAAAACCTATATTTGCATACAGCAAAACAAGGATTCAAACTACTCCATCAATCTCGATCATGTTCACGTATGACCACATGCATACTTCAATGATCTCATGACAAATAAATTCAGTACAATGTTACAACTTTGGGTATGTTTGGATAGGGAGGATTTATATTCGAATCCTTAGTCCTGAAATTCCCAAAGCATCCAAATACTCCCTGCAAGTTACAGCTATCCTTCCAGACCCTAGACTAGTTAATTTATACTGAATTGCATAGGTGCTGTCTTCAACATCCACAAATGTGCAAAAATCTAATACATTCTATCTTATCATTTCAAGCAATCTCAAAAGAGTTATCTAGTGACAAATAAATCAGCTTGACAAACACAGTAGCAAGCCAGCAAGCATAAGCACACAAACACAACAGGTAGGACAATAAGCATCATAAGCCAAATATAGTCAATACAAACGGAAGTTACAAATAAGTTCTCCTGGGTACCATCACGGGTAATGTCTGCATAAGATATTTGCAGCACAACTAGGTAAACTCAACGTCACTACTTATACTATAGGAATCACAAACAAGTAAAGCATGCATAACAAATAGAGGCGATCATTTCTTTGTATAATAGCTAGAAATCATTACTCAGCCATCCGCAGTAGCAAATGGATCATGTGAAGGTCCCACATCATGACCAATGGTTCTCTGCACCAACCGCTGAAGGTCAGCCATAACCTTGTGCTCTCGCTTTGACTTCTCTTCATAGTTAAACATAGCAAGCGCCCTCTTATCCTCTGCACTGTAAACTTGGTTTTCCTTCCTTATACGGATAGCATTCATCCTTTGGTGCCTACTCCCACTCATCACATACCCCAAATCCTCAAACTTCTGAATCTCCTCAGCAGATAGACCAACCTCACCACGTCGTGGGATACGCTTCCCCTGCTGCACGTACTGCGCAATAGCATCACCTTCTCCGGGTCTCAGTGCACCACCATAGCTAATATGACCTTCTGCACGCGGAAGAGGCATCGGACCAACCGGCATCTCATTGTCCAAGGCAGCCTTCTTCTGGGCCTCAAGCATTTCCTTGAACTTGATCGCTTCCGGGTCAATCTCTGGCACATCTGTCTCGTCAACTTCCTTTCCATCAATGTTGGCATCAGAAGGGACCAAATCTTCCGAATCAGAACGCTTGCTCCTCTTCCTCCTGGAGCTCCTGCTCTTCTTCTTACTGTCCCTAGGGCTAGGGCTAGGGCCAGAAGCCTCCTCCTCCTCAGAGCTTCCCTCAGAGACTGTATCCTGGCTCTTCCTCTTCTTCATCCTGGAGCTCCTTCCCCTCCTCTTAGACTTCTTGTGCCTCCGCGATCTCTTCCTGCTCCTCCTATCCCTAGATTCCTCAGAATCATAAGAGCCCTCTGAATCCTCATCAACCTTGCTGTCGGTCTCACTTTCCGTAACAGACGAGCGGCGGCGATGGCGGCGCCTGCTGCGCTTGCTGCTGTGGCGACTGCCCTTACGCCCTTTCTTCTTCAACCTAGAATCATCTGATTCGCTGGAATCGGATAAGCTATCTGACTCACCAGACTCGGATTCCGACGCGTCCTTGCTCTCCTCTTCTTCGCTCCTACCAGACGAGTCCTTCTTCGGCGATTCCTTCTTCTCCTCCTCCTCCTCGTCGCTGTAACGGTAGTCCTCGTCGTCGTCCTCGCCCTCGCGGCGAGGGGGGCTGGGAGTGATGTTCCAGATGCACCGCTTCAGGCTCTTGCGGAGCTTCTGGCGCTTGAGGCGGCGGTAATCGAAGTAGCTGAGGCCCTTGAGGTCCTCGTCGTCGGAGCCGGAGCCGGACCAGGCGCCGCCTCCCCCGCCGCCACGGCAGATGGGGGCGTCTCGGTCCCGGTCCACGTCCCGGCCGCGGTCGCGGTGGTATGGCGACCACTGGCGGCGGCGGTTGCGGTAGGGGCTGGGGGATCGGTCGCGGCGGCGATCGTGGTAGGGGCTGGGGGACCGGGCGCCGCGGCGGTGGCGGCGCGGGGAGAGCGACGGGGACGGGGAGCGGCGGCGCGGGGAGGGCGACGCGGAGACCCTGGCGCGGCCGGGGAGGCGCACAACGGACGCGAGGCGGCCCCCCGTGCGAGCCATGGCGGTGGATCGCCGGCTAGGTGACTAGGTCGGGCTGGGGATGGGGAAATTTGGGGAGGCGACGTTGCGACAGATGCGTGGGGAACCCAGGAAGTTGCGGTGAGGATAGGGCAGGCAAGGTTACGGCTGGGTCTTTCCAGTTTGAAGCCGGTTGATGTTCGCACTGTTTATAATAATTACTTTTTTAAGTGTTGTATTTTTTGAAGTAAGATTAATATAAATATTATAATAAAAAGTGTATTGAGTTTAGCTGTACCGGCTAAATGTATAATACCTCTCATAAATAGTCAGAATTTAAATATTTAAACAATAAACTATAAGCCATCAATCCAAAAACCCCACCCTACGACTTATACAGCTACGACAGCTTACAACTTTTACCTATTTAAAAGAGAGTAGAGAGTGATATTTATTATCTACTATAATTAATTTATAAATCTTATTTAAAACATTAATTCTTCTAAAAGCCAGTTAACACGCCAAAAGCTCGAAAGATGAAGCCCTTTCTCTCAGTAAGTTTGGATCGGTCGTTGTGTGTGGCTTTGGGCCTTAATGCAGGCTAAGGCCTGTCAAAATGACTTATTTCATTGGGTTTTAGCCAGGTGATTACGTGGGCTATTTCATGTTTTGATGATTGATGTTGGGACGGAAATAGGTGTTGGGCCAACATTTAGGTCTGTTAGTGCTAGAAAGGAAAATTTGGGCCCATAGGATTCAGTTATATGGAGGGACGATATTTTTGCGGCCTGATTTGGGCTTACTCCTCCAGGAATGTTGTGGGCCATCAGCTCAAGTTGCAGCTGAGAATATGGAGCATGTCTTGCATGTTCCCTACCTTATTCTCTCCGAAGGGCAAGTCAATGTAGAATTATTGGGTTTCTACTCGATTGGGGCATACTTCTCTCAGCATTGGAAACTCCAACCTCGAACTAGAAGCTGGAAGCTGAAACTTAGCCAAATGGACAGAATTTCAGTCTAGTAAAACCAGCCTCACATAGTTTTTTCTTGTCAGTTTGTTCGACAAGGTCCATGCCTATTTGTGTGAGAATTTTGAGCCATGTAACTTAGTCCTCGTTCATTCCAACTTTGTTAGCGGTTTCTAGCTTCCGACTGCTGTCTTTTGGCTAAAATTACACTGTATAAGCTGTTAGCCTTTTTAAGTCAATCAATTAAAGAAAATAAGAAAAAACATTGTTATATCTCCACGAACAATGCAAAAGAAAAAAAAGAAAAAACCGAAATTAAGAAGCCAACGTGTTCATTCCGACTTCTGAAGCTGAAACTAGAATGAACGAAGCCTTAAAAAGCTAGCCACCATCTTCACATAATTTCCTTCTTTATTAGCCTGACCTTTGGACTAGGAGTGGAAAACGGTAACATATAATCCATTTTATCCCATATTCGTATCCAAGAAAACGCGAATGTGGTAAACAAAATCCATATTCGAAAATATTCGTATTCGTATTTGAGAATATTCATATCCATATTTGAGAATATTCGTATTCATATTTTAGAATATTCATATTCATATTCGAGACTATTCAATTTGTATTCAATCCATTTCCGGGACTCAGGAAAAACCCAGACGAATTTTGTGATTTGAAATTTGAATTTGGGCAGTTTGAAACCGGTAACCACTCTAGTAACCGGTCAAAAATCAGTGAAAATCGGTAAAATCGTTAGAAGTTTGTTCTGCCGTGATTTGTTACAGAAGTTATAAGAGGATATTCGTGTTCGATCGAATTAAGTATATATTCGATTAGAATTCGTATCCGTTACGACATTCGATTCGTATTTGTATTCGAAAATATTTAAATTTATACTTGTATTTATTTTAAATATATAAATTTATATTTATACTTAAGACTATTCAATGTATCTTGTCTGTTTCCATTCCTACTTCAGCCCTTCACTGTGGGGATCGATCTAGGCATCTAGCCAAGCATAGGAGGACCAAGCAGCCGCCCAAGTCTCGGCCATGTGAGCATACAAGTACCACCCCCAACCGTCGCTACCCGTCAGTCAGTTACGCGTTTTGGCGCGCATTCAATGCCGCGCACCTAAATTTCTAACGACCGAAAACGCGATGCCCTCCTCCTCCTCCTACGCAGCGGCCAATCTGCCGCGCTCGCGACTGTACCCCCTCGTTGCCTGTCTCTCGACCGTCGGCTGCTGTCGTCGCGAGCTCAGTACGTCGTACTTGACATGGGGTGGTCAACCGGCGGAGTAGCCGCCCAAACGAGAGCCGGCCCATGTGGCCCTTTCGCTTTGCCGGACGGCAACACTGCTCGGCTTGCATCGCCAACGCTGCACTTGCCCAGTGAACTGAGGCCAGTACATACTACGTCTGCACGTAGAACAGATCAGGTGGTGATTTGGCCGAGCGTATAATTGCACTTCAGGGTACAACGCTACTACTCAGGGCCTGCTTCTAAGTTCCAAGACGACCATTCCAAAGGAATTTTCCAGGAAAACAGCCTTGCTCCCCCGGAAATCTTATTATGTGGTTACACGAGAAACGCTAGATACCGGTACTTTGGAAGTTCGAAAGAGGTATCTAGAGTCTAAAACTCAAGAGAGATGAGAGGTGTAGAGTAGATGCACTATACTCCATCCTATGATAATTTTTTCCCTCTTAATCTTCTCCTCTCTCCTATAGTGCCATGCGGACCATATTTATATATATGGGCAAGGTGTTTACACAAATATCTCTCTTGGGGTTTCTACTAACAGGGGTAAACGTGTTATTTTCTTAGTATGTCTTATGTGGGTCTGCCTTTTAGTTACATACATACTTGGCCTTGCGTATGGTGGGTCTCGATTGGGCCAAAGTGGGGACAACTATTTCATTAGCAGTCTAGGGCTTCGCAACCGATAAGCCGAAACCATGCACTTCGCGCTTTGGCCCCCTCTGTCCCTTTGGCCCACCGCTGCGATCCGTCAGATAGTCTATGATTTTTGCTACACTACAAGGAATCCTAACTTTGCAACGAAATACATTTTGTTGCAATAGTTAAATTTATTGCTATGAATTATTTGTTTGTTGCGATAAATTTGTTATATTGCCACAATTCTAAGTTATTATGATAATCTTTATTTTCATTGCAATAAATCAATTGTATTAAAATGAAAAAAAATAAATCATTGTATTAGCTCATTACTATTACGACAATTTTGTATTGTTGCGATATGTACACCCTTTTGCAACGATATTGTTGCGATATGTACACCCTTTTGCAACGATATACAAGTATAGCATATCTAATAAATTTTTCCACCAATTTTTCATTAAGCCCGGCAAAACAAAGTTAGTTTTCTACTCTGATTTGGTTTACAAACATTATAATACGCAATTAGCCTAATCGTGTAAACAATCTTGTCGTCTGCGCCTTCTCCGTTACAACACCGTAAGCAGCTGAGAGAATACTCCATAGATCCATCGATCTTGTTGATGGCTGCCTAACCGCCCACCACCTACCGCCGCACTTCGCGCCCCACCTCGCTGCACCTAGCCCCACCTCCACGACCAGCACCACCACGCCGCACCCCACACCTTGCGGTGCCCAGCCCCACCATCGCCGTGGCTAAGTCCCAACTCGCGAGCCCACCCCCACCCCCGCCGCCGCCACGCCAGCCCCCACCTCGCGGCGCCCACCCCCACCGCCGCCACACCAGGCCCATATAAACTCGAAAACATGAAGACAAACTGATGAGTTAAACCTCCATGTTCATGACTTAAAATCAGCTTGAAGTAGAGCTTGTTGAAAGAGAGTGAGAAAAAGAACAAGTGCATGTTGAAAGAGAACAAGAGAGTGCTAAAAGAGAAAAACAGCGTGATGAGAAGCATAGAGCAAGGCAATTAGAACTTCCAGAGGCTAAATAATCAATTAAGGATGAAGTTAGGCAACCAGTCATGGTAGAACTGATGGAAATGTTAGGGACTCAACATGCAATACCACAACAAGTAATAAATTGTCCTTTATTTGAATTGTGTTGTGCTACATGTACAAATTATGCTATGTGATATGTACATGTGAGAAAGAAGAAATTGTGGACAAAGAACTTAATGATCTTTTCTTTTCTTGTGGTAATGCATGTTATTGTGCATGTGCGTGCACAATATCCCCTTATAATCAAATGCAATTGTTGCTTTCCTGAACATTAGAGCTATTAGTTTTCTTTTTCATATGTCAATTCTAAGTAAACTGTAACACCCCAGCCAATCAATGACCTGGAATACTACCAAACTAATAACATAAATAAGAAAAACTGATATTCATCTTACAAAATTTCGGCAGAACTTCCTTTGTTTACTGAGTAAATCAGAGGTTCCAACAAGCATAATCAAATGATATGAATAACAGTAAGCAATATAATCACTTATAAGCAAAACTGGATTATGTTCATCATCGCACTCATAATAATACTACTTAGATAAAGAACGGAATCAATGTAAAAGAGTTCTAATCTTTTATTACATTTTAAACCGGATAGACATCAATCAAATACCACTTGAATTATTTAGCAAATAGTGTTTAATGTTCTTTCTTTCTTCCATGGTGAATAGACCGTGTAAGTGCAACAAAACTAATTCTTTTTTATCCTCATGCATACCGATCTCATGTAGATACCTAAAACAAACAGCAACCACAACAACAACAACAACAACAAGTTCAACGACTCAGCAAATATAATAAGTAGTAACAAGAATAAAAGTGAACATCATTTCACAAGTTCATTCATCAATCATATAAATAATCCATGCTATGCAATATGATCAAAAATCTCTTTATCTCTTCTCTTTCGCATTTTACCGATAATGCGGAGTGTGCATCCGTCAATGCACACCCATGCCTGTACCATCTAGTACAGGGACCAATTGCCCATACTCCACAAGTATGGGGACCTTTAGCCCGTCATGTCATCAACATGACGGGGACCTCGACGCTTGGTCATCTCGTGACCAAGACTTCAATAAATCAGCATGATGCATATACGTGAATGTCTCAACAAATAAAACTTGCATTCACAATAGTTATGCACCAGAAATTCTCCTGAACACTTTCATTTGCAATCGACCATAAACCATACCAACATATCATTAAGATAATCAAGATCACATATACTCATAATATAGATCAAACATCTACAAATCAACAATCATCAACAATTCACACTATAAAGTTTAGACCATCATTATACTTGCCTTAATCACGAGACAACGGGGGATGAGCAGAAGGTGCGGCCCCTGGGATCCGTCCTCCTCCTGAATAATAATTATAATGATTGCTAAGACAACAGTAGCGAGTCTTTAGATTAAATAAAAACACCCCCAAACTAACCCAACATGTTTAGCTTGACTCAAAACCCCAAATCCTTTCGGCCACCCTATCCCCCTCTACGGACAGTCAACTTCAAAAATTCGTATCTATTGGTACAGAAGTCCGAATAGGGCGTTCTCAGACTTTCTGGAAATATAATTAAATTATATAACTAAACTTAGTTGGTGCGTCTCCCTGATTCGGCCATCTTCTACCCGCACCATCCAATTTTCTAAAACATCAGTTTCATAACGGGTTCTCTGGACAGCGCACTAAAATTGTCATAACTTTCACCCCGAGAGTCGGAATCAGGATTTCTTGACCGTTATGGAAAGCTAAGAAAATTATCTGCAACTTTAATAATATGGAGATCCTCTGATTCTCCTGTTTTCTAATCGCCCAGACCAATCTACCGAAACCTGACAGAAATTCCCCCGATCTGCAGAACAGTCCTACTAGAAAAATCGTAACTTTTGCTACAGAGGCCCGAATAACGCATTCTAGCACTTCATGGAAAGATAATGACGTCCTCTACAACTATCCAGGAGAAGTCCATACCTGAATCCCCACAATTCTATCCCAAAACAGCCGTCTAACCCAATCTGTTCTAGCAGTCCAGTATACCGACATAGCTAGCACAATTAAAATATACATCTACTTGGGGCAAAACAGGGATTACCCTTGACGATTCGCTGAAGAACACAACGAACACCCCACGAGTTCCACCTCTTCTCTTTTTTCCTCTTTTTCCCCTCCTCTTCCCTTCCTCCGGATCCAATCGTCTTGCTGCGATTGATTTCTTCTTCCGCTCGACCGGCAGCGAATAGAGGTATTGATCACCGGCAATGGAGGAGAGGGGAGGGGAGGTGCTGCTGGGGGCGGCGCAAGTGGGGAGAGGGGGAGGGGCGGCTAGGGTTGGAGGGGGTGGGCGCCTCTCCCCCTCTTTGGCTAGTTTCCCTCCTGGGCCTTGGCCCAGGCCCAGATTGTCCGGAAAATTCAGAAAACCCCCCGAAATATTATTTCATTCTTTCGTTTAATGTCCCCCCTCTCCAATTAAACAATTATTTCCCGAAAGGCTTTTGGGATATTACATTCTACCCACCTTAAACAGAATTCGACCCCGAATTCTTTCCATGCTTATGCCAAGGATTAATCACAACTAAACTTAATTATAAAACACACACCTGCTGTGAAAAATTCTAGATATTGCTCACGCATGCGAGACTCCGATTCCCATGTGGCCTCTATCTCTGTCTGCTGCGACCAAAGCACCTTGACATACTAAATTTTTTTTTATTCCTCCAAGCTTGCACCTCGCGCACAAATGCTGGAAGATCCGAGCGGTATGCCAACTTCTCGATCTGAGCCATGATCGTGAAAGGCCCGATGTATCTCGGGTTAAGCTTCCCTTTGGTACCGAATCTCACCACACCCTTGGTGGGAGATACTCTCAAGAGCACCTAATTCCCCCACCTCAAATTCCAGATCCCTCGTAACAACAAGTTTTTATTCAAATCAAATTATGTAATTAATACAAATAAATTTATAGAAGTTCTAGTCTTCTTTAAATACCTATATGACTTTCTTATTCGTTGACATCTCAATTAACTACAAATGAGAATATCTGCTTCCTGCCCTGTAGGATGGTCTTCTTTGAGTGAAATGAAGATCAAAAGGATTGAAGTTGTAAATGATTTGGAATGTGCCCTTTGTTTATATAACCTATATGAATGCTTGGACATATAATCTAGGATGTTTGCTTCTAGAACTTCTAGAATGCTTGGACATGCAATCTTGGCTATTTGCTTTTAGTACCAATTAATTATTATGAATGCTTTGGACAAGTTACTAAATTGCTTCAATTGTTGGTTAATTGTGTGATAAGTCATTTGTCTACTATTGTCGGTATAAAATGATATCAACATAATTATTGTGAAACAGGTTCATATATGTATGGCTATGTAAAATTTAATTTGTAGCAATAGGCTATTGCCATAAAATCTAGTGTGTTGTATTAAGCTATAGCCATGAAATTCGGTGCATTGCATTAAGCTATGGCCATGAAATTCGGTGCGTTGCATTAAGATATTACCACGATATTCAGCGTGTTGCATTAAGATATTGCCACAAAATGTGGCGTGTTGTATTAAGCTATTCCCACGAGATTCAACGTGTTGCATTAAACTATTGGCACGAAATCTGGTGCGTTGCATTAAACTATTGGCACAAAATTTGGTGCGTTGCATTAAACTATTGGCACGAAATCTGGTGTGTTGCATTAAGTTATTTCTATGAAATCTAGCACGTTGCATTAAGATATTGCCACAAAATCCAGCGTGTTGCATTAAAATATTACCATGAAATGCAGCACATTGTATTAAGATATTGCCACAAAATCCAATACGTTGTATTAGGCTATTGACATGTAATGTAAATCATGGCATTATGTATGTATTACAATGTTTTCTGCTCGTGGTGATAGAATACTATCACAACGGTACAATCGTTGTGATATGATAATTTATCATCATGATTCGTTTTTTGTTGCAATGAGTTATTACCACAGGGTTTGTTGCAACACCTAGCAACAATTTTAATTTCATTGAAAAATGTGCATATTGCAATGATTTTAGTCTTAATGCAATAATTAATTTCGTTGCAACAATCATGTTTCCTTGTGGTGGTAGCATTGCTGGTTGGTTGATATGATCCGCCTTGGAACTGTCAGAGTGATGGGTAATCTTTGTCCTTGGACCACTTTCAGCAGCTAGCAAGATTGTCAAGGGCCTCCTCAATTCACCGGGCAGGCTTCGTTGTGGAATCCATCCAATCGACGTGCCAACTCCACCCTTGGAAGTCGTCGAGATGACCAACGGGCTACCCTCTTGAATCGCGAGTCGGCGTGCAATCTTCGCCCTCAACGTCCTTGAGGCAAGAGGCAGCCTTCACTACTTAAGCCTTCTATGTGATGTGCAAGCTTCATCTTAGGCATCATCAAGTTGACTGGTGGACTCTACTCTAGCACCTCGCATCTATGTGTAGCTTTCTCTTGCAATGTCTTCGAGGTGATGAGCAAGCTTCGTGCTTGAGTCCTCGATCCGACATGTAGGATTTTTTGCTAGAAACCCTTGAGTCCGCTTGATGGCTTTGGCCCAAAAACCATGGAATGCCACAGGTAGACCTCTCCCTGAAGGTTCGGTCTGTGCTCCACACTCATGCCCATGTATCCTATCGCTTGGGATACTATTCTGGCCTCATTACATGTCCCAAGTGGAGGTGACGTTAGCTGCTTGTCGTTGATACTGTACACTTGGCCATGATACATTGGAGGGAACATGGGCAGTCACACTGGTTATGGGGGCACATGTCTCCTAAAAAGATGTGCCTATCTTGCTAATACAAAGGTGTGCAGGTAGCCCCATTTCCATGTATACCTGCCACATCGTACTCTTCCTTTTCCAGTGTGCTTTAGCTTTGTTTATCAAGCCTTTGGTCCTGCCTTACCTTTTGTCGACACATGCCTTCTCTGGTGATCCTGCCATTCACTTCCTTGCCCACTTATCAGGCTTCCGAGCATGATCCCCAGAGCCACCATGACCTGTGGAGGACAACACATGCCACATGCAAGTCACGGTGGCTGTTTTGGCCATTCTGCAGCGCACGACAATCCCGACGATGGTAGGTCAGCGAAACGCAATAGGGTGGACACGATCGCAGCCTCATCGAGCCACATAGGTATCGAGAGTCCCCTGAGGTTGTGCAGTACAAGGTCCAGGGGAAGTGTTGGAGGGGAGCCGAGCACGTTGTGTCAATTGTCAACACTCTTAGGCGATCTCTAGTGATGTATGAGTTCTTGGACACGCTGGTGCGAGACAGCAAGGTCTTTGACTGGGAATTTGTTCACCCCCTCGATAAGGACAAGGTGGTCCCTTGGCCGAAGGACGTTGAGGCCCTCATGTTTGTTGCGTTCTTTGATGCCGACCTGCACCTTCCCTGCGTCAGCTTGGGAGCAGACGTCCTTCGGTTGTACGACCATGCATTGGCATAGCTGACCGCTAACGCCATTGCACAGCATGCCATGTTCTCCTGGGTCACACACTAGGAGACCACCGTGCCAAGCACGACATTGTTCGTGTTTCTGCACAATGCCCGGTGCTAGCTAAATTGGTTGGGCAACAAGCAATTCTCCAACCTAGTGAGCGTTAACTTCTAGGTTCAGTCAAGCTGCTCAAAGGACTTCTCTCCCAACTCCACCCGAATATAGTGGGAGTCAAACTAGGTGAGGCGATGGTTCTACCACCGGGTGGAGGTAGGCAGTTGGCTTCATCGAACCAAGCGAAGTATGGGCTTCATCCCCTCAACTCGCATCCAAATTGATCGAGACAATGAGCTTCGCATGAAGAGGCTTCATAGTCTAGCACGACAAATAAATATGCAAGACCTTATGGAGGAGTTTTACACGCTTCACATGGCTGTGCTGGCCTAGAGTTCAATGCTAAACACCGCCCCTCCCCTTGCCCCTGCAACGACGGGATCAAGGGTCCCATTTGCCAACTAGGGAGACCTACCACCCCAGGTAAGCTATGAACCTAGCCTCGCTTGTTCATGTGCCATTGACCCTGCTGATTTGACTCTTTTGTTTCTCTCTCTTTTTTAGTTGCCTCACTAGAGGAGGCTGAGAGGGCTGAGACTATGTTCCTGGACCATATATTCCCAAGGAGCATAGCCATTGAGCTAGCACCACTAACGATGGCCCTCGCATCAACTGCATTTGTGAGGCCTTAGGGTTTCCGGTCCCTGCTTGCCCTGTCCAGTCGGTTGGGCTGGCCCACGATCGCGGTTCAAGGGCCACTGTGGATTGTGCATGGACACATCACTAGACTGGAGGGCACTGTGGTCATGTGGGTCAGACCTACTCCTTGGTGCTATCAGGCCTACAGAGGAAGGTTCGTTTCTCCTTTTTTATGTTGGCTTTTTACCTTACACTTTGCCTCTTCTTCAGAGGGTGGCACTATTGCACACGTTGTAGATAGCCATCCACCGCGAGGCCGCTAGTGTCCAAGAACAGGTCGAGGTTGCTTAGAAAGTGAAGGTGGATGCCTCGCTGCTTGTAGCTAAGCTGGTGGATGAATTTATTTCCTTGAAATGGAGGGAGCGAAGGCCATCGCGGATGCGAAGACTGTAGAAATGGAGGCCACTACCTAAACAGCGAAGAAGAGGAATAACTTCCTCCAACAGATCATCGCCCTTGAGTAGGAGAATGCACGCCTCCGGGAGGAGCTGGCTGATGGGCATCGGCTTCGTGACCAAGCAGTTGCCTCTGCCTAGGAGTCAATGGAGGTGGTGGTGGGGACAATCAATGACCTTGCTATGTTAGTTTTTGCAAGGTCACATGGCCTAAAGACCTCATTGGCAGCATCCGCCACCTCCATGATGCCTCTATGCTCTCTCTTTCTCAACACTGTGAGGGCTTACAAGAATCACTACTCACAGATGACGGTGCAGCTCATTCTCAGAATGCTCCATACGAGGGGTTGCGTCCAAGTGGGCAAACTGGTGGGCCCCCACCTGGACCTACCCTCTGGGGCCGCAACCTTTATGAGTGATATCCACGGAATACGGAAGGTTGCCCGCGCATTCTGTGAGCATGTTTGATCCTATCTTGGTGAAACTACAGCAAATGTCTCACTTAGCCAAGCCTTGGGTAGCACCATGGACATGGGATCTGAAAAGTCCCCAAAAATTTCAAACCAAAAATTTTCCTTGTTTTTGCTGCATTTTTGAGTGAATTTTGGAAACTTTTCCTTTTTGGAAAGTCTCTCGGGATCCCACTTTCCTCTCTGGGCGCAGCGCCTCCTTCTTCCTTTAGCGCCCCACCCCTTTCCGCTTTCTTTCTCCTTCGGCGCCCGCTCCTTCCTCTCCCGCGGCGCCCCTCCTCCTCGCCGCCTCGCGCGCGCGCGCGCCCGCTCTCGCACCGCCTGCGCCTCGCTCCCGGTTTCTCCCGCGCGCTGCCCCGACAGCCCGGCTGAAACCGCAAGACTCGGTGCCACGCGCCGCCTGCCTCGCCTGGTCCCACCCGCGCGCTTCTTCTCTCCCTGCGCGTGGACGCGCCTCGCCCATGCTGTAGCTCACCTGCCCCCTCTCCTGTCGCCTTGCCATTACGGCTGCCAGCGCCCGGTCACATCCTCATTACACGGAGGAGACGCCCACTTGCTCCCGTCCACTCCTGTTGACCCCCGGCGCCACGCCCGTGCCTTCTCCCCCACAGCTTTTCTCCCCTCCGCCTGGGTATAAAACCCCACCCCGACCTCCTCACTCCCCCTTTTCTTCCCAAGCTCCCCTACTACTCCTAGTCGCTTCCCACTACCCCAGAGAGTCCCCACGCGCAGCCGATTGGAACCATTTTGCTCGGAGCTCCTTCACTGCCCTCCCCTGCGCCGGCGGCCTCAGTGAGCCGATCCCCCTCCCCATTACCCCATTTCCCGATTGCATTCGCTTGGAGCTTCCCCACTACTCTCTGATCACAGTGGTACACTTGCTTGGCCAGGTCATCGCTTGAGGAGCCCCGGCGTCGAAGCTCACCACCGGCCGAAGCACCCTCTCTGTGGCCAGCCTACTTGGGAGCTTCCTCACCAAAACTAACGCCGCCAATGTGAGCCCCGGGTCCCCCTGAACGTGTGGCAGCCGCCGATTGAGCTAAATCACCGCCGATGACCCTTATCGCCGCCGATGAGCCGAACCACCCCCTTCTGTCCCCTGCCTCCTCCATTGATCCCCTTCTCCTCCTAAGCCCCAAAATGGGTTCCCCGTGTCCCGCTCCACCCATTGGCACCCTCCCTTGCCGCCGGAGTTCCCCACAGTCGCCGGAGAGCGGAGGTGCCGCCCTCTCCCTCTCTGTCGCGAGCGCACGGCGAGAGGTAGACGAAGGGGAGACGTGGCCCCATCTCCCCCGTCCACCCCTCCCGTTGCCGTCTAATTCGGGGCGTCGGATGGCCGCTCCTCTCCGCCGTCCGATCTTCATAAACACCGCCTCCCGCATCCGTCGGATCCTCCCACCGTACCGCTTCGCCCCGCCCCATCCGGCCGTCCACCCGAGCCGCGTGTCGCCCATCTGGACCGCGTAGGCGCGCGGGAGTGGGCCGCGTCCCCTCGGCTCGCTTGCTCTCGCAGCGCTTAGCCGCTGCTGCCGCCTGCCCGCGGCCGTTTCTCGCCGGCTGCACAGTAGCCCCCGCGCGGCCATTCTTATTCACCCCAAATTTCCAGTAATTTAATAATTTCTAAAATCCCAGATAATCCTAGAAAATCACAGAAAATCTCAAAAATTTCCAAATTTCACCACTTTGCTCCAAATAATGTTCTGAACCTATTTTTGACATCCATTTCCCCAAATTCATCCCAGAAAAATTCTAAAATTTCGAATTTAAGGATTTATGCATTTTACTCCTTTTTAAATAGTTTATTTTTCCTCGCTTGAATAGTTTCAAGCCGAACTTACTTATTTTATGTGTTTGCGCTAGTTTCGGAGATCCCGGAGGTTCAAGTGCAGTCTCAGGATTCTGGTGCTTCTACGTTCGAGCTAGCTGAGATCGTCCAGATTAACGGCAAGTCGCAAAACCTTTGATCATGTTGTATCACATGATGTTTAATATTGTTATTAAGTTATTTGCATTATAGTTGTGAAATGCTAGTTCAAAGTAAAATAAAATATTTAGAATGACATGTTTATGTAGTTAAACCTAACACCGACAAATGCCATGTTAAACTTGTAGTCCTGCCGTTGTAACCCTAGAAATAATTACTTGGTAATCTAGATAACTATAGGTTATTATTATCACACAAAGTCGTTATACTCATAAGGTTGTGGCTGCGAGCCAATAGAATTTGGAAAACCCGACTCTAGGGTAGGATGGTATAGGACACCGTGCCCTAGGGCGGAGAGTGCCGGTGTGCACAGGTTAGGGTAAGGGTGTTGTGGGGAACCGTGAGACTGTCGATGCCCACCGCTTACCTTAGGTTGAGGGTCGCGGGCCTGGCAAGGTTGCGGACCCTGTGAAAATATAAGGACTAGACCCTTACGCTGAGCAAATGTCATAGTGATCGCTCAAACCACAGGAGTTGACTTGTCAACACTGGTTTAGTAGCTGCTCAACTCGATTGAAACTCTACAGGTGATGAGAAGGCAGGAGGTTGGGTAGTAGGTTAGGTATGCCGTGCTGCGGATACCTAACAACGGTAGAGTTCACTCGAAGCGGACGTGAGTTTTCATGTGCCAGACCTGAGTGGATTCTACCGGGTAGAGCCTATATAAAGAATTGAGCAGTGAAACGACCTGACTTCCTCAACTCTGTCGCGGGAGTTGAGGGATTGTGTGGGTAAAGCTGAGCAAACTCTGCAGAGGCAAGTAAATGGTATTCGAATACGCCGTGCTCCCGGTTAATGGAGCTGTGTCACTTGGGTGATTCCAGCTGCGAAGCTTAAGTAGTTTTGTAAATGCTTTAACTTGATTAATTATCTTTTCATGAAAACCCTAATGTTAAGGAGTAGTTGTATCTCTTTAAAAGTTTTTGAAGATGTGTGCAAATAAAACTGCATCCACTCAAAGTTAATAAACCAAGTATACTCCCTTCCTTGTTGATCCGTGCAAATAGTAAGATAGGGTTTCCTTTGTGACTTGCTGAGCTGGTTAGCTCACGGCTTGCTAAATCCCCCCTTTAGAGGATCAAGACGAAGGTGAAGGTCTCCCCGTTGAGGAAGTCCTGGAGGATCTCTTCTTCGACGAGGATCCGTGGCTTTATGTCTTCGCCACGCTCAAGCGGATCTTGGAGGTCTTTTGTGATGTAATTACACTGTGGGCTTGCACGCCCCACTGTCGAAAACTGGATGTTAATCCATATGTGAAATATATGCTGGACTTGTTGTAAGCATGCAATGGTATACTCTTGCGCGACACTCCATAACTGTTCATGCGTGAATAGTTGCGGAATGCCGTGTCCGTACGCACCCCTGGAAGCGGGGGCGTTACAGGATCATGGCTAGCCACTGTTCCCCAATAGACTAGAGGAGATGCGATGCCGTTCACTGCCTGGACGGGAGATCGATAGGTGTGAGGCCATTGACTACCCTTCTGCTTGCTATGACGTGTGTATTCTGCTTCTTTTTGTTTTTGTCATGCGGATGGGTGCATCCTACCTTTGTATTCTTAAAGTTATGTAGCGAAGCCTCTCTTTAAGCACTTGTCATTTTCTGCATCGTTATGTTTTATGTTGGGCAGGTCCCCTTCATGGAGCATTTCCTTCACTTGAGCTCTGGTGCTAGGATCGTCAGGAAGACTCACTGTGATTTTGGGCGACCTTCCAGTCATGGCAACATGTGCACCCTATCGATTATGTAAAAACAGAGAGCTTTGATAGGGGTGATATAACTTATTCAGAGTGTGCCCTACCATAATTTATTTTTCTTTTTGGCATCTCCATCCAATTTGCTCACGTGCCTTTGCGCACGTTGATAATAAACTTTGTAGGTCCTTGGATTCCTTCCTCAAGACGGCAAGTAGACCGTATAGGCTCACTTGCGCTCCATCGCCCACCCTTTGAATGGGTTCCGTCGAATATGGCAGGTACATCATACAAGCTCACATGCGTTCTATCCTCCACCCTTCAAATGGATGGTGTTGAAGATGGCTGCTAGACTATAGGCTTGTGCTCGCTTCGTCCTCCACCCTTCAAATGGATGCGTTGAAGACGACTGCTAGATTGTAGGCTTGCGCATGCTTGGTCCTCCACCATTCAAATGGGTGGCATCAAAGATGGCTGCTAGGCTAGAAGCTCGTGTGTGCTCCATCTCCCATTTTTATGATGAGGACACACCATGCATAGATATTCCTACACCAGCTACACATATACAAGGTGATGATACACTTGTTGTTTCAAAGGAGAAAACAAACTATGGTCCAATTACACGTAGATGAGCTAAACAAATCCAAAACCAGATGAAAGCTAATCTAAGTTTATTTTCTAATTTTAATGATTTAGTGGTGCTACCCATGTGTTCTTCTTTTGTGTTACTTAGGTACATGGGAGAGGAGCCAATGCAAGAGAGCTTTAGCAAAGAGAAGAGGAGTTGCTATACACTTATTTGCATGTGGTTAAACCAGCCCAAGATGGATGCGGCCAAGGTGGTTTCCATGCACCAATAGGAGGCTTGTTGCACGTGCAAGGAAAGGAAAGGTTGTCCATATTTATCTCCCATGCATGCATGCACAAGTTGGCTACGGTTGGCTTCCTCGTCGTTGGGCTACAAATTCCCCAAATTACCGTTCTTCATCCTACGCTGTGAAGATCGGGCAAGTAGGTGCATTGGCTCTCACGGGCTGGTGCGCATCATCTTGGAATCAAAGCCTAGGTTGACACAGTAGGATTTTTTTACCCCTTAGTTGCAGTAGCAAATTGCATTTTCTGTCATAGCTAATAGTAGATTGGTTTATGCCCTACAATCTAGAACTGAAAAATACAAAAAAAAACTAGCCCTAGTTCTGTCAATCTGTTATTTTGGTGAGTTTTGTTAAGTTTTCATCTATTCAAGTCGTTGTTCCAGTGCTGATCATTGTTTCTTTCACGTGTCCTTTGCATCCTTTCTGTTCATCTAGTAGTGCTTATCCAGTGCTTTATTACTTCTTAGTATACGTTCCTTATGCACTTTGTGTTACTGATCACCACTGTTATATGTTTGCCATCTTGTCTTTGCACACATTTTTTCCTTTTCTCTGTTCTATATAATCTAGTTGAGTTCAGTCCATTTATTTAGTTATTTTTGCACAAGATTTAACCTGATATTTCACTGAAAAGTTCAAACCCTTATATGCCTTTGTGAAAAACTTTGATCCCATTAAGGTTCTAGCTTCTGGTTGCACTAGTGTTTTTCATCAGTCACCTTGTGTGCGATCCTTCCCATATTGCAATTTTATTTTTGAGGTTATAAAGTAGTGTTATTTCTACTGTTATCTCTATTAGTGGTGTTTGGCCATAGCATAAAAGAAAAGAGACAAAAAAAAAGGGAAAAAGAAAGAAAGAAAGAGAGGTGATGTTGGTTGTTTTGAAAAGGAGTAACATGCTAGTTCTGTTTGGGCTAATTTGGATAGTTGATGTTATGCAAAAACTAAGAACCCTAGTTCTATCTTTCATGCAACCAGCTAGTAGCCTTACTGAATTGGTGCAATACTAGTAGGGTTGAAGTGTAACATTTGCGTTCCCCAGCTAATTCCTTTGTTTGCATCAATCAACATCTATCTTTGCGTGTGAGTTGCTAATGCCTTCACCTATACCTTGATCAGTAACTAGGAAATTGATATCTAGTTGAGACTATTACTTAACATTGCAATAGTTAGAATTCAAATTGCTTTTGTTTTGGATTATCTAACCAAGCTCTACAGAAAACTGGAAGCACTTCCTTTGCAATCACTTGTCCACTTCTGATTTACTACCACCGTGTGCACTTGCATTCAGTGAGGATCCTAAGAGCTCGGTAAGTAAGAGGTTAGTTGAGTGATTCCAAACCTATTTTCTCCTTGTTCTATTCAACTCTGCTAACATGGCAAGCTTTAATGAAAGTGTTCATGGTGAAAACACTGGTAACCAGGATGATCCAGCATGGCCAGTGACAATAGCTGAGTATGAAGCTCAGTCTGCTCAGTTTAAACGAGAGGTGAACACATAGATCATGAGCCTTCAAGGTTGATTGGAGAGGATCATGCAAAACACTTTGCACGAGTCACTTGATCAAGCTTTTGCTGAGCACTTTCCAGTGGTCGGTAACAAGGTTCAACCTCAACAAATCCCTACTGCCCGACCCATCGACAAGAACGGCAGTGTTTCCCAAGATGTTGGTGTCCACCATGGTGCACGAGGATTGGGTGCCCCTACTACCGCTATGACCGGTTGCCTTCCTGTTCGCCCTCACAGGCGTGTAGACAATCATCGTGGGCATGTTGTCCTCGACAGTGATGGTGAGATCGATTCTTGCGGCCATAATGAAGATCCATTCAATTATCATCGTGATCAGCGATATGGGTTTGACGACCGCTATAACCGACCTGACTATGGTCATGGTTGATGCGGGGTACCCGATCATCATGATGTAGGATCGATAATGATAACTGGGATCCGTGCAACCTGACGAACCAATGACGCCAATCACTATTAGAATAGCAACCTACGATAAAAGAATTCACCCAACCACACGCTCATGATCCCGTCTACCCGACCATAAAGTAGACGCGTCGCAGCTCCTGAGAATCACAAGGAATCACAAGAACAACAATTTAGAGAAACGCACAATTCCCCTCTAGGTTGCAATCAAATGGCAACTCTAGGAAGAACAAGCGTATAGCTCTCTCTTAAAAATAATAAATTCAATCATGGTCTGCCAAAAAGTTACGTATTACAAGGCTTATATGACCCATGGGAGGCCGTAAGGTCTCCTACACAATTCCTAAGTGTTTTAGACTTGGACTCTCACAAAAAGGAAATAAAAATAAAAAAATTTTATGCTTTTGAAGATAAATCCTCCTCCATTACGTAGCCCTTGAAATAACATTTCAAATGAATCTAAGATCACCTCAACCGGACCTCGTATGTGAAAGTTATTGCCTTTATATGCCAGGTATATGGTCAGAGATATGGTCATACTGTTCCAAACATCTCTGAGTCAATCAAACGGTTGCAAGCGTCTCCAACCATTCCAACGGCAGGATCGTTCGGCCTGGTCCGAACGTTCCAATCAATATCGACCATCCAAAGTTGATCAAATGACGCAAAAGAGCGAATGTTCGGAGCGGTCCGAATGCCACCGTAGCTATCGACCATCCAAAATCAATCAAACATCGTGGAATGAATGAACATTCGGAGTGGTCTAAACGTCTTCAAGGTGATCGGGGGTCCATTGAAGATTAGACGGTGTGACTCATTTAGAGTGGCCCAAATGTTTCCAAGGTGATCGAGCGATCCATGGAAGATCAGACGGCGTGATCGTTCGGAGCAGTCCGAACATCTCCAAAGTATCTAAGTGTCCAACGCTGATCAGACGGTTCGGACAATTAAAACCATTCGGACTGGTCCAAACATTCTGAAGGTCTTGCGAGCACCTAATGTAGATCGGACGGTCCTGTACACATCTGAGGTTGATCAGACTAATTTGAAGGTAGTTTTTGATACCAATTAAAATTGTTTGATTGTCCAGAGCATCTTTGTGAGTTTGATTGAACTTGTGGATGATCCGATGTGGTAATGAGGACTTGAACGTGTTTTCCCTTGCTTGGCTCCATGTACTTCTTCTCCGTTAGCTTCGCCTCCATGTTTTCAATTCCAAAAACTTCACATCGTTCAAATCTGAGCATGCACGCAACATTTGCATGAGGTAATATCTAGTTCTCTCATAAATTAAAACCAGATTCAATTAGAAGTGAGTTTACCTGTTGATTAATCTTTTAAGCTCGTGCTCATGTAATCAGTCCAATTGGTGTCTTTGGGATATCTTCATCAATGGTGGTTATGGCCATCAGCCACCTCCATGGCGTGCTAATTTCTACAGTGATGACAACTACCCTCGTGTGCTCCATGATAGAGAAGACCTGGACAACATGGCACGCATCAAGGTGAATGTGCCATCTTTTAGTAGAAAGGAGGATCCCGATGCTTACATGGAGTGGGAAGAGAGATGCGATCAGATATTTCATATCCATGGTTTCTCTAATCTGAAATGGGTAAACCTAGCCTCTCTTGAGTTTACTGGTTATGCACTAACATGGTGGAATCAATTACAGGAAGATAGAGTCTGTGCGAGTAATGGTTATATCTGCAGTTGGGATGCTATAAAGCAGTTGATGTGGCATTGATGGGGCCCCTTTTGGAGTCTTTGGATGGTGCCATTGATGATCGTCGTCTCACTGATGTCCTTGATCTAGCACCTAACCTTCATAAAGTGCTTGAAGTACTTTCATAGCCTTTCCCCGGGAGCTTGCTTTATCGCGAAGAGCTAGTCAACGTTGATCTACTCCATGCAGTTTTCCTGGAAGTTATTGTGCATGAGATCATGGACCATCTCCCACACATAGATGGAGCTAGGGACGATCATGAAGAATAAGGGCAGTGCGACTCCCTGCAAAGTGAAAGGCGGCCCTTTGGCCTTCATCGAGTCATCCCCTCCCATGGCTTTGATGGCCATCTCATAAACATGTAGGAACTTATGGGGTTGGTGTCAGTCTTGTAGGCCTCTAACGTGGGCATCTTGAAGTCCTCTGGCTAGACAAACTGCTACAAACCTGCACTAAGGGAGGACTTGGAGTCCACCCATCAGGGATGCTGTGAGCACCAGCGGTGGCGTTTAGACTCTCCATCCTTTCCGCAGCCAGCTCCACAGCAGTGATGGTGGGGTCTGCTAGCTACGCACCTCTTGTTGTTTCCGCATGGCCCTTCGTAGGTCTGCCAACTCTCGCTGTAGCATCCAGCAAATCCCCTCTAGCCCGCCTCCACCTACACCCGATGTCGGGACCAGAGTGCCCTTGGCTCGTGGCATGGTGGTGGTGAGTAGGGCACCGAGGTCACTAGAGGTCATCGCAGCAACGGCGAGGGTGCCAAAACTGCCGAGGGCCGTCTTCGTCGCCTACCATAACACCAGACACGACCACCCTAGTGCATTGCTACCACCAGGGTGGGGGCCCTCGACCACCAACTCCATCACCCCCACGGCCGTGGTGTCCTTCCTTCGTTTCAAGGCTGACGTCGTCTTCCTCTTCGACACCATCAGGCCTAGGCAGTTTGTTTTTGACTTGTGACTTCTACATTTCTCTCCATAGACGGCGCCAATTGTTATGGTTACGTACCAAACAGTAGATACTGGAGCTTCAGGAGGCCCAAGATGGGTACCTAGAACCTAAAACTCAAGAAGGGGGAGATGTGTAGAGTGGATACATTGTACTCGATCCCAAAATAGTCTTTTCCTCTTAATCTTCTCCCCTCCCCTATTATGCCCTATGGGCCATATTTGTAGTCATGGGTGAAGGTATTTACACAAATACCCCTCTTGGGGTCTCTACTAGCAGGTGCAAACATGTCGTTTCCTTAACATGCCTTATGTGGATTTGCCTTTTAATTACATACATACTTGGGCTTATGAATAATGGGCCGATTGAGACAAGGTGGGGGCCACTCTCCAACACTTATTATACCTACAAAGTGCTCCTTAAAAATGTATGCTTTGGTGCATCAGTGATAATGAACAAATGATCAGAACTTCAGGTTCTGAAATGATATCTATATAAATAAAAACAACTGGTGAGATTTAATGCAGCACCTTCGTTTTGAGGGCAAGAAAATCCCACAATAATGATAAAAAGAAAAAAAAATCTAGAAATTCTCACATTTATCGAGAAAAAGAGAAGCATCTCTACCACTTATTTTGGTAGGACTAGATTATAATGGTGCAGATCAGTGGCGGATCTAGGATAGCACTACGTCCCGGGCTAAATTTGCTAGAAGAAGGCTGGATACTAAGAATAACATGAGCTGAATTATAGGATTTATACCCTCAGGCTTAGCTGGAATTACCTGGGCTATACACTAGTAATTTTTTCACGCCCTAAACCGAAGCCCATGTTGCCATGGGCTCAGATTAGCCCCCTGGTGCAGATTAATCATATATGTATATTATAGTTGTTATTTTAATTATAGTCGGTAGAGTTGTATATCAAAGACAATTGTATCATTAATATCTAGCTGTATAATTATGTGAACAAATTTGCCAGTTAATTAGAATGACATGATTGTTGGAGAAAATTATTCGCAAGAATATAGGTGCCTGCTTCCTCCGAGTCTCGGATGGTCACTTGCATGACCCCTGAAGATGTTGAATTACGTTCGGATTTGATGTTGCCTACTGGATTCGAAATGGATGCGTATTGATTGTATGCATCCTGCGAAATCAAGGTGCACACTACAGCTGTCCGGGCAAAACTGTATGGTTTATCACCGCTCAAAACACTAATTGTTCATTGACTTCAAACGACGGCCACACATCGTACTGGCTATCCTGGAAAAAATCTAAGTGACATGAATGTTAGGTCAAATCACCGATGTTGTTTACGGATGGATGCGACATAGTAGCTAGACACGAGATTATATATTGATGGGATTCTCCCTTGTACTATTTGAGAACTATCTTGGTGTGGCCACCTACACTGTCATGCAATGCAAAGCCATTAATCATTTATTCAAAAGGATATATATATATATATATATATATATATATATATATATATATATATATATATATATATATATATATATATATATATATATATATATATATATATATATATATATATATATATATATATATAAGTGTTTAGGTGTCATCTGAATGTTTTCTTTCTAAGTATCATCTAAATTTATGACCTTTATATTAGAGATCAAGTGGCCCCTTGTTTTTGAAGGGAGAGATTTTTTTTCAAGGGGAAAGGGGTAGAATTCAAAGGGAAAAGGGAGAATTTATGACTATTGAATTTTTAATCCAACAGTTCTAAATCTAGATAATAGTTAGAAATAAAACAGTCGAATGATATTTAACAAAACTCTATATATAAATATAGACACACCCTTTATGGCTAGTCCATTTCCATGGGTAGTTAAGGTGCATGCATCCTGCCCAATATGTTTTTTTTTCTCGAGGGTAGCATCCACCAGCCTTCCTCCGAAACATTTCCAATGAGGGTTGGTGCACAAGCCCAAATCAGGGACCGGCCCCCACAAATGATCACGATAGGCATTATTTGTATGAGAAAACTATAGGTGCTTAAGCCTACATAGAATCGCCCACATGCTCTCCCTCTCAATATCCACGCCACGTACTCCAAACCTGACGACCGTCACGAGCACTCCACGAGTCCGACGAGACGTGGCGCCGCTGTATGTTCCTATCTACATCCCCTTCAACGCCTGATACACCAATACATTCCGCGAAAATTACGATGGTCCACATGTAATGGAGAAATAAGCAGGGGGCGGATCGAGAGAGACAGACGGGGATAAGAAGGATGTGAACGAGCAAGGTGATCTCAATTACACGCGGCTCAGCTTTGTTGGTTCTCCAAAGTAGTATCTCAAAGCAGTGGTGAGGACCCAAGAAAGAGTACTCGAGAGCTAAATAAACAACGGATGGAACAAGCATGGAAGGGCCAGAGGCCAAAGGCGATCGATCATTCGAGATCGGGTTAGATGGAGGAGATACGGCGCCGGCTTGGTGTTTTTTTAGTGGTGCGCGATGTCGCTGTTCCTACTCCTCGTTCCAACGCTGCCTCTGCCTGTTCGGCCAGGAGGGATGCACCTGAGTCACTCCAGGATCTTGCGCAAATCCTATTCCGGCCTCCCGTCCCTGTCCCTCGCCGTGGGTCCGAGGCCTCTCGCCGCGCGACGCGTGTCGACGGCGACCGGCCGGCCGCTTTCGCGGCGACGGCAACGTGGCGCGGATCCAGCGACCGCAGCGTCGATTCCTTTGATGTGGCAGCGATCCGACGATCGACGACAGTGTTGAATGTTGATTTGAGCTCGATCGATCCATCGCCTCGTCTCTTTTCGATCAGCTGATGATTTCCCGTTGTTGCCGACAGCTGATGGGCGTACACTCAACTCGGCTTCGGCTTCTAACTTATTTTTCACTATTTATAAATTTTATTTTTTTCTAAACTTTTGACTTTTTGTTAAGCTTTTTTGTCGGGTTTTTTTCTCGTATTTGTTTGTATTATACGTAATGGGCTAACATATTTTTATATTTTTAAATTTTTTTAAATTTAATTATGCTAAATAAGCTCTATCACCATATGATGTTTTCACCAAATTTCTGATTTTCACCATAAATCATGAGCTTTTCAGCCGAACCGATCACCACCTAAAATTTTTCGACGCGGAGATCGATTCCATGAGTTTGGCTTGTGGGTCACAGGGCAACTTCCCGGCTAGCTCATGTAGTCATGTTCGTGAATGGACGTGTGACGATCGAAAAGACGTGGATATATTCTGGATTTGTAGTATCTCTTGTAGCAGCTAATCAGTAAGCTAGCTCGTGCAGTGTAGTACTACTCCGTTGCTCATGTACGTACGTGAATTGAATGAAATCCTCTTCATGTTTGGACCGGATGCTGTGCGATACATAGTGACATGTGAACTTATCTACCTTTTCTGGTCCACTTATTAACCTACCTAGTTAACCACTGTACATTTCTCTGCTTTCAGCGTGAGTTAAAAGGCGGGACTGAAAGGTTGGAGTGAGATGTATACTTTGCATGCCCATATAGATGCCATAGTGACCGGATGTGTGCACTGTACTGTACCCCTCGGTCTGTCGCTGTTGTTTTCGCGCCGAGAGAACTGCAGTATGTGTCGTGAAAAAGATGTGAAAGGCGACTAGCTAGGACCTGTTCTTTTGGGCTTTTGAAATCGACTTTTGGTTTCTGTTTCTGTACCTAACTTTTAAACGGAGTATTTTCTCAAGATGGGGTCTACAAGTTAAACGATCTACACGTTAGCTAAAATTCAAAAATTTCATCAAAAAACCATAGTTGCAGCTGAAAAGAACAGCCCCTAGACGGAGGATTTATGGCTTGCTGTTGACCGAACCCACAAATCTACAGCACATGTGGATGGAAGTTTTGTGCGTTTTACATACGCTGTTCAATTGGGTTATCCAGCATTGTTGATGGATAGATCTTCTCCGTCGCAACAACTCTGCTCTAGCAAACAGGCTCTGTCTGGGAAAAAGCTTTGCCTCCCTTTGTAGACTAGTCTCTCTGTCTAGATAGCTTCTGTGTACAGATTAGAACACGGGAACTTTCCTAGATTCGTGTAGGAATTGAGCTATTTTCTGTTAAATTCATGCGTTCGAAATAGATCAAAAAATCTTTGTTGACTTAAGCCGAGGCTGAAACATTCCTAGGTCCTTAATTAATTGATTAGTGCAAAGTACAAGCAGAGAAGACCAATCATCGATAATCACAAGCCCCACTATGTACACGACCAGCGACAGATATCTTAATAGTTATATATTCCATGTTACGACCATGTGCCGGGTCCATGATGGTCGACCATATATATACATATACGTGCTGCGAGCCAACAATACCGAACGAACACTGATCCATGGCGGGCCACCCACCGGCTCGGATCATAACTCTGCAACGGTTTCGAAACAACACAACTACTTCCCCTAGCCTAGCCCAGGCACCAAACTGTTTCGCGCGTATTCAAAGCCGGTGGAGAGACACTGCCACATGCAGAGAGCACGCGACAGATAAACGGTTGCGCACCTGCCGGGACGATCGGTTCACCGTTGCAGCTCGCAGCCTGCTCCTGCTTGCTCCGTGAGTGAGTCACGAGTGGCCATGTGTTGCGTGTACGTCCGTCCTCTCCGGCCGGCAGTGCTACGGAGCAGCGGTCAAATGGTTTCTCTCATCCTGCGTGCGAATGGCGAGCAAAAGTACGTACGATACGAGCCAGCCGACGCGCGCGGCGTGACGAGGAAGAAGCAAAAGGCACGGCACTCCACTGCCATTGATGAACGGTCAACTCTCTCGATTTGCCAGGTCGCTTGTGCCATACAACACGTTCGTACCGATGTAGCCAGGCGAGTGGAAGGACAATGATTATTGTTCTTTCGGATGCACGCGAACGAAAGTTAAGGATCGCACTGGGCAAGGCATACAGCATGAGAAGTAATGCCCTGTTTTTTTGGTTTTATTTATGTTTTTGAGATAACATATGTAATTTTAGAGTCGAAAAACTGTGTAGAGAATTTGTATTTTATTTATTTATATTTTTAGAGAAATCAAAAGTTAAAAACTAAAAAATCAAAAGAATAGGACCAATAATCAGTAGTACTGCGCTGATTAGGTAGGAAGAAAAATGTACAGCCTACGTAGGTAGGTACGCGCATGCACGAGCTGCGAGTCCAACTAAAGCTTGGAGCAACCCACGTACTACGAGCAAGCGAGCATGCGGTAACAACAATAAATGTATCAAGGTTCCTACATCTTTACACATGCATGTGATCATGCGCACGGCAGCACCTGCAGAGCAGAGAGATCATCCGGAAACTCCAAAAGCGATCGACGGACGAGCTAGCGCGACAGTAATGGAACGCTTATTGCATCACCAGGCCGACGTGCCGAGCCGCGCGTGGTGCGTGATAGCTAGCTAGCTACCACGGCGCGTGCTGCAGCTGGGCGGTAGGGTAGGCGGCGCCGAGCCCGGCTGCACGGCGGACGGCGCCGCTGGCGGCGGCGGCGCGCTCGAGGGACTGCACCTGGGACTTGAGGAACTTGACGTAGTGAATGGCCTCGTCGAGCATGGACGCGGTGTCCATCTTGGTGCCGCCCGGGACGAGCCGCTGCAGGATGCGGATGCGCTCGCTGATGCGCTCCCGCCTCAGCCGCGCCGCCACGCTCTGCGGGTCCTTGGAGATCCGCACGTTGCGCCGCTTCGGCGGACGCACCGTCTCCGGGTCGATGTTCACCGGCTGCAGCGCCGCGATGTGGAAGATCATCTCCCGCATCGCCTCCGACCCCTGCAGCGCCCCCGTGCCGGCGTCGACGCCCGGGGACATCACGTACTCCTGGTGCACGCCGGCGCCGGCGTACGAGGCCGGCACAGAGTACTGGTCCTGGTAGCCGGCCGTGGTGGTTGTGCAGGTCGACATGTGCGGCGGAGGCGAGAAGTGGTGATGAGCAGGGGTTTGCATGGGCGATATCGGCGGCGACGTCGCCGCCATCAGCGACTGGTCGGTGAGCGCCTGCTCCAGCTGAAGCATTGTGTTCATCAGCTCAAGCTGCGCCTCCGGGAAGGAATTCAGCAAGTCGAAGTCCATCAATCAGATAGGGTTTCGATCGAGAGCTACCTCGCTAGCTAAGGATCGATCAACGAGACGTGTTCTTGCAAGGATTGCAAAGACTACGAGCTTGGCGATCGAGAAGAGCTTGAGCTAGCTAGCCAGTGGCTGTTTCACGAAGGTGTGAAGGTTCTTGCAAGGACTGTGTTGTTGTCAAACCGCAAGCGGAGGAGGCTTATTTATAAGCAAGTAACCGGGACGGTAGGGCCGGGACATCGCTGCGATTTTGAGTGGAGTGGACTGGGTAATGCAATGCTGCTTCCTCTGTAGCATCAGCAAAGCTCCCTCTTTAATTAATTTTCCTTTTGATTATCTCCCTCTCTTATTCTTTTGCCTGCTTTCTGCTCCTTCCCGGAATTACACTGCACAGGGCATGTCTAGATAAACTCTCGCTACCATTAATCTTCATGAAAATGACGTCTCAACAAAATGTCTCAAGAAACACGGATCAGCCGGTATCGTAAGATATACAAAAGATTGCCGACTATTATTTTAGCCATCAAATTAAACTCTCTCTTTTTTGTTGCATTGTACCTTTGTATCCTACTTCTTTCTGCATGATCAACGTTGACGAGGATGCTCTGTTAGGTCAACATTTTTAGTTACAATAGAATCTCATTTAAAACCATTCAGCTAAGGCCCACCCAATATCTTAACGGTTTTACTATTGCATAGTCGACTGAAATTTTTTTATCTCTTAGTCACCTGAAGTTGCACTCTCGGTCATCTAAAGTTGCAATATAAAAAATGACTGAAGATGAAGGGGAAAAACAGTCGCCTGTGCAATAGTCACTCCAATATATATCTTAACCAGGCCTATTAAACCTTGTTAACCAGGCCTAGTTTAGATGAAGAGCAGCTAACAACTGTTACGATGAGACGCGACAGTTGATAAAGGATGCAATAATTCAAGACACAAAGAAGACACATGCATAGAGTTAGGAGATATCTAGCTATTACATCATTAATTGCTACCCTTTAGATATATATAAATTAGGAGACCTACATGCCTCCAAGGGGAAGAAGCATTCTTTTCGCATTTCTTATAACTTCATCATCCATGGCAATAAAGTCTCTAAGTGTGTTGTTGTCCCTTCTATTATTTTCATAAGTTTGATAGAAGACCCCAGAGTCTTGTGCATCGACAGTCGGCATCGTCCGTGGGGACAAATCGTCATCCGAAGATCCTCGCCGTGATGTTATCAAGCCCTCATGTATAGATGAGGTGAACTTCTTTGACCTTGCCAACTATACTGACCCATGGATGAGGACTACGCCCCTGAGGAGGAGTGCAAGTGTGACTTCTACCTCGAGTACATTTCTAAGAGAGAATCTTCATCATCCTCAGCCAAACCATCAGAGACCAAGGCGATGGAGATACCGCCATTGCCCTCAAGCAATTCCAGGGGGTATGTTCTCGAACCTGTTTCAACTAGAGAGGCAAGTGACAACTATTCCGACAGGGTTATTTTTGGTCCACAACACTACAAGACACCATGCATCTTGTAAAGACTTGCAAGCAATGTCAATTTCATATGCTCGACAAGTGTACCAACCAGCAAATCAATTACAAACTTGGCCATTGTCATGGCCATTTTCGACATGAGGAACTAATATTGTTGGACCCCTCCCTAGGGAAACTAATGGATATAAATTCCTCTTCATGGATATTAATACATTTACAAAATGGATTCAAGCTGAGCCAATTACCACTATCACGACATCAGCAGTAAAAAAAAGTTCTTTACAAAGAACATAGTTACGTTTTGGTGTACCAAGTTACTAGTGTTTTGTTCCAAGATTATTGTGATGAAATAGGCATAAAAATATGTTTCTCTTCAGTTGCTCACCCATGGAGTAATAGAGCAATCGAGCGTGCTAATGGCCAAATCATGCAAGGCATGAAGAAAAGGGTTTTTGGTTGACTCAAGCTATGCTCGATGGCTTGGGTAAATCAGCTCTACTCACTACTCTGAGCTTTACACACTACAACTAATAAAGCTGCTGGTGAAACATCATTTTAGCTTACCTACAGAGCAGAAGTTGTAGCCAAATGAAATTTACTTGGAATCTATAAGGGTTAACCTCCAAGACAAGGTCAATCATGATAAGCAGGGCAAAGATGATATTAACTTACTCAAAGAGAAGTGCGATCAAGCACTGGTCAGTTTTACAGCCAACTTTTAAGGATTACGACAATACTATAGTAGAAGAGTTCAACCATACACACTTAATATGGGAGATTTGGTTCTTCAAAGAATTCAGAATCAGTCTAATTTGAACAAGTTATCTCCTAAATAGGAAGGTCCTTTTGCTGAAGTTTCTATCACCTGACCAAGATCTACTCGACTAGCTATGGAAGATGGTCGTATCCTTTCAAAAGCTTCGAATATAGAACATCTTCGTAAGTATTATGTCTAAAACATTATTTATTATCAATAAAGTTTGCATTATTATTCATTTTTTTATTGTATCTTATTTCATTATATTGTACTTTTCGTGATTCTATATTAATTTTTGTAATAAAGGCTGCTCTACAAATTTTCGACCATAGTTTCCTAACATGTATAAAATTACTAGTCGGGTCTTAAGATAATTTCTAGATGAGACTTTTCTTGTAAGCCAGTACTTACTGCTTAAAAACTCACTAGGTAGACTTTATCTTGAACTTGCTACTAGTTAGTACTAATTATGTTGTGAAGGATAACTAGTCGTACAACCTTCACTTTCTCACATATTACGCTACTCAAATACTGTGATTTGTGTATACCACATTGCTAGTTCACAAATCACAATTAGGGGCTAGCATAATATCAGTAAAACATATGAAGCAAAGGAATCACAAGATATATTTACATCATTATATGTTCATTACATTCCTACGAAATCATTTGTCTTTAACAATGAACTTTTGATTTTGAACTAAGTGGATACAATAGTGGCAACCTGTTCCTTTCTTATCTAAAGTTCTTCAATAGAGCTCAAGTGCAAATAAGGAAGAGGTTTCTCCAAGCCCACTGTATCTCTATAGAAGTGCTTCAACTTGATGAATAGCGTAATCACTACACTGGTCAGGACTACTCAAAGGGATTCCTTCATTGTCTTATCCATCTCCGGAATGTGCTTCACAAGCAAGCTCAGTTGAGTGTTAATACAATTAATAAGCTCTTCAAAAGTAAGATCATGTTTTTTACATCCACAGTGCACATTAGCTTCTGAGCAAGACTCTTCAACTAGTCGAGAATTTGAGTTAAAGTAGCCATAATTGATTTTGTGTTATTTTCAATCTAGGCCATTAGTGATTTTTTTTTCTTTGTCAAGATTGTCAATATCTACTCAAAGAGTTAATCTCAATGTGTCTATTCCCTTTTTCTCTGCCTTTTCTTGATCAAGAGCACTCATAAGACCTTTTGATGGTTTTTTGAAGGTATAAAAATGAAAGAAGGAAATTAATAGAAATATATACTTCTGTTGCAATAAGTTAAACATTTGAATATAAATGTTACCTACTATTTCTCCTTCATGTTTAACAAAGAGCTCGTTGTACTTCTCTTGAAACTCAATGCACTTTGAGTCTTTTCGTTCCAGTCATCATACATTTTTTACATTTCTATCTTGGAGACAAAAGTGTTCTTCTTCACTTTCTTTTAGACGTTCAGAGTTTTCAGTAAGTTTATTATATTCTTGAACTTGAACTTGTTTTCAGCAGACTATATTCAAACTTGGTCTTTTGGATAGAAAACATTTTTTCTTCTTTAAGATCTATGAAAAACAAAGAAAATAAGAAAGTAGAAGGTAGCATGGTTTAATATTTGTTGAGTTGCAGTATTTACCTTTTAAGTTTTCCAATCTCCATTTCCTTAGCCTTGTTGTTTGTCATGAATGTGTCAAACTTGGCAAGCATTTGGCTAGTATTCTACATGTTTTTTAACAATTACTTATACTTTCATCTCCTTGTTCAGAGTAAAAAAACCTAGTAGAAATAAATTTTACCTAATTACAAAAATGAAGTTCTTCTCTAAAGTTAATGTACCCAACACTAGTTTGGATAGTACTTGAATTAGTCTACATCCTTATAGAGCTAGATTCATAAACCTTAGAAACTAGTCGCCAAATGACTAGGGCACCGGTCTCTGGTGTTAGAGCTTCCCTTTGAGAAAGAATACTTTCCTAGACGCAAATAAAAGATTTTTTTCTTAGAATTGGAAATTTTATGAATCCACTTAAGCAATAAAAAGATACCAGGATAATAGGCTCAGAGCCTTGATCTTGAGCTTCGGTCGGAATTTTGACCATCTTCTCAACTGTTGATTCTTCAATAGTGATTGGAGCATATCTGATCACCTCTTCAACGGTTGATTTTCTTTAATAATGGTTAGGGCATCAACCACTTCTTTAGTAGTTCATTCTTCTATGGTGATTGGAACCTTCTCAAGTACCTTTTCAATTGTAGTTTCTTTTATAGAGAGCTTCTCCGACCACCATCTCAATAGTCGATCCTTCTGCAATCGGAGTCTTCTCAACTAGTTTTGCAGAAGGCAATGGTCCCTCTTCAACCACCTTTTCTTTCTCTTGTCTCTCAGTTTCAGAGACAAGATGTTGGCAGACAATCAAAGACAAATATTAAAAATATTTTCTAATTCATAAATAAAAGAAGGAATGAGGAGATGCTTACCTAAAATAGAGATAAGTTTCTCCTTCGATACCTAACAAAGCATTGGTAGTATGAAAAGTGGAACTACTACTGCCTTTCTCATTAGAAGAGACTTCGAAGATAGAATATGCTAATCTCAGTCTCTCCAATCTTAATAGAGAATTTTCTTCCTCTAGAAGTTCTTCACCCTCTCCTTGAACACTTGTGAAAGGAGGAGGGATATGTTGAAATGGATATTTGTAGAGAGCCAAAGGTATCTTTTTTGTATCTGGGTGGCCTTGGTAGTCTTCGCCAATTTTTCCTACACTTGTGGTATGTCGTGTATACGTTTAGACTGGTGGCAGGTGTAGAATAAGTAGGAGTATTGGTCGAGACCGTTGATGTAATATTGCTCCTAGTCATAAGCTTTGTGGCCACTGTTTTTGAAGGTTTTGAACTAGTTTCCTTAGCCTTTTTTTGCAATAGGAGCCTAATTGCTTGACCCCAACTGGTCAGCAGGTCGTTTCCTATTAAGAATCTGAAAAGAGGGAAAATTTTGTAAACAAAATTATAATCTTAAGTAGTTTTCAAGATCAAGAATTATTTGTTTTACCTTCATTCTTTCATTCCAAATGGCTATCAAAGCCCCATGAGGCTAGCTGGTTGCCTCTCAAGTGGGATCGACTCTGCATTTTCCTTGGCATCTTTCAGAATTCTGGATGCCCTGTCAAGAACTTGGGCATTTAGTAACATTGAAAGAAAAATAATAAAATTCTGAGTAACAAATCCACTACTTAGAAAAGTAAAATTAGATGGAGAATAACAAATTAACCTCCAATTTGATCCTTAGTAGAGTCGTTGGACTCCTCTATGTGACATGCTAAATGAACCCTCTTTTTTAAAGGGCTAACCCTATTTTTGAGAAAGCCATGAATGATTTTATGACCACTAAGACCACTCCCTACCAAGATCGCTGTAAGACTGATTACCCATTTCTTCTCAGTGGTAAGGGTAAGGGATTTCTCCTTTTCCCTATCCTTCTTTGTCTAGGATGGTGGTGCCTTCTTAGTGTACCACAAGTGATTTCCCTTTGGCAGATCAGAATAAAACCACTCCTTGTGGTATCATGAATCCCTAATTGGGAGAGTGGAGTACTAATCAATTGTGTTGTTGTAAAGCTTGAAATAAACACTACCGCATAAGCCCTGACTCCTATTGTTTGGGGTAAATTGATACAAATGGTGGAAGAGGAGGATAGAAAGAGGAATGCCAAGAAAAGCTTCGTAGATATGTGCAAAGACCCTAAGAACCATGATGGAACTTCAACCTAGATGGACCAATTCTAGATTATAGTGTTCAAGAACATTAGCTAGGAAATCACTTTCGGGCAAACAAAAATCCAAGTAAACAAAAGATTTAAATAGAGGGATACGACCTGTATTAGAGATTGGTTCAACATCATCACTAGCCGCATTCCATCCGACCAAACCCTTAGCGAAATATAGCCTTGATCTTGAGTAGTTGGATTTCCTCCTCGGAAAGGATGGAAGTGCTCCAAACTGCCATGGATGAAGTCAAAATAACACAAAAGAAATGAAAGAATGGGAAGAATGTCTTGAGGAAGATGAAAAGTTTCTGAGGTAAAAATTACAGAACAGGCGGTGAAAAGGTAAATCTTAGGAAATAGTTTATAACCTTCACTAACTGCTTCTGCACATTTAACAGCAGAATAGCGATCATGTCCCACTTAATTAGGATGTGTGGTTTTACCAGAGGAGAAGATCTTTCTCTCTCCCACGTCCATATTAATGACCTATATGATTAGAAAGAGAAAAATGTTTTCTTGAAACTTGTTTCGAGGCAACAAGCCTTAAGAAAATATTTTATTTACTTAAGGCTTGGGGCTTAGCCGATTAGAATCCTTGACTAGATCAATATTTTTAGTCAAGATATAATCTCATTTAAGCCCGTTAAGCCAAGGTCCACCTAATATCTTAACTTGGCCCATTAAACCTGGTTATAATTCCAAACAGAGAGAGAGATATAGTTTATTTAACATAATTGATCGTTAACAATTACACTCATTGTCGACCAGTTACACCAATTGCCGACTAGTAAAGAGTAACAACTAACTTCCTCAACCAGTGACTATAAGTATAAACTGGTCAGAGCCATGATGGTTTATCATGTGGAAATATAGCTAAACACGTAAGAGCAATTAACGATTGTCACGATGAGATGCGACAGTTGATAAAGGACGCAACAGCTCAAGACACAAAAAAGACAATGCATAGAGTCAGGAGACATATGATATATCATTAACTGCCACTCTTTAGAAAAATATAAATTAAGGGGCTTGCATGCCTCCTAGGAAAAAGATTCTTTTCCGTATTTCTTGTAACTTCATTATCCATGGCAATAAAGTCTCTCAGTGTGTTATTGTCCCTTCTATTATTTTCATATGTTTCATTCTGGGTGTGTTATTGTCCCTCCTGTTATTTTCATAAGTTTTATAGAAGATCTTGAGTATTGACAAACGTCTTGCGATAGGATCAGCTAGTGGCAAGGATTGGCTCGTTCACGGAGGCTTGACACATGGATGCTATAATGTGGCTATCGCTTTTGATCATATTCTTGTGTCCTATCAACTTTGGTTTCTTCGAATGTCAAAATAAATTGAACAGTTTCTTGAAGTGGATTGTACAAACGGTTTTTCAAATCTAAAACTATGTGTACCATCCACGTCGATATTTCCACCATCCACTATTATCTTATCTTAAAAAGCACAAATAAACCTTATTAGTTATAACCAAAACCTATCAACTCAAAAGGAATCAGACCTTTCACACGTTGCTGTCCACGTATCGGCAGTGGAGCATAGCTGGCTTCGAAAGGGAAACTGTGGGGCATAGCCTGCTCCGAATCGGACCGACGGGTCTCTGGTTACGCCGATGAGTCGTGTGCTTTTTTTTCTTCAAACACGCGTGTTGCTCGCTGTGTGGATTGGTTTCGGTGTTTCTGTGTTTTGTTGTACTACGTAGCAGTCGTACGTATTGCAACGAAAGGGATCTCCATATGACAAGTTAGGCGGATTCGATGGAAAACAAACGCTGCGCAAAGGATAGTGATTTGAGGGATAAGATAAACGACATAAACTTTGTCGGTAGGAAATAAAATCCTTTTGGGGGCTGAGTGAGACCCCTTTTCCAACTGATCATCATCCATTTGTTTTATATCACAATTGAACGGTGATGAGAATTATTTAAGGGTATCAGCCACCCATTAGAGGACATATGTGAGAATGGTACAAGCGTAGTATATCGCTGAACTTCCAAGAACTTATGACATAAAAAGAACTATCGCTAGAACAAATAGCAATGAGAAATGGTGGGATCAATCTATCTCATACCCGCTCAATGCATAGATCGAGTCAGATCTTGTAACGAACCATACAAATAGCTTGGGTAATTTTGTGGCAAACCACTTTAGCCAGATAAACAGAGGAATGGAGTGAATCATTGTATATTGAGGGAGCAAAACCAACATGTAGGCTATGATATAGAGCAAAATTGAAAATACAGAATCCAAATCAATCTCTGTAACAAAGTAAAAACCCCTTTTTGATCTTCCCTCTGTTTACACAGCTTGACAACTGAATTGAGATTCGAGGTACGGAAATAAGCCGACAACGAGTAGAGCGAGCATTTTAATATTTGCGAGTAGCCATCAGCTCCCAACACGGTCAACGGACCCAGGACGCTGGTCGGTCGGTTCGCGTTTGGTACCCTCATAAATGACCCGGACCCGCCCGTGCTCAGCCGCGCACGATCCGACCGCGCGTAGCATCCCACGTGGCGGTGATCCAGGGCAGTACAAACATGCTCCGTTCACTTGCCCCCTCGCGCGCGTCGACCGCGTCCCGGCCGGACGGACTGTCTGCCACTGACCTGAAATTACTGCTCTCCCGCCCGCCTCCACCTCCATTCACATTTTGCCACAAATTCACAATGAAGTGCCAGTACTACTACTGCTACTTTTTTACGGTCGGTTATTTTCGACTTTTCAATCATGTTTTGATTTCATTGTTTGGTATTATTTATCAGATCTATTATTTACAGTAAAAAAAAATCACCAGTAACAGTACAAAAGAACATAGCCACACTCTTTGAAACGCAAAGAAAGCAATTCTCGATACGTCATAGGGGACTCAGAAATTTCCATAGAGGTTCTGTCATCGTTTGTTATAGATAGGTTCTGAGGTCCGGTTTGCCGCCATGACGTTAACCAGGATGCGTCGAAACCAAGTTCAGTCACCCTTCACGCTGGGTTTCCCACGGGACAGTAGCATTGCACTTGATCCCGTCCTTGGCGAGTGCTAGGCATGACCCGTTCCCGCAGGATGTCTGTTTCTATTTAGGTGCGTGTGACTGAGAAATGGTCTAGGCGCATTTCCGCGTGATGCCATAAGTAGGCTCTTTTTTTTTGCTTTTTTTTTGTGGTTTTTGGTTCCGGTTTATTTTAAAGCCGAAAAAATAGAATGGTTTCTCTAAATGACTTCTCTTCAAATGGCTTTTTGAGCTTAAGATGGTGTACACCGTCCATATCAACATTTTCACTGTCTGCCGTTATCTCAAAAAATATATTCAAAAGCTATTAATTATAGCTAAAAGTAATCAATCGCAGACGGCAAGAACAGGACCGTAGTTTTGGGAGCTGCGGCATGCATATCATCACCATTCGTTTTCTATTTTTGCTTCAGCATGCCTATCAAAATGCAAGGTTTTATAGAAGTGCATTTGTGGCCCAATCCTGACGTCGAACCATCAGGCCATGCAACATGTTTTTGAGAAGAATCTAGCCCATTCTCAGTTATTAGGCCCGTAGAAGGATGGGCTAAACTGTAGTTACAAAAAGTTGCCAACCCAGCAAAGCGTGGTCTTCCGCTGTCTGTTTGCTAAGATGGGCCTTACCGACAGCAGCAGATCGAGCCCATGCAAAAGATTTAGGCCCACCCACGACGTCCGTTGGGCATATCCCGGTCGTTCCTCGTGGTTACCTCCTCGGGTTATCGCGCGTACTCGCACTTTTCGCAGACTAAGAGCAACTCCAGCAGGGCCCCTACTTGAGCCCTCAAACCTCATATTTGAGGGCTTGAGGTAAAAATAGAAGTCCAGCAGGGCCCTTACTTGAGCCCTCAAATTTGAGGAGCCCCTCAAATCCCCCTCCCACCCCTCATTCCCAGGGGCCCCCTACTCTGGCTCTCATTTTTCTGTTTTTTCAGCTTTTCGTTTTTCCACAGTAACTAGTTTTTAAATTAAATATCTTTTTAGACAGAAGCACACATAAATTTTAGTTACTCTGTGATATCTCGTACGAATAGTTAAAAGCCATAAGTTACAGTAAAAAATTATAAGCCATAGCTAAAAAAGAACGGGCCCTAAACCGCGTCAAAAAATCCCGAGAAAAATCGTGGAGATTGGGAACGGAGTGGCGCAAGTACTGTACACTTATATCTGCTTAAGCGTTAAAGAGCAAATTTGCAACTGTTTCACTACTCCTCACACTGATTTCAGATTTGTATGCTTCTTTCGGCATGGATTTGGAGCCCGGTGTAAAACTAAGAGCAAGTTTTATAATACAGCCTTCAGCTAGCTGTATGGATACTTATAGTTCATTTATCAGCCTACTCATATAGTAGTTACAGCCAGCTGAAGACTGTATGATCTACCCCTTCCTCTCACAAAGTTTCTTGGTTCTTGTACTTCAGCTGGCTGTAAGCTTACAGCGCACCTCTCTTCTCTCTCCTCCTTTCTCTCCTCCACCTCAGCATACAGCCAGCTTACAGCCTCTTATAAATACTTCTCTAAAAGTCCGTGAGTTTCCCCGTTACAAGTTACAGCACGTACGGGGCGCTGGCCTTGCCCCTCACGTGTAAGCAGCAGTGCACTATCATGGTAGGGATGATGAGCAGCGCCTGCCCTAGAGATCTCGTCGCTTTGCTTCGCGCTGATTGAACCATTAAAATCCCTGCATGTGTTGCACTTGCAGGCTTTAGGGTGGGGTAGAGAGAGCAGAGGTAAAAGAGAACTTCTTTTGATGCAGCAGAATGAAAAGAAGAGGAGAACAAAAGGAGAGGGCGGGCGAGACGGAGGACAAAGAAAGAAAGAAAGCCCCTGCGTTCTCTCTCTCTCCCCCTGACCCCTCTCTCTCTGTACATGGTACAAGCATGGATGGATGGATAGGGGAGCTAGTAGTGAGTGGCATGTGATGGGCAACAGCTTTTGTGCCGCCATGGATGTCCCTGTGTTGAAGATGATGTCTTTCGAAAAAAACGGGTTCAAAATTGAGCCCCCCTTCTTCGGTTCTTCTCTGGTTCTGTAGTTTTTTCCCCATTTCCTCACTAACTCTGATTATGCTGAACTTCTAAATTCCTTATCATTTTAGCATATCTTTTCAGTTTTTGTTTGGTGATAACGGAAGTACGTTTCCTTACCTCAGGATTAATTGATTTGAGCTGAACGTCTAAATTCAAATTATCAATCGTAATATCCTGATTCCTTATCACTTTAGCATATCTTTTCGGTTTTTGTTTGGTGATAACAAAAATATGTTTCATTACTTTGGACAAGAGGCATACCTCTTTGGGATCACCGTAAGCCTCGTTGTCATCGAAGAAGTCGACGTCGGTGCTGCCCTTAGCCATGAAGCACAAGCTGGTAAAGTTCTAGGCCTTCTTCTTGCCATGGGAGTCGTCCTTGTCATCCTCCGTGCCGGAGTCCACATCTCTCATGTCGACGTTCTCAAAGTGGCAAGGACCCGGTTGACGAACTTTCGGTAGTTAGGCTTCTTAGACTTCGTGTCTTGAGCTTGAAAATGCCTTCAGAAGTCCTTCTCCATGCTGTTCAGCTTGGGACACTTAGCCCGATTATAGTTTAGCTCACCACACTCAAAACAAATGACAGGGCCACATCTCCTCCTGTTCCTCACTTTGTTGTAGGCTCTCATAAATTTTATAGATAGGAGTGCTAAGTCATCGTCAGGTAGCTTCTCTGGCTGTTTATCACTCAAAAAAAGCAAGGCGGACAAGAAAAATCCAGATGAGCCAAAATCCAAGAAATCAAAAGTGCTACTCTGAAAAGGGTCAGCAACTAGTGCCATCGACATTCTCTTGAGGGGGCGCAAGATGAAGTTAATCTCATGCGTTTTCAACCTTGAATAGAGTTTATCTATGATAAGCTTACTCATGATAGCGTTGTCATTGATAGAAGTGATCTTCATTCCCAAACTCTCACATCAAGTGCATACAAGAGCTGACGAGCATTCTCAGACTCAGAAAACACAAGCCCAACAACTCGCAGATCATGGATCTTGGAAAACCTTCCTCGCAACTCATCCAAAGATTCACGGGCCTTTGCTCGATCATTGAGTACTCTTTGTTTAGTTGGTTCTATCTCACTTCCTTATCACGTAGAGCTCTCATGGTAATCAACGAGGGTCGACATGCTTATACTCAGATCGACTAAGCCTTTGAATCAAGAAATTTCGAGCCATGTTGTTTGCCTCCAAATCTAGTGTGACCACATCGTTATTGGCTGGCACAGCATAAGGATTTTTAATTTTAAGCCAAATTGAGTGCCCTTAAGCCTTGATGTAAGCTTGGTGCGAGCCTTCTAATAAGAGAAATCGACTCCATCGAAAATAGGTGGCTTAGTAGAATACTTGTTTGAAACTCTAAATCACTTGAAATTTGGTATGTACCACCTCTAGGATGTCAGAAACATATTCCAATTAACGATTAAGAAAATTGTTACTAAAGTTCTAAGCTTTTTCTGTTTGAAGTAAGGTTGCACCAAAAATGTATCAAAAACCAAAAATAATGAATATGATTTGTTCATGGATGAATGATGGTCAAGATGACTTTAGATGTATTCCCACATATCACAGTAAACTAGAACACCAAAGAAATTGAGATAGAAACAGTTGGACCAAGAAACCACTCGAAGAGGCCTAAAAGAGTAAAAACCGGGTTTCTTTATGAACATGCCATGTAAGTGTCTAGATAGGTATAGCTTGATTTTCAAAGGTTATTTCTATCTCTTATACGTTCTTAGCACAGTAAGATTAAGAAGGGGAGGGGAGGAAAAACCAACCATCAAGAGCAAGTCAATCAACACAAGAGAGATTTATGGAGATGAACATATATTGATGATTGCTACTTGAGAATGAATATTTTATAGTCACTCCACTTAGAGGACAAGAAAGCATACCACAACACTCAACTTCTCTTAAACCCTAACTCTTGGTCTCAATAGAGGAAAGTTGGATGATTAACTATAAGTCTCCATCCCAACCTCTTACGTAGATGGACTAGTCAGCCCTATCTAACCCTTAGTTGGTATTGTCCACTTAACGCATATAAGGAAACCCGATAACCCCTACACACAGGTTTTAACTCGCATACTACACTTATACACGTTTTTTCAAAACGCATAAACCTGAATCTGTTAAATCCTTAGCCTTGATCTAACTTGATCTTCTCAGCTTCTCCTTGACTTAAACCACTCTCCTAAGCGTCACAGTTTTACTCCAATGTAGTTTCTAATATTTTAGTTAAAACACCATAATACCATTTCTTGACCTGGTCATCCCTTCCTTTACAAGTAATCACCATGCTTTCCACGTGTATGTACACCACTAGCTTGCTACATCGGCAAGTCTCTCTCATTCTAGTTACATCAAACCATACCTCATTTAGACCGATCAAGTCACATGGTGCAACCCATCGTTCGAACTTTACTTTAATATTTTTCGCCTTCCTTATACCTTGCTTAAGCTCATACATATCACCCTGCATCTTTAATCGTTCTAGACATTAGCTTCTTCGTGAGGACAGCTCCAATCCTCGCCATTGACCATGGTTGACTTCAAACGATCTTGCACATCGAAAAACAAAAAAATCATTTTCAAATACAAGTTCTTCATAACTTAACCCATATTAGCAATAACATATATCATGCAACCTATAACCATTGTTCTAGGTCACCAAATCATCTCATGATTTAAAAATTTTAAAATCATCTATTTCTTCGAGCTGTCCAGAAAAATATGCAAATTTACAAATTCTAATTTTCACTTCTTTAAAATAATAATAATTTATTACAACAAAACACTTTTGGGAAGACCAAAGCAATGATGCCCCATGGTAAAAAGGCGTTGCTTTTTCAGAAACAGGGCAAGTCAATACGCCTATCATTTTACTCTTCTTCTTCTTCTTTTTTTTTTTTTTGAAAGGACAGGAAGGAGCTCTGCCGATGCACTAAAGAGGGAAAGCAAAAGTAGTACAACTAGGCCAAGAAGCGGCTTAACAACTGAATCAACCAAAAACACACTAAGGCCAGCAAAAAAACTCAAAAACGACAAACAGGAAGCAAGGAGGATCAGCCCACTTAAGACAGGCCTAAAAGAACAACAAGAGCTAAAAAAACTCAAAACTAACCGACCGCCCTTTTCATTATCTCAACATCCTCTCGTATGCGTTGAAATCCTCTTGAGCTGTTAAGAAAACCGGTTCTAAAATTCTACGATTTCTTTCCTTCCAAATGGTCAATCCTGCTCCTGTGCGCACAAGGGACAAAGTGTGCTATGGACCCATCTAATTGCCAATTTATCCGCCGTTAGAATTTTTCCTATACAAGAAGCCATGAGAAAAACCTGCACTTGTTCTCGGCTCGTGCTTTCCAAATCATGGAAGCATTATCCATAGGTAAGGAGCCTTGGAAACTCTTTATCTCATGTGCTGATTTTGCCGTATAATCCCCGCTAGCCGTCCACTTCCACCCTATGGAATCCAAGATACCTGGCTGCAATTGCACATGACTAATCTGCATCCAAAGATTAAGAAATTCGTATACCTGTTCTGAAGTAGACATGTCGCGCAAAGATTGCAATGCAATCAATTCCCATTGTGTAGCTCGTGATACACTGAATTATTTCTTCTTCGGGCTAGCTTGAACAACTCAGGTGCTCCTTTGGCGCATGACCATCTAACCACCTGGAATGCCAAAATTTTGGCAATGGTCCTTCCCCAAGGGATATATGCCAGTCGACGCTTCAAACAGAAGTTTGTCTACTGCGTTGCACGGGGTTTCCATTCCGATCCTAGGCTTCTCCCTATCTCACCATTCATACCAAAGCCAACGTAAACGCAGAGCACGGCCGAAGATATTCAAATCCTTCACACCTAGACCTCCCAAATTCTTCGGCCTACACACCCTCTTCCAATTTATGAGAAAATGTCCTCCGTTAACCCCTGATCAACTCGGCTTCGACTTCTGGCTTCTGGCTTATTTTTCACTATTCATAAGTTTCATCTTTTTCTGAACTTTTGGCTTTTTGTTGAGCTTTTTTTCCGGTTCTTTTTTTCCCCGTATTTGTTTGTATTATACGTAATGGGCTAACATATTTTTTATATTTTTAAATTTTTTAAATATAATTTGCTACATAAGTCTCTATCAGCTACAGTGCTTTTTTCAGTCAGTTACAGTGTTTTCAGCCATAAACCATGAGCTTTTCAGCCGAACCAATCACCACCCAGTGATCCCTTCCAAAGAAAAGCCCTCCTCACTTTATCGATCGTCTTAATTGCCCATTTCAGCTTGAGATTCTGATTTCTGACTTATTTTTCACTATTCAACAATTTCATCTTTTTCTATGTTTTGGCTTTTTTAAAGCTTTTTTGTCAGTTCTTTTTTTCTGTATTCATTTGTACTATCCGTGATAGGTTAATCTATTTTTCTTATTTTTAAATTTAATTACTCAAATAAGTCACCGTCAGTTACAGTATTTTTTCAGCCAGTTACAGTGCTTTTCAGCCATAAGCCACTTAAAATAAGCCCTTTTGCCCATTTGTTCAACCGGAAAACTGTGAGGAAGAGGATGAGCATGGAGGAAAGGACCGAATTAACCAGTGTGACTGTGAGAGTCTTCCTGCATGCGAGAGCAGGCGGCCTTTCCAACCTGGGAGCTTGGCGCCAAGTTTGTCGATGAGGGGCTGTATATCTACTTTGCGAACCTTTCTTGCATGTATAGGTAGGCCAAGATGCTTGCAAGGAAAAGCCTTTCTTTGCCCTGGGAAAGGTCTAAGAACATCATCTAGATCAAGCTGGTCGCGTTTGATGGGATAGGCCTCGTTTTTGGAAAGATTTGTGATCAAACCTGTTGCTTGCCCAAAAATATCTAGAATACCCTGTATTGTCTGTAGATCCTCCTTAAATGGCCGAACAAAAATCGTTGCATCGTCCGCGTACAGCGAAATTCGGAGCTTTGCGGAACGGCTCAGAATGTGGTGAAGTAATCTCTCCTCTGTGGCTAAGTCCAAAAGCCTTTGAAGCGGATCAATCGCCATAATAAAAGGCCTTGGGGAAAGAGGATCGCCTTGACGCAGTCCCCTGCCATGCTCGAAGAACAAACCAGGGGAACCATTTAACAAGACCCGGGAAGATGTCTATTTGGCACGGCTGCGACTTATAGCTTTTGGTTGAAATTTTTGAATTTTAGCTGTTTACGACAGAGATTACGGAGATGTAAATACTTGTTTACAATTTTGGTTAATACAGATGTTAGGTTTTTAATGTGTACGACAATTAACTTGCAGACCCGTCTTGATAAAATACTCCGTTTGAAAGTTAGGTACTGTAGCAAAAGCTAAAAGTCGCTAGCTTCGAAGGAAAAGAACATTTTCCTCATTTCTCCACCTTTGACTTATCATTTTCCTCATTTGTTTTTCTAGGAAAAGCATTCAGGATCTGCGGCAGGGACAGATTAGAGGGAAGACTCCTCACATTGCCCTTCCCCTTTATCATGTGTGTGTAGGGCTACACTTGATGGCTTGCTCACTTCTAATTGAGAAAAAGGTAAAAACCCTATCCAGGCCTTTTTCTGCTTGTGCATTCTAGGGTATACCATTTTCTCGAGATCTGTGCTAAACAACAGACAGCTTTCTTTTCCAGCGGTGTTAATGAGACGTAGCCATTTCTGGCTGACAATACTCACTGGACACTTGCGTTGCAATGCCACAGGGAATCTTGTGTCAGCTGCTGTGTGAGTCTGGAGCTGTGGAAGTCTAGGACTGTTCTTCGTAGTGATTGATCCCTGCAAAAGGCTTGATGATTTCTGAGATGAAGTGATTCACAGCTTCTAGCCAAGCGTAGATTTGTTCCCCTATTGAGCAGTTGGATCTCATTACTTCATTCATTCAATGAGTACAGATGCATGCGATGGCGGGACCAGGATTAAAATCTAAAGGGGAGCTAATAGAACTTGTTTATCGGTTTACCGAATACCGAGTTGCCGGCCTATGGTAGCCTGCTGCACTCTAGCATGCTATTTGCTGGTGTTGCCTACCGAAGTGCCTGACTGCCTCCTTGCTGCAATAGCGTGACGTGCGCATGCCTGACGCCCCTGCCAACATCATGTTTTAGAACTAAAGATGATGCCAACATTTCTATACTTGATATCTATGTTTCTATATACATGCCTCACTAGAGATAATCTGATCATTGTATTTCTGTAGTCATGTTTTATATCTTGAATATACCATGTTAAAGATAATGCAATGATAGATATCCTCTTATTATTTCTAAGAATATATTCACTAGAGATGAATTGAGCTTTATAGCTCCTTTATCAAGTTTGCATAATACATGAAAATAGTGTTATCCTGAAGATGCTATGTCATTATCATGGTTCAGAAATAATTAACAGAGCTCAATGGTCACATTATCAGTTTGTATGGTTGATTGGCAACACTAAGGACCAATATATGATAGTGCAATTTAGGATGAGATGATTAAACATCATGCTTATGTTACAACAAAATGTGATTGTTTACGTTTGAATGACATATGGGAGCATGCATTCATACATCTAGAAATCATTATCTCATAATCATCTGTCACACATTCACTGCGCATCATTCATTCATCCAAATCATCACAATACAAGTACAAGCATACATGTTGCACAATCATTCGGTAGGATTGAGAGGGGATGAATCAGAATTACCGGTGAGAAGAGCACCACACCGGAGTGGCTGAGGTGCTTAGCACCATCGCCGAAGTGGCTAAGGTGCTTGGCACCTTGCCGTCTCGACGTTGACGGTGGCGGTGGTGGAGCTGGTTGATGTCGTATGAGGCAACCATGCAGGGTGAATCGGTAAAAGAAAATAACTTTGTTACTTGAGCAGTTTAGAGTGTGGCCACAACTCACAGGGTAACTTAAATTGCATTGAATCATCAAAAAGTCATTATTACTAAGACAATGAAATACAGTGACACATATGAATGAAAATTTGAAGTGGACCGACTGCTAGGGAAGAGAGCAAGTTTGAAGAACATTTCTGGCGGTGTGGATTCGTCTCATGTACCGTAGTAATTGATGCGTTTTCTATTTGTAGTACTCGATCTTGAACTTTGTTTTTCACAATCCACCTAACTGCTGAAAATGAGAGTATATCAATAATCTAACAAAAAGGAAAGAAAACGACAGTATGTGCAGGATACTGTTCGCTTCTGACATCTATGACCATGTGATGGCAGAGAATACCATTCCAAGGCAAAATGAGTGATGGTGTATATGAAACAAAAATCTTATGCTAAATACATAAAACTTGAATTATCTTGTTCGGTACCATTATAAAGATTACGAAGTTAAAAAAATATCATCACTTATGAGAATAACATATGAAGCCTTGAATCACCTATCAGGAACATATTAGATGGTATTTTTTAACTTCACGAGCCTTACAATTGTACCGAGCAATATCGCCCACATAACTTAGCATTCCCTATGGTTCACACTTAAGGGTTAAGATGGACTAGGACCATGGAAAGAGGTACAGAATCATGGGATAAGAAGATAAGGTGGTGTTGCTTATTTAGGCTTATAAGCTTAGTTTTTTTTTATATTGTAGCCACCGCTAGTTTTTCAATATAATTATTTTAAAATGTTAAAAAATTATATCATCATAGATAATACAAAAGAATAAAAAGGAAAAAAAAACAAAAAGGTCCTAAGAAACAAAAAAAACTAAAAGAGATAAAATTAGAAAGCCAGAAGCCGAAACTCATTAAAATATATCATATGTCTAAATTAGACCATGATGTGACAGTATTAAAAGCACTAAAGATGTAGCCACTATATTAATTGTTAACTACTCTACTACTCATCGTATTGTTCCGTCCGTACAGTATGTTGATGCACAGCATTTCCTGGGTTAAATTCAAAATGGTATATCTTAAGTCACAAGCGGTGTACTTGCTCTCATTGTACCACGCATTGATCGGCTCAACGAACAAACATAACTCCTAGTCCTATAAAACGTGCGTATAACCGTGGTAAAAACTCGGGCTAGCTAGCGACCAATATATTCCTGTCAGACCCAATCTGACTTGTACCAACATCATCATATTGTCTGCCGCATGCCCATCGATTCCCGCGATACCAGAGGGGCAACGGGGGTTTCTGGTATGCCCGACCATATATATATATATAGGACGAGTGTTTCATGCACCATGGTGCCTAGGCATCCATATCAATACCCGTTGATTTGCTTTGAGATTCACAACGTTTGATGTGAGTATCTTTATATACCCATAAAAAAGTATATTTGAGATGTCAAACTCCGAAAAAAATTAAATTCAACTTCAGTTTAATTAGTTTGAACTATTTTTATGGTATATACCCACTGTAGTCGCATTGAACTCAAAAGTAGTTCAAACTAGTTTGAACTGAGTTCAAAACTTACTTACCATAAATACATCAAGGGTATAAAACATTTTCATACCCAAACTCAAAAAAATTATCACTCAGACACGTGTATCGGATGTTGGTGCCTAGGCACCATGGTGCCTTATGTAATTTTCCTATATATATATATATAGACACACACACACACACACACACACATATATATATATATATATATATATATATATATATATATATATATATATATATTCCTCCCAGACGTGTCTCTTCATCTCACGAGCTGGATGTATTCTTTGTTGTATAAAGATGATCGTTTGCCACCGGAGATTAATCCTGTACGAGCACCTCGCTGGCCGGCTATCTTCCTTGTCTTACTTGTCTCTCAAGCACAAATAAATGGCTCCCAATTCTTCCTTGTCACCGGTATTGATAGCCAACCTGGCTATCCTGGACGAGCACCTCACTGGCTGTACACTGGTAGCAGTGGCGGACCCAGAGAATTTGACGAGCCTGGGCGAAGAACAAAGTCTAAATAACAAGCGCTCAGAAACATAGATCATAATACAAGCAAAATATGACGACCACATTAGTTTACTGTCTCGGGCGAGCCAAGCCGAGTCCACCCAGCCTTTGTTAATTACGCCGTTTTATTTTATTAGAATCAGCCGTGATTAGTGCAGTCTAGAGATAGCGACCTGCCGGCTGATGCGAACGGGCTAGACGCGCAGTCCGCGCGCGTGCCGGCGATTCATCCAACCACAAGTGCGGCGGCAAGGACGGCTGTTGCACGCTCACCGCTGCCGCTGCCGCCTCTCCGTAATCAATATGCGACGTCGAGGAGGGTGCGTGAAGCCATAGAAACGTGTCCACGCTGCTACTAGTCCCACGCGAATGAACGTGCGGTGCGTCGGGCAACCTGGAAGATGAGCCCGGGCAGGAGCCCAGGGTCGCCGGGCCCTGGGTCCGCCGGTGACTGGTAGATGCTGCGGAAGGACACTGTGCCAACAATGTCCTCCCATCTATGTCCAACGATTTGCCAAAGTAGTTGAAGGCCACCTTCCACCGTCTTGACATCCTCCTCCGCCGCATCTTACAGTTGGTCTCCTACTTCCGGTGAGCTAACATCGCCATCAATGTGGTCCTCCACAACGAAGTTGTATGTATCCAAGAGGCCTGCCGTCACTTGGAGTGCTTAGTCGAGGTGGTGGGCGACCGAGTCAACCTTGCTGAGACCCCACAAGAACGGGAGGAGAGCCTGTGGACTCAATTCAAGAGACACTCGAACAAGCGCGTCAGTCGGTGGATGCATTTCGGTATTCATTCACTGATGATCCCAAATCGTTCGATGCCGACCACGTCGTCTATGAAGTTTTGAAGACAGAGATTACATCTACCTCTGGCACAAGAAAAAATATTGAAGCGGTTAGGTTTCTACTTTTTTTGTTATCTTTTATAAGAAATGACTAGCAACGATGTTTGGGCGCTGTATATGTAAAATCAACCAGTTGAATTTGCATTTACTCTCTTTTATATATGTAAAATGTCTTGGTATAACGACATGACATCATTACTGACCAGTAAAAAGCAACTAAGTAATACATATTTACTCCCAAGTCATTACTGAATTTGCATTTATGTATATAATTTAGGTTTTAGAATCGCATTTACCGAAGATGGTTCTACGAGACGGTTATTAATATGAACCATCTATGATAAGTAATTATCACAAATAATTCGTAATAATAACTGCCTATGAAATCTTCATTATCACAGACGATTCTTGTTAAAAAACCATCTTTGAATTATCATATACAATTATTAATGAGAACCATCTATGATAGTGCAAGACCATTGACGGTTTGTGGTTGGACATGTCTGGGATACGCCGCGTTATTAAATTGCTAGCCAGCGAGGTCCCGATAGGTCTATCTTCATTATGCTGCATTGAAAGAGGCGGCCGGCTTTGGGGAGTTTGGTGAAAGCATCCGCTTGCAGATCTAGCTCTTGTAGATCTATTTGTTCTTGGTGATTAGAGATTAGTATGTATTTGCTTCTAATTATATACCTTGTAATAAAGAGATGTGATAGTTAGGTTTAGATTTAGCTTAACTAGTAGTTTGCTCCAATTTAAGAATACGTCACTATTCCTAGTTTACTTTAATATATTCTTGCTTCATAAATAGTACATAGCTTGCAACTTAATTTAGATATGGATAATTTATTATAAGGTGAACGTCAATTATATGTAAGTATTAGGCTGGTTAGCTATATAGTAGCATTAATAATCTAATTTGACACAAATTTGTTACATACGTAGCGTAGATAGACCAAAACTGGATGTATGTTGAGAACCATATGAGTAAAGAGTATTAATGGTATGTCTGCTGTTAGAAAACTGGCCGAGCAGGATATGTTGAAGAAGGGAATAGAATATATGTATTGTCCAAGCATTGCTTGTGATATTCTGAAGCTGTTTACCAACTCATCGTAGATCGAAGCTCACTTGATTCGAAGGGGTTTCAAAAAAGGGTATCTATGTTAGACCAATCACGGTGAAGAGATGAATATTATACAGGAAGGTAATTATAACATCGTCGTGGGAGACAATGATATACCAGTTGTGGACTGTGCTTTCGAAGAGGATAGGTCGTATGATGACAATCTAGATCAGATGCTATACGATGCAGAAGGGAACTATAGTGAGAGAGAGTTTAGTAAATTCAAGGATTTGTGGAGGACTTAGAGAAACATTTGTTCACAGGCTGCAAGCCGCAATACACAAGGTTGTAATCTATTCTTGAACTACTGAAATTGAAGGCAAGCAATGATTGATCCGACAATAGTTTCATGGCATTGTTAGGTCTCATAGCGAACATTCTTCTAAAGGGAAATATGTTGCTGAGAACACCTATCAAGCCAAGAAAGTTCTTTCTCCATTGGGAATGGAAGTAGAAAGAATATATACATGTTCGAATGATTATATTCTCTACCGTAAAGAGTATGTCAAATTACATGTTTCTTCGATGTGTAAAGTATTCCGATACAAGCATAGGAATGACTCCAATGATGGTCATGGCATCGAGGTAAAGCAAGGACCTCTTGCAAAGATGTGGTGGTATTTTATGTAATTCCCTATTTCAAGCATTTATTTGTGAACCGAAAGGATGCAAGATTTCTGCGTTGGTACTTGAAGGAGCGTAAGAAAGATGACTTGATAAGACACGCTGCTGATTCTGCCCAGTGGAAGAACATCGATATGATGTTGCATACCTTGGTACGGAACCAAGCTATATAAGGTTTGGGTTAAGTACAAATGGAATGAATCCTTTTAGTAATATGAGCAGCCGACATAGCACCTAGCCCACGAATGTATGCATGTATAACCTTCCTCCTTGAATGTGTACAAAGCAGAAGTACATTTTGATGTCACTACTTATCCAAGGATCGAAGCAATCTGGGAACGATATTGATATGTACCTAGCACCATTGGTGAAAGATCTTGTGACACTGTGAAATGAAGGGGTACACGTATGAGATGCGGACAAACGAAAGAACTTTATTCTACGTGTGATGTTGTTCTGCACCATCAATAATTTTTCTGCCCTTGGTAACCTGTCGGGGTTGAGTACGAAAGGAGCCAAAGTCTGTCTGTACTACTTAGATTATACTGAGAGTGTGTGGCTGAACAACTCGTGTAAAATTTTGTACATACATCACCGTAGATTCCTTCCAAGGTATCACCCATGCCGCAAGATAAAGAAATAATTTGACAAAAATAAAGAGGATAACTCAGCACCAAGACCTTCTAGTGGGAAAGAAGTGTACGATATGGTCAAGTATATCGATGTTGTGCTTAGAAAGATATGTAAGTTTAGTACCCGTCAGAAGAACATGTGAAAGAAGATGTCAGTATTTTGGGAATTGTTTTATTGGGAGCACGTAGAAATTCGCAATGCATCGATATCATGCATGTAAGGAAGAATGTATGTGATAGCTTGATTGGTCTCTGATTGAACATTTGTGACAAAACAAAGGATAGTGTGAATGCACGGCGTGACTTGGTCGCTATGAACATCAGGATCGAGTTAGCACCAATAGAGATCCATAAAGGCCACACGTGCCTTCCCCCAGCTTGCTACACTCTACCTAAGTCCGAGAGAACTGAACTGTGTCAGTGTTTGCATGGTGTGAAAGTTCTGTCTGGTCACTCCACCAGCATGAAGAAACTTGTTTCCATTGAAGATTTGAAATTCATTGGTATGAAGTCTCTTAATTGTCATGTACTAATGACACAATTGCTTTCTATTGTAATTACAAATATTTTTCCGAACAAGTTTTGAGTGACAATTATGAGGTTGTGTTACTTCTTTATCGCAATTGCTTATAATGTCATCGATCCCGATGGACTAGATGGTCAGTAGAAGGAGGTGGTGATGACTCTATGTCATCTTGAGATGTATTTTCCTTCATCATTTTTTGATATCATGGTCTATCTCATTGTCCACCTTATTAAAAAGATATAGATATACGGCCACGTGTTTCTACGTCATATGTACCCATTCGAGAGCTACATGGGGATTATCAAGTTCTATGTACGCAATCGATCTTAGCCGGAGGGCAGCAACGTTGAAGGTTATGTAACCAAAAAGGTCATTGAGTTCTACATCGATTACATGGCTTAGGTCAAACCGATAAGTGTGCCTCTATCTAGTCACGAGAGGAGGTTAGAGGGTATCGGGACCATTGGAAGAAAAGCAATAACTTCCGATCTAGATACGTACACTCAAACCCATTTCACGGTCTTGAAATACATAACTGAAGTATCCCCATATATTGAAGAGCACAAGGGCATGCTATGCCAAAAGAATCTAGACTGGTCGGAGGGTTGGATCACGAGATAGCACAACCGTCAGTTCAACGAATGGTTAAAAGTGTGATTCACCAGGAGGTCGTAAAGTGAAACACTGTAATGGTTGGCAAGAGGACCAAAATTTACAATTGTAACATGGCAAGGATACGGCATTAATGGGTACATATTTTATACAACAGATTAGGACAAAAAGGGTATAGTGCAGAACTCAGGTGTCTGCATAGATGCATTTTGTGCGCAGTTCAGTGCTGGTGTCCCAAGCTCCTATTACGGGTTTGTAGAGAAGATTTGGGAGCTCGACTACGTAATTTTCAAGATCCCTCTCTTTCGGTGTCGTTGGGTCCAATTCACACAAGGTGTAAAGGTCGATAGATACGGCATCACTACCGTGGACTTCGAATGTGTAGAATACAAAGATGAACCATTCGTACTCACGAGGCAAGTTATTCATATTTTTTATGCAATCGACCCAACAAATAAGAAGCACCACGTAGTTCTTCATGGAAAAATAAAGATTGTCGGTGTTGAGAATGTCGTGGATGAGGAAGTGTACAATCAATTTGATGATTTGCCTCCATTCAAAGACAGCATTAGGCTTGAGGAAGAACCAAGGGATGAAGCAAGCTATATGTGTGTCGATCATTCCGAAAGGCTTTATTCAAAAAGAAAAATAGCCAAGTGGAATGATCCCACATGGCAAACACATATTTGGAAATTATTCCAATGTAATTAATAAACTCAGCATGTAATTAAGAAATTATTCCATTGTAATTGATTTAGTGATTTAGAAATAATTACATCTGTGATTGTATCTGCTTGCTTGTTTTTAGAGGACATGGCTATCATTTTCTAAGGCTAGCCAAAAAACCTGAAATTATCACAAGCGGTTTGATGGCACAAACCATTTGTGGTATATGTATCACGGACAATTCCATAATAGAACCGTCTATGATAAGTACAATATCACAGACGGTTCCATAATAGAACCGTCCGTGATAATGTATAACATCACAGACGGTTCCATAATAGAATCGTTTGTGATATGATATACATCATAGACGGTTACATCATAGAATCGTCTGTAATATTAATATCACAGATGGTTATTTAATAGAATTGTCTACGATAGTTTTTCTATAAGTAATTTTCTTGCTAGGTTTTACGTTGTTACCCCTCTCACTCGCGCACCCCCCCCCCCCCCCGTCTTCTCGTCCCCCAACCTTCACCGCCACTGCCGAAGAACCCCGATGTTTCCATCCTCTCCTTTCTCAACTGACTTGGTGGTCCTGTTACCTCTCCTCCTAACACCGCCTCTCCTCCCAGTGCCGCCTGTCCTTCTCGTCGCCTCTTGTCCCGAAGCCGCCACTCGTCCCAATGTTGCCTCTCCTCCTAAAGATATGGATCTTAAATCCCACTTCTTTACCTCATGTAATGTGTGTTCATGAGTTCTCTCCTCCCTGTGGCCACTCCTCCCAAAGGTATGGATCCCAAATCCCACTTTTTACCTCATGTGTGATAGATCCGTCCATATTTGTTAATGTGTGTTCATTAGTTCTCTCCTCCCCGTAGCATCTCTTTCCGAAGGTATGGATCCCAAATCTCACTTTTTAGCTCATGTGTGTTACATCCGTCCATATTAACACCCGTCCATATCTATTAGTGTCTTTTTTATGTGGAACCCAAAAGGGAATAGGGAAATATATGCGAAAGGGAAGGTGGGCCTACTTGTGTTGGGCTAAAAGTGGTAAGGTTGTTGGGGTAGTCTCGGCATGGTCCTCACGCAGATGAAGACATGGATGGTGGTCCTTTGTCGTTGCCAAAAATATCGCTTTCATGCCATCCTCACAGTCGGCCTTCTGGGTGTCCGGTGGTCCACGCTTTCCTTCGGCTTCCTCTACGTTCTTGTCTCCTCTCCTCTGACTCTTCTTACTTCTACGAGTGGGCTGGTGGTTCAAGTAAAAAGGGGCATAAAACACTGTCAGTCGGAGTAGTAGTTGTACAAGATGAACATTACATCACTTTTCAAGCTCATGTGCATGGTGCTTTATTGTTCGCCTTTTAGTTGTTGAGAAATACATATCACCTCCTCCGACTCTCCTCTCCTTACTTCTGTGGGTGGGCTGCTGGTTTAACCATGTGCTAATGTTTATGCTCACAACTCACTGTTGTTCATATTTTAGTTGTTGAGAAATTACTAGCCTGTGTGATTTGGGATGTTAGTATTGCAAATAGAATACACGTCGCCGAATGTTCTAATTTATTGTAAGATCAACCATGTGCCACTATTTACGCTCACAAATCACTGTAATTAGTTTTTCCTGTAAAAGAGATGATGTCATCGTCGTCGTCATCAATGTCGCTGAATAGGATTGATGCTCCAAGGACCAGGGTAACTAGGCATGGCAAAGGAGTATCAAAGAGGTCAGAGGGCCGAATGACCATCACGGAGGTCGCTCCAGATGGGGTCCCTCTACAACTTAAGAAAGTAGCGGCAGAATTTCAGACTATCTGTAGGATACTTGGAAGGCAACGGGTCCGTATCACCGTAGCAAGTTGCAAAGGTTTGACAAAAGACGAGAAAAGTGCGCTGTGGATAGAAATTTCAAATATGTTCGAAATCCCAGCAGAAGTCTAGGGACTTGTGCGATGGCAGGCACTCCTTGCAATGGAAAAGACGTGGAAGAACTTCAAGAGCACACTTGTCACGAAGTACGTGACCAAGGATCGCACACTATTCACGAGGTATCCTTTTATGTCACCGAAAATATGGGAAGCCTTTGTGCTGATGAAGATGATGACTGAATTTCAATAGAAAAGTGCGGCGCATAAAACTTTCCAGGCACAAAACACTCACGCCCACAGACTCGGCACCGCTAGGTACGCGAGTAAAATCCCATAATGGAAGATGGAGGATGAGCTTGCAATATGATCGGAGGCCTTCCCACCATTTGCCGGTATCACAAACAAGCAGGCTTGAAACTAGTTAAAAGCAAGGTCATCAACTATATCTTTGGGCATCACCTCTTTCAAAAACCCCGTAGACGAGGAAGTGTCCCACACCTGGTAAGATATGTTCAACTATCTAGTTGTTAATAGGTCCATACCTTCATGGTGTCTAAAATAACATAATTGCCTCTTACAGCAAACATTGACTATCGAATCTTTCAAAGGCTCTTTTCAAGCAATCAGGGAGAGGGATATATTATCCACGACCCTAGGAAATAAGGAGCACCCAGGTCGCACGTGAGACCTAGGGGTTTGCGTATCTTAGAGAGACGGATTCCCAAACAACTCCGATGTGTATAGAAGTAGGAATAGATCTAAGGCCGAGCATTAGGAATGTATGAATAGGACTTTGATGCAAAACTTGAGAACATAACTGCCTCACTTGGAGAAGAGATAGCTGCATTGAGAGAAGAACTAGGAGAAGTCCACAACCAGTAGCAAGCCACCCCCGTTATTGGGTACCCAATCCCCTCAATGTCGGAGTAACTGTGTGTCCGTGCCACTTTTTGAACATAGCGTGTCCGTGCCAGCTAAAGACTAATTTCGCGAAGGTCCAGGTGGATAGGATTAAGACGTTTCAGGGCCGTCCCACTGGAGAGGCCCCTAAATAGAGAAATCATGACATTAGGGGATGTCGTCCACACATTCGTCTAATGGCCCAAGAGGGACATTACCTTAGATGCTTTCGTGCCACAATCTCCACATGACTATGCCTGTCAAATAGAACCCTCTATGGCTCCACCTCAAGTTTCGCTTCACAAATCCATCGCATCGACTCCCGTGGAGATGACACCGAAGATGTATCGCAAGCGACACGCTAAGGCCCAACCAAAGAAGACTAAGCCACCTCTCGAATCCTGGAAGTACCAGCTTGGACTGTCGTTGGTCCTCGAGTCACAATTATCTAACCTTGGACTGGCTTGTAGGTCTTTGCATACCTGGTACATGCAGATATCTAACAGGAAGCCAAACCGGCAAAATGGATTCACCATGAGATGCACAAAGCCGCATTTCCTCCACGACTCAGCTAACATCATCATGACCTTCGAAAACTTATTTTTATTATTCAACCTTGATGAACTCGATGCCTCACTTCTATGATACTGGACACTGTAAGTGTAATGTACAAAGAAGTTCTACATTTATGTAATATCGATAAATGTCATAACTCATTACTTATATATAGATCCATGATGCAACGAGTTCGGCAACGGCGACAACTGGTGGGTTTCCTCGACCCACACTTGGTCTCTGAACAATCCATCAATGCAAACACATCCTTCATTGAAGAATACATAACGACGAGATTGCTTGCTCACACTGACAAGGAGTATATCCTGGTACCTTTCAATCAGGAGTAAGTGCTTCATTATTTGCCATACAAGTTTCCTTTATACTTTATACATAACATGAACTTAGGATTAATCAGTATGGTGACACACATGACTAAGTCTTACTGGATTCTGATTGTGATTGTACCAAAGTGGAGCAAGGTAATATACCTTAATTCCCTACTTAGGAGCAACCACGACTTCACCCTGTGTGCAATGGCCGAGGCTCATTTTTTGCAATCATATAGGTCATTCAGTGTTTACATTGCCCAAGGAGAGAGACACAAGGAATCTAATGCCACACTATGACACAGGACACGATTTTCGGTACCCGCTACAATGCAACAATCCTGCTGTATCACACTTCATTATAACGTCTCTAGAACTGACAATATCTATGTATATAATTCTATTTTTTAGTACCACCAATAGCTACAAGATAACGTATGTAGATTCTACGTTTGCTGCCATATGCAGGAAATCATGGACGCTAAGATGAATGATTTAGAGGTTTGTCAACCTGCCAATAAATATTTTGTGATTATATGTGTGTGTGCGCGCTAATGACTTTAACCGTGCTAGCAACAGCACGTGGAATTTGACGAAAGTACATTCGATCTTGACAAACTCGCGAAAGTTTGAGGACAGCTCTCCAAATTCCTGATGGTGGAGATCATACACAAGAATAGAGAGTTCCACGCCAGCGATGATGATTAGATGCTCAAACATTTTATACAATTATAATCACTCAATTATGCTTAATCAAACAATTCATTCAGTTGTACTTCCTTCAGTTGTTTAATTCATTTGTGAGATCCGTGTAATGATTATCGTGTGCTATTTTGTGCTATATGCATGTTCTGTTTGCTTGTTTTCAAAGAGTATGGGTAGCATTTTCTAAGGCTAGCCGAAAAATAGGAAATAATTTAGCTATTAAAATAGCTATCACAAATGGTTTATAATAACAAGCCGTATGTGATATATGATATATCACAGACGGTTCTTATTATTAGCCGTCTGTGATATTTCATATATCACAGACGGCTATGCTTAAGAACTTTATGTGATATCTACAATATAACAGACGGTTTTTAGTATTAGCCATTTGTGATATGTGAGGTATCACAAATGGCTATATATAAGAACCATCTGTGATATCTGTAATATTATAGGCGATTTTTAATGTTAGTCGTCTGTGATATCTGATATATCGCAGACAGTTAATACCAAAAACCGTTCATGATATGTCATATTTTATGGACGATTTTTTTGAAAAATCGTCTGTGTTGTAACTTATCACAGACGATTTAAGAATCGTCTATGATAATCATCTATTATCACATACATATAAATTTAGACGATCTAAAATATCTATGACGATGGTTTTGAACAGTACCTTTTTTTAACTAGTAGTGTGCCCGTGCTAACGCTACGGTAAAATACAAAACAAGATAAAATTTGTAAAAAAAATAAAACGAACAATCAGATTCATTAAGATACACGTCTCATATATTGTATAACCAAATATTTTTATCACATAATGAATGTCACATAACGACTGATCCTTTGAGGAGGCGACAACATCATTGGACTCACCCACCGACGATTTTCTCCATCCCCACATTGTTTAAACTTGAGGCTACAAAGAAAACAAATATTTTTGTCACATAAAGAAATATGAAACACAGTAAGGAAATAGGTGTTTGTGGACTATTTACTTACCACATCACCATACTAGGACGTCTTTATACACAATATTTTTGGTGTTCTTCCCTGAGGTATCTACTTCTTTCTTTGGTTTGGCCAAAATTCTTGTCGTTTGTCTTGATACACCCCTTGATAGCGCGACATAAAGCTGTCCATGTGAGAAAACAGCCTCTGGAAGGTAGATGCCAACATTGGGATGGTTTGGCCCTGCGCTTTGTTTATGGTCATTGCAAAACTCGGGCGGATCGGGAATTGTTTCCGCTTGAACTTGAAAGGAAGTGAGATATCGTCGGACGGAGCCATAGGGATTCTAGGAATGAACACCCTCTTGCCTGCATGGTGGCTACCAACTATTTTTGCATCAATTGCATTGTTTTGGAATGCTCTAACCATGAGTCTTGTTCCATTGCACAATCCGTGGTTAGGATCTAGGTTGCGGAGAAGGATCACAAGGCAGTGGATTTTCACTTTGAGCTCATGTGGAGGCAGACCATTTGGAGTGATGGAGTTTAGGAAGTCAATAGGGTAGTTATTTCTTGAATCATCATCGACAAAGTCGAAGCTATGAAAAACCTTTTCCTCACCTGGAAACTTGTCAATCATCTTTGCATTTAGCTGATCTACATGTGCATTTTTGGTAGAAAGAATGGCACGTGTGCTCATATAAGCTATTGATCTTGCATTTTCCTCAAGTGATGGAAAGATTTCCTGAATGAGTTTGTTTACTGAATCTTCGTCGTCTGTATATCCAATTACAATATCATCTGGTAGGCGTATATAATCATCTCCAATCGTCTCTTCTGTGCCATTTCCAATTCTGAGTAGGTAATCTGAAAACCATGGGTCAGATTGAGCTCTCATGTTACGTGACAATCGTGTCTTCCTTATATTGTCCCATAAATATGATCTCTGCAGCGTAGTATCTGTTACCTGTGCTCTTGTCCCACGTGTTACCACAGGAAGCACCTACCTAAAATCTCCACCAAATACCACAACCTTTCCCCCAAATGGCAAAGAACAATCCATAATATCCTGTAGGGACCTATCAAGACACTCGACAGCTTGCCGTTTTGTCATTGCAACCTCATCCCAAATAAGCAAAGATGCCGTACGCATTAACTTAGCGGTGCCACTTTGCTTTGTGAAGTTGCATGTGCTATTGTCAGCAAGCTTAATTGGGATTTTGAACCTTGAGTGTGCTTGTCGTCCTCCGAGCAATATTGACGCCGCATATACCGGAAGTTGCCGTTGCAATTGCTATTAATCCCTTTGAGCGGACTCTAGCAAGAAGTGCCTTGTATAGGAATGTCTTTCCTGTTCCTCCTGGACCATCCACGAAAAACACCTGGCTGTTCTTATTCATGACATGATGTATGATTTCATCAAATCCTGCACGCTGCTCCTTGTTAAGGGATTTATATATCTCCAAATGTTCTTGGTCGACACCCACGAAAGTTCCTCCTAACCTCTCTCATTATGTCGTTGTTAAATTCATCCGCATGATACAAAGCAAGACAATACAGGAATATTTAATACAGGAATAATTATAGAATAATATATTTGATACCATGTAGTTTATCAAAAAAGAATTGTAAGTTTTCATGCAATAAGATATGCATATGTGTCCATTCGCTTGAGTTTTATTGGGTGGGGGAGGGATTACCTGTATCATGGACCTCAGGAAGATCATAATTTCTGGTATCCTTCCCCATTGACTGAATTAAATCTCAAATGTCTCTAAGCACCATTTGTTCTACTACTGTAGTGTTAGGATTGTCTCTGCTGTAATCTTCAGACAATGATGCCTTATGTTTGTCCCACAGACCACGAATATTGGTGGCCTCACAAAATACAAGAATAGTCGCAAATAACCGTCGCAGAGCATAAGGCATCTGAAAATTTGTTGCCTCACTCAAGCAGTCATCTAGCATCTCGTCCCTTTCTATGAGTCCTCTCTTCTCGCATGCTTCCCTGAAAGTAGAGTAAGTGATACCCGCTACTGTTTTTAGATCATCATAAGAGGTCGCATGTAACATCCTAAAATTTGGATGTTTAAAATTTGGAGTAAATTAAAATTTTTATTTGCATCTTAATGGTATTTGAATTTTGATTAAACTTCTTATTTGGGTTTTACTGAGTTTTGCGCTGAGCAAAATAAATAACTGGAAATAGATCCCAAGTACAAATAGAAATTGTGGTAATAAAAGATACGAAATATTCTTTGGAGTTGAAAATTCTAAGAATTAGAATACCAAAAATCTTGGATTCAAATCCAAGACAATAAAAAGGGAAACCAAGAATTTCATCTTTTAATTTAAATGGCATACAAAAACCCAAGCTAGATATTCAAAAATTTATACATACAATTTATAGCAAAAAAATAATATCTAAAATAGAAGGCTATTAAATTTGGTATCAAGATAATTGAGCCAAAACTTGGAAATTCGAATTAAGATTCAAATTTCAAAACTGCTAAAACCTCTCAATTTCTTCCACTCCTTTACAAAACCCCTCTCTATTACATGTGGGCCCCACTCCTCTTACTTCTCTCTCCTTCCCTTTCTTTTCTCCCACCCGAATCCTTTCTCTGCCAGCAGCCCCAAACCGCCTCTTTCTTTTACCTCCTTCCTCCTCCGCCCTTCGTTTCTTGTGGTGGAGCTCCGTCCGCGTCGTCTCCTCCCTCATTTTCTGTTGCTCTCTGCTCTGCGCTGAGCCCCGCGCCCTGCTCCTGTCCCCTCCGCGCGCCAGCCGTCTCGCTGCCCCTGCCCCTGCGTTCGCCGCTCCCTCTCGCTGCCCTCCTCTGCCCTCTGCGCAGCGCCGCCCGCTTCACTGCGTTGCGCCTTGCCGGTGGACCATACCCGTCGACCTGTCCTTCGCGCCTTCCTGCCCCTCCCGCTCACGCGCTCACCCATAAGACCCCAAGCCGCCCTATGCCTTTCCCCCTTGCCCCCTTCATCCTCTTCCACAGTGAGCCGCCCTTGCCGCCACCGCACTTGCGCTCAATTCAGTCACTCCGGCCACTACTTCCCAAATCGAAGGCGTCGCGGTGAGCCCCCACTCCCCAGCGTCGGCTTCCCCAAACCAATTTGATTTTCGTGCCCCGTGCTCACCGCTGCGACCTCTTCCCCGTCGTCAGTTGAAACCACCGCCACCGCCCCCTTTTCATGCCCGTCGCCTCCTGGCTCGATTCCCTGCGGTGGGAGCATCGCCAGGCCACCCCGAAGGCCCTCCAACAGCCGGTCGGAGCTCTCCCCCGCCTGGATGGTCCCTCCATGCGCGCCTCCCCGCGCTGCCGCCCGTGTCCGTCACCGGACCGCCTCGGCGCCTCCCCGACCAAGCCGCCGCCGCAGGTACCTTCTCTGGGGCACTCTCTCACTCGTGCTTGCCTCCCCTCCTCCATTCCTTTGACGGGTCGCCACAGCCTCACGGCATCTCCACGTCCGGCCGCTTCCACCGTCGCCGGACCTCCTGTGCACCACCCCAGCCAGGACCACTAGCACCAGAGGCGACCTCAACTCGGGGGCAACCCATTTTGGGGCGTCCTCCACCCCTCCGGCCAATGATCGCGCCGGCGAGCCCGCCGGCTGGCCCTGCGCCGCCCCTCCTTTGTTTCCTTGCATGCTCGCTCCTTTGTTTAGCCACAGCCTGCTCGCTTCTTCGGATTCTCTTTTCCCCCTTTGAGTCGTGAAAGGCTGAAGATCTAGCTGGCTAGCCGAGTGAATGATGCAAGCCCAGGTCGCGGGTTCCAGTTCCCCTGCGGCCATATTTTTGCTTTTTGTTTCTTTAGCCATTTCAAATAGGAATCAATTAGAAAATAAATCAAGAAGGCTAACATAATTGATTTAAGAGCAAATAAGAGTTTATATATGCATCAGAATATAAAGTTTATATGTATAAGGGCAATTAAGTGATTAAGAGAAATAATTTAGTATTAGCTCACTAATACCTACATGATTGAAATTTAAGCTAAAGATTTACTAGTATACAATTGAATAAACATTGGAAATAATTATATGAGATATAAATAATTAACATAAATTTAAAATCAAAGATAAGAATTTAATTATAGAGATGGAATAGAGCCATGTGCAAGGTAAGATCATTAGAGATTTAACGATGGGTTAGCTATCCAATATAAGTAACTAATATGGCTTGGTTATTTACTCCAAAATCTAATTATTAGCAAGAGATGGCCTTTACTAGATTTAATAACGGCCCCCAACCAAAGTTAGCAAGGTGAATGACGAATCAAGTTGCCCCGTAAAATTTGCTAAAAGAAATGTCGTAACCATTTAAAATAAGCTACCTGGGTAAAGTAGAAAGTCATAATTTAAATATACCCCGCCATTAATACCTCGCCGATCAATAAATCTCAATGAGGTATTTAGATAGTAATGATAGTGGAACCTAGTTCCGTATAGCAAATTCAACCCTAGGTAAATAGAAATTTAATTAAAGATCGAACTTTGTCAAATGCTAGATAAAGAGATAAGATGTCAATACCAGTAATTCTCATAACACCTCCAAATATTAGAAGGTCATATTAATATATATACGTAATGGCCATGGGTCATCCATAATTAAAATAATCTTGCTAATATGTAATAGGGCGTCCAGTGATACTATGTATAGCTAGGAATAGTATTTATATCCGAGTTGCATTTAGAACCTAGAGTGGACAGTAGGTCACCCTAGAATAGCTAAGTGGTCTCAGGTCAATGAGAAGCAGAGATCAGTTGGTGGTAGCCATTTAAATAATAATGACCAAATAAATAGTCCCATGTGCTAATAAATTAATGTGTTAATCATTTAATTAGTAAATTGATTAATTGACAGTAAAGCTCACCTAAAATATTACAGTGTGAAATACCACAAGCCCAAGCTATGATATTAATATGATAAGTTAAATTAATGTATGCCATGAGCACCACTCATGACCTAATCCTTAGAAGATAACCTTGGCACACGATACACCGCATCTCCAGACAACTCGTACACCTGCTCAAAAGACTGCCCTGCCTCATGGGCCTCCCAAAGTAGATGTAAAAGTAATAAAAGAATTTAATAAATAAAAGGTCGATCCACGGTATTCTAAAATCGACTATGTCTAGCCATCCTCGAGTCCTGAGCAAAATATTCCTCCATTATAATCCCTCCTTGGATCTTTCCTAGCCATTTATCATTTTGCTCCAACCTCCTTGACTCCGTGAAATACTCCATGCTCAACCAACCTCAAATCACCCTTCTAATCATAATAAAAGCTAATCAAGTTCATTGGAGCTTTTGAGTTATTTGCAATTGTTTGGATTCAGTTGTTTAGCACGTAAATAGAAGCTGGAGTCCTGAAGATTCCAGGGATCAAGCGTAGTCCAAGCAAAGTGAAGATAAAGAATAGAAGCTCAAGAGAAAGCATCGCGTGAGCTCAAGTCCGCGGTAAACCGCGTCAGGCGAGTCAATACTTTGATCATGTTGATCCTACATTTTCTGCAAATTACTTTGATTTAAATTATCGAATTGCATGCCGTAATTTTATATGAAAATACATGTTTAATTTAATATTCTAGTTATGTGTCCATTGTTTACCTTGAATAATATTACCCCCTCCCTTGGAATATTTGAATGTGTGAGCCTTGTCGCCCTAGAAAAAATATAATAATAACCTTTCGAAAATAAGTCCCTAAAGATATGCGATGCTTAGAATTGTCATTTTAAATCATGAGAAACTGGTTTGGGCAGTCACGGTGGGAATGACTGGTATATTTTGACATGATTATTTTATGCTCCCCAAAAATCCTAACTTGCTTAAATATCTGAGCGGATGGTTTGGGGGCTGGTATGTGGTGCGGTGGGAGCACAAATTATAGAGTGTGGTAGAACCGCTCAGATACCACTAAGAACTGAATCTTGTCATGTCAACCCGTGTAAAACAGTACAACCACAAGTCTGTAAAGTATAGCTTGGCTAAGTAAATTTATCGAAACCCCCGGACTCATCTCACCGGTAGGGGATAGGAGTGGATATGCAAGGGCAAGGGGAGGCCTAAAGGGACACCGAGTGGAGGGTGACGTTTCCCGGTCGTACTAGCGCGAGAGGGAGTGGAGCCCGTGCGCTAGTAGCCGTGGGAACATCCGTGCAACGTATGGGACCCACCGCAAGTGGGAACGGCCCATAGGGTGAGATGATAAAAGGGACTACATACTTTGAAAAGTCACTGTGATGGTCTGCTCAACCACATGTCTAAGGAATCGTGTGGGGCAACGAGTTGATTGTCTCTTGTGGTGAAAGTGTACAAACTCTGCAGAGTCAAAACTATTCGAATAGCCGTGCCCACGGTCAAGGGCGGACATGGGAACTTAACCAGATATAGTTCTATTTCAAAATGCTTTATGGATGGGATTGAAAAAGTGAAGGGCAGTGTAAGGCCCTAGTTTGGAATTGTCCTGGGTGTCGTCCCAGTGGTAAGTTAAGCGGCTATAACGCTGAAGAAATTGCTATATGGTGCAGATGCCATGTAACGGTGGATGGAATCTGAATCAATATTAATAATGCATTTCCTTGTACATTATGATTTGTTCCAAAATTGCTAAGTCATAGGGCTTTTTAATTAACTGTATTCAAAAGCACTCCTTGCAAAATAAAATAACCCGAGCCTCTCCTTTGTTAAGCCATGCATACTATTTATTTGCATTCTGTGTATTGACTCGCTGAGCACGGGGTCGGAGTGCTCACGCTCGCTTTTGCGACAAATTCAGGAGCAGGAATCGGATCACTACTCTTCAATAATACCTATGGATCACGATGGCGAAGAAGATGAAGATGTCGAGAACTAGGTCGCGAACCTCCGATTGGTCGCTGTGGGCATGTCCTGAAGGTCCCACCTGCGTGCTTCGTTCTTCCGCTGCTGCAATTTATTAATTTCGGCCTAATCGGCCCATGAGTAAGTCTACTATTCTATTTCCGCTTCCGCATGATATGCACTTTGATATTCATTTCTGTAACTGTGAACACTATCTACTGATCCAGGGAATAGTGCAGAAAATCACAGAGGGATCCGGATGTTAATATCTGGGCACTTACATCGCACCTCTTACATGATTTAGAAGCACCCTCAGGAAATATCTCTCACCTTCAGTAGGGTTAGCATACACAATCCGCCCAATCTGTCCTTTTTTCTTTCTTCTTTGCCACAACTTGCTACCACCGATCCACCTGTAGTGTTCTGGAAGTTCTCTGTACAAAAAATTCGTTGCATAAGTATCCACTCGATTCAAACTGAAGTATTCTGTGAGTGTTGTCATAGTTGCAGATGGCTCATTGACAACATCTTCTAGATTTTTAGTCTCATCGACAATAACAGATTGCATGTTAGGTAGATGACACTGGAGCTGCAAGACAGCGGGATACACACCAAAAAGATAGAATCCAAAGATCCTATGTACCGCTTTTGGTGGTGATATGTTGAGGACCAGCAGCAATTTCTGACAATTGAGTGACCTCACCCGGATTATCGATCATTATGACATCATCTGGATTATCGCTGACCTCTTTATCTTGTACATCATCCTGGTACCCTCTCGCTGTGTTTAATGTGGAGTTCCAAAAGATTGTAGGGAGCTTGAACCTAAACTTACTTATATCATCCTGAAAATATGAGCAAGTGCTGATCTATTAACCAATTATTTGACAAAAATAAGTGACTATGTTTAGAAATCTCTCTATGAATTACCTGGGTCACATGGTCAGATAGAGTAATTCCAGTCCAATACTCCATATAGTTGATCATCCATAAACCACAACTTACCCTGTGCAAAAGTGAAAAAAAAACTAACGTGAGTAATACAGATACCGTTGCAAGTCAGGCAATGGCATACACAACAAGTCAGATGATCTTTTACCCATCTGTTTGCATTCTCTCAGTGATCTTATCTATAATTGGCCAACATGCCACTTTAATATCCGCTCATTTATCTCGGTACAGCTGTGTATGCTCTGCTGCAAGTTTTATTACTCTTTCCAGTCCTCTTAACTGTTGTGACCGAAACACCAGGATTTAGAAAGCAATATTAGTAGAATTAAAATACAATATGAAACTATATATTAATCATTAAGCCCTACCGTAGTTTTGAGATCTCGACGGTCCGATAGTTCTCGTCCGAAAGAATCCAAGACATGTATCTCACATTTTTAGCATTCACAACTGCTAGGTACCAATGAAACTTCTCAATATTAATTGGAAGGAACACCTGCACTAACAGAGTTTTATCTCAAATTTTTCTTCTATCTTTAAATTAACAAAATTAACATCTGCATGATATTATATATATAATAATTATGGCATCGACAAGTTTACCATATCGGCGTGTAAATACTTTTCGACCCTTGTATAATCTACGTCATCTTTATAGTTCAATGCCACCTTAGGGTCTCCGTCACGTTTTAGCAAGCTGGAAATAAATGTATTTTCTAAATAAACATCTCCACCTTCTCTATGCTGTAGGTGTTCTTCATGCCGGATACAATGAATATAAGCACTTAGGACCTGCAAAATTTTAATTTGACAGTAAAGAATTGAACCCAGATATTTGGTATACATCAATCAATGCAAAAGACAGTCTTAAACATACTTACAGCGCCATTCACTTGCTCGCCGTCACGGAAAAGACAATCCATGTCATCTCTGTTTACCCAATTATTATCGATGTTGATGAGTACCCTTATTCTGGTGTTGCTTTCATGTATTCAATTATATCAGCATCTTCTTTTGTACACTCATAATCTACAGAGAAATTATTTTTATTATTAATTAATTCCCAAATAAGTAAAGAAGATACAATTGAAGACCACTCACCTTGAGGCAGGACTTTTGCATTGTTTGACTTCTTAGGTTTATTATGTCGGGATGATGCCTTCATCTGTGTGTTCAAGACTATCGACTTCAAATCCTCGTCAGCACGCTTCCTGTAGTTGTCTTGTTCTAGGTCAACTATTTGTCCGGCATCGTCTTCGATCGGCCCTTCTGCTACATCCATGTTGATCTGCAATATATAATATCAGTGAAGAGAGAGTGAAGTAGTGAAGCAGCTTGTGAAATGAATCAGGTCCTGTGAAAAATTTTTGCTACTGTTCTTTGTCTTAATTAGTACTGCTCATCGGCCAGCGACCAAGATTACGACGAGGAGGAGGAGATCAGGTCCTCCTCTAGGTCTCGTAAAAAGGTCCTCGTTTTCCCATGATTGTATTTTAACCTTTTTTGTAGGTCCTTGGTTCTAGCTTAATAAAATAAAAACTCTCATTTTGTGTCAGCTGTAGTGTGATCTTGTAGCTTATACCGACATTTTCTTCTCTGATCTCTCGTGACATTCTTAAATTTTTTAGTGGGCTTGAGCAAAATGATAAGCATATATGAGTTCATGGCATCCTTACAGGTTAAATTGTTTCAATTATTGTTCCCTTCTGCAACCAGTAACACATTGTGTTTACCAAGTTAAACCCTCACAAGTTATAATTCATAGTTTTTACTACACAATGGATTGGAGATTCACTAATGAAATGTATATCAGAAAATGGCATTGCATGTAAATATGACTGTATTAATTAGTAGTTTTTACTGCACAATGGGTTGGAGATTCACTAATGAAATGTAATCAGAAAATGGCATTACATGTAAATGTGACTATGCTTTTTTATATTAGTATTAATGCATAGTTGTCTTTTCTCTTTTTGTTCAGGGAAAGAAAAAGAAGCTGTTGAACTCAGGAAAAACTTCTAAAAGCACACCTAGAAAAGAGAGTGCTCCCATGGCTGATTTTGTGGATGATAATGTGGCCTTACAGCAGGTAATATATAATCACAAACATAGCCGCCAAACTGACGTGGTCCTAGAATGGCAATTGAACTCCTAACTTATTTGCCTATGTTTTCATCATGACACCGGTCACTCCTTAACAATGTTAATTATGCGAGCAATTGCTCTCTCCCGCAAGACCTTGAAAATTCCGTGGATCGCAATGCGAAACTTCAAGCACAGAATGAGAGGAAGTGAAGGCACTCCATGCAAAAAGAATACACTGTACCCATTCAGACTCATTAAAAACAGGAATATAAAAAGCGGTACATTCCTATCGGCATAGTCTAGCCTGTATTAATTTTCTATCCTATCTTATTTGTGTTTTACACTTTCACTTCTCATTGTTGCTTTTAGGGCAAGAGCAGGATACAACTGACAGAAGATGATTTGGTTGCTTTCTTCTTCTCATTTGACGGTATATTATCTGGCTCCAAAGTTTGTTTTGTGCCCATTTGAAACTTGAGATTCCCTAAAAAAAAACCTTGGATTGTATTTTAGAATTAGTTGTTTATGACTCCACAATTTTGTTAAGGAAAATAATGCAGAGAAATAGTCTTAGTAGGATATTCTGTGAACTTAAAAGTAACTTAGGTTTTGTTGGTCCATTTATACATGTAGGAACCACAGAAATGCTATATATTGTTGTTTAATTTGCTTACATGATGCTCTTGCACTGATCTCCTGCCTATGGAATATGTTTGCCTTAATCTCCATCTGCATTGGAACTACTTCAGAGTTCAGATTTAGATGTACCGTGGAATTTGATATAATCGAAATTTGTCTTTGCACATACCTTAATTGGTAAGAGCCAATAACCAGCTGAAATATACTACAACGATGGTGATCGATGGGTTCATCTATAGGCTACAGGAGTAGAGATCAAAGTACGGAAAAGTACCAATGAAGTGAAGCGAAGGGCACTTGATCTTGTTGGCAGACGCCTTCGCGGCCGCTGCTGGCGACTGGATCTTCCCCCCGGGATATAGATGCCTGGACTCGTCGCTCGCCCACGACTCACCGTGCCACCGGCCGCCGCTGGCACTTGTTGCTCACGTACGGCAAAAGGAGAGAGAGAGAGAGAGGTAGAGAGGAGAGAGAGAGAGAGAGAAGAGATTGAGAAGTTTGCATGCTATACGGGTGAGATTGAGAAGTTTCCATGCTACGGCAAAACGTGAAGGAGAGAGAGATAGAGAGAGATACGGGTGAGATATTCATGGGAGAGAGAGAAACGGTTTTGGGGAAAGTTTTTCCTTCCTTTTTTTTGTGGGCGCGGGGTGGGGTTCTGGGTTCAATGATGTGCATGATCCGGATGATTTTGGCCTTAGGATCTTCAATGAGTAAGAGAAGAAGGTTTGAGAAGAGATCCAGACCATTCATTTGTATGAAGTTGGATTACTTTGGTACACAAATCTGGGTGGACTTAGATTAGGCATGACTGTGGGGGTGGTTGAGGGGGGTGAATTTAGTAAAGAAAATTTTGGTGTATTATAGAGGGGTAGAGAGTAATACATCCCCGTCCGAAACCCCCAAAACCGGCCAGATCCGACCAGAGCCCGGTCCACGGTGCATAGCGACGGGCTACATCGGCGCAGGAGGCAGGCGAGAGCATTGCTTTGCCGGACGGTGGTCCAGCCTCCCCGCCAAGGCGCCGAGCCAAACTCGCCACGTGACGCCGGCCGGGGCATACTGAACCGCGCGCTCGCGTCTCGATCTCGCGTACGGCTCACGGCGACATGCGCGTATGCGTACAGTATAATTGTACGCTTTTGCATGCATCATGCGTGCACGTACAGATACGGAGTACCGGTATATTTATTTGTGACGTTTTCGTAGGTACGTGCATTAGCTTCTTCTGGATCTATTCTCGGGAAGGGTGGGGCCGTGGGGGGATGCAGTGGAGGAAAGGAAGTGGACAAGGGAAGAGAGGGGCAACGCATGCATGCAGCTAGGGGCCAACCTGCTACTAGCCATGTCTTGCAGCGCATGTAAGCACTGGCTGCGGCCGCGTCCGTGCCGTGCCCTGCGTCCGCATGTGTGCCGACGGAGAAAAACTAATGCGCGGTGATCGCTTTTGCTGGGATCCCGCCCGCTCCCGTCGTTTTCACGATCGGCGCCAACGCGATGCGCCCGGCCTCGCGCGCGCGGTGGTGGCGTATGCGGGCATCTGCAATGCATTATACCTATACAGGAGCGTTTAAAGAGAGAAAATATGACCACATTTTCGAGCACTCGTGTAAAATTTATTTTCATCAATCCAAGCGGTTTTTAGATGCTTAGTTGTTGTATTATCTATTAATTAGATACATTTATATATAAGCACATGTTAAGTATCAATGTCTACTTAAACATCTATGCTATAATAGAAGCAACTTATCTATCCTATATAGCAAAAAAATAATTTTTGGTTGGTAAGCACTCCCAGAAAAAAATAATTTTTAGTTGCTAAGCACTCCCAGAACACTTGCATTGTTTTTCCCTCTCGCTTTGCATGCACACGGCCAGCCCCCACCACGTCGACGCCACTGGATCTTAGCGCTTTGTTTACGCTTTTCCACCGTCGCTCCGCTCATCTTTCTCTCCGGTTAAGGCGTAGAAAACTCGGCGCTTTGCAGAAGTTTCTTGTATTCTTTTTGTTTCTTCTCGGTCTTAGCGAAGCTTTCCATGCATTTTAAACCATGCTTTGTCGATGCAGTCGCGGGGATCGATGGCTATATTCCTCCGGTTGCTAACTAAAGAACTTCTATAATTCTATTAGCAAAGATTCGTTCCCGCGGCACGTTTACCATTGCTTTTTGTACTATCTTGCAGCCTAGACATGCATGTGCGATCTACTGCAGATGTTTCTTCTTGCGAGCGCGGAGCGCTCCTTTGTGCAAGGACGCGATCGAAAAAATGCTTTTGTAAGATTGTCGGTAAATAGTTATTTTGCTATCTGCCTATCTGGTGGACAATAACATCTTTCAGCATATTCATGGAGAACAGCAATGTGCGGGGGCTGCAGGCTAACGCGAAGTTCTAGACGTCGCTAAGCTTATAATATCGTTTCAGATGTGAATGTCTGCACGGGCGGAACCAGCTAGTAGCCCGCGGTGTCACAGGATACCGAATCTAAAAATTTATTTAGCAAAAATTAGCACGTCGGTGCATATATGAATCTCTCAATCTAAACTCAGTGTACCGGATTTTTTCTGTAAAGCCCAACTAATGAAATATTAGCAACCTAAATTCCAAGTACCTAGCAGCTGTCCACGAGGAGTATTCGCTTCCCTCAGCCCATGAGACAACTACAGCAGATCAAGCCATCCCTTGAGCCAGCCCAAGAGGGAGGACCGCAACAGGCCACGACGTCTATGTGATCGATCCCGAAGCATGTCACCTCGCAGCAACTCTCGACACATGTTCGTCTAGCATGATCGGCCAGGAGATATGCACCACATCCGCCGTACAACCGTATCCAGCCATGCAAAAACCGATCGCCGAAGAATGTGACAAACTGGCGCCACCGGCCACTCTGGTCTACCATCTCTCCACAACGCCGCTTGGTCCCTGTTGCCTCGTGTCCTCGCTGACCGAAGGAAGCTTAGGTCTGCCCAATTAATATGTACTTTGCTATAAATTTCTCTCAATTCTTCTAATTTGTTTTAAGAACATGGGCTAAATTTGTGAGTTAGGGTTTCAATGTGATAATTATTGATTAATTTTTTTAATTATAGAGTTAAGACTTAGAGTTTCAATTTTAATTTTTTGGAATAACGACCTAGCTCATTGCAAATTGGAGACAAAACTATAGTATTTGGCCACAATATCAAGTAAGTAAGCCATTAGATGTATTTTTCTATTATATTGTTCTTCAACTGTTGAACATACAAATATCTAATTGAAATTTTCAATTAATTGGTGATGATTTCAAGAATGATATACTTATTTGCTATATGGAGAAACAAGAATTGACAAAAAAATTACCGATGATATTGTGGTTCGTTGCTTTATGAACTCAAAAAGAATGTAAATACTAAAAGATAATACATTAACCTACATTTGATCATTTTACTATTTTTACTTAAAATTTTTAAGTAATTGTATTCTATTTTAACAAGCCATTGAGGTTGGATGATGTATTTTACCAATATCGACTAACTTTTGTATGTGATTTCGCCCGTAGTTCATTTAGTTTGCTGCAAGTAACCAATATTATTGTTGGGATTTTTCATTTTAGTAAGCACTTCAATCACTATTTCTGTATCATCGTACACTTACATATTTATCCAGACATGCGAGTGTAGGCGCGCGGCGCAGGTCACGGCATGTTGCGACTGAAAGGGGCACGGCCAGGCGCCCCCAAATGGAAGCCCTTATTTATGGCCCATCTGCTACGTGCGTGCGTGCCCGCCCCGTGCGTGCTAGCTAGCTGAATGGCTCGTGCGGCCATTGGCTGTGCCGTTTTCGGGTGAATGAAGCCTGCGGCGGGAGAGTTGGCCGGACATGCCGCACGCAGGGTTCTCAAGATGGTTATTTTAGGTAGAATCGATTTTTTGTTTGACAGGATCGAATTGTATCACATATAGTTTATATAAAAATTGAATTATGTTTTCAAATACGCAAGTTTATAGTGAAGTATTTGAATTTTTTAATTTAATTTTGCAAATTTGGGTAAAGTTATCCATGTTACATTCAATAAAGCTTGATTTTTTAACACTAATTTAATTATTTTTTAATAAACTAATAATCCAAAATTTCAATATGTTAATGATGATATTTTTTACCCTAGAACAACACGTAAACAACCACCACAAAGCAAAATAAACTATTGCAACTTAAATTAGCAATAGATAATATCAAATTTTATATGTTCATATAGTTTGTTGTCAAGATCATGATCCAACTCGATTCGGAGCACGATCCTTCCTACCCGATTTTATGCGATCCTAGCTTTAGGATCACAATTATATGAAATTCTGATCCATATGTCAATCTGTGTCGTTTTGGCTCCATAGGGCCGTACGATCTTACTATCTACGTCGCGATCCTCACAACCTTGGCCGTACACGCACCAACATTTTCCGCATACTGCGCCTGAGCTGTGCACCCCATTAGGGCTATAAAAAAATCTCGAGGCTCGTGAACTGCTCGAGCTTGGCTCGGTCTGGACTCGATTCGAGCTCTGCTCGAGCTTATAACGAACCAAGCTCGAGTTTTATCGTAAGCTGTCGGAACCCGGAGTAACGACTCCTGGATCCTCTGTGTAAATTGCACTAGTCCAGGATCAGCTAGTGCACACAGTGACAACAAAGATAAATACCAAGCACAAATAACTTCTTATATTAAATAAAAGAGTACGACCTTATGGCCAAGTCTTACATCAACGCCCATTGGCAAAGATAAATAAAGCAAATAACTGCGGAAGCAAACTGATAATTAGCGAAGCCCAAGCCTGCCCACAGGCAAACGACAGTAAGACGTGGCCTACTCATCCAAGTCTTCACCATAGTCGACGTCATCTTCCTCTATATGGAGATTGCAAGGTGAATACAAACTTGTACTCCGCAAATCACACGGAGAAATGCAATATAATGATAAAGACTTCAATGGAAGGCTTATAGGCTTAGTTTGCATAAAACAACATTTAAGGAAATACAGTAAATATATTGAAATTGCTGAATTTAATATAGTAAGTAAGAACAATACTTGTAATCGAAAATAATTCCGTCAGTGCCGGCTTTGACCAAACACCAACCTATTCACGGGCATCCCACCCTGACCATCTTTTCCAAAATATCACGTATGGATTCTATCCATCCACACGCTTTCACTACGCAACTCTGATGGATTCCATCCATTCACCATATTTCAATCTCTCATGGATTCCATCTATCCGCAAGGTTTTTATCTCTCATGGATTCCATCCATACACAAGGTTTTCAAAAATATTTTTGAAAAACAAAGTCTAATCCATGAAAAACCTTTACTCAGCATGCCCATGACCATGGGCACGGCTATCCAGGATAGATTATACACTCTGCGGAGGTTGTACAGCTTTACCCACAAGACACGATCATCCCTTTTTGCCACTAGATTACACACTTTCTTAGGAGTGCGGCGAGGAGTCGTGACAAGGCCTTTACAATGCAAAGCCTTCAACCTGGTCAAGCCAACTCTAAGGTTTCACCCCAGTAAGGAATCCACCAGACCGGGACCCCCACTTGAGCCTAAGTGAGACTTCTCATGGCTACAACCACGCTCACCCAAGTGGGACTTCTCATGGCACCAACCACGCCTACTTTCAACTTACAACTTGACTCAGGTTGGGACTTCGCAAATTATTCAGTCAGGACTGTTCCATACCAGCCATGTGGTAGTACGATAGGGCTTTGCAACGGTAGCTCATAGACCGGTCCTTAATTGACTTAGGCCCAACCACATACCGCTGTGCACGACAGTCAACCCTGTGGCTACAACCTACAGAGTATGCCTGCACCCACCATCTAACCATTTGCCTAAGTCTAAACCAGTTTTTTTATATTTTGTTTTCAAAATATTTCATAAACCTCGTTGACTCACCAAAGTCAAGAGTACATTTGGCTAAGCATTTGTTGTCCAAGTGGTCTGTAGCCATACTAGTGTAGTACGAGAGTTTTGTTCTAGGGTTACAAAGTATCAGGGTATTTCAATGTCAATGGAGGTGATAACAAGTAGGTAATAGCTAAATTTAAAACTGAATTGAAATACGTTAAATAAAGATATGCATGTAGAATAATTTAAATCAACATAAATTTTATTTTGAAATCTGGGATCAACATGATCAAGGAGTGTGACTTGCGTTGCTCTTCAACTTGGTGTGAATCTTCGTCGAAGAATTTTCCCGAATCGTCGAAGTTTACATGTGAAAATAACCCACCAAATTCAAATAAATTCAAAATAAATTCAAATTGACTTCAAATATTTTAATTGAGGCCAGAAATGGATAGAGGGGAATTTTTTGATGAATTTAGAAATTTGAATGAGCTTAATTGGAGTTAGGATGAACAAGAACGGTCTCTAGAAAGTTTAAAATCAGGGAAAAAGGAATTATTTTGGAATTATTTTTCTAAAGGAAAATTGAAATTATGACATCAGCAGGGATTTTAATTTCGGCCGAATTATTTTTCTACTGGAAAATAGGATTTACAGCGTCAGCATTGCGTCAGCCATGAGGAGGGATTTCGGACATGTCACTGACATGTGGGCCCAGGTCTATGGACCAGGTCCTTGGACCGAACGGAGCGCTGAGGTGGCACGGGGGTTGACCCGTGCTTGCATGGCGCTGACGGGAGGGACAGCGCTGAAGTGGCTGCCACGCGGGCAAGCCGGCCAGAGGTAGCGCTCGGGACCACGGCTTGAGTGGGGTGGGCTGCCAAGTAGGGACTTGAGTTGGACCACTAGACTACTATCCCGGGCTGAGCTAAGCTAAAATTATCTGGACTATACATTAGAAAATTTTGCACACCCTAGGCTGAAGCCTGCCTTGCCATGGGTCCGAATCCGTCCTTACATATGACTACTAAGGGTATACATACAAGGGCACAAAAGGACCTCAAGTTGAAAAGGAAACAAATATGTGGAGGGAAGGGTCCACCCTATGCATACCGCCTGAACTCGCTGATGGGTGGGGAGGGGGTTAGTCATGTGATGGCTTGTAACTTAGTATGTACCCATCTGAACTATCAAGATTCGGATTGCAAATCAACATTACGATGTTAACTAAATTTGGCAATTTTGCGGTAGATCGTATTTAGGTTCGCCGTCATAGTTAGGGTGCACCATGCTTTATTTAATCTATGATCCATTTAGTACATGTGACAGATATGTAATCGGGCAACGAGAGTTAATTGAACTTTTTTTTTTAAAAAAAAAAAGAGTTGGTATTGGCGTTAGTTTAGGGGGAAAAAATTCCAATATGCTAGATTTGCACCTCCAGACAGCTCAAACATCCCTTGAGTTTCCCCCTCCTTACCACACTAGTGTCCTTTTCCCAACCCACCCTCATCCTGTTCTTGCCTGACGTCAAGTGGCCGGCGCCACCCGCCGTATAGGCATTTCATGGTAGAGGAGGCAAACCATGGCTAGAGGCTGGAGCTAGCTAAATGGCGCCCAATCATCTTGTGGCTCAGTCACGCGGCATGAGACCAAGTTACCTTTTCTTATGACTGGACTACTTAATTTGATGTTTGCACCTCAATGTGCTTATCAGGAATGCATTGTGTCCCATTGAACTTTTTCATACATATGACTGTTCAATTGAGACACAACTCACAAGACAATGCTGCAAACAAATCAACCCCTTTCTCACTTAACTACCTCTCAACTCTCCCATCAAACGGTTTGTGTAGCATGTAGATGGCTCATGTTTCACAGCGTAAATACAAGCAAACGTTTGCAACGTCGAGGCAAAAAATAACGTTTGTAGGTTTGCCGAGAAAAAGTTCACAGTGTACCACAGTCCTACTCTTATTCCGGAGCCCGGACATGGAGACGAGCGACAACACGTGATATGCACCGCTTAGCCCACATGGAACAGTGACCTGATCCAACCGAGCCATAAGAATCACCGACGTTAAAAATCTCTTCTTCTTTCTCTGCAAGTTGAGGTCACGCACGATATCGAGCCAACTGCTCATCTTATCGAGCTTTTTCTAAAATTGGCATATTTTGATTTAATATCATTTTGCGGATAATTTAAAAGTATTTTTAGAAACGAGCTAACGAGCCGAGCCGAGCCGAGCTTGAGCAAAATTCAAATTCATTTGAAATCAACTCATTTTAATGTTTAACCAATTAACAAGTATAATTGAAACAATTTTGAACCGAGCCAACGAGCCTACTAACGAGCTTTTTTTCCACCCCTAGGCAGCACAACCCCCGTTCTTATTTTTGAACGGCGAGGCTGTAACACTGACCGGCCGCCAATAGGAATGGCTGGCACGGCTTCACTTCTCTTTTCCTGCAACGGGAAAACAATTCAGATTTGAGATGCTTCCAAAACTGTAGCAGAGCTTGTCCGGCAGGGACCCTTGCAGAAATGCACGGGGAGCCGGGGCTTGGACCGGAAAGATCGATCCGTGAGAACAGTGATCGCCGTTCACCGGACGGAGATCGGAAGGGTTAGAAGAGGCCGCAAAAGATCCCCGAGAAAGACCGGAGAACAAACGGAGGAGGGGATGGACGGACGGACGGATGGTTGCAGAGGCGACGCTGGCGGAAGCATCACGGGTCTACCTTCAAAGTTGAATCTCAAAACTTCCGATCCATCTCTCCAAATTCCAAAACACCCAGACAGACAGAGCGACACATATTCCCTCCCCGCGCACGCTCCCCGAGGCAGGCCACACGGTCCACACCTGCCTTCACTCGCTGCTTGCGAACTGTTGCACTGCAGCCATTTTCTTAAACTTTTTAAGTATTTCCTGTGCTCGACAGTAGCCACGCATATCATCTGTCACACTATAATAATTTGACAGATCGTATCGAATCACCAGAGCTTAGTAGCACCTACTCGGCCAATAAGATTGCTCAGCAGGTGTTATCGAGCAACAAGTCAGCATTTTATAGTTATTAATTTAAGTACGATTAGCATTAATTAAGTGCTACCTTGTATAATTAACACTAATTAAACATAATTATCGCTAATTAACACACCGGCCGGCCTGCGCCGAGCTCAACAAATAGTTGAGCTGTTGAAGCCATTTTTTTTAAAAAAATGGGTACCTGTGAACAGTTCGCTGCTTGCTTGCCGGTCTCGTGCGACCCCTCCGTATTCTAGTTAAAACCAGAACCACCTCCCGCGCCGAGTTAAAACCCCAAGAAACCTTCCCCGACTCTTCGTGCATCCTGTTACTTCTTTCCGTGCGTTCGTTTTCGTAGATTCCCCGCCCGGTGGGTGTGAGTGGCTAGGGAGGTGTGATGGAGAGGTGCGGGAGCTGGTCCGAGTGCGACGCGGCGGCGCAGGTGGCCGCGCAGAAGGCGTTGCCGGCGCCGTTCCTGACCAAGACGTACCAGCTGGTGGACGACCCGGCCACCGACCACATCGTCTCGTGGGGGGACGACCGCGTGTCCACCTTCGTCGTGTGGCGGCCGCCGGAGTTCGCTCGCGACATCCTGCCCAGCTACTTCAAGCACAACAACTTCTCGTCCTTCGTCCGCCAGCTCAACACCTACGTAAGCGCCGCTTTCACTTCTGTAATTGGAGTACGTGTTTTGGGTGTTTATTGCGTTTGGATGCATGGATGGCTGCTGATGGTTCCTATGGGTTGCAATGTTGTGATGCAGGGGTTCAGGAAGGTCGTGCCGGACAGGTGGGAGTTCGCGAACGAGTTCTTCAGGAAGGGGGAGAAGCAGCTGCTCTGCGAGATCCACCGCCGCAAGACATCGTCCGCGTCGCTGGCGTCGCCGTCTCCACCGCCGTTCTTTGCGCCCCCGCACCTCCCGCTGTTCCACCCTGGCGTGGCGGCGGCACAGCACCACCAGTTTGTGGGCGACGACGGGGTAGTGGCGGCGCATGTCATGGGCGTGCCGTTCCAGCAGCCGCATTGGCGGGAGCCGCACGCGCCGGTGGCCACGCGGCTGCTGGCGCTGGGCGGGCCGGTGCCGTCACCGGCGGCGGAGGGCAGCGGCGCCGGGCGCGCGGCCACCGCGGCGGTGTTGATGGAGGAGAACGAGCGGCTGCGGCGCAGCAACACGGCGCTGCTGCAGGAGCTGGCGCACATGCGCAAGCTCTACAACGACATCATCTACTTCGTGCAGAACCACGTGCGCCCCGTGGCGCCCAGCCCGGCCGCGGCCGCGTTCCTGCAGGGCCTCGGCCTGCAGGCGCACAAGAAGCCCGCCGCGGCCAACGGGCTCAACAACTCCGGCGGGAGCACCACGTCCAGCAGCTCGCTAACCATCGCCGAGGAGCCCTCGCCTCCGCCCCAGCAGCTCGCCGCGGACAAGAGCGGCGGGGAGGCCGGCAGCAGCAGCGCCGCTCGGTCGGCGCCCACCAAGCTCTTCGGCGTGCACCTCAGCGCGGCCCCGTGCGGCGCTGGCAGCAAGAGACCGCCTTCGCCAGAAGAGCAGCCTCCCACGTCTCCTGCCACGAAGCCTCGCCTGGTGCTCGAGAGCGACGACCTAAGCCTAACCGTCGCGCCGTCGTCGCAGCCGTCCGCCGCCTCGTCTCCAGTTATCACTAGCTAGTTAGCTTAGGGCCTGTTTGGTTGCCTGCATGCGGGTAGCTCGCACCCGCACATGCAGGGAAATGGTGTTTGGTTGCCTGCATGAAGGAGAGAACCTGCACGAGTAGATGCAAAAAATCAACTGGAGCCAGGCTGAGGAGAAACGTGGTTAAGGAGCTTCCCTCTTCAGCCTGCCCACGCTCATGCAGCTGCATAATCACATGCAGACAACCAAACAGTCCCTAATTCAACTCACCGGGCAGTCCTTCAAAGCAACCGATGGCCGGCCGGCGCGACCATTTCGCTGTTCTAATCCGACGTGTTCCGTTTCCTGGTAGATCAGTTGTTTTGTTCCTGCACTACGTCTTGGTTAGGGTTCTAATTGCACTGCGGTGCGCAAGCACTCAACTGAAACCTTAGCGCCTGCCATCACGTGCCGAACTAATTCAAGCCAATCAGGTTTCTGTAAAGAAGTAACGCAATGTAGTAGCAGCTGAGCTGAGCTAGCTGATGATGATCCAAGAGCCAACAAATCTTTTTGGACGACAAGTCCGGAAAGAAGTCTCATTTTTAATCGCTTTCCGAGCTTCTTTTGTCACCTTTTTGCGTGCGCTCCAGGCAGTCAAAAGATGTGAAAGGCAGTTACATCTATGCAGAATCCTTTTGCGCGCTGCCCTGCTCTTGGCTTCTTCATTGAGTTTTTTTTTTCTAGCTTCTAGTTTTTTTTAAAAAAAATTATTTTTTGCTGTCTTTAGAAGTTTTTTGCTTTTTTAATTCGTTTTTTTCTGAATTTTTGGATTTTAGACTTTTTTGTATATCATTACATTGTTTCTATTTTTATTTTTAAAATTTTTAAGTTTAATTACGCTAAAAAGTTATCTATAAATATAGAGTAAAATAAAATGAGCTAACTATAGTATTAAATAGTAAAAAAAATAAACCATAAATTATTAAAAGAAAAGCCTAAATGGGCAGGACATGACAGTCTTGTCTCCGTGCTACGTAACAGTACCAGCAGCAGCAATGGTAGCAGTACTAGTGCTAGCCCTAGGTAGGCCGGTGAAGAAGCTAGTAGTAGCATACATTGTCGAGAGAACCGAGAAACGGCAGCGTCATGATTAGGAGAGCTGGGGCCGGAGGCCCTCAGGGGTCTAATCGGGAGCCGGAAGCGTAAGGGGAGGACAAGAGATCTTCTCCTCGCGTCGCTTCGAGTCTCTCCTCTCTCTCTCTCAGGGTAGCTGGGTGGCGCGGTGTTTCGCTGCTCGTGTGTTGCCATGGGAGGTGGCACTGGGTGCTGTTTCTTCTACTCGCTTCTGCTGCTGCGGCTGCTCTGGTGCTGCAGCAGCCAGCCGGCCGCGCGGGGCTCCCACGATATATTCCGAAAATCCAAAAGGTGGTCGTCCGGACGCTGACCACCTTCCGTTCCCTCGGAGCGTGATAGTTCTGCCAGATTCCCCCGGTCCGCGGCATGCATGCCTCGGCCCCACGTAGGCTAGCTCCGCCTTCTTCACACCAATTTTCCTACGTCCACGGCCAACCTCCATGCATGCAGGCAGGCAGGCAGGCACGGCATGGAAGGCTTTTCACTGTACATTTCGGTCTCCAAAAGTTGGTTCTTGTTTATGATCTCGGCCATATTTTTTTAAAAAAAATGGTTCAAAGTTAGAATTGAACACACGTATCTCAAAGGTAATTAAAAAAATCAAGAAATTGACTTGGGAGTTTAGAAGAGCAGGTTAAATGTCGAAGTGATGTTTTTGTGGCGCTTCGGTGTGAACCGGCTTTGTGGTGCATGCACCAATTTCTGCCTCCACCTCCACGGGCCCTGCCCGGAGACAGCAGCCCAAGACAAAATTATTTAATACCCAAACGAATCTAGATCACCTCCATGTGGCTCCACATTGTCCGGGACCCCACCCGTCAGCCTGCCCTCACAGAAGATGCCCCTGCCATGGGTGAGCTGGTGGCGGGGCCGGTTCTCAGAAGCTGGAGAGGACGGAACAATCAACGGCCTCGATTCCAAGGCCGTTGCCACAAACTCGAATTCAAGACAGAGGAAAAAGCTTCTGCGACCGCATCTAATAATAAGCCTACCACTGACTAGACCAGTAACGAATAATAAAGATATGAGTGCACGACTTCCGAGGTTGTGTCGAGCCTTCTTTTGCCACCCTATCGACCCCTCTGTCCATTTTCTCCATCTCTGTAGTTCAGATCGCTCGTTCATTCATTTTCATCACTGTCTCTTTCTTCCTCGCACTCTCTTTCTTGCTTTTACCTTAGGTGGTGTGCACTGAGTAGGTAGGCGCAGCAATGGGCTAGCTAGTCAGCTGGCTAAGCAATCTTTGACCACCCAATCTGAGTGTACACGATATCTGGTTGCTGGCTACCTGCTGCTGAATGCATATGAACAGTGACAGTGAACTGTAGCTCCCCTGGGATGGATCGGGTCAGGCTTTCCGAACAAGGACGATCAGACCATGTAAAGCTGCCGACGCCAGTCGTGGAGGTGGCTGACTCGTAGCCGTTTTGATCTACGGGGTTTGCACAGGCCTGTCTTGCCTTTCCTGATCAAGGCGTTGGCTTTACTTAGCACGAGTGGTTTACCTTGCCTCGAACGTAGTCTTCAAGCATACGTACGTTTAGTATTACTAGTACTCTAATACTGCTTGATTTGATTAGTACTCTGGTATCTGATTTGATTCGTGTTGGTATTTATATGTAACGAGACCATGCACCAATGGTGTGAGCCTGTGTCCCTGTGAGGTACTGATCTCACCATTATCCTAAAAGAAGACTTAGGCTCAACCCTATTTTTGTCTCAAATCCCGTCTTAATTTGGTGCCTTATGCATGCTGCTTGCATGTACATGCAGTGCCTTTTAAAAAAAAACAAGTACATACAGTCCCTTAACATGACTCTTCTTTCTGTGAGCTGTGACCCTTGATTCCACGTACGTATGAGATTCCTACTTTTTTTTTTCTAAGATAGTGGGATCAACTAGTTAATACAAGCATCTTAAGGTTAACAACCTATCAATTATTGATTCAAATCCCGAAAAATAGTAATGAAAAATCCGCACAACTTCATTAGTCCACTCTACATCACAGATACATCATACTGCAAATTGAAGAAACTAAGGGCAAAACCATAGATAAAAGTTGGTCAGCATTGATAAAATACACCATTCAATCTCAATGGCTTACTAAAAGAGAACAAAAGTTCTTAAAGTTTTCAAGTAAAAAAATAGTAGAATGATTAAATGTAAGTTAATGCATTATCTTTTAGTATTTACGTTCTTTCAATTTCATAAAGTGATGGACCATAACAACATTAGTAATTTTCGTTAATTCTTATTTCTCCACATAGCAAATAATTATATCATTTATGAAATTATTACCAATTAATTGAAATGTTAGTGAGATATTTATATGTTCAATAGTTCAAAAATAATATAATAGAAAATATGTCCAGTGGTTTACTTAGCATTGCGGTCAAATACTATAATTTTATTCCTGATTTGCAATGAGCTAGGTTGGTATTCCAAAAATCAAAATTAAAATCCTAAGGCTTAACCCTACAATTCGACAAAAATCAATCAACAATCATCACATTGAAACCCTAACTTATAAATTAGAATAATTGAAAAAAATAACATGGTTTTTAAACCCTAACTCATAATTAGATTTTTTGGACCCGGTGTACTATACTTCTATGACACCAGGATCCATAACATGGTTACACCCCTGGTTGGTGATGGATATGGTTGTTGGCAAAAATTGGAGCTGTTGTACTGATTAGCACGGGGTGCCTGCTTTCCAAAATGTAGGTTGCTTAGTGCTCAAAAGGTTTAAAAACCATGATTTTTTGTTTCTGCTGTAGGTTTTTGGGTGTAATTGTACTACAGTGACTGTTAGTTTTTTAAGCTAAAAATAACATAATAAAAAATTAGAAAACACTGTTATATCTTTAGAACAATAGAAAAAATAAGAAGAAAAAACAAAATTAAAATTAAGAAATCGACGCGTTAAAAATAGTTTCTAGCTTCTAAATCAGAGGCTGAACTGTTTCGAGTGGGCCATACAAGCTACGGACAATATCTTTTTCCAAATCCCATCCCCAGTGACTAAAAACCGCTTTACCTGATTGAATACTTGGATTCATGGGGTTAAAAAGCAGCATGGAATATTGATTTATGGTTTGACTGCGGCTGTGTCTGTGGGCGTGTCAGACCCCCCTCGTGCATTGCCGGATACCTTTCGCACGCTACGCACGCACCCTTTTGAGTCTTTTTGACCTCTCTTTCTCTCTCTTCCCTCTTTTTTCCTTGTGCCTGTGGGTGGGACATGAGAGAGAGTTTAAAGGCAAAAGTTACTCCAGAAGGTTACTATAAAAATAAAAAGCAAGGCATCTTTTTTTAGTTCCTAAAAAGTTGCTTTTTAATTTTTTATGGTAATTAACTTTTAAATAATATATTTTTTAAAGCATAGTCTATAAATTAAATATAGTACATACTATATCGATTTTATTTATATCAGTCAAAATTATACACGAGTTTCTATTATTCTGTACTTTCACTTACGAATAGCCTAAAACCTATTCATACACTACAGATGCCCTAAAGTGCAGTCGAAAGTAAAGTACTGCTGCAAATTTAGTCCTTTCCGGTAGGAAATTAACGGGGTACTTCAGTCTTCACCCTTTCGGTTCTTTCCGAGCAGTAGGATTTTTTTATATAAAAAAAAACGTAGTCAACCGTTCAAAGCGTGGGAATCCGATGGAAACCTTGGAAGAAATTATACTGACGACTGTTTTTTTATGTGAGGTGACCTATGTTTCAAACGCGGCTCCACTTTTTAGAAGCAATAAAAAAAGAAGCAATAAGTCACTTAGAGCACGTACACTTCTTAATTTTTTTTGTTTTCCTTTTCTTCTTATTGCTTTGTATTGTTTCAAAGATATAGTGGTGTTTTTTTTTAAATTTTTACTATTTTTTCTCAATTCTTGACTCTAAAAAGCTAGCGGTTGCTATAGTGTGCTCACTTCTAAAAATCAGAAGCAAAAACCAAAAATTGGGCTTCCAAGTAGTTTGTAGCGACACCTTATCTATCCATCCATTTGCTGCAAGTTTTGGCAACCGATGATATGTACAAGATCATCTGCAAGTTACTACTAAGGATACTGGCCCTGATGATAGTTTTGGCAACCGATGATAGTGGTGTTTTGGCAACTCGGCTTCGGCTTTTGGCTTCTGGCTTATTTTTCACTATTCATAAGTTTCGTCTTTTTCTGAACTTTTAGCTTTTTGTTAAGCTTTTTTGCCGGTTCTTTTTTCCCGTATTTGTTTATATTATACGTAATGGGCTAACATATCTTTTATATTTTTAAATTTTTTTAAATTTAATTATGCTAAATAAACCTCTGTCAGCTACAGTTTTTTTTCAACCGGCTACAGTGTTTTCAGCCATAAGCCATGAGTTTTTCAGCCGGCCCGATCACCACCTAGGTAGCTACCGCAACCTCCAGCAATGGGCAAGATAGATCGACGCGTAGATACGGCCAGAGCCTAGCCCAATGTCCGTGATGCAGATGCTAACAGCAGTGCGTGGAACAGTAGGCGCACCATCACGGAAACAGTGCGGTTGTGCGAGAGAACTGACCACCAGCCTGCCGCGGAGCGCGCGGTGATATGATAACGAGCGTGGAGACACCAAGGACCGAACAGCAGATGCGCCTTGATTGAAGTGAAGCGCCAGGGGGCGCCGCGCGGTGATCGAGCCAAGCACGGAACGGTTCTTTCTGCTCTAGTCGGCCGTGCCCGTTTCGCAAGCTTGTTACAGGGTGGTGGTACCGCGCCGTGCCGAGCCGCGTGATGTGAGGAGGTTTCACGCGCAGCGCGGGGTCGAGTCGCGCGTGATTTAGGGCTGTTTATTTTGGCTTAAGTTTCTAACTTCTAACTTGTTTTTCATTATTTCTAAATTTCATCTTTTTTATAATTTTTTTAGTTTTTTTGCTAGTTTTTTTTTCCATATTCGTTTGTATTGACCGTGATGTGCTAACATATTTTTTTATTTTTAAAATTTTTAAATTTAATCACGCTAAATAAATCATCATTAATTACGGTGTAATTTCAACCAGCTATAGTAAAATTTCAGTTATAAACTATTTTTTTCAGCCCAAACAAACAACACCTTAAAAGCTCCTTGTTTAGTCTCTTCCGAGACGTGCGATAAAATTGGAACCACACGGAGGCTCCTCGTTTAGATCCGAAAGGATGGTATCAGGAGTTGGTACCGACCGGACTCTCTTACATCAAATTATATCAGCTTCGACGGTTCAGATGGATGCGCACGGGGGTTACGAAGATCTGACGGTGGCCGCGTAAGCAGACTCAGTGCCGACTTCACTTAAGGCGGGAGCGCTCACAAAGTTCAGTGTAGACCGCATGATCGTCATCCAACGGCTGCGATTTGATTCACTTAAATTGCCACGCGTTTATTACCGCCTGTGGCTTTTGTCAAGCACTATTTACTTTCATTTATTGCCATTTTGCTTTAACTGAACTCCTGGCTACATAAAGGCTTGTAACCTGAACTGGAGCTCCTATCTTTTAATCAATGCAAACCCTAGCCGTTATCGACTACTAATTGTTCTCGCTTGATTCTTGTACTGTTAGGATTCCCACTCTCGGGTCCTGACAGATGGGCTTGGTGGCAATGTTTTCTTGCCTGTTATTGGACTGGCCCAGATAAAATTCGCCGAGTTGTCAACTTTACTAGGCCACTTGGGCTAACAGCACGATTTCGCCACTTGCTGAATGTGCTGCACTATTGTAGCCTGTACGTGGCGCGCGAGCACGACAGTGTGAGATAACTGACCTGTGTCGCCAACTTCTTCAATAAACAAAAAAACGTTAAGGCATCTCCAATGGTTATAGCTAGCAACTAACTATAAGACTTCCACATCATCTATATAGTACACACTAAAGTTAGCATTCTAAAGAACTATCTATAAGGATAGCTATTTGATGCTTACATGCACACACAGAATTTATGGAGGCTGCCTCGTTTGACGCTATAGACTATCTCTAGAGCTGTAGAGAGCTGCGTTCTCTTTCTTCATTTAATATCTTCCACGTAGGACAGTTGATGACATGGACTCTCTTGTAGATAGCTGCTATAGACCTATTGGAGATGCCCTTAGGCCCTGCTTGAAGTTCCAGCGTCGAAACAGGGCATACTTATTTGCTCAGCACGTAACACAAACATGTATGGATGGAAGGCTGAGTTGGGCCTGAATCCGATTTGACTTGACCCATGCATGCAAACTAACCTACCTTGGTTGGAAAGCTCGGAACCGACATATCCCGCAAACCCGCCGCGTCGATCTCAAATCCCGCCGACTCCTCCGAACAAATCGCCTGCTCCCTCCCGTCCCGTGCGCCTCCGCCTCATCATGGACAGCGAACCCCAACCTCCTCCCACGCGCTCCCGGCCGAGACGGCTTCCTCCCACGCCGGACATGAGCAAAAACATTGGCATCCTCCGCCGTCACGATCGGGAGTTCGTCGTGGCGCACCTTACGGTGACTCCGCAAGAAGGCGTAAGACGGCTCCAGCCCGCGTGTGCCCGGTGACAGCCCAGCTCTGCGTGCTTAACCGGCGCTTATGCCTTATGCCAATCCGCCACGATAAGGGTAAAGGCCAGGAATTGTTTTGGTGGGTCACCGACGTGGTCGTCCCCCCGGCGATTCCATCTGCTTACCTGCGGGGCATCTTGTTCTGCGACGTGCTCAAGGAGAGTCCTTAGCTCCGGTATGTCCCGTTGCCTGTGAATCCCAGCGAGCATCACGTTCATCGCGAGTTGGGCTTCAGAGGGGCCCTTCATCGGAGCGTGTGCGTGACGAAAGGCGGTGTTCTGAGGTTGGTTGATGTCCTTTGAGATAATTGTGAGGATGATTGTATCATTTTTATATTTATTATCTTTAAAATAAATATTATTATTATTTCTTAAATTAATCATTGTTTACAAACGTTATCAAGTATGTGACTTGTTGGTGAAACTTTTTATTTATTATATGATATCATTATAAAAATCCTTGGTCAGATGTCTATCAGCACATGACTGATTGATGACCACGTTTTACTGATCATAAATATCATATTTGTATCCTATCAAATATGATAATAAAATAATACGAATAATTTGTATTCATTTATCATCCTTAATTGAGTAGGAATAGGAAATGGTAAAGGATAATCCGTATCGCCTGATATTCGTATCTGAGAAAACGCAAACGTGGTAAGCAAAATCCGTATTCGAGAATGTTCGTATTCGTATTCGAGAATATTCGTATCCATATTTGAGAATATTCGTATTAATATTCGAGAATATTTGTATTCGAGACTACTTGATTCGTTTTTGATCCGTTTCCATCCTTGGCGATCTTCCTAGGGATGATTGTAGGAAGCAATTTTCTGATGAACCAAAGTTCACAAGTAAGAAGCGAAATTACTTTGCATAATTTCGAACTCTAAGCGCTACATTGTTAGCTCGTGTAGACATATAATCATGTTACATAAATTTATTCAACCGAGATTTGTTACAGAAGTTTTAGAATATTTGCATTCGACCGGATTAAATACATATTCGATTCGAATTTGTATTCGTTACGACATTCGATTCGTATTCGAGAATGTTTAAATTTGTATTTGTTTTTAAAATACAAATTTATATTTATATCCGTATTTATTTTAAAAATATAAATTCGTATCTGTATTTGAGACTATTCAATTTGTATTTGATCCGTTCTTATCTCTACGTGGGAGTCGTGGGACACGTGGGGGTTGGAGGGGTTTGAAATTTGAAACTGGGGAGGAGCCCGCTCGTCGGAAGGGGGAATTTTGAAATTTCGGCTACCGTTCGCTCGCTCGGATTCGGGAGGTTTCGCAGAGTTTGAAACGGGGTGAGGGTTTTCTTTTGCATGCCGTTGAAGTTTGAATCGGATTCGGGATGAAGTGTGCGGCGCGGGGTTACTAGCCGCGCGGGCGGCATGCAGCAGTGTCCCTGTGGTGGTCGTTGGATTTCTGAGGTGGGCCTTTTGGGCTTCGTTTGGGCCGGAGGATAATGCGATGGGCTCTCTCTGGGCCCCTCCTAGGTCCGAACCGAAGTTTTCAGTATTGGCAAGCACACCTTTTTCTTGTCTTGAAGGTGATTTATACACAAAAGTTGTCGTATTTACTTCTTATTTTGTATAGCTGCAAACCAAATAGTAGGAGTCTAGGTTTCAAAAAAGTTACTAAGAGCCCATTTACAACGCGGAAATTTCAAAAAAGAAATTCTAATTCCCCCAAAGTTCCTACTTTTTTCTTCGTCGAACTCTAAATTTTCTCTCGAAACCCTCCGTTCCAAATAAGGCCCAAGTCAGTAAGTTCGCTTTCGTAGCTCGACACGTCTAGCTTTTTCGTGTGACTTGTGCCTAGGGGTGAAAACGGATCGGATTCGGACGGATATTGCTGTTACCATATCCTAACCCATATTTTTTCTCCGGATTCGGTACCAATCGGATTCGGTGTCGGATCGGTCGGGATTAACCCATTTCGTTTGCACTCCTACTTGTTTGTAAGGAATGATACAGTGCAGTAAATAGAGTAGGACGCACTGACTTGATGTTACTATTTAATAGCTGATGTGGAAGATTTTATTTTACCATTGCAAAAGAAAATGAAACGTCAAATAGTAGCACTAACCTGAAATCAAACTTGAAGATGTATCGGATTCGGACGGATATTCGGATTCAGACGGATATTGCTGTTATCATATCCTAACCCATATTTTTTTCTCCGGATTCGGTACTAGTCGGATACGGTACCAATCGGATTCGGTGCCGGATCGGTCGGGATTAACCCGACCCGTTTTCACCCCTACTTGTGCCAAAACATGGACAGTTCGCTTTCGTATCTTGTAGCAGGTAGCTCGGTTCGCAAGGCTCGCTAGTCGACGGGCCTTTGTTTTATGAGACATATGGTTTTTAGCTGTATCTTATGATTTTTGAATTGTTTATGTGAGAGATTATAGAGTAACAGAAATTCATATGTAGTTTTTGCCGATATAAATGAAGTCGTTACAGTATGTACTACAATTAACTAGTAGACCATATCTTGAAAAGACACACTATTTAAAAGCTAGGTACTGTAAAAAAGCCAAAAACAGAAGTCAGAAGCTGAAAAATAACAGGGCCGACAGCCTGCCCGTCTGGCTTCGAGCCTATAGTGTGTATTTTTGGGATATTCTTTAGATGAATAGTGTCACTCGGTACTTGTTTATGTAAACAATGTTCTCTGAGTATACGTGCATGTGAGTGCATTCAGTGATCAAAGTACGTGTCAACATTTCGGAAGCTCTTCGGTTTTCATTTTATCTCAAGTATATGTATTGGACGTACTTACATGGGTATATATGGGTATATGGTATTATATGTGCGCGTGTGTACGTACGTGTATACTTGTACTTATGATATAAAAAAAAGCTTAATAGCAGTTATATTTGGTAAAAAGAGAACAAATCAGACCAAACACATGGACAGATCGAAGCGAAAAGGGAGATGAGAAAGCCAGAAAATCTGGCTAAACCAAACAGGTGGGACAGAAAAGGGAGCGTGTTTAGCTAGGCAGCAATGCAAGAAGCCAGCATGAAAAAGGAGAAACGAAATCGAAAGGAGAATGGAACTACTCGATCTACCATCGAGTGATTCTCATTTTCTTATAGGACAAACATAGGTGACAATGTTTCGCCAACTTTCCCTGACAATCCAACCAAGCTGTACAGTGGTATTGTGGGATTGGGTGTCTCTTGCTCAAGGCACAGTCGCACAGATCAAAGATCATGATGCACAGTGATCATGTCCTTGCTCCATAAAGATGATCCGGAAAGTGCATACGAGCAAATCGCACAAGCTCGTCTCGTCAATTCATGCATCAATGCATGCATGCTCACCCTTGAGAAAATGTCTCTGGCTGAACAACGGAGGGAGACTCTACGTGAAAGTTAGGTCTGGATCGAACATCTTTCGCGAAAAACTCGGAAGAAGGAAAGCATTCGCTCTCACTGGCCATGTTAACATCCCACTTGTAAGATGAACCCGGACTAAACACGCTAGCCGCGGACACGAAAGAAAGGAAATTGAACTTTGCACTGTATGCGTTCGAACTGCACATCTAATTATCTAAACGGGTCGTTCGAATCAAATGCGTGCGAAACACACACTACTACAGAATAAATCATTACAGACGACTCAAAAATATCATCACAGACGGTTTCACGAGCCATCTAAGTTTATGGGTCAGTAATAATATCAGGTCACCACAGACGGTTTTCGAACCGTCTATGATAAGCCATAACACAGACGGTTCATATTAAGAATTGTCTGTGAAGAATATTATTACAGATGGCTCGAACAAAAAACCGTCTGTGATACTCGCACATCATGGCACAACACAAACGATTCGCATTAAGAACCATCTGTGAAGGATACTATCACAGACGGCTCTAACAAAAAACCGTCTGTGATACTCGCACATCACCGCCAGCTGCTTCTGTGATGCCTTGCCACCCGAAGACTTGCGTGTTGTCTAATTTGTAAGGTCCATTGGGGTCGAGGTCGAGGAGGAGGATGGTGAGGAAGATAGAGAAATTTTGAGCGCATGCAGTAGGTAGGGGATGAGTTTGGGTGAGTATTTATAGGGGAGGGAAAGGTAGGAGTTGAAAATTTTTTGGCGCGGGGGCGGAGAGGTGGAGCTACGATCCATAGGGTGGGGATTGGTGGTTTTCTATTGGCTGAGATTGAGTTGGGGAGGATGACGGGCCCAGTAGTTAGGAACATAATTATTACAGATGGTTTGTACCACAAACCGTTTGAGAAACATAACTATCACAAACGTTTGAATTACAAATCGTCTATGATACATAATTATTAAAGACAATATATATTTATATCGATGCAATATAAACAGTTAATCTCAAAAGATGAAATATAAAATTCTATATGGCTTATATATGCTCGTTTGAAAAGTTTCGATGAGATCTACAACTTTGTAGTTGAGGCGAAACCCAAATTTCAAAGGAAAGATAGAAAGTTTTGGTAAAAATAGAAACTAAAAACTTACAATGCAAATTTGAGGCTAAAGATGGCCTTTTTGGGGGTCTTAGAGGGTGACTGGCGCAAGGTGGTAGTTTTTTTATTGGGTTTATTGTTAGCTTTCCAATAAGTACAAAAAAATCGAAAATGGACACCATATATAAAAATTATGCCTAATTTATTAAAGATGTCTCGAAACAGAATTTTACTCAGACTGAAGTGAGAGATTATGAAATTTTAGGAGATTGCGAGGTGGGAAACATATCACATATGGTTTTTAATACAAACCATGTACGATAACTTCATTATCACAGACGGTTTAAATAAAAAACCGTCTGTAATATTTGGCAATATCACAAATGGTGCTCACCATAAATCACCTGTGATATTATCTCTTCACAGATGGTTTTTAGCTCTGACAGCAATACAGACGATCTCTAAACCTAAACTGTTTGTGATTATATTTAACACTTATGATTTTGATGAAACGTATATAATGAGATGTCTAAAAAATATCTTTTTTAGTAGTCATCTCCAATGGTTATAGCTAGCAACTAACTATAAGACTTCCACATCATTTATATAGTACACACTAAAGCTAGCATTCTAAAGAACTATCTTAGAGCTTCTCCAATAGTGACTTATGAGCTAGCTCTAAGCATATTATTTCATATTTTAAAAGAAGAGAGAGAAAAACTAGCTCTTGATCAAAAGCTAGGCTCATACACACATTCCAAGATTATGTGATAGTGACATGTGAGGCTATTTATGTTATGAGCTATGTGCTAAAAGTTAGTACCATTGGAGAAGTTGTCTTACTAGCTCTAAGACAACTTCTCCAATGGTACTAACTTTTAGCACATAGCTCATAACATAAATAGCCTCATATGTCACTCTCACATAATCTTAGAATGTATGTATGAGCCTAGTTCTTGATCAAGAGCTAGATTTTCTCTCTCTCTTCTATTAAAATATGAAATAATATGCTTAGAGCTAGCTCATAAGAGCAAGTATTATAAGAGGTCAAAGTCAGTTGTATCTTTGAGGTGGAGGAGAGAGAAGAGGAGAGAGAAGAGAGGTGGGTCAGAAAGCTTACACCCACCAAGCACAAGAACCAAGAAACTTTGTGAGAGGAAGGGGTAGGTCATACAGCCTTCAGCTAGCTGTAACTACTATATGAGTAGGCTGATAAGTGGGTTGTAAGTATCCATACAGCCAGCTGAAGGCTGTATTATAAGACTTGCTCTAAGTCACTATTGGAGATGCTCTAAGGATAGCTATTTGATGCTTATATGCACACACAGAATTTATAGATGCTGCCTCGTTTGGCGTTATAGACTAGTGCTTAAGGAAGAGATGGCTCGGTTTTTTTTGCATACTCTCTTTTCTCCACATAAGATATATGCTGATGTGTATATGCATATAGCTAACTGACTCAGACCATTGGAGATGCCCTAACTGACTCGTGAGCCGTGACACTTGACTGCACGCCGCAGAGGAGCCTATGCGACGAATTGCGCATTCGAGCACGGCCATGGGGGAATAAAGGGCGCCTCCCCTCCCTGAAAGGCCGTGCTGCCATGATTTCTGCTCCTTTTCCTGAGAACTTGCTCGCTCCAGCTCCTCTGCGGCGTAGTCAATCCTCCCCTCCCTTTGCCCCGTTTTTCTTTCCTTTTGAGGAGAGAGGAGGAGCTTTGGTTTGATCAAGGCCTCATCATTTTGTCCGGGAACGCTCCTTACCTACTTGCAATAATTCAGAGCATATCTAGAAAAACACTGGCCAGTTGGTCCATGTATCCAATCTTGCAGCCTGGCAGATTGGATAGGTTTCATCCGGAGGGTTTGGCTTGACTAATGAGCGCGTTGCCGATTCTTCTGGCTTCTTTTGTGTATTTTATCTTAAGCTGTCTTACCAGAGAACTTCAAGGTTAAGACTTAAGACTAGTCACTTAGTCAGCTTGGTCTTCAATAATCAATAGTCTCAAATGAAATTGGCATTATTTGATCATATAAATATGGAAGTTGCTAGCGTCCGAATGTTCGATCCGAGCGCTAATTCCATACGGTCAGTCACAACATTTCTTATTAACTATACAGCATTTCTCAGTCATGTATGTAACAAAAAAATAATAAGCATATTAATATTGTATGTATGAAATCAAAATATTGCATTCATAAAATCAGAAAGAGATAATTGATGATTTGTCTTGTTTTTTATTGGCATCAGCTCATGTGGAGATGCCCAGATAGGCCAACATGAGGATGGTGTTGTGCGTGAGGCCGCAGCCATCGCCGGCGACGGTGAGCTTCTGGCTTCTAACTTATTTTTCATTATTCCTAAATTTCGTCTTTTTCTGGCTTTTTGACTTTTTTTGCCGGTTCTTTTTTCCTGTATTCGTTTGCATTGTTCGTGATATGCTAACCTATTTTTTATATTTTTAATTTTTTAAATTTAGTTACGCCAAATAAACCACTATCAGTTACAGTATAATTTTAACCATAAATCAGCTTATTTCAGCCCAACCGAGTGACATCTAAGCCTAGTCACTTAGTCAGCTTGGTCTTCAATAATCAATAGTCTCAAATGAAACTGGCATTATTTGATCATATAAATATTATTTTCTTTTCCTTTTGGTACTCCCGAGATGTCGTTAAGGATATTTCGAACACAATAATTTAACAGGAATTTCGTAGGATTTTATAAAAATATTGTCAAACTCACGTAGAAATCATGAAGAATTCATGCGTTCCAGATGAAGCCTAAGCGTGTAAAAAACGGCATACACAATATTTACCGCACTTGGTACATCTGTTAACGCTTGTTACAATAGAACGTGCATGTGAAAAATAGACCGTGGAACACTTTTAACCAAACGATGACCATATGCAGTGGACGTAACACTTCACATATTACTTAGGCAACCTATGGGAACGAACTGAACACCCTAGATCCAAACCCGAAAAACTGTATATCAAATTGTTGTTAGCCCAACTTGACAGTGATGAAGATTGCGCTGCGAACTGAGCAGCCGGTAGTCTGCATGGTCCATGCCTGCCTTGCTCTCTGTCGGACGCCAAAATTTCTTAAACACCAAGCATCAACGAGGTTGGAAAGGCCAGTTCTTCTTTTTATTTTCAGCTGGACATTGTTGTCCAGAAAAACAGAAGGAGTTACCGTGTGCCAACAAGAGCTTACATGCATCGCAATCGGACCGAACCGAAAGGCAGCCTTTTCCAACTTTGTGGATGGCAGGCAATGTTGGGTGCTACGTCAATGTGTGACGAATGCAGGTTAAAATTGCTCGTATTTGTCTGCTTTCAGTCTTGACGCTTTGATTAGTTTATGTCGTGCTGCAGGCTTGCAGCTGCTCGAGCCTCGGATGATCCGCTATTGTAGAAGATACCAGTTCCTAGTGCAAGGATTAGTGCTAATCACTAGGTGGAATGAAAAAATAATGTTAGCGAATCTACTTTCCACCCTAACTATGCATCTTAACTTCTTCTTAGTTATTGCCTCTGCCACTAGATTTTCAATCAAATGGTACACTTGATAAAGCACAACAATTAGAGCCTCTTTGGAATTCAGAAATAGGAAAAACACTTAACCATTGTATTTTTAAGTGCGCACATGTACCGCGATTTCCTCTGTAACTACTCACACAGTATCCTGCTAATGACTTTTTATACTAGCTATTTCACCTCCTCCTGCACTGCACACTGCACATTCTTGATTCTTCATCAGTATAGAAAGGAGCAGCAACCTGCAAGTCTGCACATTCTTACTCTCCATTATTTCTGAAGGAAGAAATGCAACTCTGATATTTGTTGGTTTGTCAGAGCATGTGCAAGACGGGCCACTGGAGAGAGAAAGATGGTCCATTGAGCTGAGCAAAAGGTTATCTGATTTTGCACAAGGATGTAAAAAGATTACGCTGCCTTTTTCGCTTGGTGGGCTGAATGAGTGGAGTTCGAAAAATTCAGGTATATGCTGTGGACCATCGGTGGGTACTTGATGCACATCGGCGCATGCCTTTCCACCCCGTGATGCAAGGAGTGTTTGGTTCGGCCAATGAAGCTGAAGCACCATCTCTAGCTAGTCCAGAAAAGAAGGCGTATCATTTTCACTTGCATCTTTCTCCTTGCGTTACCCTAGCTCAAAATTCTTCCTACGACGAACTTTTCTCACTTCATTCATTGCGAATGGGACACCTTCTTGACCAGCTGCACGCCATGCATGCATACCAAAGCTTTCGTAGTGCGATAGTGTCACCCATGGCGTTCTAGAACGGAGGGGGAAGAATGCTTAAGAAATCGTCAACAACGTAGGTCGCTTTAAGCAATTTATGGCTACAATGGTTGATATCATATTGTAGCGGTTATTAGTTTTTTAAAAATTATTTAATTAAAAAAATAAAAATAAAAACACCGTTATACCTCCCCAAACAATACAAAAGAAAAAAAACAAAACAAAAAAAAAGTAAAAAGTCAAAATAAGAAACCAACACGTTTTAAATGATTTGAAGCTAGAAGAAACAAAACCAAATCTACTTAGAGCAAAGCCATCTAGATTCTAAGGCCAGTCTCAGTGGAGGTTTCATGTCCCAGTTTCCAACACATCCATATTTTGGAAACAGTGCAGAAGAGTTTCATCCCCATGAGGGCATGTACAACCCAGAGATAGGGGTCGTCTGCAAAAGCCTCGAATCTGTTATACAGACGGCTAAAAAGACAGATCGTACAATGGACTGCTGTTTGATTAATCGCAAGTCGCTTTAATGCGTCAAATGTAGCCAAGATCAATCATGAATACATTTTTGTACACCATTGCGTTGCTATTTGATACAAAACGGATCAAGCATAAATAAGATGATCATGATTACAATATTTCTTTTAAAAACCATCACTAGGAATCATATATTATATATAATTGCAACATTTTTTTATCTAAGTTTCTTTGTTTCCATAGCGCTGCCATATGTGCTCGACTAGATCCTTCTTGAGCTGCCTATGCGTTGGCCGAGCTTTGATTGCAGAATTTCTCCGAAGAACCTCTGCGAAGCATGGATTTGGGTTGTCACTTGTACGCACTTCAGGCGGGAGCACTATCGTTGCACTTGGATTCTCATTCAAATCCAAGGAAACTCTAACCAATTCCTTCTCATCTTCCACTATCATATTGTGAAGGATTACACAAGCTTGCATTATGTTGATAACGCCCCTCGCTTCCATAACTTTGGTCGACGAACAATATCAAAGCGTGATCGCAATACGCCGAATGCGCACTCGACATCTTTTCGCCTTTCTTGCATCAATGCAAATAATTTGTCTTCACCGATCGAGGGTCGTTCATCGTCTTCACAAACACCGCCCATTCGGATATATTCTATCGGCAAGATAGTAGCCCATATCATATTGTGTTCCATTAACATTATATTGAATCGTAGGAGCTTCACCTTTTATCGCTTGAATGAACAGTGGTGATTTGTTTAGCACGTTAATGTCGTTCGAGACCCGCGCAGTACCAAAGAAAGCGTGCCATATACGGAGATCACGAGATGCCACTGCTTCGAGGATCATAGTAGGAACGCCTTTGTCACCACGTGTGAACATGCCTGCCCAACCTTTTGGGCAATTCTTCCATGCCCAATGCATACAATCGATGCTTCCCAACATTCCCGGAAAACCACGAGCCTCATTTTCTTGTAAGATTTTTTCTATTTCTTCGCTTCTTGGTGGGCGTAGATACTCTTCGCCAAAACATTCAATCACTCCTTCCGCAAATTTCCCCAAAATCTCCAAACAAGTGCTTGCGGCTATCTTCAATACCTCATCAAGTTGATCAGCCGAGGAGCCGTAAGCTAGCATCCTGATGGCCGCGGTACACTTTTGAAGGGATGAAAGCCCACTTCTACCAGTTGCATCGAGTCTTTGGGTAAAATAAGGAGACCAATCCCTAAGAGTATGCACGATGCGTAGGAACAACGGCTTATTCATCCTAAATCTCCTACGAAACATCTCATCGGTATAGATAGGATTTTTGGAAAAGTAATTAGCGACAAGATCATCATGACCCGCTTCTCGATTTCTTGGTATGTACCTCCTTGGTCCACTCTGTCGGCGGCGGCGGCGGCGAGGTACAGTTGATGATTCTCCACCAATTTCTTCCATCAATTCCTCTCCAACCTTGGTAATAAATTCATCTAGTATTTCATCTTCCGCTAGAAAATCTTCCACGGTGAACACCTCTGTAGGATCAAAATCTTCGGCTTCTTCTTGATCATGCAGCTCTTCCTCTGGGTCCTCCTGATCATCATGCGGCTCCATAGGAAGGGGTGAGGTGAAGTGTAATGCGCAAGGGGTGAGATGTTCTATTGCTTGGCTCGGGAGGTGCAGTGTCTGCGGCGGACTACCATTTTATATTACGCACATGGGAGATATTCGAAGGAGACATGCAGTCTAAAATATCAAGAGTCATGGAATACATGCAGTCTCAAATATCAAGAGTCATGGAATACGGCCACTGTTCACAATCGCACATACAGTTGGCCATTCACACTCACACTCATTCGGCCATTTCTTCCACTAAATATACATAGTGCACAGATATGTTAACTGGAAGCTCACAGATGCATGAAATATACATAGTGCACACATACAGATGCATAAAATATGTTCACACAGACAAGATAAGAGATTAGTGCAGCAACCACAACCATTTAACGTACAGACAGACAGTAGTTTACTAGGGAGTAAGGTTAACAGGAAGCTTAATTTACTAGGGAGCAAAGACACCATAAAAAGAACCCATAGCAGTTCACTATGCATAAAAAGAACCCATAGCAGTTCAAAGAACCCATAGCAGTTCACAGACAGACAGCAGTTTACTAGGGAGCAAGGTTAACAGGAAGCTTAATTTCACAATGGAAGGTCCAGCCTTGGAGAACTACTGCAAACAAAAGTATCAAAATTATTTAATGTCCCCAATACATAGACTAAATTATATACCATGCAAGGTTTAGATGGACATACCTATTTAGATAGTTTGAGGAAAAAGAGCCTTCCTAAGACACTTCATGGCAGCAACTCGCTCCGTCTTTTCCTCTTCGGTCATTGAACTAGTATCTTGTGACATAAGGTTGTTATAAGCCTCCATCATCTTTGTTTCTTTCTCAAGCTTCTTAGCCTCTAAATCAAGTTTCTTTCCCTCTTTAGTCTCTTGTGCTGTAAGGTGGGCAAGTTTTGTTGTCTCTAGCTTTTCAGATGACAACTTTTGTTGTAATTCCAATATTTTCATGCGATTTGCATTTGTTTCCTCTTGGAATTTGCTAAATCTGTCTAATTTGTCCAGATCAATAGTCGACTCCTTTGAATTTCCATCATCATCATAGCTGGAAACTTTTGACTTTACTTTCGCAGCTAGCGCCGCTTTTTTAGCTGCCTTCTGACCTATTGGACGCTGTGGCATCTCTTTAATGGAATCATCCTTTTCCTCCCCGTTTCCTTCAACGTGAAATGCTTTCCTCTTACGTGCATTCCTCAGCTCTTCATTGTATGTTTTCCACTTTGGCACTTCGCGACAAGTTTTCCAAACCTCCATTAAGACAAAAGGTCCTAGCTTTGCGTCTTTGTTGTCATCCACATAGAACTTGTGGGTTGCATCAATCCACATTTGATCGGAATAACCACTTGTAAATACTCTGCGTGCCTTCACATAAGCACATTCAAAGAGGTCTGTCCACCTGTTAATCTTGTGTCATCTATCCTTGCATTGCTTAAGATTTCTTTTCCGAAGTGACGGGGTAGTCTTGTTGTAAGATTCAACAACATCTCCCCAATATTGGTTACCACCCTTATCGGCTCCGCAGCTTGAGTCTGTTGAATGTTCTATCCAAGAGCTCATCAATCTAACATCCTCTTCTTCAGTCCATAGGATCCGCTTCTCTGTCCTTACATTGTCACTTGCATTGTTAACTTGTTCAGGCTGCTCCTGCTCATATAAGATTTCCACTTCAAGCGATGTTATTCCTTCGTTGTTGTCCGTCAGTGGACTGATAGCAGGGATGTTATGTATAGGTGCACCAACCAAATGAAAATTATGTGGTGACTTCAAGTATCTCATGAAAGCGCAGAGAAACGTGGGTCTTTTCCTGCGACAAACAAGCATAGCATTACTATTACAGGAACAAATAAAGGTGACAGCTTTATTTTCCTCAGGGAGCAAGAAATAGATATCATGACGAAGTTAGATTCTTTTTTTGAGTGGATAAGCGAGTAGTTTGTACAACAATCTTTATCTTAGTATAGAGATGCTTCCAAAGGGACGGCCCCTAGCTAATGCTAAATTCTAAATACTAAATTCTTAGTATTGGTGCCTTCCCAATACTAAATACATTAACAACCTTGTTAGACATGGAGAATTTTTCAATATACATGCTAAATGCTAAATTCTTAGTATCTTTTGATGCAACTTGATAATGACCTTAGGCCTGTGTTTCATTTGCTTGAGACACAGACTGATGAAAGTAATAAGTCCAATGCTGATGTTACAACTGATGCTAACCAGGCCATGAGGTTTAATAGGATTGACATTATCCATATGCAAATAGGTAAAGACAAATATAGTGTGAACCTATTTGATTGTGGGAAAGTGCTACAAGACAGTTGGATTACTAGGATGGATCCCAGTCTGTTGAACGCCCAAATCCAGGTGAAGGAGAAGACGGGTCACCGCCGGTCGCATCCCACCATGCTGGCGACGGTGATGAAGGGAGGACGTCGTCGCCGCCTCCACGACCGATGGAGGGAGCCGTCGTCGCCGCCGCCGAGCACCTTCCACGGCCGAGGGTAGGGGATGGGGCCGCAGCAGCCGTGGCGGCGGACGCGGACGGCGTCGAACCCTTCCTCTTCCTCAGTCCGGCCAGCGGGGACATGATTAGGGGTGGAAAAAAAGCTCGTTAGTGGGCTCGTTGGCTCGGTTCAAAATTGCTTCAATTATGCTTGCTAATTGGTTAAACATTAAAATGAGTTGATTTCAAATGAATTTGAATTTTGGTCAAGCTCGGCTCGGCTCGGCTCGTTAGCTCGTTTCTAAAAATACTTTTAAATTATTCGTAAAATGATATTAAATCAAAATATACCAATTTTAGAAAAAGCTCGATAAGACGAGCAGTTGGCTCGATATCCACCCCTAGACATGATGGGTACCTTCGATGGGGACCGAGCGAGATGACGAGCGAGCGAGGACGCGGGGAGATTTGGAGGAGGACGATTTGGCGCGGAGGCGATTTGGTGCGGAGTCGGAGGGCGCGAAATCTCCCGCGCCCCATCGGTGACGCAAGGGTCCGCGCGGGATCCGAGTGCAGGGACGACTCCTTGGAGACGAGGCCGTACACCGCTGCTGCGCCGTCGCTTCTGCCTCGGAGCACGGGACAACGCCATCGTCTTGCGAGGCGACGCGACGCCCGTCTCTCCACCGACCGGAGGGTGTTTTTGCAAGAATGACTGCACCGAGACGGGGAAAAAGACGGCGTTGTACATGCCCTGAAACTCTCTCTACTCCCATGAAACTTTTATCATCTCTCTCTTCATCAATACAGTGCCATGTCAGCGTATTTAATGCCCATGAAACTCCATGAAACCCCCACTGAGACTGGCCTAAGAGACGCTGCAAAGTCTAAACATGCTTTCAGATACAGCCTATAGTAAACACACTTCAAAGTCCAAAGCGGCAGATTAGCGCATAGATTTGTGCCGCCCATCCGCCCCCACCCACCACTCAGCCCGCCCGGCCGCCCAACCAATACCGCACAATATCTCTCTGAATCCCTAATAAGTACGCTCATTTAGGGACCTAATCACCTAATCGACTGAGCTCCTCAGACCATCTTCAATGTTACTCCTTAGCCGGTTCAATAGCCTAATTTTGGATTAAGAAGCCGATTCAATACACTGATCACTGTCGATTCAAAGCAAGAAAATAGGAAACCGGTGCAAACTTTAGATCCGGTTGCAACTAAATAAAATATTGATTTTACTGGGTGGTTAGCCGGCGCATTAACTTGGGGCGTTCAGATTGAGGATGGCTTATGATTTTCTCACTGTAGCTGACTTATTTTTAATTGTAACTGAGGTGGCTTATTTGACGTAATTAAAATTTAAAAAATTCAAAATAGAACAAAACATGTTAGCCCATCAAAGACAATACAAAGGAACACGGAAAAAAAAGCTCAAAAAGCTAGAAAAAGATGGAATTAAAAAATAATGAATTAAAAACCAGAAACCATCGCGAAAACGAGCGTGCAAGAAGCTAGAAATTAATTAGGTGTTTTCATTAACTCTTCTTTTTTAGCTATTAATAAAATTATTCTTTTTTAATGTAACGTGGGTCTCAATTATTAGTAGGAATTGGTTCAATACATTGGAGAAAAATAGGCATAGTTCTTAAAATGCTTACGTGATATGATTTTAAATCGACATCGATTCAATACACTAAAAATGCCCTCATGCTCGATGTACGCATCTCCTGTTTCGAAAGGTGCGCAAAGAGTGCCGCAATATAGGGCCGCTGCAGAATTTTTGCCATATATAGCGTCTTTTCAACTCATATTTACAAAAATAACGTATGTGCGTGGTATAGATAAAAATAATGTTTCTGTTGTCCGATTACCGGGCATCAAGCGGTAGTTAGGGCCAAACCCTCCCTTCTTTCGACGGGAAGGTCTTCCTTTAGCGACCCCGCTCCGACTGACCCTTGGCTCTGCCATGCTATGTTACTATATAACAGAGAAGGTTTTTCTTTCTATAAAAAGCAAAACGTAGTTTACATGAGTGATGAGTGCTTGCGAGAGCTCCGTATTTGAAGCCAAACAAAAAGAGAACTTGGCGCATTGCCACCAGAAATTACAGACGTGTTATCGACACGCAACACCACGGGTGACAGGGGACAACATGGTAAGAGTGACATATATGTACACAAGGGAACGGATGAGGTGGGACGATATGGACAAACTAACATTTGTGCGGGCAAGGGGGTCAGTATGGTCAAGCCAACACATGTCCAAAGAAGTGAGCAAGCAAGGGGGGACAGTATGGATGGACTGATATTTCTGCGGGCAAGGGGGGCAGCACCAAGGGGGGACATCCCTTCTCGCATATCGCTAATTACGATTAAATTATCATGAATTACCATGGTAAACTCAGAAGATATAAAATTACACAATTAGGTCAGCTGTGTTGGGAGGATTCACATAGAATTTTATAATTTTTGGAGCTCGTTCGCTATATGTAACAATTCCTACAAATATCAAAATTGTACAAATTTTTTAGCAAAATTCAGTGTGGATAAAATTGTTAAAAATTACACAATGAAGTACATTGTATTTGAAGGCTGTATATAAAATTTCATAATTTTTTGAGATCATTTGCTATATTAAAAAATTTAAATAAATATAACATAAAAATATAAATTTAGGTAGGTAATTAAGCCAGCTTAACCACCTATTGTTTTGTTGGTGGACGATAGGTGGCCTATTGCCAGGTGGCAGGCCATAGCTAAAAGCTGCAAGGGAGGATCACCTGCTGCTGTCTGGCCATAGGCCACCGGACGTCTACCCACAAAATAGTAGGTGATTAAGTCAGCTAATTAGTTGGCTTAATTACTTGCTTAAATTCGTAATTTTGTGGTATATTTATTAAAATTTTTAAATATAGCAAATGAGCTTAAATAATTATAAACTTTTATGTGCAGCCTTCATATATAATGTACTTCATTGTGTAATTTTTTTGACAATGTTATCCACTCTAAAATTTGCTCAAAAATTTGTACAATTTTCATATTTGTAGGAGTTATTACATATAGAAAATGGGCTCCAAAAATTATAAAATTTTGTGTGAATCCTCCTGACACAGTTGATCTAATAATGTAATTTTTTTGGAATTTTATGTCTTCTATATTTACCACGTTAATTCATGATAATTTAATCTTAATTAATGATATACGAGGAGAGATGTCCCCCCTTGGTGCTGCCCCCTTGCCCGCAGAAATGTCAGTCTATCCATACTGTCCCCTCTTGTCTGTTCTCCTTTGGACATGTGTTGGCATGACCATACCGGCCCCCTCGCCCGCTCCATCGCCCGCACAAATGTTAGTCTGTCCATGTCGTTCCACCTCACCTGTTCTCTCGTGCGCACATATGTCACTCTTATCATGCTGTTCCCTGTCGCCCGTGATGCAGTGAGTTGATAGCACGTCCATAATTTCTGGTGGCAACGCACCAGGTTCTCTTTTCGCTTGGCTTAAAAAACGGAGCTCTCGTAATCGCTCATGTAAACCACGTTTCACTTTTTGTAAGAAGAAGAACCTTCTCTGCCATACAGTAGCATAGCATGGCAGAGCCAAGGGGCCAGTCAGAACGGGATCGCCAAAGGAAGACCTTCCCCTGGAAAGGAGGGAGGACTTTGGCCCTAACTACTGCTTGATGTCAAACAGGCGGGCTCAACCGGTATGGCCTAAATGTAGACACAGGGAAGACACAGCCGTGCAGGTCGTCGAAGGCCATTTCGATGGTGGGTGACGTTTCTTTCTATGCCAACACTTTGGGGTACAATTAGCCAATAGTTTATTTTCTTTTACTACTAATAGAGCTTTTATGTTAACCCTCCTTTCTAGTAGATGGCGAAATGTGACTTCGTCTACCGGATCGATCCTCCCTATGAACGCTATATTGTGAGGTACGTAGATACACTGGGAGTGAATCTTAGAGATGGAGGCGCAGATTGATAGTCTTAATGAGGAGAACGATAACCTTCGGCAACAAATGTAGCGCAAGAGGGGCAACAAGGAGGTCGTCAACATAGGAAGTTTGTATGATCCACATACTACTATGCGAACTCTAGCTGCATATGTGCATGCCACTACAACGACGGTCAGCCACGTTCGAGGTGCCCCCCATTGCAACACTCCATATGGGTACCACGAGACACCTTCTACCAGCACGCACGCATAGAGAAGCTTGTAGTAAGGTACTCTCCCCTGTAGTTCATGGTTATGTTCAATCTCGTAAAACATGTAACTGAATGGTGTACGTGTCATTGCGGTTGCTATTTATTGAGTGGACTGTTCAAACGCTGCATCGCGTGCATTAAGCTAGAGAGGTCGATATGCATTGAACAAATGTACATCATACAAAGGAGTACAAATAAAAACACAACAATATTATAGACATCACGTGCGATAATAGATTATGGAGTAAATCATTCAGGTAATCAATTGATTAATTGCCAATTGCATCTTAAATTAGTACAAATACGAATTAATGTGACACACTAAAAAGATACATGAAATTATGACACTGAGTGACGACCAGATGAGCTCGGTCTATTGGGGCAATCCTTCATGAGTGCCTGGAGGTCTTGCGTATTCTACATTAATTACAACTAACTAAATAACATTAACTAACTAGGACTATGGGATTAACGTCGAAAGCATGCGATAAAAAAATTATCTGTCTTTTGGGAGAAGTAATCAGCACTGACGCGTTCTCCTCCGCGTCCTTAATGAGCTATGCACCGGCTTCTCAAAATAATTAGCTATGCACTCTTAATTTTGAGTGACGACTATGAGAATGAGCTTCCGCGATGAGCGACTGAGATGACCGATGACCAACTGCGAGAGGTTCGTATTTATGGCCAGGCGAAAAGGGAACCCAGTGCGCTCACCCCACAAATTAAGGACTCTTTGTCGATGCGCAACACTTCGGACAAGGGGGACGGCATGGTAACATTGATAAATATGGAGACGAGGGAGCATACGAGGGTGGACGGCATGGACAAAACGAAATCTGTGCGGACGAGGGAGCGTGCGAGGGGGGACGACACCGACATAGTGATAATTATGTGAAGAATATAGTAGAAAAAAAAGATAGAAGCAATAGACCGATATATGTGTGAAGGACAGAGTTCACACACTACAAAAGATGCCTAAGCATCGCATATTGCTAATTATGATTAAATTAACATGAATTAATATGGTAAATTTAGAGCACATAAAATTTCTAAAAGATTACACAATTAGGTCGACTATGTCGGAAGGTTTCACATAAAATTTTATAATTTTTGGAGCTCATTTGCTATGTGTAACAACTTCTATAAATATTAAAATTATATAAATTTTTTAGCAATATTCAAAGTGGATAAAATTACAAAAAAATACACAATGAAGTATGTTGCGTTTGGAGGTTGTATATAAAATTTTGTAATTTTTTGAGCTCATTTGCTATATTTAAAATTTGAACAAATATAGCATAAAATCATGAATTTAGACAGGTAATTATGTCGGCTTAATCACCTGTTGTTTTGTGGGTGGACAGCAGATAGCAAGTTGTCTGGTGGCTGGGTGGCAGGCCACCTGCCATCTGGTGGCCAGGTGGCAAGCGCCTGCCGCCTTGTGGTCGGATGACAGGCGCCACGTGTCACCTCCGGAGCACTGCCCCCGGTGATCGGACTACAAAGCGCTATTTTGATAATACCACGTGCATATGGCTATTTTCATAAATATGAGTTCAAAAGACGCTATATATGGAAAAAAAAATTTGGCTGTTGCACCGTGTGTTTGCACCCCCCACATGACATGAAATCATCACGCCGAGTCACGAACCGGGCTGGTCGGCCGGATGGATGGGCAGAGTGGCAAAGTAGTTAGCTAGACCTGAATTGGATCTGCACGTTGGGCGTTTTACTTAGGCATCAAGGCATTTCGTCGAGTGAGAGCACAAAATGTTGATAACCTCGAGGTTACAACGTCAGCACAAAACTCATTTCATCGATACATGCAAGACCAGGTGGGGTCACTCCTTGTTTATGATGAATATATGACAACTTTAAAGACGATATTGTTGAATTTAAGTTATTGAAAATAAGAAAGATAAATTTTAGGAAGACGTATCAGGTGGGGGTGATCAGACCGATTTGTAGAGACGGTTTCCCATTACATATAGGCAGTCTAACTGCTATGCGGAGGTAGTCTGATCACCCATTTGGACTTCAGGTAAAATGCACAATGCCGAACTCACTGTTATGGGGTGAGCGGTCAGACCGCCCCTATGATTTTTTGCAAAATATACACCAAACACTTATGTAGGCTTGTTTAGGTATATGTTTGCACTAGGTGTTGTTGAAAATGGAAACTGGACGTAAAACTAGATAGAGTTCAAATGATATTCAAGAGATGATGTTTTCAGGTGCAATTAAAAGTAGTTAGACTGATCACACCATGGCGGTCTAATTGGAATGGTGTTGGCGATCAGACTGGCCAGAGTAGTTTGACTGCTAACAAATGACGATCAGACCAATTTTCGGTGAGTTGGTGCTGAAATTATGTAATTTGTTTCGAGTTTTGGTCCTAAGTGGTTAGGATCAATGTATGAGCTATATGATGCATATTTGAATTGATGTGGATTAGGTTGGAATGAACTTGTGCCCGAAAATGGTTCTTGATCTATTGGTGTGCAGGTGGTTCCGGAGTCAAACATGGTCAACGGCGATGGACCAAAATTTGCTTGGGAGAACAAAGGTTCAGAGCAATCATGGAGGCTAGGTGATATAGTTGGACTTCGAACAAGGTGTAATGACAAGGGCTATGGAAGGCACAAGCTGTCAAGATCAAGCGAGACATGTGGTGCCTAAAGTGAATTAGGCCCATTTGTAAGCAAGGAAAATTTAATGGGATTCATAAACTTGACAGGGTTGACAGGTAGTCATTGGCGCCACGTGGAAGGTGACAAAGTATGGGCGATGCTTCGAGGTGAAGAAATCAGGAAAGGTTAGTTAAGGGGCAATATGGTAATTTGCTTATAATTGGAAAAGTGCTTATAACTGAAAAAATGAGTGGTTTGTAAAACCGCAGTGATAGCCTAAACGAACTATGTCAAGGAAACTTCACGGAGGATAAGACATGATAAATTCGAACTTTTGGAGCCAATGATAAAGACAATGCTTTGAAAAGTGTGCATGAGTGAACACGAATGAAAAACCCGATTTTGTAATGGGTTAATGGGTTCTCATGTGTGTGTGTGTAGTGGATGTGATCCACTTTGTGACCAGGTTAGGGTTTCTTATGAGCCTCTACTATATAAGAGGCCATTCGATATGGTTGTGCTCTTAAGCTTCCAAGGGAGAAATTAGGGTTTTGTTAAGAGAACTAGATACTGCCCTTAGAGTTTTATTCTCCTAGTGGAGTGGATGTAGTCCTCCATGTACAAGTGGTAATGGAGGATCAAACTTGTTCCTCCATAACTCATTTGTGTTCTTGCTGATTTTCTTGCACTCTTGGTGATTCTTGGTTTTGCTTTATTCTAGTATGATTTGTGGTTGGATTTAGCTTGCCAGGACATGCAGAAACACATCTATGATGATCTTTGATGCATAGGTCTCACGAGTTTGAGTAGATATCGTTTTTTCCTCTTTTGTCCGGTTATTAACCACTCTTCCCTAAAATAGATAAATGTGGGAATTTTGACAATAATTTCTGAAATTATTGGATGAAATAGATTTATGATATCCTAATGTAGCTGTGTTTTAAATTTTGGTGTACTTTGAACAAGTAGATCAAAATTTGGGTGAAGTTGGTTGTTTGAAATCATGCTAATTTTGGTCTGTCAGCAAGGGAACGGTCAAACTGATAGTCCCTTGCTAGTCAGACCGGTGACTGATCAAACCACCCAAGTGTTGGCTGACAGATCAACCTTCTAGGGTGTTTATTGTGTTCTTTGATTTTTATTTGTGGGTGTTGGTTTCCACTGGTCATAAGTTCAATCTTGATTTTCATAGGTCTTTGTAGCTAATGGAGTGAAAAGATTATCCAATACCTTAAAAAAATGTTGAAGTCATCCACCCCATCTGACTGCCATAACCGATCCTACAACAGAGATTACTAGCACTATAAGGCAACCAAATCTCAAATTGCACAGACTTGGGTATTCATTATACCGGTGCAACGCCCCTATTTTTGGGAACAGGGTTGTCGTACGTCCCACAATAGCTCATGAGTTCAGTTGTGGTCAGAAGGAGTATCATGCCTACTCAAAAATATTTCAAAAGGGTTATTTTGATTAAAATAAGATATAACGGTCAACTTTAGAATTTTAATGGGCGTCCCAGCCCAAAACTTAACTTACAATCAGAAGAACCGCATAAAATTCCCACAGGAACATTGAGTGCGGTCGTAACCCTAACACGAATATTTGCAACATTCTTTCTTCTCCTGATCTCCATGTTGGGAAAAATAATGCAAGACCGAGTACAACCAATTGTACTCAACAAGTCACATGGGGATATGCTATGTAACTACTTGCCAGGATTTCCAAGAGATAGGGATATAATGGCTTTATTAAAGTATTTGTGGATGCAATTTTATTTGTAAGCATATTTAAACATAAAAGAATAGTAACTTCTTAAGGAATTGGGGTTTCAAAACTTAATTGCTAGACTTTAATATTTCCAAATCAATTCCAAATCTACTTATGCTTAGTTGTTGGAATCACCCATTAAACACAGCTTTATTTACTAGAAGCATGGCGTATTTGAATACCATTTAATTTTGACTTTGCAGAGCTGCTCAGCTTTACCCACAAGATTCCTTAACCCTCATGACTGAGTTATGAAAACAACGCTTTTCACTGCTTAATTCTTTATATAGCCTCTACCTATTAGGTACTATTTCCCAATAAACTCAGGCGGCCCACAGCCTCGCCTGATTTGAAGCTGATCTACTGTTGTTAAGTATGGTTATACCCCCTTCCATACCACAAAAACTCCCTCGTCTCTCTCTACCATTTGTAGATATTCATTCAAACTTGAGCAGCTATTAAACCAGATTTGATGAATCAACGCTTGTGCTTGAATGATCATTATATTCTTTACTTGGCATAAGTTTCTAGTACTTATAATTTCACCAAGGCAACTTCCATCTACAAATCCTTATTTCAGTGCCCATCCGTACTGCCACATTTCTAGTCCAAGCCTTCACCCTAGGTAAGGTCATAGGACCCAACCATCTCGTGGTTTCCTGTTATATCTCCTTATCCTAGAACCACTTTTGAAATTATACTAGCAAAGTGCCAAATCTCTTAGTAGTGTCAAATTGTTGAGTTTTTGGTCTATCATGATTATTTAAATAGTATTTATAATAATACTAAGTCTTGTCATGGTTAATATGGCCATCAAATTAAACTGGGCTTTATCATGTGGTAGGGCATAACTAATATCATGTCATTCTAAATATTTATTGTACAAGAAATAACAGTGCGTAAATAACATAATAAAAATACTGGTAAATAAATAATTAAATGAATATAGGTTCAATATGATTAAAAACATATGAGTTGCCTCTTTGTCCATAGTCTCTAATTATTTCACTATAGTCTTCTGGTTAAATTGCTTTTGTAGTTCTTCTGTTGACCAACTAGTGTGGTCCGAATGCTAGCGTAGAAAACGAATGCAAATGAGTTCCTACTTTGTGGAATGCAAGCTGGGAACAAAATACAAATAAACAACCAAAAAGATAGAAATAAAATAGGCTTGAGTGGTCAGGGTATAGTTGGTATGCGTGGCTTAGCCGCTTTGGTTGATTGTTGTTGGAATTGGGCTAATGGGTCCAAGATGATCGAAACAACTATATAGGGGTTATATGGATTTCTATTATGGCTACGGGTGTGGATGGTATTGGGTTTAGAGTCGGAATATCATTTGGGTGGTTTGGAGTTTTATCAGAATCTAAATTGGCAAAATGGGGTTGAGAATGGTGTAGATGGGCTCAAGACGATCAAAATGGACATACATGTGTGTGTGTGTTTTAGGGTTTTGTGAATAGTAACGTGTTTAGGTACTGTTCATCACGGGTTTTTACTGTTCACAGCGGGTTTAGTCCTTATCAGGTTGTCACTGCGTACTCGGAGAATAGAGGAGTTTAGAGTACTCGGATGGTTTTGAGTACGACTATGAAGTCGGATGGATAGTCAAGGTTCGACTTCGAGTGTGAAGTTGATAAAGATCGGATGGTGTATGGGTTGCTATGGAGATTGGACGACGTCCGTGTAGCTGCAGAGATTGGACGACATTCGAGTGGCTTAAGGGATCGAACGGCATACGAGTGGCTTAAGAGCATCGGCGACGTTCGAGTGGCTTAGGAGCAGATGGTGTACAAGTGGCTTAAGAGCATCAGACGACGTAGAATGGTGTAGCTCAGGACTTAAAGCAGTGCAACTGAAGTTTCTCTCAATTACAAGGCGGTCAGAGATTTCAAGTAGTGGAGCAGTCGGAGATTTTGAGTGGTGGAGTGGTCAAAAAATTCAAGTGGTGGAGCGGTCGGAAAATCCGTGGTCGAAACAACAATTGGCGACCATGGGTTCTAAATGGAGCGGCTCGTGGGTTTAAATAGGGCGAGAATGGCGGTTCGGCACAGGGGCAAGGCTAAGGCAGCGGCGGCGCAAGGCAAGGGTTGGGAAGGTATGGGAGGGCGCTGCGCAGCTAGCAGAGGGGAGGTACAGGCTGCCTCGGGTGCGGCATTGCAACGGTCAAAAGTGGTCAGAGGCATGTCAGGTTGGCCGTGAGTGGATAAGAGCAGTGAAGTCGGTGAGGCGGTGGTGAGAGGCAGTTGCGGCGCTTGTCCAGATAAAGGTCATGGCATTAATGGGAGGGTGTACGACGGCTTGTGCTAGCAGCAAAGAATTCTCAAGCATGGGATTTTTGCGGCGCAGGGTTGTTGGCCGTGAAACAAGGCAAGGAGAGTGAGAAAGCAGAGACAACGGTGAGCTTTGTCGGCAACTCTGACGCGCGGTAGGGGTATTTAAGAGGGTGTTAGAGTGGGAAGGGCAAAGTGGTACGGTCTCTGACCGATTACAGCGGTGGGAAGAAACGGGAAGGCGCCGGAGTAGAAGAATCGGGATGGTGGCAAAATCAAAATCAAACAAGGATTCAAATTGCTTTTGAAATTCGGTTTTGTTTCAACCGGGGTGGATTTAAATAAATCCATTAATTGCAGTGACCAGATTCAACTGTAAGTATTCTTTTGAGCAAGTTCAAATAAAAACCGTTATAGTTTTTAAAATTTTTTCCTTCCATAAATTAGCACTGCCTTTCTTCTATTCGAAGGAAATCTTGTCATTCAAAAGGCCAAAAGCCCAGCACGCGGTGGTACCAGGAAACCCGTTGTACCCAACCTAGGTGCGCCATGCCCGCACCCGCGCGGCTTTCGCACGCCCCAAACCCCCAACTCGCCCGCGCCCCAGTCACGTGGCCAAAGCTTGGACGCACTCACGTCACCGCACCACACCACGCCAGAACGCTCTCCTCTCCCTAAGGGTGGAAACGGATCGGATACGATCGAATAGTCTCAAATATGAATATGAATCCATATTTTTAAAATGAATACGAATGTGAATTTGAATATTTTTAAATACGGATACGAATATTCTCGAATACGAATATGGATATTTTCGAATACGGATTTTCTTGGATACGAATATCGGATAAAACGGATTCCTAGCGGTTTTGCTGATTTTTCACCGGTTTTTGACTAGTTACTAGTTTTAAACCGCCTAAATTCAAATTTTGAATCACAAAATTCATACGGATTTTCTATGGGTTCTAGAAACGGATCGAATACGAATCGAATAGTCTCGAATATGAATACAAATACGAATATTCTCGAATACGAATGCGAATACGAATATTCTTAATATGGATACGGATATTTTCGAATGCGAATATGAACATTATTTAATATGGATTTTACCTACCACATTCGCATTTTCTCAAATACAAATATCAGATAAACCGAATTATCCGCTAGCGTTTTCCACCCCTACCTCTCCCTACCTGGCTACCTCTCAGGCCCAGCTCCCACCCATCCGAACTCTCCCCGGTTCGTCTCGTCTCGTCCCTGCCTACCGGATCCAGCCCAAGTCCCAAACCTTCCGCGCGCGCCACCCGCCCGGACCAACCAAACACCCCCACGGCGAAACACCCGGGTCGCGATCCCGCAGGATCCGCCGATATCCCACTGCCTCCGCGCCCAACCAGCGGTGCCCCACGCGTCAGTGAGGTGTGCCGGGCGGAGTAGGATCCGCGACCCGCGCCAGGTCGGCACTGCGCCCACGCGGAGCTGGTCACCTCACCTCCCCGCGGTAGTTATAAGAGACCTCTCCGCCCCCTCCTCTCCTCTCTTCTCTCCTCTCCACCCACTCCTCTGCTCTGCTTCCTCCGATCTGCCTGCCCGGCCCGAGGGATTCGAAGCGGAGGGGGAGAAGACCTGCGGGAAACTGAGGACAGGGAGGGAGGCGCCAGGGGCGGCGGGGAGCGGCGGCGGCGAGGAATGGAGGGGCACGGCGGGGGAGGCGGGGGCAAGCTGACTCGCACGCCGTCGTCGCTACTGCGGTCGCCGACGGTGCGCAACTGCGCGTCGTTCCAGGCGGTGGTGGTCGAGGACCCGGAGCCCGACGACAAGAAGACGCAGGCGCAGGCCAAGGCCCCGCCCCACCTTCACCCGCACCTCCGCCCCGGCGGTCCGACCCACCCGCTCGTGCTCCTCGCCCTCCCCATCGCCGTCCTTCTGCTGCTGCTTCTGCTACGCGACGACCACCACCTCGTCCTCCTCGCGGCCGCCGCTGCCGCCGCGCTCACCGCGGCGGCGGGGGCCGCGCGCCTCCTCCGGGGGCGCCTGCGGCTGCGCCGCTCCCCGGCGTCGGGGTCCGTGCAGTGGTTCATCGGCGACGACGACGACAAGCCGCAGAAGCGGGACAAGGGGAAGGGCATCGCCGCGCACGGCCGCGTGGTGCGGGAGGGCGTCGAGTTCTACAGCAATGGGGACTGCTACGAGGGGGAGTTCCACAAGGGCCGCTGCAACGGCAGCGGCGTCTACAACTTCTTCGGCAAGGGCAAGTACGAGGGGGACTGGGTGGACGGCAAGTACGACGGCTATGGCGTCGAGAGCTGGGCGCGCGGCAGCCGGTACCGCGGCCAGTACCGCCAGGGCCTCCGCCACGGCCACGGCGTCTACCGCTTCTACAGCGGCGACTGCTACGCCGGCGAGTGGGCCGGTGGCCAGAGCCACGGCATCGGCTCGCAGACCTGCTCCGACGGAAGCTCCTACGTCGGAGAGTTCAAGTGTGGCGTCAAGCACGGTCTCGGCAGCTACCATTTCCGGTGAGCATCTAGCGAAATTTCGAAATTTGATTCGATCACAGCAACACACTGTTCTATTTCTTGGCAACTGTTCGATTGGTTCCCTAACGCCATCTTATATGGTCATAATTTAAGTAACCTCGGTGAGAAATTTGTGCACATTGGTCGCTAATTTCGAACGTGCAATTGAAATTTGTTTCAGAAATGGTGATCGGTATGCGGGGGAGTACTTCGGGGACAAGATCCATGGATTTGGTGTTTACAGCTTTGCCAATGGCCATTGCTACGAAGGTTCCTGGCATGAAGGCAAGAAGCAGGGATTCGGGATGTACACATTTCGGAATGGCGACAAGCGATCAGGGGACTGGGATTCCGGGACTCTCAAGAGTCCCCTGCCTCCAGCTGATCCTTCTGTTGAGCGTGCCGTGCAGGTATACATCATTTTGCGTGCACACGTTGATCTGGCTAAGAGTAAGCTTTGTAATTGTTTCTGAAATTCTAATGGTTACATTGTACAATTATAGGCCGCACGACGGGCTGCAGAGAATGCCTTTCGCCTGCCGAGAGTGGATGAGCAGGTGCACAAGGCGGTCATGGCTGCGAATAGGGCAGCCACGGCTGCTCGGGTAGCGGCAATCAAGGCAGTGCAGAACACGATGGATGGGAAATTCTGTGATACCTTATAGGCCACACGACGGGCTGCAAAGAATGCCTTTCGCCTGCCGAGAGTGGATGAGCAGGTGCACAAGGCGGTCATGGCTGCGAATAGGGCAGCCACGGCTGCTCGGGTAGCGGCAATCAAGGCAGTGCAGAACACGATTGATGGGAAATTCTGCGATACCTATGTGTGAAGTGTCTTTAAGAAACCATGCCCTTTCCTTCTAACTGTATATCAGGCTAGTGAAGGACAATAACTAATCGGTGAGTTTTCCGACGACCGGAGCATCACAACCGCTTGCTCCGAGTCAGAGAGTTCAGCAACAAACGGGAGACGCTGGAGAGTGGATCTGACAATTTTGTTTTGCAAAAAACAGCTCAGATTCTGCAATACCGCAATCGCAATCGGCGGACCCCCCTCCCCCTTCTTGCAAGCTGTAAATTGTACATAGATCAAGTGTATCAATGGAAGAGTGGGCTTTTTCGGTGCCCTTCTTTACTACTTACTGCATGTTCCCAGTTCTCTTTATGCATTGTACACATGGATGTGCTTGCATCAGCATTTCATTGGTCCAATCTAAATCTTGACTGCTTGAGTTGGACTCCATGTGCAGTGATTCTCCGTTTGCAATGGTACATGGAGATGCACATGCGAGGCTGTAAATTTCTTCTAGTCCTGCAACTTGTAGCTCTGATGTAGGTCCCCACGATAATATTGTATTTTTAGCACACTGTGCTGTCTATCCATTCCCTGCATCTGAGTCCACTGCGTTTTTCAAAACTTGGAGCAATTCATAGCTTTGGGTCCACTTTGCTTCTCCAGATTTTTGCACCAGAAATATGAATGCAAGGAAAGAATTCTGCAAATGCTAAGCTGGTACAATGCATTGCTGTGTGCTGGGAGCCGCTGTTGCTATAATTTCTTGCATCTGAACAATCGTGCTAACTAATGATGATCCCACTGCATTATGTGAGATATGTCATTCTATAATGTCAGAAATCGCAATAATTCTGAATGTTTTGTCGTCATTTGTTCGTTTGAGCCGATCTTCATTTCGTGTTAATATACTGTGCACTCTTGGGGAACAGGGTGCTGATGAAACTGTTTGACCTGTAAAATGTCGAATTCAGGAACATCGGACATATAAACCTGGCCCATCTGCTGTACCCTAGAAACATTTCACAGGATCGACAGTTTGGTTGTGGCCTCAAGTACAGACCAAACAGTAGTTGATCTCGGAGACCGTGATACTTAATTGATCCTGATTTGCTGATAAAACCTGCTTAGGAATTAGGATTATCTTATTCCTCCAATGTGCTGAAGAGTTTGCAGAATCCAATGCTGAATCGCATCGCTCCGTAAGCTGAATCTGCGAACAATTCTAATCTGCAGCTTGTTAGGCCCGGCATCAACTTGTCCGGCCGCATTGAATGAGCAAAGATCATGTGTTCTTGGAAAGGATAATCCTGTGCTATCTGTTCTGAGCCTGACCTTATCTGAGCCATCGTTCATGCCATTCTTCTCCATTGCTGCCTCCCCCATGTAACTGTTGCTTCTTTCAAATTTGCTTTCAGCAAGACATTTCTGCATCTTGGCAAGAACCTTCTGTTCAGTTCGCTGTGTGCATGGCAGGAGCTTCTGTTCTTCTCCAAGCAAAAAGATGGGCGGCAAGGAGAAATGGCTGCCGGTTTTCTGACCGAAGCAGCTTCTCCTGTATGAATGAAAAGCAGGAGCCAACCTGATCTTTTCCTTTCTTTCCTCTTTTCTTTTTCTACAGGAGCAACAGGCTCGAGACATAATAATTGGTCACACATAAGCTAATTATAAGCCCGGGGTACGAGTCTAACACAGCATTATAATCGTCTTATCCTTTGTTCAAGGCTTCAATCATCGTGACAAGTCGAGAAAAAAATGAGATAAGCATCGAAGGGAACAAAGTGGGCACAACATGATGGTTGTTGGGGGAGTGGTCTTCACATTGGCCCAATCAGTCCATTATACCAGGAGGCTCAATAATCGTAGGGCCACATGACAGGTTCGAGAGGGCTGTCGCAAGGAAAAAGACGATGTTGCCCTTACAATTGTAGATCTAGATAGTGGCATTTAGGTAACAAGTCTCCTCATTGCTATAAATATATGCCTTAAGGTGCCACAGTGGAGATTTTTTTTTTATCAGATAAATCTAGGTAGTATAGACTTCTATCCCTTATCTCCACGGTTTGTAAGACTCCGAACAACCCCTTTGTGGCCTCTTCGTAGCCCCCTTGTTCATTATTTTATCTGTAACCACAATAGTTGGCGCCGTCTGTGGGACCGAGTAAAAGCGATGAGTTGAGAAAGGAGTGTTCGGACACAATGGCACCAAAAACAGGCAACCATATCGACTACTAAGCGGAAGAGGAGCACTATCACCGAGACCACTGTAGCAAGGGTGAGGGAGTCGGTCCGTGAAGGTCCCCGCCCCATGGCAGTGACACATCGGCGAGTCGGTCCCTCGGCCCGTGACAAGTAACAAGGGTGGCTCTTCAGCAATCGTGCCAACGACGGAGTGGGAAGCATCGCCAACGAAGGACCTAATCGTGGTGGGCAACTGAAACATCGAAGTCCGTGCCACTTAAGCAGCGGTCTCCGCTGGCATTGATACCATTGCCATCACCACGCAGGGAGCGGGGGCTGTACACCCTCCAGCGCTAAGCATGGGCAAAAGCCCCAATGAAGCGGTCCTCGGAACGCTGCAATGAGAATTAGCGGACCTACGTAGAGTCATACATGAGATGCAGGAGAACCGGAGTCAACGGATGCCCACCGTGATAGTGGCGAAGGCGGCTGGAGAAGGGATGGAAAGCCACGAGGCCAATGCCAAGGCCTGTAATGCCTCTTGGAGGGTGGACCCTAGTCCCCCTCTACATGGGCTTGCAGTTGAGTGCTTGGTCAGAAGATTTCAAGATGCTTACGGTGGAGCCGTACCAAGGCGACACTGACCCCCGTAAGTTCTTGCGCATCTATGAGACAGCTGTCGAGGCAGTGGGGGCAAATGACTCGATGAAGGTGAAGGGGTTGCCGCTCGCTCTCCAAGGGGTTGCACTCTCCTGCTTTTTCACCATCTCCCTTGGCTCAGTGTATGCGTGGGAGCAAATTTGGGACCTCATGCATAACAATTTTTAAGGTAACTATGTAGAGTGAGTTGATACCGACCAACTCTTCACGGTGAGATAAGCACCGGGGATAAGCTGCGAGCCTACTTCAAATGCTTCACGAAGGTCCGCTACCAAGTAAGGGATATTAACGATACGACCATCATCAACACAGCTATCCACGGCCTCCAGAAGGGCCCACTTACGGAATATAACGTGAGAAAGTCCATAAAGACAGTGGCTAACTCTTTGATAAGATGGAGGAATATGCTAGGGCAGAAGAGGATGCGATGCAACGTGACGTGGAGGTTGCGCCACCTGCCTCCAAAGCCAAGCCTGCTCCTGTTGCTGTGAAAGAGGGCTCCAACTGCAAGCAGCGAAGGGGGACCTAGCCTAGATACATCCTCGACATCAAAGGGCTGAGCTACCCCTGGAGGTCGTGGCCACGGCCGAATGGGTCGCGAGCATGGAAGGAGGCGTGGTCGGGAGGACTCCTGACAACTAGGAGCATGGTGCGAGGTGCATGATAAGGGAGACCACCTTACTCATGACTATTCCACCATCGCAAAACTCCAGGAAATCATAACCCAAGAGCACGCCCAGGAAATGAGGGTGCTGGTGGTGGCGCACGTACAACAGCTCCTAGAGGTACAGTTTGTCCAACCCCCACCGGCCGTCCTATGAATCTAGGGCGCTGAGGGTGGCCCCCATAGGGTGATTAACGCCATCACAGGTGGATCACCCCTTGAGTTCCTCTCTAAGAGACAGCAAAAGGCATACGTGCAAAGGATCCACCATGTCACCACCTGCCCCACGCATGTGGTCCCAGAATGGGCCCACGCCAACATCACCTTCAATATGAACGGTGCGTCAGGGATGTACTTCCCCCACCAAGATCCCCTAGTGATCAAGACTAGCATTGTGGAGTGTGATGTGAGGCAGGTCCTGGTGGATGGAGGTAGCTTTGTGGACCTCCTGCTCGCCAGCACTTTTGACCAGATGAGCATCCCACAAAGTAGATTGGATCCACTAGGCATACCCCTACGAGGCTTCGGCGGACAACCAGCCCACGAGTTGGGATAGATAGCACTCGAGGTAGCCTTCGGCCAAGGAGCACAAAGTAGATTGAAGTCATCAACTTTGACATTCTATACCTCCAGTATTCGTATAACGCCATCTTGGGGAGAGCCACCCTCAATGCCTTCGACGTGATCCTGCATCACAATTACTTGTGCATAAAGCTCCCCGACCCCATAGGGATCATCATAGTTTTTGGCAACAAGGACCTTGCATGCTAGATCGAGGTTGGCACACAAAGCCCATGTCAAAGGGTACTCACGGTAGGTGAAATGACCACACTCAACTCTGTGACAACCTCTCCCCATGGAGCCAGCCCCCTCTCAGCGACACCCTCTCCTTCAGCCCTAGGGTGGATGCCGAAGCCAAGACCTAACAGTGAAATAAAGAAGGTGCCACTCAACCCGGATGAGCCATCAAAGCAGGTGTTGGTGGGGGGTGACCTCACCCCAAAGGCTGAGTAAATTGTATTGGAGGTGCTTCACTGAAACACGGATGTCTTTGCGTGACTATCTGACAATATCACCGACATAGACCGCTCTATCATTAAACACAAGTTGGAAGTGCACCCTGACCCGAAGCCAGTCAAACAACACATGAGACGAATGTCCCTCGACAGGCAAGAAGTTGCCAAGGCCGAGGTAGCCAAACTTCTCGCCTCTGGCATGATCAGAGAGATCATCCATCCTGAGTGGTTTACCAACCCAGTGCTCGTGAAGAAAACAACGGCACTTGGCTCATGTGCGTAGACTTCACCAACCTCAACAAGATGTACCCTAAGGACAACTATCCATTGCCCAGCATCAACCAACTGGTGGACGCAACGGCGGGTTGTGAAATGGATTTTCCTTAATGTATACTCTAGGTACCACCAGATATGTATGGTGAAGGAGGACAAAGAAAAGATAAGCTTTATAGTCCCTAAAGGACATATTGCTTCATCATGATGCCCTTTAGGCTAAAGAACACTGGCACCACCTTCACTAGGCTGGTCGCACTTGTCTTGGCATCACAATTAGGTCAGGACATTAAGGCTTATGTCGATGATGTGGTCGTTAGGAGCAAGCGGGCGGTATCCCACGACACGGACCTCCAGGAAACCTTCAATAACCTCTAACGTGTTGGGATGAAACTCAACCCAGAGAAATATGTATTTAGAGTTTGGGCGGGTAAGCTGCTCGACTTCCTCATGTTCGGGCGGTGAATTGAAGCTAACCCCAACAAGATTGACGCGATACTATCCATGCAAGCTCCAAAGATCGTCAGGGAGGTCTATAAGCTTGTGGGTCGCCTAGCTGCCCTCAGCCTTCTGTCAAGGGCGGCGGAGTGAGCGCTGCCCTTCTTCAAAACACTTTGTGGCTCAAACAACTTTCATTGGACCAACGAGTTACCTCCTCGGGCTCCCCAGGCTCGTGTGTCCAGCACCAGAGGCTCTGCTACTGTTGTACTTGGCAACAACTCCCTATATGGTCAGCGTGGTGCTTGTGCTAGAGGAAGGCTCTGCGCAGAGGCCAGTCTACTATATCTCCGAAGCCTTGTAGGGAGAGAAGACACAATACACTGAACTGGAGAAGCTAGCTTATGCACTACTAATGGCTTCGCATAAGCTACAACATAATTTCATAGCGCACACCATCACAATGCCCTTGTCCTTCCCCTTGAGGGAGATGCTGCAAAACAAAGAATCCACGAGCCACATTGGCAAGTGGGCAGCCAAGCTAGCCCCCTTCTCTATCACCTATGTTGCACGCACTACCATAAAGTCACAAATATTGGCCAATTTTGTCACCAAAAGGACTCTCCCAAACCAGAAGGCCCACCAACCACCTCCAAAGTCAGTATGGGCCCTACATACAGACGAAGCATGTTGCATGATGGGCGCAGGAGTGGGGCCATTATAACAACACCCGAGGTGGTGCACCCTCGCATACACAACCTACCTCAATTTCCCTAGACCAATAACACAGTAGAGTACAAAGCATTGTTGTTTGGCCTCCACAAAACAAAGGTGTTTGGGGTGCGCAGAATCCTTATGCACATCAATTCATGTCTTCTTGCAGGTCATGTGGACAATTCCTACTAGATCAAGGACCCCGAACTCACCAAATACCTCACTGTGGTTAGGGCAAGAGAGTGGCACTTCCTAGGGATAACTGTCAGGCCAATACCACAGTCTGCCAACACAGAGGCAGATGCATTGGCAAAAGCCACCAGCCAGGGCCAAGAGCCGTCATTTGGCATATTTTTCTAAGTCCTAACATCTACCATGGTGCCGCAGGAGCAGGGCACATCTTGGGTCTTACACGTCAATCACGATGATGACTGAAGGCAGCCCATCGTCTCTTTCCTCTAAGGGATTGACGAGCTGGATGACTCGTGCGAGTTGCGAAGGTTGATGCATCAAGCAGTAATCTTCAAGCTAGTGGAGGGTATACTCTACGAACGAGGTGTCTGCACCCCGCTGTTGTGTTACCTCTCATGTCGGGAAGGCCAAGAGCTCCTCGCAGAGATCCACAATGGCCTATGTGGCTCGCATGTGGCTTTGAGGGCCCTTGTGGGTAAAGCCTTATGTCAAGGCTTCTATTAGCCAACTGAAAGCATTTAGACCCCTAAAAATAGTTTTGGTAATTAATAACATTATATGAATATAGGACTAACATGCTTACTGAGTCTTTGAAAGGTTTAGTGATGCGGGGTGCCCGATCTTCACGACGTAGAATCGATGATGATAACTTGGATCCGTGTAACCTGACGAATCGATGGCGCCAACCACTGTTAGAACATCAACCTATGATAAAAGAATTCATTCAACTACATGCTCATGATCTTGTCTACTCGACCACCAAGTAGAAGTATCTCTGCTCCTGCGAATCACAAGAAAGCACAAGAACAACGGAAGGTGTTCTCAAGAAAATCGCCCAATTCCCGTAAGCGGCGCGTAGCATAAACTCAAGAATAAGCAATACTAGCTATCTTAAAAATAATATGGTCTAACCCAAAGGTTAAGTATTATAAGTCTTATATATCCCTAGGCACAGTCCGTAGGTCTCCCTAATCATGTGCAACTCAATCTTTTATCATATTAGACTCAAACTCCTACAAAAAAGAAACTAAAATCAATAGCTGTCACTTTGTTTTGGTTGTAGCAGTCGATCCAGATGAATTGGAAGATAAGCCCTCTTCCATTACATAGTCCTTGAAATAAGCTTTCCAATAAGTCTAAGATCATTTTAATCAGACTCCGTATGCGAAAGTTATCGCCCTTTAATTACAAGGAATTCCTTCGGGTCTGCGCTGAAATAGTCACGTATGTCGTTATGACCACATTGATGAATGTTATGACCACATTGAGGTTGATTTCAACTATGACCATGCCCTCTTTACGACCACATCTCCTCTACTGATGGCTTCGACCAATTGTACGACCACGAGTAGCAGTTGTAACCTTCATAGTCATCCGAGCTTCAAAGAGGATCGGACGGTCCGGATAGTCGAAGCCATTTAGACTGGTCCAAATGTTCCGATGCAATCGATCAATTCGGAATGAGTCTACAGTCGTAGAAGTCGTAATCATAGCGGCACAGTGGTAGTAAGTCATAGCGACATAGTGGTCGTAAGTCGTAGACGGTGACATGGTTGAAGATATGGTCGATGAAGCTGTGGTCATAGATATCGTGGTCGTAGGCATCATGGTCGTAAACACTGTGGTTGAACGGTGCAGATAGCACCGGAGTGTTCAGACTAGTCCAAACATTTCGAACCCAATTCGACGACCTGAATATGATCGAACAGTGCCAACTACATCCATAGTCATTGGTCTGATCCAGAAGTCATCTTTGATGCCAATTGGACTCGATCGAACGGACGAAGGGAATTTTGTGAGCCCGAGTGGTCGTAGGGCCAATCCGACGTAGCAGAGAAGGCTCAGATGTGTCTATCCTTGCTTGTTCCCCATGTATTTCTCCTCCATTAGCTTTTCCTCCATGGTTTCAACTCGAAAAGCTTCACAACATTCGAATCTGAGAATGCACAAAATATTTGTATGAGGTAGTAACCAATTCTCATGTAAGTTAAAACCAAATGCAATTAGGAGTGAATTCACCTGTTGATTAATCTTTTTAGCTCATGCTTATGTAATCGGTCCAATCGGGATGTCCTCATCATTTAGTCCTGATGATGAATGTGAGATGCATGCTAATGGACAACATGAACATTAATGTGGCTCAAGACAAAAGTATAAGTTGTTTAGGATCCCTTTTGTTTTATCGGTCTTAGGAGAAAGGGTGAAAAACCGGATTATTGGATAAATGCCATAGGGATCATAGCTAATAACTTGATAGTATATCTTATACCATTTGGATCAATTTAGGATCATGCATGCACTTAAAACTAAAATTGATAGCCAAACTATGCACTGTTAAGAAAATTGGAAGTATCGAAGTGTAAACGGCGGTACTTCCACATCTCAAAAATTCTGGTTAAAACTAGCGGTACGTTTTTCCAAAGAGCACCTTTAGAATCACTTTGTTTCTCTGGAAAATGAAAGTACCAGAGTTTCAATGGTGCAACTACCATAGAGCGGTAGTACCGCAACCCTTGAGCAGCACCACCAGATCTCGAAAGCTTCGAAAATCTGCGTGGTATGTTTTTCCAGAGAGCACCAAGTTTTGACCTCCGAGACAAATAGAAGTACCACGCTAGAAATTGAAACTACTGAAGATTGGAACTACCATGATTATAACGGCAGTAGTACCGTGCCAAATTTCAACAGCTAGTTCTGACACTACAATACAGACGCGGTAGTCTCGTAATTTGTACAGCGGTACCACCGCACACCCTGATTTTTTAGGATTGTTTCATGCAATGGCTATATTTGGTTGGTGGGGTATAAATACTCCCCCACCAGCTCAAGGATAGAGTTAGACACTTTATTGCAACATCCTTGAGCATAGAGCATTCACTCCACACCTCATTTGCTTTCATTCCATTCATTTGAGATAGTTCAGCCAAAATCAAGTGTATTCATCTTAGATTGATCCTTGGCACTTGATCGCCGTCAAGCGAAGCTTTGGTTTATTACTGTTGGTGCTAGATGGCTTGACTTGAGATTGCGATGTGACCTCTTCAAGAAGATTATGAAGAGGCCCGGTGTCAACTTGTGAGTAGTTTGGTGCTCACCATCTTTAGAGCAGAGGAAGAGCAACCACTAGTGGGTTGAGAAGTTGAGGCTTAATTTTTGGAGCCGCTTCAAGTCACTTGGGCTTTTCTTAACGTGGACTAGTGATGACTGGCAAGTCTTTGATACCATGAAAAAAAATATTTCGAGTCATCTTGTGGTTATTTCTTTACCTCTATATTCCGCACGTATATTTCTAGCTTTGTGATTGCTAAGATTGTCTTATTTACTTATGCTACAGATACATTTGTAGAGACTAGTGCTTGTGGTGCCCTAGCCATACTAGAATTGTGTAGGTTTAAATTGCATTAAAATCTTGCCTAGCTATAATTTGTGGTAGTTAGTTTTAGAAGGAAATAATTTTTAGAACCTCCTATTCACCCCCTCTAGTCGGTTATCCTTGATCCTACATCGACGGCGGCCTCCAACGCCAAGGTGTTGGTCAATAACTGCCAAGGATGCCAGTGGACAGAAAGATTTTCCCACACCCCAACCCTCTCCAACCAATCCTGCTAGTATGGATGTTTGCCCAATGGGGGTTGACTTCATCAGACCACTGACCCGTGCCTTTGGTGGTCACTGATTTATCATCGTTGCTAACAAGTACTTCTCCAAGTGGCCCGAGGTAGTACCCCTCACAAAGATTACTTTTGCAGCCGCATAGAAATTCCTATGGCAGAACATAACATGTCGTTTTAGGGTTCCCAAAGAGATCACGGTGGACAATGGACTGCAATTCGATGAAGCGGCCTTCTAGGCATTCTGTGAACATATGGACATCAAGATGTGCTATGCCTCCGCAGGCCACCAGCAGTCTAATGGGGCGGTCAAATGACACCATCTCTAATGGCGTCAAAAAGCATTTGGTCAACCTCCCAAAGGGAAAATGGCCAGAGAAGTTACCCAAGGTGCTCTGGTCCATGCGTTGTCTTCATCATCCGGTCCACCAGCACCGTGGGAATGTTCTTTGCTTGCAGTAGGGGTGGGACACTCAGGCATGGCGAGGCCCAAGGTTTTGCACACATGATTGATGCACAAACCACCGAATGTCACCGACGTGCGAAGGGTGTGCTCTTTCAGAATATAGGGTCCCAAGAACACAACTGCTGCACACTTCGCCTCTGCTAACCGAAGAACTACAAGACCTTGTGTTTAGTTGGTGGAAAAATGACCACCAACATCAAAACATGTAGCGAAGGGCGGAAACTTACCCGCCAACATCATCAATGAAGTCTGGACCCTGTCGTTCCAGGTGAAGCCGGTCCACAAGTCCCATCATCGAGTCAGCGAAGACATGCAGAGCATGCAAAACTCCTCGGCGCAGTCACGCATGTTGAGCTAAAGCACGACTGCCAGGAACCTTCGAGCGCGGGTCTCCTCATCCTGATCGAGCTTCACCTGAGGTGATAGAACAAAGTCCATGATTCTCTCGATGAAGCGAAGGCTGCTGTCATGCTCAACCTTATGGTAGAATCACCACTGCAGCAAGTGAGACTCCCACTTCGTCCACATCAATTTCACAGGGAAACCCTTGGAGGTGGTGATGAGGATATAAAAGATGATGCTGCAAATGTTTGAATACTGACCATCCTCTAGCCGCTTTGGGTGGCATCGCATGTCATGTAGGGGTGCGAAGACGGGAGTGTTGGGGATGGTGCCCTCCGAACGTGCCATCCACAAAAACACGACAAGACGAGCGATGGCGTTAAGCTATTGAAGCTCTAGCTTGTACAGTCGGAGAAGATCACCCATGAAGTGAGTGACAGGATTTGGAGCCCGGTGTCGAAGTTTGCCGTGAATACTAGCGTCTCGCCCTCCTTCGGCTGTGGCACGAACTTGTCGGTAGTGAGGAGGCGGATGAGCTCTTGAGACAAGATCTTGCCATCACGCACAAGCGACTGCACCAACTCCTCCATCGTGATGGATGGGTCAAGTGTGTTCACGAACACACCTCTAAACTTCCCAGATGCCTTCCATCGCTTACTAGCGGTGACCTTGCAACGATCATCTTGAATGGCACGACTGCTTGAGGGAGCGGAGGCATTGTTGCGACCACGACGGTCACCTCTACATGTCATCGCAAGACGTAGGAGATCGGTGGCACGAGGAGGGACGACAAAGGCTTGACGATGAAAGAAGGACGATGGTGAAAGAGATTGAGAGATAAAAGCGAAATGACCGGAAGACAAAGCAAGCAAACAGTCCCAAAAAGGGCGATGCCCCAGCACATAAGTACAACACATGACAGCGGTATTCAATGCACGCACAGTCGTGTGCGCAAATTGAGGGGGCATGTGCCACATCGTATCTGGTGTGATGGCTCGTGTCCTAGACCGAGAGGCCAACAATTGCCACATGTCGCCTGCTCTCAGGGACGCGCACACTACTGGGGATAGCCAAGTTTTGGCTAGAACTCTAGCACACTACGATTCAATGGGCCAAAGGGACGGAAAGGACTAAGTACTATCGAACATGGTCTCGGACCACAGAAATCGAAGACCTTCAACCATCAAAGACTACTATTGGAGGAGTGGCCCTCTCCTTAACCCAATTGGCCTATTGTACCAGAAGGCCCAATAATCGTAAGACCACATGACTAGCTCGAGAAGGCTGTTGTAAGGGAAAAGACAATATTGCCCCTACAATTATAGATCCAGATAGGGACATTTATATAACAAGTCTCCTCATGGCTATAAATATATGTCTTAATGCGTCATGGGGAAGAGTTCTTTTATTAGACAAATCTAACTAGTATAGACTTCTATTCCCCATCTCTACAGTTTGTAAGGCTCTGGACAACCCCTTTGTGGTCACCTTTAGTCTTTCTTGTTCACTGTTTGGTCTGTAATCATAATAATGACACTTCATTTTTCTTTTTGTGTATGTTTGCTCCTGTGTGAAAGAACTCAATTCGACCTGTTGATTTCGTGATGCTCGTGTGCGTGAGAAGCGAGGTCATATACATGGACCCTTTCTTTCTTTACCGGTTTAAAAATCTCTTCATAGTTTCAAACAAGGCGTCGCTGCTAATAAACATTGCTTTCAGTAGCTGTCAAGTGATATTTTTTCCATTAGAAATACATGCATGCTACATCAGCCATGAGATTGGAAAAAACGTTGCCATTTATAACAAAAGAAGACGCCGTCGTGTGAGGTGAGCTCCGACAAATAGTAAAACTGCGGTAGCCGGCCATGGAATGGATCGCCTGGCTTGTAGTTTTCGCTTGTCGCAAGCGTTCAAAGCGCATGCAACCACTTGCATTGGGAGCACTTTTAGCCGCCTTTTTCTCCCAAGAATAAAGCAAAACAAAGCAGCATGTATAATAGAGTACTACTACTACTAACATGGGTCATGGAGTTTGCCTTTTTCTCTTGTGTAAAGGTCACACACACATCTCATGGAGTAGGTGTGAGGGTCTGAAATTGTCGCATGTTTCTTCAAATCATGTGGGACAACATGATGGATTTGGTCGATCTGCTCGTGGTTTCTGAAATTTGAACGTTGTTTGTTCATGTCAAGGTTACGACGGTGCAGATTGGACCTGCATGCGGTTTCATAACTGTGCTGTGCTGTGCTTTCTTTTTTCAGTTTCTAGGTGGTGCATTGGCTCAGCCCGGCTTCCCCGGGTAGGTGGGTGGTGATGGTGTTGGTGGGTGGTGGATCATGGAAGCAGGTAACACGGGCTCGCTTTGGTGAGTTGAAAAATGAAGGGATTGTTAATCTGACCGGCTAACTAATTGGACTAGTTGCGCCATTCCACATCTGAATTCTTGGGTGACTTTTGACTGTTGACAGGGTGAAGGGCTGAATTTTTGCGATTCTGTTGGTGGTTTGACATGAAGCGTCTAAGGAAGAGATGTTTCTAAGCATCATTGAATTTAGGAGTTCGACAGATAGAATTTTTTCATGCTTCTCTAGTCAAACCATGTACTTTGAAGCTACTAATATATTCAGAATCGTAAAAAAGCGCGTTCCGTTTTTTTAGACTGATCTTGCTGCTCGTTCCATTTTCAATTTGTTGAACAGATTTTATAGCATTTGAATTACTAGTAATTTTGTTTGCTTGCAATAGTAGTAGCTGGTAGGAGGAGTATGACATAAACAATGAGCACAAGTATCATAAACAATATTCCCTCCCGTACAAATTCAAGAAGCCCAATCAGACGAGCAAGATGGTTGATCATTGCACCTCGATGCAGGCTCTTGAGAAACTGCACTTGTCATGGGAGAAAAATAAGGTCTTAGAAACTACAATGTACAATACTCCTTTTGTGCCGCAATACCGCATATCTACATTAATTTAAATAATATTTAATAAAATTAGATCATATTTGTATCTAAGAAAGAGTGATACTATATCTATCGAAGCAACTATGATGTAATTCCATTAAATATTATCTACATAATATGTTTTCTAGATATATGCATCAGACTTATATTGCGGGAGGAGGAGTACTACTCATCTATGACATTCTTTCCTTTAAGTATTGCGAGGTCGGCAACCAACGCGTCAATAGTTTCAGCTGACAAGGTTCGCATGATACAGCCTCGGCCATATGAAACTATGCATCGACAGCCAGTTTAATCTACAAACGCAATCTTGTCTACTAGCAACAGATTTTGATCAGTCACCATTTATGAAGGCTTAATCAGACGGTGCCAAAACAAGGCCAGTGGGCTTGACGAGGGCATTATTAGTGTTCTTGTTGTTGTTTCTCTGCAACATGTTGATGGCACAAAACCGAAAGATAATGTATTTATTCGTTGTATCAGTCGCTGTCCGAGATAGAACAAAACTATCGAGCAAACATGGCGCCATGGTGGTGTGAAGTGTGAACTTGGAAAAGATTGGCACCGAGGCAATACGCCCATACGGGCACATTGGGTGTGCCATGTCTCGTGTGGCTGAGTGATTCTTTTCGTTCTTGTTGCCACGCTTGTTCTTTTCATCTCTTCCTAACTGTTTTGGTTGCGCCGGCTGGTCAAGTGTATGGTGCTAGATAGCAACAGCAGGTGCGGAATTGTGCACCATGGATGTAACAAACGATGTTAATTTCACCAGAACATGTGGCACACATAGTCATAGAGGATGCCTGATGATAAGCATGTCATGTACGGAAGGGGTTCACGGCTACGAGTTTCTCAAGGATTAGCATGTGTGGACAACATTTTGGTCTGGACATATCATGCATATGACACCAGAAAACCAGTGTTACCGTAAGGTAAAAAAGAGTGGTTTGTTACAGCTCTCTGATCATCGACTTCGGGCGAGCAACTTTGTAATGATATGGTACAAGTTTGAGATCAATTGGAGAAAGGTAGAAGAACAAACTTTCTGTTGCAGAAGTGTTGTTTTGATCATTTGATGGACTGGTGACAGGATAGGTAGAAAAGCTTGAGCAAATAGCGGCCGCAGATTTGGTCTGAAGGCTACAAAAGTGTACCAGCAGCTAGCCTGATCCATCAGCATCTGCTTACAGAGACAAAATAGTAACGACACTAGAGATGAAGTCACTGACAGGATAACTACTGCTAGAAAAGTACATGCATTCGGATGCAGTTCAGATCGAGCAGATTATTATTCAACAATCAACAGCCACATGAAATTGTTCCCCTTCATTTTTTCCTGAGCTTTGTCTTCATCCTCTCAACTGCGGCTCTCAGCGTATCATCATCCTTGCAGAAGGTGAACCTCACCAAGTTCTTTCCATCCTCAGGTTTGAGATAAAATACGCTTGGTGGTATGGCGGCAACACCGACTTCGCGGATCAAATACTCACAGAACTCAATATCATTGTCGAAACCAAACGGGGTGTGGTCGACCATGACGAAGAATGTTCCACTTGAAGGGTAAACAATGAAACCTGCAGCCTTGAGTCCGTCGACTAGTATCGCTTTCTTTGCACCGTAGTTCCTCTTCAGTTCCTCATAGTAGCTATCTGGTGCTCTAAGAGCTGCTGCCGCTGCTGATTGCATTGGTGTGCAGGTGGCAAATGTGAGGAATGAGTGTGCCTGCCTTAGACCCCATGTCAGGTGTTGTGGTGCAATTGCCCAACCGATCTTCCATCCTGTTAGAGAGAATGTCTTCCCCAGAGAGTTCATAGTCACAGTCCTCTCATACATGCCGGGAATAGAAGCCATTGATATATGATCTGCCTCAAATGCCAACTTGTCATAGACCTCATCAGCAAAAAGCAACACATCATTTTCCTTGCAGAGAGTAGCAATGAATTCAAGTTCCTCCCTAGAAAACATTTTCCCAGTAGGATTGTGTGGTGTGTTTATCATTATTGCTCTGGTGTTCTTAGAGACTGCGGCCTTTAGCTCCTCAAGAGGGACTGCAAAATCTGGAGGACGGAGAGTAATGGCTTTTACATTGGCACCAGCCATCGACAGCGTAGCCATGTATGAATCATAGAATGGAGCAAACAATATCACTTCATCGCCAGGGTTGATAAGACCCAATATCGTTGCAGCTATCGCTTCCGTGCACCCAGATGTAACAGTAACTTCCTTCTCAGGATTGACTTGCAAGCCACTGTCCTTCAGGAACCTTTCAGTAACAGCGGAGTTCAGTTCAGGGACACCAAATCCTCTTGCATACTGATTCTTCCCAGCATTGATAGCTTGAATAGCAGCTTCTTTCACAAAGTCAGGGCCATCGAAATTCGGAAAGCCCTGGCCGAGGTTTATTGCTCCATGCTTGATGGCAAGCATGCTCATCTGTGTGAAAATTGTTGTCTTAAAGTTCTCCAAACGCTTTGCAACCTGCAATGGAGAAAGGATCAAACCATAAGTTCAAGTTTGTATGTACTCTGACTAGAAGTAAAATTCAACTGATTAGAGATTGCGCATGATAAAATTCTTTGTTACTCGGAACCAAACTAGAATACATACAGGCAAAATTTCTGTTTAATCATATTAGGATGGAAGTTCTAAAAGACAAACATTTGGTTCATGCCAGTTGGGTTTCAACATATTAGATACTGCACATGAAAATTCTGTATTGTGTTGTACACATAAAAGGTTTTTAGATTTGACTTGTTTTACAGTTTTAAATGTTGATTCAATATTAACATCTGAACAGATGAATTAGCTAACTTAATATGAAGCCTCAGGTTGGTGATTCAACGTTCAGAGTGTGGGATGAGTGTGGACATTCATTATGTCTTATCTATTTTGAACGAGTCATGGTCAACCACATTCACAATAAAGCCATCTTACAAATGTATCTTAACTGGAGCACCACAATATTATACTGTGTACACTCACCTCAAACTAAAACAATTGAACTGGAGTAGTGCTTCTATACTTTCCTCTCTAACAAGAGTAGTGTTAATTTCAAAGTAAATAAAGAGGTAAGTAATATATATCCATCATTCATCATGTTTTAAAAAGTATACAAATTACTATTGAGAAAAGTATAGAAGCACCTCCCTTGAATTGGTCGTGTTCAACTTTTAGAAAGAACAGCAGACAAGTAGGAGAACCACAACAAAAAGGACTAGCCACTTGATTTTGAGTAAAAAAAATATGTGTCAAGATTCAAGAAATCATGTGCTTATGACCTACGTGCTGTCCTGCTAAGAAAGAATTCAGCATCAATATCAGCTTCAGCTCTGAACCCTTTCCCAGAAATTTGGTAATAGAGGATTCGATTCCTGATTAAAGCTAGTTTGCTTCAGCTGTTGTGCCTAGTCAGAATCCAAGCAAATATTGGTTAGCAACCTTGGGTTGTCTTCATTTTATTTCAACTTGTCTTCTGTCATCTCTTTTGAGGTACTGAATCAAACAAAGCCTCAAACTTAAGGCATGCTTTGCAAGGCAAAGTTTTTCAAGCCGAGGTGTCCTATGACATGAATCATGGCAACATATGTTGCCAAAATAAAGAACCAAACAACTCCAAACTTTATATATGGAAACCATAGCCAGATTTTCTCTAATCATCGCCTTCTTCTCCAATGAGTGACTGCTGCCATCATTTATAGGAGAAACTCATAATTGTATGATAATGAGTTTTGTAGTAATGGGCCTAGGAAAACAACGATTGACCAGGGTAAAAGTTTGTACATTTATGGCTCACAACACCCTGCAAGATTTTTCACCTCCATACAGGGATAACCTGAATTATGGCCATGATGAAGTAGGTAAGGTCACACAAATGATGTTGTTATTCCTTATCATGCATACATTTTTGCAGAATTGTGGTCCTAGATTTCTACATTATTCTAATGTCACTTTTGGAATGCAGGAATGTCATAGGAACTCTATAGGAAAGTAAACATTCAGTGAAAGAATATGTTTCCTTTCCTCCAACATTCCTATCTTCCAAATGGGCTTTAAGACTAGTGTGCATATTTCACTTCACAAGGGGCCAAATATAACTATTGTTAGTTATTTTGAACACATCAAAAGTTTGTCACCGGTATCAAGGATATAGCATTTCTCTTACAACAGAGAATGCAGATTGCCGGCAATGTGGAATGACTGAACCATATCAGAGCAGCCAGGTTTAGTTTACAATATGAAGATCTAATGAATCGGCAAGACTAATATGGCATGTGGTTCATCGTTGAAATTCTTTAGATGGGTCTTAGGCTCATAGCTGCGGAAAGAAGTAACAGATGGACAATAATAATACATGGCAGAAGCTGAACGTATAAACAGGTTTACACAGAACAAATGAGAAAGGTAGCAGTAATGATATGTAATATGGGCGTGACCAGCAAGATGGGAATTTGTGATATCTTGCATGGTCTATGCTGCCACTATTCTTGTTGAATGATTACATGACACAAGGGACTCCATTATAAGTTTATCACACCCAGTTAAAATCATGACCAACTCTACATGCATATCAAGATTTTCTTCCATTTCTGATGTTAAATTCTGGAAGAAAATTCTACGGGTTACCTTCTGCACTATAAGCAACAATCAGGAAGTCAGGATGTGCTAGCTTGCTGCTCTTTTTCCTTAGCAATACAATATGCAAATAACTGGGACCTAATGACCTGCCTATAGGGGTGTTCGTATTGGCTTCTGTTCTGGCTTCTGCTTGAAGAAACTAAAAGTCAATGTGAACATCTGGCTTCTTGAAGCGGCTTCTTCACTCATCTCGCTCCTGTCTAACTCCGAGGATAAGGTAAGGGGTCACGGATGCATCATGCACCCCACTCCTCTCGCTCTAGTCTCGCGCACGCATCTCTCCCTCACTTTTCCCACCGTTCACTCCCTCCTTCCAAAAGTCACTTTTTTCAGCCACTACTATTCATTTTTAGCCAAAAGTTATCAACTGCAGCTTTACGAACACCCCCTATACCTCAATTCAGTAGTTTCTTTGGACTAATGGCACGAGAAACTGCAATCACACAAAAAAAAGAGAGAGCAAAACTTGCACTCACTTTTCAGTGTTTACAACAAAAGAGGTTCTCTCTTTCAAATCTCCAGTTGTGCGTTGCTTGAGTTACTCCTTGTCTGAAGGATGTTTGTACATATTACCGACTTATGGTAGAACAATAAATTGATTCAACAAATGTTTCACATCTGGGGGCAGCTGACCATAAGACTCACACTAAAGGGACTGGTACCATTAACATAAAGTTGAAATCTTTTGACTACCCATAAGCTTAATTGGCATTCCTAGCATCGCAGCTGCCTGAGATAAAATAGTTCAAATACCCGAGCTTGTAATACCACCAAAATGTAAAGGAGAAGAAAGCAAGGAATGAATCAATCCAAGGGAGAATAAAGGGGAAAAAAAGTAGAGTTTAGCCGTCAGACCCATCGGCTTTTAGAAAGCCGAATAAAAGTAGTGCTCTCAGAGGTTCCCAAATTTCCAGGGATGGTCAGCACCGTCTCGCGGTTGGGTTCTCATCATCCGGCAGGAAATTCCAATCTTACCTTTTTACCGACTTACCTACTGCATTAGAAAAGCTCTAAACGGTATAGGGCTGCCTTTGGACCAAAAGGTCCATGAGGCACATAACCAACCAAGACTAAATGGGAAGGGCATAAATGAGAATGCACAGGGAGAGCAATGGCCATGCCCTCTTAAGCAGACCAGCCACACAAGCCTCACTTTCATTTCCCCTTCTCTGCCAACCATAGCCAAGTCAAGCTAGAGTCAACACCAATGTTTTGCTCGGCCAAATCAAAAGCCACAGCCAAGCACCACCCAAGACAAAAATCCCAAGGCAACCACACCGCACAGAGACAGTGAGGAAGAGGGAACTGGGGGAGAGGAGGCAAGAGATGTAGGGGAAGACGAAGGAGAAGAAGACGACAGAGAGGAGCAAGGGGATGGTGACAATCTGGAGGTGCAAGACTTTCGGCAACAGTCGTCTCCACGCCAATACATCGTCCACGAACCCCGTCATCCTCAACCCCTCTTCTGGCAGGCCCCCTTCCCTCCCAACCTTGACCAAGTAAGGCTACCACCCCTTCCCCTTGTCCCTTCAAACGGATTGGCGGCGAGCTCATAGCACCACCGTGAGCCCTTGGATGGCAGTGCATGCTCCCCGGCGCACGCACTCCACCAAGTCCCATTAAGGCGGCCACCTTAAGTTTTCCCAGCCATGCATGGCTAGGGGCAAAGCAAGACGAAAGTAGCAACTAGAAGAAAATGCATGGAGTAAGGGGGTAGTAGTAAACCAAACTGACGGCCAGTAGAACTGGGTAGTGGCCGGAGGTGGAGGAGGCACCGGGCTTCCGACAGGCGACGTGCCAATGCCGACGAGCCGAGAGAGGGCCGACGTTGAGGCTAGGCATCGAAACTCTCGGTCAGCTGCAAGTTGTGGCCGGCAAGCTGGAGGGGAGCGATGACGGCCTGGAGCCGGAGCCAGTAGTCGGTGCTGAGTGGTGAGGATCCACAGGAGACGGCGGATCCAGTCCTGGTTGGCCAGATCCGAGGCGAAGAGCGAGGGGGAGGCGAAGTGGCCGGAGGGGAGGCAGCTGACAGCAGGGCGACGGCCGGATCTAGCCTTGGCCAGCCAGTTTGGGGGGGGTCACCGGCGGTGCTCTCTAGCCAACGCGCCAAGATCCCCTCTGTGCTAAGAACTGCTAGGTGAGAGAGAGGGAGTGAAGGGGAGCCATGGAGGAGGAGGAGTGGTCGACGGCGACTCGGCGGCTGGCAGCGAGGAAGGGCCAGCGCACCCAAGCACGTCGTGAGTCCAACCGCACCATTGGGAGGAGCGCCAGGAGAAGGTAAGACCGTTCGGCCGAACGAAATGGAGAGAGAGGGTAACGGAGAAAGGGATAAAGCCAGCCAGGTAAGAAAAAAAAGAAGAGAGAAGAAAAGGAAGGGAAAAAAGAAAGAAAAGAAAAGAGGGGAAAAAAGGGAAAAAAGGGGTTTGGTACCTGCGCGACGGGTCCTTGACCCCAGACATTTTATGCCAGAGTCGGGTTATGCACGTAGAGTTGTCGCTACTCGCTTAATCTCTGGTTTCGATTTGATGTGTTGAGTCAGATTAATTGCTTATTCAAGTGGAGATCCTGAGTCAACGCCATCCGCACGTCGCTTCGCTCCGCTTGGTTAACAGGCAAGTGCACGATAGAGCGGTAGACCGTAGAGTTTATGAAATATACGATGTTTACATGATATGATGATACTTATATGGAATTGCAATGTTTATATGACATGATGATGTTTATCTAGATAGTATTTATGTAATGATGACAATGGTAATGGAACGGGGAGAGCAGCGATACCACCCTACCAATGATAATACTGATGAGAATGACAATGACAATGGGTATATGCATTCGCATCATGTGCACTTATAAAATGAGAACTGGGATCAGCCTGGGTGGATCCCGCAAGTCCTACTTTGGTAGGCCTCCACGGGAGTGGAGAGACCCCGTGCCGATATGGGTGGGCCCAAGATTTTGGGTGGAATTTGACGGGTGTTTACTCGGCAATGCTGGTATATGCAATGAAATGAGCAAATGAGCATATAGAGTAGTACTGCATCGCACTAAAACAATGTTGGAGCATGGCAATGGAAGTATGAACATAATAATGCATGCGGAATCTGTTATGGCTAGTAAAATTACTTACATGATTGGACAGTATTAATCGTTCTATTGTGTACTTGCTGAGTCTTTGGACTCACCCTTGCTTTGTTGTTTTTTAGGTGACCGTTGAGGACGTCATACACGGATGGGGGTAGCACATGAATAACTGCACGTACTTGCAGCTCTTCACATATCATCTTTTGTTAGTATGTTTAACTCGACTAGTAAATTAGAATAGTGGCTTAAAAATGGTATGGTGTAAGTGGTCGTTACTTTATGAATAAAGTAGAGTTTGCTTAAAATGATTAGCAGTTGTTCAAAAATAGTATTATTATGCAATGATGGTAGCACTCTAGACTCAGAGTTTAGGCGGGGTGTTCCAGAGCTACTCCAAAACTTCGAGGATCTCCTGAACTCAATTCAAATGTGCATAACAGCAACTCCTGAACCTAAGTAAAAGATCAGCACAAAAACTAATATTGGAATCATTTGGTCTCTAGTCTCTAGAGTCTACAGCATCAACTATCCGATCGGAGATTTGCAATACACTTCAGAGCTGTGATGATTTCGATTCCCAACGTCCAGTATCTGGAAATCGACGTTAAGATACCCATGTAACCCATCTGCTACTCTGCTAGTATTATGCAAGCGTAGCCACACACAGCCGCACACAACCCGCGAACGGAATCTCAGCCACAGAACCAGATAGCGAGACATCACGAAAAGAGAGAAAGCGGCGCACCGACCTGTACCGGCTGCTTCTCCGTCGGCTTCGCGGCGACGGTGGAGACGGCCGCGGAGGCCATGGGGGCCGGCGAGATCCTCCGAAGGGACGCGAAGAGCGAGCGGCGAAGCGAAGAGGCGGCGGGGGAGGGATTTAATGGCATCTCATGGCGAGGGGTGGGCGCGGTCGCGGGCGTGGAAAGGGCGGGCGGCCAGATTCACGAGGCCCAGCCATGCGAGTGGTTGGTGCCACGCGCCGCCGGCGGTGTGGGGGAGGCGGTCGCGGCTGCGGCTGCCGCAGCTTGACACGCGAGACAGCGAAGCGGGAGTGCGAGTGTGGCGTGAACGGTAAGGGTGGATGACGAGTGGGTCCGAAGGTTAGTTGGGTCCATGTGTCAATGTGAGGGAGGGGTTTTGGTTTGGTGGGCTTAGAAAGGGTTCGTGTGGGGACCGGGAGTCCAGTCGTTTGGGAATTGGCGTCGGGAGATGCCGCTGTGTGGGGTAGCGGATTAATGGTTGGAGTGTGAGCAGGCGCCGGCGTCCCTGTCCTTTTGGACGGTTGCGGTGGCCGTATTTTTTGAGACGATGGTGATATAAATGTAGATGTGTATATGATTTTAAATTTAAAAAATTGTTTAGAGAAATGACTTGAGAAACCAGTTGGAGAAGCTATCATGTTTTATTTTGATTTTTGGTTTCTCTAGAAGTCAAAACAAATGAAGCGGTTTCTTCAAGCGAATTCTTTAAATAACTTCCCAAGCTCAAAATCGTGTCCGTCGTTCGCTGCTGTCTCAAAAAATACAGACAAAAACCATCAATCACAGTTAAAAGCCATCAACCACAGTTCAAAATAATAGTGTGAGTATGGGCAGGTTTTGCTGACTAGATAGGCTAACCAGACTTCACTAAATAATTGCAGCAAACATGAAATACAATTGGCTGCCTCATATTACTACTCTTATAGCGAAAAGAATTATGCTCACCAGAGCCATTGGTGCCCTTAGTGCCCAATTGCTCCATGACATGTGCCCTAGAGCTTTGTTTCACGTCGGAATCCACGACCCCAGTGAGCCCCATTAGAGGTGTCCAATGGGCCGTGCTGGGCCGACACGGCACGGCCCGTTAAGGCCCGTTTAATAAATAAGCTGTGCCGTGCCAGCATGGGCATGGTTATGGCTTAACGGGCCATGCTAGCCCGGTCGGCCCGTTAAGCAGGGGAAAAGAGAAAATTTTAAAGAATTATAGAAAATTAAGAAAAACTGTAAAAAAAATTTGTAGAAATTTAAGGGAAAAAATCCAAAAAAAATTATAGAAAATTGTAGACATTGTTAATCATCAAAATAATTATTTTCAATGACATAATGAGCTTTATTAACTTGTTAAATTACATAGGATGGCTGGCTCATTAAAAACTTTACCAAGTAAAAACTCAACTTGAGAAAACCTTGTTAAAGAAAAAAGAGTACAGTCTATAAAGCTCATTAGTGACTACATGTGAAGAAAAATATTGAAAATCCTATTCATTGCTATCTAGATATAAATTCTCAAAAGATTCTTCTAAATCTCTATTATCTGCAGTATGTTGGAATCTTGATTCAGTTTGTTCCTAGTTTTTGACGGTCAGAAGAATTTCGACTATCTCGTTCGAGAGACTTGTTCGTCGCTCTTCGATTATCCTTCTAGATAGACTGAAGGATGGCTCCGAGGAGACTGTAGAGACAGGAACAGTCAACACGTCCGCGCTAATATGGATAACACTGGATATGTTACTTTCTGGGTTTGCTACCATGAGAGGATATTTAACTCTTGCTCGAAGCTGACGCTATCACTGTTGAGATAGTTTGATAGGTCTCCAATGCTTTGTTGCATTCCTCCTTCTGATTGATGTGTACTTGCACCTGCACGAGAATCTCTAGACAAAGAACAAAAAATCTTGCTCCATTGCATAGTCCCCCTAGAGGTGCTAGGGGTTACCAGGGGTCTGTTCAAACGCATGGACCCCAACTTATGTTCATATTTCTCATATACCTCATATAATTTATTCTTAACTACTCTATAGTATGTACAATAGTCTAAACCGGCAGCATCACTTAAAAGTTGCAATACATTTATAAATCTTTGGAGTTTAGCCCTAGGATCCAAAATAAAGGCGAATGCATATAAAATAGGGATTTCCCTCCAATATTTTAAAAACTTAGTTTTTATGACAACTACAGCATCCCATAGTATAGGATCATTTTCAAAAGTCTTTAGGTGAGTGGCAATTTCAAAAATGTTATGAAGAATTAGAGGAGAGGTTGGATAGTATACTCCAGAAAGACAAAGTGTACCTTTATAAAAAAAGTTCTAAAAAAAATTTCACTAACAACCCAATCGTCCTCGGTAAGTTCAGGGTCTCTAACTTGGGTTCTAATAGAGGAGCTATGAGATTGATGACCTTGGGTGTAAAGGAAAACATATAAGGTGCTCTTATATGGCAATATATGTTTAAGTATAAGGTAAGTAGAGTTTTATCTAACAGACATGTCTAAGCCAAATTTTCTAGGACGGACGTTCATTGCTACGCAAAAGCTCTTATACACGGCTATTCGTTGGTTAGAACAATTAATATATGAAATTTCATCCATAAAAGAATCAATACAAGTATTTAATCTTTTTAAAACCAGATTTAAAAATAAGATTAATAATATGACAAGCACAACGTTGATGCAGTAAGAAAGATTGTGCATAAGTATTAAACGAAGGAATAAAAATTTTCATAGCCCTAGTGTTTGCAGCTGCATTATCTAAAGTTATAGAAAAAATATTATCCGTGAGGCCAAAATCTTCTACAATTTAGTAATACTTTTTGCAATATTTTCAGCAGTATGTGAAATATTAATTAATTTAAATCCTATAATTCTTTTTTTCATTACTCAGTCATCATTAACATAATGAGCAACAACACTAATATAATCCTCTCTAGCCCTACCACTCCATGTGTCTGATGCCAAAGCAATAGAGAATGTACATGAAACATTTTTTTCAAATTTTCACGACAATTGTTATAAATATTTAATTAAGCAAACTACCCCTGACATAGAGTGAGATAAGCCGATTTGGAAATGTATTGGCTATCGCAGTCCATCTCCACATGAGCATATCCTTACTCACATGCTGCAAATGACCCTGGTCAAGCAATGAACATAAATGGAGCACCTCAAGGATTGCTTGTATGGATAGGGCGCCCTGAATATGCATCATCCAACTCCGGTTTTGCAGCACATCCTTCACCAAGGAGTTTCTTTTTGATGACTCATGACCATTGTCCAAAGGGCCGGCGCAATCTCACAGATGGACTGACCCTACAGCCATCTATCTATCCAGAAGGGGGCAAGCCCGCCATCACCAAGCTAAATGACAGTCGATGCCTAAAAGAAGCTCTGGACTGCTGGATCCTCTTTTTGTCAGACGGTTTTCCATAGAGTGTTTTGGTCCGAGCGCGCCATCCACTCCCATCTGGTTCGGATGGCAATACTAACTAGCTTGATGTCTAGTATTCCGAGTCCTACATGAGCGAATGGGCGGCAATCTGGTGCCAACTAACAAGACATTTCCCTAAGCTGGAGACACTGTCCCTAGTCCACAGAAATGATCTACGTCTCTTGTCTATTGCTTTGACAGCCTATTCCAGGCAGGGCCGGCCCTGGGCCTAGGCAGCAAGGGCGATCGCCTAGGGCCCACGAAAACTTGGGGCCCCTAGCCCATGTATGTTAGTATGTATACATGTATTTTGTCAACAATAAGTACTTTGCATTTTGTAATATACTAAGCATAATGTTGCCAATAAGTACTTTGTATTTTGTGACGTCTTGTTTAAGTGTTACTGTATTGAACTTTACCTTTTACAACTGATATAAAATGTATTGTTACATATTTATATTAGAATGAAGAGTCTCACTTTTATCATGCCCTAAGGCCTCCAAGATGACAGGAACGGCTCTGATTCCGGGAGTTTGAGGCAAAGGAGAGGGTATATGACCATTGAAGAGAGCACTGCTTTGACGACCACCATTCTCCCAGCTCGTGATAACAACTGCGCCTTCCAAATGGGCAACTTTGCCTGAAGCTTATCGATTAGTGGATGTAGGTCTGATCTTCGTAGCTTGCCGAAGGACAAAGGCATACCCAGGTAATTGATTGGCAATGAAGCCAAGCTATAGTCTAGAATATCCTTGGCAGTCTGTATCTCGTCTTGGGAGCAAAAGATTGGAATGACCAAAGAATTCTGAAGATTCGGACGAAGTCCTGTAGCAGTTCCGAAAAGATGCAGTATCTCCCTGATGACAATAAATTCAGTGTCTGCCAGGTGAATGAACAACATTACATCATTGGCATAAAGCGAACACTGCGTTGGTAGAAAAGGCGAAGACGTTAGTATTTGATCTCTCCTTGCGGTTTTCAAAATCCGATTGAGTTCTTCCATTGCAATGACAAATAGCAAGGGTGACAAAGGGTCCCTTGTCGCAGCCCTTTATGGTTAAAAATGGGTTTGCCCGGTATGCCATTGAGCATAATTCTGGTTGAAGAAGTGGAGAGCAAAGCTAATAACCAGTTAGTCCACCGTAATCCAAATCCACATCTAGTGAGAACCTTCAGCAAAAAAGGCCATGACAAAGCTTCAAGCGCTTTAGCAATATTGAGTTTAAGAAGTAGCTGTTTCGGGTATTGATAAACATTATCCGGATGTTTTCTTTCTAACTATCATCCAGATTTGTGACCGTTGGATTAGAGATCCAAGAGCCACAAATTCTCCCCACCCCCTCAAAAAAAAATTCACCCCCCTCCAAAAAAAATTCTCCCCCCTCCAAAAAAAGAGACCGTTGGATCTCTAATCCAACGGTCCGAAATTTGGATGATTGTTGAGAAGAAAACATCTGGGTGATACCTATACACACTCCCTTTTTTGCCATAAAGTCCTGATGGCATCATTCAAAAATTTGTAGTTGTCTTAATCATACGGCCTTTGATAAATACACTCTGGTTTGTATCAACTAGCTGATCCATAAAAGGCCACAGCCTGATGGCCATAAGCTTTGTGATTAGCTTGGAGAGGCTGCGTATCAAGTTATGGGCCTGAAATATGAGGGCTGGCAAGCTCCTTGTTTTTTTGGTAGAAGGATGATCATTGCGGAATTTAACAGAAGAAGACCCCGGCGATCAGTGGCAAAGAAGGCATTAATGCCTGATATCCTTGATAATTTGTCATGCCTTTTTGTAAAATCTCCCTGTGAAACCATCGGGGCCCGGCGCCTTGTCCATAGGCAGCTCACTAATGGCGCTAGTGATTTCCTCCTGAGAAAAGGGGTGCTCCGGGCCCTGTAAGTCAAGATGGCGCATTTCGATGGCATCGAAATCAATCGACCGGTCTTGTTGGTCATCGTTTTGCAGGAGATTCTTGGTATTATAATCGAGGAGGGTTGAACAATTGGATGAGCATAAGTTTTTTGGTCAATATGGGAGCTTCTACAAATGAAAAGTTGGAAATATGTCGCAGGCATGACAGACCATATATTGGAGATTCAGTTGGAGAGATATTTCGGTCCTGTTTGTTTCCACTTAAGATTATTATAATCTAGCTTATAGGTGGGGGATTATATAAGCTAATTTATAATAAATTGGTGGGAAATAAACTATCAGGTGTTTGGCAGCCTGGATTATCAGAGTTATGGATTGTTGTATTCGAATGTTTAAAGACCACAGTGCCCTTGAGAGAGAGGTACGGGAGTTGGGGGATGGATGAATGGCAAATGTGAGTAATATTCCTAAAATTTTATGGTCATTAAGATAAAAGATGGATCTATAAGCTGAAATAAGCTCCTTTTTTGAGCTTATTAGATTACAATAATCTGGGCTATTAGATTATAATAAGTTATCTTATAATCTGGGCTGTTTGTTTCCACTTATGATTATAAGCTAGATTATAATAATCTTAAGTGGAAACAAACAGGGCCTTCATCAGATGGACTACGAGTGGGGGTATCAATCTAGTCTTCTAAATTTTTGGAGTTTATTTTCACGAGTAATCTTACTGCTGGATACATCGAACTTCCATTCCTTGCAATTTAGATTTACTGTGGCTATCAATATTGTTTCCACATTACTCTTTTGATGCCTTGCAAGTTGGACCATGTCCATATGTGCCTAGAGTACCATTCAAATCAGGATAAAACATCTGGAGTTGTTATGTGAAGGATTTGTTACCTCTTCGCTTTCTTAAATACTGGCAATCACTATATAATTTCCTTGTGATAAGATTAACGCCCAGGGTGCTGTTAGGGAGTTGTAGCATCATTGTCACCATTACCTTACAAGTTAGCAGCTGCTTTTGGAGATATATTAATCCGTTTTTTTAGATAAAGGATATAAAATCCGGTCTCTATATCCACGAGGGATATATGCAGCCAAAAGTTACACCAGTTCTTAGGCTCAAATCCTCAAAACTGAGGAGCATGAAACAACAAGAAGAACAGCTTAAGGACTATGAAAAATAGCTAGATAGACTGAGCTTCCGCACTTTTCTTCATCCTTACTTTCAACCAAATCCCTATCTTCATCCGGCTGAGCCATCCAAACTTCAGTCTGCTTTGCGTGAAGATAGACCTCCGAGGCGACGTCTCCAAGGAGGCGACGAGGGTCGCCGACGCCGCCTGCCTCACCGAGGCAAGGTTTTCACCGGAGATCGATAAACATGAGGGCTATTGAGTGCCAAGACAACACCTCCGGGAAGGACCATGGCGCCGGCGTCATCGTTGTCGAGCCGGTAAGATCACCGGCAAGCCTTTCGCCAAGACACCTCCACAAGACCCCACGCACTACCCACACACACAAAGATCGCCACCAACACATCGGAGCCCAAAGACGCCTCAAGGCCATGGCATAGCCACCCTTGAACTCCACGACGAGCAAACCGTCGGCCGAGACAAAGACCGCTCTGCGTGCACCACCCTCTGCGGGAGCGAGAATGACAAAGACGGCGCACCATGTCGCCTCTCCCGCTGCTCCGCGCATGCGCTCGCCCGGCTTCGACCGAGCGCGCTCGCGGCGCGCCCCGACGAGCCTCCCGCCGCTCCTCAACTCCACCGCGCGCCTCGCTTCCCACCCAGCGCGCTCCACTCCTCCCTCCGCGCGGGCCTCTCCACTCCACGGCTCGAGAGCCCGCCGCGCGCGCCTCCGAGGACGCCGGACTGCCGCCGGCAAGGAGGGCCGCTGCCGGGACCCGCCGCTCCTCAACCCCAACGTGCTCCTCGCCCTCCTCCTCCGCGCAGGCCTCGCCGCACCAAATCTCGGGAGCCCGCCGTGGTGGCACCACCTGAGAGACGCCAGATCCGGCCACCAGGCCGCCGGATCCGCCGCCGGCGAGGGGATCCGCTACCGGGTCCCGCCGCCCCTCTCCGCCTCCCTCCCAGCGCACTCCACGCCGTTCTCCTCCACGCGGGCCTCGCCGCTCCATGGCTCGCGACCCCGCCGCAGCGCCACCTGCCGAGGGACGCCAGATCTGGCCACCAGGCCACCGGATCCGCCGCCGGCAAGGGGAGCCGCAGCTGGGGATCTCACGACCAGCGCACCAATCCCCACCGAACCAAGCAGGGGAATGAAAAAAAGCCCCGCCGTCGCCCTCTTTGCGTCCACCGGGGACTGGTGGTGCGCTCCGACGACGGCGAGGAGGAGGGATCCGGACGGGGGGTGGGAGGTGAAGCAGATATATTAATCCTCCCCCCCCCCCCCCTTTATTTCGAAGTTGTAAAATTTGACATGGTTATAATTTGACATGGTTATATAGAAAAACAAGGCTGTGCTTTCCCTTAAGGCCTTAACATGGCTACATGGAAGTGATAGTGGTTTTAATCTGGGGGGATCTTGTGATTACAAGAGTTTTGTTTCTTTTATAAGTCATTCAAACCATACAACCTAACATTTCACCGTTCTTGGCGTTTTCTTTTCTAAATAACTTTGCCTGTTGTTGTCATATTGTTCACTTTGCAGGGAGCATAAACATCAGTTGAGTCTGCAGCCACCATCCAAAGGTTTGCCATCGATTCATGGTAAGAAAGGCGTCAAAAGCAGCTCACTTTTCCTCGTCAGCGGAAGCTGGATCTCCATTGATGGGCATTGCCGGTGTTAGGCACAAACCAGCAGAAAAGCAACCATCATCAGTCGATACTCCTCCAAAGGTGACTCCTTGAAATCTCCAGGAGGTTGTGGAACTTTGGGAATATTGAATTGCTCGTACATGCATTCGTTTCTTCAGTTAGTTGCACCTCTTTGCAGGAGTACCTCCTGTTAGTATCTATGCCGAATGTGGGCTGTTCATTTGGGTTTTTTAGTGGCTTATAGTTTTTTTTACTGTAATTGTTGATGGCTTTTTAACGTAATTAAAATTTAAAAATTTAAAAATGAAAACAAGTTAAGCCATCACGGACAATGCAAACGAGAAAAAAGATAAAAAAACCCAAAAAACTAAAATGTTAGAAAAGGTCAAATTAAAAAAATAATGAATTAGAAGTCAAAAGTCAGAAGTTGAAGCCAAAACGAGAGGAGATAGTAGTCTAAAATACTAATAATTCCTCCAAAATTCATATCAAAGTCCGCACTACATATCAAAGGAAGCGAAAAGAGTTGCGTCGCGTTATCAATTGCACAAGGATGGTAGCATGTGTTCGCTCGGGATTCTCTGACTTTACGAAGTAAAGATTTTTATCCTTTTTTAGTTTTTTTTCTTATATTTCTTTATATTATTTGTGTTAAAATAACCTGTTTTTTATTTTAAAAAACAGGTTATTTTAACACAGATAATATAAAGAAATATAAGAAAAAAGCTAGAAAAAGATAAAAATAAAAAAGCTAAAAACTAGAAGTAAAAAAAATTAAAAAACGCTAGATTAATCTGGACCGTTGATCGTCGGATGGACGGACTTTACGAAGCAAAGTCACGCTGTCAGAGAAGCTGCGTCGGCATGTGTCACCAAAGAAATTTCAAAATTGGCAGAGATAAACCGGCACAAACTCGAGTCCCGCCTGGACCGAAAGCCAAACTCTCTCATAAGAGATACTAGCCTCATAGGTGCGGCGCCACGCCGCGCCAGCCACCGTGTGTACCGAAGTAAAAGAAGCGATAATTCGTGAGGAGTTTGCAAAAAAAAATTAAAAAAAATCGAGGGCACATATGTATTTTCGAAAAAGCCAAAGGACTTTTTTTGTAAAAAAAACCGAGGGCATGTACGTAATAAACGAGAAAGGCAAATGTCTTTTTCGTAAAAAACCGAGGGCCTGTACGCAATAAAAGAGGTCCCGTACGTAATTTAGAAAACGCGAGGCGCTATCCTGCAAAGTGGAGGGGCTTAACAAAACTGGCAGGGACCTTTTCGCGAGGAAAAAGGACCTTTACGTAATTTCAAAAACGCAGGGAACCGCCTCCCCGGTCAGACGCAAAACCGCCGCCACGCCACGCCGAGGAGAGCGCGGGGCGGCGTGGGCGCGTCCTCGCGCGGCCCGTAGGACCTTTACGTAATTTTTGAAACATATGAGGAAAGTGCCTCGGTCGGCCGTACGCAAATTCTCTTGCCACGCGCCGGCCGACCGAGCGCAGGGGGCGACGTGGATAGCCTCGCAGGGCCGGAATCCCTCCGCTAATACTTCGGTTACGATTCCATCGGGGGCAAAACCGTCATCAAGTTTTCCACTCCGCGCCCGAGCCTTTTTCGGTTTCCTAGGGTTTAATACTCGCCAAGCCCAGCGTGCCAGGCCCAGAGCCCACTAGCCCCCGCGATCTCCCCGGACCCCCGCGCCGCTGTCGCCGGAGACAAGCCCTCTCCGCGCGCCGCACGCGCTAATGGCGTTCTCCTTCTCCTCGCCGGCGCCGCAGAACCCGTTCCAGACGCCGGGGCCGGCGCTGGCGCAGGCGCCGTCCCTGTCGCCTTCGCCGTTCCAGTTCAACTTCCAGCAACCGCAGCAGCAGCCGCCGCCGCAGCAGCTGGCCGCGCCGACGGCGCAGCCTCAGCAGCAGCAGCAGCAGCTGATGCTGTATACGACGGACGGGAAGCCCGCCGGGTACAACACGAAGTGGGAGGAGCTTCATCCCGAGTCGCAGAAGGCGCTACTCCAGATCGAGTAGGGCTTCCCTGAGTTTTTTCCTTTCTGTTTTCTGGTAAAGGAGAGTGCTTATTTGGGCTACGTCTTCTGATTGCTGAGTTGGGGCGTCACTGGGTTGCATTTTTTTGTTTATCTGTAGGTAACTAGGTTTGCTCCACCTGATTGGCTAAACTTACTCTTTGTTGATTTTTTTTCTTCTTTTGCGTTATACAGGTATACTAGTTCAGCTCAGTGAAATGTGCTGTCTTTGGGTTGGGTGAAAGGAGTAATTTTTTTATGTGCGCGCGATCTGAATTTAAGGTTTTGTGCGATATCATTGTGCCTTTTTTAAGCCTCTCAGAAATCAATTTGCTTTATTTACTAGAAAAAAAATGTTCTTGTACCAGTATTGAGGGGTTTCGATTTCAGGTGGTTTAGCATTATTGCTGATTTGGGGTTTCGGGCGAAAGGCAGGTGCTTTTTGTGTTCCATGTTCTGGTTTGCCAATTCGGGTGGGTTCTTAAGCTGCTGCCTCATGTGTTGCTGAGGTGGTGCTTTTATGGGTTTTATAGGGTTAAAGAAAACACTTTTCGTGCTTTCACTACCTGTCTGGGACTTGGTGATTTATTGGAGTAATTTGCACGTTGAATTACTTGGGATATTTTGTGCTAAAAATACCTGGAATGTGGTTTGCTAACCGTGCAATGTTGTAGGGATAAAATACGGGAGTACAGGGACGAGAGCGAGAGGTTGGATCAGTGCAGTCGCCTTCATGACTCCTCAATCACAAACGTAAATTTTGAGCTTGATGCAAGTCGCATTGCTCAGGTTGGGCTATTTTCAGCTCTTTCTTGGCATATTCTTAGCATTGTGTCTATGTTTGAATGTTTTGGTCATGTTCCACACCTTGAAGATTAGTGTAGGATTAGCTGATCTGAGATTGTAAGTTGACAGTTTAAAAGGACAGCAGAATGTTTTCTAGAAGATAGATTGTTAGTATGTTTTCACATTGTCAGCAGGACAAACAATGAAAAATCACACATATATCTTTTAACTATCGGAAGATTGATGAGTTAGTGACCAGTACATTAGACAAACAGGACTGGGCCCATTCGCCTTGAGCACTCAGTTGGAGAAATATGCTTCTGCACCCTCCTTTTTCTTTTCTTGGTAAATATCATAGGCGTAAACTTGACCCAAGAAGATAATCGGAAAACCAGTAGTCTAAATGCTGTAATGGTTTAGTAGTGCCCTGAATGATGAACAAATTAGCAGTTCAGCACAATGGAGTTTGTTGTAATGGAACTTAGTCAAGAAACAAGATTAGCTTCACTGTTGTGGGAAGACCAGGTTTCATCCTGATTGTGCAGCAATAAGTGTAATCAGATCATTAGAGGGTAGTCTTAGTTCAAATCCTACCTCAAATTTTGACATGTTTCTTTGGCAGGGAAAATCAGTAAATCACAATACGATCTACTGTGTGAAAAAGAATGTTTGGATTGCATGAAATTGACATATCAGTGCTGACATATTTAATACTGTAGTTTGTGAAACAATGTAGGCTTAGCGGTGGGCGGTTAACAATTATACCTAAAGACAGGGGCAGCAGTTGTATTTTGCAGTTTGTAAATGTTTCTTGAAGAAAGGGAAATTGGAGGTCGATAACCCCATCCAACACTGACCATTTTATTTTGCAGTAATTCATGGTCCTTGGTAGTTCATAACCGTATGGAGTATCTGGGGGCAATAGATAGTGTAATTGAGCATTAAGAGGATTTCCTAAACTATAATGGAGCACATGATGTCTAGTCCTAATACATCTATTAATAGAGCACATGTTGTCTACTCCTAACACATCAATTCTTGGGTTCATGTGTAAATATTAGTTGTCTGCTCTTAACAGGAGCTCGGAGGGACCACAACCATAATGGAGAGAGAGAAGGCTTCCATTCAAGAGTTAATGACTGTGGTTAATGAAATGATGTGGAACACAGAGTTTGTTATTCGGTCATATATGATGTTGAGACCAAGATTCATCCGTCCAGGTGCTGGAATTGCAAATGGTGGTGCTTCAAATACTTCTGGACCTGGTGGAGCTTCGTCCAATCAGCCAGTGGCATTGGCACCGACCATTGATTTCTATAGTGGGGTCCCAAAGCGGCCTTCCCTTTTTATGCAACAAACTGTCAGCAGGTTTGAGAAGTATCTTGGAGAATGCTGCAAGTGGATTGGTGAGCTAGAGCAGTTGGTTCAAATGGAGAACAATAAGAGATCATCAGCATCTTTGGAATCTCTACCAAAGGTTATGTCGAATGTGCATGATTATTTCATCTATGTTGCTTCTAAGGTAACACTTTAGTCATACGGAAATTGAACACAAACTGTTCAAGCTGATCTTTTTCCCCCCTGACATTATCCTCATGATATTATTCATATATTGTCTACTTTTAGTGAGTAAATGTAAAGCTATAAACTGATCAAGTTTTTAGAAACAACAATATGTTGTGGACAAAATAAGATAAATTATTTATTACTAGTATTGTCTTGAGACCAAGGATTTTCTAATGTTTCTATTTGTCTAGGTGGAAAATCTTCATCAGTATGTTGAGTCAATGAAAACTGAATATCTACATGATCAGCGCCGTATAGGTAATGCAAATGATCCATTTCTAGAGGCAAATAGAAGAGAAGCAGCTAAACAAGAAGCAGCTTCCAGAAGGGTGCATCCAACATTGCATTTACCTGCTCCTGTACAGCCCACAACACAAATTGCTGCACCAGCGACAAGCCAACCACAGCAATCTTTGTTTCCTTCTGGAGCGACTTCGTCAAGTGCCTTTTCAGCTTTTAGCACTCCAGCTTCCGCTCCATCCTCTTCGAGTCTCTTTTCAACTCCAACAACTCCAACTCTCTCGACCAACCTTTTTGGTACATCTGGATCAGCCCAACTCTCCACACCATTTGGGACAGTCTCCACCCCTACGCTTGGATCAACACCAACTCCATCTGGATTTGGGAGTAGCACCCCATCTTTTGCTTCAACGCCTGCTTTAGGAACTTCACTATTTTCTACGCCATTTGGAGGTACAGAAACTTCCTCATTATACTACTCCCTCTAGTCATAAATACATGTTCTTTTGGGATACGTATAGTCAAACTATCAAAATTTTGTCTATCGATATCTTTTTAAATATTTAGATTGGTTATATGAAAATCATATGTATAGATTTGTCTTGAAAAGTATTTTCATAATATTATAATTTTATTAGGTGTTCTAACTATATTACAATAGAGTTATTGGTCAAATTTGTGTTTTGGGGATTATGTCAATGTCCAATATGACATGTATTTGTGACTGGAGAGAGTACATTGCTATTGCCTAGATGTTGGAAAATTGTATTCTTATGGTAGGTCAATAATTATTCTACGCGAAACAATTTGGTATTCATTTAACTGATGTAGCTCAACCATTAGCGCGCCCAATACTCATTTTAAATGATCTGTGTTCTGAAGGGCAAAGTGCTCTACATGAAACTTCGGTGCGGTAAAAAAATCATACTGCATGCTCTTCGGTGTGGTAAAAAATGCACCTCGGTGTGGTAAAAAAAATCATAGAGTTACATACAGGAAGCTGATAATCTTGGTCTTTGCTGTGACCTGTCTTCAACTGGATGTACTGCATTCCTTTAATGGCTCCCCGCCTGAAAGGGTTTAAGTGTTGGTGCACATATGCAATTTGCTTTCCTCATGGCATTTTGTAGCTGCAATTGACTTAATTATGTTTTTGGATCTGAATGTTAGTACCCTTACTGCAATTTGTTAGTGTCAGCACCCATGCACCTGTCCATTATTACGCCCAGTGGTTATAGCTGAGACATCTGCACATACCCTGTGGTGGTGATTTACTTTTTTGTGTTTTCTGCTTTGGTTATTAGTATCATTACTGCCATGTTGAGGCTTACCTACTATTTTCTTCTTTCTATCCTACTTTCAGTTTGACTTCAAAGATATCTCATTATCCCATCCTGATTTCTGTGACTTGTTTGACATTCTACTTCTGTCTGCCTTCAGGTGGAGCTACAGCTTCAGGGTCCAGCTTTGGTGGTGCATCGGTGAGTAAAATTTCCATCACTTATGTAGCAGTTTTCCTTTGTTAGCGGTATTTAGCAAAAATATCACTGTGTCAAGCACAAGCTGTTTTTATGTCCTACAGTTTTGTTTTCAAATTCCCATTTTCCAACACCCTGTTTTGTATGGTGCAGAAAGGGAGGTCAAAGCCCCGGGGCCGACGCTAGATGTAACTGAATCAACGTGAAATGTGGGTGCCTCTTGTATCTCCTTTTGACCCCATTCAATCCTCTCTATCTTATCAAAAACCTGTAATTAATTTTCCCAGCAATTCGGAAGTGATTATCTTGTCAAATGCTTGGTATCAGATTGATTTTATCTGACACTTGTTAGATTCGTAATGTCTGTGGTCCTTCTCACTGTTATCAGAATTTTCATGTCTAACTAAAGCATTTCTATCTAGACGTAAATGTTGTAATAACACAACTAGTTTGACATTGCAATAGTTTTAGGCCATTGCAGAGCCTTGGGTAATGGGTAGGAAGCCTATCACTTTTTTAACGTAAAAATAATTACTTTTGGATTCTTTTCTAGTTAGACTGTTGAGTGATGAAAATCCTCGGTGCTGCTTATTGGCATAATGTTAGACTGGTCTCAATTTGGAAGCTTAGACATTAAGATCAACCATAGTTCTATGTAATATGGAAGTCATTCGTGTGATTGTACATAGCTTTCATAGTCATTGTCTGTAGATGTCTTGTCATGCATAGCGGCAACGCTGAAGGCTCCTTCTGGTCGAGGGAATGGGTGACTTTTGTTTCGACTAGGACATGATTTTGAAGTTTGCAGTTGTGAGGAACCATGCACCCGGCTGGACTAGTTTCAACCTCATCTACAGATGCATCTAGCACTAGAGTTTTCATATGTTTTCAGCTACTGTCTGCATCACCTCCCAAACACGCGTTGCGCCCGGCCGCAGTCACATAGGGTTGAACAAATTTAGGATTGAACCTGTCATTAACAAAAGGACTGAAAGGTCAGTTCCTTCCATGTAAGTTCTAGACAATTTCATCCCAGGATCATCCTTGTCACATCAATTTGATTTTTTTATCCCAACCTGTCTGTCATTCTATTGTTTGGACTGCCTCATACATGTAACATAACTTCATAGACTTTTATAGCACGTTTTTCATTTCGTCATCTGGTTGTGATGGCTCATGGTTCCTCGTCCCATGAATTGTCCTCATCGCCAGAGGTTCAGAGTATTAACCATTTCCCTTCCTCTGCAAATAATTGATAGATATCTTTTGCTCTGAAACGTAAGTGCTTACGACAGCCCAGCATCAGTTCTCAAAAATTAATGGAATCTTTTGTTTTTATATGGAGTCAGTTCCTTAGCAGTTGACATTTCCCTGAAGGTATTATTGGCTGGCGGTGGTGTAGGGATTGGGTAGTCCAGTGTAGACGTCAATGGACCCACATGTCTGTGCATAATCTCTTAAGAGGCTCAGCATACTTTGTCGAATTGTTCTAACATTTCGTTATGATTTTTACCAGTTTTATTTTACCAAAGTCTGATTGTTTTCTGGCTGTCAATTTGCTCGCTATATCGTCGCATGTTCCATTGTTTAACTGCATATTGGAATATCGTCTCCGTGAATGCTTTTTTAGAACCCACCGTTCTGTGCATGTCAAATTTACCAGTTGAAACACGTAGTTTGCGAATTTTTTGGGTCAACCGCGGAGTGTAGGGAACTTTTGAACTTTGAATGAAGTTGTTTGTCAACTTTTTGAAGGAAAAAAATACTTATATTGAAACAGAGTATAAGCTAGGCAATAGTAGTTTCCAAAGGATAATTGTCATGTGAAAGCACTGCCCTGTGTTCCTTGATCCCAATCTTTGAATGAATTTAGGCCGAGTTTTTTTTTCGGCTTATGATTTATGGTTTCACTTAAATATATAAATGAGATAACTTCTCCGCTACTATTTTAAAGCAGTTTATCAGGATAATCTTTTGAAGCGATTATCAGCATTTGATTCATTCATATAAATATTCCCATTAGGACAAAAATTATAAATCGCAACTGAAAAAATCTATCCTTATCTAGGAATCACTCACTGCTCCATCTGAAATTCTCCCCTGTTGATTTAATCACCGGTGTGCTTTCGCTACTGAGCCATGACGTGCGTGATACAACTGTCTCCACTCCTTCACCTCGACTGGGACAGTGGAAGTTGCAAAGAAGCAACGAAGCTAATCACATGCTAAAGGTCAACATTAACATTGCGCTTTAGGTGTAGGAAACGATTATGAGTGGCGTTTAAACTACCGGTGGCGGTTGTCTCCAAAGGGGATGAACAGTGACGTTTCCATGCCTTGGTTGGATGGAAGACAGGAGTCACACGTACAATTTGACTTTGTTTGCCTTTGAGCTCGGACAGTTGTGGAATGGTCTTGTTTTCTCGAGAATTGTATCTCCATTCCAGGAAGGTACAGTTCTCGTAATGCTAATTTGATATTTGAAAAACAGTCGAATTGTCGAAATATAGCTCGTTTGAACAAGTACTGTCATTCAAGCAAAAAAAAGCATGGGTTCAAATCATTTTACATTAAAAATAGGGATGTGTTTAGTTGTATAGTTTCTTTCCACAAAAATAGGCAGCGATCAACATGGCTGCAGCTACAGTGCTGCGGGCTTATTTGTCACTATTCATAAGTTTCATCTTTTTTTTCTGAATTTTTGACTTTTTGTTGAGTTTTTTTGCCGGTTCTTTTTTCCCGTATTTGTTTGTATTATACGTAATGGGCTAACATATTTTTTATATTTTTTTAAATTTAATTATGCTAAATAAGCCTCTGTCACCATGATGCTTTTTTCACCACTACTGATGTTTTTTCACCATAAGCCATGAGCTTTTCAGCCGAACCGATCACCCCCCTAATCAGGACCTACCAACCCTCCTCTCTTTTCTTTGCGCCTCTTTCCAGTCCCCATTGCCATTCTCACCTCTATGTCACCAGAGGTGGACCAGATCTCAGGTTATCTATGCTATAGCCCGAGACTTACAAACAAAAAACTATAAATAATTAGTGATAAATCATAAAAAATTAGTTTCGGCCCAAGAACAGCTGGCCTAGCCCGGAACTTGAAATGTGGTTGGTTCCACCTCTGTTTGTCACCACTCCCCTATGTCGTGCTGTGACAACTCAGAAGCCGTAATCCATGTATAGCAAGGGGTAAGGGGCAAATGTATGTATGTACATACGTACGTATATATGTATACTATTACTGCATCGGGAAGTTTTTCTATAAAATTTCATAATTTTTGAAGCTCGTTTACTATATTTAAAAACTCATAAAAATATCAAAATTGTATGAATTTTTTAGCAACATTCGCCATGAATAAAATTCCCCAAAAATCGCCATGGATACAATTCCCCAAAAATTACACTGTGAGGAACGTTGTGTCGGAAGGCTGTACATAAATTTTTGTAATTTTTTGAGCTCATTTGATATATTTTAAAATTCAAACAAACACTTAATGGGAAAAAAAATTAGGCAGTAGCCGTCTGCTCCCTGGGCAACAGACTACCTGCTACCCAGCCATCGGGCGACAGGCGTCTGCCGCCGGCGACAGCGCCACGTGTCACCTTGCGGGGGGGGGGGATTGGATCATATACCCTCCCCTTAGTTGGGAAATTCAGTATTTACTCTCCCACCTCAATGACATGTGGGGTCATCATAAGTCGCTGACGCATGGGCCAGGAGGGTAAATCCTGAATTTCCGTCTAAGAGGAGGGTATATGATCAATAAAAGCTTTTATAAATACGATGTGAAATAATGCTAAAAATGGCTTTGATCCCCGTTCGTGGATGGGTGTTTTTTTTGGGTTCCGTGGATGGGTGTTGGGAGTAGGGTTTGAGTTGCCTGCGTTCGCCTGTCATCGTCTATAAGAGCAGGTACAATAAGACTTAGTCAGCAGGCTATAGCAAATATAATATCAATCAAATCTTACGTGGCAGAGAGAGAAAGGAAGAGAGAAGGAAGCTGGCTACTAAATTACAGCTAGCTATAGCACGTAAAAATATGCATTTCACTCTCTTACACGTGGGGTCAAATAATTATTGTAATAGCTATCTTATTGTATGAACTATTTTTTTGAAGGTTATAAATGAAATGGACAAGTGTTATAGCCAATTGGCTATACTATTGTACTTGCTCTAAGAAGTTCTACCGGGAAACAAAATATAAAAATCGCGTCTATAAAAAACACCCGTCCTCTCCGCCTCCGCCTTCTGTCCTCCAAATCCACCTTCCAGTTGACGCCACCGTTGCCCTCGCCGCCGGCGAGGACCCCTTGCCTTAAACCCCACCCCGACCTCCTCCTCGCATACTCCAGACTGCAACCCTCTTAACCTCGCAACCCCCCCGCCCCCCACCCCCAATCTTCCCGGAGTCGCCGCCGTAACACCTCCCGCGCCGCCGTCCTGCTCGAGCCCTGCCGAAATGGTCTCCAGTCTCTAACTGACCAGCGCCTCGCGTTTCGTTTTCTCCCCTGATCACCCCATCCACCTCTTCTCCATCTCCCTACGGTTGCTCTGCTTGCTCGCCATGGCGATCCGCATCGCGGTGTCCTACTCCGGCTACGTGGCGCAGAGCCTCACCGCATCGTTCGGCCTACGCTGCACCTCCGCCTCCACCACCGGCTGCCGCTTCCTCCACGACGGTGCCTGGCGCCCCTTCTGCATCTTCACCTCGTCTCGCCAGTCTGAGTACCACCGGAACAGCGGAGGCGGCGACCGCCATGACGCCGAGGACCACAACCACCCGAAGCCCCAGACCATCGCCGCCGCCGGAGGCCACTCGCTGTTCCTCTCGCGGACGTACTCTTCGTCCAAGGCTCCGCCACCGTCGCTCGCCGTAGGGTTGCTGTCGGTGCTCACGCAGGGAACAGGGCCGACGGCTGGGATCATCGGGGCTGCGTCTCTGTCTGGCTCGTCGTCGATTTCTCTCGGGTTCAACCCTGCGTCCTTCCTCCCGTTCTTGCAGACTGCGAAGTGGCTCCCCTGCAACGACTTTGCCACCTCGTCGTCTTCGGTGCCCTCCTCCTCTCCTCCCGCGCCGGCGCCTTCGATTCCCTCCAAGAAGGCGTTGATAGGTAGTGCTAGTACCGGTGCTTCTGGTTCTGGGGGGAATTGCGAGGAACAGTGGTGCTATTGCCGCGATGAGCAGGAGCAACTGGTTGTCGAGGTGGGTGAGCTCCTGCTCCGATGACGCCAAGACGGCCTTTGCAGCTGTGACTGTGCCACTTCTCTACAGCTCGTCCCTGGCCGAGCCGAGGTCCATCCGTCCAAGTCCATGTACCCGACCTTCGATGTTGGTGATCGAATTCTGGCAGAGAAGGTAGAGCTCGTTTGTTCAAAGTGTCTTTTCTTAAGTTTCGTATATGCCATTACGTGTAGTTTGGTGTGGTATACTATGTCATTATTTGTGTTCTGATGATGTTGTGATCTCTGATCTGCAGGTATCTTACATATTCCGGGAACCTGAAATTTTGGACATTGTAATCTTCCGTGCTCCTCCAGCTCTTCAGGTATGATCCCTCGTCTCTTTAATTCGTGTTTGTTCATACTTCATAGCGATTGTGATGTAAATGTGATGTTTGAATTGCAATGTTATGGCAGGCTTTGGGCTACAGCTCGGGTGATGTGTTCATCAAGAGAGTTGTGGCCAAGGGAGGGGACTATGTCGAAGTAAGCTTTTATCCCAATGGTAGTGCCTTCTGTTTGCTTCTTGGTGTGATTACTATGCTGCAAAAAGTTTGATTTTTTTGCTTGAGTTATAACTATTGGTCGCTTGGTTCTCTGATAGGTGCGTGATGGCAAGTTACTGGTCAATGGAGTAGTTCAGGATGAGGAGTTTGTGCTGGAGCCACACAACTATGAGATGGAACCAATGGTATTTTATCTTCTCTGTCTACCACTAAGAATTGTGTATGCTGCGTCATGATTCTACCTCGTGTATCTTGCATACTTAGTTGAGAAGATTCGATCGAAATGTTTGATTTTTCTCACATGAGTCATCGAAAGGCAAACATAATTTGAAATTTTAGATTGTACATGGCATGAAAGTATCAATTACGCTGCATTTCCAGTGTCGGATTGACCTTATATCGAAGCATCAAACCCCTCTACTGGTGGTACTGTAGTAGAGAGTATCTAAGCATTGTGTATTTCCGTGGGCATATTTACACATAGATTGTGTATAAAGAGTTTAACCCTTATTACTTCTGTTAATTAATAGCTGTTATTGTTCCTGCAGCTTGTACCAGATGGGTATGTGTTTGTGCTGGGAGACAACCGTAACAACAGCTTTGATTCACATAACTGGTATGCTCCAAACCACACTCCATCCGCATCTGAAGCTTTCACTTCATACAATTGAGGTCTGATTTGTTTGGATTGTGTGGCATTTCAGGGGGCCGCTACCAGTGAGGAACATTCTTGGGAGATCTGTACTTCGGTACTGGCCACCATCGAAAATAACAGATACAATATATAAGCCTGACGCAGGGCGCTACGAGGCGGGGATGTCGTGAAATGTGTAGTTGTTCCGGCAATGCCGGGCAGCCAATGTGTAATACTCTTTTACGCAGCTCCATTGATGTATGAGCTGAGCTCCGGTTCTAGTGTTTCTCACACTGTTGTTTCTTGGGTGTTTGTCTGTAAATTCCCTTTGGCTGACCCATTTGTTTTCCCTGCCTATTGGCAGACGCAAGATGCTTGTTTAAAGCACGAAAAGCTTAGTACTGTGCAAGCTAAAGACTGCCCCTTCTGTCGGTACAGAGCAACTGCTGAAGGAGCATTCTTTTGCTTCAGAGCTGAGCAATTCTGTTCTGTTACCATCACATTGGGAGATGTATATGTTTACATGAATTTTTGTAAAGGAGCAATACGTTAGCAAAATTTTGACGATTGTAATGGCCAGTCCAGGGGGGTTTCCCATTTATTGGAACAATTTGATACTTTTTGGTCAGAAGCAATACAGTGTACTGAGGTTTGAATTACATCTGAGACACGAGTGCATGACCTGTGTGCATCATGTGAATTCTGCATCCTTGCATGTATGCTTGTCGAGCGGCAACTTCGTTTTGAGCTGACGCTGCTGCCTTATTAGGCCTGTAACAACTGTGGCATGAGCCAAAACTCGCGGACAGCAGCCGGCGCGCCGTCCGCTCGTGCCGCCCGCGTTGTCTCCATCATGCGCTCACCCTTGTTGCGCGCGGACCGCTGCTATCATATAGGGAGTATCGTCCATGCGCGGCGCGACGACCGCTCTCGGCGCCATGCACCTGCGCCGACGCCGCGCGGACCGTGCGCCGTCAAAGCGAAAGCGCGCAATTAGCCATCCCCGTCCCATCTTTCGGCCGCACCAGCCTCCACCGCTAAGCCACCACGCCGTGTGCGCGCGCGTGAACCTTGCCCGCCACTGTAACACCCTGACTTTTTAAGGTCAGATTATCTAAATTTAAAATTGACCGTTTTGTAAAAACTTGAATGTATTTTAAAAATTTTCAACATTTAATTCAAAGTGTCACACTAAGTTATTTTAAATTATTAAATTAAATTGTTTGAAAGGTTGTAGCGGCCTTCTCTTCACACAGCTTACAGCGGTCTCACACCATTGTTCATGCATGTCTTCATTTTGCAGCGGCCTCACACCGCCGTCATCTCGTAGCATATTCACATCGTCTTTATTGTCGGTCTCACACCGACTTCTCATACAATGATGGCCTCTGCCACTGCCATTGACCTCTCGTCGAATCATCTCGAGGTGTGGACACCGCCATTACCCATGGCTTCACACCGTAAGTCTTTAGTATGCCATTGCCAGTTGTTGACGACGCACCGTGGTAGTAGGTATTTGGGAGACATGCTGCCTCCACTCTTCACCGCTACCTCTTTGCCGCCACAACCTCACCGCTGGTGACATGACTCAGCGGGCGACTCTAATCTCGATTCTTCTTGCAGCGGCATCACACTGCTACTACTCGGGTTCACACCGAAACGTGCTTGTCAGCTTCACACCGACTCCTCTAGCGATGATGGCTTCACACCACTGCCTTTGGCTTCACGCCGAATCCTCACAATGGTTTTGCATCACTGTTGCCATCATCGCCTTTGGCATCACACTGAGACTTTCTCAATAATGGCCTCGGACACCGACACCAGCCTCCATCTCGCATGGAGTCTGACGCCACACCATGGCGATCTTGTCGTTGCCGCTGGTGCGCACGCTTGTGCGATTCTGACACACCGCGCTGGCCTCACCATGGCCGCATGGACCTTCGCCGCCGTGCTCCTAAGCGCACGGTGCTGCAGCCGACTCGTCGCCAGCACCTGTGCACCTCCACTCAATGTGCGGCACTGTGCTGTCTGTGCACGCCATCACGCCAACCAGCGAGTCATCGCTAGGTAACTTCTCCTTGCATCTCGCTCTGATACCAAATGTTGGATTGAATCGCTCAATCCTAATACCAAATGTTGGGATTGAATCGCTCAATCCTCTCTATTGGAAACCACTCACTAGTCTCTCTCGTTTCTCTGGATAAACACACGCAGAGGAAGACAAATACACAAAGTATTGGGATTGAATAACTCAATCTTTTCTATTGCCTCTTCTCAAAACTTAACAGGAAATACTTGGCTTAAATAAACCTCATGTACATAAGGTCACATGACCTGTACTCCACGCACCCATTAACTCCACTAAGACCTATTCTCATGCCACACGAATCCCCATGATCCGATTTTGCCGGTCACGATGCCTACGACTTGCGCACACCGTGCACTACCCACAAGACTTGACCAACATATCGACTCAGCCGTTACTCGAACGCCTAGCCTTGACCACGACTCTCGATTACACCACTTCGACTATGCCACTTCAACCACGGCTTCTCGACCGCCTCGATGCAACTCCGATCATACTACTCACACAGAGCCGGTACTACTGGTCTTCAACCATGCAGGTCTTTTGAGCACTGACCGCATCGTAGCTTACGAGTATCGATCGTTATCAGAACTCCAACTACCGATCGTTGTTTGTAGCTCGACTCGACCACCACTATAGCTACGACTCACCGACCGGTTCATCAGTAGCTTACAACCATCGACCGGTTCATCGTAGCTCCCAACTCATCGCCGACCACAGCGCATCGACTCGATGCTTTGACCATGGCATTTCGACTCGATGCTTCGACTTCTAGATGTACTCGATAATAAGAGTACTTGACATGTGTCAAGATTATTTCTAACATAACAACCATCGACATAGAGAAGAGCAGTAGCCATCAGGTGAGGATGGAAGAAAAAAATAGAGAAGAGTTGCATGCAGTCGGCATGGAAGAAGGAAGAAAGAAGTGAAGAAAGAGAGAAGTAGTAGGAGGAAATTTAGTGGTAGAAGAAAAAAAGGAAAGAAAAGAAATGGAACAAATGTGGGAGAAGGGAGAAGTAGTAGCAAAGAAAGAGAGCACTCAGCATGTACTAGTTTTTGCTAAATTTGAACTTTTGAACAAATTTGCGCGTGGATATGGTGGTTTCAAAATGTTGGACTAGAGGAAGAATCTCTATTAGTTTGGTATAAAACAAAATGAAAGACCTAATTTTTGGACATGGGCAAGTTATATGATATACTGTCAAATGTGATACGGAAACATGTCAAGTTAGGGAAAATATGTCAAGTCAGGGCAGATAGGGAAATATATACTTGGTAAGAACTTTGGTATAATCGAGCCATGAAACAACACAATAAACAAAACCACTAAATGGTCAATGTGTCACGCCTTGTGTCGTGGGTCTTCGACCACGGTCATTTCGAACATGTTGCGTCATCAGAGATGCTTGACCATGGTCATTTTGACCACGTTGTGTCGATCTCAGTCATTTCGACTGCGTTGTGTCAACCACGGTCTTTTCGAGCACGTTATCACGGATTCTTGACCATGGTGTTGTAACTTACGAGTACCAACTGGATCACCGTGGCTACTGACTGGATCACAGTGCTATGACTGGTTCACTGCACTTGACTCATGATCATGACTGAGTCTCTGGAGTTGCTGATTACTCACTGACTCCAAGGCTTTCGACCCCTACACGGCACTCGGACACGACAAGTACTCGACGCACAACTATATACATATGAACTACCAATAACAAAACTAATTCTTACAGTTGATGCGTAGCACCAAGAAAAGAAAAGATTAGTTTCGAGTAAACCATATTGGCAATGGAAAGACGACTACACCGAATCTTTGTTCATGGAAGTATTTCTCGATAAATCTTTTCTAACACAAAAAGCATAGTTTTAGAAGGAAAGAGTAGGCAATCGGATCAGAATCTCGATCCCAGAGGCCAGGGGTTGATTCACACTGTGTGAGGGTCACGTACATCGCCCATGGCCCGTGCTCATGCCTATAAAAGTAGAGACACGAACGGAGAAGGGAAACACATAGAGAGGAACAGACAGAGAGATGCAGAGAGGACACAGAGAGGGAGACGAACACAAGATATACAAATACCGTTAGTACACATATGCGAAGAAGACATCCACAAAGAAGATACAAGCAAGAAAGGAGGAGAAGGCGGAGGAGCCTAAGAAAGCGATCTGTACAAGCCTATGCCATGGTGTACTATGCTTAGAATGGTAAAGAACTTTCTTTTCTGTCTAACTAGCTGCATATAATGAATGGCGGCTATGATGGAAACATCACCAAATGACTACGGCCGCTGTTGGTAGTGCCATCGAAAGGTGTTCTGGAGCTCGCCGTGATACAACCTGCTCTAAGATTGAGGAGGCCGACTAGAGAAGGGGTGAATAGATAGTTTTTAAAAATTCCTTTAGGTTACTACCAAACTTATAATGTGGAAACGTGAACTATTTAGTTTTCATAAGTAAGGCCTAAAACATCTAAGTTTGACTAAGTGTACCAATGATATAATTCCAAATCAATATAGGCAATCATAGGAAGATAAGTATTCTAATCAATTCAATAAATATAAATGCTTGAATATGAATTGCTAGAAGGTAAATTGAACGCAAGATGACAAACCCAATGACATTTGTCAAATACTCATAAACTGTTTCGAAAAGACTATCCTGATTAACTATTTTAAAAAATAACAAAAAAACATTCTTGTTTATTTATTTAGAAAACTATAAACTTATAAGTCATAAGCTCAAAGAAAGGGCAAATTGCGTCGGTGAGAAAGGGGCGTAGGTAATTTGGAGTGGCCGAGGCAGGAGAAAGTGGCCCGTGGGGCCTATGGGCCGCGTCGTTATGTATTCGCATTTCAGAAAGTTAGCTGGGCCAAGTGTATGGGTCGGTCATGGGCTCATGGCCACTTGGCCTGGTACTGGCTGGTGATGCCATACATGGTGGACGTCATCGGGTATCACGTCCGGAGTAGAATTGGGCCGAGAAATTCCGATTTAAGCCCAATCCAATCTCATCTCGGCCCGAAGCAACAAGTCTCCACTTCGCAGAACGCAGCCTTCACTCGGGAAAAAAATAAACAAAAAAGCGAGCAGAAACTCAAGGAAGCAAGAGGATTGCTTCCTGGAAAGAGAGGAGTTGGTGGCGAGGTCACGGCGGCCATGGAGAACCTTGTGCTGCTGTGGGGGATCATCGGGCCGGGCGTGTCCGGCGCCGTCTTCGGCGCCGGTTGGTGGTTCTGGGTCGACGCCGTCGTCTGCAGCGCCGTCCAGGTCTCCTTCCTCCACTACCTCCCCGGTGAGAGCAAGATCCCTTCGCTTTCGTTTCTGGTCAAATTGTCTTCCTTGTGGTTTCGATGTGGGGATTGATGGGTGTGCCTTTCCCCCCGGCGTGGGGCTTGCAGGGATCTTCGCGTCGCTGGCGGCGCTCATGTTCAACTGCGTAAACAAGGATGAGATCGGATACGACTATTACTCGCCCTATGGGGACGATTCCGAGTGGAGGTGAGGCTATTGCTCGATTAGGCACTAGTTGGTCGAACTGGTCGATGAATTGAGGCTACTCTAGGCCGGATGATTGGATTGAACCCTGAATATATACACATTGCCTGCGCGATTAAAAAATAGTCACAGTATCCACGATGTATAATTTCAGGAAGAAAATTTATGGTAAGTTAGTATTGTATGAGTTAACCAATTGTTTGTTCAGTCTCCAAAAACTGAGGCACTGGCTTCATGGTTCGTGCTGAACAGAAGTATGGATTGAACCAAATGCCCCGCCATTGTCTCTCTGGATGTAGTTAGACCAGGATGATTCCAAACTGAACTTTGCTTGATTTTGAGTTTTGCCTGCCGTGTGCATAAACCATATTATCTTCGTGACTGACCTGTTGATTGTAGTAGAATACCAGGGTAGAGACCCTTTCTGCTGATTTCTCAAAAATAAAAATAAAATATGCTGTCGACCAAGCTTCATCTTCATAAGTTATCACTGGACTTAGTCACATGTGCAACAGTACAAGTGTAAATTAGGAATTAGGACCCTAATGTGATTATAAGCTGAAAAGATTCAGTAAACTTGCACGGAAATTCTTATGATTTATTTTAAACAATTGTCTTTCAAAAAGGGTCCACAAAAACTGTTGTATGTTGAATCTTGTTAGTTTCCTAAGTCATCCTGAGACTTGATCATATGTTGTTCAAGGGTTGATTAATCTGATTACAAGTTTAAATGGTTAAGAAAAGTCCAGTGTTTCCTTTGATTGATTACGCAATTACTTAGACAACTAAGTCAACGAGAAATTTCGATATTTGACACTGAATACGTGCACCTCTCAACTTTTAACCCCCAATTCGCACGCCTTTGAAAATTTAACCCTGTCACTGCGAATTCTTTTGATTCAAGAGATTCTCCTCATTTTCTCTCCTTTTATATTTTGACACTTGTCACTGCGAAAATGAAGAGAATCCCTTGAATCAAAAGAATTCGCAGTGATAGGGTTAAATTTCCAAAGGCGTGCGAATTAGGGGTTAAAAGTTGAGAGGCGCATGTATTCAGTGTCAAATATCGAAATTTCTCTAAGTCAACTGGTGGACCTCTCTTTTGATTGTTTTACCAACTAAATCACTTTATACATCTTATGAGGGTAGCATTGGTTCCACTGTTACCAATGCTTCTCGCTTGTGGATCACTCTGTTTCCGTATCCCTGTTTTTGTTGAAAGTAATGGAATCTGAACCTAACATCTCTTTGTTTGACAAACACCTAGCTAGTTGTTTATACTGTTTTCTGTTATGTTAACTTATTTTCCAGACAACCTTGCTTTTTTTAAGGGGAATCCATGTGCCAGTAAGATGCCAGCACAGTGGGATTGAAGTCAATCTGTTCGTTGAGCAACTACTTATATTCTTATTTTGTTGAACTTATTTCTGATTGTTTGTGTTAATTTCTGTCGGTTAACTTTCTGATGGCTGATGGAGATAAGAAAATGAGGTTTTCACCTATTTTTTCTTCCAAACTTGATATAGCATAACAAATTCATTTGGAAAAACTAAGACTTTATGTGTTGTTGATTTGTCTGCTTTGTTACATTTTAGCTCCACAACTCTTCCAAGTTCGATGATCATCCATTTTGCATGCTACCTGCTATGAATATTGTATATATAGAGGCCCAATAAACAGTATATATAGAGAGTACAAGAGGATATTATAAGGGAATATGTCATACATATATAAGGGAATACAAAGAAATTCCTATTCTAACACCCCCTCAAACTCATGGTGGATCACATACACTGAGTTTGGAGAGAAAATACAAATGTTGTACCCAAGTTTGTGGCTTCGTGAAGAAGTCAACAATCTGTAACTTTGAGGACACAAACTGTAAAGCAAGCACTCCCTTCTGCTTGCTGTACCTGTACTGTCAAACAAAAAAGTCATAGGCCTCATCATAGGCACTCTAAAATCTGCAAGTAGCCGCCTCAAGCGAGTAACTTCTGCTGTCACTGTTGCCATAGCTCTCAACTCAGCCTCTGTACTTGAATGGAAAATTACAGTCTACTCCTTTGTCTTCGAAGGTGGGGGTTTTTCCCAGGTGATCGGGAATGCATGAGGACGCTTAACCCTTGCCAAGCAATGTAGCAAAGCGTGCGGTGACCCGGAGGTCGTTCGGGGGACGAGTCCATCAACTTGGGCTCTGGGCCCAAATTGTCGCTCATGCCCTGGGTCCAGCAGGACACGAGTCGCCATGGTAGAGGCGACGAACGCCCAGGCCACCTTGGACTTTTGCTAGGGGAGATCACGGAGGTCATACACCCTATGCACCACGAGGGTGAGATCCTATGTAGGGAAAGTGTCTCGAGAGCCCAAACGGGAGCAATGAGATTTGTAAGTTAGAATTGCCCCCTAACAGCAGCGCGTTAGGGGGCGGCTCTTGTAGTTGACCTTTATCACTTTGTAGTTAGCTACGTCAAGAGTCCTAGGGGCGATGGTTGGCCCCAACACCCCTAGCTTTCTGTTGGCGAGGGCATTTTGAGCTTCCTACCCTTGGCTAGGCCCTGCATCGGCCAACGCAAGGGAGAGGACGCGCTCGGGAGCTCTGGGGCACATATGACGTTGTCCATCTTGGGGTAAAGGGCCCTAATCCCTGATGATGGTGCGTGCCTAGGGCACCTTCGGAATGTGGGCAGGTCGTCCACGAGATCATTGCACTCTAGAGCTAGAGGGGTTTCGTGGACTTAGAGTATTTCTTGGTAGGGGTCATAGCCTTTCGTCAATTAACTATAGGTTCCCACGGACAGCGCCAATGTTGAAGGCATGAAAACCCAAACACGAGTGAGGGGGTGGATGTCGGCCGTTTAATGGGCCAGCGTCCACGAGAATAAAAATGACACGGGAATTTATACAGGTTCGGGGGTCCGAGAGGACTACCCTACTTCTATCAGTGAACCAACGGGTGTTACCTCCGGGGAGGGAGCCCCCGAGGACTCACCAGTTTAAATATGTTTCTTTATTGCTCAAGAGAGATCCCCCTCAAATGAGGGTTACATGGGGTATTGATAGGCCATTGGGCATGTACAAATGTCCAAAATGCCCCCGGAGGGGATAGCTATTCTATGAGCACAAGTCAGGGGTATAATTGTCCTTTGTGGGTATGACTGCAATTCTTTGATCTGTATACAGGTGTCACTTGAGAGATGGGTCCCATTGCCAGAAAGGTGGAGTTATTCCTTCAACAAATCAAAAACCCATTTATATATATTTTCTACGACATTTGAGAAAATCTCCCTCTTTGGTTCTCAAAAGAATATAATAGACCAATGGTGTATACAAGAATGTGCTTGTAAATGGAATTTGCAATGGAAGAGTGGTTTTCTCCCGATACTGCATAAAATTATTCTAACAGACGTTTCTTAATTCGCAGAGTGAAGCTTTGGCTTTTTGTGGCATATGTTGTTTCTTTTGTCTGCCTAGCTGGATCAGTGGGTTTGTTGGTGCAAGATGCCTTGACAGACAAGGGCCCTTCAGTGTGGACTGGTGTTGCTGGTGTTCTGCAATGTGTTCTTGTATTGATAAGGTATATCTGCATGTTTCATCAACTTCCTCTCTCGCTCCCTTCCTCGTTCACTTGACCACTGTGTTTTCCGAGTTTCTGACATTGCATCATCCTTACAGTGGGCTGATATATTGGACGTGCCACTCCGAAGACTAAGGGTCAGAATGTTCTGAGCAGACTTGCAAGGGTGATTTTGTGTACTATTTGTGCCAGTATGATTTTGTGTAGAGGAAAATCATGTTCAATTTTAGTGTGGGAAGACTGCATGTTTCATCTGTGCATAACTGACTTCTTTCTGAAATGATGCTCAACACCATTGCACGTTTCTCCTAATTTCTTCTGATTCGCCCATTTATGTTGAGATTGAAACTGTCAAATATAAGCCCAAAAATTGCCCTTCTACTGTGATTGACCTTTTCCTGCAGTAAGTTATTATCGTCACACCTCCCTAGTCAATTTAAGTTCAGTTCATTAAATCCAGATGCTGTTGCACCCTATTTCTTTGTTGGTGCTGACGTGCTGTGCTAGCATTATCGAGATGGGGAAGGAATGCCTGTATTGCATCACCCCAAACTAAGTTGCCGGCCTGTTCTACGTCTGTGAGATATTTAAAATCGGCGCTCATTTATGTCCTCTTACCTCCAAGCATTCCGACTCAGCGTTCTTTGTGTGCCGATCTACTGTCTTAAAACACCATTTTGAGACTGGACTTTCTTCTTGTTTTTCAGCATGTTTCCATACTCATACCACCATTTTCTGATACGAATTTTCCTAGTTGACACTAGTCCGGCACCTTGTAGACGGCGTGGGACCCGTCTGCCGGCCGGACGAGACCATGAATCCGCGATGGCCTGCACGGCGTAGTAGGACCATGTAGTACGGGTGACTGGGTGAAGTGAACGGCAGGGTGATTTGGGGGCATAAACTAATAGTGGAGGACGAGGAGTCGAGGGTCCTGTCGCGTTGTCTCGATCGAGAGCATTTTGATCCGTGACGTTCTGTTCGATAGCAACGCAGCGAGTTTTTATGCCATTCCGTTAAAAATAACAGCCGCATCTTGCAGAAGTCTCTGCTTCGCGACACCCTGGTTCAGCCTCATCGCTTTCCCTGAAGTTTACGGTGGGTTTTGACCGGAGAGCACGTTGTTTTGGAAGCGTCAATCACTCGTCTGTGCTCTAACGACTTCGAAACCTACCGGTAACTATCAGTTGCTATTGCTAGCCCCCCAACAAAATCACGAAGGAAATAAAAAGTCTGCAAGGAATTTTATTTTACCTGGCATTGTTTACCGTTGACCATCGTTCTGAGGGCCAAAAGACCAGACTTTAAAGTTTTGCTTGCAGAGTTACAGCAGACTGACCATCGTAACGATCAAGTTTGAAAGAGCGAATCCACCAATACAACTAGCACGTTACGCGAGGGAATAGGAAAAAGGAAAACGTGTGCTTTTTACAGGGGAGCGCAGCGACAGCGCGCTTTGCCGTCGCGTCGCCGGCGGCTGCTGGGCCGGCGACGCGACGCCCACGAGGGTGCGTACGTCCGAGAGGGACCGCGAGACGAGCCCTTCTCGGGGCGACGCGGCGGGCGCCACATGGCCGGCGCGCGTGGACTCCACGGCCTCACGTGTCGCGTGCCGCGTCCTCCCGAACTCGAATGTGATACGGAAGGCTCCCATTTTCGGTGCGAGCGCGGCGTACCCCCGAATTGATGTCCACGCTTCCGGTTTGGTCTGGTTTTTAACAAATGAGACTTCTCTGCCGAGCTTTTCGAATCTACCTTTTTAAACGATTTTCTAAGCTTAAAATCTTCATCGTTTATATCAACATCTTCATAATCCACAACCGTCTTGAAAAGCATAAACAAATGCCATCGGCCGCAGTTCAAAAGAACAGAGACTTTATTTTGTTTCTTGCTAATATTTACTACTCTTAACACAGGAGGTTTGATGCTTGTCGTAAATTTAGTGGCTTTGATTGGCTAGTTATGTACCCGTGCGTTGCAATTAAATTTATTATATGTATAGAAAATTATATACGAAAGAGGGTTGCCTTAATCGGTTGAAAAGTGGATAATGGTAAAAAATAGAAGGAATGAGACGGTCGGAGGGGAACAGACGTACAACCACCAACTCATTCAGAAAAGTAAATTGTAATCATTTGGGTTTCTTTTTTTCACTTCACATTCTCTGGATATAAAAATGATCTGCAATTTAAAAATAATACAGAAAAATCACGCAATACAAAAATTGAGTAACCTAACAAATAAAAGGGTGGCCACTACACCTTTTAATTCCAGAATAGATACAAAAGTAGATATTTCGATATGCTTCGCAGAAAGGTTTCTCAATAAGAAAATATAAAAATATAATGATTGGAAATATTGCTCGTATTTCTTCTAATAAAAATTATATACCATAGGTTTTAATATCAATTTCTAATTCTTGGACATCTGTATATTAATTAACTGTATGCGGTATTTCGTGCATGTGTTGCTGTCGACTATTCTAGGTGGACATAACAGCTATCCACCGTTGTCACTCCTAAGTGAACGTAACAGCCATCCTCCCTTGTCTTTCCCTAACAAAACTGTCATCCTCTGTTCATAACCCTGCATTGTGAACGTAGCATTTTCTGAACCCATTAAACTAGTGTTCTCCCTCTTGTCGTTTCCCCCCTCAGCTTCGGTTACTTCGAACCTTCATAAACCCGTCCTCCTCCTCTCGCTTCTCACAGAGTGCACAGTACGAGTCCCTCGGCCCAGGAGATAAAGAGAGGCAAGAGGGGGGAGGGGGGAGAGACTGAACGAAAGATGAAGCCCAGGAACGGCACCGCCGCCGCGGAGAGGAGGTTGCTGTCGAGGTGGATATTGCTCCTCTGCGCCTTCAGCTTCGGCCTCGGCATGCTATTCACCGACCAGTGAGTCCTAGATTAGTTTCTTGAACCATATGCCTACTGTTGGTTCGCTTCATGGGCTTTCGGTTTTTGCCCCCCCTTTTTTTTTTCTCGAAGACGAGTTTTTTGCTTTCTTTGATCTAAGCTGTGTGCCGTGTCGCGATGCACAATGCTCATGGGTGCTCTGTTTGGTGTAACTGATGTTCGACGCCGATTATTTGATCAGGTTCGGTGCGGTGCCGGATTGGCAGAACCCAGTGGTGGCGCAGCGCCGGCGGCAGGAGAGGGAGCTGCAGATCGTTTCTGAAGATTTTGTTTCCAAGCCGGTAGGGCTGACTAATCCATGAACTTTAGCCTTTTCTTTTCTTTTTAATTTTGTTTGTTTATGCTCATCTTGCTACTTCGGACATTATTGTATACTATGTACCATGATTCATGACTGCAATTTTTTTGATGTTTTTTAAACTCCTGTTTGTAAACTATGGCTGTATTATCATGCAGAAACGACTGCACACCATTTAAGCATTCATCAATCACCGCTTGATAGCACCTGTTTTGTACTAAAAAAAATAAAGCAAGTTATTTCAAGAAAGATAAAATAAAGTAAGTTGTTTTAGATGAATGAGATGCAAAGTTAAAGTGGATGTTTACGTATGAAAACCCTAAATTTTCCAGTTTCCCTTCTGAGATGTTTCTTTTAACGCTCCTTTCTTGGTTTCAGAAACCAGCTGACGATAGGGACGTGATGGGGGAAGTGGCAAAGACCCATGAGGCCATACAGTACGTTGACATGAATCCTGAAAAATGTTCTTTACCTATTGCCATCTTTGTATTGTCTAATCGGACTAACTTGGATAGCATTTTCTGTCTAGATATCTAGATAAGTCAATTGCCACACTACAAATGGAGCTGGCAGCTAAGCGCAGCACACATGAGTTGCGTGGAAGTGCAGATGGCATAAGCCAGCAAAGGAAGAAGGCTTTTGTAGTGATTGGGATCAATACTGCTTTCAGTAGCAGGAAGCGTCGAGATTCTGTCAGGCAGACCTGGATGCCTCAAGGTTCATACTTTTGTAATGCAGCCTTATTGTTTTCCATGTATTGGCTCACTGTCGCTTGCTGAATTTCTTATTCCTAGTTAGAAGCAATGCACAAGGAATGTGCATTTAATCAAGTAGAACGATTGTGCAGCTAACAAGGAAATTACACAGGAATATACAAGTATGCAAGTAGTCAAATAGAATCATTAATCATCATAGCAGCCTTTTAGAATAATACTATCGCCGGTCATATCATTTTCGCCTAACTAGTTTCTGCTAAATTTGAGTTCTTGGACTGTGGGTGACTGTTATTTGTATCTGTTGTGCTTTCTGTACTCGTTGCTTGTAAAACTAACTGCTTATCTCCCGCTGCTATTTTTCAGGTGAGAAACTCAAGAAATTGGAAGAGGAAAAGGGAATCATCATTCGATTTATGATAGGACATAGGTAAGGGTGCCTGCACTATGCTCAATACTTCACAAGTTCAACCCAAGATTTTGTAAACATCTCTATAGGAAGCTTTCCATATTTATCAAAAAAAGTCCATAAAGCCTCACTTTCTTGTTTTGTTGTGGTTCCAATAGATTTATATAGTTATTCATTTTGCTTAAACTCCAAAAGACATATGTCAACATTTCAATGGATTTGTATTTCTAATAGTTTAGAACTCTTTTTAACTTTGGTAAAGAAACAGCGCACTCACCACTACTAGATTGAAACTACACAAGGAATGCATCATAATGGTGATAATATGATCGATATAGGAAAAATCAGATGCAGCATAGAAGAGCCCATACTGGGCAGCATTTATTTCTTTTTTTAGTTTTAGAAATTCTTGGCAGAGGGTGTTATATATTTCCTGAAATTTTACCACCTACTTATTCCTCAGTGTCATGAATTTAAATACAATGACTGGAGTAGTAACTGTTGTTTATGCTTTACAGTGCTACATCGAACAATGTCCTTGATAAGGCTATAGATGCAGAGGACGCCATTCATCATGACTTTCTTAGGCTGGTATGGTGATGTTCTCCAAACATTGAATTGCAATTCTTTTCCCTTTTCTGTAAAACCACAATCAGCCAAATCTGTTTTCAACCCTGATTGGGGGCTGTCGTCCGTACTATTCTGATGCAACCATACATGCATCTAGGACCATGTTGAAGGTTATCACAAGCTATCTGCAAAGACCAAGATATTCTTCTCCACTTCTGTATCCTTATGGGATGCTGATTTCTATGTCAAGGTGGATGATGATGTTCATGTCAACCTTGGTAAAGCTTCAATACTATATATCCTTTGAAACCCTCAATCATCTTGGAGAGATTTGTTATTTAGTAATTAACTGATGTGGGTGGTTCAGGAATGCTTGTCACAACCCTTGGCCGGCATAAATTGAAACCCCGAGTCTATATTGGGTGTATGAAGTCAGGACCAGTTCTTTCCGACAAGTAAGTCTTCTGGAAACAACATATAGTTATACTTGGAGTTCCAATGTATGAAATTCGATAAATGCTAAAATTTTATTTCACTGCACCTTTCATCAGAAATGCAAAATACCATGAGCCTGAGTTTTGGAAGTTCGGGGAAGACGGGAACAAGTACTTCCGCCATGCCACGGGGCAGATATATGCCATCTCAAAGGATCTTGCCACCTACATCTCAATCAATCAGTAAGACTAGAGAATAGGCATGCTCATTCAGACAAAATTTTTATTTGACGAGTTGCTACTGATGACGTTGTGTTCATCATATCACCCAGGCCTCTATTGCACAAATATGCAAACGAAGATGTGTCACTGGGCGCATGGTTTATTGGGTTAGATGTGGAGCACATTGATGACAGGGACATGTGCTGTGGAACGCCACCAGGTCAGTTTTCTTCAGTTGTTTTGTATACCATGCACCATTTCTGAATATCATTGTGGCACTGCTTACCAATATTTTCTTTCTGAAACTGGTTCTCAGACTGCGAGTGGAAGGCACAAGCAGGAAACGTTTGCGTTGCATCGTTCGACTGGAGGTGCAGTGGGGTCTGCAATCCAGTTGAGAGGCTCAAGTATGTGCATTCGAGATGCAGTGAAGGAGATGATGCAATTTGGAGCGCCTCATTCTGACGAGATGCTAATAAGTATTCACAGGCTAACGAGAAAGTATGATTTATCAGGTTCCATTCTGGTATATACGTACACTGTGCAGATCATAGCTGCCTCCTTGAAGGCTCACCGAGTGTGAGATCATAGCACAATGGGAAAGGAGAAGAGATGAGAAGGCATTCATATCATATCTGATAAAGAAAGAAACAGGAGGATAAAACTGGACGGATAAACCACTTCTCTCTCTCTCTCTCTCTCTCTCTCTCTCTCTCTCGTATTTTGTTGAGATAGAGGCGATATAGCCACACAGGGCTTTTGTGGGTATACATGTTTGATTTTCACAATACAGAAACACGATTGCATTGGATTAATTCATTCGTCCATACAGTATGAAACCATTGTTGTCTCAGCGGTTTTACATCCTTACTGCACCAGATTGACTTCTTGTTGTGATCAGTGAAGCTTCTTCAATCTTCACCATTAGTTTCAGGATTCCTTGTGCGGCCGTTGTCTGAACTGTTTGTAAAACATTTCTCTACTATTTAAATGCAATGATCCGATGTGCTATAGCACAAATCTTTTTATCTCTGCAATAATTCTTGGACGGGAGTTTACGGTGGCAGAGGATCGGAATCCCCTGAACATGTGATGGTAGAGCACCGGAATTCCCTGTTTGAGCATCCAGTCCTTCAGAAACTTCCCTTTGTGAAAAGATATGTACAAAAAGGCGTTTCTAGTATCCAGCTTTCTCAAGAATCGTATTAATGCGCGACAAATTTGCTTCACTAATAAATCCATGACCCCGTCCTGTTGTTTCCCTCCCCACGAAGAGACATGATGAATACCAAGAGCAGCTGTGCTTCCTCCCCGAGGAGGACGCCGTCGGGCTGGATGTTCCTCCTCTGCTGTGTTATCGGCTTCGGCGTTGGGTTGCTGCTCTCCGTCCAGTTGAGTTCCTGATTGCTAATTAGTCTCTTGAGCGACATGTGGTTCTCTTCTCCCCCCCCCCCCCCCTTTGGCCGTTCTATTTGTGCGGGTGACATCGTGCTCATGGTGAGACTGATTCACGCTTGCGATGGCGATCAGGTTCCGGTTGGTGCTGCATCCAGGGAATCCAGTCGAGGCGAGGGGGCGTCTGCTCATTTACGGAGATTCCATTGTAAGATTATTTTATACTCTCTTCAATCATAAAAAGTAAATTTGTTTTGGAGATCGATACGACCTCATAAATACAACTGTGATCACTTATTTCTATTACAATATATTTATAAAATCTATTAAAATCATAATATTATGAAAGTATTTTTCAAGACGAATCTAGACGTATCATTTTCACATATCCATTCTAAATATTCAAAAAGAAATTAATTGCCAAAGTTTATAATATTTGACTATACGAAACTTTCTTTTATGATTGGACGGAGTAATTGGATGTGTCATATGTAATTAATCGGATTGATTCTAATAGAAAGTCTTGTGGTTGCTAGAGTTAGGGCATCTCCAATGGTTCTAGCTAGCAACTAACTATAATGCTTCCACATCATTTATATAGTACACACTAAAGCTAGCATTCTAAAGAACTATCTATAAGGATAGTTATTTGATGCTTACATGCACACACAGAATTTATAGAGGCTACCTCGTTTGGCGTTATAGACTAGTGCTTAGAGCAAGTATAATAAGAGGCTGTTAGTAGGTTGTATGCTGAGATGGAGGAGAGAGAAGAGAGGTGGGCTGTAAGTTTACAGCCAGCTGAAGCACAAGAACCAAAAAATTTTGTGAGAGAAAGGAGTGGGTCATACAGCCTTCAGCTGGCTATAAACTACTATATAAATGGGCTGATACATGGGTTGTAAGTGTCCATATAGCCAGCTGAAGGCTGTATTATTAGCCTTGCTCTTAAGGAAGAGCTGGCTCAGTTTTTTTGCATACTCTCTTTCCTCCACATAGAATATATGCTGATGTGTACATGCATATAGCTAGCTGACTCAGACCATTGGAGATGCCCTTAGGGAATTACCCCATGATGCGCTGGAACGCGTGGTTTCTGTCCGGTGGCGGTTGTCGGAAGCCTCTGCCCAGCGCGCTACCATCCTTCCCTCCTTTCAACTTTCAAAAAAATTGTGACTTACAACTCCAATCCGAGACGGTTTCAACTAAAATCTGGACCTCTCATCTCAAAAGTTGAACAAATTTTAAAGGCCGCAACTTTCAATTTGTACCCCAGACAGTTTCAACTAAAATTTAGAACTCTCCTGTCAAAAATTGAACAAGTTTTCAACTTTTACCTTGCATCTAAACCAGCTTTCAAGACAAATCTTTGAACTTTCTACTCGATTATGATGAAATTTTGAACAAAAACTTCTGATTTGAAGAACTTTCATCTCGATACCCTAGCAATTGGGATAACTTTAAAGTTAGTCCTAGACCACCTTTCACCTTGAAGTGGATCAAGTGACCAAGAGGGAGGAATGAATTGGCTTTTCGGATTTTTGGCTAAAACTGAAAATTTTCAATTAAGTAAACAAAACCTAATCTCTAATCCCAACCTAGAGTGACTAAGGCTCTCTACTGTGCTCAAACAACTCCTACACAATTCTAGTGAAATTATGCACCCTAAGTCTAATCCTGCATAAGTTAGTGATATAGCAATTGAAAGACAACAACGTAAATGCAAAAATGTAAAAGGGGATGAGAAACAACTGAATTTTTTTACTGAGGTCTAGAAGATGAGAAACAACCCTTTTCCACTCTAGATTAGTGGGCTTCGAACCTTCACAACCTTCCTGATGCCTTCCACAAGCTCCTCCTTGAAGGTCACCAAGACATATAAGCCACTAGAAAACACTGATTTCCAAGAGTAATAAGTTCAAGTATGTCACTTGAACATAGCAAGATGAAGCTATTGAAAGTGTTGTATACTAAGGTCTAATCTACTTTCTCTTAAACTCTCTCATATTCTCAAAGGTTCAATCCAAGCTCACGCGTACTCTTAAACTCCTCCTTGATGTGGCTATCCTTCATGGGTGTCAAGAGAATTTCCTTGAAAGCCCACATATATAGCCTCACTTGAAGAAACTAGCCGCTAGACTTAGTGATTAATGACAACCAAGTCATCACAAGAGATAATAAAGCATTTATCCAACAAATAAGCGTTGATCCAGGATATATAACAACATGAGCATGATCAAAAATAAACATGATATTAGGCACAAATACGAGCAAGATATGAGATAATCAATAAAACATACAAGCTCTAAGCAATAAAATCAATGCCCCCCTAACAATGAGTTTCGAGAGAAGGGGTGGGGAAAGTGAAGAAACATGGCGCCAACTTGAAAACATGCGCTCCAACGCTTGCGCGTGGAGGAGCCTTTTCGGCCCCTCCATGTATTTCTTATAAAGCATATTTTGAGCTTTTACTACACTGGCTAAAGAGGTTATCAAAACAAGAGAGTAGTAGAGAGAAATGACCTTTTATCCCTATTGTTAAACACATAGGTGCAAACTATGTAAAATTTGGCAGTACAGTACTTATACTAAGCAACAACGACTATATGACAACAAATTACTTCGTCAATACAATTAAACTAGCAGGGTGGCCATTGCATTTACATGGCTAGATTTGTTACAAATGTTTTATATCAAAAAAGCAACTTAAATTTTTTTGGCAATGATTCCTATGCACTCAAGCCACTTTGTGCACTCATGAACTCGGCTAAGTTGTTTACAATATCTTTCACATAATGTTTGGTATAGATAGGTTTCTAAGATGAATATGTGAGATAATACTAAAACTTTAAAGCCAAATGTAATGAACTTGATATGTTGTTGGGTCCTTAGAAACGCAATATTCAAATACACCTTCATGGAAAGATAGCTCGATTCATGACACCTTATAATTAGCCCGACATCGATCCCTAGCTATACATCTCTACAGTAATTCTATTCAGCTACTAATTCTCAAATCTCACTCTATTTTTTAGTTCCACCTTTTCATCTAAAAAGGGCCATCCTTTTCCAAATCCAATGCGCACATGAGAGATCTACCGATTTTTTCTTATATGTTATCTCCTTTGATAGACGACGTGTTTGCATTTTGTAGTCTGATGTTCAAGCGATCTGCAACTTTAACCGTGTTTGTCCCAATCTCTATAACTCTTCTGTGTGTGCATATGAAATACCGTGATAGCTTCGGACTCAAGCCAAGTTTGGAACGTGGAAATTTCGTAGAATTTCTATAGATATTACACGGTTTAACTCGGCTATCCTCAACCTAGTGGGCACTAAGCTGGGTTCCACCATTGGAGATCAAGTGACCATGATCTACAACTTCACCAGTGACCTAGAGGGCACGAAGGAGGCACTCAAATTCATGGCAGCCATTCTCAGGGATGCAGAGAGGCAGTCGGTCAGGGAGGAGTCGGTGTGGCTATGGACAAAGTAGCTCAAGAATGCAGCCTATGACATCTCTGATATGCTCGACAAGCTTCCGAGATGGAATGGTGAGTGGCTAGTAGTACAGCCGGACTTCTAGATGTGTATCATTTGTCAAGTGCTTGCCGTTTATTACTACTCCCTACTGAATATTGATGATCCAACATAATCACCTATGCCGAGTGTTGGAGACTTTGCTAGCTCCGACGGTAGCGGTGACCATGGGAGGAGTGAAGGAGGTGGGGATAGAAGGGGTGGAGGAAGAAGATAAGGGTATTGTTGTCCAGTTTTTTTTCTCCATTATGGCACATCTCCAATTTCATCTACTTAGTAGTGGTATATATGAAAACTGAAACTTTGTAGTGGCATATCTTAAAACTTGGAACTCTAAGGTGACATATAATCTAAACACCCCTTAATTTAATTGCTTTTAAATTTTAGCACGTGTTCATCTTACTATTTCAGACATTGTTATAGGCATGTTAAAAAGGTTGTCGCAGATCAAAAGCAGGATCGTTTTGATGATAGGATCATTGTGTTAGGAATGTAAGATCGTGCCTCAAAAATTGTGATTCTAAATATTATAAGATATAGGCCACTATTTATATAATTTAACCTAATTTAGATCATACATAGGATTGAATTGTAGACCGAAAGATCCTACGATACGAATCAAATCCAAACAACCTTAATCATGACTTATGAGTATTTTTAACACCAATCTATCTCTACTTCTTAAAAGAGAGTTAATAAATGGTAGGTTTTTTTCCCTTCCCCTCCTCCACACAAAAATCATGCTGACAAATGTACCTTACCCAAGCCACATCTTATCTCTTGGGCCAGCACACGTCAGCATGTGGCATGGGGGCGCGTTGCGTGGGTTGACACACACGACGGGTGCGAGGGAGCTGGGTCAAGGCATGGCCGAAAAATAGAGGGGGAGAAGGAAAGATAGAGGAGTGGGCCAGGAGTTGGGCCAGCGTGATGGGCCGACCAAGAAAAGAGAAGAAGACAGAGGAGTGGGTTGGGAGTTGGGCCGACATGGTGGGCCAACCTAGAAAAGAGAAGAAGAAGGGGAGAGAGGAAGGAGAAGAAGGAAATGGGCTAGGTTTGGATTGATTTTTTATTTTAGTTTGAATTTTGGTTTTAAATTTTGAATTTCTGTTTAAATTCTTGGCTTGATTATTTAAATACAAAATTTAATATTCTTTTGCTTCTCCTTTTTGTTGATTTTTATTGGAGTTTTGAATTCAAATTTTTGTTTAATTTGATTTCCAATTACATGGCTCTTAATCCTAGATTTTATTTTTATTAATTGAATTGCTTGGCAAAGTCCAATCTAGATTCTCAAATAAAAATCAAAAAATTCGAACAACGCCAAAACATAATAAAGAGTTTTAAATTTTTGTATTTTAGAACATTCGACTTTAGAATGTTATAGAACGCCTCATTCTGACGATCGAGAATGATGCTAGTGGATGGGTTTTTTTGGGCTATGGCTTTGACTTATGGTTTTTAAATTCTGGTTGTTCGCGAGAGACAGTACACAAAGAGAAACAATTGCATATGATTTTGGCTAGTATAGTTGAACTCGGTATAGTGCCTACTATAATTTATCTGTAGATCTCACCTTAAAAAATATACTGTTTAAAGACTAATTACTATTTTCAGAAAGTGATAAGCGATAGTAAAAAAAACTGGCCAATACATATCCACATGCATGCTAATGATAAGAAAGTACACTAGTAGCCCAGGTGCAGTGGGCTAAGGGATACCCACAAATTATTTATTGGGAGTGTCTATACAACATTCGACTGTTTTTGAGGACAAAAACAGTCAGATTTTGAGCCGTTAGATGGAGATCCAACGCCCTAGATTATTTTTTTTGGAGGGGGTCATTTGTTTTTGGAGGGGGGCTTGTATGGGTGGATCCGTTGGATGGAGATCTAACGTCCTAGATCAATCTGACTGTTTTTGTCCTCAAAAACAGTCGAATGTTGTATAGCAGTACTCTTATTTATTACAGGCCTCATTTGATTTCATCCACCGCAGCCTAGGGGTGCAAATGGGTCGGGTTTTTCTCGACCGATCCGGTTGGTAGCGAATTTGGTAAATTGGGTTGGTATCTGGTCGGATTCGGTTTCGGATACGGATATGTGTATACGGATTCGGTAGCAAATTCAGTATCATTGATATCTGACCGTATAGCTTCGGTATTCGGTAAATCAGATATTATCTGAATACAATCCGAATAAGTATCCGAACAAAACGGCTCTCCCTGTCTCCCGCGGTCCCGCCTCATGCCTCGCAATTCGCAAAATATCAGTCGCGCGCCTGGAGCCTGGGGGCTGGGGTGAAATCCCAAAACTGCCCCGCAGCGGACCGCGCCGCCTGCCTGGCTGCCTCACGCTGTCACGCACCACCCAGGGGCATCCACGCCACGCGAAGAAACGGGAAGACTCCCGAGGCGTCGAAGCAATCAAGCAACGGGAAGATTGAGCCGGTGAGCCCCAACCCTAGGCACCATTCCACGCCAAGCAGACAAGCAGTGAGGCACCAACCTCCATCTCGCCGTCTCCCCGCCGCCGGTGCCGCTCGCCGGAGACGCCCGCTTTCGCCGCCCCCTCGATCTTGCCGTCTCCCCGCCGCCGGCGCCGCTCGCCGGAGACGCCCGCTTTCGCCACCCCCTCGATCTCGCCTTCTCCCCGCCGTGTAATTCTGTAGGAATTATGTCGCAATCACTGCTTTCTCTCTGTTTTTTTTTCACGTTTAGCTACTTGTGTTTGTGAAGGCTGTGTGTTCTGATCTAAGGTAGTGTAGAAAGGGCGTGTCCTTTTGTTGGGGTGATCCTTGTATTGTAGTGAAACAATGCTTGCTGGAGGCAGCTGTGTTCTATTGGGATTTTGAAGGAAGTTGCCCTGTGGAATGGTAGAAAATTTCTGTTTTTGATTGTCTAAAGTCAGTTAATGCCGGTGCGGTTAGGGATATTCTAGCATCTTACTCCGTGCATTGTTAGCTCGTTTGTGCATATAGGGTGTCAACAGCCGCTGCTGGAGATTGCTGTCTTAGGAGTTGAGGGGATTTAGCTCATGCGGAATAGGAGCATCTTGTTGGATCTATTTGGTGAATTGGGGGAAGACACCTTCCTTTTCATGAAATTGGAAAAATGCTAGATTTTTTGGGAGCTCATTGTTGCATGCATCTGTATAGCAAAGGTGCGTGCTTTTGCATGCATGTTGTTGGTGTCATTGAAATTGAGTTGTCTGAGGGGGATATGTTGCTAGTGAAATGTCGGTTTCTGTGTATAATTCAGGGGTTGGACGATGGACAGGAATTTGTTTCGTCTGGCAGTTAAATAGGTGGAAAGTATGCTATTTTTGTCTGGTTTTGGTACGACGATTCTAGCATACTAGCATTGCATTTCAACTGATTGTCTTGGAGGAAGGGGGCTTATGCTTGAGGCTGTCTCCTCAGCTGCCATGGAATCTTACATGTGCCAAATTCCACTTCATGCCTCATAGCACACAGAATTTGCAGCAATTCTGTCTGTTCACATGTTTGACGTGTTTTTATTAACTGTCTCCTCATTTGGCTTTTCCTACTAGAGCAACTGCTGTCATTCTCGGATCATGTGTTGTAATATCTTCACAACTGATAGATTTTTCGAATGTAGCCTCATTGGTGGTGTTGTATTTTGCGAAAGCTGGATCTGGTATAGTCATCCTTTTGTTATTTATCTATTACTCAGAACATAACATTTGGCTTCTGGTCTTTGATTTATTTTTAGGTGAGACAGAAGATTTAGAATGGAATATGAGTTTCAAAGACAAGAGAGCTTAGGCTGCTTAATGTCGATGTTCGTAATATTTGCTTACAAAATGTTTGAGCTATAGTATACTCCTCTCTTCTTTGTGCTGTTAGAACTGTACCTGCTGACTGTGGCTATGATACATCATTTAATTTACTTATCTCTACCCCTCTATAATACACCAAAATTTTCGTTACTAAATCCACCCCCTCAACCACCCCCACAGTCATGACTAATCTAAGTCCACCCAGATTTGTGTGCCAAAGTAATCCAACTTCATACAAATGAATAGACTGGATCTCACCTCAAGCCTTCTTCTCTTACTCATTGAAGATCCTAAGGCCAAAATCATCCGGATCATGCACATCATTGAACCCAGAACCCCACCTCTCCTCCTGATTGGTGCGGCCTCCACTAGGCTGTCCTCCTGAAAAACTTGCGCTACGCGTGGGCCTCCTCCCGCAGTCCCGCTCTCCTCTCTCTGATCTCCCCCACTCGCGAAATTCCGCCAGAGACGCTCCACTCCGCCCTCGCTCCTCCTCCGCCGCCACCTCCTCCCCCGCTCCGCCGCCGCCTCCTCCTTCTCCCCTCCCCACCCGCGCCCCTCGGTTTTTCCGCTGCTCCTCCCCACCCCCACGCCCCCTCGGTTTTTCCGCCCTCGCTTCTCTCGCCTCCTCTCCCCACGCCGCCGCCTCCTCCCCACCCCGCGCTGCCGCCGCTCCTCCGCTTCGCCCTCGCCTTCTCCTCCCCACGCCGCGCTGCAGTCGTCGCCTCCTCCTCCGCTCCTCCGCATCCATGCCGCCCCCGCTTCTCCCCCCACCCCGTGCTGTCGCCTCCTCCTCCCCCCACCCCTCCACTCCGCCGTCGCCTCCTCCTCCCCACCCCGCGCCGCCACCGCCTCCTTCCCCCACCCCTCTCTTCTAGATCCGCCCCCGCATTGCCGCCTAGGCGGCCTAGCCTTGCGGGAAAGGAGGCGGCGGTTTGGCAATGGAGGTGGCGGCTAGAAAGTTAGCGGTGGTGGCGGAGCTCCTTGGAAAGAAACGCATTAATCTCGACCTCTCCGCTTTCTCTGTGGTTCTTGGACTAGGATCTGCGTCGTGTTCGTTTGGAATCGCCCGGAGATGGACGGCGGCGGCAACCTGAGGAGCAGCATCAAGAAGTGGAATGTCATCTACCCAGTGTACATCAACTCCAAGAAGACGGTCGACGAGGGCCGCCGCATCGCCGCCGGCAAGGCCTGCGCCGACCCCACCTGCATCGAGATCGCCGACTCGTGCTCCTACCTCAAGATCCCTTACGCCATCGAAGTACCCGTCTTTCTTTCGTTCTTTTCGTTTAAAATTTTGCAGCTTTGGATTACCAGTTCCCCCTTGTTCTTCCTTCGATTTGTATAGGTGTTAATGTTTGGACTGCTCATGTAGTCATGTTGTCTGTAGTTGGATAAGGCGTACCCGCGAGATTTCTTCCAGGTGAGGAGGGTGAGGGTGCAGCTAAAGAAGGATGACGGCTCCCCAGTCAATCCTGCGATTAAAACAAGTGTTGAATCGCTGATTGATCCTGGAAGCCCTCTTTTCTTATATTTGTCATTAACCTGTTTCTAATCTTTATTTGTTAAATGGAACAATGCTCTTGCTCTATGAGTAAGACTAAAGACTTTGTTCTGAAGAATTCCATTTCAGAATTCAAACTATCCTAAATTCCTATTAGTGCAGGCATGCAGCTGGTAGAGCAATTTTTTTTGTGTGCAAATAGTTTGTGCATGTTTTGATCACATCTAGGAAGGAATAAGGCATGTGCAAAGTCCTAAAAATGACACTGATCTTATGCTATGGTTAAAAGCACACTTCAATTAATTAGAAATAACTAAATTTTGATCCAATGCAATTTCTACCTCCTTTGTCAATATTTTTGTGAGATTAGTATTCTTGTTATAAGTCAAGGTTTTAAATCTTCAGATCTAATGCATAGAAATGTGCTTGTCAAGAAAAAAAATGCATGGTAGAAGAATAGCAAATCCATTTGTTGTGTGATTCTCACTTTTTTCATTAGTGTATTTGTGTAATGTTTTGAAGATGGGCTTTTGATCTTATGCTATCATCATTAGTAGCAAAGGCTTAGATACTTTTCAAACATTAAGAAGCAAGGAATAAGGCTCTCCTAAAATGAATAGACGATAATTTCCAGCATATTACAACTCACACCAGTAGTCCATCTTAATTAGGTTTGCGCAGGTACCTCATGGCTCACATAGATATGATTATCTTGAATTGCTTACTGTATGGTTTGTGATGATTTACACTATTGGTCCTTATATGCAGATATTGATTCTGTAATTAGTCACGAAATGATTTGTTGATTTCATGTGTCTTTTTTTGGCTATTGGATCGAGATGAGCAACAGGGAATTACGAGTTAGATTATTCTAATTTCTGTACTGCCATATTGTCTTGGTTTAATCAGCTTGGTTACGAAGAGAGGCAAAATTGTCAGCCCCTTATATTCTGCTCCTAGCTCTATCAACATATAAACAATTCAATATGCGGCCCTTATATTCTGTTACTATTATACTTTCTCTTATTTTCCCCTCATTTTTTGGATGTCATTCTTAGCGAGAAAAATGCCAGGGATGGAGGGATTAGCACCTGTTCTCTGGAATCTGCACAAGAAAAGAGCAGGAAACAGATGTAAGTGGTGACAATGTGCTTGTGATAATGCTTTAGGTGATCCTCTATTGACTATGTTGTTGTTCCCTTCAAACTTGACTTTAGTAGAATGTGACTTGGTTCTTTGGCGCATTCTTTTAAACTTATGGTAAAATTCCATTCGTCTATGCTTACCACTTTAGTAGTTGATATGGTTCATACCCTGTTGGAAATTGACAAAGGAAATGTGATATCCTTCTATACTAATATGTTTGGGGTCTCATATGAATTGCAATGGATGTGGATTGTGATGAAATTTTTTTTATCACTTGCTCTCTCACACACTCGCATCTATTTGACCTTTGTTGTTCCGTAACAATGTACGGGCACTCAACTAGTTTTAATCTAACATGAATATCTTATTATCTTTGTATCATGATTGGTAAGTTAATTAGTCATTTCTTATTGTCTAGAAAGTGAATATAGTTAATCATACTCTTCAGGACAGCTAAATAGTGATCTTTCAGTGAAACCTTATTCTACATTTTTGTTGTCTTTCAGGACAGCTAAATGATGCTCTTCAGTGAAACCTTATTCTACTGAGTGATCTCAAGGAATTCAAGAGGCCATACTCCATCCGAGCTATACATGTATGATTGAAATTTAGTATACTACGCAATTTGTAAATGTTATTTCTAAATTCTAATTAGTGACCGCTTTATGATTGGCCATGTTTTAGGTATTTTACTGGTTTAGTATACATGTGACCATGTATGCATCTTGATTAGCTCTTCTCTATTGTGATTTGCAGCATATTTGTAGTTGTGATTTGTGAATTGTGATGGCATCTGTAAGTGCAAGTATAAGTGATAATGTGGGTGTAGTTGCATCTCGTGAAGTGCCAACTGAATGTCAAGAGGCACCGTCCATTGGAAGTGGCACGCAAGAGAATGTAGTATAACATGAGGATGTTGAGCCTAGTACAAAGAGGCAAAAGAAGAGTACATCACCTGTTTGGGATGAGTACACTAGGAGTACAAAGACGGTTGAAGAGAATGGGAAGAAGATTGTTCAACATTGGGCACAATGCAACCATGAGCTGTGGTATCTTCTCCCTAGCGTAAAACCAATCCTACGGTTCACTGATATGCTAGAAAATACAGCAAAAAGTTTAGTATGGAGTTTGTATGATATACCATGAGCTGTGGTATCTTCTCCCTAGCGCAAAACTGTAGCTTTTGGAACTGTAATCATCCGTATTATCCGTCTATATTATCCGTTTCCAAGCCGAATCCGTTATATATCCGTCCCGACGATACCGTATTCGAAACTCCGAATATTCTGAATTCGTATTCATATCCGGTTTTACTGTATCCGACTCCGAATTCGGGAAAAAATGTGGGTTAGGATACGGTTTAAGCAATATCTGTCCGAATCCGATCCGTTTGCACCCCTACTGCAGCCTATACCGGGGAGCAGAGCAGCCGAGCAGTACAATCCTTACAGTTGATCAAGTGCAATCGTGCATGGTCAGCAGCTCAGCATACATATGCTCCACCTCCACATGCGTGCCCAATACCGCGCGGCGCGACTGCACATTGCGCGCGCGTCAGCACCGCGCCGGAGCGAACGACAGGGTCTCCGCCTTCAGATCGTACAGCACGCGCATGTCCTGCTGCACGAAGTTGCCGATCGTCGCGCTGTCGTCGCCGGAGTCGGCCAGGAGGAGGCACACGTGCCCCTTCTTGTGGTTGTCCAGGACGTAGTTACGGCGCGGCAGATCGAGATCCGCGCCCTGGAAGTGGAACACCATCCTCGGCACCAACACCCTCGACGTCGCGCGCCTCCCCGCGGCCGCGGCCGGCGCCGCGAAGCAGACGCCGTCGTTCGGGTGGCTGCCGTTCGCGAACGGCAACCTCAGCTGCAAGCGGAATGCCCTCACCACCTCGACGAGCACCGCCTCCGGAAATAAAGTGAGTGCCGTGCCGGAGTCGATGATCACCCCTCCCGAGCCGTCGGGCCTCAGGGCGAACGACGACTGCGGTATCCGCAGCCGCCTCGCCCCGACCGTCACGCCGGTGAACGGGACGTAGTAGAAGGTCGGGTTCTGGTGGCTCTGAAGGAGCGCCGTGGTCTGGACGGGGCCGGTAGCGTCGCCGTAGACGCCGTCGGCGAGGGACCCGAACAGGAGGGTGCTCTTCTTGGTGCTGGTGAAGGGCGTGAGGCAGTAGGAGAAGCGCCGGATGGACAACTGGGACACGAGAGAGAGCGGGTTCCGACCGAAGCCGACGATGCCGGAGCCGTTGTTCAGGCTCCCGACGTTTGTCGTGCCACAGCCGAACCCGAGAGGGACGCTTAGCTTCTCGCCGGACGACGACGTGAAGGTGAAGCGCTCGGTGGCGTAGACTCCCAGTGTCATCGTCCCGTCGCCGTAGCTGTACCGGTAGGTACAGGTGTCCGGCCTCTGGCAGCCACGGTGCAGAATGTCGGCGCAAAGCCGGCCGGAGCACCCCATGGGTTCGTACGACGACGACTTCCCTGGAGAGAACATCGGGTCCGGCTGCGTGAGGCACCTCTTGCAAGGCGCGCACTGCGTCCAGATGAGGTCGCTGCCGGTGTCGAGGAGCACCGAGACGGGCTGCGGCGGCGTGCCGATGGCGAGGTCGAGGACGTACTCCAGGTCGCCGGACGGGCGCACCGGCATGCCAGGCTGGTGCAAGCTCTTGCTAGCGAGCCCACCGTTCCTCACCACGGAGAGCGCGGCAGCCCTCGCCTTGCTGCGCTGCATGGCGCGCCGTATCAGCTCGAGCTTGGACAGCTGCTTCCCGGCGTCGACATGCCTTAGGTCGACGCTGATATTGCCGGCAAAGGCCGAGCTGCTTGCCGGCGGAGAAGCATAGAGCGAGGCTATTAGGAGCAGGATCACTGCTAGCACCAGCGATATATGCTGCATGTTTAGCTAGGTCGTCCCTAATGCCCCACTAGTTTGTGCACCCAAGCGACCTATATGTACGTGGCGCCGCACACAATATTCTTGCACCTTGCCAATGGAAAACGCGTCGCATCGAACGCAAGCAGTGCACGAAAGCAACTGCCAAGATGGTCCATGAGAGGCTTTAAAATCGGTTTTCTCTTGGGGGCATTGCAGCTGCGTGCAGCAAAAGCTTGGCGACCTGTAACTTACCAGCTGCACGAGACCACTAGATCATGGCTACAGATCTTGATGTGTGCCGAATTTAGAGGTGAATTTTGCACATATGTGCCTAGCTACCGGTAAAAAAGAGCTCGGCAACAAATATTTGATCTCGTAATGGATTCGTGCAAGATCAAATATTCTAAGCTATAAATATCTGAGGATCGGTGTCCGGATCTAATTTGGACCTAATCGAAGCTTTCACCAACACGCCAAGTCAATAATCAAAAAAGGGGTGCAAGCATGCAGGATGCAAGCAATCCATTACAAGATGGTGTCACCAAGTGCGATTCCTTCCTAGGGCAAGTCGTCTCGGTCTCGGCCGGCCACCACTTCTTGTGATCGTGCATGCACTCGAGTAAATTAAGTGGAGATCACATCTTGATGTTAATTTTCGGTCTTGTTCATGTACTCTATACGCCTAGCTTGCAGTTGCTGAACTGAAGGCACTAAACGATGTATATGTCGGCTCGAGTGCAAATGCCGTCCCATTTCGTTTGCACCACTACCTCGGCTCGGCACAAAGTTATGCCTTCCTTTGCATAATGGAATGCTGGTTGGTGTGATGCTGATGTAACGTGACTGCAAATTTGCTACATATATTTTGGAGGATTAATCACAACGGACGTGCGGTACACGACTGCATGCAACAATATTAACAAGAGATTAAGAATGAGACCCGCCATCAGCAGGGGCGAAGCCAAGAGGTTTAATAAGGCTTAAACCTCACCTCTCTCAGTGACAAGAACACCACCCCCTCCCCCTCTGGCGGCGGCCAACCACCAGCAAAATCGGCGACGTCGATTGGAGAGAGCCACTTGCAAAGAAAAACTATAAAAAAAAGGCCTAACCACTTGGTCAGCCCATTGCTCTTAAGAGACCCAACAAATTTATCTTACCAGCCTATTGAGACACCAACTCCAGCTCATAAATCTAGCAATAGCAATTGGATTTTCAGAGGAGACACACGCCGGCACACAACACAACGCAGAGGGGGACTGGGGCCTGGGGTGAGGGCGCGCACAAAAGGGGGCGAGGGCCGCTGGACTAGATCTGGGAAAGCCAGATCTGGCGACGAGCCGATTGAGGGGAAGCAGATCCGGGGGCGGGACAGCTGGACCGGGGTGGCGAGGGCCAAGCTGCCATCAGGCGCCGGCGAGTGTGGGCAGCACCACGAAGGAGCACCGGGCCTGCGGGCTGGCTGCGCTGCCGCGTCTTGCGCTGCTGCATGCCTGGAGAAGACGACGAGTGAAGTGTAAGACTGAGAGACAGTGAAACTGTGAGAGGAAGTGAAATAGGGGGAGATGCTGAGTGACTAAGCCAATGTTCGACCAGATTTGATTGGTGGACTGACCGAGTGAGACAAAGAGACAGTGAAGAATTTTTCTCTAGTTCTTTCCTTATCGATTTAGTATTTTAGAATTTAGACTTTTAGATTCAATATATATGATAGTTTAGTCCTTATAATTAATTCATAGATTTATAACTTTGTATTGAAGAAATTAATAATTTATTTATAGATTTTGCTATAATGGAGAATATTGGAACGCAAACAGTCGTGGTCCTTTCAAGAATCATGACATAATAAGTTCGATTGGTTGAAATATAGTATGAAAAATGATGCTGCCTTTTGTTTCTATTGTCTCATGATTCAAATTAGATTAATTCTGGTATGTTTTTATATTATCTAAATCTTTATTGCAATTCATAATTTTTATTATGTCACTAATTTTGATATGTTTTATACATAGATGACTTATCGCTACTACGCACTCATGTCATGATAATTATATATTTTTGGATATGCGCTTTTTATTATCGAGATACCTACTTTCTATTTCTCTACTTTTTTATTGTTTGTCTCCATCCAATTTGTAATTTCTATATAAATTTAAAATTTTATAATAATAAAAGACTAAATTTATATTACTTTAGTTTAAATATATAAATAGTTCAGTCTATCTTTAATTTTATTCTTGACTTCGCTATCAGCGGTCAGCTATGGTCATGACTCATGACAAGGAACGTTCATTACAGGATGACCAACTCTCACAAGCTGCACTATCGCTGTGGACTGTGGTAGTGGTTCAGGACTTGAGGCGGTAATGAGAAGTTCAGAACTCTGTACGTAGGTTTGTTTTTCTTCAAAAGCATGATATGCTAGCTGAATTAACAAAAGAAATAAGGAAAAACTAAAGCAATCACGCACTGATGAGACGTAGGACTGATCGAATTTTCCCCTGCTTTTCTGAAAGGCATGCAGTGTTGATCGGAAACAAAGGATTTCATCTGTCCTATCAATCAGCAGGTTCCCGTCGATTAACCAAGTAACGCCCTAATGCCTTGTTGATACGGTATGCTGGCAATCACAGTGGGGCATATAATTTTCGAAACTTTCTTTTAATAGTATTCAAAATATTTACGTGTGACTATAAAAATTACTAAATTCACAATACATTAACTAAGCTTAATAAAATAAAATTAGAGAAATAAACCAACAAAATCAGGAACAATAAGTACAAGGCTGGTTAGACCGCTTTAAATGGCCCAATTGACTGCCACAATAGGTCTGGCCGTAGGGACAAGGGTGGTTTAACCGCACGTTCAGGGCCGGTTTGACCAGTTTCATATTTCCAGACCTAAAAAATCACTAGGACAAAACTCAAATCACATCAAAACACTTTCAAAATTTGCATGAGATTTATTCAACGCATTAGGCATACAAACTAATCAAGAATCACATAATTTTAGGCTTGGGTTCGCAAAATTAAAGAAAAGAAGATATATGACTCAAGAACACTGTCGATGTTTTAATATGGATCTTACGTACGATTTGTATGAGTTTTAGGGAACTTTTGAAGACCTGGGTACGATCACGCCGAGAGAAGACGCATGGATTTTTATACAGATTCGGACCTTTTGCGGTGAGAATAACAACCCTACTTCCCATATAGATATATCTCAATGAACTGATTACAATAGAGAAAGTAATGTGAAAAAAAAATCCTGCTCTACCGCTCTTCGTAACCATGGCTGTTATGCAAAGAAATCTAGAACAGTATGGTCTTCGAGCCAAACATTACTTATTTCGAAATCAATCAGTTCATTGAAAAGTATGGTCTTCGAGCCAAACATTAGTTATTTCGAGCCAAAGTAATGTGAACAACACTCCCAAGGTTCCGGTTAAAGTCAAGCCGAACATATTTCGAAATCCAAGTGTTACTTGTCTGCTTCCCTCACGCTCTCATTTGTTATATGATATAACCATCAAGTTTTCTCATTGTTTACCACCAAACTAATTGAATAATATATTCTATCATTCTATAGTGCTAAGCTTGTGGATCTTGCTCTTGCCTCTGGGAAGATTTATGAAGGAGAGGGGTTCAATTACATCAAATAATGTTTTGATAAAGGTACTCTGCACCTTATTGGTTTGTTGAGTGATGGATGTGTCCACTCCCGGCTTGATCAAGTGCAGGTTTGCTAAGCTTTCTTTGATTTATCCTGCTACTATGTCATGAATGATTAGGAATTAACTTGCTGTCTATGACGGTCAGACTATGTGAAACATGATAGCACAATCTGAATTTTGTAGGCAAAATTAAAATTCAACTCCACAAATATACCAATTATTTATCACTCATAATTTATGGGCCCTCTCGTATATTCCGTGCTAGCCATCCCAGCTTGAATATGACAAAATGCGGAATTTTTGCTCTTGTTGTTTTCTTTGTGAGAAAGAAAAGGATCGTACTTACCAGCTTTTCGAGCGAACCTTTTACGTCAGGACCGGCTAAATTCTAAACGGGGATTTTTTTTTTACATTTACATATACATACGGAGTTCAAGAATGCTATATCTACAAAACTATTTGTCAGTTCACTCCCCGCCACTCTGACGGTCTACACCGGCGGCACCACGAGGCAGCCGCGACCCAGCAAGGGCAGCCACAGCACGATCGGGCGGGTCAGTGGATCACGCGACTCACGAATTTTTTGTACGGATAATCTATTTTTTATTCGAAATTACAGAAATATACTTGCGGAATTTTTTTTTACAAAAATAGGCTCAAGTCGTTCAATGGGAGGGCGACTGGAGCCTATCGCCCAACCAGAAGCCGATTCTGTCCCTGTCGCTCTACCATCAGACGACTGGATGCAGTCGCCCTCCCATTGGGCGACTTTAATGCAGTCGCCCAATGGTTGAGCGACAGGGACCAAACCTTCGCCAAAAATAGTGAAAATTGGTGGAGATATTCTTCATTGATCCAAAAGCCTTCAGAAAAAAATTTGAGCAATTTCGGTTACTGGATCAAAAGTTATAGCAGTTTCAATCACTCCCCGTTTCCTCTCTTTGTGTTCCTTGATTGATATAACTTTTGATCCCGTAGCCGAAATTGCTAAAAAAAAATTCTGAAGGCTTTTGGATCAATGAAGAATATCTCCACCAATTTTCACTATTTTTGGCGAATGTTTGATCCCTGTCGCTCAACCATTGGGCGACTGCATTAAAGTCGCCCAATTGGAGAGCGACTGGATGCAGTCGTCTGATGGTAGAGCGACAGGGACAGAATCGGCTTCTGGTTGGGCGATAGGCTCCAGTCGCCCTTCCATTGGGCGACTTGAGCCTATTTTTGTAAAAAATTTTACTGCGGATATATTTCTGTAATTTCGAATAAATAATAGATTATTCGTACGAAAAGTCGCGGGTGGACAGCGGCGTAGCGCGCACGGCGCACGGGAGGACTAAGGCAAAAATGAGAAGCGCACGGCTACACGGCGGCTGCTGAGGCGGGGCGGCCGCGGGATTTGTAGACCGTGCGGGACCGCGGCTGCGGCCCATGCAGATATGCGACCGCACGACGGGCGTTCGAGGGCACGGCCCGCTGGCTTATCAGAAGTACTGGATTCTCGGCGGATTAGCGTGTCACGTTGGGTTTTTTGGAGCCGGCCTGATAGGGACGCGTGGGCGTGGGCGGGTCCAAGGTTTGCGTTAGACATGCGCCACAGGCCAGCCCAGCTTGCTAGGCGGGTCTTCCTTCCAGTAACGAGATCAGCATGTGTGGAGTAGGTTCTCGTTGAGATTCACAAGCACCTTGCTTACACACACACACACACATCAGCACAGGACCTTCGGTTAAGACCCCACGTAAAAATAGAGGGAGCCAAGGATCGAATTCGAGGTCTCATTTGTGAATTTTTTGTACGGATAATCCGTTTTTATTTCAAAATACATAAATATACCCGCGACAAAATTTTTTACAAAAATAGTCTCCAGTCGCCCCCCCATTGGACGACTTCTGCCTTTCGCCCAACCGGGAGGCGACATTTATGGAATATGTGAACCGTTGGGCGACTAATGCGATCATTTACGGTTGAGCGACTTTAATTGAAGTCGCTGAACAGCTTGAGCGATCGCAATTGCGCCGCTAACGGTAGGGCGGCGAGTGGATATCCGCATATTCCACCGCTGCCGCCCACTACCCCTTTCCTCATTCGCCATTGTTCCCTCATTACACGAGCGAGCGAGAGAAGAAGAAGAGAGGAGGAAGGGGAAGAAAAGAAGGGAGAAGAGAGGGAGGAGGGGAAGAAAAGGAGGGGAGGGGAGAAGAGAAGGAGAGGAGGCCAGGGTTGAAGGAGGAGGTGAGGGAGGAAGAACGAGTCCAAGTTATTCCATCGATTTGGATCCAGGTATTTTTTATTAATTAGGTTGTATTTACACTATTATTTAGATGAAATATTGGTGTTAGTAAAAATTGTAGATGTAGTATACATTTTGTAGTATGAAACATTTTGTAGTATAGAAATTTTACTACCCTTTTTAGTATAGAAAGTTTAGTTTAATGTTGAACGATGTTATTTGACATGTCGTAAATTTCAATCATACATGTAGGCCTACATCATTAATGGTCGAGACTACATTGAGAGTGTATTATGGTGTTGGAATGATTCGTGAAGGTCCAAATGGTGTGGATTTGAGCGATTTTCCATAAGTCACTCTTATACTTCCTGATGACGAGAATGCTCGAATGACGGATGTGCGGCATTGGTGACCCGAGTTTTCATTGGACCCCGAGGTGTGCAAACGTCGTTGTGCAAGGGCTTTGGGCCGGTCTTCCACGGACATCGATGGGAGTTGAAGACATTGGTGCACTCGCCGTGGAAGGGCTTTGTGCAAGGGTGCCGGCGCCGTGGATACGAGTGTGTCCTGCTTGTGCAACCGTGCTCACTAGAAGAAGCTGCGCAAGCTCGTGCGTCCGCCTATGCTTCGGGAGGTGCTAGCAGCTCGGGCGGGCCGCACGTTGGTGGAGCTGATGAAGTTGCTCATGATGAAGGCAATGCGGTACATGGAGGAGAGTTACAGCTGTCAAGCTATAGAGACGGAACTGGGCAAGCTGATGAAGGAGAGCATAATGAGTATATCGTGCAGCAGATGGAATCTGATGACCAGAGGGCATGGGATGAAGAGCAAGCTGTAGAGGACAACGAGGAGGACAGTTCCGATGATGAAGAAGTTCCTATCCCGTAGGAATGGAAACAATACTATGCGGAGGGTGTTTCCGCACATGACGAGCATGAATCACCATGGGAGTATCATGAGACAGAGGTTCGGGTGAATGCTATGTTTGCTGATAAGGAAGCGCTGCAGGATGCCATCAAGCTTTGGGCCCTTTCAATGCAACGGACATTCCGCGTTGTCAAATCAAGCGAGAACGATTACATCGTGAAGTGCGAGCGGTGGTTGTCCTTGGAGGGTGCACGCACGTAGACCCAAGTATGACACTCACTGGATTGTGTCCAAGGTGGAGCCGCACTCCTGCATTCTAAACACTGTCTTGGCGAGGCATCGTAACCTGATGTCCGGATTTATAGCAAATTTGATGTATGGGGAGATAGTGGAGAAGAAAGATGTTGCGGCAACACATATTGTGGTAGCTATTGAGAATAAATTCAAGTATAAGATTAGCTACGCGGGCGTGGCGTGCAAGCAAAAGGCGTTGGAAAAACGTTTTGGCACTTTCGAGGCGCGCATTTACAACCTTCCTCGTATGCTTAAGGTGTTGCAACAAAGGAACCCGCACGTACATCGCCGTGCACGAAGCCATCCATAAGTCCACCGATTTGCAGTATTGCGGAGAGCATTGTTTGCATTTGGCGCTAGCATTGAACCATTCAAGCACATGCGCCGTGATCTCTATAGATGGGACCTTCTTGACAGCAAATACAAAGGGCGCTCCGACGCCATAGGCGTTGACGGTAATAATCAAATATTGCCGTTGGCTATTGCATTTGCGAGAGTGAGAATTATGAGAGTGGCCGTGGTTTCTAAGACATATGAAGGTGGAGTTGTAGGCACCGTCCCCGGTGTGTGCGTAATCCATGATCGCCACGCCGGTATTATAAAGCGATCGAAAACTTCAAGAAGACCACGAGGAGAGCGTTCCTTGGCGGACATGAGGAACCGGTGGTGCGATGCGTCACTTAGGGGCAAACTTTTTCAAGCAATTCCGAAACAATCTTTGATGAAGCTATTCAAGAGGTGGCTAAGCGAGAACCAAGAGAGAAAATTTGATGCTTTATGGGGTTGTTGGATGAGCACACCAGAAGAACGTCGACGAGAGGAGCAAGGGCGGTCACTCTGGGCGGCACAACCGCAATGCTTGTCGAGAATCGATGATTCTAACCCAAGTGGTCCAAGAAGGAGGAGCGCGAAACATCAAGTGCTTCTCGCAGTGGATCGAGGGGAACCATTGGAGAAGTGGTCGTTGTTGCACGACACGGATGGCGCAGTGCGGAATAATGACAACTAACCTTGCCGAGGTGTACAATTGGGTTCTCGGGGTCTCCGTTCTCACCCCTTGTTGCAATCGTGGAAGGTGTTCTTCACAAAGACAATCCGCTACTTTAGGAGAGGCACGCGAGTGCCGCACTTCATCGCCAATCCCGGAGCCCTGTATTCATCAAAAATTACTGCGTACATGGAGACGAAGGCACAGAAGGGTCAATTGCACACAGTGCATTGCATGGGCAACAGGGAGCATCGTTTCGAGGTGATACTCCGTGACAGAGCCGGATTTGGGACATCTCGTTCACTTATTACTCATGAGGTATGCCTTGGAGATCATGCAAACGAACCTAGCTGCACATGCAACAAGCTTAAGTTGTTACACCGGCCATGCTCTCATGTTCTCGCTGCATGCGAAACCGTTCGCATGGATCCTTCCAACTTCATGTCCGAGTACTTTTTCAAGGAGAGAATACTGCAAGCTTGGTGTGGGGAGCTCCGGGGGTTCAGGGCGGTGGGAAACTTCACCACTTTGGATATTTCAGCGGGGACCTGGGTTCCGGATATTAACATGCTGAAGGGTGGGAAGGGTCGGCGACAGAGCCGACGTATTAGAAATGACATGGACGAATCACAAGCTGGAACATCCGGTGCACGCCAGGGCGATGCGGTCGGGAGGGCACACACCTAGACGATGCAATGCATGTCCCGATCGATGAGTTGGTGTTGTAATGAATGCTAAATTGCATGTACCATTTGTTAACCTTGTATGTTACATCCCTTTACAAAACTCTACTTATTTCGTGGATATCTTTGCTCAGTATTGCTTGTGATAACAGCTCCACGAATATAACAACCAATCCATCACGTGCTTAACACCGTACTTAGAACGAAGGTCACAGAAAATTAAGGCGTCACGCACTTACAACACGAAGCAACACATACATTATACATACAGAATTTAGGGAAAGTAGTACAGCCAACATTTTAATTCAACACAACAGTCCTACCGCCACAGCATCAACACATGAACAAATACATGAAGTAAAATATGACACAACCATAACCCTCGTTACCTACATGCCAAACGAGTCTCGTGGCACCCACATGGAGAATTGCTTTGGGGCGCCTCGGGCGTGGTGACCGTCGTGGTAGTGGCATGCACATATGCAGCTCGGGTTCGCGCAGCAACATGTGGGATCATAAGAGCTTCCTATATTCACGACCTCCTCGTTGCCCCTCTCGCGTTGCATCTGTTCGCGGAGGTCGTTGTTCTCCTCAGTGAGACTCTCCATCCGGTACTCCAAGTCCCATATGCCAGCTTTTACTCAGTGACATGACAAAACGGGGCAGCTTTGCGCAGTGAGATGACAAAATATACCAGCTTTGCGCACTGAAAAGCCTTCATACGGACTGTTTCCTGCTATGAATTTATTACGAGACAACAGGCTCTGAAAAGCCTTCATAGGGTCATTTATTGCTACACTGGAATCATGAACAGATTCCCATGTCGTCCTCTCCATGGACTATGCCCACTGCACCAGATAACCTGCCTACATAAAGGCCTCCCTCCTATGTGTTCCATACCACATCAATGTCTTCCTGGAGGTCCGACCCATTTGGAGTGCCGGAGTGGCATGAGCGCCCGAAGTGCCATTGCGGCTTTAGGACGATGTTGGGCGTCTGCACAGATCAAGTACAACGAGCAAACTACGGTCGTAGGTTCTTCAAGTGTCCAGACCTAGATGAGGACTTCGTGGTAACGACGACAACTACATCCTTTGTTTCTTGTTATCGTTTTTCAACTTGCTCCGTGACATCTACCACCCCACACATAGGCTTGCACGTTCATCGAATGGGTCGATCGGGTGCCGCCGGCATGGCCACGGAACCGGCCTACGGAGGTGAAAAACAAAGTACAATACTATGCCAAGATGGATCAGGCTCGCGAGGTCGAACGACAGATGCGGCTTGAGCAAGAGCGCCGCGTGAGGGTGGACCAAATCCGTTTGAAGGGCAAGGAGGATCAGCTACAAAGGAGGCGGGAGCAGCTAAGTCTGCGTGAAGCAGCCATCAAGCGTCAGGAGGAAGAGCTTTAAGCTCGTGAGGCAGCCCTCAAGTCCAAGAGTGACAGGAAAAAGGATGCAGCGGAGCCATCTTCAAGGCGCGACAAAAAGGGGAAACAACCACGCTACACCCAGAGACAAAATGTGGCGAGAAAGTGGCCCGGTCCACACATGAGGTGGTACGAGCAGATTGGGTGGGTTAGTCGCATATCATGCTATATGTTATGCATGTAATAAAGCGTAAGCGACATGTTACTCCCAATCGTATTATGAAGTATTTCAATTCACATAAGGTTATTATCTCATGTGTTCGCATTCTTAATATCGATAGCAAATCATGTAACAATATTAACATACCGTTTTCTTTGTACACTAATTCTTAGTAACATAAAAATATCACTTACCAATGTATATATCAAACGTTCTACATCATTTGTTCTAAAACAAAATTCTCAAAATTTTTAATGCACGTACAACATACAATAAACACTACCTTTTATTACAACTACACCATATTTTTCCAGTTTAAAACTACAAAATTGACAAAACTCTACAAAATCACGGGGACTGAGTAAAGTCGCCCCTCCATTGGGCGATCGTTTTGATCGCCCATCCATTGGGCGATCAGATTGCGATCGCCAATCGAAAGCGACTATTTTCAGTCGCCCAATGGATCAGCGACAGATATTGTGTCGCCTCCCGGTTGGGCGAAAGGCAGAAGTCGCCCAATGGGGGGCGACTGGAGACTATTTTTGTAAAAAATTTTGTCGCGGGTATATTTATGTATTTTGAAATAAAAAACGGATTATCCGTACAAAAAATTCCTCATTTGTAAGTGAGAACATACTCTAATCGTCCAAATACGCATAACACACTCTAATCGTCCAAATACGCATGTCACGATGCGAGTTGCTTATGAGGTTTCAAACGCGTTATTGAAAAAACCATACAAGGCACAAATTAGATAGCGGCGGCTATATCACATGCGACTAAAAATTTGTAAAATTTCATTCGCTTTTCAATGGCTTAGATTGCCCCCCCTCCCACTGACCTCTACCGTCCTCCTTCTCGCCCACGTACAGTGGTGCCGCCGCTGCCGCCCCATCGTCCCTCTAAGCTTGAGTGGGGCACCGATGAACCCGAGCACTAACCCAACGGTTTGGAGGAAGACTGACGTTAGAGAGGAGGAAGATAAGTTCACCGGAGCATGAATCTCCACACCGATCTAAATGCGAAAAAATTAGAGTGAAAATTTATGAGTTTTCAGATGCATGCGATTTAGCTAAACCGAATCAGATAACTTGCTTATTTGTTCACTGTGGCTGAGGGAAGGACACTACAAGTCTATAGCCATACATGCATCAACCAAAATCTCGCTGGTGCAGATCAACCTACAGTTAAAAGGCCCGCCAAGCACCATACTGAAGACATAACTAATTAACTATGCATAAACAGAAACGAAAAGGAATTGAACATACATGCATGCAAAGTTACAATTATTGGAACTAATCTTATCGTTGATAGTGCTATGTAATCGTGTGTCGAGTACTCGTATGTTTGAGTACTGTGTAATCGTGTGTCGAGTACTCGTGTGTTTGAGTACTGTGTAGTCGGTATGTCCGAGAACTGTGTAGTGTACCGGCCGGTCGTAGCTACAATGAACTGGTCGTGGCAGTCACAGTCATGAGTCAAGTTGCGTAGTAGTCGTAACTATAGTGAACCGATCATAGCGGTTGCAGTCGTTAGTCAAGCTGCCTAAGTAGTCAAAGCTACAATACCAAGGGATGGCAATTTCCCCCATGGGGGCGGGGGCGGAGGGAAGCTCCCCCCACAGGTCGCGGGTGCGGGGCCCCGTTAGTTGATGGGGGTGGGGGCGGGGACAGGGACGGGGACCAAAGAATCCTCATGAGCCCATGGGACCCGTCAAAAATTTAAAATATATTAGTTTACTTATATAATATAGAAAATGTTTTCTTTTTTATATATTTGGACAAAATGTGCATTTACATATTAATTATGGTTTATGTTTTGAAGCTATATTTTCATAAAAAAGTATATATATATAATAATTAATAAAGCCACTTTAACATTTATATACATATAATACTTTTTTTTAATCCCCGTGGGGATCCCCATGGGGGACGGGGGCGCATTGCCCCCCGTCAAGCTTTGCGGGGCAGGGCGGGGGAAGCTTCGTGGGGATCGGGGTGGGGCGCGGAGCTGTCCCCTGCCGCACCATTGCCATCCCTAACAGTACCCGGTTGGTAATTAGAGCTACAATACCGGTCAATGCTCGGAAGACCTGCGTGGTCAAAGACCAGTACTACCAGTTCTGTGTGAGTGGTACTACTGAAGTTGTGGTCGAAGCGCCATGGTCGAGAAGCTGTGGTTGAAGTGCCGTAGTCGAGAAGTCATGGTCGAAGTGACATGGTCGAGGTACCATGGTTGAGCAGCCGTAGTCGAGGCGCAGTGGTTGTAAGTCATCACTGGGCATCCGAGTAATGGTTGAGTCAATGAGTTGGCCGAGTCATGCAGATCATGGAGAAGATCCCGAATAGTGCCATGAGAATAGGTCCTAGTTGTTAGTTAGTGGACTTAGTGGGTGCGTGCAATACAGATGGTGTGACCGTGTGGGTCTTATTTAAACCATGTAATCTGTTAAGCAAATAGAGGTGTGAGTGAATAACAGAAAGAAGAAAAGGCATGCGTCGCCACAAAAGAAGTCTCTCCTGCATTTGTTCGTCCTCCTTACTTATGTGCATGTGCCATTCCAAGAACGAAAACATGTATGCGATCAGAGCTGGTGGGTTCAGTTCCAACATTTGGTATCAGAGCCTCAAGGTCTGAGGGGCTCAAGACAAGAGGCTGTCGTAGATGACCGTGCATCAGTCAGATGGTGACATGCATTCAGGTCAACGTATGACGCACGCAGCAGCGTGCATCGAGCGGAGGTGCACAGGGCGTCGGCGACGAGTTAGCTGCACCACCAAGCACCTAGGAACACGACGATGAGGCTCTGTGTGAACATGGCGAAACTGGTTGTGTGTTGGCATCACACGCAACGTGTGTAGTGGCAATGTCAGCATGATTCCCGTGGCGAAGGGCAATGAATGGCGGTGCGGACAAGCCATGAGGAAAGTTGGCATGAGACCAATGATGGTGATGCGTAGCCATCGTCACAAGAGAGTCGACGCGCGACATCGACAACCAGCAAGCCAAGATGCTGCTATGTGTGGCAAGGTAATGCCAGTGTCAGGTGTGTTGGTGAGAGACTGACAATGGTGCGTGAGTCACGCAAGATGCTACCGCGTGCGGCAAGATGATGTGGGTGATCAATGTCATGAGTGGATATGTCAAATAATGATAACAAGATTAGAGAGTTGATTGTTAGAAGTAATCTTATTGTTAATAGTGCTGTGCAATCATGTGTTCAAGTATTGTGTAATCATGTGTCGAATACTCGTGTATCTAAGTACTGTGTAGTCGGTGTGTCCGAGGACTACGTAGTGTATCGGTCGTAGTTACAGTAAACCGATCGTGGCAGTCATGAGTCGAGCTGCGTAGTAGTCATAGCTACAGTGAACAGGTTGTAGCAGTCACAGTCGTTAATCGAGCTGCGTAGTAGTCGAAGCTACAATAACTGGTCGGTAGTCAGAGTTGCAGTACCGATCGGTGCTCGGATGACCTACGTTGTCAAAGGTTGGTAGTATTGGCTCTGTGTGAGCGGTACTATCGGAGTTGTGGTCAAAGCATCGTGGTCGAGAAGCTGTGGTCGAGGCACCGTGGTTGAGCAGCTGTAGTTGAGACACAATGGTCGTAAGTCGTCACTGGGCGTCCGAGTAACGACCGAGTCAATGAGTTGACTAAGTCGTACGGATCGTGAAAAAGATCTCGGACAGTACCATGAGTTGTTAGCTAGTGGACTTAGTGGGTACGTGGAGTACAAATTGTGTGACTGTGTGAGACTTATTAAGCTATATAATCTATTGAGCAAATAGAGAAGTGAGTGAATAGCAGAAGAAAAAGAAAAGATATGTATTGGTACAAAAGAAATCTCTCATTTGTTTATTCATTCTCTTTTATTCCCTAGACTGGGCCAACAACAACTAGATTAGATTGCACGGCGCAGGGACGAACGACAGGAAGCTGTTCTCGTCGTCGTAGAGCACGTGAAAGTTCTGATGCTGGAAGCTGCCGATGATGGAGCCGTCGCTGGACGGCGCCATAGCCAGGCACAGGTTCCCCGTGCTGGCGTCTACCAACATGTAGTTCTCCAGTGGCAGCTCCAAGTCCGCCCCGTCGAAGTGGAGCACGAACTCCGGAATCGTCACCGTCCCGCCGCGCGGCGGCGGCGGCCACTTGAAGCACGTGTCCAGGCCCGACGACGAGGCGTTCGCAATGGGCAGCCCGACCTGCGACACGAACGCCTCGTGCACCATGTCGTACGCCGGCTGCGCCAGGTACGTGATCGACGTGCCGGAGTCGATGATGACCCCGCCCGTGCCGTCGGTGTCGTTAATGGCGAACACGGACGGGTTGATGGGCAGCAGGTCGCCGCCGACGCTGATCCCCGTCATGTTCAGGTAGTACATGGTCGGCAGCGCCGGGTTGACGACGAACGGCGTGGACTGCACCGGCCCGCTGCTGCTCGTGTTGGTGCTGTTGAGCATGGCGTAGGCACCGAAGTAGAGCCGACTCGACGTCGGCGACATGAACGAGGTGAGGCAGTAGGAGAACCTGGGCGAGCCGAGCTGGCTCACTAGCGACAGCTGCCCCCGGCCGAAGCCGACCATGCCGGAGCCGTTGAATAGCGATCCCGCGTTGAGGTTCCCACAACCGAACGTGATGCTGGGCACGGTGACCTTCGTCGTGTTGGTGCCGAACGTGAACGTCTCGTTGGCGAGGACGCCTGCGGTGTTGGCGCTGTCGCCGTAGAAGTACTGGTAGACGCACACGTCCTGGAAGCAGAGCGGGTAGTAGAGGGCGTCGCACATCGGGGACGAGCAGGACAGCGTCACGTACGTGGGGGACTTCGACGGGTCGAAGTAGGGCGTGGGCTGGTCGACGCAGAGCAGGCACGGCGCGCACTGCGTCCATATGAGATCGCTGCCGGTGTCGAGGATGGCCGAATAGTACCGCGGCGGCGTGCCGATGCCCATGTCCATCAGGTACTCGCCCTGGCTGGCGCGCACCAGGATGCGAGCCGCAGTGATCGCGTCCGCCGCCGTGGCCGTCGCCAGCGACTGCAGCGCGGCCACGCGGGCCTTGCTCCGGCCGATGGCGCGGGAGAGCAGCTGCGCCTTCGTGTACTCCGCGTTCGCGTCGACGTGGGTAAGAGTGACCTTGAAGCCGAAGCCGCCACTGGAATGCGCCGCGGCGGTGACCGCGGAAAGAAGCAGTGGGAGCAAGACGAGCAAGAACACTGCAATGCAAGCCATTTTGGATGCAATAGCGAGTGTAGCACGCTAACGCTGCTACTGTGAACGGGATGTTGTGAGCAAGAAGGCTTCTTGGATTCGTGTTATATACCGTGTGTCCACGCACATGTGTAGGTCTCGACATTGCTCCTGAGGACATGAGGCTTTGCTTGTACTTGAGCATACTCCCGAATTAATACAACTAATCTAGGGCAGTAAACTATGGTGGTTTGGGCATAGAGCAGTGAATTTGGGCATGGAAACGAGGGAACTTGCAATGATGCATTGCGGTAAAAATATTCCAGCTCTCCGTTCCTTCGAATCAACGCTAACTAGCGTAGGAGGTTTAGAGATCCGTGTTTGTGTGCGTGTTATTAGTTGTCATATTAGTTTAAGTCCACATCGTCCAATAGTGCACCTAGAGATCATACAATTTGTGATATCATATTGAGGTCACCTTGTATTTGTGATAAGTAATTGACTTTTAGATTAGAATATCTGTGGAGGTTGAGTTTGGTTTTGAGTGTTTTGTAAAAGACTGCATTCTGATTAGGCTGTCTATTGAAATCTTTAGGTTAAGCAGTCTGATCGTTTTGTTTTGGCGATCTGACCGACATATTTCGACCGTTGATAGTAGTCAGAGGCATGGTCCTTGACTTTGTAGTTGGGCGGTCCAATCGGCTCTAGGTAGTTGGTAGTCAGATCGACCCTATGATAGGCAGTCCGAACGACAGTGTGTTGAGCAGTCCGATTGACAGATTGATCATGAATGGTTGATGGTTGAAAGCTACAGTGCTTGACCGACCTTGGATGGTCGATGGTTGGTAGTCGTAGGCGTTGCGATCGGCTGTCGTATACCTCAAGTGCTATTGTCAGACCAGCCAGCAGTCTAATCGGCCTGTGCATGGCGGTCAGACTAGTCTCTCTCGATGGTCTGAAGTTGTTCTCTAGAGTGCATGGAATTTGAGTCATGGTTTAACATGGGTATTGTTGCTTGTGTGCACATGGATATATCATCTTATCCTAAGCTTAGGATTAGTATTTTGGTTGCATACGTTTTACATAGAGTTTTGAATGGATTAAGTGCCCAAATTGATGTATTTGTGTATCGTGCAGTGCTACGTGATGGTTTACTTGTTGGTGTTGGTTGTAGGACTTCGAAACTAGATCATGGTGAAGCGTAGGAGGATCGGGACTAAGCACAGGGTGGTGATGAGGTCTAGAACAGTCAGGGAGACACTGAAGATGAACTAGGCTTGTGGGGTGGTTGCAAGCCGGGACGGCAAGGAACTAGAATGAGAGCTACCGGTGGTGAACATGATAGACAACAACAAGATAGACCGAGACTAGGTTCAGAGAGGAGTTGAGGTCCAGATGGTCAAGTAAGCCGGGTACTGTCATGTGCGAGAAGATGCATGTGGTGCGAGTCGTTTGCAAGCGAGGACGGTTCGGTGGGATTCGAACATGTAAGAGGCTTGGCGGCAAGTCATTAGGGCCACGTGGAAGATGGCAAAGCATGGGCGATGCTTCGTGTAAGACAGCGGAGGGGCATTTTGATAAATTGCCCAATACCGAAAAGTGGTGGTGTGTGAAACTGTGGTGCTGGCCTAAATGGTTTAGGTCTTGTATGTGCTAAAAATGTGAAGTGGATTAAGTGTTGATTCACTAATGGGGTAATAGTTGTAAGCCGCTTTGAGAAACATGTGTGAGAGAGTAAAATCTGAGGTTAAGCGGAGTTAACAGGTTATCCCCGGTTTGGCCTAATAGGTGGATTCATTAGGTTTTGGTTCATGTTGTGAGCCTATAAAAGGGGAGAGGAGACAAGAGCTAGGGTTTGAGAAGTTTGGCTAAGCCTTTTGGCAGCTACCTTCTCTTCCCTCCCATGGGAGATAGTTTAGAGAGTGGGTATGTGCTCTAGACTTAAAGCTATGTCCTCCTGAGTGGAGAGACTGTAAAACCAATCATCTCAAGTGAGCAATACATTAATTTTTTATCTACCTTTTTGTGTATCTTTTTATCTGATTGATTTTGCTCTGGTTTTAAGTTGGTTTTTCTTCTCTCAACCCTTTCTGATCTCGTTCTGTTGTTCTTGTTTTGGTTGGGTTGATCTCTCTCTTGCCCCTCTCTTGATGTTGCTATGCCAAGGACGTGGACAAGATAGAGATAATCTCTTGATATCGACCTCCAATCATTTAGGCACTTAAATAGCAAGTTTATTAAGAAATCCTATGTTTACTTGATTTTGGCCCCGTCAGGTGGTTTCTTGATCTAGAGGTTTTTGACTTGATTTCGTCGATGCTCTAACTCGTTGTGACATGTGGGAATATAATCAAAGCCATCTTGGCTATCTTTGACCCACGAGCAAGTTCTAATCAACGATTTTGGTTTTAGATCTTAGTTCATGTGCGCTTACTCAACTTGCAAAAATGTCTCACCTTAGTCATGGATTTTTCGATTCAAGATTGGAATAGCCTCCTGAGACCTTAAGCACTATGCATACAAAGTTTCACAGCTTTTGAATCTTCCAATCAAAAGTTATGTGGATTTGCATATTTACGGTCGTGCTGAAAACTTTGTTCATCTGGTAGCAATGGTAGTACTGCATGTTGAGTAGCGGTAGTACCACAACTCTTGGTCTCCGACCACTTTGGTTTTCAACCATTCATTGGTTGTCGACCTCACTGGTCAAAGCTTGGCTTGGTTCGACCTTATTGGTTTCGATCACTCAATGGTCATAAACCACTCCAGTCATATTCCGAACTGTTATGAACACACACAGGTCTTCATCCACATATATTTTCTGACTGCACTCTGGACATCAACTACGGAGGTGTCAACCATTCATTAGTCTTCGACCACGTAGATTACGATCACATCGATCTTTGACCGCATTGGTTTTCGACCACTCAGTGGTCCTTGACCGCGCTGGTATTTCAGTCGCACGCCGGTTGTCGACCACGTTGGTCTTCCACAACATTGGCATTCGACAACATTGGTTTCAACTATGCTGGTTTTGACCAATTGGTTTCAACCATATTGGTTTCGACCATGTTGGTTTCGACCACGTTAGTTTTTTGACAACGTTGATTCTCGACTACTCTCTGGTCGTTTACCACTTGAATCAAATTTAGACCACGTTGGTTCTTGACTGCTGTCAAGTCGTCGACCACCATAGTCGAAATCCGACCACGTTAATTTCCAATCAGGTTGCGCTCAGCTTTGTGGACCTCCGACCATGTAGTCGAAGTTCGATCACGTTGTTTTCTGGCTGGTTGTCGAATTCTAACCACGTTGAACTTTTGACTGGTAGTCGATTTTTGACCACGTTGTTAGATTTTGACCACATTGAACTTCTGACTGGTAGTCAATTTTCGTCCATATTGTCATATTTCAACCACGTTGTTTTCCCTGCTGACTGGTTGTGTTCTGCTCTGTTCTCTATCTTTTCAAGTCGTACACGGCTCTGTTTCTTTAGCTTTCAAGGGGGATTCCTACCTTAATCTTAATATATTTGTAACTATCAGAGAAAATGGTAAGTGAATACTTGGGGAGGAAAATTTAAAGACACCATTCATCCCTCTCTCTGTTGCCTATTCGATCCTACACAATTCTGTTAATTTGATCTAAGAAGAACAGATACAAGAGGGTGCCTCAACTGGGGAATTAGGGGAAAAATGCGGGCTTTGCGATATGAACTGCCTGATCGTATGCAAGAGAATTATCATCGTTTTGATCACATTGCTAGCAACCGAAGGCGTAGATCAGACAAATTTACATCTAAGTTCACATCCTCGAGAGAACTGGATGAGTTCCAGTGGATGGAGTACGCGGGGGGGGGGGGCACGAGCATCATAAGTTCACATCCTCCTAGGGCACCGGATTTTTTTTTTTTTTTGGAGTGCAGGGTGCACGAGCGTGAAGTCTCTCTGTTAGCACGCAGTGGCGAAAACACCCTGACTTCAGGTCAGTCACCAGATACACCCTGTCCAGCGGGGACAAAACCCTAAATCCTTGGCGCCACAGGACCAATGGCCATGTGCAGCAGCCAACAAAACGGCCGCCTCCGAGATCAGTCCCATGGAGATCAGCAAGGGCGCCCGCGAGAGATGCAGAAGCTTAGAATGTGAATCGAGTTTATGCCCCGATTCGCGCGCAGATTTTACTTTCGTTTTTCGAGGATACAGATTTCGATCTCTCCCTCTAGGACGCTGCAACTCAGGAGTGATGGGCAAGGCAGCTCGCATCTAGGGTTCAGGGCCTGTTCTTTTCGGTTGTGGCTTATGGTTTTTGGTTAAAAATTTTGAATTTTGGCTGTTTACGGTACAGATTACGGAGAGACAGATACTCACTTGTGATTTTGACTGGTACAGATGTTGAGCTTTTAACGTGTAGATCGTTTAACTTGTAGACTCCGTCTTGAGAAAATACTATGTTTAAAAGTTAGATACTGTAACAAAAGCTAAAAATCGTCAGCTTATGAGGTAAAGAACAGGCCCTGGGTGGCGCCGTGGCACAAGGGAACATTCGTGCTGTGGATGCAGGAGCGATTTGAATGGGTCTCAGGTGTGCACACCAAGTTATACTATTCGTGTTCGGATTAGAATTTGGGTGCAAGATTTTTGAATAAGGGGGTTGCCTATTTATAATGTGATTGAAAATTTTTTAAACGTTTTTTTCCTAATCGATGGGATCAACGTCCAAATTCCAAATCGCGTAGCACATCAATCTCTGCACAAAATCCAATGGTCACAAAAAATAATTTAAATTTAATAAAAAATCAAACAACTTATAAATAGCAAAACCGTTTGAAAAGATTGAAAAAATGTCGAATTGTTTTATGTAAACTTCTTGTGGAAATAGGGCTCTGCCGGAAGGAGTGGAGCTGGGCATTTGCGTGTGGCCCAAATACGTAAGATTGGGGTAAAATTGGGCCAGATGCTGCCATGCTGAGAACTAGGCTTTTAGAAAGCCCTGGGCTGCTTGATATTATGGGCCGCATGGTGACCGGCCCGCTAGGGGGTGTCAAATCGATAGTTTTGAACATTTCTTTTGAAGTGGGCCTACATTTTCTCGCAGTCTATGGTAACTAGGGTTGCTAATAGATTGAGTTTAAATAGGTTAATCAGGATGGATTCTTAATCGGGTTAATTTTGGATGGGTGAAAATGAGATGGAAGAATGAATAGGTTAAATTGGGTTATCTTATAAAAAGGGTTAGGTTAAGGTGGGTTTAGAAATTTCGGGTTGAGATCGAGTTATGAATGGATTCAATCCATGCCATGGCCTAATGGGGTGGCACATGGACTTGGACTACCTATATTCAATTATAGTTTTCTATAAAAAGCATTGTGAGAGCCACTTGTACACCTGTACCTGTCAATTTACACAGAGTAGCTCTATATACACAGAATCATCTGCAACAAATTTTAATCGATTTTTGTAAAAAATGTGAACGTGAGGTTGAAATTTTAAATACCGAAGTTTTGTGAAAGTTTCCTATAAAAATATGTGGGGCCCATATGTGCGTCTAGCTCTATCAATTTGCGTAAAGTAGCTCCTCTACACATAGAATCATATCCAATAAATTTCAATTGATTTCGAGAAACTTTTATAGTGTGAACGCGATGTTGTAATTTCAAGTACTAAAATTATACGAAAACTTCCTATAAAAGCATGTAGAGACCACGTGTGTGTCTAGCTCATCAATTTGCATAAAGTAGCTCTCCTACACATATAATCATCTCTAATAAATTTCAATTGATTTCAAGAATCTTTTGTGGTGTGAATGCGAGGTTGAAATTCTAAGTACCGAAGTTTACAACATCTTTCTATAAAAGTATGTAGGGCCCACGTGTACACCTGACCCTACCAATTTGCATAAAGTAGCTCCGCTACACATAGAATCATTCTCATACTCGTTTGGTAAATGGGTTGGGAAGTAGTTGAATCAATGGGTTCTAGTTGAGTTAGGTTTAAGTGGAAGGTGGTTTAGGTTAGATTGGGTTTAAGTAGAATGTGTTTTGTGGGTTGGGCTAAGGTGGAAAGTTGGCTTTGTGTCATATGGGTTGGGTTAGTTTTGAGTTAGGTTTTAACCCATTAGCAGGCATAATGGTAATAGTTAGGGATGACTACGGGGCTCTATTTTTCTGACAACCAGTGGGGAATTCCTCTATTAGAGGATGAGTGTACAGGCATTTTATCTCCAATAGCTATATCCTAATAAATACTCATATGTGTGTGTGTGTGTGTGTGTATATATATATATATATATATATATATATATATATATATATATATATATATATATATATATATATATATATATATATATATATATATATATATATGTAGATTGGTAAAATTATGAAATTATCTCAATATCACTCAATTTAGGTTCTTAACGTGGACCCGTTCTCCGTCAATTCCTCGGTGAGGACAGGGAGGGATGAACGTCACTCCCAATAGCTAAATAGGGAGTGGGTATAGGAGGCTATTTCCCGTGTTGAATAGCCCCATTGACTTCTCTAGTAACAGTAGTCACTGGTCAGACCGTCGGTTTAGAAGAAGAAAAAAAACAGTGCTCAGTCCATCAGTGGAAGACGAAAGAGGAGCTAACTGAACGACAGTCTACTCTGGAGTCTGTACAAAGGGTGGTTCACACTCGAAGACATACTCGTCTCGAATAACAGGAACGACAACAATACAATCGTGCTAGAGAACACTGCAAGTGTGTGCGCGATTTTACAGGAGTGACAAATCAAACGAGCAACAACAAAATTTTGGCACAACACAGCGCCCAGCAAAAACAGACAGCTGCTCCTGTGAAAAAAAAAAAGCAACGGAAAGCTACCTTCAGAACACGAGATCTCTCATCATTCCGACAACCCGTCCATTTCCTTCCGGACACGTACTGCTGCTCGGTGCTCAGCTACCACAGCAGGTTGGCGACGAGGCAGAGAGCGAATAGTCCAAGAACATTGATGAAGTACCGATCCGTCGGAGGAGCTCCAGAACTGGCTGCTGGATAACTAGTTGGGGCCATACCAGCCATCGTCGGATTAATGCCTCCTTCGGATGGCATTGGCGTCGGTGAAGGGCCGAGGTACGTCTCGAAGAAGGACGACGTCGGCGGCGGAATCAGCGGAGGGAACTGATGCGGACCCGCATGCAAGAAGGGCACAATGTTCCAAGAAATGATCATTAGCTGCCTAGAAAGCCTTACTTCCATGTGACCATGAGGGAAAACCGAGAACAATGGCAAGAAAAATAACCTGGGCACTGAGGCTTAAGCGCCGTGGTTAACCTGAAAGGCGCAAAGATCGATGGTGAGACAGAACTGTTTCTGAAGTGGAGAAGGAGACGGATTTATTTGGGTGAAATAATGCTTAATTAATTACGTGGTGAGAATTGTCCCGTTCACGTATCCACCGTAGCTGCAAGACGTAACGCTGCAGCCCGCGCTGGTCATCAGAAGGGTGAATTTCCCGAGCATCATGCTGCTGTTGCTGCACTGCATGCTGGCGCACGTCGCGTCCGCCAGTGGCGCCGGCACGCAGAACAGGCTGCATCGCCAACGAGCAACAGCGCCAGAAAGCCGAAACAGGGGGGGAGTAATTCAGAGTTCAGACAGACTGTAGAGTAGTAAATTCTGGAGCAGATTGAAGGCGAGTCGGTGCCTACTCCAAGTTGCCCGGACCATAGCTGCACTCACACCGATTCGCAAGTACTGCGTAGGTCCCGTTTGCCACGGTTAACCCGTTGTCCGACGTGAACGCGGCGAATGATGAGGTGCATCCTGGACAAGTGGACAGGGAATAGACATGGAAGTATGTCAGTAAAAAGTATCAAATAATGGAGCAGCAAATGACAGGGTAAATACCAATGACAAGATTACTGATGAGGAGGAAAGGAACAATCATGTATACAGAACAATAATGGATGTTATCCTCAATTCCTCCATCCTCATCCTGTTAGTCCTTGATCTGACAGAACATATGGGGATGAATAATGATGATGATTAGAGTTTCTCCTCGCTTTCTTCAGAAAAGACAAATGAGCAATGAGGTACTCCACTACAATTTAGTTCATACTGCATACCCGAGAATTTACTACTCTCCACTGTCAAAACATGAAGGGCAAAACGACAGGAACAACGGACAGTTTAGAGCAATCATACATAAATGCGTATTTTTTGGGGGGCCAAATTTCATATATGTAGTTGTTTGATTGCTCCTGGACAATATGAGGAATTCGAAGGGCTCATTTGCCTGCCCACGAGTGGCAGGGTTAGGATACTCTAGCAACACTTGACAGTTTAACACACACATGGAGCGTACTTAGCGGAGAACCTCTTCAGTATACTAAACAGAGGACCAACTCACACTTTGTGCACATCAGTATAGATTTACGGCTATGAATGCACATGTTTATTGTCAAAATGTGTCATCCTGCACGCTTCTCCCTTTTGCTACCGTTTCCTTTTCGTTTGTCCAACCTTGATCAGGAACAAAAGCAGCTGTGGAAGTATAACATGCACGGACATTTTTAAAAGTTGGGAGCACCCGTGCAAATATACAAACAGAGCAGACAACCTGGCATTAGCACACAACGTTGTATTCGTACACAGTGTAGTTCGATTAAAAAAACAACTTTTAATCTGAAGTGTAAAATCTTGCCATGCATGAACACTGATGACAAAGTGAATCTTATGGTTGGGGTGTGTAGAGTAATTCAGGGAAGTCTACCTGTACAAGTCAGTCAGTGCTCGTAACAGTTAAATTAGGACATCTTCGTAATTCAGGAGAGTACTACGACTGAGCTAGTACTAGTACTCAAGAATTCAAAAAAGCTAGCGTTTTCAAACAAAGGTTGGTGTCAGTTCACTAAATCATAAACGGAGACTACGCGGCTGAGAGAGAGAGACACTTAATCTTCACCAACCAACCATGGTGCTCCAACTAGCTTTTAATTTAACTTTATAGCTATGATTTTTAGTTAACATTGTACTGTAGCGGTGATTAGTTTTTTCTAAAAAAATTAAAAAATTATATACAAACAATGCAAAAGAATAAATGAAAAAATAAAAGATAAAAAAGCCAAAAAATCGAAGGTAGAAGCTGAAGCTGTGATCCCAAATTTATCGGCAACTATGCAGGGGCGAATCCAACGGGGGGCTTCGTTAGGCTCGAGCCTATCCTTCGCCGGCGCTGGTATCCCTTCCTTTTGTCAGTCCGTCGGCAGCCATGGAACAATAGAGGATAGAGGAAGAACAAAGGACAAGGGAAAGAATGAAGAAGAGCAGGGGATAGAATTTGGGCCACATGCTAATATTGGGAACAAGCCCACAAGGGCGCAAGGCCTAGCTGCTGTCTCACCCTAACATGCAACCCCACTGTCCCCACTCCCCACCCAATTGATGCAAACGGAGCCCCAGGAGGAGAGGTGAGGAGAAACCCTAGGCGAGGTGGTGGCGGGGCGGCGGCGACGCAGCACGACTTGGCACCGCTGTGTGGAGATGCGGGGGAGGCCGGGAGGGGAGGACTGAGGACCGGCCAGTAAAAAAGCAAGGCCGAGAGCCCACGACGACCATCGAGGCATAGGGAAGCATAGTGGCTATGGTGGCCGATAGGCTGACGCGGGAGGGGAAGGAGGCTAGGAGCCGAGGAGGGTGTTGGAGCGTTGGGCTACTGGGGAAGGGGAGAGTTGAGGAGGGGGTGGACCACTGCGGGATGTGGTTAGGACTATGGAGGGCCCTTAACCAATGCCATCCCCGCCGCCTCCTCCTGCCTTCATCCAGTTGCTCTACACTGCCTCCCTCCTCTGAGGTACTCCATCTCTTCCCCTCACACTCGTTGAGATCTGAACAACATTTGTTCTTTCTCATGTCCATGTCCTATATGCTATGTGCCACAAAGAAGATAGTGTTGCAATGCTAGTTGCGCTATGGATCAATTTGGTTATGTTTAGATCTGAGTTGTGATTAGTAGACAATAATATTTGCTTCAGATCCGATCAATTTGGTCATGTTCATTCTGTATGTGCATGTGGAGTACCATTTAATTTCAGAACATGGCCTAGTATTTTCCTAAAATTCTTATTCAAGTGATTCCTTCCTACTGATGCATATTGAACTGTTGAATGCAAAATTAACATGCATAATTTTCGGTGTAAAATACTGGCATTACTTTGTAACAAAATTACAAAATTGTCATTTGCCATATGTTCTCTGGTTATGTGGAAAATGTATTTCAATGGATAAATCCTTCTCTGTAACATGGATACTGTACATTTTTTATATTGTTGATTCAACTTATGATGCACTATTTTATGTTTTGTAGTCTAAGGTTTAGCTGGCTAGTCATGGTATCGATGTTCTCACTCAGTGGTCACTGCAATATTAGTGCCAGAGACCTTCTCAATGAGGAGCGAGCTGCTTACTATCACTGAGATCTCTATCTAGTAGTTCATGTACATAAGTCTGGTGTTCTCATGCTGATATTTATCATGCTTTAATAAATTTCCTTGATGGTTTACCTTAGAAAGTTGTCTTGTTTGTAGTGTGATTGTCTCGTATAATGAATTTGTCTCTTGATTTAAGTTAGTGCTTTAGTGGCATGTTTTATTTATTTTGAATGTTCATGATCATTTTACAATTTATTATTGTATCATGAATTTTGCTATTTTCGATACGCAGATGACACATTTCTACTCACTGGAAGTATATTTATATATTTTTGAGGCGCGCTTTCTATTAATAAGGTATGTTTGTTGTATTTTCTCTTCTTTTGCTTTGCTTTTCTTCTATTTATGTATGAATTTGGATTCCATAAAAGTAAAATAGTATGTTTGCATCAATTCAGCTTAGTCTTTTCTATCTTTGAGCCCACTTTTCATTCTCATCCTGGTTTCGCCGCTGACCACAAGTCACATATTTTGATCAGGTTTAAATTGGTGAGCGCGCAAGATCGGAAGAACAGGAAAATGGGTAAAGGCCCTGTTCTTTTCAGCTTCTAAAAGCTGCTTTTCGGCTTTTCTACAGTAACTAGCTTTTAAACGGATTATTTTTTCAAAATAGGGTCTACTAGTTAATTGTAGTAGATACTTTACTGACTTCATTTATATCGGCAAAAATCGCACGTGAGTTTCTGTTACTCGGTAATCTCTCGTACAAACAGCCAAAAAATCATAAACCGCAGCCAAAAGTCACAAGCCGCAGCAAAAAAGAACAGACCCAAAACATGGGCTCTCATCAGCCACCTCCACGCCTATGGGCGGTATGACCGTACGAGCGTACGGCTCATAAATCCTTTTGTTTGGATCAGCTTCTTTGGCTAATTAGGAGGATGCTTCTCTCTCATGTGCAGGCCGACCCTGGCCCTAAGATACCCGCTGTATGTGAACAATAATTAGATTTCTGATTGACAAGTCATCCTGTCAATTGTTGTACATTGGAGCATCTTCGAACTGTTGTGTTGTGCTTTTATCTTGTACTGTTGAACAGATAGTTACAGTGTAAGCTTTTAATTTGGATCAGGTATGCATCGATCTGCGCTATGGAGAGCACGTCCAAGTTGGACGACGAGCAATGGCTGGCCTACTGGATACTGTACTCCATCACCCTCATGGAAATTGCAACCGAGAAGGTCTTGTACTGGTAATTCATAGTGTTCTGGACCCTGATGCATCCGTCTTAGTTGCAAAGATACTGGTACCACCTGTCCATACCAACTGCTTCCCCGCCGCGCTATTCAGCATCGATCCTACGCAGAACATAATTCTCTTCTTGAGCTCTTGTAGGATACCGTTGTTGGCTTGGCCAATGTTGGACAAGACGACGACGCCCGTGGAACTCAACGAACAGACAAGAAAACACTTTAAGAAACTCACGCGAACATCCTGTTGTTTTGGCTAGAACCTGAGCGATAACATGCACAAACACAAGAGTATTTGGTGCTGCGCACAGTCTGCAGCGTTTTCATTTTTACTACCTCCTTATATAGCATTTGTACAATAGAAACTGACCAAGAAACTGAACTAGTAATGACAAGTAATCGACCCATACACCGCTTCAAGAAGAAACTGAAAAACGCTAACATGCGACTAAAACGCCCATGCGTGCGATGTGGGCGGAAGACATGCAGACAGCAATAGTAATCGACATCCATATTAACTAGATTATCTAATATTACTCCTCCTAATCTAGTTGATGTTGATGTCGACGACGCCGAGCTTCGAGCGCAGGTGTAGAAAACGCACCGCCAAGTGATTTGGTCAATATGTCCGCCACCGATCGTCGGTGTGGATTTTGCGGATGGCGACTTGGCCACCTCGACGCACTCCGGATGAAGTGAAAGCGCGTCTCAATGTTCTTGCTCCGGCCATGGAAGACCGGATTTTTGCACAATTGAATCGCCGACTGATTGTCGATGTAGATTGTCGCGGCGCCGACATCTCGCCCGTAGAAGTTGTCGATCAGCCGCCTGAGCCAGATTCCCTGGCATGCCGCCGCTGAGGCCGCAATGTACTCGGCCTCGCACGACGATAGCGCCACCACCGGCTGTTTTTGTGATTGCCACGACACAGGCGCGTTGCCGAGGCAGAACAAAATGCCAGAGGTGCTCTTGCGATCATCCACGTCGCCGGCCATGTCCGCGTCGCTGTACCCCTTAAGCTCGATGTCGTTGTGCCCCTTAGTGTAACAAAGGCCAAAGTGGAGCGTACCAGCGATGTAACGGAGTAGATGCTTGACGGCACTCAGGTGTTCCGTCGTTGGGTTCGCCATGAACCTGCTCACATACCCGACCGCGAAGCTGATATCCGGTCGGTGTGGACCAATACGGAGGCGCCAACCACACTACGGTAGAACGTAGGATCAACGGTGGATTGGAGCTCTCCTTACTCGCTTTAAGACGTGCCTCCATGGGCACTTGCATGGCATTGCAGCCGCCATGCCGCCTTGTCCAGAGCTTTGCCGCATACGCAGCTTGGCTCATGGTGATCTTCCCGCAGCCGCTTGACATCAATGCCGAGATAGTAGCTCAACTGCCCGAGGTCGCTCATCTTGAATGAGCGCTTCATTTCCTCTTTGAACGATTCGATTTCAGCTTGGTCGGCGCGGTGAGGATCAAATCGCCAACATACACGCCAGAGCACACGTCCTCGCCCCTTGCCGCGTGTGTACACCCCGTGTTCTTCCTCGCAACGCGTGAACCCGAGCGCCACCAGCGTGCGGTCGAGCTTGGCGTTCCACGCCCGAGGAGCTTGTCGTAGGCCGTAGAGTGCTTTGCGCAGTCGCAGTACTTGCCTCTCACGCCCGACGATCGTGAATCCCGGTGGTTGAGCGACGTAAACCTCCTCCATGAGGTCGCCGTTCAGAAACGCAGACTTGACGTCGAGATGGTGGAGTGCCCAGCCCTCGTGCGCTGCCACCGCTACCAGTGCGCGTACAGAGTCGAGCCGCGCCACAGGTGCAAACACCTCATCGAAGTCCACGCCAGCGCGTTGTACGTACCCCTTGGCCACCAGCCGCGCCTTGTGCCGAACCACCGCCCCCTGCGCATCCTTCTTGAGCTTGAACACCCATTTGAGGCCAATCGGGCGGTGTCCGGCCGGGAGGTCCACCGCCTCCCACGTGCCATTGTCCTCAATGGCCGCCATCTCCTCTTCCATCGCGCGCACCACGCCGGATCGGTGGCTGCCTCGTCGAGGAGGTGGGCTCCTCGCCGCAACGAGGAGCCACTCGTCGGGTTCGATGACGCGTGGCTCGGCAGTGTTGATGCAATTGTCCACCGTGCGGAAACGCCGTGGCGCGCCATTGTCACTATGGTCGAGCCCGACGGGATGTGCGACGGTGGAGTGCGATGCTCAACTTGAGCACCACCGATGTCGTGAGTGGCGTTCATGGGCGTTCGGGTGATGCCACAGCTTCTCACCTTCCTCCGTGGACGGGACCGCAGGGATACAGATCGCTCGGCTCGCCGCCGCCCAAGACGCCACGACCGTGTACTCCACGGTGAACGCCTCGGTGGCGTCGCCGTCGCCTCCCAATTCCACCCTTTGGTCTCGCCGAACACCACGTCGCGGGTCACATGGAGTCGGCCGCCACCGGATCGCACACCCGTAGCCTTTGGAGCCCGGCTGCACTCGACGAAACCATCTTCACGCTCCGGTCGTCAAGCTTCGCGGCGTGCGGGCGTGTAACCTTGACGTGAGCGAGGCAACCGAACGTGCGCATGAAATGCACAGCCGGTTTCTTGCCATGCCAAGCTTCATAAGGCGTCATCCCGGTGACGCTCTTTGTTGGAGACCTGTTCAAAATGAACACAGCCGTGCTCACCGCCTCCCCCCAGAATGTACTGGGCACCTTCTTTGCCTTGAGCAGGCATCGCGCCATAGCCATGACAGTCTGGTTTCGGCGCTCCACGACGCCGCTCATTGCGGGAGTACGGCGCGTGAGTTGCCGGTGCACACCTTTCTCCGCGCAGACTCACCGGTCACGGACGTGAACTCGCCACCACGATCGAAGACGTAGCGCGCGCAGCTTTCCGCCTGGTCTCGACCTCGACGCCGGCTTGAAACTTCTTGATCGCACCGCCGCCTCGCCCTGCTTGACAACAAGACTAGCCACATATAGCGACTAGCATCGCCAACGAGGAGGAGGAAGTAGCGTTTGCCACCGTGCGTCGGCGGGCGTGACAGCCCGCATAGATCTCCATGTACGAGATCAAGCCGCCCTTCGCGCGTACTTGGCCTCCGAGAGGAATGGCGAGCGCCGTTGCTTGCCGACGAGGCACGCGTCACACACCTGGTCGACATGATCCAGCAGCGGAAGCCCACGCACCATGTCGCCACGCCCAAGTTTCTTCAACCCTCGGCTCGGTGGCCGAACCGCTCATGCCAGCGCCACGCATCGTCGTTGGCGTGCGCCAGGAGCGAGATCGGTCGAGCGAGCGTGAGGGGGATCTTGTATAGTCGATTCGCCGATCGCCGTACCTTGGCGAGAAGCTCCCTCCTCGGACCGCGCACCCGCAGTACGCCATCCTCGATCAACACTTGGCACCCGACCTCGTCGAGTTGTCCCAAGCTGATGATGTTGCTGCGCAGACGTGGGATGAAGTACACGTCCGACAGCATACGATGGCGTCCACCCCGTGCCGCGAACATGATCGTGCCGCGCCCGAGGATGTCCACCATTGATCCATCGCCGAACTTTACCGTGCCCGTGATGTCGTGGTTCAGCTCGGAGAAGGCCGCATCATTTCCCGTCATATGGTTTGACGCGCCCGTGTCGAGGTACCACACGCCATCGTCCTGGCCGCCGGTGTGATTGTTGGTGTCACCCAACTGCACCGTCGCGCGTTCTTCGTTGAGGAAGACCCGACCGCCGACGTGCACAGGTGCGGCGTGCTCTGGGAGGCGCGCGGGCACTGGTGAAAGAGAGGCCACCTGGGCCATCAACAGGGACGGCTCATCGTCGCCGCCTCCTCCACCAGCCAGCGCGCGCGCCGCCTCGTCTCTCTTCTTCTTCCGCATTCCCGCCCAATGCCCGCTTTTCCGCAGATTTGCACGTATCCTTGTCGATGACCTTGCCGCCACCGCCCTTGCGTGCGCCGTCGATGCTATCGCTTGGTAGCTGCGCGCGCGCGCCGTGGCGGACCGAGCCGCCGTCGTACCACTGCTGGCGCCGCCGCTGACGACGCACCCTCCTTGTCGCGCTTGCGTAGGCGACGATGAGGTCCTCCTCCTTTGACGAGAAGCGCGCCGGAGCCCGCTTCTCACCGCTGCGCGCGCCGAGCCGCCGCTCCACGGACCGAAGACGCCCGTGACCTCCTCGATGGACAAGTCGTTGATGTTGAGCAGCGTCTCGATGGAGATTGCGACTGCATGAACTTATCGGGGACCACCGCAGCATCTTGCGCACGACCTGCCGCCGGTGATGTGGTCGCCGAAGCCACAGATTATTGGTGAGGCCCGTGATGCGCATCGAGAAGTCATCGATGGCTCCCTTCCTTGAATGCTATATTGTTGAAGTCGCGTCGGAGTTTCGCGTTAGCCTCACGTCTGCGCGCGACGCCCATCCGCATGATCTTGACAAGATCCCACGCCTCCGCGGAGTCCTTATTGCCGATCGAGGCCAGCATCTCCGGCGGGACAGCTCGTGCAATCGCTGCTAATGCAAGACGATCCACGCCAGACTCTCTGCGCCGGGTTCGATGGCTCCCCACAAGCCTTGCGCCTGCAGGTTGATGCGCATGAGCATCGCCCACTCCGGGTAGTTGGTCTTGGTTAGCATCGGATATTGTACCGACGCCGACGCTTCCTTGACCACGCGCTCGATGACGACCTCGCGCTCCCGACCATGCTGTTGTCGCGGACGGCGAGGACCACGTGATGGCGACCGAAGGCGATCCCGCCGCGGAGGAGTGATCGACCCTCGTCCCACCGGAGCTGACATGGCCACCAAGATCCTGAACGGAGCTCTGATACCAATTGTTGGCTTGGCCAATGTTGGACAAGACGACGACGCCCGTGGAACTCAACGAACAGACAAGAAAACACTCTAAGAAACTCACGCGAACATCCTGTTGTTTTGGCTAGAACCTGAGCGATAACATGCACAAACACAAGAGTATTTGGTGCTGCGCATACCGCAGCGCTTTCATTTTTACTACCTCCTTATATAGCATTTGTACAATAGAAATCACCAAGAAACTGAACTAGTAATGACAAGTAATCGACCCATACACCGCTTCAAGAAGAAACTGAAAAAACGCTAACATGCAGACTAAAACGTCCATGCGTGCACGATGTGGGCGGAAGACATGCAGACAGCAATAGTAACTGACATCCATATTAACTAGATTATCTAATATACGGCACGAGGTGAAGGTGCTGTACGTGGCGTGGTTGGTGATGCCGCAGTTCAGGGCGCGTCGTTCATCTACGAGAAGTACATCAGGGAGCAGCTCAGGAAGCACGGGGTGAGGCTGCACGAACACCACGGCCACGGTCACGGTGCCGAGCACAGATCGCACGTCCTGAAGGTAAGTTCTTACTCGGTATTATCTGGTCATGGCGACATGGTCAGTCCTTTCCATGGAGGCCTGGGGAAAATGCAGGTGGTTTCCGTATGAAAAGTTTTCTGCAGGCTGAGAATCGCATGCACTGAGGAGCAAGGAGAATGCTTGTTTGTCTATCCGACGAGGGACGGCCACTACGTCTCTCTGATAGTATCTTCCGTCAGACAATTATCGTTGGAAGTATTGAGGCACCTTTTAGTACGGTACAAAGACCACCGCTTTGTCGACTATATAGTGGTTGACGTCGGAGAGAAAGGGATCGAAACACATTGGATCAGAAGATAGTGCTAGGCATTTCACATTATTCTCAATTGTAAAGATCATTCTGAGCAATAGCTACATAGGACGTAGGGTTATTATTCTCCTAGGAGAAGGTCCGAATCTGTATAAAAATTCATATGTCTCTACTCTACATGATTATACACCGAGTCTTTTAGAGTTTTCCCAGATCTAAACAAATCATGCGTAAGATTGATATTAGAACATCAACACGCGGTTTTGCACACTGTCACTTTTCCGCTATTGGGAAGTTTACCAAAATGCTCTTCTACTATCCTTTCACGAAGCGTCCTACTTCCTTCACCTTAAAGCAATCCCGTGCTTCATCTTCAAATCCATATAGCTCCAATGACTTGCCACCAAGCCTCGCATGCATCCAGGTGGACCGTCCTCGCTTGGAAATGGGCCTAAGTCACTTGGCACCACATGCATACCTCTCCATACACCCTGATGGCACCTGGCTTCATTGCCTATTGGATCACAACTCCTCTCTAAGTTTAGTCCTGATCTACCTTGCCGATGTCCGTCATATCCACCACCGGTAGCTTCTGCTTTAGTTTCTTGTCTTTCCGGCTTATAATCACTTCTACCAGCACCTTCATCGTTTTGGACCTCAGCTCCCTTAGCTTACTTCCAATCCCTTGGGAGCTCTGGATCTAAGCTCTCTTAGCTTAGTCTCGATCTCGTTCACTTCACCATGACCTAGCTCTATTTAGTCTCGATCTCGTCTGCTTCACCATGACTTAGCTCTATAGTCCTACAACCAACAAAACAAGCATACCATCACGTATTACCTCACGACAAAATCATCAATGACACAATTGATGAGTTAAGAATGCTTAGCTTTACGCCAAAGCATCATGCTTTGACACATAGCCGGTAGTGTCTAATGTGTAGTCATTGCATCTTCACACATTTGAACTCCCCGAACCATCTCTATGTGCATCGACATCATCAGTTGTGCACCGCATACACCAACTCATCTCTTCAAAATCCTTATATTCTCTGTACTTCCTACTTGAGCCACATAGCCTCACCCGAATTTAGACGACTACACAGACCTCAGCTCCTCGCCTAGTCCCAGTCCTTTATCATTGATCGCTAACGTTCTCTAAGCCACCTGCACATCTAAAGACCAATCAACTATGTCGAGCACAAGTTTCATACACTTGTCTCACGTTAGTTAAATCAATGCATCATGCAACAAACAATGGCACTCATGCCATGCATACACTCAAAGCACATCCCACTGATTCTAACATATTAGGACCAAATCTCAAACCAAAATGTATAATTTCAAAACCAATTTACTAAAAACCGGTCTGACTGCCATTACTAGGCCGGTTTGACTACTGACACCATATCGGCCAAACCACCAGTGTTTGGCCGGTAGAACCGCTTAAGAGCACCAGAATACACCTTCTTTGAAATTTTGGTAAAACTTTATCTAGTTTTTGTTTTAAACTCCATTTTAGGTGATACCTAATACAAACACATCCCTAAATACGTTTACACAAGTGTTTGATGTGTAATTTCCAAAACCCGTATGGCTAGTCTGATCGCTTGATATGGCGGTCAGATCACCGGCCACTGGTCGATCAGACCGCTAGCTCATGGCAGTCAGACTGTTTTACACCTGATAATAATTCTAAATATTACAAACTCTTAAAATCAAACTTAAACTTTGATAATATTTATATAACAAAATCAAGTACTTATTGTAGACGGTGATAACCTCTCATGGTCTCAAATCTGTTATCCCATGCTTTCCTTGGATCAAAAGTGAAAAGCAGCCGGATACGTTGATTCCAACTTCATTTGATGCACAGTATAGATTTCCCAAATTACTAAAAGAGCAGTTGTCACCCGCTTACTTTTTCCATGATATGTACATCAGATTGGTTGCACTCGGACTCATTTTACCTTTTGCACCATAAAACTACCGTGTCCGCACAGTGGATTTCACACATAGCTCAAAATAATACTTGTATTCCTTTTGATGTCTTGACATACACATGATATATTATACACACACATACACCATGATTTCAAATGCATCAATTCCATCTAAATTCGGGTATATTTTTTGAAAATATCAGTTTTAGGGATATACTCGTCTATAATAATTCAAATAAAATGTATAAGTTTGAAAAAATGTACTTAAATTTAAAGTTTTGTACGAATTTAGATCACATACTTTGCTGTAATCAGCATATACATATAATCAAACTATCATAAAAATCAACTATAATTCAAAATTTAGTTCACACTTGTTTGAACTAGTTAGTAAACTAGTTAAACTTGATATTTAAGAAATTTTAAAATTTTTCACACACGATATATACATATTTTAGACTATGGTGCCCAAACACCAAGGAGCACTCGTTATTTTTACCCACACACTGTTGTAATGCAGGCCCTATAAAATAAGCCCAGGCGCCCTTGGAGCCGCGGAAGGGCCCGGGTGAGGTAGCCCTGCTCCAGGCCGAGGTTCTCGCACAGCAGGTCCAGCAGACGCTCCGGCAGCTTCTCCAGCTCCGCCGCGAACCGCTTCATCACCCGCCTGCAGTCGTCGTCGGGGTCGGGTATCTCCGCGATGTTGGACTCCGGGAGGTGGCGCACAAAGAAGGTGCTCTCCCAGTCCAGGTTGTCCGCCTTGACGCCCTCCGCGTCGCAGCCGTCCTTGAGCGTCTTGCTCGCGAACTTGAGGAACCTCTGCTCGCCGCTCTTGTAGTGCCCCTTGGTCATATTCTCCACCTCGTCCATCAGCTCCGTCGAGAGATGCCGTCGCTCAGAAACTGCACCGCACCATCAAAACAAAACAAAGCAGAGAACATTAGGATCGATCGATAGAGGCTTGTTTTTGTTCCATGTTTTAGCACTCAACTATCATTTCAGTTATGTTATATATTCACCTCGAAGAATACCCAGTTCTCGCATGCATCGCGCAGAAGCTCCATCGCCGCGGGCCTCTCCTCCCCGCCAAGCAGCCCCATGTCGATAATCGGGACGACTATGTCGACGCCATGTTACTCTCTCGGTTTCTCTCGTCACTCTAGGGACTAGGAGCTTTCTTTCAGAGCAAGGTGTATATTGGCCAAGGTTTTTGTTACCGGTTTTAATTTTTTTTACTGAGGGTCACCGGCAGAACCGATTTTAGCAAATTTTGAAAACATTTGGTAGATTTCGTTCAAAAATTTTAAATCAAAGTTTGAATTAAAAAATCAGCCAAAATTGACCGAAATTGGTTGAAAATATTGACCAATTTCGGAGTAGGATTAGGTTTTTAAGGGCAGTTCGTACAAAATACGCCCTACAGCTAACCTTGTACCATCCGGCATCTGGTTATCCTAATATTTGCTCGTTTGAGACGTGTACATCCGACATTTATCCGTGTGCAGTACAATAGTATACAACTATACATGTTGCTTGCAGAAATGCAGAATGTTTCTCACCCTCTCTCGCTAGCCAGATCTGCGAGCAGCCCAACCGCGACCAACCATTCACAGCTGCACGCACGACATGGCGTAATAATCAAGTTGAACGGATCAAAAGGCTACATACCTCAACCTCAATCTATCTAATTGAGCACATAAATACCACTCTAGCCTTTTTTTTTAATTTAACTGTTGAATATCCATTTTTAAAAAATAGTCTCTTCGTAGATTTACTGTGCCTAGCAGATGTCTGCCCCACACGGTAGATCCACATATAAGCTATTTAAAAAAAACAGACTTCAAAAATTAAATTTAAAATAAGGAGTGTCTAGGCATTATCTAGATATTTCCTTTCTAACTATCATCTAAATTTGTGATCCTTAGATTAGAGATCAAGGAGCTATTTGGTTTTTAAGGGGGAGATTTTTTCAGGGGGTAGAATTCAAGGAGGTTGAGAAGAATTCATAGCCATTGAATTTCTAATCTAACAGTTCTAAATCTGAATGATAGTTAAAAAAACATTCAGATAATATTTAACAAAACTCTTTAAAATAATATGGCTAGAGTTATATTTTGGTATTACATTCCAATCTATCGACCAACCAGCCGTCAATTCGCTCCTCATGATGGACGGCGATTGGCTGGATCGATCACGTACGCGCGCGCCGCTCCTCCGTACCGCGCTCAAAAGTCTCCACACCGACGGGCGACGGCTCACACGGAGAGGTGCATGCACTCCGACATCGCGCTGCGTGGCCTGCCATCGCACGGCACGCGACGGCGCGCAGTCCGGCCGGGGCCGCGACACGGTAACGTGTTGCGTTGGACGGCTCCCGACGAGCCGCCGCCACCCCACGTTATTTGCCTGCGGAGACACCGGGCGGCTCGGCCGGACCCGCGGGCTGTACTACGTACCACTACAGGGCAGGTGGTGGTCGGAGTGGGACGGCGCGGTCACCGGCGGGTGCGCGCGAGAGGACGGAGAGGCCCCGATAGACGCACCTGAAAGGGGAGTTTGGCATGGAGTATTTCTGTCCACTGTCCAACGCGAGACGTCTCGGGTCTAGATGTGCACCTGATCTAGATGTATAGGTGCAGGAAGCCATTTTTACCTGGCTTTTTTCTTCGGAAGTAGTTCGTAGTTACCGAGATGGTTGCACTGTGCATCTCTTTATCGTTGACCAGGTCATGTGCTGTTAATTTGTCCTTTGGTACACCTTTCTCAGGACGTGTAGGTATATGAAATAAAGGGTGGGGTTTTTTTACTGTGGTGTATGGTTTTTTGTTTTAGAATTTAGAATTTTGTTTGTTTGTGAGAGAAAATATGGAGGGAGATACTCGCGAGCGATATTATTCGATATGGATAAAGTCGGTATAGTGTCTACTACAATCCACTTATAAACACCGTCTTACAAACACACTATTTGAAAGCTAATTACCGTAGATAAGCCAAAAAGAAGAGAGTGAACCACTGTAGCGGTGCATGAACAGTGCAGTCAATACTACAGAAAAATTTATCATAAACGGTTCGAAAACGTCACCACAGACAATTTTTTGACCGTTTGTGTTTATGGGTCAGTAATACATTAAGAACATTAAAGATGGTTTTTAACCGTCTGTGATAACTCTTATCATAGACAATTCTTAACTAAAAATGTCTATGATAACAGTTATCACAGACGGTTCTTACTATAAACCGCATTATCACAGACGGTTCTAATTAAAAATCGTCTGTGATTGCGTTCTCTCGATATCATAAATAGATCTCTTTTAGTTCATTAACATTCTCTAATTGCACAATTAGATAATGTAGATGAACCAAAACAGCCTTATTTATGATTGACGCCATATTTTTGGTGACCCGTTTATGTTGTAGGTGTTGTTGTTTTGTTGCTTTGGTATGCTGTAGTCGTAGGGGCGCGGTCGTAAGTCGTGGTCGTATGCTATGGTCGTAGGCCGTGGTTGTAAGGCATGGTTTGTACGCACCTAGTCTGCTAGCAGTCATGTGCGCCACACCTACAATTTCTGCAATAAAAATATGAATTTCAACAAGGACCGAAACCCTAGCTATCCATCAATCATCACAAGAACTAATCATCAAGAAAGAGGGTGGGGAATATATCATCGGCGATAAAGGAGAAGCTAGCAGTGGCAGCGTCACCATTGTGTCATGACGGTGACACTGCACAAGACACTTTTACGATAAGAATGACTTATGTAGTGAACCGTTGCGTCACAACCGGAGGCGGAGGAGCTCGGGGAGGTAGTCGGTCGAGCCTTCTATTTTTAAAGGAAAATTTGGTGAGGACAAATGGAAGAGAAGTGAGAAGTAGAGATGAGGAGAAGAACAACTGAACCTACTATTTTAAAGAGCAAATCCAGTGAGATGAGCGAAAAATTCAAATTTGGTAAAAGCGAGTAAATTGAAATATTATCACAGTAGGTCATTACTTGCGGTTTTTATTCTGAACTGTCTGTGATGTATCACAGACGGTTCGGAACAAAAACTGTATATGATAAGTATGGATATTCCAAACGGTTTTTGTTCTGAACTGTTTGTGATGTATTAACAGACGGTTCGGAATAAAACTGTCTGTGATAAGTAGGTCATCACATATGGTTCTTTCTATCACAGTGAAATTAGACGGTCTATCTTGTAAAACTATTTATGGTAATTTTATCAATGATAGTTTATATTGAACTGTCTATGATAAAACGTTTAAGATAATTTTTTTTGTAGCAGTGAGTGAATATAGGGGAGAATAAAAAGGACCGAAAGGCACGGGCGGGATGCATGTCTCATGTCTGAATGTTTTACGTCGGCCGTGTCAAATTCTGTACTAGATTGCTGCTAGCTGATCTAGACACGAGTTTTTCTAATGTTTTCATGTTGGGGCCCGGTGATTTGTGCACTGTAGGGTGATTCGTCTCGACCGAACCGACTCATCATTCCATGTTATGGCTACACCTCGATCCGTTCTGTTCTGCCAGCTTGGAGGATCTTTGTCATCAGGTGATCATGGGGGGACGATTTAGTGCACTGTAGGGTGAATCGATTTAGTGATTGATATTAGCTTACAGGCACAGTCCTGGTTAGCACGCAAAAAACAACAGCGAGGGACGTCGGGTCAGGGAAGTGGCAATTGGCAAGCACGGCCTAATGTAGCTAGGCAGGCACAGCGCGGTGGCAGGACGGACACCGAGTCATGACATCAAATAATGGAAGATATGTTAGTGTTTGGTCGTGTTTGTGTAGGCTTATTGTTCAGCTTAAAAGGCAAAAAAGCTAAAACCAAAATAAAGAGATGTTTTTACTCGGGCTTTTGAAAAAAAAAACTTATATTGTTCTATAACTATAAGCCAAAAGTTAGTCAAGAGATGTTTTTTTACTTTTGCGGGTTTAAATTTGCCAAATATCACTCAATTTCGCTTAAATTACACACCAAATACCATTGCACATAAACTCAAAAATCACTCACCTCTCACCTTATTTCTCTTCCCAATCTCCCCTGTGCCTAGCACAATGCCATCATGCGCCTGTCACCGCCGACGTCGTCATCTTCCTCGCGCGCGTTGTCGCTTAGTGCTATTGTCCTCCCTAAGCCCGATGCCGGTGACCTGTCCTCCCCGCTCTTCCGGCGCTCTGCGACCTAGTCCATCTCATCTAGATCTCCACCTCCGCCATGGGATCCCCTCTGCGACGAACTTCATAATTATTGGACCGTAATGGAATTCATCTCTAACATTAGAACAAGGGGATTTTAGACATTTCAACAATAAGCCATTGCTCAAAAGCTAAAAAAACTAAAATACCAAATAGTCTGACTTGGCTTAAAAACAGACTACTTTTAAACTCTTTAAGCCAAAAAACCTAAAGGCTAAACAAACAGGTTATTTGACACACATAGTTGTATTTTTTAGAACTAAAATATTACAATAAATCTAGTCGTACAAATACACAAATCATCTTACTAATCTAATTACTAAAAGAAAGTAGTTTTACGCACGAACATGAACGGAAGAAATAAAAGCTTTGACAGCTTATTGCTGCATGCTCAAATACTCCAGAAAGACTAGATTGCCTGTCGTCGTCGCCTCCTGCTTACAGTTTTCCTTTTACATGATAAAAAAAAAGGTTGAATATTATAACAGGACTTCTGTGAAAGGTCAAGATCAAATAGAGAAGCACTATAATGGATGGAGTAGCTTACCTGGCCATGATACGACGGGCTAGGATTTAGGCCCCACTTGCAACATGAGATTTTTTTTTCAGATTTTTTCTAAATAAAATTCCCTTGTGTTCAACATGCTAAAATGTTTTTTGTGTTGTCGTTGGAATAGTCCCATAATATTTACAGAAGGGCAAAGAACTAACTTAAAAATGAGGGTCTATTATCTCACAAGCTAGCTTTTAGAGATGAGAAGACTATTACAATCTAGGAAGTGGTATTAGAGCCTAGTTTTAACATCTCTGGCTTAATAGACACTAGTATATGAACGTCCGATAGACTATGATCATTAGGAACTGTCAATGTACGGTGAACAGAGCAATGAATGGCTGAGATACACCAATGTGTAAAGAAAAAGATTGTTAGAATAATTTTATGTTGGTTGTGGAATGATAAAAGACCTATTAAAAAGTAAGAGAACATTTCACTTCATAATCTAGTATGTATTCATGAAAAGACTCTTATAATCCAACAGTTGTGTGTGAAATAACTCCGGAGGCGAACACAGCAAGGTGCGCACCGACGCGATATTGTCGATGCAACTATAAATAAAGGCAAACCCAAAAAGAAGCAGTGCTTCAGCGATGGATGCACGCTAAGTAGTAGGAACACTTGAACCCACAATATGTTTTGCAAAAGGCCCCTCTCGTTATTTATATTTACATACACATTTATGCAAGCTTTAAATATTTTGAAGATATTGAGCAAATGATGTTTGGCCTCTTAGGTGAAAGATTATCTAATTGTCACTAGCGAGCAGAGCCTTTGGTTGAAATGGTAAATTTTAAAATGTGATAAGTAAAATTAACATCCTCATAGCTGCAATTGTAAAAATAACATGCTCCACCGCACAGTGCTTTGGCTGAAATGGTAAATTTTAAAATGTGATCAGTAAAATTAGCATCCTCATAGCTGCAATTGTAAAAATAACATGCTCCACCGCACAGTCACTGTGCGGCATTAGCCACAGTTCATATGTGATGGAGCACCGCATAGTCACTGTGCAGCATTAGCCTGACCCGACATGTGGCGGAGCGTCGCATGGTCACCGTGCGGTATTAGCCACGACTCAACACGTGTCGGGGTTTATGTAGGCTAAACTGTACGGTCATTGTGCCACGTGTCGGGCTGTGGCTAATGCCACTCGGTGACCGTGCGGTGTTCTGTCATGTGTTGAGCTACGACTAATGTCGCACGGTGATTGTATGTGCGCTCCGCCACTATCGGTCCGTGGCTAATACCGTACAGTACCGTACGGTGAAGAGCACCATTTTTACAATTACAACTGCGAGAATATTATTTTTACTAATTATATTTCAAAATTTACCATTTCGACAAAAGAAACTCCACTAGCGGCATGCCACTGATGCATCAATCGTTTACTGCGTAATATTTGCCAAACAATGACAGGGGCGAACTCTTCAAAAGAAAATAACTCTCTTGACTCTTTCCCTGATATGACATCGAATTGACTGCACTTGTATTCGTTTTACCTTTCAGGTTATACACTTGATGTATTCATATTTGGAATGAATCTATAGTTGACTTGACACAAAGATGTCTAATACTTTTCTCGATAGATCCAAAGTGAGTAGCGGTCACATGCAACATATTACCGATTACATATTAGTTTAACATACCATGTTAATTACGAAACAACAACAGGACTCATCAAAAGAAAACAACACACTCGTCCACTCTTATATGATACTAGCCTCATAGGCGCGGCGTGACGCCGCGCCAGCTACCGTGTGCACCGAAGTAAAAGAGACGATAATTCGTGAGGAGTTTAAAAAACCGAGGGTGCGTGCGTATTTTCGAAAAAGGTAAAGGGTTTTTTCGTAAAAAATCGAGGACCTGTACGTAATATAAACGAAGTTAAAGGACTTTTTTGTAAAAAACCGAGGACCTGTACGTAATAAACGAGGACCCGTACGTAATTTAGGAAACCGCGGGGGGCTATCCTGCAAAGTGGAGGGGTTTAAAAAAACTGGCAGGAACCTTTTCGTGAGAACCAAGGACCTCAACGTAATTTCGAGAAAGCGCAGGGACTTTTTCGCAAAATTGCTCACCCGACCGTACCGAGATTTGCTGGCCACGCGGCGGGCGGAGCGCAGGGCGACGTGGGCGAGCCTCCTGCGGGGCATTCCGCGAAACCGAGGGCGCGTGCGTATTTTCGAAAAAGGTAAAGGGTTTTTTCTTAAAAAACCGAGGACCTGTACGTAATATAAACGAAATTAAAGGACTTTTTTGTAAAAAATCGAGGACCTGTACGTAATAAACGAAGACCCGTACGTAATTTAGGAAACCACGGGGGGCTATCCTGCAAAGTGGAGGGGTTTAAAAAAACTGGCAGGGACCTTTTCGTGAGAACCAAGGACCTCAACGTAATTTCGGTAAAGCGCAGGGACTTTTTCGCACAATTGCTCACCCGACCGTACCGAGATTCGTTGGCCACGCGGGCGCGGGGCGATGTGGGCGAGCCTCTTGCGGGGCATTCCGCGAAACCGAGGGCGCGTGCGTATTTTCGAAAAAGGTAAAGGGTTTTTTCGTAAAAAACCGAGGACCTGTACGTAATATAAACGAAGTTAAAGGACTTTTTTTGTAAAAAACTGAGGACCTGTACGTAATAAACGAAGACCCGTACGTAATTTAGGAAACCGCGGGGGGCTATCCTGCAAAGTGGATGGGTTTAAAAAAACTGGCAGGGACCTTTTCGCGAGAACCAAGGACCTCAACGTAATTTCGGGAAAGCGCAGGGACTTTTCGCAAAATTGCTCACCCAACCGTACCGAGATTCGCTGGCCACGCGGCGGGCGGAGTGCGGGCGCGGGGCGACGTGGGCGAGCCTCCTACGGGGCATTCCGCGGGCTATAATAGGGGAGGATTTGTGTTGAATTGATTGCATCTAAATTTGTTTTAGCCTTTTAGGTCGTACAATTTCGTTGCTGCATTTGATGTTACTTGTTTGATATTCCCCATTCTTTCTCGTTTATGACTTATTACTTCTGTCGAACAAACAAACGAAATAATTTTTTCACCGTCTTTTTGAAGTGACTTGTCAGGATAGCCTTTTCGAAGCGGCTTATCAGTATTCAGTTCGTTCGTATAAACAAAAAACCATTAGCTGCAAATGAAAAGAATGCACCCATTACCAATTCCATCTTCGTTTGATGCATGGTATATGGGTGCGTTCTTTTCTGCTGCGGCATATGGCTTATGGCTACGGCTGATGACTTTTGCCCTTAGCATGAACTCTTGTGCAAACGAACCGAATACTGATAAGCCGCTTCAAAAAGATTATCCTAATAAGTCGCTTAAAAACTATAGTGGAGAAGCTATCTTGTTTGTTTATTAAGAGAAAACCATAAGCTGGAAAGAACAAGACCTATACTTGCCAGGTGCAAGAAGAGCACTTTTGAAATTAAAACAACAATTTTACCTTTTCCATAATATATACACCAAATTGATTGCCTCTAATACCAATTCTAGGCTGTAAGATTGAAATGTGTAGGATCGATATGGTAAGCCAGAGGAGGGTGAATAACTTTTTCAAAATCTCTCCCTAAGTATCATCAACAACATGCAATGAAAATACAAACTTACAAGCTCACCAAAACCAAAAGCCAAATAGCTCAATCCAAATGAGACTTCACTGTCTCACATGTACTACCACCAACTAGGGTGCGATAGTACTACTCGGGTCACTGGTCCCCTTTGACCACATCTTCGACTTCGATCACTGCCCCCTTCAACCACTGTCCCCTTCGACCATGGCCCTTCGATGACCAAGGCCATTCGACATCGACCACTTCCCTCTTTGACTATACCCTTTTGCCCGACTGCCGGTGCCAGCTTGCTCAGCCCACCCAGCCTGCTCGGCCCTGACTTCGACCACGGCCCTTCGACGTCGACCATAGCCCCCTTCGACCACGACGTCGACTTCGATCACGGATCTTCGACTTCGACCTCAGGCCCCTTTGACCACGGCCCCCTTCAACCACAGCGTCGACTTCGACCTTGGCCCCTTTCGACTATAGCCCCGACTTCGACCACTTTCCCCTTCAACCACTGTCCCATTCGACCATGACCTTTCAATGTTGATCACTTCCCCCTTCGACCAAGGCATCGACTTCAACCACGACCCCCTTCGACTTGGACCACTGCCCCCTTCAACAACTGTCCTCTTCGACCACAACTCCCTTTGACCACGTCCCCCTTCGACCACTGTCCCCTTCAACCACGGCCCTTCGACGACCACAACCCTTCAATGTCAACAACTTCCTCTTTCGACCACAGCCCCCTTCGACCATAGCTTTGACTTCGACCATGGATCTCCGACTTCGACCATAGATCTTCGACTTGGACCATGGATCTTCTACTTGGACCACTGCCTCCTTCGACCACTGTCCCTTTCGACCACGACCCGTCAACGTCGACCACTTCCCCTTTGACTTTGACCATGGATATTCGACTTTGGCCATGGCCCCTCAACCAAGGTTCCCTTCGACCATGGCACCCTTCGACCACGACACCGACTTCGACCAGGATCTTCGACCTCGGCCACTGCCCCCTTCGACTTTGACCACTGCCCCCCTTTAACCACGACCCTTCGACATCAACCACTTCCCCCTTTGACCACAGTTTTGATTTCGACCACTGCCCTCTTCGACCATTATCCCCTTCGATAACGGCCCTTCGACGACCACAGCTCTTTGACGTCGACCACTTCCCCCTTCAACTGTGCCCTGTTGCTCGATTGTCGGCACCAGCCTGCTCGGCCCTGACTTTGACCACGACCCTTCAACGTCAACCACAGCCCCCTATGACTATGGCATCGACTTCGACCACGGCCCTGAAAGGCTCATTGGGCGTGCGACCGCTGGGCGGCGGCGGAGAGAAAGCCACGTGGCACCGAGCAACAGTAGTAGTAGGGGCGGGTGCGGTAGGGGGAGGAGAACTGTGGCAATGCAACGGCGCGGGGGTTGGGTGAGGAGGGTGCAGGGGCAGCCATCGGATCCACCGGCCACCATCGATTGTTGCCTTTTAGATTCACTGGCTGCTGTCGCCAAGCATGCCTCTCGAATCCACTGGCTACCATCGCCGAGCACCCTTTTCTCAGATCCACCAGTCACTGTCATCGAGCGTCATGCCGCCTCACGGTTTCCACCAGTCTGGCCCAGTGGTCGAAGGGAGGAGGAAGAGGGGAGATGGGGTGGTGGCGGTGGGTAGATGTCCGATGGGCGACGAGGAGGGAGAGGAGAGATGAGGTGACAGCTCTGTGAGGGTGAGAACATGGGAGAGAGATCTGGAGAGAATGAGAGAACAGAATAACCGAAGGTGAAAGTGGAGAAGAGGGACAGTTAGCATGAGAGAGAGGGGATATAGATGGTTAAGATTCCTGTGTTTAGATCGAACGGCTGAGAAAAGAGGAGGGAGAACACACCGACAACCACCAACTTATATTTTTAAGGAGTAGAGATATCCTCTTAGAGCAAACATGGTACCAAATTTGATGGCTCCTCCAACTGTCAACGCTTTACTTAATTACAGGCAGATACAAAACTGGGGGGCTGAATTGTACCAACCCATAACTAACCAGCGAATGATCAAGGTTCTCAAGGATAGATGACTCCCCCGCCTAGGATAGCCACAAGGACGGTAGCCACCCAACATTTCCTACCACGGTTCAATGCCATGTTGCCTGTTGCCGTCCCCAATTCAATAGCAAGAAGACCGAGTTTTACAGTCAAAGCTTGGAGGGCCAGGTTTTACCACGAAGCAGTCAAGCAGCCGCCGCCCTGTATGCGTCGAGGCAGTGAAAAACTAGCGCGTGAAAGAAAGGGACGCGGCGCGGTTGACCCTGTCCAGTTTTAGTGCATTTTGTACATTGACTCCTATTTCTGATATCCCTTTGAAGAAATAAAAAATTAATATAAATATTTAGTTTTTTTTTTTGAAATGGCTCGCTTACTTCTCTCATTATTGTCTCACTCTGAAGATGAAATTGAGGCCACTGGCACATTACACAGCACACTTCTCTTGCTCCTGTCTAGCGCACGTTTATCTCTTCATCGCTCGTTCACTTCTTCTGAAAATCATTTTTTTCAGTCATCATTATTTATTTCAATTAAAAGCTCTGACCGTAGTGAAAAACCATCCGCCATAACTAATATGCCATTATCTACACCGAAGCGGCACCGGGCAGCCGGGCGCCGGCAACTGTGGAGGGACCAATCGTAATACGGCGTCCAAATGGTTATCCAAAACACGGTGTGGGATTATTGGCGGGGGCCAAATAATTCCATGCTGGACCGATCCGTGATTTAACGCGTATCCCACATGGCTGGTCGATCTCCGTCCGGTCATCCACCCGAGTAAACTCCAAGCTTTGATTCGTTCAGTTACAGTTACACATCAACAGCTTGGACTTCGGAGCAGTAGCTTTGATTGGCGATGGCGAGTCTATAAATTGCACCAGGCGTGCTGCATTTTTACTCACAGCAAGCACTTACACAGAGCACCAGACGCACGCTTGCAGGCTCCACTTGCCATCAGCCAAGATTGCAGTGACCGGTGGAGTTTGCGAGCTAGAAATGGCGCCGACTTCCTCGTTCCCGATCATCGACATGGGGCTGCTCGGCGGGGAGGAGAGGCCCGCGGCGATGGAGCTGCTGCATGATGCATGCGAGAACTGGGGCTTCTTCGAGGTGAATATATATGTATCAACAGTATAACAACATAACGGACAGTGATAATTGACCAATGCTACCTTGGAACAAGAACAAGCAAGCTGCGTAAATATTTCGTGTCGATCTTACTGTTCTCTGCTCATTTTAATTTTCTTGTTGGTGCGGTGCGTGCAGACCCTGAACCACGGCATCTCGACGGAGCTGATGGACGAGGTGGAGAAGATGACCAAGGGACACTACAAGAAGGCGCGCGAGCAGAGGTTCCTCGAGTTCGCGAGCAAGACGCTCAAGGACGACTGCGACGCGCAGGGCGTCAAGGCGGAGAACCTGGACTGGGAGAGCACCTTCTTTGTGCGCCACCTCCCGGAGTCCAACATCGCGGAGATACCCGACCTCGACGACGACTACAGGCGGGTGATGAAGCGGTTCGCGGCGGAGCTGGAGAAGCTGGCGGAGCGGCTGCTGGACCTGCTGTGCGAGAACCTCGGCCTGGAGCAGGGCTACCTCACCCGGGCCTTCCGCGGCTCCAAGGGCGCCCCCACCTTCGGCACCAAGGTCAGCAGCTACCCGCCGTGCCCGCGCCCCGACCTCGTCAAGGGCCTCCGCGCCCACACCGACGCCGGCGGCATCATTATGCTCTTCCAGGACGACCGCGTCGGCGGCCTTCAGCTGCTCAAGGACGGCGAGTGGGTGGACGTGCCGCCCATGCGCCACTCCATCGTCGTCAACCTCGGAGACCAGCTGGAGGTGATCACCAACGGCAGGTACAAGAGCGTGCTGCACCGGGTGGTGGCGCAGACCGACGGCAACCGCATGTCCATCGCGTCCTTCTACAACCCGGGCAGCGACGCCGTCATCTTCCCGGCGCCGGCGCTGGTGGAGGAGGAGGCCGGTGGGACGTACCCCAAGTTCGTGTTCGAGGACTACATGAATCTGTACCTGCGCCACAAGTTCGAGGCCAAGGAGCCCCGGTTCGAGGCCTTCAAGTCCATGGAGAGCGAGAGCTCCAACCGCATTGCCATCGCTTGACAACTGCATGCAGCACCGTGCTCCGCTCTGCGGTGCTCTGCTCTGTGGCTTCAGTTAGTGATACTCCTACGTCCGGTGAAAATGAATGAGCCTGCTATGCTAGGCAAGACTACTTGTGTTGCGTACACTAGTGCTACTTCAGTTAGTGATATTTGTGGCTTCAGTAAGGTACCTATGTATTTGGCATTTCCGTGTTGTGCTGCTTCCGACCAGCATGAGAGTTGCCCTATAATGTATCTGTTCTTATTTCCATATACTATCATAGTGAGTACTTTTTTAGTGTACTGGTTGACCTTTGACAGTGTGGTGATCCAGCGGCGGAATCAGGTCTCGGGTTACAGTCTATGTAAAATTTATAAAAAAATCACACAAAAAAACAGAATTAGTCCTAGAGCAGCTGGTCCAGTCCCAGCTTGGACTTGAACTGGTTCCGCCTCTGTGGTGATCTGATGAATGATGATGTGGACGCCATCAAAGCCACCACGGCACGAAACACAGCATACTGAATTCCTCCTCCGGCGTTTGGCGTTGCAGTACATGGGAGTAGAGTCCGACCTGCCACAATGTTGAGTAGGAGTTTACGACCTGTCACGCTATTAATCACGTCCGGATCATATCACAATTTGCGATGTCTGCACAGAACAGTGCGAATATTTTCTACAGCTACTATGCGGGACAGCGTAATGTAGTGCGTTTTAGCTCAACATCGCCGGAATTATAGTTCTGCAAGAGAAGCGTTCGCACACTAATGTCTATTGGGCCAAACATATTAAAACTGAAACTACTATTAGATCGTGAAGGTATTCTTAGCTCCAAAAGCTAAGGTGACGAGTCAAGACTTTTGTCCATCCACAAGAACCACAACGAACGTTCCAACGAAAGTGTTCACTCGGCTACCACGAAAACAAATTGGACCGTTTAATGGGCTCATATGGGCCTAACCCCTTGTGGGTTGAACTAGCAAGATCCAGCCCATGTGAGATTTTCTGTGGCCTGTTTTAAGGCAACCTTTCGGCCCAGGTCCAAACATAGTGTGTCCGAGCAACACCAGTCCCGCCGCGCCGCGCAAACGAAACCACTCCGACGTGGACGAACATCCTACTACGTGGAGGCTCTCCATTGGTTCCGCACACGCGTTCGTCGCCTCGCGAGCACCACCAGTTCACCACGCCCCGGTCACGAAGCCGGTCGCCCCACTAGAAGCTTCTGGACTCAGCCATGCGTCCCGCCTTCCTCGCCGCCCTCCTCCTCGTCGTAGGCGCTGCGGTCTCCCCGGCCGCCGCCCTCTACTCCGCCGGCTCCCCGGTCCTCCAGCTCAACCCCAACAACTTTAAACCCAAGGTCTCGCTCGCCTCCCACTCCCCACTCCGCCTCCAGATCGGCTCCCCCATTTCGGGTTCTCTTTGAGGGGTGTGTTGCCTTTTGCTTGCGTGCAGGTGCTGAACTCTAACGGGGTGGTGCTGGTGGAGTTCTTCGCGCCGTGGTGCGGGCACTGCCAGCAGCTGACGCCGACGTGGGAGAAGGCCGCCGGGGTCCTCAAGGGCGTCGCCACGGTCGCCGCGCTCGACGCCGACGCGCACAAGGCGCTCACGCAGGTGAGCATGCCTTCTGGTTGGCCTCTCGTTTCCCTGGGATTTGTCCACGCGTGCGTGCTGATCTGCATGTTTCCTGGTGTGATCTCGGCATCAGTTGCTGCGATGTCACAGTAATTTGATCGTATTTGGGGCTAACTGCTTACTGGTGCATGCAGCGTACAATTTTGTTGGTTAGGGAATAGGAAGGCATTAACACCATATATGAATTAGAATTTATACCAAACAAATTAGTGCATACCGAACTGTTATGGTTGGGATATAGTAGTTTCATACAGTAAATTTGATGTAAGGTGCTGCGGTGCTTATTTTTATAGCTAACAAGCTGTTGAATTCTGCTGAAGAAAGACACAATTTAACCGGGACTTACCAGGATTTGGTCGTTTGCTAATACTGCTCTCGATCCTCCTAATTGGCTAGTAGGCAGTAACAGTGTATGTGTTACTTTTTCGAATTTCTGTTGAATTGCTTATGCTAGAAATGGATAGTTCACATATATATAAAGGATGGAAGCCAATGTATTGTGCAACTTTGTGGTTGTTAAATGCGTGGGAGGATGAACGCATAAAGATTAGATGTATTATCTCAGCCCAAAGGGCTATATATAAAGTACATAGGACCACAAGACTAAACTCTACAAATTAGGAAATACCACAAATACCCTTATATCCTTAACACCTCTCTCAAATGCAAGACGTATGCAATAGCATTGCATTTGAAAGGGTTGACACTAAAATAAGGAAAATTCAAAATTTGAGTCTTGAAGATGTCATCGTAGCGTGCAGCTCTTGAAAATTGTGTCAAGGCCAGAAGATTTCCATTTGGAGTCGTGCGACAACCCATAAAATATGGTGGCAACCCATAAAAGCATATAGAAGCCCGAGACAGCAACAGCGTGGAAGGAAAGTGCGACAGTCTTAAAAACTCGGGACGGCGGCTCAGAGAGATGCGGCGGCAATATAACTTCTACGATCTTCAAAAAAAACTCAAAAGAGATGAGCGATGGCTGCGGTCATGCGAAAATGAGAGGACCACACTCGATCCAAGAGGATGGACCATTGCTAGCAAATCAATTGACTGACCGACAAAGAAATTTGTGCACTCGCACAGCTTGGACGAACTGAAGATAGAGGCTATAGACTTGGATGGGCACAACAGAAGACTCAAAAGAAAAGGCTGACAGGCAACGAACACTAGTAGCAGCAAAGACATCGCGGGCGCACCAGTGCGGCCAATCCTGGTGACACAAAGAAGTTCAAATAGAGACCAAGACACAAGGATCAATGACCTTTGTCCAATACTAACAGAACCAACACACCACCCAATGCCATCACACGATAATGTCACAAGCAGCCACTGAAGGCTGCAGCAACTCCAACTGCACATCCACTTGTCACAAGGTCTCCCTGTGCAGCAGACCCTTCCTTTTCTTTATGCACCCCTACCTCTCTTCCCCTCCTTGTTGCATTGCACACACACGCAAGCAAAAAGAAGAGAGCAGAGAGATGGGTAGGGAGCCAGAGCCAACCAGGGCCAAGCCTAGGCGCAGGTGGCTGGTCAGGAGCCAGCACTGGGGAAAACCGAGCCTGCTCACCTCACGCTAAAGGCCGATGAAGACGACGACTGGCGGCAACTTGTTGACGAGATAGGCTGATGAAGACGATGACAGGCGGAGATGAGATCGCTGGATCCGATAGAGATCAACGTCGAGGTGGCCAGAACAAGGTGAGGCGTCGAGGATCTGGCCTGGGGAGAGCCGGAGGTGGTAGGATCCGTGCAGGGCAAGCCTGGATGTCACGCCCTGATGAAATGAGGAACAAATCAACCAATTTCAGAGTTGGATAATTTGCAATCGGCATTAAAAAAAGTAGGCAAAAGAGTAAAGTGTAAGAACAAGAAAAGAGTAGGTAAACTAGGGTTTCATTTCTTTGATAGTTCCCAATTACATCTGGGTTGGCTTATAAGGAGTACGCCAATTGCCACATGATCCCGTGGTCCCATCGTTAGGCGGAACAGGCAGACAAAAGCGCGACGGAGAACAGTTAATGAAAACAAATGAAAAGCAGTAGTTGCTGGAGCTCTTAGCCATGCATTGCAACTTGATGAAGGGGTATAAGTGAATCCTGACCTTCCATCTCCAAGCGTAGCGATTCCTTCATAAACCAAACTTCAGATCAGTCCGAACTTGTCCCATTTCTGACACTGGATCCAAGTGGGACGGCGGACAAAAGCCACAGTGGCCAAGAGCCATTGCCGCGGTCGATGACAAGCCGGCGGCGAAGGCCAGAGACAGGTGGTGAATGGAGATGGCGACTGACGACACCTCCCCTGTGAGAGAAGACGGTCTGGATCCACCGCTGCGAGCTCGAGGTCAGCCGTCTCTGAGACGCAGCGGAGATGGGAGGAGACAGCATCAAGGATCCGAGGTCGAAGATCACCCAAAGCGCACTGACGATGGTGCAAGCGATGGTGGCCGCCCCCGGGAGCGGAGGTTGCTCCTCCCCAGGGTAGCAGATGCGGAAGACGAGCAGAGTCTAGGGTTTGAACCTTTGCTCTGATATCATGTTAGATGCGTGGGAGGATGAACGCATAAAGGTTAGATGTATTGATATCAGCTCAAAGGGCTATATATAGAGTACATAGGACACACAGACTAAATCTTAGAAACTAGAAAATACCACAAATACCCTTATATCCTTAACAGTGGTAATTTGATGACATTCTGGCATTGGCTAGAATTTTGTTTCTTAGTGTTCAATAGTGTGTTTTGTTGTCAGAAATTACATTATTTATCGAGTCACTCTTTTTGCAAATGTAGTCACTCATAAGATGAAATAGCCCCCAACAAAAGATGGTGGAAGCATCTGCCTTGAGATAAAGCCAGCAAGACAGTAGCTGTGAAATATGAACATTTACCAATGTACCTACACTGAAGTAAATTTGAGTCCCCATATTGAGGCATATTTAGATAGAGTTGGGACGAATGGTTTGGTTAAAAATTAATTTTGGTAGCATGCCTATAAATTAAGGTTATATGGTTGAGTAGTAAGTCTTCTGTTTAACTTCTCTTAACAGTCTTATAGACTAAGGGCATGTTCGTATTGATTTCTACTTCTGACTTCTACTAAAAAAAAGCTAAAAGCCAATATGAACACTTGACTTCTTGAAGCGACTTCTTCACTTTTCTCGCTACCGTCTCACTCCAGGGATAAGACAAGGGTTACGGGTGCATCATCTACCCCACTCCTGTCACACGCACGTATCTCTCTCTCACTTTTTACACCGCTTGCCCCTTCCTTCTAAAAGCCGTTTCTTTCAGCCATTACTATTCATTTTCAGCCAAAAGTCATCAATAAAAACCAATACGAACCTCCCCTAAATTAATAACAATCACACATTAGATGTGGCTTCCATAATTACCATTTAATAAATCTTTTTTTGGAAAGCTATCAATTTTATTTATGATACATGATATCATTTTTTTCAGGAATATGGGATAAGGGGATTTCCAGCTATAAAAGTGTTTGTCCCTGGTAAGCCTCCAGTGGATTATCAAGGAGCAAGAGATGTGAAGCCAATTGTAGAATTTGCTTTGAAGCAGGTTTGTTGTAGCAGACTCTACTTGTTTCACCATTTTATTTTCTTCCATTAGTTTGCCTGATGTATTTTCAACTGCATTTTATTATATACTACACATCACTTGTGCTTTTGCTGTGCTGCTTTATCTGCTACTCCACCAGTATATAAATCCTTTTCCTAAAGGCATTATCTGCTTTGTGGCTTTGTGCAAACCATTGACTTCTTTAGGTCTAATTGTCTGAAATTTTGAATAATCAGCTGAATGTCCACCATAAATGACTTCTGATCTTTCAGGAAATAGTACTACGAACAACAAATGCTATCTTTCTACTGGCTGAAAATAATTTCCTGGGTAGCCACTTGATTTTGTTATTTTTTCTTTCAAATATATTCAATTATTCTAACTTATCAACTTCTTCTCTAGTGGGCTTTGAGGCAGTGAATGCATTGCTTTAATCCATGTTTCTCCTATTGATACAATTTACTAATGTACATAACTTATCATGCAACAGTGCTTCTTTGTTCTTACCCTAGTCTGAGCTTTCAGTAATTACTCTTTACACAAATGATTTCATTTTTTATCAATACACAAATGATTTCTGACCTGCATATTTTTTTTAAAGAACTCTTGACTTCAACATGCTTCTGATAGTTTCCCATGTTGTAATTTAATTGTTCATCACTGTTACATGCTGTGAATCAACTAAATTCACTTTCATTTGGTCTTATTTTGTACAAATTTGTCAGTCATGTGATGCAAAGATGCAAGATTTCACTCTTTAAATCCAGAGGAAACAATATGTGTGTGTTTTGCGATGTACAGGTCAAGGCTCTTCTTAGAGATCGGTTGGATGGTAAGACATCAGGAGGTTCAAGTGGCAAGACCTCTAGTGGTTCAAGTGAGAAAACTGAAATAAATGAATCAGTAGAATTGAATTCGCGTAACTTTGATGAACTTGTCATCAAAAGCAAGGAACTTTGGATTGTGGAATTTTTTGCACCATGGTATGTAGCTGAATGTACATCAGTACATGTACTGTTCATCATTTTACTTGATTGATTTGATATTCTTTACTCTCATTATTGGACGTAGCTATTTCTCCTAATTCCAAAACAAGAGAAAAGGAAAAGTTACACAAAATCGTGTGCAATTTAGTCATCTCTTACTTTAAACATTTTAGTTCGCTGTCCTTAAGCCCATGTTATTTAGCTTATCGTATGTTCATTATTATAGTATATGCTAGCACATTCTTGATTAACTATAGGGGCTTCAATCTTTAGAAGTTTGAACTATATCCAAACCATAGCAGATTCAGTTCACGATGTTCACTGACAGATGTGAGGCCTGCCTTTAACTAGATCACGCAAGCATAATGCTGCGAGTAATCTTCTGCATCCCCTTTTGTCCTTCGCCAATAGAGACAAGGCATGTTTCTCATGGTAGATTTGGTTGCTATGGTTAAGCTTCGTCTGATCTCTGTTCCTATTCATGTTATGAGAGTTTGACAAGTTAATTCGTGGATTCACTGGTGTTTTGAAATACCTTGTCCATATAAGATAATAAGTAAATCCTGTTAACTGAGTACAGTTTGACTCATCAATTGTATTATTCTTTAATAAGGTGTGGGCACTGCAAGAAATTGGCACCTGAATGGAAAAGAGCTGCAAAGAACTTGAAGGGCCAAGTGAAGCTAGGCCATGTTGATTGTGACGCTGAAAAGGTAAGCCCTTAGGTTCACATATCTGCATTTAGTATTTTTTTTCTTTTTGGCAATAACTATGTGTTCTGTATGCATCCCTTATTTTAGGCTTGTGTGGAAATGTCCTATGCCAAGCAAATAGTGTAGATTGTGTTTTACAATGTATTCGCCATACTTATCAATCTCTTCAGAATTTTTGATTTACTGAAAAGTGGAATTATTTCTCCAAACTGCTTACCAGTGAAGAATCTCTACTGGTATTCTTTCCTAATGTCATTACAATTTTATGATGAAAAGTAAGCTGAGCATTAGCACTCTAGGGTCACAAACTCACAATTACGACTCGTACAGATTCTAAAATTAAGAATCTGCTAGCACATAAAACTAGGGTTCTGTTAAAAGTTTTATCAAGGAAAGTTTCAATGACCTAACTTATCCATAAGCCATCTGATTGGGATCCCATCAAAGTGCCACCTCTTTAACATGATGTACAATGTTTTGAATTTCATTGATCGATCAAGAGATAAAAGCTACCAAGTGATTTCAGACATCTGAATGAATTTTGGCAAGATTTCGGACAGTGCATCAGTGTAATTTTTAAACATAGAAAACTGAAAATTGACCTTTCAAAAGCATGCATGCATGTACCTACAATAGATCATTAGGCAAACAGACTATACCTCTTTAAGCTTCTTTCCCAAGTACCACTTATGCAAAGTGTTATTTGACTCTTGAATTTTGCAGTCCTTGATGAGCGAGTACAAAGTCGAAGGCTTTCCAACTATTTTGGTATTTGGTGCTGATAAGGAGAGCCCATTCCCCTACCAGGGGGCTAGAGTTGCATCTGTCATTGAGTCCTTTGCATTGGAGCAGTTGGAAGCCAACTCTGCTCCACCTGAAGTTTCTGAGTTGACTGGCCCAGTAAGCATTTATGGTACTAACAAAATTCTGGAGACCACATAGTAAATGATTGATGTTTTGATGTGAGGGGTTGGCTTTCTGTAGGATGTCATGGAAGAGAAGTGTGCTTCTGCTGCCATTTGCTTTGTATCTTTCCTTCCAGACATCCTGGATTCAAAGGCAGCAGGAAGAAACAAGCACCTTGAGCTGCTGTTATCTGTTGCTGAGAAATTTAAGAAGAATCCATACAGGCAAGTGCCAACTGAAGTAATTACGTGGATATTGCCTTCTATTACTTTCTTGTTATGTCTTTTAAGAAAAAATCCATAGTTTCTGTTAAAACTTTGATCAGGAGAAAACGCACACATCGCAAATAAACTGAGAGAACACAGAAGAATTTCTCTATTATCTTATTTGCTCCCTCCTCTTTTCTTACTTTTCTCTTACAAAACTGACTACAAGTCTCCTCAATATATAGGCTAATAATCTCCTACTAGTATACATATTCGGACTTAAAGTTGGGCACAACTTCAACTTGAGTTACACACGGAGATGGACTCTACTACGTCTTGAACTCTAAGCCAAGATTATTTCTAACAATATCCCCCTTAATCTTAAATTGACATACACTAGTTTTAGCCTCAATTCATTATGAACTACCAGTCACGCCTCCACGTGAAGCGTTCTACATGCAAGCTACATGTAAGAACTCAACTTAGCTGGCACAAGTTCATCCGGATACAAAGATTCTAAAACGTTGAGGTAGTCGGTCTCAATTACGACTTACTAAACTCATACTTGATACAGAACGGTGACACATCTCCTCGCGCTGCGTCTCCTTTTATGCCGTCGTCCGGACGGCCGCTGTGCTTCACCTCTTTCTTCTCTGCCTTGATGCGTTGCTTGACCGACGGATACGCCACACGGACGAGCTACTGAAACGTGATGACGCGCAGAAGGAGTGATGCGTGAGATGAGCGCAAAATGGATTGTATTGGATTGGAAATGGATTATAATAGTTTCATTACAGTAGTTTCCTTTATTGGATTGGAAAAAAGAAACATGAATTGTAGTTGTAGGATCATATGGCACAATCAGAGAGGGACTGAATGATTGTCTCCGTTTTTTGGAACCTGAAACCGAAACTAAAAGAAGAAGAAAAACAATTTAAATTACCAGATGTAGATTACAACCACAAGACGCTGGTTCGCTCGCCTGTGCTCGACGAACGCTACGATCGTCCGACCGCTCCCTTCAATCGCTCGCTACGACCACCGACGCACGTAGTCGTAATCTCCCTACGCTCAATGACTTCAGCCGCTCGAACGATTCGATCGCTCAAACGAGTACACGCTGGAGACAGAAGACAAATGATGCTCAGAAAACACGTTGTCGATGCCAGCAAACTTTTTTTGGAATAAATCTGATCTATTATTTCTGTATCATGGATATGGTTACAAAGTGCATTCACGGCACTCCTAAAAGCTCTCTTGACGAAAGCTTTCTCCTTGCTTTTATAGGCTAATGTTCAAGCCGTGTCCACTTCAAACAGGAACACACAATTCTATCTCTTCCTTAAATCAAGGGACTTCTTAAATCAAGGGACTCGAAACACAGGTTTTACCATATCTCTAAACCTTTCTATTACAAACTCCTGTAACATCTCCAATCTCACCACGTGAGAAGCCTCCAGGATGCACCTCCTGTATCTCCATTACGCATCACCAACTCCCGTGTCGAAGTCTCTAGGACCGTACCTCCTATAGCTTCTCCACGCATCACCATGTGCTCTAGCGTGAGCCCAATCACCTTGCGTGATATCTCGACCGCCTAGACCTCAGATTACCCTTTCCAAATCCCGATCCTCCTTGTCACCGACCGTAACTATCTCCATGCATCCATGCATCACCCACCTTTGATCTCCATGTGTTCCAGCATGAGCCCGACCACCTCGCGTGACATCCCGACCGCCTAGACCTCAGATTTCCCTCTCCTAGTCCCGGTCCTTCTTGTCACCGACCATGATCGTGTTCGCGCTCACCTGCACATGCAAAGGCTAAAGAAACTTTCTCCTGGCATAAGTTCTCCACAACTTGATCGACATCAGTACACATACTAACACCACCATTATCCATCTATAGGCAAGAACAAAACCATCTACAACCAACAACCAGGTCGTCCACGACCACAAGCTCCATCGCTTACCGCAAAGCAGCAACAGATGACTCAATACGACTGCTAGCTCAACAAGTACTCGAAAACCACAAGTACTAAGGAAATACCATCGCTCCACTCAAAATACTCGGGAATAACAAACATCACTGCCTACCAGAACCATTGAGTACCGACTACCAAGTACCGATCACATACCACAAGTCTCCGACAATCGATCGTAACACCTACGGCAATCGAACACTGGCCATGAGTACCGAGTACTACGACCACCTAACCACCAAGCACCAGCCAATCATCCCACTGGTCTAACATGAGTACTCGAAGTATTCGAAGATCACAAGAAGTGAATCACTTGAACCAACAATAAAGTCTACGAGTATCGACCGCGAAACCTACGGCAATCAATCGCAAAGCCTTCGACTACCAAAGACAACGACAGTAGACTGCAAAGTCTATGACTATAACAGCAGTCTGCAAGGTCTACGACCATTGATCGATCAGTAAAATCTATGACTATGAAAAAATACTATAGCTACGACTATGAAAAAGTACTGTAGTTACGATTACCTTTAGTGATCGTTCTGTCGTGGTCGAAGCTGGACATGGTCGAAGTCTGTCGTGGTCGGAATGCCGTGTTCGAGTTGCCATGGTCGAAACTAGGCGTAGTCGAAAACAGACGCGGTCGTTCTTACGTAGTCGTGCTGCGGTGCTTGTACTGCCGTGGTAGAAAGCCGTAGTGGTCGAAGTCTGTTGTCGTCAAAGTCACGTGGTCGTAAATGACTCTAAGTGATCATAAACATCAGCTGGGCCATTACTCTTTGAGGTTGAAGCCAACCATGCGATCCTCCGATGCCAATCAAGTGTCGTCCGATGTTCCAACGCTAGTCGAACACCGTTCAATACTCCGTTGCTACTCGAAAACCGTCCGATGCAACTCAGACCCAATCGGACTGGTTCGAAACTACTCGAAACAGGCCAAAACCACTCATACATGACCGAAACCACTCGAAACAGTCCAAAACCACTCGTAGCAACCACAACCACTGGGAGCCAACGAACACCACTCGAAACCACTCGAAGCAACTTAGAATTGAACGAGATCACTCGGATTAAAGACTTTTGACTGCGATTGACTGAAATTTTCGCAAACGCAAATTCCAAAACAATCCAAATGTCAATTATTCATCATCACTTTTAATCACAACTACCACATGGTCTAACAGTAACGTTTGAAAGTAACTCGTGTGTATTTCAAATACCTTAAAAGATAAGATTCATTTTTGGCATGAACATAACTTAAGTTGACATTAATATTGACATGTGTGTTTGTGTAATGTAAGCTGTTGTATATATTGTACATTTCTAAACTATGCAAGCAAAGTTGCAATGGGGAGGGAGGGAGAGAGAGAGAGTTCTATGTTGAAAAGTTATCCTCACAAAATCTTCTAATGCAAGCACTTCTGTGTTGAAAAACTCCCCTTTTTCTTGAGATGGACATCATGAGCCAGGATAGTATTTGCCTTGCAGTTTTGTCTGGACAGCTGCTGGCAAGCAAGCTGATCTCGAGAGGCGGGTTGGAGTAGGTGGCTACGGCTATCCGGCCATGGTTGCTCTCAATGTGAAGAAAGACGCATATGCTCCACTTCGTAGTGCCTTCCAGCGTGACGAAATTATGTAAGTTCCTTGTGCCTATAACTTCTATTGTCGCTTTACGTTCATTTGCCAGATGATTAATGAAAAATGATCTCCTGCAGCGAGTTTGTGAAGGAGGCAGGGCGCGGCGGAAAGGGAAATCTTCCTTTGGAGGGTGCCCCTTCAATAGTCCAATCTGAACCATGGGACGGCAAAGATGGAGAGGTCATTGAAGAGGATGAATTCTCGCTTGAGGAGCTCATGGGCGACAACTCTCCAGTAAATGATGAGTTATGATTCTGGAACGATCTTAGCGTCGATTAGCCAGACTGTAAATCTGAGGAACACTAATGCGTCACATTAACTGATGAACTGTACAATTCGGACGGGATAATTTTCAGAATGTTTCTTGTGATACTAGAATCATTTGGAGTTGAAGAAAACGTCGACGCGCAAGGTGTGGAGTTTTTGTCCCTGAAATAAAATCAACTCTGAATTAGGTATTTGTCCATTTAGTGTCAAGGAGACTCAGATAACAAAAGCATATATAAGCATCTGGATATGATTGAAATCATTGGCGTTCTGCTTCACTTCATGAGCCTGTGGAGTGGATGTGATCGGAATCATGGGCGTTCTGCCAGAGCCGTCCGTCAGCCTTTGCCAGCGATAGCATGCATTCTTGTCCAAAGCAGCGCGGAAAGCAGCGGTGCGCAGCGTTTCCAAAGAGGCGTGCTTTTTACTGGAGCACATCTCAGATGACATGATCGTTGGAAATTTAGAAGTAAAAGGTCTCAGTCAATGGCACGATGCTTCCGGAGACTCGTCTGGCAACCAATTATCTTGTCATTGAAGACTCGTACTGTCTGGGAAAATGACTAGTTATTAAATTCGGGATGTTTATGCAGTCTGCACCCAGTTTGACCATCCTCTGTCTGAACTCCACTCAAAACACTTGCCGGTTAGTACATACACATGGTAGACAACGGAACAAAGACGGCCGTAAAACTACACAAATTGTACATGAAATTCGCATGAAATAACACAAATCCTCTGAAATTCCTTGGGTACATCTGCCATCCAAACGTACCCAGGTTTGTTTGAGTGCCTCCATTGAACTCGTACGCCAAGCAAGCAAGCTGGCAGATCCTTTTGGTTAGGACCTGAGAGGTTGAGACTGTGCCGGCACCCACCCCCGCCGCATGCCCCGACTCGACTCGCTCCGCGCCTCCCTTAAAAATCACCGATACAGGTGAGAATTTCGAGTCGCCGAGCAGCAGCAGCGCAGAGCAGCGCGAGCCGAGGCCCTAGACCTGCTCCCCGCCGCGCGCTCGCGTCCGCATGGCACCGAAGCGCCCGGCCGCGGCGGCGTCCGACGCCTCCGAGGGGGAGGCGGACGCGGCCCACCACCCGTCCCCCTCCAAGACGCCGCCCCCCAACCCTAACCCTAAGTCTGCAGCGCCTTCCTCCACCCCCGCCTCCGCCTCGGCCGCCACCGCCGGATCCGACTCCGGAGGCGCCTACGACTCCGACGCCGACCCCCGCCCCGCCCCGAAGTCCGCGTCGCCGAAGCCCGGCGGCGGCAACCCCAAGCCGCCCTCCCCCGACATCAACTCCGACTCCGACAGCTCCGGCGCGCCCGCGGCCTCCGACGTCGCCGCCGACCCCGACCCGGCCGCTGCTGCCGACTCCGACGACGACAACGCCTCGCCTCTCCCGCCCCCGCTCCCATCCCGCGCAGAGGCCGCCGCCATCAAGCCCATCAGTTCCCGCCCCATGGACCCGCCGCGCCGCTCCGCCGCCTTCTCCGAGCCGCGCGCCAAGCGCCCCCGCAGCGCCGCTGTGGGCGTGGCATCCTCCGCGGAGCAAATGAAGCGGCCGTCGCGGCTCTGGAGCCCCGGCGACGAGCTTGTCATCCTGCGCGGTCTCATCGCGTACCGCGCCAAGCGTGGCGCGCTCCCTGGCTCCACGCTTGACATCGGTAAGCTCCACGGCCACATCCGTAGCCAGCTCAGTGTTAAGGTATCCACCTCGCAGCTCAGTGATAAGGTCCGGCGCCTCAAGCAGAAATACCAGTTACTTGCCACCCGTGCCAAGAATGGGCGGGATCAGGACTTGCCCACTCCGCATGAGCACAGCATCTATGAGCTTGCCAAGAAGGTTTGGGGGACAAGGACTGGTGGTGGTGATGGAGGAGGTGGGTATGAGAACGCTGGTGGTGGTGAGAGCGAGGAGGAGCAAGATAGTGGAGACAGCGATGAGGATATGGATAGCGTGCGGGATGACCGAGACCGCAAGAACCGGAGGTTGAGGCCGGTTACTATGACAAATGGGACTGGGATTACAATTGCTTCCGCAAATGCCAATGGGAGAGGGAAACGTGAGTTTGAGACTGGGAAGGATTCGTATCCCTACCTGTGGGAGACTGTCGAGGAGCTGTCCAGGGAGCATCCGGGTGGGACGGCGTTCAAGAAGGCATTTGAGGTGCTTGAAGGATCAAAAGTGCAGGTGATGGAGGAAAAGCTGCGGAAGTTCAGGTTGACGGAGATCAGACAGCAGCTGCGTCGGATGGACCTGATGAAGGAAACAGTGAAGATGGTGCTGGATGCCCTTGAGAGGGCTGACTGAACGATGGGTGACCTGTGGTGGAGTAGAACATTGTTAAAAGGGGGAAATCAGTGTCCTTTTTGTTTCTAGATAGAATTTCTGTGGTTAATCACTTACTTTCGTGGACAAGGTTGCACTTGCCTCGATCAAAAATTAGGCATAGAACAAGGAGTGATGGTCTTCTCCTTACTATTATCTATGGATCATTGTATTTTGTGTTTATGTGCTATACCGTTGCCATGTTTTTTTAAATTAGGGCCAATGCATCTTCATTTTGAATGCTTTGTTCACTTCTTTTTATTGTGTTGGCCTTTTCAATTGCATCAGCAAGATGGTTTATCATGTTATGTAATCAAGACCAGATGTTAGCGGCTTAGCGCCACATTTGTAACGTAGAATTGAGTTATAAGTTTTGTGAATATTGTAAGGTCATGCGTTATATTATGTTTTTGCTTAATTAGAGTTAAATTCATTTTAATTTTTTCTTTTGGTTTCTTGATTGACCTTTCGAGCTGCGTTAATAGCAAACCCGCTCTTCGCTGAGTGATTTTGTAACAGTAGTTGAAATTTGAGAGAAAAGAAACAATGATCTACTAGGACTCTAGGAGCGGAAAACCTGCAAATTTCTCCCTCTTGTCACCGGTGAAGGTAATTTTGCAGGGATGAGATAAGCAGTGAACGGGTACTTCTACAAATCAGAAGTTATGGAGGGGTAAATGTGAGTTTTTGTAACTGAACTTTAGTTCTAGTGCTAACGCAAATAACACATTTGAGAGCAAAGCAATAGTTCCATTTTAGTTAAGTGACCACTCTACTGGGCACATGAAACATTTTATTTTCCATTTAGGCTTCGAAACATTGGTTAGCTAATTGGGTTTACTGTAGCATGTCCCACCATTTAGGGTACTAAGCTGTAGAATGTACATGCTATTTCATGTTATTTGGGGTTCATGGTTCAGGACCTGTTAGGTTCAAGTTAATTCTTAGATTGAGAATGTTCTTTTAAAATTTGCAGTGTGTTGCTATTACCATCCCTTCAACCAAGCCCAACAAATTACTTTGATTGAATAGGATGATGAATTGTAGTTTTTTGGTTATAATTATTGGCCAAAACGAGGGTTAGCTTGAACCAAAATGTTTGGTAGAGCCATATCTAAATGTTGGCTAGAGAACCATTCTGAACTTCCTCGGCATTGTCGAACCCTGCAGCTATAAGGCGACTGTTTCTCCCTGTGTCGAATCGGTTAACCATTTGTCCATTTTCTGTCTGCGGCCTGATTGAGAAGAGCATGTCGTCACTTGACTGCTTCCTGAACTCGCCAAGAAGATTTTGCAATTAACCTGGTCGCCTGCCTCTACTCGTTGCGACCAAAACTTTTTCTGCAAAACAGGCAAACAGCAGTGTTGATCTAGTGGGACTAATTGGACTGGAATTCTCTGTACTATTTAATTTCATCTGACGAAATTAATATAGGACAAAGAGGTCCACAATGGTACCCACATAACAATCATCGGACAAAAAATGCCAGTGGAAATTATCATACTCAGAAACTAAGACCAAAATCAACCAGCCTAGAATCCAAGGGCCAAGTCAGTGTTTCTCGGTTCAGAGATCAACCGTATAGTATTGCTAGCAAGATGCTTACGATCTTTTCATTTTCAGTACTTTCTTTCAGGTGAAAATGTGAAACAACTAAACAGTAAACATATGGCTACTTTCTGCCGAAAAGAAAAAAGATCTGGAAGCAGTCAAATTGCGCATTTCAGAAGAAACTGTTGAATTATACAATGCAACATGGATGCATAAGAAAAATGCATCGCGCGAAGACAAAAGGAGCTAAAAATGAAGTATCAACAACCACTTTCACGCCATTACACCAACATTTTGTCAGGGTTGTTGAATTCATGAAAGCCTAAAATGAAGTATCAACAACCACTTTCATGATAAGACTGTTTCTTCTGAAGATGCTGACAAATATTCTTGAGAACACAGATCGAGACCGGTATTGCTCTTTCAGGTTACAACCCTTGATCAACAAAGGTCAAATCATGGATTGATGTAAGGATCTCTGCGTTCACAGCACAGGCATTCTCGCATTTCAGCGAGATTCATAGATCACGGACCAGCCAAGTCCATGTCAGCACCACGACGATCATCATCTTCACACCAAATAAATGCCATAAGCTCCTCAAACTGCAAAATAGCATATAATAACCTTCGGAATGTTGATGAACTCGTCGCACAGATCATATCTTGCAATGTACTTCTAAATAAAAGTCGCCTCCATCTGAAAGTATGTACAGGGTCCACAGCACGAGGCTTTGCAAAAGGATGCTTCTTTCTTGCATGCTTGCAGAGCTCTCTATATGTACCGATGTATGAGCAGCCATCTTGCATGCAACTCCTCCTGTTTTGGTTCAGCTGTTCCCGAGCAGGCTCAACCAATGTATATCCCTTAACCTCACCACGGCAAAGGGGGCATGTAAGCTCTATTGAGCCTGGGTCCTCACAACTTGTTGGGCTTCTGCATGACTCTATAAGCTGACCAAGGCAGTTTGAGTGGTGGAAGTTGGTTGCGCAAATATATGGACGACAGCCATTGCCATGAGACGAACAGAGTAGAAGGACAGCATTGTGTGGGCATTCCATGCAAACTGGGCAGATCGCATCTTTCCACGCACATTTCTCTGTTGCTGCTAATGCTGACTCCTGGTTAGCAACTCTCTTGAAACTGCAACGGCCGCAGGGTCTCTGATAATGTGATGATCTGAGCTGACGAGGTGAATATTTCTGGTTCCTTGTATTTTTTGTCATCTTGGTAAGAACTGCAAGGTGCATATATTCAGCGCATTAAGATTTCATGAAGTCAACCAAAAGAAAAATCACATTTCTGTATCACAAATCAAAATGGAAGGAGCCTGACTGAGAGTAGAATGACCTCTAGCACAGGTGGTATAGGGGTTTCACCTTTTTCCTAAACTTTCAAGAAGAAAATTTTCAAAAAGGGCATTCCTAAAGGTCCTTTTTCTATCACTCTTCTTAGCTCTAAATAAATGGAGCAGAGACCTGCCTGTTGGTCAATAATCTGAAAGGTATAGCTCAAGAACAAGACATCATGGAAAAATTATATGTTCAATGTCAACCACTTCTGTTTTATCCAGATGTTTTTTCCTAAGTGTGCACTATAAACTGTACATTATGATTCTAGCTCATTCACCCATCACATATATTGTGTCTTCGTTCTTTAACCAACCCAAAAAAAATCACACTTATAAAGAAAATTCCCTAAAAAACACTTATAAAAGGTCCAACAGTAAATATTGATAACAAATTCAATGGAACAAGTTACTGCTAAACTATGGACCTTTTCCTTTAGTTCAGCACGAGTTCCACTGGACATTGGATGGTGACAATAAGATAAACCAGAGAATTCAACAGAATTCCAGAGATACTTGATCTGTTTATGGTAGAGATGCATAACTATTTTCACCACATAGATTGCAAAAAGGAAACTTTAATGTTCCTAGTAGTCCAAGAAAAAAACTTTGATACTGCAAAGCTGGCATATCAACCAGACCAATTATACGATTAAAAGCAACCCTCACCTACCATGTGCTTGTGTTTCTAATGTTGGATATCTACTCACATGTGCTCAAACTTATCGAAATATAAAGATTAAACTGAAAATAATATAATAAACAGAAAAGACTCATCTTTAATTCGCCAACACAGATAAAATTCTTCAGTATTATTGCAGCAACAGAAATTTTACTATGAAATCAACACTACTATCGGTATCAACAGCAATAAAGAACAGAATGATCAGACCCAACACACTGACAAATAGGTAACAAACATAGTGTCTAAAATTCCTAAAACCTTATTTACACTAATCGAGCACGACCTAAAACAGTACTACAGGGAACATCACAACGACGAATCTGAGAATGCTATTGGACACTGGAGGAAAAACCGCTTCCACAAATCTGAACTTGAGGAAGCCATCCAAGATACGCATCTCCAAGAAGCAGTAAACGCAAAATTCCCCTAGTCTAGTCCAGCCGAAGCATATCGATTTGGCGACGTCGTCGAGAACAGAGCCACCAGATCAAGGAATTTCATCCAGAATTGGGAACAAAAGGAACAAACCGACCAAGAAAACTACATGAAATGGAGCACCTTTTCCGGGTTAATTCAAAGGCGGCATGGGATACGAAGACGAAAGGGCCGATTTGAGCCACGGAGATTCTAAGACTCACCACGGGTACCTCGTTTCTTCGAGCCAAGAAGAGAAGGCCGCGCTTCGCCGGCGGCGGCGCCGTCGCCGACCGAGACGAGAGGCTGCGAGTTTGGTCGGGTTATTCTGGTTTAGGGCGCGGGGCGGTGGCGTTTTGAGACACTTCGACTTTCGCTGCCTAGCCGCCGGCTGTTGTGGGTGGTGCTGCGTGGAGCGACGTGGGCGACGACGTGGGCCGTTTCAAAAACCCAGCACGGCCCAAGACCCAGCACCCCGGCCCACGCAGGGCTCACGTCCGTGCATATGACCTCCGTGATCCAATCCTACAACGGACTGCCGTGATGGGCCCGTGGGACGGTGGGAAGTAGGGTTTGTTTTTCTTCCCTGAACAGCGCCGCCCCCATATGAAACGGAGGCCTTGGGCACGTCTTTCTCTGGCTCGGTTCAGCTTATAACTTAGAGGAGTACTATCGCACGATATATCATTGGGAGATATCCTGACGGTATACCTCCTCTTGCACTATCCCTCACCTTCTTTTCTCTATGTTTCATGAAAGAAGAGGAAGAGTACCCTATCGTCGTGCCGCCCTGGACAGCTCTGCCCGTCTCCTTCGTCACCCCCGCCCCCTCCACTACCACCCGCGGCTGGCGGTGCCATCGCTGCCTCGCCGCCCTGCCCCAACCCCTCCCCGATATGCCACCCCGTCCAACCTAATTGCTACAGTTGTCGCTGCCATCGCCCTCGTACCCCGTCGCCACCTCCCCCGCCATCCTTCTATGCCCAAAGGGGAGGAGTGAACTCGTAGCGGGGGAGCTGGATTTCCCTCCTCCGATGCTAGATCCGGTGGCAGCGTCCCTCTAGCGCATCGGATCCAGCGCGCGGTGGGCCGACAGTGGAGAGTGAGGTGACGGCGGCGAGGAGGGAGGGAGAATGAGAGGGAGCGGGGAGAGGAGACTGCGCGTGCGGCTGTGGGAGCGGAGCGGACGAAAAGTTATCCTGTCAGAAGGCTTTGAGATTCATGTAGCTTTACATCCAACAGTTGTCGGCTATCCTGTTGGAAGGCTAACGAACGATATACCGTTCATTAGTTTTTCTCCATGACTTATGGCTTATTTAAATAAATAAATAAATAAATAGGGTGTTTTTGCTATCATTTTGAAGCGGTTTATCAAGACAGTTTTTTTTGAAATAGCTTATCGGCATTCGATTCGCTCACACAAGTGTCTGCGTTAGAGTCAAAAACCGTAAACCGTAGTTGAAAAGAACCCACTTTGTGTTCAAATGGATTTGCCATAGTGCTGAGGTGCAGTTAGAAAGAATAACAAACCCCCTTAGAGCAACTCTATCCCATTAGTCATTTCTCCCTCTCTATTTCCTAGGATGAAGAGGCTAGCTATTATTTTCAGCTCTCTATTTGAGTTAGCATTCCAATGGCCTAGCTATTTGAGAAGCGAGTGAGGAGGCGCTCGCCAAATCTAGCTAGCGGCCGGGAGAAAATAGCGACTCGATAAAAAATGAAGAGGAGGATAAAGAACCGGTTGGAGTCCATTTCTTGAGTCATATTAGGTAAATATACAATGAAGAGCAGGATAAAGAACCGGTTGGAGTTGCTCTTAGAGCATCTCCAACAATGTCCTCTAAATCTCATCCCCTAAATCACTTTTTAGAGGACACAATCTAGAATATAGAAAACTAAAAATATGTAACCTCCAACAAGTCCTCTAAATATGGTCCCCTAAATTAAAATATGGGTCCACAAAAACTACCAACCAAAGAATTTAGGAGATCGGACGGCGCAGGAGCGTTGGGACCGATTTAGAGGATGGTGTGCATCCTCCATATATGGGGGACGAAAAATCAGGGATGAAGTCCTCTATATTTTTGGGTACCATTTAGGGGATCTGTTGGAGCCTTTTTTTTACCTTTTCTTCTAAAATATAGGGGATATGAACACTTTAAAAGATTTGTTGGAGATGCTCTTAGTGCCTGCTTAGGAGACGGGTTTTCGCCCCCAATTCGTGTGTAAAAGGCAGGGTATTAGCCTACTAGGCCCAATACATGTGTCAAATACAGGCTTGAAATTTCTGCTTGGGTTGTTTAAAAAATACAAAACCAATTGTACGTGTTGGTACACATACTATGTTAGCTTTTCGTTGTGCATAGAGATTTATGCCAAGACATTATAGTAACCAGTAGAGTGGCTCATGTATTTGTGTAACTAGATTTTTTATAATTTTTAGGAAACTGGTGCTATTCTACTTGTTCCAATTGAACCGTGTTAATGAGCCTATTTTTTTTTTATGATTATTGTAGCTACCTTTAGATTCATATAAAAAAAATCCAGTGCAACTTAGCTTTCGCTCGTAGGATCAAGACAGCGCGAGACTTCTGTTTTACAATTTCTTTCTATAATTTTTGAATGACTTCCTACTTCCCGTCCAAAAGGTAATTCTTGCTTCTTCTTTTTTTGCGTTTTTCAATCATCTGTTTTTCTGCACTTGCGTTCATATCAAATTCCTTTATTTTTTCCTATCACTTAATAAAATGTTGTAACCTAGGCACATAGCTAGTTTTTTTTTACACTACTTTACCTGTCCTCTTTGGGTGCTAAGATCTTAAAGAGTCCGTTTGTACCACAATATTTTTACGATGAAAGTCCTGAGTTGCCTATCCTATCTTGGTCCCCTCCTCCCGATGGTTAATCAGTGACATCGCCGACTACACACGGCATTACTACAAAAGGGATCATCACAGACAATTCAAAACTGTTATCACAGACGGTTTTTTGAACCGTCTGAGTTTATGTGTCAGTGATAATCAAAAGTTATCACAGACGGTTATAACTAGAACCGTCTATGAAAAACACTATCACAGACGGTTCTAGCTACGAACCGTCTGTGACACTCACACATCACAGACAGTTCTAGATACCAACCGTCTGTGATGTGTGAGTATCACAGACGGTTGGTATATAGAACCGTCTCACAGACGGTTTCTGGTTTGAGCCGTCTGTGATAATTCTTCACAGACAGTTTATACCACAAAATCGTCTGTGATAGTTCATTCTATACCTAAATTTTTTCTATTTTTCGGCTAGCCTCAAGAAATGTTAACTATATCATCTGAAAACAAACAAATACAATAACAAACACAACAACACATTCTATTTCCATTAAGATTAGAATTTACCGTTACAACATCACAAGATATCGAGTAGGTTACCCATAGCACTGCATACATAAGATGACACTTACAATTTTACAAAGATAAACTTTACGCCTACAAATTCAGAAAAATACTTACACTACATTAAACTACAATCTAAAACAAGTGGTGCAGAAAAATTTTCAAGTAGCAGAAACAAAAGGGCAACGAACACCATTTTTAGTTTCTATGTCGGCCTTCTTCCTTTCTATCTTGCCATTGCCATTGCCTTCTTCCTTTCCATGCCAGCCTTCTTCCTTTCCATCTTGCCATTGCCTTCTTCCTTTCTATCTTGCCATTGCCATTGCCTTCTTCCTTTCCATGCTAGCCTTCTTCCTTTCCATCTTGCCATTGCCTTCTTTCTTTCCATCTTGCTTCAAGTGAAATTTCAGTCGCTCTTACCGAACCATTCCTACCCTTGCCGCACACAAATGAATTGGAGTAGTACTAGTGATATTGGTTCTTCGAGTAGGAGAGGGGGTTAATAAGGGGCGAGGTGGGGAGGAGAACAGTGCCTGTCATTCGATGTGGAGAGAATGGACGGGTGAGATCGGGATCCTAGGGGATATGCTGTGGATCGGTGACGTGGCGAGACATCACATACGGCTTGGATTACAAACCGTCTATGATAGAGACATCATAGACGGTTCATAACAACAACAGTCTATAATATCATAAAGATAATATACCGGTATAATATAAATAGCTAGTCTGAAAAGATAAAATAACAAAGTTTTATATATCTTATATATACTCATTTGAAAGGTTTCGACGAGATCTACAACTTTGCAGTTGAAGAAAAATCCAAATTCTAAAGGGAAGATTGAAAATTTTGGCAAAAATAGAAACCAAAAACTTGCAACGCAGGTTTAGGTACAAAGATGGCTGATTTTTGGGGTCTTGGAGGGCGACTGATGCAAGCGGTCGTTTTTTTGTATCGGGTTCGTCGTTAGCTTTCCAACGAGTACAAAAACGTCGAAAACAGACACCGTATGCAAAAGTTATGCTTGTTTTATTGAAAGTGTCTCAAAACTGAATCCTACTCGGATTCAAGCTGGAAATTATGAAATTTTAGGGGATTGCAAGGCGGGAAACATATCACAGATGATTTTTAATATGAGCCGTCTGTGTTAACTTCATTATCACAAATGGTTCTTATCAAGAACCGTCTGTGATAATGAAGTTAACACAGACGGTTCGTATTAAAAACCGTATGTGAAAATACCACAGACGGTTATTCGTATGAACCGTCTGTGATACTTATAGCACAGACGATTCTTAGAAACCGTCTATAATGTAAACGTTTAGTTTAGTTTTTTTTAGTAGTACGGTGCCTGCCAAACGCCAACACGCAGAAGTTGCCAAACCTTTCTTCCTCGCTGTTGTGACCGACGTTGTGATCAACTTTGATCTTTGTCGCCTGTCTTCTCATCGTGGTCATATTTATCTTGTATCTAGTGCTGTAATCACGAACGTATGAGTTGTGTACATGTGAAGTATTAGTTATATTCGTTATCAATGTCTACTATTCGTAATCGATGGACTAATATATTGAAATGAATACTTTCGGAGCCACAGGCAATATAAAGAAACGGAGGGAGTAGCTGATTTGCTTCTTAAAAAATTATACTCTGTTTATTTCGATTCATATTATTTTTTCTCGTGTAGTAGGATATCACTGTATCAGCATCCTACTGTCTGCACATGTGTTTGTGTACGGTATTCACGCCCTTTTATGGTGAGTAAAACTTACACATCCTGTTCGCCAGGGAAGACCGTATACCTGGCTCAAGGCTTTAAAACTGTTTGACGATCATGTCAGCCACAGGGGCGACAAGATTTATTACTGGTGTCCGGATTGTACTATAGATCGTCAAATGGGTAGATAACTTGTCTTCAATGCCTTGGGATGATCAGCGCCCCCGGCCAGACAAATTTGGGCGGGATGATCAGCGATCCGGGCCAGAAAATTTTGGGAGACCAGACGATCCTAATTACAGCTAATAAGCAGAACAAATCAATATATACGTGACAAAGTAAAATTGATAACTATAATAGTCTTAAATTAAAAGCATGATCTAATACTTATATGAATATTCATAGATGAAAAGATAAGGAAGATACGACGACAAGTATCTCGCTACGATACTACCAATCATACACCCAAAAGAGAATTTACAAAATAAAAATATATCGATTAGTATATCATATAATATTATAATATATTCATATTAAAGAGAATGGATCGGAATATATTATAAATATGCTAATTACACATCAATAGATCTCTTGGCATGACATGATAAGAACATTAACGTACACCCCATTCAATCATCACCTACATGAATGTTTACAACATGTCCAGGGGTAGTTCAATGTTGAAAACAATTCACAGATATTATATACATAAATATATCTCTCATCAGTGATCATCAAGACAACAAGTCTCAACTACTTAATTCTTGACTCGATTCTTTGCAGCTTGATCTGCTCCAGTGCTCTCTGAACCTGGCGATGTACTCCTCTGCCTTTAGCCTAGCTAGCCCCAATCAGCCAACCCCCAGTCGCTCTGCCCGCTCTACGGTGTCAACCTGCCAAGAGTCCCGCCTTGGTGTCGAGTTAGACCGCCTGCCAGCAATACGTTGTATGCAGTGCCCCCTTGGCCCTTGCCTTGCCTTGCCGACCGTTGCCCCGCTCGCCCAGCTGCGGCTGGCCCACCACGCATTGCCTTACTGCTTGTCGTCCACGGGCCATAGCTCTGCCCCATCCGTCGATATCTTTTTAAATATTTAGATTGGATATATAAAAATGACATGTATAGATTCGTCTCGAAAAATATTTTCATAATATTATAATTTTATTGGGTATTATAACTATATTACAATAGAAATTAGTGATCAAAACTGTATTTTTGAGCAACATATTAATGTTTAGTATGTATTTTTGACTAGAGTGACTAGCTTTCATGACCAGTTAGAGCCATGTTCCTAACAGTTTTTGATGTTTGGTTTTTAGAAACCGGCTTTTAAATAGAGTAATTCCTTAAGGTAGTTTCTATAAACCGCTTGTAGAAGTTACTGTAGAAGTCGCTTTGAACTTCTCAATATGAGTATCTTTTACTCACTTAATTTCTCTCGTACTTAGGTAAAACCTAAAAGCTATAGGCTATGTTCTTTTCAGCTTCTAAAAGCTACTTTTTGGCTTTTCTATAGTAACTAACTTTTAAACGGAGTGTTTTTTCAAAATAGGGTCTACTAGTTAATTATAGTATATATTGTACCAATTTTATTTATATCAGTAAAAACCGCATGTGAGTTTCTGTTACTCTATAATCTCTCACACAAACAGCCCAAAAAATATAAACCACAGTCAAAAGCTATAAGATCCGGCCAAAAAGAACAGTCCCATATACTTTCGAACGTCGGAGAAACATCATACACTGGAAGGTTAAAAAAAAAATATAAAACTATCCGTTGAATTAAACTCGTCTTGAATGCTTACATGGGGAGTTGGCATATTCTGCGTTCCCCGAGAAATCAGCTTTTCCAGTTGCTCTCATTGGTCACCACGTCCATCACAGCCGCATCATGACCACATAATTGCTGCCAACCGGGGGCACAGGGTACTAACCAATGGGATTCTCCCACGCCCCCAAGTTAATGCAGGCCCATGCATGTGGGACCAGGCCCTACATCGCCCTGTGATTTTCAGCGGTATAATGGCAATTTTTCCATTTTTAATGGTCTTCTCTATTGATAAAGTGGTAAACTCCTCACTAAAAATGTAGTAAATTCCTCGCAAATGAAGTAACACTGTGAGAGCTTTGTGACGCGTGCTTCAAAATCATGCCAGAGAAAATGACTAGCGATTTCCTAGGCACTTCAGCAGCACATGACTATTTGTCATTTTGAACTTTTGACGTGGTTTCTAATATAAGATACAAAGTACAATTTCAATGTAACATGCTGATAAAACCTATAAAAAACTACTAGTATATTATTATGGAAGTATTAGTAGTGAAAGTCAGAAAGGATTGACCACGAGCACACTCTCTAAAGGAACTATGGATGGATGGAGCAAGGTCTATATATGGCGCCAAACAAATCCTAAAACTTTGGCCCTGAAAACAACATCTATTGCAAATGAATTCGCAGAACATCACCATATGTGACAAGAGATGTATCTCACTCGGACAGGGAACAGGCAGAGACGAGTTCTTCATTATCACTCCATCACAAATAGTGCAAATCAAATCTGGGAAGTAGTACAACTAGTCAACCAAAAACCTAAACAAGTTGAAACATATAGCGATGTATCACCTCCTAGTCCCTTGTCTAATAGGAGTCAATGGTGGATTCAAGCTCATGGCAAGGTAGGCTTCAACTCAGAGTGTAGAAAATTTGCTAGTATATAGGCTAAGTAATTTTAGTCTAGCCTAGGTAGTAGTTTAGTTGTCCAGCTCGTGTAGGCAAGCAACCTAACCCACTCCTCTGGCCCTTTCCTTGGCTTGTTGCCCAAGTGGCCCAGCCATGCTGCCAGGCTCGAGCAAAATCCAATTATCTCACTTGGCTTGACAATGCTCCGGCTCCCTCCTTGCTTGGTCGCACGGCACGTCTGGCCGAGTGGCCAACCCTAATTGTCCCAATCGCCTCCTTTGTAGCCTCCCCAATCACCTCGTGCTGCCCCCCATCGGCCAACAGCTCGCATGCCACGCTGCCGTCCTCCCGCCCAACTCCCTCCCCACACTACCCGCTCCTACCTAGCTCCCTCCCTGTCTCCCTGTGCCACCCCCCCCCTACCCACTCCAACGGTGTGCCGCCCCCCTCACACCCAGCTCCCTCCCTACCTCGCCCCCTCCCGCCAGCGCCCACCTTCCATGCCACGCCATGCCGCACCCCTCCTGCCCAACTACCTCCCTGCATCAGACGAACCGATGAACCCTAACTTTCTTGGTATGTGAAGTAGCTTTTTTCCCCTTTATTTTGAGGCTGGTGGGCAACAAGAAGCGCATCATCGTTGAGGCTTGGTGAGTGAGTGCATGTGCAAGTGATTTTGTTTTGGGATTCTGGACGATATTAAAGTGATTCTTAGTATAATGCTTAGGATTTTGGTTAAGATTAAGGTGATTCTTAGTTTAAGGTTGGCTTTTAGTCGGATTTTGGGTCAGAGTAATGGATGAAAAAAGTGGAGTTTTTAGGTCTAGATAGGATAAAAAAAGGTGGGAACTTTAGGGCGACTGGTTTCTAGGGAGAAATCAACTCACTGAAAAAGGTAGAGTTTTAGGCTTCTTTTCTATCTTTTTGTATTCACTACACTCAGCTAATGGTTCTTTACTGTAATTAAGTGGAGTTTTTAGGTCTAGATAGGATAAAAAGGTGTATTGAGTTGCATGCACCAACAAGTTTACCTAAAAACTTAAGTTGATGAGTAAAGACGAGTAATTCATTTATACTTCAACATTCCTCTTCACATGTAGGCTCCTACAGGCCTAAGACGTGGAATCGAAGTGGGTTACAATTATTATTTTTTAATTACGCCAACTGGGTTTTGAGCTTAAGATCTCTTTGTTTTGATATCATATTGAGTTACATGCACCAGCTAGTTCACCCAAAAGCATGAAACTCAATAGGAACTTCGGGGCAACAGGTTTCTGGGGAGAAATCAACTGACCGGAAAAAATGGAGTTTTAGGCTTGTTTTCTGTGATCTGTTTGTATTCACTGTACACTCAGCTTGTTTTCTTCACTGTAATGAAGTGCCGTTTTTTGGCCTTGCCTTGTTCATGCGAGTTGTTGGGAAAAATCTTTATAATAAGTGCTGAAAATAGAGGATTGCATTAGCATTGAACCCAGTAGCAAGGTTGTAACAAATCGCTGTGAAGCTAAGCATTCTTCAGCCCGCGCGTCGGAACAAAGAACTATTTATATTCTCAATCATGTAAGCTGTTTTTTCGTTTTACAAACAACAGTGAAGATTGATTATGTTTGTAATAAATTCGTTATCAACAAACTTATTTTGACATTGCACATCGGAAAGAATCTTCTGTAACCTCCTTGCCTAGTTGAATGCTTCTGCAAGTCTTGTCAAGCCTTCCGTAATCTTAATATTTCATTCATACCAGTCCTTGTATTGTATTGAATATTTCTGGCTGCAATTGTGAAGTTTCCCTCTTATCACTTGCTTCTGTGTCCAATTCTCCAGCACCCAATGCAGACAGTTTAAGATCAGAGCTCTGAAAGTGAAGGAGGATCTGGAAAGTGTTACCCCTAGGGTTTCTGTGATAATCAATCCAGAAAAGGTTCCTCCACTGTGTTAAATCTTCAAAATCATCATGAACTTCATCACACTGGGTTTCTGTGATAATCAACCCTAAGAAGTTTTTTCGGTATTTCTTGCCTTTCTTGATTGGCTTCATTTTTGTTGTCTAATTCTTAGCCACGCCGTGGGTGCCTTGAGATACGTGAGGAAGGTGGTGAAGTGTTCACATCGCTGATGTAATCTTGCTAACTATCTCTGGATTTCTAAATCATATGGTAGTGGTACTGCTCGGTTTGTATCTCTAATTGGTGGGATAGGATAGAGGATAAATCTTCGTTATTTAGGTTTTTTAAATTGTATCTCTTTTATGCTACAATGTTTAGTTTTTGCCATATTTTTTATTATGTTTTATGTCGAAGAATTGAGCTAAATTTTCTTATTAATGATGTATTTATAATGTACTTTTGTTATGCCATGGTGTAGGTATAAATTGGTGTTAATTCTAGGATGTTAGCTTGCTAAAGTTTAATCCGGGGTATGATAAAATTTTAGATCCGCCACTAGTAGGAGTTATACGCTTACGGCTGAACATCTTGGAGAGCTACTGCTACTTCACTCCACACATGAAGAAGGGCGAAGAAACATGAAGAAGGGCGAAGAAAGAAAGGAAGAAGCAAAGATACATGCATGTACGCACACAGTCTCCTCTCACACACTGTACCACAAGTAATAAAGTCCATTTGCAGTGGCTATCAGCGCAGCTCGTGTCCAATGGTAAGCCACCCAATAAATGGCAATTCAGTGGCCCATCCAAAGGCCGGCACTGTCCCTTCCCTCCTTCCTCTCCCTCTTGGTCTCTACTAGCTAGTGTTATATACTCCAGTAGTCTTCTCTCCTTTTGCCTATCTTGACATTTCTTCTTCTTTCTTCCCCTCTATGACTGCACTTTCATCCCTCTTACTGAGTTTGATTGGCCTTCTTGTTTGGACTGCATGTCCAGGTTGAAGTTAGGTTAAGGGGATTGTTGTCTGGTTCAAGGTCTCCACATACATGGAGGCACATTTTGCTTGCATATTACTCTTATGAATATGGAGTATATGGCTTGGTGATCTCGGACCAGGCTTCAATCCCTTTAACCAGCATCTGCACATTATGCCTCTTGATCGTTCCAGCAATTTGCCTCTCTAGAGTATATATGGTATGTCATCTATTTAGCTCCTCCTTCTGTTCTTCTTACCAACCCGTACAAATTTGATCTTCTTCTAGCTACCATTAGGTTTCCCTCAAGTTATTTGGAGTAGCTTTTCTAACAGCCTAGATTTGTCCATCAAGATCTGAGATGTAGTCCAGAATGGAGCCATGGCCAGGCATTCAGTACACTAGGCTGCATGTTCATGGGAAACAATGTAGAAGAGAACAGATGAACTGTGTGCTGTGAACTTCTCACACTGGCTCTGAATCAACTACTGTACTACCAGTTTCATCTTTCATGCACTTCAGTCCTTGTATTAATTTCTGTGTTGGCATCAAATCATCTTAACCATGTTTACATCAGTACTACATGAAAATGACACAGCACATGTACTACGTTCATACTAAAAGTTTTCTTTCATGAAAGCTAGTACACAATAATACATAAATATCTTGGAGAAAAATACAATGCACATTGCGAAGAACTAGTAGTACTAGTGCATCTGGTACTAATACAAGAAGCATACTGATAGGAGTAGATGTGAGTATGCGCTGACAGACACTTAGAAGAAGGGGATCGAGGGACAGGAACTGCCGAAGCATTTAAGCAGGTCTGGCTCGACATGCATGACAAGGGATAGCTAGGTTCATTACTTCTCTCACGTGGCGGTTGTGAAAGATGCCATGCGCATAGTAGCATTTCAAAGGCGTCGATCGATCGATCCCATTCTCTCTGCCTGTCTCTCTGGGATTTTTGTTCCATGCATCTGTGTCTGTAGATTGCAGTACTACGTACTGGCATTGCGCATTTTCATGGTATCATCGCAAATTAAAGAGTTTCTCATGCATATGTAGTAGTTTTGCTCTGGTAGATTTAAAGATGCAGTATATATACATTACTTTTTCGCATGAGAGATCTCGTGGCAGTTTTATCGATTTGCAAATCCTATGTATTGGAGAAATTAAATCTGCGTACATATATGTTGCCAAAAATATACTGTAGATAGTCGTTGTCTTGACCTACATTGATAAGGTAGCTTTTGTCAATTGGAGTAGACAACTGGGACATCAGCTGTACATTCACAAGGAAAGAAAAATGAATGGAGCTATCAAGATCACTATTATGAGTCTCATAATTGAAAAAACTCGATTGCTCAGTGTCAAGTATTTATTGGTACAGTACATTTTGTACAGAAAAAATTAAGTTAAGACACATTTTGAGTAAATGGATTTGTGCAGTTGATTCAACCTTCTATTGTACTAACTCAACACTTATGTGGAGTATAAGTTTGATTGTTTTACGTTTTTTTTAGTTCTATCTTGTAACTAAAACGTCTCCTGTAGAAGTGCATGTTCCTCATAATTTTTGGCGATGAAACACAGTGCACCTTGCAATCTGTCATGGATTAGAAGGATATATGCTTCCACTTGAGCTATCGTCCAACGTATACAGTAAGGCTTGGAGCAAGCGATTACAGTTCATGACACCGACAAGCACATGCGTTGACATTGATCAATGCATGGCTAATTATTGAACTGAACGACCAATGCAATGAATTTGTTGTCCTTGTCCACTCGGTGACGCATGACAAAACTTTCCTAGCTAGCCCAAACAGATACTCCTAATTAGACAAATCCATCGAACTAAATTGCAGCAGATCGATCTTCTCCATATTCCATAGTATAAGTACTTTTTGTCTTATCAACTAGCTAGCTAGTAGTTTGGAAAGAAGTTTACTAAACCTAGCTTAGAAGATTATGCTGAACCATATTTCTTGCCTAATGTTGAGAGACAAGTTATGCAACTCTTGGAAACCGCCCGCCCGCCTGCCCGGGCACTCCAACTATTGGCGAGTACAACTTTGGCTCGATTGCACCTAGCATGGCTAGCATGGGCATGCGAGCACAACACTAAAAGATGCTTTTGAAAAGTGCAAGAGCGAAGACAAATGCTGCTGCTATTACTACTTTTAGGATATGGATAGACCACACTAGTACATATTAAAATTTTTTACCGCATAAATCAATAAGTCATACGAGTAAGAGATTATAGTTTGTTACTACTAGACGCCCAGTGCAGCAGAAATAGAGTTAAACTAGCCGATCCAAGGAAGAGCGCGTCGGTGTAGTGGTAGTAGTCGATCGTCTTCCGGCCAACCGTCCCCTCCTCACATCACACCCGATCAACGCCATAGTCGTAGCAGCACCTCTACCGAGATCCACACGTCTAGGAATGGAACACCGTTGTAGCACCCTATATACAGCCAATCTGAGATACTACTATGGAACGTCATCGCTAAAGTGAAGAATAAATAAGAGCAATAGTAGAAATCACAAGGAATTTAAAACTTTTTTAAACTTTATTAGAGAACTAACGGAAGCTGAAATAAATGTTTGAAACATGGGACCGATCCACTTCTAACCAAAAGAGGAATGAACAAAATGACATAAATAGTGGCAAGCCACGGTGCTAAAAACTAGAGTGTTCCTACTCATGCATGATGCTATCACTCCACTGGTCTTTTACTTGAGAATGAAAAGAGTAAAGGTGAGATTTGGAAATCTCAGCAAATACCCAACAATGGTCACAACACGATGAGTAAATGACAAGTAATGCAAGCAAGATATGTAAAGGACAAGCAATGCAAGCAAGTAATTGACACAGGTTAATTGTAACAAAACTAGGTTACCACTTACCAGGGACACGGATACCTATCGGGGATGGAGATAACGGAAAAGTGGAACCAAGATAATTGTTATTTAGCGAATTATGGCAAAAGCGCTAGCGATTGCCTCCCACATACCCGGTTATACGGGAATAGTCAGACACATCCTTGTCCTCGACTATATAACCACTGACGGGGTGTAATATCCTGAGTAACGAGAGTGTACAGCCCCCCATACGCTACTAGGTGGGTGAAAATCTCCCCTATATGTGGCCATGTGGGTAACCCCGGACCAAGTAACTATTATTTTCTTTATTAGTGAGTTAATTGGAAACACTGATAACAACTAGAGATAGAGGTAACAGGAACAATGGAATCAAGATAATTGTTATTCAACAAGTTATGGCAATGGCACTGGTGATTACTCCTACATACTCGTTATACGAGAATAGTTAGGCACAACGTTGTTCTCGACTATATAACCACCGATGGGGTGTAATATCCTGAGTAACAAGAGTGTACGCCCCCTCGTACGTTAACAGTGGGTGAAAATCTCCCCTATATGTGGATAACCCCAGTCCAAGTAACCGATATGTTGTTAACATGTTATATGGTATGAATTTAAGGGAACTAAGGGAAGACTAAGATAAAGTTATGAGAAGTGAAATGATGTGCTAAGGTTGGAAATGGAGAGACATAATTCCTGATATGAGGGCGATGTGAAATGATAATATGATGATAGTTATATACGAACTATTCTTAAGTGGTATTATAACATAGCTCGCCCAAGGTTGTCAACCATTCAAGTTTTATTATGTGATAAGTGATTATTAATCAGATTAACATGTTTAATATGTACATCCTTCATGGCTCACATACAACATCATACCATTAATGGATCAAGATATTAGGAAACTGAAACATAGCGGCCCTAATGTTATAGGAGTGCTAATAATTTAAACCTAAGTTAAAATATGTTCATATGCTACCCCCATTAACGATTTAAGCATGAATTCTAAAATACTAATTAAAACATGAATTCTAGAATATTATTAACTAAGCATTCTAATAAACCCAAAAGCATGTGAAACAAGATAACCTAGAACATCATGGTATGAATACTGTTGTAGGGGTGGCCCCCACCTAAACCCAGCAGGCCTGCTAGGAGGTTATAAGGCCCAGAATAGGCCATGTGTAATGACATAAGTGCCCCCGGAGGGGATAACCAAATGTAAGGGTATAATTGTAAAAGCACTCCTCATGTGTGCATATATATGAATACAGGTCATGGGGAGAAGGCAGGCCACTACTCATCTCCTCACTCTCCACTACCATCTCTCTCTGCTTGGTCCAGAGCCACAACGCTTGGCGCCGTCCGTGGGGAGGACAGAGTAAGCCCAAACTCGAAAAAGGATGGCACCGAAAAACTTCGTCAACGACGGCGAAGGAAAGAAGGCGGCGGGTCGGGCGTCGCATGGGTACGAGGCTTCAGATCGGCAGCGGCGAGCGCGGGTGGCGATGCAGGCGCGGTGGTCGAAGACGTCGGCGTTCGCGACAACGACGACCAACCCCGCCACCGCATCGCGACGACCAACCCGTCACCGCACCGCGACGACCAACCCCGTCACCGCACGCGACGACCAACCCGTCACTAGCACCGGACGACCAACCCCGTCACACCGCATGCGGCGCCAACCCGTCACCGGCGCGACGACGACGAACCCGTGGTCGAAGACGCCGACGCCGTGCGGCGACGATCGACCCGCGACGCGACGGCGGCGGCCGACCTTGCCGCCCTCGCCGTAGCGCGGACCAGCCGTTCGAGGTAGCCACAACGGAGCGACCGGCAGCTCGGGAGCTCACGACGCGGTCGTGCCGCGCCCGATCCGTCCGTTAGGCGTGCGGCGACCCGCCGCGACAGCGGTGGAAGCGCCTGTTGGCGGCCCTTAAGCGTTCGGCAGGCCGGGAACCTTCGCGGGCTGTCCGAGACATACAAGAGGCTCGGAGCCAACAGCCGCGCGGGTGGTCGCGCGAGCCCACGCGGAAAGGGCGGACAGCCGCGACGCCCACATCCAAACGCGTCCGCTACGGCGCGTCGATCCAGAGTCCCCGCTTTCGGCAGGACTACAGCAAGCGGCATGGCCCGAAGACTTCAAATACCCCAGTGTCATCGAGCCCTACAAAGGTGACACGGACCCCTGCGAGTTCGTGCGCGTGTATGAAACCACAATCGAGGCCGCGGGCGGAGATGACACCACGAAGGCGAAGGGACCCCCCTCGCGTTGCAAGGAGTGGTGCTCTCCTGATTTTTTTACCATAGAACCAAACTCCATCTACGCGTGGGAGCAGATCCGCGACCGCCTTCATAACAACTTTCAAGGAAATTATGTCGAGCGGGTCGACGCGGACCAGCTCTTCGCCGTAAAGCAGAAACCTTCAGAGAAGCTCCGGAACTACTTCAAGTGCTTCGTGAAGATACGTTGTCAAGTCAAAGATGTCAATGAAACCACCGTTGTCAATGCGGCCATACAGGGCCTTCGCCCGGGCCCGATGGCCGAGTACAACGCAAGGAAGCCAATTAAAATAGTGACGAAGCTCTTTGACAAAAATGGAGGAATATGCCAGGGCGGAAGAGGACGCGCGGCGAAGGTAAGGTGACGACTCCGACACCAACCAGTCCGGGGCCTCGGCAAAAGCCGAGGATCCGCCGAAGGACGGTTCTTCGAAGGGAAAACACAAGCAGGAGTCGTCCAAGGATGCGCCCGACCGCAGGGATGCCTCGCTCAAGGAGTCGTCCGATAGGCCCAAGCGTGGCGGCGAGAGTCACGACGAGGCGGTGCGTCCTCGACATCGGCGCGGTTCGACGGCGCTCCGCGGGCGGGCGGTCGGGGCGCGGCCGTGGCGGGGCGCGACGATAAAGGCCGCGAGATTATGACGACCAACAATAGGGGCGTGGTGCGTAGTCCACGGTCGCGGCAACCACAACACCCGTCGTGCATCTCTATCGTGGCGCTCGCGATAAGCGTCACGAGGGACAGAACACGAAGCACACCCGCCGTGGTGGCCCACGTCTGACACCCATACGGCTTCATGCACATTCGAGCACAGGGACGCAGCCCCATGAGGGTCCTCTGCGGATCGAGCCCACGTCAGGCGGCCTCGGGAGGGCTTTCGCGACTACGAGCTCGGAGGCCACCCACCGAAGGGTTATCAACGCCATCTCCGGGCTCCTCGTTGGAGTTTGCCTCGACGGCAGCGGAAGGCCTACGTGCGGAGGCTACACCACGTGGCGGCATATCCAAAGACAGCACCGCCGCCGGGCACACGCATGAGGTCACGTTCACCCCGCCGACGCCGGGCGTGGGCTTCCCACCATGATCCCCGTCGTCCGGTCGTAATAGCGGGCTACGATGTGGGGCGCGCCTAGTTGATGGCGGCGCCCGCGAACATTCATTCGCGGCGGCCTTCACCGATGGGGATCCCGGTCGCCTCGGCCCATCGGAGTCCGCTACAAGGCTTCGAGGACAACCTCTGGCGCTCGGCCAAATATGCCTGCAAGTCTCCTTCGGCCAGGACGATAATGAAAGGGTCGAAGACGCCACATTTGACGTCGTCGACCTCCCATACCCATACAATGCCATATTGGTGCGTCCAATCCTCAACGCCTTCGGGGCGGTACCGCATCACAGCTATTTATGCATGAAGCTTCCGGGGCCGCGAGCCATCATTACTGTTCGGGGCGACCAGGACATGGCCCGGCACATCGAGCACGGCACTAGATGCCCCCGTCGCGGCGGGCAGCGGCACACCTAGGGTCAGCACCGTCGTGTGTAGGCACACGGCGACATCCGGAGGCGACCCCGCAAGCCCTACCGATAGTGCAGCTACTAGAGGCTCCGGCCGCGCTCAGCACAAATGGTTAGTACACCCTCGTATGTAATCGCTACCACAAGAAGCGGGAAGGTAATAAAGTTCCGCTTGCAGCCAACTTATTACCGCTGTGCAAAAGCACGCGACGAGCACACGTGGAGGCCTCGCCTACGCATGTGCTCCCGCAGTATAAACCAAAGACGCACGTTCGCGTGTGCACTCTCCGCGGCCGAGTGCGGTATGAGTATAAACCAAAGACGACGTCACAGTGCACTCCCGCAGCCGAGTGCGGGTATGAGTATAAACCAAAGACGCGCGTTACGTGTGCACTCCCGCAGCCGGGTGCGGGTATGAGTATAAACCAAAGACGCACGTTCGCGTGTGCACTCTCCGCAGCCAGGGGTGCGGGTATGAGTATAAACCAAAGACGCACGTTCGTGTGTGCACTCTCCACAGCCAGGGGTGCGGGTATGAGTATAAACGAAGACGCACGTTCGCGTGTGCACTCTCCGTCAAAGACACGGGCATGAGTATAAACGAAGACGCACGTTCGCGTGTGCACTCTCCGTCAAAGACACGTGCATGAGTATAAACGAAGACGCACGTTCGCGTGTGCACTCTCCGTCAAAGACACGGGCATGAGTATAAACGAAGACGCACGTTCGCGTGTGCACTCTCCGTCAAAGACACGGGCATGAGTATAAACGAAGACACACGTTCGCGTGTGCACTCTCCGTCAAAGACACGGGCGTGAGTATAAACGAAGAAGCACGTTCGCGTGTGCACTCTCCGTCAAAGACACGGGCGTGAGTATAAACGAAGAAGCACGTTCGCGTGTGCACTCTCCGTCAAAGACACGGGCATGAGTATAAACGAAGACGAACGTTCGCGTGTGCACTCTCCGTCAAAGACACGGGCATGAGTATAAACGAAGACGCACGTTCGCGTGTGCACTCTCCGTCAAAGACACGGGCATGAGTATAAACGAAGACGCACGTCGCTCGCGTGTGCACTCTCCGTCAAAGACACGGGCATGAGTATAAACGAAGACGCACGTTCGCGTGTGCACTCTCCGTCAAAGACACGGGCATGAGTCTAAACCAAGACGTATGGGGGGACGCCTCTGCACGCACTCTACGGAGTATAAATAAGACGTGGATATTCTCCCTGTGCACTCTACTGAGTAGAAACAAGACGCGAACCCCGCGCACGCCAGGGACTTCGTCCTTGTGCGTACTCTCCGGAGTATAAATCAGGCGTGGACGCCTAAACAAGTCGTTGTGCGGAGGTCCGCCTTCGCACACGCCAGTCCATGAGACTCTAAACAAGTCGTTGTGCGGAGGTACGCCTTCGCACACGCCAGTCCATGAGACTCTAAACAAGTCATTGTGCGGAGGTCCGCCTTCGCACACGCCAGTCCATGAGACTCTAAGCAAGTCGTTGTGCGGAGGTCCGCCTTCGCACACGCCAGTCCACGAGACGCTAAACAGGTCGTTGTGCGGGGGTCCGCCGTAGTATCAACAACTGCCGCCGCACACGCTAGCTCCACAGAGTACTCAATGCGCGAACCCCGCGGGCGCATTGGCACCCGGGCGACGAGCGAAGCGGCCGTCAGTTCCACCAACGGGCCGGCTCGCGCAAGCGACCGCGCGCGCGCCCTAATTATCAGGAGATCTATATATCGGAAAAATCTTCCAAGTACAGAGGCCCGACAACATCCCTGCCGCTCTAAGTAGCTATTCGGCAGGCTCGTCCTTAACACGCGGTAAGGACGGGGTTCCGCCGGAAGAAGATCGGCCCGCCCAAAAGTCCAGCGATTCTTCGGCCCTTCGCCAGCGTCGAAGGCGTCGCCGGGTCGCAAGGTCGGCCACAAGAAGTCGGCCCCAGCAAGGAAGCTGCCCGGGACATAGGCGAAAGTTAGAATGTATGGAGCAAGCGTGCACTTCATTCACAAAAAGAGGGGGCATTACAATGCACGCCTACACCCAGGCACCACGGCGTCACACCTGCGGGTTCCCGGCGCCTTCGGAGGCCTCGACGCCGCCCTCGTCGCGTCGAGGGACCCCATCAAGGAATTGGCCGAGGCTCCCCTCCCCGTAAAGTGACTTCCGGAGTTCGACCCACGCTGCGTCTGCCCCAATGTAATCCCAGATCCGTTCATAAAAGGGCTTGATGATGCGACGAGCGGAGCGGACGGCACCGGACATTACTCCGGCCCCGCTGGGCATATCCAGCTGGGGGTCCTCCAGCCCGGCAACGTGTGTGCAACCGCGGTGTTGCAGGAGCGCGCACACCAGACATGCCGATGTGTAAGCGCAGTGGTTGCCGAAAGTCGTCGCAGCGCCGCGCGCGATGGTGGCGGCATCTCCGACCCAGCGGAGAGTCCGCAGCAGTTCCTCCGGGCCGAAGGCGTGGTCTGGCACTTTGGCCACAAGCCCTTGGAGATGGCTTTCCAGCGCTTGCATGGCATTCCATGCAACCACCGACGCCTCGCCAATCGTCCGATCATGCTCCGCTAGGGTCAAGGCGAGTTCGCCTTTTTCCTTCTCTAGCGAGGTGACCTGTTGCAGAAAGCCATCCCGCCGGCGCAAGCTCTGCTTGCCGACCTCGCGGCCGACTCCCGCGACCGACGCAAGAAAGTCCCGGCGTGCGCCGCCGCCGCGCACTCCGCTTCCACCGGCGGATCACGGGCATCCCGGCGAGCGGGCTCCACGAGGCCTCGCGTAGCTTCTCCTCGGCGCCGCACTGTCCTCAGCGCCCGTTGGGCACGAGTATAGGCCGCTTGCATGGCCTGCCCAAAGACAAGTGTCTGCGAGAATGGAAAAGCTTAGCAAGCTCACCGCCCAGCGTGGTCGTATGAGTACTTACCTCACCCCGACACCTCGGCGTCCCGAGGCGCGCGCCGTGAGGCTGCGCAGCGCTTCTTTGGTCGACGCCGTAGCTGCGTCATCCACAATCCCGCCACGCCCTCGGCGTCTCGGGAGGCACGAAGTCCGCGGGCTCACACGCGAGGGCCCCGTGTTCCGCCAAGCTCCTCGGAATGAGCGACGCACACGGGGGAGGCGGTAAGCACCGCAAGACATAAAAGAATACGCCAGGGTAAGCTAGGCCACCCTACCTTCGATAGCAGAAGGAGGGCTTCGGGGACCCGCCCCCTATTCCCAGACGTGGCTGCGGTGGCGTCAGCCCCCGCAGGAAGCATGGTCCCGCAGCGAGCAGAAGCCTCCGCGTGCGGGGCCGGCGACGACCGTTCCTGCACGGTGGGCGGCGTGGCGGCGGGGAGCGCGCCGCCGCGAGGTCTTCGGCATCCGCGCCGAGTCCCACAAGCTTCGATGCCCGCCGCCACGATTTAATCCCGCGGCGTCCGGTGGAGCTCGGCGTACACGGCCGCTAGCCGGGCAGCAGCAGCAACGCCGCCCGCGATCCGCCGCCGAGAGGCCCGCGGCTGCGGCACCCGGGGGCGAAGGTTCCGCCGTAGCAACTTTTGCACGGGGCGCCTCGACTTCTGCTGCTGCTGTTGGTGAAGGCAGCACGGTTTCGTGCGCCCCCACGGAGGGCGTCTCCGGCACCACAGTGGCCACGGTCGAAGGCTCCATCTCCGCATCGTCGGTCCGCGACGGTTCGTCTCGCGACGACGGCGGCGGCGAGACTTCCCCCCTCCGGCTGCTCGTGGCAAACCCGCCGTCCAGGGCGCTCGCCGAAGATCCCTCGCCACCGGCGTCCGCGCCATCCAAGCCTGAATCGGCATACTTCGTCGAATCCGACTCCGCGTCTGTCGCGCCCTCGGAAGCACCAGCAGCAGCCGTAGCAGCTGCCACACCAGGCACGGCAGGCGCCCCGCTTCGGCTCCTCTTCCGAGACGGCGCCTTCTTCTTCGCTGCACCATCGTCCGGAACGACACGGTCCGGCACGGCAAGGCCCAGGGCCTCGCACACGCGGTTTATTCGCCCCAGCCCCGCCTCGGCGATAGCAGATGCGCGTTGCTCGTGCTCCTGCCGTGTATGGCCCGTGAATACGCGCGGCTGCTCGCCTCCTCCAAGCACATCCCTGAAGCAAAGGAGATAACGTTAGCATACAACACATTTCGCGTGAACAAAGGAGAGACACGGTCGAGGCTTACGAAGACTGGAGGGCGCCGGCAGCAAGCAGATCGATGGCGAAATATTGTCGTCCCGACGCTTCTCGGCGGCAAGACGCCAGTCGCGGGCAAGCGGTGACACGCCGTACATCACGTACTCTTCGGCGAGGTCGCGCATGTTGAGACGGGCGGCGACGCCTACGAGCCGCCGGGCCCTCCGCCTGTCCTCATCATCGAGCGTCCGGCCAGGCGAAGGCTTGAACGTGATCGGTCGGCCTGTGCACTCAAGACCGCTCCCGCTCTCCACACGGTGGTAGAACCACCGCTTCATCCAGTAAGACTCCCACTTCCCGCGAGTGGAGTTCGCAGGGAAGAGCTTCTTGCATGTCGCACGAAGAATAAAGGTGACGCCGCCGGCTCGGCGGCGCCCGCCCTTCCGATCCTTGGCCGGCACCGTGCCTTGTGAAGGTGGGTGAACAACGAGGCGCCGGGCCAGCACGCCCCGGCGCAAGGCTCACCAGACACCGCGAGCCGGGCCACGGCGTTCGAGTCGATTGCGCCACTCGGCCGGCGTCCGCAAAGACGTCGCCCACGATCGCCGTCGCCGGAATGCGGAGCCCCGCGTCGAAAAACGCAACAAATACGACCGCCTCCGACCTTTCGGGGTGCGGTTCCGTCTCATCGGCGGCGGGCAATCGTACCGCCTGGCGCTCGGACAGCTTCCCCGCGCGCAGAAGCCCTTGGATCGTCTTCTTGGTCACGAGCGAGGGACCTAGCTCGCCGGAGAACGCGCCTTCCTCCTCCGCCACCGACCACTGCCTGTCCGCCACCGCTGGGTCGTGTTCTTTGAGCGCGTACTTCACCTCCAACCGCGAAGGCCGCCGACGGATACCGCAGACACCACCCGCCTGACCACGCTTGCCGTCACACGCCATTGCTTCTCCGGGAAGGAGGATAGCGGCGAAGAATACTACGCAAGTATGGAAGGCGATGCAAGCAAGAAGGGGGCGTCCAACTGCGGGAGCGTGGTCACGAGGGCTACTTCAAGCCACCTTGCCCCAATACCGAAGCGTCGCGACAGTCCGTGTACGGGACGCGACCGCGGTCATACAAACGCCCGTCCAGCGCAATTCCCCATAACCAAAGGTGAAAGGCCACGACCACACCGCAGCGGCCGGCACAGCACGACGCCCCCTAGCCACCATTAAAGGCGCAATAATGGGCCCTGGGATGACAGCAGCTTCGGCGCTGCGCCATTCATCGCCCGCCCCGTGTCCCCCCTCCCTAGGGAAGAGGCGAGCGGCTGCGGGCACGCAACCGTCTACATCCCGCCGCGCACCAGTCGTGAGCCGCCACGTGCATTGTGTGCGCCGAGGTGGGTCGCACGGTATGGGAACCTAACCCTGGCAGACCAGAGGCCGGCGTGATTTCAGGATTCTTTACAGCGCAGGACCGTATCGTCAGATCTCAAGTCACCGCGCACGTGGCGGTGTTCGCGATGCGCGCGTCTACTTCGGCTAAGCGCCAGCTCCGCTGCCACCCGTTCGAAGGGTAGGGGACGGAGCGCGCGCGCGTCTACTTCGGCTAGCGACGACGTCGGCGGCTTGATACCGGCGGGCCCCCGCTTTAGCTCAGGTCAAACCTTGCCATGTTCATACAAAATAGCGACGTGCGCGTAGACGGCTGTCCTCTCGATCGCCATACCACCGCCGCGCGACCTCGCGGCAGCCTACGCGGGCAACAGCGGCAAGGGTCTTGTCTCGCAAAGTCGGCCCCGTTCTCCTTAACAGGCCACCTACAGCGCATCAACATTTTTTAAAAGGTAATGCGGCCGGGCTCCATCAGAACACCGATCGTAGGTAGGTCTCATTAAGAGAACAGGCAAACCTGCCGTCGTCCACGTAAACGCAGCGCGAGGCGTGAAGCGCGGTGGCTACCGATAACCGGCGCTGACCAAGCTCCCAAGAAAAATGGACCTCCTTCTGTGTATCAACATTCCCCAAGTCGCTCAGCGTCGCCAAGGAATGTTGATGCACCAAGGCCCATTTTAGGGCGCGCTCTCTCAAAACATATGCAGAGCAACGCCGCACTGATCGTATATATACCCCATCAGCAGGGGAGCCAACCGGCGGAAGTCCAATCGGCAGAAGTCCAACCGCCGGGAGTCCGCCGTCACATTAATGGTCACGACGCCTCAAGGCCCGCACCGCGCTAAGCACGCTTCACCACGTGGACGCCAGAAGAACGAGCGTCGTAGCGCGTTCCTTATCACTTAAGGCATACGCGGAGGCTCAGGGGCCCGCTACGCTTACCTGCGCCGGTGCAACGCTCCCCAATGCACGCCTAGGCGCCAGCCCCGCTGCCACCCGTTCGAAGGGTAGGGGACGGAGCGTGCGCGTCTACTTCAGCTAGGCGCCAACTTCGCGGTCGCCCGTTCGAGGGGACGGAGCGCGCGCGTCTACTTCGGCTAGGCGCCCGGCTCGCGCCACCCGCTCGAGGGGACGGCGCGCGTCTGCCGGCTGGCGCGGCGCTCTCGCGCGCCTGCTCGAGGGGACGGAGCGCGCGTCTACTCGCCTGGCGCCACTCTGCGCCACCCGCTCGAAGGGTAGGGGCGGAGCGCGCGCGTCTACTTCCGGCTCTGGCGCGCCCTGGTCAAGTTTGGAAAAGTTCACAGCCGCGAGGACGGAGGGCCAAAGGACTCGGCAACATGGTTTCGGCCTGTGAAGCCCTTTGCCATGAGAGGCTCTGTTGTAGGGGTGGCCCCACCTAAACCCAAAGAGTTCGCTAGGAGGTTATAAGGCCCGAATAGGCCATGTGTAATGACATAAGTGCCCTTGAGGGGATAACTGATGTAAGGGTATAACTGTAAAAGCACTCCTCATGTGTGCATATATATGAATACAGGTCATGGGGAGAAGGCAGGCCACTACTCATCTCCTCACTCTCCACTACCATCTCTCTCTCTGCTTGGTCTGTAGCCACAACAAATACAATATTAAAAGTCTATAACCAAGCAAGCATAAACGATATGATAATAACCAGACAAGCATTAGTGATATGATATTGACAAGATAAGCTTTAGCAATATGATATTAGTCAGGTAACTTTGGTGATATGATTTTAGCGATATGATATTAGTCAGGTAATTTTAGCGATATGATATTAGCTAGGTAACTTTAGAGATATGATAATTTTAATCAATGGCAAGATGGCAGGTAGTATGGAAACACATGGTATGCGAAATGGAAAAGGTCACGGTAGCGAGGTACTTGCCTTGAGCACATTCAGCAGACACGCTGCACGAGGGACCCAAGGTGCGCAATTGCCCGAACGCTTCCTCAAAATCCACGTGCGAACCTACGAGGAGGAGATGGAGGCGAATCAAGCAAGAGTTAAGATAAAACTATGGAAGGAGTAGAGATTGTATCCCCACTTGGAGACTATCATCCGAACATTTATCGTTCTAGCCCATTAAGTGTGTGACCCTATATTCACGTATATTTGGCATTGGGTCGAAAACTCTTTTCTGGTCCATAAGTCGGTAACAATCCCTAGTAGGACATAACGACTACCAAATATACATAAAGATCATATCGGATGAATCTATATAGTGCTTGTTTACTGATCCCTTTGCCTCATGATACCAGATCGAACTTAAAACGAAAGGCATGCCATCCTATGATAGTTCGATCCTTCATTCGAATTTGTAGTGGGTTACTCAGTTGTGATTGACTCCTCAACCACATTCGGCACAGCTATGTACTTCCTTAGTTCAACCATATCGAGAGGCCCAAAGATATCTCTCCTATTATATAGGAGGGGCAAATTTCATCTTGATCGCTCGTATTTCTCCGCATGTTTTATAGTAAACCCAAAAGCTATCTTTATGATCATCCAGTTATAGAGTAGTGTTTCGAAACCCCTGAGTAAACTATTATACATGTAGGAAACAATGACGATCTTAGGGCTAAGAATCTTATACACATTATGTATGAGACCAATTGATGATACTTAAGAATATAACAATTCCCGTACTGTTTTATAGTGGGTTAATCCAAAATCATGTTTTTTAACATATGTCCGCATTATTGATTTGATATCTCATATCCATGATCTGTGAAACATAATCATCAATCAATACATGTACTGATATGTAAATCATAATTGTCCCACATAATGATATAAGATCGGGGATAATTTAGAATAACATCAAAACATAAATAAAGAGTTCCACGAATAAGTCACATATTTGTTGATCCATGTCTACATGGCTCTCCCCTCATCCGTAGCTGGTAGTGTGCACGCACCACTGTCGTCTATGCTACTCCTATGGATGTCTGTATGCGTTGCAGCACGATGGCCTTCCAAAAATGCGCTATAGCTCGAGCCATATTTACCCAGGAGACACAAAAGCGATCGACGCGCTGATGTGAACGAGTTATTCGATCATTACGCTTGTACAGTTTGGTCGAGCGCTGCTTGGACGGGAGCTCTTGCCCATTGCCGGGAGCTGGCGAGATCCCCCCCAAGCGTGCAGCAGTGCAGGTACTAGCTAGTGGCGATCCATGTGCCTGATCTGCCAGCTACATCGTTGCTACGTGCGTGTGCATGCCTAGCTATATATGTATGCGTAGCTCGTTTTGGCCGACCGTGTGCTAGGGGCCGGGACCAAAGTGATCGAGATCCTCGACCATTTCATTCAAGCATTGTTACCATGGAGTGAATTGAATAGCGATGTGCTACTGCTCCATCTTTAAGCTATATAATTAAAAAGAAACCAAGGCGGTAACATTGTATTTTGGATTCAAACCTGTCCTAGGGCACGGCCGGGAGGAAGGAAATTCAGAAACTTGCATGGTGTGTGAGTGATGCCGACGTCCGATGGAGGACCAGCTAGCGCGCGTACTACAGCGACTAGTGCATGTGCGGTTCAATGGCGTCTACAGGAACTAATATTTCGGGGATTCTGGGAGATGGAGGTGGGGGGTTTAGCCGGCCGGGCGAATAGTCGTAGAAAGCAACCTGTCATATATGGGCCTGTTCTTTTTTTGCTGTGACTTGTGACTTTTGAGCTGTTTGTACGAGAGATTACAAAGTAATAGAAACTCACGTGTGGTTTTTGCCAATATAAATGAAATTAGTAAAGTATGTACTACAATTAACTAGTAGACACTATCTTGAAAAAACACTTCGTTTAAAAGCTAGTTACTGTAGAAAAGCCGAAAAGTAGCTTTTAGATGCTGAAAAAAAACAGGGCCTATAGCTCATGATTTTTTTAATAAAAAGAAATGTCCTAGCTCACTCATGCGAGCACCTTCTGTAAACCTTAATCTAAATCTAAATATGAACATCAGCCTTAACCCTAGATCTAAGGGTGCCTTTGGTTGAGCTTTTGGGAGCTGCTTTTGCTTCCAAAAAGCCAAAAGCCAACCAAAGGTGGAAACCAGAAACTACTTTTTCAGAAGCAGCTACTTTTGGGTAGTACAATTTTGAAAGCACCTTGGATCCTGCTTTTGGCTTTTGGCTTTCTGCTTTTTGAAATGGTGAAAATAGAGAGCTGTTTCACAGTTGTTTCAAAGAAAATAGAGATAGGAGGTAAGTTTTATACTTGTTTGAACCAAACAAACACAACTTTTCCACACCCACAACCTCAAAGCAGCTTTTCCATGACCCACTAACTCACAAAGAGCTTTTTCAAAAGCCACAGCTCAACCAAACACACCCTAAATCATGAACACCTAACTAAGTCATTAGAGCAGAAGCTTTAGTTGACGTACCCGAAGAGGCCATGAGGTTGGTCGGTGATGTCGATTAAGCAGAGGTGGCCGGTAGGGACGACGGAGCAGTGGATGGGTCGGAGAAGGGCGTCGGTCTTCGTTCACCACAGCGCACCATTGGAGATTGGGTCTGTTAGGGTTTGAGAAGGCTAGAATAACTCGTGTGTTAGTCTTTGCCGAAACTCTCGTTTTTATATGGCGCTGGATGACCGGGACCGAAACCAAACGGGTTGGTTGCCGTCTCCGATCAAGACGCGCGAGTAGAGACGTGCCTCCCTGAAATCTCAGAGTTGGTTAGTCGAGATCAACCCAACACCTTCAAGAGTGAAGAAACAAAATCAAATGAGAGAGTTAAAATGATAAAATAGTAATGCCCTTTTGCAAGGGTATTTACCGTGGATTGGCTGTGGTACATGGACCATGGTGGATCCAAGTGATCCCTGGTAAAAGTGAACGCTTGAGATCGCCCAGCGAGAGAGCTTAGCATGCGCACGTTGATTTTTGACACCAAGAGTTGCTATCGTTCTCTTTTCTGCCAAGCAAAAATCTGGTGTCGGCCAATGAGAGATGGGGGAGACGGCCGGGCACCATGCCCACGGCCCAACCTGGCCCGTCGTGCCACCGCCTCCGCCTCCGCCTCCGCGCGCGCGGCACGTAGCTTGCCTGGGCTTACCGGGGCCTCGCGTTGGGCCGGGTTTTCTGGTGCGCGCGCGTTAGCGTGCGTATTGACATCCGCTGACAGCTTTTGGTTGGGGGTAATTGTTTTTGTTATAAATAAATAGTAGCAGCTGAAAAAAAGTGATTTTAGGAGAGACTAAATGATGCAAAAAAAAGAGAAAAAAGCAAAAGGAATAGATTACATGATGCATCTGTGATCTCTGACTTATCCTTAAAGCGAGATAAGAGCATAATGAAAAATCAGTTCAAAATATTAAGTATTTATATTAATTTTTGGCTTCTTTAAACGTAAGTTAGGAGTAGAAGGAATGCTCAGGCTGTTCGTCGTGCGCCGCACGCAGGGAGTGAATGGGACGTGGAACGTCACCTACTTTTCCGGGTTGTTGGGTTTTTTTTTTTCGTTTACCTTGAGCCTAGCGATCCGCTTATCCAGCCTGAGGGCGATCTGTGAAATACTGAAATTACATGGGGCGTGGCCCATAAAACGAGGATGATAGCTAGTGGGCCTGGTTAGTGGTCTACCGCGACTAGGAGCACTTGTACACTCGATCCAGACATACCATGTACGTACGCCCCGCCTCTCCCCGCATCTTCTGACATCTTCGCCACCCACCGCGTCTCCATTGAGTCACTGGCAGCCGCTCTCCCCTACAGCCAGCAGCGGCTCACCGCACACCTCTACTGCCTTCCCGTTGTCATTCTAGCCTCACCCAACCTAACTCCACCACCGACGCCGGTCACTCTCACCTCCCTCCTCCGAATCTGTGGCCGACGGAGCCACCACCGTCGTCCGTCGTTACCACCACCTCTGTACCTAGAGGTCCGAGTCAGTGGTGAAGTCATGAATAAAATTGAGACTGAACTGAATCATTTATCGAAATAAACTAAGTTGGCACAAATAGAGTCTTTTACTCTTATATAATTTCAAATTCATACAGAAATTATACAATTAGAGTCTTGAAGACAAACAACGAAAAACAGAGAAATACAAAGTAGATACATCGACAATAGAAAGCACATACCCAAGAATATATAATTATTCTGCTACGAGTACGGAGTAGCAATAAATCATCTGTGTATGAAACATATGCAAATTAGTGATATAATAGAAAATTATCAATAACAATAAAAATTTAGATCATATAAACATATCACAAATAAGCTAATTTGAATCACGAGAAAAATTTGAATCACGGGGTAGGGGTGCAAACGGGTCGGGTTAATCCCGACCGATCCGGCACCGAATCCGATTGGTACCGAATCCGGAGAAAAAATATGGGTTAGGATATGGTAACAGCAATATCCGTCCGAATCCGATACGTCTTCAAGTTTGATTTCAGGTTAGTGCTACTATTTGACGTTTCATTTTCTTTTGCAATGGTAAAATAAAATCTTCCACATCAGCTATTAAGTAGTAACATCAAGTTCTTGACAAGATCGTCCTCCTACTCCATTTGTTTGATCGCATGCATTCCTTACAAATGGGTTAATCCCGACCGATCCAAGATCAAATCCGATTGGTACCGAATCCGGAGAAAAAATATGGGTTAGGATATGGTAACAGTAATATCCGTCCGAATCCGACCCGTTTGCACCCCTATCACGGGGCAAATGCATTTTATGCGACTTCATGTCTTGGAAGCGGTTTATGATTTTATCATCATCAATGCTTTTAAAGATTTCTCGCTCAGTGTAGCACATCATTAAGTCATTGAGCCACTCATCCATTACCTTATTGCGCAAATCTATTTTGATAATATTCATTGCTGAAAATATTCTCTCAATAGATGCCGTTGCAATTTGAAGTATCAATATCAACTCGATAAGGCGATATATCAATGGGAAAGTTCTATCTTTTCTTGTTTGAACCATCAATTGAGCAAAATTTGATATATCACGACATCTATTGAATTCTTCATTTCTTCTAATGTTGAGAATGAAGGTTTGAAGCTGATTTCTTAACAAGAGCCGATCAGCACCCATGAAATCATCAGCATAAATCTCAGCAAGTCGAACAAGTTTACCAACATCAAACTTAGAGGAGTTGCTTGGATCAAGACAAGACATGCATACCAATAACTCCGAGGAAACTTCATTGAATTGATGATTCATCTCATTCATTATTGCATCAATAGCGACATTAAAAATGTTAACTTTGTAATAATGATGTTGAGTCACTTTATGCTTCCGACGTACTGATTTACTCATAACTCTAATAGGATCTTTCATATTTGGCACATCAATCTCATATGTTTCACAAAAGCTTTTGACTTGGTTGAATAATGACTCCTACCCATTATCTCTCATATCTTGAAAGCGTTATTTGATATACTGTAACAAGCCCATAGCTTCAACAATATCTTGATGCTTCCTTTGTAAAGCAAGTGATAGCTCATTTGTAATGCTCAACATGGTTATTAAGAAATGCATGATGAATACAAATTCAAAACATTCCATCTTTTTAGCAAACCTGCTGTTCTACCATGACTTGAGTTTTGACAAGTATCTTCACTTAAACGCTCAAGCACATCCACTACTGTCTCTCACATTTGGTATATATGAAGCAAAGTTTTGAGATGTGAGCTCCACCGAGTATCTCCAGGTCTGGCAAGTCTAGCTCCTGATGCAGTCCTGTCCCAGCTGAAACCAAACCATTCTCTAGCTTCTCCAACAAAACCTCATGATGTTTTTTAATCAATGCATCTTTTTTTGCAAGATGAACTCACAGCAGTCACTATTAGGGGAACGTAGTTAAAGAAATCTGCAATAGCTCTACTACAACTTGCCACAGTGACAACTACCAACTGTAACTGGTGGGCGAAGCAATGAACATAGAAAGCATTTGGATTATCATGCTGAATAAGTTTTGCAATCCATTAAGTTCACCTCTCATATTTGAAGCTCTGTCGCAGCCCTGCCCATGTAGCCTTGAAATAGGCAAGCCATATCGAGTAAAAAATCCAACCAAAGTTTCTTTCAATGCTGCAGATGTACAATTTGTGATATACTCAATGGCAAGAAACCTTTCCATCACTTTCTCTTGATTATTCACAAATCTGCATAAATAATACGATTATAAATTGTAAAGGTAGAACAAAACAACAATGCATAAATGATGTGGAACTATAACTAACCTCACAATCACCGCCATTTGCTCCTTTATTGATACATCTCTGGACTCATCAATAAGGACTGCACAATTTCTATCTCCAATCTCACCTTTAATCACTTCTGTGACCTCTTGTGCACAACATTTACAAAGCTCTTTTTGAATATCTGGAGAAATCATAACTGCGTGCCCTAGAGCTGTATCAAATGCCACCTTCACTTCCTCCTTTTTATCTTTATACCAATTCAATAACTATTTGAAATTCCCCTTGTTGATGGAAGTAGAGGATTCATTATGTCCATGAAAAGCTTCACCTTGAGCTATAAGGTATCTTGCACAATTTAAAGATGCAGTTAAATGAATTTTGTATGCAATTTTGGCCTCCTTACTATAAGTATTGATTTTGCTAGACACACTTGACCTTTGATTTTTGAAGTCGCCGCAAAGACCCCTTGCAGTATTGTGTGAACTATTTGTACCACCAACATGTTTATTGAAAGCATATAAAGCAATCTTCCAACGAGAGAACCCAACCTTCGTAGATACATCACTTACAAATGCATTGGGTTGTGTTGGTTTCTTGAAAAGAAAACAATAGAAACAAAAGGCGGCATCCTTTTACACACTATATTCCAACCAATCGAATTTATTATACTATGATTCTTGGAAGGACCACGACTGTTTGCTATCTAATGTATGTGGAAATGAATATCCAATTACTCGGGTAGGGCCATTCAATAAATATGCCCTTCTCACTTGATCTCTAATTTCGTTAGCATAATCTTCAATTGGTATGCGCAGCGCCAGATTGACAATTATTTCATTTGGATTAAATTCTAGTTGAAGCTTCTTTGGTTGAGTTGTACTCTCATCGGTTGGACGAGAACTACTTGAATTACTTACGAAATAGTTACACAAAGTTTGTTTCTCCTTTATAGCAAAATCTATAAATAAATTATTAATTTCTGTCAATACAAAGCTATAAATATATAAATTAATTATAAGGACTAAACTATCTATATACACTGAATTCGAAAGTCTAAAATCTAAACTTTAAAATACTAAATTGATAAGAAAAAACTAGAGAAAAATTACTCACTCTGACTGCAGACACGGGCGACTTGTCCTCTCACCTCTCGTCTTAGACATCTACTCGTCTGTCTCACTCTCTCAGACTTAATCGCTCGCCTCGCCCCGCCCAGTCCGTCGCTCCTCGCTCCGCTCGGACTCCGCCGTCTCCGCCTCTCTGCCACTCCAGTCTCCCTTCTCCCATCTCCGGCCTTCAGGACTCGGTGTTTCGGTGCTCCTCCGCGGCGCCGTGCCACCGCCCAGACTCGCCGACGGTGACTCGACCCTTGTCGCCCCGGTCTGGCTCCCCTTGCCCTAGCTCGGCCCCCCTCGTCACCCCGCTCTGACTTCCCCCGCCCCCGCCCTTGGCCCAGCGGTGCCGACCCCGGATGGCCGGATCTGGCGAATAGCCTCTCCTCGATCAGCGGCTCGGCCGGCTCATCGCCAGATCTGGCTCTAGCTCTGGCTCCGACGACACCCCCTTCTGCGCGCGCGGTGTGCCCTCGCCCGGTTGCCCCCAGCCCCAGCCCCCTTTGTCCTCTGCATTATGGTGGCGCCGACACATCTCTCCTCTGGGTTTGCTATCGGTTTGGGAAGTGGAAACCAATTACAATTGCTAGGTTTGTGAGTTGGAGTGGGTGTTTTGATGGGCCAATGAGATGAATTTGTTGGGCCTCTTTAAGGACAGTGAGCTACCACTTGACTATGCTTTTTGTTGTTTGTTGGGCCTCTCACCTCTGGATCGCCGACGTCGCCGCCACCGCAGCGCCGTCGGGGTCGGGGAGTTGCCGTCGCCGGGGGAGATGAGGCTCGAGTGTTACTAAGTCCTTAGCTTCACCCCTACTTGTGGGGAGAAAAGATAGAGATGGGATTGATGTGGTATGAGCCTATGAGAATGGGGGGAACGCAGTTTTATACTGGCACAGCCTCACAGGGCATCGGATGCTTGGCTTGGACGTGGCGTCCAAGACTGGGTCGAACACCGGCCCGACCAGACCAAGTGGGCGCGAATCGCTTTGTGTGATGAGTCGCCTAGCTGTTTACGTGGTGCTCCTTTTCATGAGGCCGCCCAGGTGGCCATCTTCTCATCTTCTCCCTTAGCTTTTTTTTTTCTTTTTCTTTAGCCATATGGTAAAAGAGTTGAACGACGTACACTTTTTTCCCTACGAAATCGTGGCAACTAGGCTTTCTCATCTTACTCCTCCACCAGACTATATTTATCATAAAATAACATATGATCTTACTTTTACTTTACAATTTGTAAAAAAAAATTCGAAAGATATAATTTTAAAAATACAATAGTGTTATAATACATTGTAGATTTTTTAAATGTTTCTTTGATAGAATCATATAAGATTTTAAATTGTACATTGATCTTATGATTTGTGATCTTATTAAAGAACTTCCGATCCGATTCAGGATTACGATTCTGACAATCTTGCTTTGGGCTATTCATAAGAGAGAGTACATAGTAATAGAAACTCACGTGCGATTTTATCTGATATAAATAAAGTTACTATAATATATACTTTAATCAACTTATAGACCCCGACTTGAAAGAGCACTTCATCTGAAAGCTAATTAATGTACAAAAGCTGAAAAATAGGTTTTAGAACATGAAAAGAAGAGGCCCCATATCGGCAGATGCAGAAAACTTATCTGTGATCGTGGTTTAATTAAGGTCCCACTGTTTTCATTTGTTCTAAAGTTGGTTTCTGGTTTTTTTAAGGATGAAGTCCCTAACTTATATTAAAATGACTCAAATGGACAGTCCCAAGTTACAAAGAGGTGCAGCACAAAAATAAAGTTACAACCAGGTTCAATTGGACTAAACTACAAATTACACTTCATCACACAAGAAACTACGCCGGAGTTGTTGGAGATGGGCGACGCTGACTAGTGGATGATGAAGTCGCCGGAGATGAAGTTGATGGCCGGCGAAAACCTTCTAAAGCTTGTACTTGATGGGGGGCATTGCTCAAGATGAGGCAACTGAACGACTGCCAGTGGCCAATGCCGGTTGAAAAAAACAGCGCCACCGAGAGCCTCCACGTCGGTACAACACCGTGTTGGATGTAAAATTAGGCAGTGGCTCCAGTGTGAAAGATACTTTGTTGAGCCAAACTGCAGATACCAATTTCAAACTAGTCGGCCATAATATGGCATAATGTATGTAGTAGTAGATATTGTGGGACTTTGATTTGTAAATCAGGAGAGAAGAAGCACAATGGGGAGAGTATACAACGGTCGGTAAGAGGCGACACGTCGGCCAGAACAGCAATAAACTTCAAGTCACATAGGAAGTTTATTAAGTGGTACTCACGAGATAGCAGCACGTTGTTCCCCAATTGTGTTTATGATATCATGAAAATATATAACTGATGAAAAAAAGCAAAGCAAATAAAAATGATGGAAATTATTTTGCTTTTATTTGTCATTTCCCCTGGTTGTTCAAGCGTATTACGATTACCTGTAACTATCGATGGTGGTACCGCAACCAAATCAATTAATTTAACAAAAATTTTAGGGAATCTTCCTTGTACAGCCACACCATACCACGCCATTAAATAAATGAAAACAAAGGCCACCCGCAATTGCCTGTTCCCTCCCCCCAAACAAAAGGTGTAAAGGGCCTACCTAAGCAACTTATAGCAAAAACCGAACCTACCAAAGTACCAAGTAGAAGAGAAAATGCTCCCAAATTCTCATGCACTCCCGCCCTCCTCCATTCTTCCTGCAATTTCCCTCACCTTCCATTCTTCCTGCAATTTCCCTCACCTTCCATTCTTTCAAGTAGCAGAAAGCAACAAAAAGGAAGCAAAGATGCTTTTTGTTTCATCTTTATTTTTTAGTTCACTATTCTTTAATTTCATCTTTTTCTTATTTTTTTTGTCTTTTTTGGTTTTTTGTTGGTGCACTTAGATAAATTTGTTTGTCTTAGGCGCTATTTGAGCTAAACCAAATTGATTTAAGCTTCCGCATTATTTACTTGGTTTAGGCAAATAGAAAAGGTATTTAATTGTTAGCTTTAACTTGAAGAAAATTTTTAGACCGCCTATTCACCCTCCTCTAGTCGACCTCCTCGATCTTACACTATGGCTCCGGCGACCCCAGCTTCAGCTCTAGCGTCGGCAGAAGGCCTACCCTAGCGACGGCGTCAGCGGAAGGCCCACCTGAGCGGCGACGACAGTGGAAGGCCCACTCGAGCGGAGACGTCGGTGGAAGGATCCCAAGCGACGACAGCGGCAAAAGACCCACTCGTGCGGCGGCGTCGGCGGAAAGATCCCGAGCGATGAAGAGCAGCGACCTCACGAGACCGGCCGCAGCGATGACTCTGGTGGGCTGTAGATCGGAAGGCGGCAGCGGGAGAGTAGCGGCCTCGTTGGCAAGGGCGGAGGCCGCGATGGATGGCCCAGCTCCAAACAACGAAGGGGCCGCGGCGTGTGATGGCGACGGTAGATTGCATGGCTGACGTGCAGAAGAAGAAGCACGGCGGCGAAAACCAGGCAGGCGGCAGCGAAAAACAGGTCATGGTGGTGAGAACCTGGTGAGCGACGGCGAGCGTAGAGGCGGCAAAACCAAGTGACAGCGGCGGCTGGAGAGATGAACCAACGATGACAGTTTGGCACAAACCCTAGATAGGATCTGATACCATGTTATGAATAGCGCTTGTATTCATCATAAGGCCAATGAGCCAGTATATATACACGTACAGATATGGCATATAGAGGAAACCCCTCACACAATAGGGTAAATACACAACTATATAATACATATCTGATAGCTTTTTTCCTTTCCCCTTTTTTCTTTTGTATTATCTGTTGAAATATAACAGTATTTTTTTTTCTATTTTTCTTCATTTTTTTAACTGAATAACTAAAAAATAATAACCGCTACATTGTCTTTTCAGCCAAAAGCTAAAGCACTTTGAAACAGGACCAAAGCCACAACACTTAAGATTCTCAATCCTGTCAGGATGACGTGGTAAACAAGGGCAATAACGCACCTTCCCACTCCACTAGCACTTGCCTACATAGCATCATTCACTCCTTCATAACTTGCCAGGTCTGCATGATATATAATCAGCAACGAGGGCTTGAATTACTGCTGCAGTGCTGCTACTATCATGCCCTGCTAAATCAGACTCAAGCAACAAGTAGATATTCCCTGCTGATCAACGAATCACTTGTCAGTCAACTCAACAGCATAACAAATGTTAGCACTTCAATTCGTGTAAGTAGCAATGGGGTCAGTATCGCTGAAAGATGTGGTCCTTACCAATTACTTCGTCTGATGGTATACAGCATCAGGCATTGTAAATTTGTAATCACTCCTTCAGCTGAATAACATGAAGAGGACTCAGGGGACCATATTGGCAACAGATAATATGCCAAAAGGATGTCCCTGAAGTAATTTCTGCATTCATACGAGAATAATGTGCCTGCATTTTAAGGCCAAGTGTACTGTGGACCAGGAAGTCGTAATACAATTAGGAAACAAGTAGTATACCGGTAACCTATGCAGATTTCCGAAGTAGCCAGGACAAGATGTAGCAAAGGGCGGCATCAATAGAAGACAACGCAACAATGAACACGGCTACAAGTATAAGAGTAAACGCAGCCGTCCTCAACTGCCAACGAAGATGATTTGGTTTAACATAGATATGAGCATTTATACCCTGAATGATGTAGCAACTTAACAAATCTAGACAGCCTAAGGCAGTAAAATCATCACAATAATAAGGTGGCTAATATGGTGTACTGGCCAAAACGACCAATAGCTAAAATATGTAAAACCAATTAGCTACCCCTGCTGTGCCTATTAGACATGGTAAAAGAAATAGAAAAAACTGAGCCAAATGGTGAGGAGATATAAAAGAGACGTCTAACGCAAGGCATAATTTCGTCATAATCATGGTTGTCACGGTGAAGTCGGCGACCAAGACGAGTGCTCGGCGCTAGGATGCCATGGCGACACCATGGCAAACGCCAAGCCTGTACTTGCATACATACGGTCGTATGTACAGCCGGTCCCCTCCCCTCATAAAATATATCACCTTTCTCTCCCGTCTCTCTCGCGTCTCTCCCGCGGCGATTCCTCTCCCCACCACCGCCTCCCCCGTCCGCCGCCACCTCTCCCCACCACCGCTTCCCCCCATCCGCCGCCTCCTCCTCTCCCCGGCGCCTCCTCCCCACCCGGCCGCCTCCTCCCACTCCAAGGCGCAGCGAGTGTCCATGGTGTCCACCTAGCTCTACCATGACGCTTAGGCGACGCCGTGACAAGCATGGTCATAATTGAGGGGGGAAGTTCTCCTCTATTTAGGATGCACATGTCACATGAAGGTTCATAGAGAACTGAGTGGGTAAATCTAATAAAGACCTGAATCAGGATAAGGACATAATTTAGCCCTTTGTTGAACATAAATACATATTCACTCTTGTTGGTTGAAGGTAATATGGTTCAGTGTTCAAAATTATGCGTGTTTCATTCATCATCCAGATGGCTGTTTCTTTGCTTTTATGAACTTGTCAAAACTGTGTACAGCGTACACCCCAATCTTACAACCAACCCACTGCATCACTATGCCATCACACATTAGCAGTTTAGCACACATTCCTACACCACATATGCTGCAAACTCAACAGATCCTCACAATTTCACATTCCTTGTCCCTATTGATTGCAACCTAATATGGGCGCTTCATGACATTATGCTCAACATTGTATAAAGACAACACTTGAATAACCCCAACCTACACATGAATTCCAAATGCAAATGGCATTCCGTGTTCCGAAAGCCCGGCCACTCCAGATGCTTCAACTGCCTCGGCTGCTCTGCCAAGAAGAGGCTACCAAGCCCCTCAAACCCCTAATGGCAGAAATCGACACCAATGCATAACAATCTTCAAATAACACAAGCAAGCAATTCATGTAACAAGGACGCAAAATCTGCACTTACGCAGCGATCCCTCTGACCACTGCGAGCCACAGCGGCTCGTCATCATCAAACTGGTATTCACTGGTGCGGACCTCCTGACGCCCATGGCCCGACGCAGCCGCGCATCTTTGCACTGTCGCAGGACCAAATCGGCGAAGAGCACAAGGCTGCTGCTGCCGCCCGGCAACCTGTAACCGCAAGCCATGTACAGCTAGCGTTAGTAAGCCGCATAACGAAGAAGAACAATTTCTAGCGCCATCGAAATTACGACCTTGAGAAGTGGAGGTCTCGATAGGCCGCGGACGGTAGCCGGATTGAGCCTTGGAAGTGGAGACGAGCCTGGAAACGAAGAGAATCGGGGGAGAGAGTGGGAATTAGGTTAGGAAAAAGAGACGAAAAATCAGGGAGGCGAAGATAATAGTGGATGAGCGAGCGGGTGCAATGCAACCTGCGGAGAGAGGCAGCGCGCTCGCGGCCGGCCCGGCGATCCTCCCGGACTCTTTCGACGCGAGGTCGCAGAGACTCCGGTGGAGTTGGGGGCGGAGAGGGTTGGGGTTTCGGGAGTCGCGCCTTCGCCTCTCGGCGCCGGACGCCACCGACACCGAGCCAAGCAGCGGCGCACGTCCCGGCGCTGTGAGTTTCTCGTCGCCGTGCCGTGAGACGGCGGCTGGGTGGTCCTGCCCTGCCGTGCCTAGCCCGACGAGCGTTTGGGCTGAGACGAACCCAAGAGTCGGGAGACTTTCCCCAACCCACTTCGACTTGGGCCGCTCGGCCCGCCCAAGATATTGCCGCCGCGCCGTCGGCCGTCGGCCCTGCGTTCACGAATTCCGTCCAATTTGTGTTACAAAAATCAAATATGGATGCGAGTTTGTCATTGTCAGCATTCAGCTCTACGAGGATGAGTTTGATGTGATGTAGAAATTCACCATGGATGATGGAACCAGTGTTACTGGACCCTACGGTACAATTCTCACGCGCGCCCCTCACAAATTTTGCACAGAGGAACAATGAATACTACACACGAGCCGAACGGGCAGGCCGACAAGAGACGTGAATGATCTCCAGTAAATTGAAGGAATAGCTTGCAAAGTTATTTTTTTTAAAAAAAAAAGCTTGCAAAGGAACCCAATAGTAGATCCAGTACTTGAGACAAGCCAGGTTTCTATTTACAAGAGTACAATATCTGTAGTAACAATCGTTTCTAACTCCTAAAACCCCACAAGTCGGAGTAGTACAAAAGAACAGGAAAACATTGACCGATCCAATGATGCACCGTCCGGTCAGGACAGCTGGATCAAGTTCCCGCCTTCCCCGACGTCCCACGGCGCGGCAACGAAAGGGTTCCAGTGGCCACCGAGCCGCCCCTCCCTTCCCCCCACGCCGGCGCCGCCTTTGTCCTCGTCGAACGCCACCCACTCCGTCGTCACCACCGTGCTTGACGCTACTAGCCCCTCGCCCGCGGTGTCCTTTGCAACATCAGATTCCTTCGTCGTCTCTCCCGCCTCCTCATTAGCGTCGTCTTGGGCTGCGTCGTCCATGAGGAGCCTCTCGAGGTCGCGGACGTCCTCCTCCGGCACGCGCTGGAAGGCCGGCAGCCTGCGGGCGTTGACCACACCGAGCACGCGGCACAGCTCGAAGTACGACGACAGCTGCGCGCCCTGCTCCGCCGCCCTCCAGAGGACATTTACCCACGCCGCGGCGGCCGCCTTGACCAGCCGCCGCTTCGCCGGCCCGGGCACGCCGACGAGGAAACGCGCGATGCCGGTGCATATTTCGCTGTGCACCTGGAAGATCTCGATGAGCGCGCAGTCCATGGCCTCCAGGACGAGGGGGGCCTCCATGCCGTCGCCGTATGGGCGGATTTGGAGGAGCAGCTCGAGCAGGAACTGCAGCTTCATTATTCGGTCGAGGCGGGAGGCGTGGTGGTCGGAGCCGTCGGCGTCGGCGTCGGCGTCGTCGCTGTCTATGTCTTCTTGCGCGGCGAAGAGGGAGCGGTAGTCGAGGAAGCGGAAGTAGGCGCGCACGAACGCGGAGAATGCCAGGGACCTGGTCGGCGGCGACGAGCGGTCGCGGAAGTCGGCGAGCTCGAAGGGGACGCGCCCGGCGCGCGCGGCGGGGGGCGCGAGGCCCGAGCGGAGGAGCAGGCCGTGCGCGATCATTAGCGCCTTGAGCGCCACGGCCCAGCACCGCGTCCGCCGCACGCGGCGCGCGAGCGCCCACATGATGGGCCTCACGAACGACGGCGACGTGCGCGCCCACGCGAACACCCGCGCCGCGCTCCGGTAGTCCATCCACCGGTCCTCGTGGCTCGTCGCGCGGATCACGGCCGCCTCAAGCTCGCGGCGGTGCCACGTTCTCCGCGGTCGCACGCGCGCCAGGAGCAGGCTCCTCCTGTCCTTCACGGCCGCGGCGGCCCGGCGCCACCACTGCCGCAAGGATGTCATCGCCGCGCCTGGCTCGGATCGACGGCCGGTGTCTTGCAGCCTGACGTGCGTTGTCACCGGCCTCGACCGAGGCCGCGTGGAGAGGTCAAGGAGAGGATGGTCGCCAGCTCTTGGTCAGGTCCTCAATCTGTTCATCTTTGCAGAGAATAGATCAATATTGCGATCGACTTGTGACTATTGGGAATGAAAACGAAATGTGTGACAAGAATGAGCAATGGTGGCACGCATGGACAAGAAGAACGCGGAAATGGCAATCGTTAACGGCAGCCAGGCCAAGTTTACTAATTTTTTCTGGACCTCCAGTTGTCGTAAGAGAAATAGCATTGGCGTTTTTAGCGATCCTTATTAGTGATGTGCTAAATACAGCAAATGAGCCCCGAACGTCTTGTATTTACAGTACATGCGAGCACTTAAATTAAGTTGTTTAACTAACTATCAGGTTTGAAAAGTGAGTCATCGCGATTTACATTAAAACCTTGCGTGCTCAATTGTTCGTTGCAGCTAATTATTTACCGGTTATCACAAATGTAACGTAAGGGCAATTCATTTAGACACAGCATTTCTCTTGGAGCATTGCTTCATCCGTTGGGTCATGACTTCCGCTGCACCGCTCTATGAACGCTGCCACTGCCAGTGATCATCATTCATCAAAGCAGCAGCAAACCAACCAACTTCTCTTGAATTCAAAGAAAATATATATACGTCAAGCAGCCAACAGATAATCACTCTCCCGATCGATCGACGCATGCACTCGACGAATCCGATCCTCGCTTTTATCGCAGGAGAACAAACCAGGCACCACACTACCATCAGCTGGCAACGCACGTACGTACATTCGGAATTTGCCACAAGTACTGACCACTTACCAATGGCTTAAATTCTGAGTTCCTAAACACAGCCAAAAGCCAAGGACAGACGACATATAGGTGTTTGGGACTGCTCCGCTCCACGTTTTTCAGCTCCGCTCCACGTTTTTTAGCCAAACGGTTTCAGCTCCACGCACGCTGTTCGAGAAAAAAAGGTGGAGTTGTGAGAGCACCTAAAGAGGTACTTCACAAACTCCAGTTTTTTGTGGAGCTACTCTACGGTGGAGTTTGTGGAGCAGAGTTTGTGGAGCAGTCCCAAACACCCCCTTAGAGTAGAGACGAGCCATGGAAAGGCCCCTGCCCAGAAACCAATGCCTGCCTGCCAGCCCCACGAGCCCTGAATTCAATGCGAGATGTGCAGAGCGGTGGCAGTAGTACTCCAATTACTGACCGATCGATCGGTGGTGACTCGACGCCAAGACCAAACCCGCACGGGAGCTAGCTGAGGCGTCCCAGCATCACTCACCACCTGAGAAAAAAAAGCTTTGCTTGCTGTCGACGCGCGCGTGCGTGCATGCTGGGCTAGCCAGCGAGCTCTGCTCGTGGCAATCACTGTGGAAAAAGGGTGCGCGTACGGCGTGGAGATCGAGCTTGACGACGGCATGAATGCGCGCCAACCAGGCCGTCGGTCGATCGGCATGCATGCATGCATCATGCAAGAACGCGCTGCGGTGGCATCGACCAGGAGTTCGGGACGAATCCAATCTGACGTTCGTGGATGACGGGAGCTAGTTTGCTAACAGGTAAGGAGAGGAACTAGTATGATCTTGGAAGTTACTACTGCCATATATATGTCAAGGATTTCGTTTCTTTTTCTGGCAAATAACAAAACCCAAGATATTGAGAGTGTTTAGACATCGCCTGGATGTTTTCTTTCTAACTATCATCTAAATTTATGACCCGTGTATTAGATATCAAAATGCCCCTTGTTTTTGAAGGGGTAGATTTTTTCAAAGGGGAAGAGGCAGAATTCAAAGAGGAGGGAGAGAATTCATGTCCATTCGATCTCTAATCCAACAGTTCTAAATCTGGATAATAGTTAGGAAGAAAATATCTGGATGATGTTAAACAAAACCCAAGATACTAATGAGCATATAAGATCCACTTTAACAAACTCATTAATTCATGACAATTGTTACAACACAAACCCTAAAGCTAAAGCACTGTGTATACGGCTAGTATTGGAGTATACTACAGTTTCTAACAACAGTTACAAGACACATGCGTTTCAACTATGACATTATGGACCTCACACTTCTGACATCGTCCATTTTCTTACCTCTGTTACAAAATAAATCAAAAGAAAAGGCGTCAATCGATATGTAGGTCAATCTGAAGTCTGAACTTTACAGCGTAACACCTACAATATTAATGTATAGACTGTAGACACATTAAACAACAGTGCACAGAGCGAGCATATTCGTAGCCTCGTAGTGCAGCTCCAGTGCATATCACATGCAGCACATTCGCGGATACGCTTGCTTTCACGCATGTGCGCGCGCATGCATGAAATTTCTTCGAGCTGAGCTAGCAAAAGCTTTTGCTTAGCTTCTGCTGCGTCTGCATGCACGCAAGTCACACGCACAAGTGACATAGCTCAGTTTCACAGACATCTAGGGTGATGATCAGTTGGGCTTAAAAGCTCATAGCTTATGGCTGAAAACACTGTAGCTGGCTGAAAAAACACTGTAACTGATAAAGATTTATTTAACATAATTAAATGTAAAAAAAATTTAAAAATATAAAAAAATATGTTAGCTCATTACGTATAGTACAAACAAATACGGGAAAAAAAGAATCGGTAAAAAAGCTCAATAAAAGGCTAAAAGTTAAAAAAAAATAAAATTTATAAATAATAAAAAATAAGTTGAAATTCAGAAGTTGAAGCCCAAACAGGGGCCAGCAGGCCGAGCGTCTCAGAGCGCCTGCCTCGTTTCTGCTTGTACCATTCACCTGGTCTCTCTCACACAGTCTCACACGCACGCATACACACGCGAGCACGCACGCAGACAGGAGCAGTAATACCGCTTTCTGCATATCTTTCAGTGCTACGAGTTAGGCTGATCTGGCACTGAAAACCATGCATGCGTCCGCATCTGTTTCCATGCCCATTATTACTCTCTACAGAAGCGTTTCATCATTTCGCTCGGAGACATTCGATGGAGAGAGAGAGAGAGAGAGAGGGAGTGTTGTGTTTGTGCGTGTTGTTTTGGACTACTGGTACCATTGCTGAACAGTAAGTGTGCCTGGGAGTTTTGAAAGTTCGTCACTGGTGGGCTTTGTCCCTCCCTTATTTCAGCGCCCAGCAGTTCACTGTCCCCTCAGATTCTTCCAACACCGTCCCTGCTGGTTACAGATGTTCCTTTCCAACACTCAAAACCACTACCGAAGAGGCCATGGCGATCATGCCGTGTGTCAAAAAACGGTTAAGAGGCTACTTATGGTGAATCATGGATCAAACGGTTAAGATTGCCTATTGCGGCGAACCATGCAGTGTCTCAAACCTGTTTACGATTTTGTGTGTGTTAAGTGCGGTTCACGTTAGTTCGGATTATGTTTGAAGGTTTTATACAGAAAACAGGCTCCAATCTATTGCCTAGCTCAGCATTCTTCTATAATCTACGATGATTAAATTTTTCCAATTGCATTTAACAACAACGAGGATTAAGTAATCTATGATACATGGCTTGCTGTCTACAGTAGATGCCAAAATATGACTTAGTCAAATAACCTCCACATAAAACCCCGGTCAGAAAAACATATGCTCAAACCATCTTGGGCATCAACCAACCCTGGTCGGAGATGTCTACGATCAAATACGTAGGACCAAACCTCTGACCGGGGAGTAAGTCTACTGTAACTGGCTACATGCGGTAGATAAAAGAAAACATATGCCTTTGTCTCACCGACATAACTGTACATCCTTATCCTCTATCTCTGATAGTAACCATTCAAGAACCGCGGCATGTGTAGATGGTTAGAACCGACGAGGCGTCTCTTCACATATGCCAACTGCTACCCTTTCAACGCTATTTAAAGAGGGTATCAAACGACGAAGAGGACAAAAACAAGGAGACTGCAAGATATGACTCAATGGTAATCTCACTCATCCAATGTTCATCCTGAATGTTGTACATCCATTGTAATCTAGTACGAGAAAACAGAAGTTACTCTTTAGAGGAAATCCGAACCTGTTTAAAACACCCTGTCTCCCATGCTTAATCCCTATGTTGTGTCTCTCGCATTTACTTCGTAAAATCGACAATAATTCGTCGACAAACAACTTGTCACAAAGATGTCATGCATCAATCGATCCTTACTTGGTGAGTACCTGACCTTTACGACTGGCATCATTAACTCTCCAGTGCTCCAGTAATGTTATTTCAAGAAAATCCAATGGGAAGCAAACAACCGAAAGATTCCAGGCACGTCACAATTAATTAGCTAGCTAGCCCCCGCTTAGCTTTCCTGCAGCTCGATCAGAAGACACAAAACACTAGCAGCATGCATCTAATTACAGCACACTTCACCCTGCGCTGCCAACCCCGGCCGGCTCGTTGCATTGGTAAAACAAGAAGCAATTCGATTGTAGACCGAGATAGCTAGCTAGATAGCTAGATGATGTCCATCCTAGCGTGTTGGCGCCGCCGCAAGCCGTCGACGTTGAGAGGCTCGTCGATGTTGTCGACCTCGGCTTCGCCGCCCTCGGTCACGACGACGGACACGTAGCTGCAGGCCACCTCGGAGCTCATGGAGGTCGGCGGCCTCGCTGCGCGGAACTTGTGGCGGCAGCTGAAGCAGGTGATCTGGAGCAGCGTGGCGTTGACCTGCCGCACGGCGTGCTCGCGAAGCGCGTGGGCGCGGCTCAGCTCCACCTGCGCCTGGTGCCGCATGCGCTTGGCGCTCGCCAGCTCCTGCTCGGCCAGCTCCGCCAGCCGCTTCGCCTGCGCGCGCGCCTCGTCCGCCTTCGCCTTCTCCGCCATCGCCTGCCGCAGCTGCTCCCGCGCGTCCTCCTTCGCCCTGCAGGCAGCGGTGAGAAACTCGCCGCCGGGCTTGGCCGCGTCTTCCATGAACTCGCCACGGTTGTCGCCGCTGCAGAAGTCTATGGACAGCTGCAGCTGCATGGTTGCGTCGTTGCCCTGTGAGATGGCCGGCGGTGAGTGCGGCGCCGCGTAGCACGCCGCCATGCCCGTAGCGGCACCGGCGCTGCCGCTGGACGGCGGCATGAGCTGCAGCTCAAGGTTGTGCCCGCCGCCGCGGCGGTCGGACGGCGGTGTTCTCGGCGACGGCACCTGGTCCAACCGGTGGAACGCGGCGGCGGCAGTAGGGCTCGGCATAGCTGGGGCGCCGGGCCAGGCCACCGCGCTGATGACAATGTCGCTGGACGGGCTGGTGCTGGACGCGGTCCGCGACAGCGACACCGCCGGCGGGGCCTGCTGCTGCAACGACGAGGCGGCCCCCACGCCACACGACGGTGACACGTCCGGCGCCGCCGCCTCCTGTGGCCGGCCGGCGTTGCACGTGTCCTGGTGCTCGATGAAGCTCTCCACCCTGTACATTGGACGCGCGCACCAAGTTAGCTATAGAGCACTAGCTTATCACATCAGCAGGTACAACACTCCCGACCAGTCAAACAGACAAACGAACAGTAGCATCATCACACGGAACGAAAGAAAGAACGTCTCAGTGCAGAGACCAAGGGTGCGCGCGCGAATGAACTGAAAGTCTGAAACTGGAGGTACCAAGAGCGAGCGAGCGAGCGAAACTTTATTGTATGTGCGAGGAATTCACGTTGCTGCACGGGGGTCCAAAGGTTTGGATCTACATGCTCGTGTGTACTAGCAAGTGGCAGCAAAAACAAAACGAAAGTGCTAAACAGGGTGCTCAGATTTTTCTTCCATATATGCACATCAAAAAAATATAAGTGTTCCGAACTACAAAAAAACACTCAAATCCCCCTTTTCCATGTATTTACCCCTCTAAAAACAATGAGTGATCCGAACCATAAAAAACACTCGAATCCCCCTTCTTCCATGTATTCACCCCATCTAAAAACAATATAAGTGATCTAAACCACAAAAAACACTTAAGCCTCTTTTTTTTCATGTATGCACCCAAAAAAATTGTAATTGTTCCGAATCATAAAAAACATTTGAGTGCTCCTTAAATACCACTTGAGTGTTTTTTAGACTCAGAGTACTAAGATTTTTCTCTCATGTATGTACCCCTCCAAAACAATATGAGTGTTCTAAACCACAAAAAATACTCGAATCTCTCTTCTCCCATGTATACACCCCTCTAAGAAAATATGAGTGCTTCAAAGCACAAAAAATACTCGAATCTCTCTTCTCTTATATATATACCCTTTTAAAAAACCTGAATGCTTCAAACCATAAAAAACTCTAGATTGCCTCTTAGTAGCAGTATTGCTCCAAACCAAAACAAATATGCTACTGTGTGATCTGAGTAACAGTATTGCAAAGGGGAGGGAGAACGAGGCCGAGAGGGAGGAGAGGCCGGTCTCGTAGCTAGACATGCAGCTTGTCAGGCGTGAAATTTTGGGCCCTGGGCTTGTGCGCGTTAAATGGCGTACCGCTGCTGCTGCAGTGCAGGCACAACAAAGCCGAGACCCCCTCTCGGCTCTCGCGGTCGCGGCCAAGGAAAGGCAGCAGAAACAAATGCGCAAGTAAGCAAAGCAACGAACCGATACGTGCACACACACAGACACACGGAAGCGCCGCGTTTCCCTTGGGAATTGTGCTCTGATCCGCCCCCTCTTTTCCCTTAATGCCACAATAAAAAACAAGGGATAGACTATTGCACAGGCGACTGAAATTTTTTTATCTTTCAGTTACCTAAAGTTGCACTTTGAATCACCTGAAGTTGCACATGTTTTTTTTGAGGGGGGCTGCAATTTTAGTTGATTGAGAGTGCAATTTCAGGTCACCTGAAGTTGCACTCTGAATCACCTAAAGTTGTAGCTGTTTTTTTTGGAGAGGGTTGCAATTTTAGTTCATTGAGAGTGCAATTTCAGGTGACTGAAACATAAAAAAATTTCAATCGCTTATGCAATAGCAAAACTGTAAAAACAAACATCCCAAAAGAGAGAGCTGGCTCGCTGGCCGGCCGGCGCAGTGTGAGCCCCAGCCGTGCTCATGCAAATCCTTTCAAGAAAATCCATCGGACTTTCTGTCCCGCATTTACGCGAATCGGATCAAGATCTTATAAAGAAAGCAAAGGAAAAGTTCGTGGTAGATTAGTAGCGATAGAGTTTAGCATGGAGGACGAGGAGGAGTTCAGAGTTGTTAGGAGCAGTGGTGTTTACCGGGAGAAGACGCGGCCGCAGTCGCAGGAGTGGCCGCGGGTGCCGCAGGTCTTGAGGTGGGCCTTGTAATCGGAGTGGACGGCGTAGGCCTTGGAGCAGCGGGCGCAGGCCCACTGGCGGTGGCCGCTGTGCTTGCGGCGGAAGTGCTTCTTGATGCCGACGAGGTCGCCGAGCGCGTGGGAGGGGTCGTGGTGCAGGCAGGACGGCTCCGGGCACACGAACACCCGCTTCCGCGCCGCCTCGCCGGCCTCCCGCTTCAGCAGCTTCCACGGCACCTTGTGCCGCCGCCGGTGCATCTGCAGGTTCTGGTCGCGCTGGAACCCCTGGTTGCAGATCTCGCACACGTATCGGTCCGACTCCAGCAGCGTCCGCGGCGACAGCGACACCACCTCCGCGTCCGGGTCTGCGCCCAGCCCCGCCGCGCCGATCGATGCATGCATCATGCCACCATCCCATGTTATTCACCGTTGCCGCGACACACACAACAACATTACATGCAACAAATCTTGGCACCTACTACTAGCTACCATGTAATTGGATGCATTTGTATCGGCGTCTTTTAATAAGCAAGAAATTACCTGGTGTGCCGGCTGGCCGGCGCTTCTTCTTGGTCGTAGCGGCGGCCGCGGCAGCGGTGGCGATCTGCAGCGAACGGAACGACTCCGGCGTGGCCTCGTCCGGAGGCGGCCCGGCCGTCGGGGCGCAAGAGCCCAACATGGCTACTGCCGCGCGCACGCTTGTTTCTTGATCTTGTTCTTGTTCTTGTATACCAATACTTAGCAAATTCTACGAACCAAGAACAGGAAAATTCCTCCTTTTTTTTCCGTTCTTGTTCTGATCACGAGTTTACACGATGGAAACGGGATGGGATTGGATGTCTATATAGAGGGACGCCGAGGGAGAAGAGATCAATCAGATGGCCGGGAAGCATTAAATGAGAGAGGATGAGAGTATAATAATGGCAAGAGCTTGGAAGGAATTAAGGAGATGGAAAGGAGGGAGGGTGAGGGGAGGGGTCTTGGAGTTGGCTTTTGTGGGCTGCTACAGAGACAACACCAAAGGAGGGAGAGAGAGAGAGAGAGGAGCAGCTTTCCACCGGCTTTAGGTTTGGATGGGTTTTTTTTTTGTAGCTTTGGTTTTTAGCTTATGTTTTTTTTTTAATTTCAGCTATTCACAATAGGCAGTATATAAAGAAAAATAGTCTCATACGATTTTAGCTGGTATATCTGAACTCGGTACAGTGTCTACTATAATCTATATATAGACCCTGTTTTAAAAAGATATATTATTTAAAAGTTAATTACTATAGTAGAAATTGATAAGCTTTTTGTTGCCATAGTTTGGGTTGAAAAACACTTTAGGTATTGGAGTTTAGTTAAGCAGTAAAAATCCCCGCAAGAGAATCGCTATATGTGAAAATGACTGGATCAAGTGATTCCACCGTGGTCCATGAGGAAGATGTCTGTTCTATACCTATATTAGAACTAAACTTACAGAAATTTTCGAGTCGAATCTATATATTAGACATGACATTTTATTTCTCTTAATTAAATATTTTTGTCTCTTATTACTATGTATGTTAGAGAAGATGAAAGTGATTGTGTGGTTACATTACTACAGCTTCGAGAATCTTTTTTAGAACAATTGTTGTCATAGGTACTTCGGTGGGTAGTCAGTAGTCACTGTTGATTAGTTGTTTTGTTTTTGTTTTTTAAAAAAACATGTGTAGTTATATATGCAAACCATTCGATCTAGTGGGATATGATTTAATAGTATTGAAATAGAAGTATGAAATACATATAGGAAAGATTAATCAAGAGCAGAAGAAGTCACATAGCCAAACCGCAGAATATATTAATTCTTATTGTTACTTGATTACCCATTTAAGTCCTGTGTTTTTATTTACATCTCCTTACATAGAATTGAATCCAGTAATGCTCAACTAAATGTGAATTAGTAGGAGCAACTTAATTAATCCAATCTATTAAGATTCATGTTTGATACTAACATCACATGGTTTCTTGATACAGTTGAGTCCTTTCTGCTATTAGTTAATACTCACGTAGTCACGTGCATTAACCGGGCAAGCAGCTCGTACGTACGTAAGCCTTGGCCTCCTTCAGGTGGTGCCTCGTAACTGTAGATACACCGTACCATAAATATTTTACGGGACAGTTCCTATTTGTCATGGTGTGTAAACAAATAGTAGATCGGGTTTGTGTTCTTTCATGATTAAATTACAGTTTTCTCATATCGTGATTAGCACCTAAGATCCTACTATACCTTTGTCATTCTCCCAAAAATGATTCGAGCCCGCTAGGTGTTTAGCATATAGGTATGATTGATTTGGAAGCTTATGGAATTGATTATTTGGATTGTTTGATGAACTAAAATAAGATATCGTCTGCCATGCCAGTGAATTAAGTACGTTGCAACCAACCTCCAAATGGAAGGTTTTCTTGGTGCTCGAGGTCGACTATGCTGTCTGGGGTTTTTTTGGAGGCATATCTGGCTTCTATATGCATGATCCAAAAAAAAAGAGTTGATGTTATAGAATCGAATATTGCAACGAGAGGGGGATAGAAAGGAGCCCTAATTCAATTCGAGGCTTTTCAAAAATTTTTTTCTTTGAGCAAAAGCAAAACTCATTACTTCAATAACTATGGAAGCTATGAAGATCAGAGACGAATAATCACAACAAAAAATCCAATCAAAACCAAGCAAAATACGCTTTGATAACTCCCGACGGTCTGACCCCTACATATATGGCGGTCTGACCTCCATGAAGGGGGCGATCTGACCACCAGACTGGTCAGACCTCTATTTTAATGATAACCAAACTACTATGAACAATAAAATCAGGCAAATCTACAGCAACCCTGTTTAGACCGCTGCTATAGTGTCGGTCAAACTGCTGCTACAGCGATTTCGGGATGAACAGTATTGTCGCCCTATTTCACATCCAAAAATCCATGTAACTTTTGATGGGTTGATATAAATCCGCCTCACACCAACCAACCACTCCTTAGTGGATCACACCACTTACATATGAGGGAAACCTAATAACCCACACACAAATAGGTTTTACACGTTTACACACTTGCACATTTTTCAAAGCGCGACTTCCAAAGGCTCCACAAGCCCGATAAGATTTCAATCCACAAAGACGTGACTTAAACCATTTAGACTAGCGTCGTGGTTTTGCAAACCACCACTCAACTTGGTTTTGGACAATTTCCTAAATTGCCACCCGCCGGTCTTCATGACGATGTGATACCCATGACTTATCACCAAGATCGTACACATGTGACGAGGCCATTACTACTTGAAATGCCCAATCCCATGGCACACCAACATCACTTCACAGTCCGTGATGCCCAACATCTTGCCGTCAAGATCATACGTCTGCTTCGAGAAATGTCAAACGCACAAGTCCATTTAGCACATCACATGCATGTATTGCCTCTTCACGAATCTTGTCTTTCTCCTGTGCTTCTCGACGTGATATGTTGCTCCACTCGGACTTACGCGACATATCATGGCCTGAGGACTCCTTTCGTAACCTCAATCTCGCCGCTAGCCGCAACCATCATCAAAACACCCACACACACACCAAAGAACAAAATAATCGATCCGAGCATAAATGACATGCACTTGACTCTCCATTAGTAAACCAATGTATGGACAAACACTATGACACACATACATAGACTCCCCCATTACAACATTTTCATGGGCTCACGCTGTGACTAACACCTAAACCAGAATCAACAGAACGGACTTCATTGGGGGTGTCTGACCATGGCACACAAGCCGATCAGACAGCCCAAACAGCTGCCGGTCAGACCGCTTGGGCCGGTCGGCCTGACCGGTTTTCCAACATAGCACCAACTTAATTCACAAAATCAAAAGTTCAAACTCAAGCAATGAATCAATACACGATTAATGTCAAATACTCATAACTAACATGAGGTTACCACCACATGGTCCATCAATTTCTCCTTGATGAGTAATTTAACAAACACTCCGAAGGCAAGAATTTGAGTTTGAATGTTTGGAAATTTAAAAGCACACAAGGTGCAAGAGATACTAGTATTTTAGATTTAAGAGAAAGCAAGAGTGTGACCACAGTGGCAAGATGTAGAAATGGTGCTAAAAACAAAAGAAGCAAGTTTTCCACAAAACATCCATCCATACATAAAAAGCCACAAATAGCATAATCTTGCTCATGGTCTAAATAAAAATAATAAATTTTCATTATGACCATTGTCATAGCAAGATAAAGCACAAAATAACAAATAAGAACAAATGCAATACAACTAGACAACAAAAAGATCAAGAATGACCCTAAATGCATTTTCCAACACAAAAGCTCAATTTGCTCTAATGCAACCTCACAAAACTCATTCTCCCCCCTTTTTTTTTTACCTTTTTAAGCATTCTCCCCTTTTTAAGTTCATTCTCATTAAATTCACCCTATTTAGACTAAAACCAAATTTGCCTTGGCATTCTCTCCCTTTTGGTAAAATTGTCATCAGCGGCAAGGTGCTGTAAGCTCACTACTACTCCCCCTTAAATGATGCATGAAAACACTTGTACATAACAGAGGAGCAAGAAGGAGCATGTATGCATGAATAAAAATGCTTAATCCAAAAGAGTTTGAATATTATCCAAAGTAAAGTTGAAGAAAAAAGATACCACTTGAAGTCGTAAAACGCATACAAAGCTATCTATGTCATGATAAGGTATATATAACCAATCAAGATAAGATAGCGTAATTTAGAGCATTCAATTTAGTTTCAAGTTAAGCAAGGCTTCAAAATTAACAAGTTTAACTAAAATTATCTAAGTATGAGCTAAGCCATGTCAAGAAGGTTAAATGGAACCAAAAAACTCAAATTGAATCATTTAAAGTGCTAAAAGTTCAATTTTAGCCAATTATACTCAATTACTACATAAAAGCCATTCTTGAAAATTTTAGAAATCATTTCGGCCTTATCTTAGCAAAGCAAGTTCTGCACTAGGAGCATCCACAGCTGCCTCCTAAACATCAGCCATTTTCATATTTTTATTTTCTTAGCCATGTGCTAGATCTCAAGCCTTACTATGACTATTCCAAGCAAGAAGCTTAAAAGAGTGGTCTTGGTCATTTAAAACTCCCCTGAGTTCACGTTTAGTGCAATGGCAAGCTGCCTCATAAGAAAGAATTGGTGAGATCAATTTTTCGCATAAAAGAGATCATTTTATGCAGTTAGGCACTTGTTAAATAAGCAATACATTCTTTTCCAAAGAACTAAGAAAGCACTAAATAAAGCTCCATAAGAGATTCAAGATTCAATATAGCATTTTTGACACGGCATATATAATAAAAGGATCACTAGAGAGTAACTAGTCAAAAGATCTATATTTGCAAACTTAAAATATATCAATTGAAAAAATTGATACCACTTGTGAAATTAAGTTCAGCTTGACAAGCTAAGCTAGCATGGCAAAGGCTGGGTTCTTTTAGGTTTAAAGTTGACTTATGCTTGTACTGTCTATGTATGCATGAAGCAAAAAGGAAGCAAGACTTAAAATTCCCCTATATATAAGAACTACTTGTAAAAAAAATCAAAAGTTAAAAGCAAGAAAAAAACCCTTGCAAGAAGGAAAACCTCTCCACCATATGGTCTCTAGTCTAAGGAACACACACTGTGAAGGAGCAAATTTACCACACTAGCCACCCCACTACTAGAAGACAGTGAAAGAAGAAGCACGCTCAACCTAGATAGGATAAGAAATCGTAGAGAACCTAGTGAAGAAGAGAAATGCCTAAGAAAGACACAAGACAAAATATGACTCTCAACACACTGAATTGACCTAAAGATCATGACACTCCCAAATGCTATGAATGTTGAATATGGAAACAACGAATTGACAAAGTTCAAGCAAGAACCTACATCACACTGCTTGGCAGTGTGATGTAATCAAAGCTGAGCAAGCCACATCCCGAGAAGTGATAGTCATCACTGGATGCCCAACAGTGAGGTAGGAGACCCACAGAGACCGACATGATCCATATGATCTCCCCTTACCTATAAAGCCTATATCAAGGAGACAGAAGAAGCGTATGCCTTGGTATTCGGGTTAGTGATATAAGAACGAGGAATCAGTACTTACACACACGACCAGCAGTAAAACCTCCAAAGTATAGGTTAGCATGATATGCAGCAGGATGCAACCTAAAGCTATCAAAACCCTCTCAAATCCTTGCCATGGACCAAAATGATGGAAATCCTCTCTAGAGGCAGCTTTAGACTTAAATCCACTCTCCTGGAACCTAGAACCATGTCGCTCTCTAAAGCCACCAAAAGAATCAAAGAACCCATCTATAAGGCAAGGTCTAGAGACAACTCTAGGAACATTAGCTAGACGAGATTGATTTTGAAAACTCCTTAAGGCTCTAGCACAGTCATGATGCAGTTTCTTAACCCCGCCTAAAATAGAACTCTATGATGTGACCATTTTTCTCACAAAAAGTGTAATGATATTTGACCTTTTGAGGGGTTGTATCTGCTGAAGTAGAAGCACTTATATTGATAGAAGGAGACTAGGCAAATCCTACAGACTTGAACTCAATCTTGGTAGGCTCAGGAGGGGCAACCTCAAACTTCTCACTCACAATTACACTCAATACCTTAGGAAGATGACTCTTAGAATTCTCATAGGAGTTGAAACCTAAATCCCTATTGGCTTTTCTAACCTTGGATTGATCTAAAATCAAGTTTAAGTTCTTTTTACCAATAGAGAACTTCTCATGGTTTTCTGCAAATAATCATTCTCCTTAGCAAGGGAGACACAAGACTAACAAGCTTGGCTCTTAACAACTCTAGCATATCTCTCCTTATGTACAACCACCTCTAGCTTCAAAGCCTCACAAAACATACAAGATGCATTCTTGACTCTACGCAATTGCTCATCAAATTTAACTCTAAAAGACTCAGGCATGGCATCCAATCTTGTCCAATTTCAGCACAAAATGCACAAGCTATTGGAGTATAGAATCGACATTTGAATCATGAACATGAGCAATAGAATCTTTATCTTTTTTGTCTTCCAACATCTTAGTGAGAGTTTCAATTTTGGAATTTAGTTTAGGGCAAGTATCACAAGGTTCAGATCTAGCTAGATTAAGCTTATTAGTTAGTTCTTTTAATTTTTCTTCCCCAAATGCACAATGGACACAAGAATATTCAGGACTGAATTGGAGTAATTTTTCAAATTGCAATGAAAGTTTCTTTTCCATTTCATTACAATTCAAGTATGGAAAAGTACTAGCTATAGAAATGTCCCTAGCTCCTAAGTAACTAGAACATGGACTAGCCTTGATATTAACAATTTCAACTCCAGCATTCTCTAGTTGTCCTAGCAAAGATGACTCAAAAGAACTCAATTTTTCAATCATAGCATGCAAAGAAACACAAGTATCACAATTATCAAGATTAGGAATAGTAATTCTAAGCCTATCCATTTGCAAGACTAAGAGCTCATTTTCAGCTGTCATCTTATCATTTCCTTTCACTAATCGTTCTAAGTGCTTGATTTGCTTAACATGATCAGCTACCAATTTATCAAATTTGAGCATGAGAGAGTCAAAATAATGTACCTCATCATCTTTCTCGGTGTAAGGATCATCCTAGTCATGCGTGCTGTGGGAATCAACATCATTAGTAGCCATGAGGCACAGCCCGATGAAGCCAATGGTCTTCTTCTCCTTCCTTTGCTCCTCCTCATCGCTTGAAGTAGTGGGATCAACATCGCTCATATCTCGACAATTGAGAGCTGTGAGCAATGACATGCTGGCTTTCCTAATTGCGTCTTTGTTCTTGAAAGGTCGATGAGGCCTCTTGTACTCCTTGTAGTCTTTCCTCCTATGATCATCTTCATTCCTATTCACAAAGTTAGGGCATCTAGCATGAACATAACCCATCTATGGAAAGGCTCTTAAGTTGCTCATCACTCATAGCTTGAAAACAAGACAATAAGAAGTCAGAAGAAGTATTCTCACAAGAAGTACCATTCTTGACAAGATTAGTCACAAGAGCCATCATCTCTGAACTTTTGAACTTCTTGGCAATGACGTCCATCTCATGGGTCTTAAGGTGTGAATATAGCTTATCCACAATCATAGTTGCCATGTCCACCTCGTCACTGATGTATTTAAGTTTCATCTCCCAAACACTCATGTCAAGAGCACTCAAAGCATGAGCCGCATTATCGGCATCAGCATAGGTCATACCAATAGACCTCAGATCACTCAGGATCTTATGGAATCTACCAAAGAAGGAATCTATGAACTTTCCATGCTCCATCTCTAGCTTCTAGTAGTCCCTCTTGAACTGAGTCTCACACACTTTCTTGATTTCTGACTTTCTCTCATGGTAGTCAGAGAGGGTCATCCAGATCTCATGCGCGGATGCAAGATAAGCTACTTGATTGAACTTAGTTCTTCCTAAGACTTTGATCAAGAAGTTGCATACCTTAGCATTCACCTCAACCTCAGCTGATTGAACAACATTGAGGATCATGTCATCGGCAGGCACAACAAAATAATTTTTCACTTTGTTCCAAATGGCTAAACCTTGAGCCTTGATGTACATCGCCATCTGCGTCTTGCAATAAGGATAGTCAGCCCCATCAAAGACAGGAGGCTTGTTGTGATACCTCTCTGATGCCATTGCCCAAGATCGACTAAGATCAGTAAAGAGCAGCCTTGCTCTGATACCACTTGTAAGATCAAGTACGGTGACTAGAGGGGGGGTGAATAGGAGCCCAAATTCAATCGAGGCTTTTCAAAATATTTTCCTTTGAGCGGAAGCAAACTCTTCACTCCAGTAGATATGAAAGCTATGAAGATTAGAGATAAATAATCACAAGGAAAGATCTGATCAAAGCCAAGCAAAATGCGCTGTGATAACCCCTGGCGGTATGATCTCTACATATATGGCGGTCTAACCTCCAGGCCGGTCAAACCTCTGTTTCAATGGCGGTCAGACTGCTATTAACATTAAAATCAGGCAAAGGCACAGTAACCCCAGTTAGATCGGTACTACAGTGCCAGTCAGACCACTACTATAGTGATTTCAGGATGAATAGTATTTTCAGCCCTATTTCACATCCAAAAATCCATGTAACTTCTGATTGATTGATTCCAATGACTTAAAACCTTGCATGCACTTTCTTTAGGATGTCGGGAACCTATTCCAATTAACGATCAAGAAAATTATTGCCAAAGTTTTAACCTTTTTTGTTCGAAGGAAGGGTGCACCAAAATCGGTCAAAAGATGTAAACTTCGATCTGTTCTTACTTGTGAGTTCTAGATGGTCTAGATGACTTGAGATGTGTTCTCACATGTCATAGCTACCTAGAACACAACACGAATTCAACCCAAAACCCCCACAAGAGCAAAACCCAAAAATTACCTCTCTCTTGAGAAAAACTGAGTAAACTTAAGAACTTCCTCTATATCATACCTATATAGATGCGATCTTATCTCCAGGAGACATCTCCACCTCTTATACATCATTGGCACTAGAAAAGCTCAAGAGAAGAGAAATCCAAATAAGAAAACCAAGAAAATAAAAATACATGAGGGGACTCATAGCACACTCACTTAGGCAAAGTTTAGATGGCCATTTCACTTGTAGATGAATGTTTTACAACCAATTCCTTAGAATAGCAGAGCTCTAAGTCTAGAGCACATATACAAGGCTCCAACACAAGAAAATCCTATCCCTAATCACTTAAGTCTCTCTCCCAAGACTCAACTCAACACAAGGCTTATATAGTAGAGACTACCACCTCACACGAACTAGCAACACCTTAGTAGATCACACCACATACATATGGGAAAACCTGATAACCCATACACAAATGAGTTTTACACACACACTTGCACACTTTTCAAAGCATGACTTCCAAAGGCTCCACAAGCCTAATAAGACTTCAATCCATAAAGATGTGAGCTAAACCACTTAGGTCAGTGTCGCAGTTTTGCAAACCACCACTCCACTCGGTTTGCAAATATGGCCAGAAGGGGGCTAGTTTTGCAAAAAAAAGTTTTCAGGGGGCAACAAATGCGAAAAATTGGTTCAAATGTCTATATTCATTTTTGATATTTTTCTATTTCCTCTGGAAGGAAAAAGGAACAAATCCTCACAAAGCATATAAGTTGAGATAATAATGCCACAAAATACTACTACTAGTAGTAACATGTGCTTTAAACGTAAGGGAAAACATGGACTTTATGCAATTTTCTTCGCCCTACTCTTGGATTCTCTTGTTGATAATGCTACTGTAGGATTGGCTATAACAACAGAGGGGGTAAATGGTGATTTTCAAATTTCTTCTAAGTATTAGTAAATTCTTCATTTCAGTGACTACAGAGCAATGAAGATCAGAATTGGAAACCAAGAACAAAACAATAAACTCAAAAATCCAATAGAGGGATTTTATAGCACCTCACTAGTCTGATAGCCACATGAGGAGTGGTCTGACTAGTAAGACACTAATGGCATGACCAGAGTTCAACCTGACCAGCTTGACTACGGTAGTCCGACCGATGGTCAGTCAGACCGGGTCTAAGGGTGGTCTGACCGCTTCCCTATATCCAAAATAGAAAATCAGCCTGAGCCAAGGTCGACAATGGTCAGCCTGAGCCAAGGCAGAGAATGGTGCAACTCCCAAAATCCTCAATCAAAAGAGATGGAACTTTGAACATATCTTGCTTAGGGCCTCAGAAATCTATTCCATCTAAAGATCACATGAATCTTGATTAAAGTTCTAATCTTTCCCAAGAACAAGCAAGATTGCATCAAAATTGGACAAACTTCAAAATCTTGGGATATGGTTTGCTCATGCGTAGAGGATAGCCAAGATAGCACTAGATGAGTTTTCACATGTCATAGCAAGTTATTTATCTCAAAGATTTGAAGCAAAAATCCTAGAATCAAGAAATCTCAAGATAAGGTCAAATCTAAGCAAAATTGGACAACATCAAAATATTGCAAGACTTGGTGTCTAGATGGATGAGATTTGATCTACATGAGTCATCTCCATCACCTTTCACATCCTTGAAACACAACAAGTTCAAGAAGGGGAGAGAAGAGATCAAAACCAATAAGAACAAGAGCAAATCAACCAAAATAAGAAAACACAATGAGCGATAAACAAAGTTGATATATTGCTACTTAAAGATAAATATTTTACAGCCACTCCACCTAGAGGATAACAGAACACATCACAACACTCGCTCTTCTAACCCTAACCCTAAAACACAATGTTAGAATTGTTGGATGGCTAGATGGTTACCTTGCAAGCTTCCGTCCCAACCTGTTGAATAGATGAGACAACTAGACCAAATCAAACCATAATGGATACTATCCTCTAGTACATGTGGGGAAAACTCATTTACCCCACACAACACGGGTTTTACTCATACACTTAACTCATGCACGTTTTTTAAAGCACATGAACTCGAATCTGCTAGGTCTTTAGCCTTTGATCCACTTGATCTTCTCAGCATCTCCTTGACCTAAACCATTTTTCCATGCGCCGCTCAAGTGCCGCAGTTTTGATCCAATGCAGTTTCCAGTATTTGATCTCCTTACTAAAATACTCTTCCTTAACCCGGTCTTTACCTTCCTTTGTAAGCAATTATCGTGCTTGCCACGTGTAGGTGCACCAATAACTTGCCACGCGTCGATAAGTCTCTCTCATCCCAGTTTCACTGGACCATGTCTCATTGGACCAACTAATCCACTTGGTGCGAAATCCAGAATCAAACATCAAGGCCGGTTTGATTGCCAACCAGGAGTCGGTCAGACCGGTCAAGCACAGTGCAAAAACATCATCTCAAAATACAACCGCCATTAAACTTCCTGTCATACCGATCAGTGGTCTGACCATTGCAATCATACCGCTCGGTGGTCTAAATGCCCAGCCAGGCAGTCTTTCCGGTTTTACTAAAAAAAGCTCTGAAAAATTGCAAAACGGTGCAAAATTTAAAATCCAATTTCACAAACTTGACAATAATTCATCACACGATATCTAGATTTTCTCACATGGTCCCTCAGCTACTTACATAGAGGAGGGATTGTTTTCTACCAGTTGAACTACTTGTTCCTTTTGATTCTTGAAATTAAAAATACATATGTACTATGTTGATTGGTTGGAACTAACTACTGCATGCAAGAATAGCGAACAAATTTTCAAGAACACAGTTAACTCATTTATATTAGGATCCGTGCATGTTTTAATCTTTTGCATAAAACAATAATTGAAAGCATTTTCTTTATAACGGTACGTAGTAGTACATGTTTACAGTGCAGGTACTGCAGTGCACTGTGATAATTGCTGCTACTACTAGTACACAGCTGCCTCATCACATATAGAAGGAAACGAGCCAAAATCAAAAGGCAAGGCACACAACCATGCAAAGTTCGAGCCATGCATATTTCGCGGTGAAAAGTTGCAACGGACAGCAACTGCTCGTGCTGTAAAGTATGGCTGAATTTAGCTGCATCAAAAACAGATAAGTTTGACTGCCTCCTCGTGTGACATCTCTTGGCTTGACCATACATATCTGTACTTGCAAAAGGTAGAGGCAAGCTGATGGATGCATCCATGAATGCACCTAGAGAACAATGAATATAACCAGGAGCAAAATGGCAAGCATCTCGAGCTAGCTAGCCAGTGCATGTCTACTGCTACACTACTCCTACATAATTGTATACAGGAGCCGGGCACATTGATGTCTGGAGCTGTGGAAATGCAGACAAATGTTAAATTGTTCGGCCATTTATTTTTGGAGGAGGTCGATACAAGGGAGAAAACACAACGGAAGGATCGAGTCGTGATCTCATCCAGCTGCGAGACATCCCCTTCGGCTTTGAGAGCGATGAAACGAGCTAGGGGAACAAGTGGCTCACCGCCCATGCATGAATGATCTGCGTCTTGCTCCAGGACAAGTCCGATCGACTAGTACGAACTAAAAACGAAAGCTCAGAAACAAATTCAGAGTGACGCCGATCTGAAGCCTAGCGCTATATACTTCTTCTATTTGTGCTAGCTTCTAGTGTTCCTCTAGGGGTTCGGTGATTATCAGGTACCTTGTCATAAAAAAGGGGATGATTATATATACTTGGCTTTTCCAAACAAATCTTGTGGTTCAAGTAACACATAATTTCTGAGAGAAACCTACGTATGTACCTTAACGATCCCTAATATTTTACATGTACTACTGAAGATGTGTAACATCCTACCCGTTAGTACCACATTATCAGTTTATCTTGATTTATACTAGTATATAATATCTATTGGTTTAAATCATAACACTTACAAGTTAATCTTTTTGGACGAAACGAGAACGAAAACATAAGGTACACCGGATGTGTGCCCGCCCCATGGTTGGATTAGGCTATAAGGCCATTCTTAGTGGAGAGTTTCATGGCGTTGTTTCTAAGACTGTCACATCATGTAAAATGAAATGAAACAGGGATGAAACATCCATCCTCAATACATAGTTTCATTCTATTGTTTCATAGACATTTAATTTCATGACTCATATAGAGTTGGTAATCGTGCCAAGAGAGTTTCATCTAGATGAAACTCACTTCTTCTCTCTCTTCTTAAAAATGTTGCCATATCATCAAAAATACCTATATGACAGCCTATTAAATGCAGATGAAACTCCTACTGAGACTGACCTAAGCAAATTTTGAGTACAGGGTGTTACAAGGTGCCACACTGAAACTATTCAATTCTACTCCATTTCTCCATTTGTCGATCTTGCCTGCATGTTGGTCCTTTTCAGGGATCATACCCTGCGCAAGTGCGGTATACTCTTCTCCAGCTAGCTACACACTAGATCGAGCATGCACTGGCCACTGGAGTTTGGCAGTGATCGATCGATCGAGCAAGGTAATTAAGATAAGAAATGAAGAGAATTAATTAATTGGGGAGACTGGGCCCTCCTCGGAACCCGACAGACATGGAGGCACTGTGTTGTGTTTGGTAATGCCCAAAGGAATGTGAGGGCCCACCCAGTCGGGAAGGTGTGAGAGAGGGAGAGTGATGCGGATACAGACATGCATAGCGCTTTTCAGTTAAATAAATTATTTGACTGGAAAGAATTATTGAGTCGCACTAAATATTATCAGGTGAATTTGTTTCTTAATGAATTTCCATGCGTTGATGAGAATGATATTCTATCTCAAGCAAGTTCTTTGTGAATTCTCAGATTTAATCGCATTGAAGCTTTGGAGTCATGAGGAAGGCGATGGAGCTCCGAGGCCAAAGCAACGGAGAAGCACAAACGACAAGCGTAGAGAAGAAGGCCAATATATCAAGAAGATTCAACCCATCCGCAACTAAGTCACTTGATATATTCAACCCATCCGCAAATAAGTCACAAGTGAATTAGACTACAAGGTCTCAGTTGACACCAATTCAGTTTCTTAAACCGAATAGGAGCTGGCCCAAGGCCCAAAGCCAGAAGACGTCGCGTGCGCCGCCGTATATATTCGTTGGACGGATGGAAATCAGGAGGGGGAACGAAGAAAAAACATGAAGGAAGTACGTGACGTGAGGAGGTTACTAGATAATACTTAGATGAGTATGCTTTGTACATGTTTCTTGAGTTTTTGATAGCCACAAAAATTCAATAGAAATTTGAGAGTTCTTGCAAATCGAGATCGTTCAACCTTTCCGCTGGGAATTGGGAGCGCGATAGGACTTTCGCTTGGTGGTCGTGAAGTCTGGCGCGTGTGATCTTGCGAATTAAAGAGCGTTCGTTGCTGCATTGGCAACGGAGGATCGTTACGATTCGAGAGGCTGCACGTGAGTATCCAATCCTACGACGAGAAGATCGGGTGACCCCGTATCATCTTGGTATCAGAGCTTCGGTTTCCTCGGTAGGATTCTTTACCCTTGTTTTTAGATTGATTAATTTCTGTCCTATCGTCCATAAACCAAAAACACACAAAAAAAATTCCAAATCCTAGTTTTTGCATCTGTTATTTTTGTGAGTTTTATTAAGTTTTGATCCATTAAAAAATTTTGTTTAAGTGCTGATCGTCATGTTCTTTTGCGTCGCTTATTCATTGCATCCACATAAAATAAAAAAAAACTTTTGTTGTCCGGACTGTGTTGGTTGCGCCGCCTTGATTTCAAGCCAGATCCTCATGTGAATCTGCTAATCCTGCCGATTTGCCTAGCAGATCGAAAATTCATAGCCGAATCAGTTCACTAGAAAATTCATCCGAGGTCCACGTTTCCACTTGCTAGCCGAATCAAGGCACTAGAAGATCCATTCAAATCCCATGCGCCAGAGGAATATCTAGTGCCATATCCGCTTGCAACTTGTACTAAGCCATACAGGTAGCTCCCTGGCCGGAAAAAAAACCAATTGGGATAATAGGTTGAGTTGGTCACGGACTCTTTGCTAATCTGAATTGGCATCTTTGAGCGGAAGTATTTTTTTGTGATAGCTGAACCAGGCCTCTTTGTCAATCCAGATTGTTTGGTTATTTGTCAATCCAGTATTGTCGGGATCAAGTGACATGACGTAACCATCATTTACAATTTTCCAAATATTAGGACTCATGGCCTTTAAATAAATTGACATTCTAATCTTCCAATAAGCATAATTTGAGCCATCAAATAGAGGTGCCTTTCCTACCGCAATCCCCTCACTAGCCATCCTTTTCTCTCTAGACGGTTAAGTCTAAATGTGAGAGACCAAGCTCTGATACCACTTGTAGGATCAAGGATACCGACTAGAGGGGGGGGGGGTGAATAGGAGGTTTTTAAACTTTTCTTGTTTACTTGATTAATTCTCTACAATTTAAATGATAATGATGTAAAGCAATTAATTCTATGCAATTCTAGTTAACAATTTAGCTCTAAATAATCAAATAAGCATAAAGAAGCAAATACACAAGAGCTAAAGAGACAAAAGACACAACCGATGTTTTACCGTGGTAATCGGAAACTTGCCGGTTTCCCCTAATCCACGTTGAGGTAAGCCCGGACGAATCGGACCGGCTCCACAAATTGAGCCAAGCACCTCGATCACTAATGTAGCTCTTCCCCACTCCGGGTAGGCGAGCTCCAACCTTCACAATTTGCCGGGTCTTCTCACAATCTCCTTGAGAAGATCACCGAGCCAACTTCCACCGGATCGTCCAAGTGCCGGCAAGCACTAAGAGTAAAAGATCCCTGTGTTCACTTGAATGCAATCCTAGTGCCAAATGGATTTGCAATTTAGATGTAGCACTAAATGCTCAACCACCTCACTTTAATGTGCAAAGAGAGAATTGAGGTGAAATGAATGCACTAGGGCTTGAGAAATATGCAATGAGTCTCTAACTCACGCCTTGAGCAGTGGTGGGGTATTTATAGCCTCCACCAACCAAAACTAACCGTTTGACACAATTTCCAGAAAATTTTCTGGTCGAGCGGTACTACCGCTCCAAGGGGCGATATTACCGCTACCAAATCTTCGCGCCAGAATGGCTATGTCAGACGTCTGCAGTGACCGTTGGATTTGGCGGCGCGGTACTACCGCCGTTGATATTTGCGGTACTACCGCTCTCCGGTAGTTCCGCAAAGTTGGCGCGGTACTACCGCTCCAGCCCAGCTCCGAAAGGTCCCAGACTTGGTGCTCTCTGGAAAAATTGATCCGCTCTGAAGTCGGATCTTCCGGACTCCGGAAGTACCGCTCTGAGTAGCGGAACTACCGCACTTAGCGGTAGTTCCGGCGTTGAAATTGCCGGTACTTCCGCTCTAGAGAAAACCAGACTTCATCCGGAGGGCGCTCACTGGAAATATTAATCCGCTCTCCCTCCGGTTCTTCCGGTAGTACCGGCGTTCAAATGGCCGGTACTTCCGTTCCCGCAAGACTTTGGAATGAGCCAAGGGTGCTCTCTGGAAATATTGATCCGCTCCAAAACCGGATCTTCCACTGGCCGGTACTACCGCATTTTGGTTGCGGAACTACGCTTCCGTAGTTCCGACGTTCAAAATCAGGTACTACCGCTCTTCCAGATAGAGCACAGATTTCTTTTGAAAGCTAGATTTCTTTAATGGATGCAAGTTTTAAGACAAAACCATTTGGCACATGAGATAAGTATTCAAGCTACTTAGCCAAGATCCCCCTTGATGGTACGATCATCTATCCTATAATCCGGTCTTCCACCATTCACCTAAGACCGGTAAAATTCAAAAAGGGGTCCTATTCTAAGTATACCTTTGTCTTGAGCCAATTTGATTTTCACGCGTATCCTTTGGCTTGCATCTTGTCGCTCATGTGTGTGTGGACTAACCCTTCGCATACTCATTAAAACACGTTAGTCCCATATTCCATATTCTCTTAATTTCATTAATTACCAAAATCCTTTTTAGGGGCCTAGATGCTTTCAATCTCCCCCTTTTTGGTAATTGATGACAACCCAAATTTTGAGAAATGAAAGATTGAATATATCAAATTGTTAGACAACAAATTGTATATTCTATGTGGACTTCAAATGAGATAATAGTCCTTATGCAATAAGGTTTGTTTAGATAAAGTGGACTATTTTCCTTTTAGCGTCCAAGAGAGAGTGTGACTCCCCCTAAACATGTGCATGGAATAAAGATTACAATGATTCATACAAGATGCACGACAAAATTATGCTATTGAATGAGAGATAGACAACTAAGCAATATCAATTTATGATCATAAAGGTTCATTGCATTCAAGGGATAAAGAAAGTTCATTACATCCAATCACCAAACATAAGTTCATTACATCCAACCATTAAGGATAATAAAAGATAGTAGATAAGTTGTCCCCAAACTGTTCTCAAACTATCTGTCCCCAAACTATTCTCCCCCTTTGGCATCAAGTACCAAAAAGAGATCAATTCTGAGAGGGCTGCGGAGGATCATGAGCAGTTTTACGGCGGCGACCATAGCGACGAGGCGAGGGAGAGCGCTCCAGTTCTGCAACCCGACCATCTAACGAGGTCAAACTGCTGTCAATGGAGTCTAGACGCTCATCCACCCTATCCATCCTAGAGTTGAGAGTAGAGAACCCCTCAAGCACAGAAGAGTAGATCTGCTGGAGAGTGGGCTGGCTAGGCTCCTGTGGATCGAGCTCTTTGCTCCCGCCGTGGCTGGCGATGAACTCGCTCCTGGCCGCCGTCCGGCTAGCGCGAAAACCAGTGGGAATGGGAGGCTCCGGTCTAGGCTTGTATGACTTATGCACACCACCGCGTCCTCCACGATAAATAAACTTAGTGTCAATCAAAGCCATGATATAGGGCGCATAGTTAATGCGCTTGTAGCGATCATTTTTGGAGGCAACTATCTCCCGCATGATTACATCAACTACATCAAACTTCTCCCCCTTCATAATGTAGTCTATGATATTCCAGACATGTCCTCGAATGGCATCATAGTTACCACCTTTGGGAAGAATGGTATGATTGATGATGCGATTGATCAAGCTGGGAATGGGTTGAAGTCCAACATTTTTGCCAAGCGTGAATTTTTCTGCGAGTGTTATAGTAAGGATATATGGCATCCAGTTGAGAACGGGTTTGTCATATACCTTCTCATGAGCACTTAGTTCCGCCCTTAAGACAAGCTCAAAGTCATGCTTGGTGGCCTCATATCCGGTACATCTGTCATCCAAGTCATGTTCAAGGTCGGAGAGACATGCACTGTAGCATAAAACTGCCGGATGAAGGTCTCATTGTAGTCACGTCCTAGTGCTACAAGCTGATTGAGGCCGACTGTCTGGAATAATCGGAAAGTTCCATCATACTTGTCAATACCATCAATATGATCCCAGTCGATGAATTTATGATCTGCAAACTGGCGATCTGGTCCATACATTTCATCAAATATCTTCTCCTGGAACTTGGTATGGAATTGTGGATTGATTGAGTTTGATGGAAACTCATACTGGTTGGTGTGACTAGGGGTGGAAAACGGTAACGGATAATTCGTTTTATCCGATATTCGTATCCGAGAAAACGCGAATGTGGTAAGCAAAAATCCGTATTCGAAAATATTCATATTCGTATTCGAGAATATTCGTATCCGTATTTTAGAATATTCGTATTCGCATTCGTATTCGAGAATATTCGTATCCGTATTCGTATTCGAGACTATTCGATTCGTATTCGATCCGTTTCTAGAACCCATGAAAAATTCGTACAAATTTTGTGATTCAAAATTTGAATTTAGGTGGTTTAAAACCAGTAACCGATCAAAAATCGGTAAAACTGCTAGGAATCCGTTTTATCCGATATTCGTATCCGAGAAAATCCGTATTCGAAAATATCCGTATTCGTATTCGAGAATATTCGTATCCGTATTTGAGATTATTCGAATTCGTATTCGTATTCGCTTTAAAAATATAGATTCGTATTCGTATTTGAGACTATTCGATCGTATCCAATCCGTTTCCACCCCTAGGTGTGACGCAGGCGAGCATACTCATCAGGTGAAATCTTTTTCAGATTAATTTCAAGACATTCCCTTCCAGCTATATCTTCTTCAGATGATTCCATGGGAGGAATAGGATGCTCAGACTCGGTTTCAGATCCGGAGTCAGACTCAGGGGCTGACGCAGGCCTCTTCCCTCTGTCCTGGGCTGCCTTTTGAGTCACCTCGGGGGATGGAAGAGCACAAGGACTTGAGGAACACCCTGAGGCATAGGACTTTTTGGAAGCAGCTCTTGTTCTAGGCATCTAGGCACGAGAAGAATGGATTATGAGATAGAAGGAAATAAAGCCAAGATAGATTAAAAAGAAATTGAATTGAATTTGCCAGATTTTCAGTCAAAACGGTAGTACCGCCATTCTGGGCCGGTAGTACCGCTTAGCGGTAGTACCGCAACAGTCGAGCGGTAGTTCCGCTTTCTGACTGTTTCTAGGGTTTTGGAAATGTGAATGGATCTTTGGTGTTTTCTTGGATTGAATCCATGGAATAGGTTTGTATATACCCCTTAACACCAAACATACTCAGTTTCCCTAGAAATATTTGGCAAAATCAAATATTTCGATTTAACCTAAGCGTGACCTAGGATTCAAAAAGATGAAGATCAAAAGAGGTTTTGATCCGAAATACCTTGAGGATCGAAGGAGTTGAACCCTTAGGAGTTGATTTGAGTCGAAGACACTAAGAAATCACAACTGGATCTGAGGATTTAAAGAGCAGTTTTGGAGGTTCTTGTGGGAAAGAGAGAGAGAACGAGGAGAGGAGGGTTGTACAGGCTCGGGCGGACGAGAGAGAGCGGTAGTACCGAAGAGAGGAAACGGAGAGGGGACCACAGAGGTAGACCCTCGGGTTCGGGCGGTTGTTCCCCCTTAAGTGCAAGTCCGGTAGTACCACAGATGCGGCCGATAGTACCGCTAAGCGGTAGTACCGCTTCCAGGGGCGGAAGTACCGTTCCCCGGAAGTACCGCAGATGGCAGCGGTAGTTCCGCATTTTCTGAGACTTCACAGAATTTGAACTTTAGGATTATAGATGCAAATGATCCCTAGTTTTTGCATTCAACTAAAGTATTTAAGGATCATTATGCATTAAATATAATAAATTATTATATTCAAATACCTTAGCATTTTACCTTTTATAAATCAAAACCCTTTGCATAAAAACATAATTTCAAACAACCTTTCAAGCTTCCTCAAAGATCATGCATTTAAATTTACCATAAATTTATGGAACATTTGAGTAATCCAAGACATTTAATTCACTCCTAAGCTTGCAAAAATGATTCTCATCTAATGGCTTGGTGAATATATCCGCTAATTGGTCTTCGGTCCGGATGTGGCTAATGCAAATATCTCCCTTACTAACATGGTCCCTCAAGAAGTGGTGACGTACATCTATGTGCTTAGTTCTTGAGTGTTGGACTGGGTTATTGGATATTTTCACGGCACTTTCATTGTCACACAATAGAGGCACTTTATCAAAGTTTATTCCATAATCCAACAATGTTTGCCTCATCCATAATAATTGAGCACAACAACTCCGTGAAATATATTCCGCTTCGGCGGTGGAGAGTGCTACGGAGTTTTGTTTCTTTGAGGACCAAGATACTAGAGATCTACCTAGAAATTGACAACTTCCCGAAGTGCTTTTTCTATCCACTTTGCAACCCGCATAATCGGAATCTGAATATCCAATTAAATCGAATTTAGCACCTTTGGGATACCAAAGCCCTATATTTTGAGAGTGTTTCAAATATCTCAAGATTCTCTTTACGGCTTTTAAATGACACTCTTTTGGTGAAGCTTGAAAGCGAGCACACATGCATACACTAAACATGATATCGGGCCTAGATGCGGTAAGATAAAGCAAACTACCAATCATGGATCTATAAAGCTTTGAATCTACCGACTTACCTCCTTCGTCGAGGTCTAGATGCCCGTTAGTTGCCATGGGTGTCTTGATGGGCTTTGCATCTTCCATGCCAAACTTTTTGAAAAGATCTTTAATGTACTTCGTTTGGCTTATGAATGTCCCATCTTGGCGTTGCTTAATTTGAAGTCCAAGAAAATAGCTTAATTCTCCTATCATGGACATCTCAAACTCCCTAGACATCATATCACCAAATTCTTCACAAAACTCTTGGTTAGTAGAACCAAATATAATGTCATCAACATAAATTTGGCATACAAAGAAATCATCACCAATGATTTTTGTGAATAAGGTTGTATCAACCTTACCAATTTTAAATCCCTTTGAAACAAGGAAATTTCTAAGACGTTCATACCAAGCTCTAGGAGCTTGCTTTAAACCATACAATGCCTTTGAAAGTTTATAAACATGATTAGGGTATTTAGAATCTTCGAACCCCGGAGGTTGTTCAACAAATACAAGTTCGGAGATTGTTCCATTTAAGAATGCACTTTTAACATCCATTTGAAACAATTTAATATCAAAACTAGATGCAAAAGCAAGCAAGATTCTAATTGACTCAAGTCTAGCAACGGGTGCAAATGTCTCATCATAATCTAACCCTTCAACTTGAGTATAACCTTGAGCGACTAACCTTGCTTTGTTTCTTACCACTATACCGTTCTCATCTTGTTTATTTCGGAAGACCCATTTAGTGCCAATCACATTATGCTCTTCGGGTCTCTCCACCAAGATCCATACTTCATTTTGTGCAAAGTTGTTTAATTCTTCATGCATGGCATTCACCCAATCCGGGTCATCTAGAGCCTCATCTACAAGTTTAGGCTCAAGAGAAGAAACAAAAGAGTAGTGTTCACAAAATGAAGCTACTCTAGAGCGAGTTTGAACACCCTTACTCACATCACCCAATATTTGATCTATTGGATGATCCTTGGCAATCGCATTATGAATCTTGAGATTGTTTTGTTGTTGATCTTTTTGCTCATCTTCAACAACTTGAACATTGCTTGGGGTAGATGAAGTAGGTGGCTCTACTTGTCTTGATGAGCTTGGTGAAGATGGATCTTCCTTTGGCTTGATGTCTCCAATTTGCATGTTTTCCATAGCTTTTCGTAATCCTTCATCACCTACATCATCCAAATTTTCTTGCTCCTCTTGAGAGCCATTAGTTTCATCGAATTGTACATCACATGATTCTTCAACTAATCCCGAATTTTTATTAAAGATCCTATATGCTTTACTATTTGAGGATTACCCTAAAAGGAAGCCTTCATCACAACGACTTTGAAATTTTGAGAGCCGAACACCTTTTCTTAGAATATAGCATTTGCAACCAAATACTCTAAAGTAAGAGATGTTCGGTCTCCTTCCAACAAGTAGCTCACAGGAAGTCTTTTTCAAAAGTCGATGTAAGTAAAGGCGATTTATGGCATGACAAGCGGTGTTAATAGCTTCCGCCCAAAACTTGTCGGAAGTATTATACTCATCAAGTATTGTCCTAGCCATTTCAATCAATGTTCGATTTTTCCTCTCTACAACTCCATTTTGCTCCGGAGTGTAGGTTGTGGAAAGTTCGTGCTTTATTCCAAGATCATCACAAAAGTCTCCAACTTTTGTATTTTTGAACTCGGAACCATTGTCACTCCTTATTTTCTTTATTTTAAAATCAAATTCATTTTGGGCTCTTTTTGAAAAACTTTTGAAAATCCGGAGGTTTCACTTTTGTCATTTAGGAAGAAGACTCATGTGTATCTAGAGTGATCATCCACAATGACTAAACAATAGCTATTTCCTCCGATGCTCTTATAGGTTGTTGGCCCAAACAAATCCATGTGTAAGAGCTCCAATGGCCTAGAGGTTGACATGATACTTTTGGAAGGGTGAGACTAGCGACTTGTTTTCCGGCTTGACAAGCACTACAAAGTCGATTTTTCTCAAACTTCACATCTTTCAAGCCAATCACTAGATCATGTTTGAAAAGCTTTTTAAGTTGTACCATACCCACATGACCTAGTCTCCTATGCCATAGCCAACCCAAAGAAGTTTTTGCAATTAAACAAGTTTTTAAGCTTGCATCATTTGAAGAAAAATCTACCAAATAGAGATTCCCAAATCTAAAGCCTTTAAAGACTAGTTCATTATTATTGTCTTTTGAGATTACAACATTTTCTTTTGAGAATGAGCATGTTAAGCCTAGATCACATAATTGAGCAACGGATAGCAAATTGGAATTTAATGTTTCAACTAGTGATACATTAGAAATTGAAAGGTCGTTAGAGATAGCGATTTTACCCAATCCCAATACCTTTCCTTTGCTATTGTCTCCAAAGGTGATCTTGTCATTGCTTCCACTCTCAAAGGTGGTGAACATCTTCCGGTCTCCGGTCATGTGTTGAGTGCAACCACTATCCAACACCCAATACCTTCCACCGGTTTTATAGTTCACCTACAAAAGAAAATCAAGTTCTTTTAGGTACCCAAATTTGTTTGGGTCCTTGGAGGTTAGTAACCAAGGTTTTGGGCACCCAAATGGATTTCCTTTTAGCACCCAAAATCGAGGTGCCAATAAAATGAGCAATTACATTTCCATTTTTAGATTTTTTAAGCATGTAACAAGAATCATACAAGCCAATGGAATGCACACTATTTCTAGAACAATCATTTACCATATGTCCTACATTCCGGCATTTTGTACAATACTTACCATTCTCATTTACAAACCTTGGAGGTTTGGATATCGGTTTCTTACCTTTCTTGGGAATGTATCCAAGTCCTTCCTTATTGAAAGAGCATCTTTGGGTATTTAACAATTTATCAAGTGTGTCTTTTCCCTTGTATGCTCTTTCCAAACTTTTATTCAATTTTAGAACTTGTTCTCTTAAATTTTGGTTTTCACCTACTAGCATATCATCATGAACATGAGATAAAGCATTAGATGAATCAATCTTAGAAGAACATGGCATAGAAAGTAAGTCATCACAAGAGGTAGACATGCTAGATGTTACTTTCTCTACACTAGGCATCTCATTCAAAATATTGCAAGATATGCCAATACTCATACTAGACTTATTTGTATGCAAGTCATGAGCTTCCTTTAGCTCCTCATAGGATTTTTGAAGAGTTATGTGCTCCCTCATAGGATCAAGTGACATGACGTAACCATCATTTACAATTTTCCAAATATTAGGACTCATGGCCTTTAAATAAATTGACATTCTAATCTTCCAATAAGCATAATTTGAGCCATCAAATAGAGGTGCCTTTCCTACCGCAATCCCCTCACTAGCCATCCTTTTCTCTCTAGACGGTTAAGTCTAAATGTGAGAGACCAAGCTCTGATACCACTTGTAGGATCAAGGATACCGACTAGAGGGGGGGGTGAATAGGAGGTTTTTAAACTTTTCTTGTTTACTTGATTAATTCTCCACAATTTAAATGATAATGATGTAAAGCAATTAATCCTATGCAATTCTAGTTAACAATTTAGCTCTAAATAATCAAATAAGCATAAAGAAGCAAATACACAAGAGTTAAAGAGACAAGAGACACAACCGATGTTTTACCGTGGTAATCGGAAACTTGCTTGGTTCCCTAGTCCACGTTGAGGTAAGCCGGACGAATCGGACCGGCTCCACAAATTGAGCCAAGCACCTCGATCACTAATGTAGCTCTTCCCCACTCCGGGTAGGCGAGCTCCAACCTTCACAATTTGCCGGGTCTTCTCACAATCTCCTTGAGAAGATCACCGAGCCAACTTCCACCGGATCGTCCAAGTGCCGGCAAGCACTAAGAGTAAAAGATCCCTGTGTTCACTTGAATGCAATCCTAGTGCCAAATGGATTTGCAATTTAGATGTAGCACTAAATGCTCAACCACCTCATTTTAATGTGCAAAGAGAGAATTGAGGTGAAATGAATGCACTAGGGCTTGAGAAATATGCAATGAGTCTCTAACTACTGCCCTTGAGCAGTGGTGGGGTATTTATAGCCTCCACCAACCAAAACTAGCCGTTTGACACAATTTCCGAAAATTTTCGGTCGAGCGGTACTACCGCTCCAAGGGCGGTACTACCGCTACCAAATCTTCGCGCCAGAACGGCTATGTCAGACGTCTGCAGTGACCGTTGGATTTGGCGGCGCGGTACTACCGCCGTTGATATTTGCGGTACTACCGCTCTCCGGTAGTTCCGCAAAGTCGGCGCGGTACTACCGCTCGACCAAGCTCCAAAGGTCCCGACTTGGCGCTCTGGAAAAATTGATCCGCTCTGAAGTCGGATCTTCCGGACTCCGGAAGTACCGCTCTGAGTAGCGGAACTACCGCACTTAGCGGTAGTTCCGGCGTTGAAATTGCCGGTACTTCCGCTCTAGAGAAAACCAGACTTCATCCGGAGGGCGCTCACTGGAAATATTAATCCGCTCTCCCTCCGGTTCTTCCGGGATCCGGAAGTACCGCTTTCAAACGACCGGTACTTCCGTTCCCGCAAGACTTTGGAATGAGCCAAGGGTGCTCTCTGGAAATATTGATCCGCTCTAAAACTGGATCTTCCGCTGGCCGGTACTACCGCATTTTGGTTGCGGAACTACCGCTTTCCGGTAGTTCCGACGTTCAAAACTGCGGTACTACCGCTCTTCCAGACAGAGCACAGATTTCTTTTGAAAGCTAGATTTCTTTAATGGATGCAAGTTTTAAGACAAAACCATTTGGCACATGAGATAAGTATTCAAGCTACTTAGCCAAGATCCCCCTTGATGGTACGATCATCTATCCTATAATCCGGTCTTCCACCATTCACCTAAGACCGGTAAAATTCAAAAAGGGGTCCTATTCTAAGTATACCTTTGTCTTGAGCCAATTTGATTTTCACGCGTATCCTTTGGCTTGCATCTTGTCGCTCATGTGTGTGTGGACTAACCCTTCGCATACTCATTAAAACACGCTAGTCCCATATTCCATATTCTCTTAATTTCATTAATTACCAAAATCCTTTTTAGGGGCCTAGATGCTTTCAGCTGCCGAGCCCAATAATTTGTATCTTCCTTTCTGTGGAAGTGATGATCCAGAGGAATATCTTGAGTGGGAATGGCGAATAGAGAAATTGTTTAAATTTCAGAAGCTTCCCAAAGACCAAGAGGTAATGCGAGCCACTATGAAGTTCGAAGACTATGCTTATAGTTGGTGGCAACAATTGTCTGGAAAACGATTCATTAAATCTTGGGTAGGTTTGAAGGTGATCATGAGAAATGAGTTTGTGCCATCCTATTATGAGCGGGGATTGCTTCACTATTTGGAGAGTATCACACAAGGGGTTAATAATGTTCAAGATTATTATTTTCAGTTGCAAGATGCGTTGCGTCGTGCAGGTGTCACTAGTGAATTAAAAGAGATGGCATATTTCAAAGGAGGCTTGGATTCCAAGATCATCGCTGCACTTCAACATAAATATTTTAGTAGTATGCATGATCTTGTGAATTGTGCTATTGAGGAGGAGAAAAGACTTATGGAGAGGTGTCGGATCCATCAATGTCCATACTTTAATTCTTATGCCTCTACTAATGTGACACATGAGAAGATGACCGAGCATGGGACTTTCCCTTCGGTCAAGGAGACATCTTGTGCTGCCCCAATGACACATACAACATTTGAGATGTGTCAAAATCCATATGAGAATGAGAGCCACATAGCCAAATTGAGTGACAGTAATAAAAGCAGTGAGTTGTGTGATTCCATCAAACGTAAGGTTGAGAGCATTCAAATTGAGAGTGAGAGAAATACACAAAAAGAAAAGAGAGAAATAGATGATAGGAAAAGTGAGATTACTTTTTATACTAACGACTTACTCTCTACTTCTAGTGTTGTTTCTCACATTATGCAGGTTGACATTAAAGAAGAGGAGTCGAATGTTCCACAACCGGCACCACTGGAGAAAACCGTTGAGGAGATTACCACAGTTAAAGATGAAGTATTTGCTGTCTCGTTGTTACATCATGATGATTTAATACCCATAGCACCTACATCAACAGAAGAAGACGATAAAGGTAACCATATTGGTGCTAAAATTAATTGTGAAACGGTGAGTAATTGTGAGAACTCATATATGCAAATGAAAATTCCATGTTCTGAAATTACTTTGCTCAATTTACATAATGTGGAATTGATTACTCATAAGGAAGTTCTTACGAGAATATCTCCTGATGATTCTTTGTACTATATCATGTTCGATGATCCTAGAGAGCTATCTAGTGTGATTGAGAATGTTGCTGAAATTTCATATTTAAAATCACTAGTTAGTATCTATGCCTACACCTATAAGTTCAATTTGATCGGAGATTATGGTGTAGATGGCAAGTTTTATGTTTACCGAATATGCATTACCTGTAATAAGCTTGCTGAATTGAAATTGCATATTTTGGATAAACAATCTTTTGTGCCATATCATGATCACAATGAGAAGAGTTTCAACAATAGTGCTTCATGTTTTAAAAGGTTTATTAAGCCTACTTGTTCATCCTTTAATATACAATCATGTACAAATAATCAGAGTAGCGCAGTTGAAGCATGGAAAACACTAAAAATGTTCTCCCCTATATTTGAACAACTTAATTTAGTTTGGTCCATTAATGACTTGTCCACGTACTTAGCAAAGTCGAGGACGACTTTTTCTTATGGAAAGGAGAATGATGTGAATGACAATATTGCAATATATACATCTTATGGCCGCTGTTGTACTAATTGGTTTATTCAAAATAATGAGAATGACACAATAATTGATTCATACATTTACCATGCATATGTGTTATTCTTTTTGTTTACTACACCTTCAGATGTACATGATATGCTAAACAGAAGAAGAGTAATTGACAAATATATATACCATGCATACACATTGTATTCTTTGTTTAGTATAATTTCAGGCTATCAAAAGCCGAGGACGGCTTTTCTTGAAGAAGGGGAGGATGATGCGGATACAGACATGCATAGCGCTTTTCAGTTAAATAAATTATTTGACTGGAAAGAATTATTGAGTCGCACTAAATATTATCAGGTGAATTTGTTTCTTAATGAATTTCCATGCGTTGATGAGAATGATATTCTACCTCAAGCAAGTTCTTTGTGAATTCTCAGATTTAATCGCATTGAAGCTTTGGAGTCATGAGGAAGGCGATGGAGCTCCGAGGCCAAAGCAACGGAGAAGCACAAGCGACAAGCGTAGAGAAGAAGGCCAATATATCAAGAAGATTCAACCCATCCGCAAATAAGTCACTTGATATATTCAACCCATCCGCAAATAAGTCACAAGTGGATTAGACTACAAGGTCTCAGTTGACACCAATTCAGTTTCTTAAACCGAATAGGAGCTGGCCCAAGGCCCAAAGCCAGAAGACGTCGCGTGCGCCGCCGTATATATTCGTTGGACGGATGGAAATCAGGAGGGGGAACGAAGAAAAACCATGAAGGAAGTACGTGACGTGAGGAGGTTACTAGATAATACTTAGATGAGTATGCTTTGTACATGTTTCTTGAGTTTTTGATAGCCACAAAAATTCAATAGAAATTTGAGAGTTCTTGCAAATCGAGATCGTTCAACCTTTCCGCTGGGAATTGGGAGCGCGATAGGACTTTCGCTTGGTGGTCGTGAAGTCTGGCGCGTGTGATCTTGCGAATTAAAGAGCGTTCGTTCTTGCATTGGCAACGGAGGATCGTTACGATTCGAGAGGCTGCACGTGAGTATCCAATCCTACAACGAGAAGATCGGGCGACCCCGTATCAGAGAGTGAGGAGTGAGAGAGCTAACGCGATCACAACCTGTTCCACACATGCATAAAGCTAGCCACAAGCCCGGCCTAGCTTAGCTAGCTTAAAACCAAAGGAATCCCATCTTGGTCGATCAAATGGGGTTGCTTTAATGTTAATTCCCGGCCTCCAAGCTCCATGCATTATGGTATTGTCTCCTCCCGGCCATGTATTTAGGCTCTGTTCAAAACAGTTTTTAACTTTTGATTTCTAATTTTTAGAAGCTTAAAGTTATTTTGAACACAATGACTTTTAATATGATTTGTTTTATTTTTAATTGAATTCTCAGTCAAAAGCTAACGGTCGCTACAATGCCTATTTCAGACAAAAGCCAATAGTCACAACTAAAAGCTATCAACAAAAGTCGCTTTGCATAGGGCTAAGGCATCAATAATCTGAGCAGTTGATTATTTTCCTGGATGGTCCTGTACTTCCTACCATGTCGATCTTTTCTCTCTTCTTCTTTTCTTTTTACTCTGGCTCCTGTGTTCCATAAGCTGATATGCGATAATCGATCCAGATATCCGATCATCCAAGAGGTAGCATAATTTTCTGTTCATATATCTAGAGCATTTTTTGGGGATATAAGTGAATTTATGTTGATTTACTGCTACTTGTAGACAGCGTACTACCAATACAAGAGTAATATTAAGTGCACATCTGAGAAAAGGATAAAAACAACCTACAAATATTCTGACCGTGTTGCCACTTGTACTCGCTAACACTGATTTAAAGGACAGCATAGCACCCGTACCATACTTCGGACCTATCTGACAGAGCTCCAACTTTTAGTCTTTCGGTTCTAGAGTCTAATTTTGAAATAAGTTGGCTAAAAGACAAAAAAAAACTTAAGGTGTTTGGCTTAATTAGGAGCTCCAGCTCCAACATTTTGTCCAAAGGCAATTCTGCTCTCATCATTATCTATTTTCAATAGTAAATACATGTAAATACCTTCAAACTACATCCCCACATTAAAGAACATTCCATAGAATCTATTGAAGCAAGATTTTCCTCCCTTCTCTTGGCTAGTTTATTTTAGACTTCTAGCTCGTATGGCATCTCCGGAAGCCAGCTTCAGGGCCTGTTTGGCAACGACTGCGCTTATGGCTTTTGACTGAAATTTTTAAATTTTGGCTGTTTACGGTACAGATTACGGAGAGATAGATACTCACTTGCGATTTTAGATGGTACAGATGTTGAGCTTTTAACGTGTACATCGTTTAACTTGTAGACCCCGTCTTGAGAAAATACTCCGTTTAAAAGTTCGGTACTGTAGCAAAAGCTAAAAGCTGCCAGCTTCGGAGGAAAAGAATAGGCCTGGCCAAGCATTTGGCCGGAAAGCTCCAACTCTAGTCTAGAAGCCAGGTACTATAGCTGGGTCAAACGGTTCCGCTCGTTTTGGCTTGGACTTCTAGCTTATTTTTCACTATTCAATAATTTCATCTTTTTTTTATTATTATTTTTGCCTTTTTTTTGTCCGTTCTATTTTTTCCTGTATTCGTTTGGACTGTCCGTGACGGGATAACTTGTTTTTTCTATTTTTATTTTTTTAAATTTAATTATGCCAAATAAGCCACCGTCAGCTACAGTATTTTTCAACCAGCTACAGTGATTTTCAACCAAAAGCCACTCAAAATAAGCCCTTTTGAGCAGCTTACAAGGCACAACTTTCCCAACCGCTGCTATTTACTCGCTAGAACGTTAGGAATCATCAACCAAGTAAAATCGTAATGAAAATTTCGTTCAAAAGATCAAGAGGGAAAATGGGCAGATATATAACAGCGTGAGCTCCATTGCTTAATAGGTGAAGGGATAATCGCTCACACTCAAAAGGAGAACGACTACCAAAAGGTTGGAACGTCACTTCAGTGCAACCCATCAAGGAGACGCAAGGGACACATACTATGCGCTCGATCTTGCTCGATCTACATTTCTACATACTATTCTCCATCGATCAACGCATAATGGGGCAGCCACATCGAACGGTCTCACGATCGAAACATTTCGTGCCAAATGGCCGACGAGCCGTACATGCCGAACAGAAAAATATACATGATGGGCGTATATATATAGACGAGGTATGTACTTGCAAGATGATCGGTGTATATATATATAGTAGCGTCAGTTGTCCACACAAACATACGTGCAGGCTCCTACATACATAGGCACAGGGAGCAAAATGTATGGAGTAGTCGTCGTTAATTGGAGGTTCTGGTGGTAGAGACATGTATGTGCGTGGGTGTCACTCACATGCAAGTATGTCAGTGCTTCGTTTTGCGCCACATGCATGCACATCTACAGTGCCATAATTCAAGCCTAGCTTACATTCCAGGCACATATACAACACATATATGGGACTTGTAACAATGCACAATATAGCTAGCCATCATCATGGGTGGAGCTACACCCCCGGCAGGATAGACTTCAACCCTAGGTGTGAAAAAATATCTAGTGTATAGCCCAGATAAATTCAGTTTAATTTGGGTAATATTTTTATAATCCAACCCAGATAGCCTAGATCATTCCACCACTGAGCCTAAGGCGTAATCATATCCTGGCTCTGCCACTGGCTATGATATACATACTCCCATACGCGTACCATTTCTGTAGACAAATAGTATACACAAGTACTCTACTTAGAACATGTACAATGGTCCATCATCAACTGTATAAGATATGTCACCTAGGATTTTTGATGAGGTGGAAAAGAGAGGAGGATGAGATAGAAAGATGTCGTTTATTATGTAGTAGTTGACAGTAACACGAGAAACAAGATATATTGTATATGGAGGAGTTATCTATAGAAATATGTAAAAAAGATAACGTATTGTAACATAAAGATATATCATAGACAACAGTTGTATATACTATTGTTTGTATAATAAGCAAACTTAATTCATGCATGGTACAGCACGGAGAACATTTATACGCTCGTACGTACGTAGGCTGAGTTCACATAATTAAGGCCGCGATCAACATGGCTGCCCAACAGTGATCATGGCTTATTTGTCACTATTCATAAGTTTCGTCTTTTACTGAATTTTTGGCTTTTTGTTGAGCTTTTTTGCCGGTTTTTTTTTCCCGTATTTGTTTGTATTATACGTAATGGGCTAACATATTTTTTATATTTTTAAATTTTTTTAAACTTAATTATGCTAAATAAGCCTCTGTTATCTACAGTGCTTTTTTCAGCCAGTTACAGTGTTTTCAGCCATAAGCTATGAGCTTTTCAGCCGAACCGATCACCCCCTAAATGTGTTGTACATTTCGATTCAACTAGGATTAAGACGTAGTATCACCCCCCCCCCCCCCAATTCTTTTTATTACGCGTATAATCTTTGGGTTCATTTTCGTTTTGTAGGACGTGCACAAGTGCCAAAGCATTATTTAGCATTAGCCTTCCCATTTTACCCTTTGTTAGTTACCGATCTCTACTGTTATGACATGACTAAAAGTGCCTGTACTTCACACACACGGTAATCTCTGTACAATTTAGGTACTGTTCGAGCTTCTACTTCTAGTTTTTAACTTTTTTTTATTTTTTATTTTTAGTTTTTTATGCTTTTTTTTGCCTTTTTTATTTTTTACATTGTTCACAATGATATAACTTATTTTTTTATTTTTTATTAAAAAAGTTATCAGCAATTACAATACATTTTCAGCTGCTACTATAAAAAAGCCAAAGCTTAGACTTACAAGCCCTTTGGAGCACTACATTATTCCTAACCTTTTCCTAAGCCGAGCATTACATCAGTCTGTGTTTTGGGCAAATGGGAGATGGCTTTTTGACCATTGATAGTTGTTGTGATGACAACAAACAATAGAGATGCTGATATAGTCAACACGTATAGTTTTGGATCAGGGAGTCGTTTGGAGAATTCGCTTTAAAAAGCCATCCATTTGTTTCGACTTTCGAAGATGTAGGACTGGTATGGCAACAGAGAGAGAATGAATGGTAGCGACAAATTCCCCTAAAGTATTCACCGATTCTTCACATAAATAACTACAGAATTACTGAGTTAGTATCAGGTGAACACTTAGCTCACTGGTAATGAACTAAACGAACTGTAGTGAATGAACTGAATGAAATGAACGACACACACTGGCAATGAACTAAAAACGAACTAACGGCACCCTCTCCTCATAGGTCTTCTCTCCTCTCCCATGTACACATGATCCAATCAAGTCGACCCTCGTTGGTTTCTATTGATAGGAAGCTGTCACAACACTCTGCCTTCATGAAAAGCTGGGAGGCATAGAAGTACTCATTGCTTCTTTCGGCAGCCCCGCTTCTTTCACCATCTTCATCAGCCTTAGCAAGTCTTCCCTTGTGGAATGCAGCTCAGGGGATGTCACACTCGAGCTGGAGCCTCGAGTGGATGGCATGAGTCTCCTCTCACATAGGTCCAGCAGTCGCTTCAGCTGGACTTCACGGTCAACATGCTTCCCTGGCCGACAGCTGCTCGGGTATGCCAATGCAAGGCGTGGCCTCTTGCTCCCAAACGAGCCTGCCATTGGAACTCTGCCAGTGGTTTGCATTGGGGTATGCATACTACTGGGATCTCCTCCTAGGCTTTCTGTGAGGTCCTCGGTGTCCAGGCCGATGTCGTCCACACCCGGCATGAATGCACACTCGCTCGTGGTGGTGTTGCCGAAGACGACTTCCGGCAGGTCCTCATCGCGAGCAACTATGGCCCTGAACTTGTGCATCGATCACTGACTTTCCCTGCACTGGCACGATGTTACATCACTCCTTCATTTCAGCTTTGTGTGTGGCGGAAGTAATACAAAGAGCAGTGCACTTGCCAATTGGAACTTACTCCACCGACAGCAGCCCACCAATCATCGCTTGCCTCGATGCAGCTGGTGTCAGGGTCGACGCCAAGCCCTGTCGCACGAAGCTTCAATACCTTCCATTTGTTGTAATCACGACTCAGTTGCTCCCACTTGTTCTTCATTTGCTTGCTTGTGTACGATAAGCCAGTTCACTCTGTGAACTTATGGAGAAGGTTTTGCTTACCCAGCATGTTCAACTGTGAATACAGCTGGTTCTGTGCCTCCACCTCCTCGGCGCATACTTGCGGGAATACATGCGTGCTCTCATCGCTCCAGGTAGCTAGGGCCATCTGCAGCCATGACGACCAAGTGCGATAGCAAAGGTGGTGGACATGCCAGAGCAAACACAGTAGCTAACCATACCCGTCTCTCCACACAAGGAGAATAAGCTATAGACGAAAGTACGGGCAAAGGAAAGGGTAAAACCTTAATGGGGGCGGGTGGTCACCACGAGGATGTCTGCGCAAGTTGCTAGGCCGACCGACGGGGACCTCGCTTGAGCTTGTGAGTGGTTGTGATGGAGGGCCCGCACGTACATGACCGGAGGCGCCGCAGGTCGTGGACGGCGGAGCTCGCCTCGTCGGCCCAACCGAAGATTTCAAATCCGCTGTGGGACTCCGCGGCCCCAGATTTGCAACTGGCCCACGGCGAGGACGTTGCGGACGGGCGCTAGGGTAGGAAGGCCCAAGTGGCGCCGCGGAGGGGGTCGCCACTGCCGACGCCGGGGGGGGGGGGGTGGAGATGGCGCAATTGCTGGACGATGGGTGTGAGGGGCAGCCGTGGGTGGGGAAAAGCGCAGCCGCTTGCGGGGTGGGTGGCATCGCGTAAATGCGGCTTCGGAGTTCCGAAAGAAGCCACATTCACTGACACACCGCTTCAGCTCCGAGCTAGTTCGGATTTCTTCAGCTAGAAGCCATCAGCCGGCGGCTGAAAGCCCAACTGAGCATAACTTAGGTACTCCCGCTAATTGTTGTCGTCCTATGGAATACACGTACGATAGGGAATTAATGCATCGATCATGCGTGCATGGGCAACTCGAAATTAAATTTGTAGCCGATCTCCGGAAGAACCTGGTGCCCATGTCGCCTCCGATCGCTTTATCGCAAAAGGCCAGCTACTGGATCGAAGAAGAATATATGCACACAAAAGCAGGCGGCGTTTGTACTCTCCCAAAACACCTCTCTCTGTAAAAGCGTCTTGATTCAGCCAGAAGCTTTGGCTGGACGTGTGCATGGTTCATGGCGACTCGGCCTGCGCGGGCGTCCGTACGCGCCCAGCCGGCTTTGTTTAACGGGATGGCGAGGGAATGGGGCGGTGATGGGCGGGAGAGAGGGGCGATCTCTCGATCGGTACACATGCGATCCTCAACTCAACCGAGAAAAAGGCCAACGGCGACCATGATTCGTTCATGCGCGCGGGCGCAAATCCTAATCATTATTCGAGTCGATCGAAGTTGGCATAGGCGCACACACCCTCACACACAAAGATCTCACTTGCCTTTATTCCCAAGAGGTCCTGCCTTAGGCCTTGGAGATTTCGTTCCATATTCCCCATAAAGATTTGAGGCATTGAGCTTTCACAACAGTTCTAACCAATGGTTCTAAACGAAGTACTTAGCATGGAACATCTTGTGAATTTCTGATCATGGTAATCATATGGCGCATATATGACCGTACCACATGCATGTTAAGTTGTTAACTAGCATAGCTAGCTATCTGTCATTTTGACATGGACATGGATGTAGTGTACCAGAATCATATATATTGGAATGGAAATTTGCTGGTTAATTTGCAATTTGATCTGTTTCCCAGTCGCTATTACACTACCACGGCAAACTGCAACATGGGAACTGTCACGGGTCATGGCATGTGCCTTGAAAACTACAGTGTGGCATTGAAGCAACAAGTGCCATGCTTTGGCACGTATACAAGCCTATGGTCCTGCCAGTTTAGAGGCCGTTTGAAACGGCCGTAGCCTATGGATTTTAGGTAGAGTTTTTGGTTTTAGAATAGTAGTGGCTGAAAATAGAAGTGGCTAACAGTGAGAGGTGTTTGATTTAGCTGGTGCTTTTAGCTGAGCTAACTAGATTGTGCCCCCGTTTCAACAAGTTGAAGAAATAAAAAATCACAACAAATGTCGCTACCATTGTCGCTTGGTGCGTGCTCTCCATAGCCTCCTAGGATGATGGGATGATGGATATAGCCTCGCCGTCGCTGGATGTAGCGTGAAGACTGCCGAATCTAGTACAGGAGGCCGACGGTGGGGGAGGAGAAGGAGGCCAGGCCGTGACGGAAGCGGAGCACATGGCGGCACCATCAAGGTGAAGGGCATGGCAGCGCAAACGGGGTGGAGTACGCTAAAGCTCGTGGTGGCACCGTCGGGCAAAAGGTGAAGCTGGTGGCTGTGGCAAAGCGTGTGGTGCTCGATCAAGCCAAAGCCACTTCCAAAAATCGGGTTTGAAAGCTGAAGCCGTCTCAAACGCTCTCCATGATCTCCACTTGTCTTGTCCTAGCTGGTTCACTATTACAATACTCATGCATGGCACGTAGCGCATAGGATATTTTCTAGTGCACGCCAGAAACCAACAGGAAGAAATTGTCCCATGTACATGCCATGACATAAGTTCATTATATTACTTCATGGATACTTTTTCTTGGTGAATCTCCAGCCAAGTAAAAATTTTGGTAAGCTAGCAAAATCCATATGGGTTCGTACCTTTCTGTCCCTGACATGCCTTGCTGCTTCTGGCTATCAATTACCAAGGGTTCTTGGACTATCAACAAACTACTACAGACAGTGTTATCACAGACAGTTTAAAATTATCATCACAGACGGTTTCTGAACCATCTGTATTTATATGTCAATGATAATAGGTGATAAGTTAAAACACAAACGTTTTTTTAAAGAATTGTCTGTGATATTCTGCTATCATAGATGATTTTTGTTATTAACCATATGTGGTATCATATATATCACAGACAATTATTTTTAACAACCATCTGTGGTAGCAGAATATCACAAACGGTTTTTGTTATTAATCGTCTGTGATATCGTACATATCACAGACGGTTGTTTTTAAAAACCGTCTGTAATATCTATATATCACAGACTATTATTTTTAAAAATCATCTGTGATATCTATATATCACAGATGGTTTGGAACACCAAACCTTCTGTGGTAGCTATTTTAAAAGCTACGTTATTTTCTATTTTTTGGTAGCCTTAAAAAATGCTAGCCATGCCTTCTGAAAATAAGCAAGAATGTCACATATATATAACACAGGAAAGGGAAAGGGAAACTGCTCTCAATCTCATTCTTCTCTTCAATGTGCGCAAAGCAGAAGAAACTCTTGTGACAGTGGAGAGACAAATGGATAACCTTGTCAATCAAACAGAAGCGGCCGATTTTGAAGAAGCTTATCATGACATCTTCTTTGAGATTATGAGCTATGCTAATGATTTACCTAGGCTAGAGGTGGAAATGGAGAGGGCATTCGAGAACTCAGTCGCTGATCCTCCAACTTCAAAAGTAGATGAGAAAGCATATGAAACCTAGAAGATCAAGATCTAGGAATAACTTTTTTTGGACTTTCGTAATAAATTTGACTTTTATAAAAGTGACTGGTCATATTTATCTGTTCCAGCTAATCACTAGCTTCTGTAGTTCATGTGACAAAGGACAAAACACTAACGGTCATAAATAAAAACCGTCTGTGATTGTTTCATAGACGCTTCTAATGTATTACATTATCACAGGCAGTTTATACTAACAACCATCTGTGGTATTTTCACAGACAGTTATTAATACGAACCATCTATGATGTCTTGCTTTATCACAGACGGTTCGTATAAACAACCGTCTGTGAAAATATTACAGACGATTGTTAGTATAAATTGTCTGTGATAGTTGCAGTTAGACGGTTCCTTATGAACGATCTATAATGTAGCTGTTCAGTATATTTTTTTTTTTGTAGTAGTGAATTGAATTGCCTTCAATGCCAAAAGAAAAAGAAGTTGAATTCTTCTATCCTACTTCTATTTATAGACAAGTATAGCAACTCTACGGATGGACATGGACGTATAGGTTACTTGCATGCATTAGGATATCTGTGTGATGATTTTGTTCTTTCAGCGGCTGCACGTTGGGCTGGGTACGTTTGCTTTTGGCTAGGTCGGTGGTATCGCCTCAGGCTTTTGTGTAGCAAGGGTGGGCCTACACACTGTAGGAGAGAAGCCAACTTGGTGCAATGGAGACAGACAAGAGTGAATGAATGATCCAGCGCCTATGGTTTTTTGTTTTGTGCTACTCCTACAGTAAGGACCACAATGCTGCGAGTGCAAATTTAAATTTAGTTGGCGTAGCTCCCTCAGCTCTCTTTGTCAGGCACAGAGGATTGGGCATGATTTCGAAAATACCCTCCTAACATGACCTTATTTCATGTTTTCCCCTGCAAATGGGTGGTGTTATGAGTACCCATGGGCCATGGGTAAATCTGGCTTCTCGCTTATTTTTTACTATTCATAAATTTCGTTTTTATCCGAACTTTTGGCTTTTTTGAGCTTTTTTGCTGGTTATTTTTTCTCGTATTCGTTTGCGTTGTCCGTGATGAGCTAGCATATTTTTTCTATTTTTAATTTTTTTTAAATTTAATTATGCCAAATAAGTCACCTTCAGCTACAGTGAAATTTCAGCTGCTACAGTGCAATTTCACCCATAAACCACAGCTTTTCAGCCCAACTGAGTAGAGCCTAAAGACGCCTCTATGGTGTTGGCATAGCCCTAGGAGAAAACTCACACATACGAATTCATGGTGAAAGAGAACAAGAATGCACACACAAGAACTTTGGTACTCGGTTGCAACTGCCCAGCCAAAGCTTTTCTTTTTCTCTGTTCTCTCTTTTTCTCTATTCTCTTGCTCTTATTCATCTCAATATTGAGGTTAGTATTTGTAAGATATGCATAAACCTATTTATGGAATAACTTAAATAAGGAATACCTAATAAAGGAAACATATTAACCAATTTTGATCCGATGCCCATTGCATCAGAATTCTAACACCCTATTACTTAACAAGTCTATATTACTTTCCAACAATCTCCCCTTAATCTAGACTTATTTTTCTCCTAGTTTAAACTCAACGCATGATGAGAACTAACAACCACGTCTCCACATGAAGTGATCTACATGCAAACTAAACACATAGCTACATGTAGGAACTCAACTCAACTGGTGCACGTCCATCTACATGCAAAGACTCTTAACTTGTTGAGGCAGTCGGTCCCAACTACAACTTGTCCAACTTATCCTTGACACAGGACAACGAACATATCCCTTCAACACCTCGGACTCAACTCTACTTACTCTACTCAGGACGACGAACACATCTTCTCAACATCCCAGACTCAACTCCACGGACTCGACTCAGGATGACGAACACATCTCTCCAATGCCTCGGACTCAATTCTACTTATTCTACTCAGGATGGCAAACACATCTCCTCAATGTCCCGGAGTCAACTCAACATCACAACAGGGTCAATTCATCATCATTGAGAACATTAAGAAGAAGCGCTTTCTCATCCTTCGTTGGCTTGCGGCTGATTGTCTTTCTAGCTACCATCATGAGATTTTGCTTGGAGGCACCGGACTTCAGTGGTTGGGTAGAGCAGGCACTGGGAATAGGCACATGATGCTCACGAGCAAGAGCAGGGAAACCAGTGGTAGACTCCTGCATGGTTGTGGGAGCACCAATAGGCCAATCCTTCATCATGCTCTGGCGCAGTGCCATGTCCTCAGCTATGAAGCACTAGAGTGCATACCTGAGGCGGCGACACTCTTGCTCGAGATACTCGCTCTTCATCTCCAAGTCCTTTATATACATCTTCTTCCTCTTGATTGCCTAAGCTACATAATTGCTCATCGTAAGCATTGGATAATGTAACGAGATGGTGGAACTCTCTTCACCATCACACCCATGTTGCCTTGTCACCGGTGACACTACTTCCCGAAGAGCATGGTATGATCTTGGGCATACATGGATTAAGAACTTATCCTCTGATACCAAATTTTGGCACAACCCCAGGAGAAAACTCATACATACAAATTCATGGTGGAAGAGAACAAGAACGTGTGCACAAGAACTTTGGTTCTCGGCTACAACTGAATAGCCAGAGTTTTTCTTTTTTTTCTCTATTCTCTTGCTCTTATTCATCTCAACCTTGAGGTCAGTATTTATAGTACATACATAGACCTATCTATGGAATAACTTAAATAAAGAAAGCTTAACAAAAAAAATACTAACTAATTTTGATCTGATGTTGATTGCATTAGGATTCTAACACGCTATTACTTGGCAAGTCTATATTACTTTCCAACATCTGGTATGTCTATAGCTGTTAATAGGCTAGCATAAATTTGAGGTTAATTTTTCTAATGACATCTCTCTGTGTTTCAAAATATTTATCCGTAGTTTTAAAAAACTCCCTTCCTTGAGTTTACTAAAGTAGTTACCGCAGAGGTTACTTGTAGTTACTCCTCAATTTTAAATATGTTATGGCAAGGATGTTTTGCTTTGTTTGGCCAAACTATTCATGATTTTAACGCTGTAGCCACTTTTTATTCCAAATTTGGCCCCAAACATTTTTTTTTTGCAAAAGTAGCTCCCTCTCTGAGCTCAAAAGGCGAGGTAGGTGACACCTATCTCCTGCCATGCTTGGGGAGCTCAGCAAGAGCTGGTGGGCATGATAGGCATGGGTGCAGAGTGGTAGCAGGCAGGCCCAGGGCACTATCGAGCTCTCGCTACTTGGCAGCTACCTACCGAGCTTACCTTGCTTGGTAGGTCGCTAGGGTGCACGCACAGGGGGCTGGGGGGAAGGGGGTTGCATTGGCTCTATCGGCTTAGCAGCGCCACACAGTCAGTTTAGTTTTTTGTAATTAAGTGAATACCCTGTGCAAACTACTGTAATACACATGCTTTGATACACATTAGAAAATTGTATTATCCAGATAGTGTTTTGTTCGTGTCAGCGTATTTCAGATTGAGATAACAAAGCTGCTTAGCCTAGTTAGAAAGCAAAAGTCACTTCCTTACTTAGTTAGCGTGCTAAACCTATTAAATTCCTTCCCTACTTAACAAAAAGAATGCTAGTTAGGCAGTTTCTTCGATTGTCATATGTAGCACGAGACCTCTTCTTAATTGTAGCTGTGCCAAGTCCAAGCCTCTTGTGAACGATACCGATACCAGTTCTGATATAGACCTTTTCTTTGACAGGTGTTCACATGGAATGAAGTAAGAAAGACTCTGCACCTATCATTTGAAGCTTCATACAACTTGAGGTGTTGTCAATGTATTCATCAAGGGGGAGATTGTAAGACCATGTGGCTAGGTTTATGATTTTTATGATGATGAATAATTGACAAACATGGCTTAGTATTTTTATTCGAGGCGTGTGCGTGTGTGCGTGGACTAATATCGGTCAAGTTGGTGAGAACTTGTGCCGGGAAAAATATTCTTTGATCTTTGCATGTGCAGGTTGGTCGTGGAGACGGTCATGGTCGGTGACGAGGAAGACCGGGACTAGGAGGGGGAAATCTGAGGTCCAGGCGGTCGAGGATGTCACGAGGTGGTCGAGCTCACGATGGAGCACATGGAGATTAAAGATGGATGATGCGTGGAGAAGATACAGGAGGTGCGGTCTGGAGGCTTCGACACGTGACGAGTTGAAAAGTCAGTGTGAAAACCCGTGTTAGGAAGGGTTTCGGGTCCCTTAAATATTAGTGGGCTAAAAGTCTGGTTGAGATAAAAAATCTAGGTTCAATTGGATGAGTAGTATTAGGATTAAAAGTTGAGATTTGTTTTTAGTTTTGGAGTCGGCGCTGTTTTGGAATCGGAGGCGAGACCGATGTGTAAAAGAAAACGGATTGTATCTCGTAATAAAAGGCGGGGCTGGCCGAGACATCGGTACAGCTTTTTGGAGGAACCCGACGCGCTTTTGTTCAGCTCACGGCGTGGCTCGTTACGTTGCTGCGGATAAAATTCAAGTGCAGCGCTAGCGCATCAAGTCATCCACCTCGAGACGCGAGATTTGTGGACAGACATTCTCGCAGCGAGCATCGTCGCCTCGGTCCAAGTCTTGTGTCTTCCGTCATCGCTTTGCAAAATTGGTGCACCACAAGCCATCACGTGATGATTGCAAGTCCAACACATTAACACATGCATGAGTTCAGAGGTCAACACAATGCCATGCCGAGGAGAGAGAAAGATTCGAGTGAATAGTATTGCAATTCCGAACATTCATGCGTGAGTTCTTTTAGTTCTCTTTGTTTCTTGTTTTTATTTTTTGTTTGATCTGCATGCATACATAATATACTAGTTGATCTTTGGTTACCATCCATCCGTGTAGTTGATCTTTGATACCATCCGTGAGTCATTAAAGCCATCCCATCCATACATACATATACTAGTGATTAGAGAAGTCATTAGTTGGTATTGGCTATGAGATAACTTGATTATTTTTTATAAGCCGTGTTGTGAATTGAGGAGAGAGGAAAATATAATTAGTGCAGTGATTAGATTGTTTTGCATGCATTGTGGTTGGATATTTTTGTGTGTGCTTCTGTCATTTGCAGGTTTAGAAATATTAATAAATTTTGAAAAGCTTCCGCTAAACGCTGCAATCATTCACCCCCCTCTGATTGCCGTCGACGATCCTACAAGTGGTATCGAGCGGGTTGCTATGGCATCGAGAGGCGGCTACGTCAAGCTCTTGGTCTTGGTAAAAGAAGAACGACAACTTCACGAGTATGTGCTTCACGGCAAGCAACAACGGCGGCAGCGACTACATTGATCCCGATGAGGTAGGACCGTCATATGATGAGCTTGAAGATGGTTTGATTAAACTTGCTATTGAATTGAAAAAGACAAAAAGAAATTGAAAGAAAGTAATTGTCTTGTTGAAAGTTTAACTTCGAGATTGATAGACTTAGGGCTTTAATTCTGGTGATGAATCATGTGAGTCTTGTCAAATTTTACATTACGAGTTGGAGTCTGCTAGATCTATTAGTGCATCAAACTGGTTCAACTTAGAGATGTAATCGATAAATTTGATGAATTAAAATTGACACATGACTCTTGTGATGAAAAATTAAAACTTGTTAATGATGAAATTGAAAAGCTCAAATCTAGTTCTTCTACATGTTTAGAGTCAAGTATTTCAAATGTTCAATCTAAAGCTTGCTCTAATTGTGAATTGCTAGAAGCTAGACTTAATTCATCTCAAATCTATTCAACAAATGCTTTATCATGAAAACATGTGTTGCTCAAATTGTCCTAAGTTGAATATTGAAATTGATGCATTAACTAGGCAATTGAATGATTTATTGAAAAGAAAGATTGGCTCAATCTAGTGCTTCTAAGAATTTAGCAAATGAACCGCTTAAGTGCACATCTTGTTCCTCATTGGTTAAAGAAAATAAGTATCTTAAGGACACTTTGGAGAGATTTTCTTTTGGCAAGAAAAATCTAAATATGATCCTAGACAAGTCAAAAACAAGTGTGAAAAATCGTGGTCTAGGATTTAATTTTGTTGAGCATGCCAAAAATAATCCTCCTAAGGTTGTTAAGTTGCTTGAACTGGAAAGATTGAAGTAAAATCTGAACCAAAACAAAGCTGTATTTAAATCTGCGGCTTTGTGCAAACTTCATTGAATAATAATGTAGGTGCTAGCTCATCATCTCAAAAGAATTCTAATTATGTTAAATTCCATTGCACCTCTGTGGAAGAGATGGTCACTTACATGAATTTTGCTTTAGGCGTGCTAAGAAGGAGAAGAAGGATAGATTGAATGCTTTAAGACAAAAACGTGCAATTGCTTTTGTTCCTAGATCAAATGCGAAAACTATGTTTTTAGAGAACTTTTATGATGGCTTTAAATCTTCTTCACATGCTAGATTGGGATTTAATTCGAATAATTCACGTTCTTTTCGGCATTCGATCATTCACATGCACGTGATTTTGGTTCTAGCTTTGTTGCTCCAGTTCGTGTGTCTCAAGATCGATTCCTAGATCTTATTTCACTAACCCCATGACAATGAGACCGATGTTTCTGTCATGTAAGAACAGTGACAAGAATGGAGAACATGAACTAAATTGGGTTCGGTTTTTTTATCATCGCTTGATTGGAACACTTGATGGTTCTTCACTGTTTTGATGGTTTGCAAGAGATTTCACTTCTTCAGAGACCATGTGGAAAAGGTGATGTTGTCTTACACCCTATTGAGTTGGATTCTCATGTTGATGATATTCTTTCAAATCCACTTGACTCCTTATTTTGCTATTCTGCAAGTAGGTTGGGCGTGTTGCATCTTATGAGATTATTCTGAGGGGGAGCTTGATGTTTAAGAATTTAGAAAGCTTTGTTTATTATACTTGTTAATTAAATCAACAAATCCAAGCCATCAAATTTAAATGAGTTGTGGAGCTATCTCTATCATGTTTATTCATATGTTGTGTAGCTTTGATCATGACTAGTTATAATTAATTTGCTACATTTGAATTAAAAGTTTGACATGGCGGAATACTTTAACTAGATTAATTATATTTATTACTTTGCGATGTCTATCGAAAAGGATTAGCTTGATTGTGAGTCTTATTTTAACTCTTGGCTATGAGGCTCGCATGTTTCATGTTCCAATTTTTATGATTACTCAATTTGGCATGTTTTTAAGAAAAGAGAGTATATAAAAGAAAAAAATTTGAAAAGATGTATGCTTCAAGCATGCCATGGTGAAACAAAAAAAAGCACAAAAGTGCGCAAAATGAAAAGAAGTATGCTTCAAGCATGCCACCATCAAAAAAAATATATGTCATTATGAAAAAGAAGTATGCTACAAGCATGCCACATGCCTAAAAATTGAGTGTGGAGCAATAAGTTGTTACATGAGACTGCTAGCCCGTCTAGAGTTAAAATTTGCTTCACTTTTAGGTTTTGACTTTTCGTTGTGATATCTCATTGTGATCTCTATAATTGGTTTGGTCATTGTTGATATGCCTGTCATCGATATAAATTGCTTAATCATATTGAAAACTTGTTTTTGACATTGCTATGTGATATATGGCTTAATATGATCTAGATAGCTCTACTCAAAAATATGGCTTGGTTAAAATTATTAAATCAATTCAAAGTGACTTGGATAATCTACAAAGCTTCTAGATTTTTATTCTCATTGCTTCTTTTTAGAATAGTTCTTCTTTTAAAGTTCTTGATGATTACATTGCCAAAGGGGGAGAGATTTGGTGTGCTTTGTGAGACATTGGAGAAATTTGCTCTCTTGTGTTGAGGGGGAGTGATTTGAGACTTGTGGCTTGAAATGTTGTTTCGGCTTCAGTTTCTTCGCTTATATCTATTTGAAGCTTCATACAACTTGAGGTGTTGTCAATGTATTCATCAAGGGGGAGATTGTAAGACCATGTGGCTAGGTTTATGATTTTTATGATGATGAATAATTGACAAACATGGCTTAGTATTTTTATTCGAGGCGTGTGCGTGTGTGCGTGGACTAATATCGGTCAAGTTGGTGAGAACTTGTGCCGGGAAAAATATTCTTTGATCTTTGCATGTGCAGGTTGGTCGTGGAGACGGTCATGGTCGGTGACGAGGAAGACCGGGACTAGGAGGGGGAAATCGAGGTCCAGCGGTCGAGGATGTCACGAGGTGGTCGAGCTCACGATGGAGCACATGGAGATTAAAGATGGATGATGCGTGGAGAAGATACGGAGGTGCGGTCCCGGAGGCTTCGACACGTGACGAGTTGAAAAGTCGAGTGTGAAAACCCGTGTTAGGAAGGGTTTGGGTCCCTTAAATATTAGTGGGCTAAAAGTCCGTTGAGATAAAAATCTAGGTTCAATTGGATGAGTAGTATTAGGATTAAAAGTTGAGATTTGTTTTTAGTTTTGGAGTCGGCGCTGTTTTGGAATCGGAGGCGAGACCGATGTGTAAAAGAAAACGGATTGTATCTCGTAATAAAAGGCGGGCTGGCGAGACATCGGTACAACTTTTGGAGGAACCCGACGCGCTTTGTTCAGCTCACGGCGTGGCTCGTTACGTTGCTGCGGATAAAATTCAAGTGCAGCGCTAGCGCATCAAGTCATCCACCTCTGACGCGAGATTTGTGGACAGCATTCTGCAGCGAGCATCGTCGCCTCGGTCCAAGTGCTGTGTCTTCCGTCATCCGCTTTGCAAAATTGGTGCACCACAAGCCATCACGTGATGATTGCAAGTCCAACACATTAACACATGCATGAGTTCAGAGGTCAACACAATGCCATGCCGAGGAGAGAGAAAGATTCGAGTGAATAGTATTGCAATTCGAACATTCATGCGTGAGTTCTTTTAGTTCTCTTTGTTTCTTGTTTTTATTTTTTGTTTGATCTGCATGCATACATAATATACTAGTTGATCTTTGGTTACCATCCATCCGTGTAGTTGATCTTTGATACCATCCGTGAGTCATTAAAGCCATCCCATCCATACATACATATACTAGTGATTAGAGAAGTCATTAGTTGGTATTGGCTATGAGATAACTTGATTATTTTTTATAAGCCGTGTTGTGAATTGAGGAGAGAGGAAAATATAATTAGTGCAGTGATTAGATTGTTTTGCATGCATTGTGGTTGGATATTTTTGTGTGTGCTTCTGTCATTTGCAGGTTTAGAAATATTAATAAATTTTGAAAAGCTTCCGCTAAACGCTGCAATCATTCACCCCCCTCTGATTGCCGTCGACGATCCTACATCACTAGAGAAAGCTGGTGCATGATGAGAACTCGTTAAGAAAAACTAGTACGTATTGTCAAATCACTAAGCAAAGCAGCCGCGTGTATTAAAATCACCGAGAGAACCTTGGTGTTGCCAAATTGCTCTACACCCATCGACAAATTCCCTATCAGATTGCTACAACAGGGACAAAACATTAATGAGTACATAGTTCAGTTCAATACTTGGGGCACAAATGCTGAGTCAAGGGTTGCCCGCTGCCTGCTTCCTCTAGCGGTGAAGCTGGTACTGAGGGAAGATCAGCCTATCCAAGGAGCGTTGTATGTCGTGCAAGTCACATTGCGCTGGTGGCCAAGTGGAAACTAGTGCACCGGACAACTGACTAGCCCAATCTTTTGAGCGTTGAACATCTACTACACCTAGTTCTCCACATAATTGCTGGCATCCTGTGGAGGGAAACACATTTCGTTAGGCTGATGAAAGGTATTAATACTGCAATGAAACTCGTAATTGTAAGCACTAGTGTCATGTGTTGCGCAGATGATGATCTCCTGGGTACTCTGGTCCATGGTACCCAGTTGCAGTTAAGTCCGATGCCATGTAGTTTGCACTGTTCTAGTGGATTTTGTAGTTATCATATGTCTAATCGTACCACTCAGAGATACGGGTGGTTCGCGTGGTGCGTACGTGATGTATTGCACCTCACAGTCTTGGATAGAAGTAGAGTGGTGTGTCATCCCCACCCCCTGGCGAGGGAGGTCTGGAGTTAGGCTATCTCTGCAACGAAGACGGAAGTAAAGTGGTATCGGTGTGAACATTCTACACGAAGATGACATATATGAATACCAACGAGAAAAGATATCATGAGGATTGTAGCAAAATATGAAAATTACCAAACTTGAGCACTACACTTTGCAGACTGGGAATGGCCGAGGCTAGGGCGGTAAGCCGACGAGCTAGGATGTGCGGACTAACCTGTTGACGAATGGTGATGTAGCTCATCACCCCCTAGATAAACACATCGCTAGGACGACCACAGTTGATGGCCCTAGTACTATTTGGCCTCCTCATATATGTTGCAGACAGACCCCAACAAATGTTTGATCGTGCTCGAGCATCCGTGGAGTAGTGCGGCTCCACCCTCGAAGATGATGCGACGTAGCCAGTTGACTTACAATGATAGGCAAAACTGGTTAGTCATGCATGCGTGAACAATAAGATACAAATTGAATGTTGAATCTTGTATCGCTTCATCAACCTTCGTCCTCGCCGACTACTCCTATGCCATGGTCCACAACACCTGTGTCTCCCTCCAGTCATCACTCTTCCATCCCTTCATTGTTTTCCTGCTGAAAAGGGGTACACAACTATTATTTCAGTGGGGGAATAAAGAAGATGCGAATGGTATGCAACAGACTATATGAAATGAGGTAACAAGTAAATTTACTTACAGGTGAACATGACCAGGTAGCGGTCGATCTGGTGCTGTTGGCACCTGCTAGTGATGCTCGAACTATCTCATGACTCATTGAGGAGCATAGGGCTCCACCATATGGGAGAAGACTAGGTGGCAGGTCATCACCCAATACTCCATGTCCTGCTCACATTGCTCTGACAATCCAAAATATGTTGTCTCGGAGATGAACTTTGCAGTCCATGGCATCCACACGATGGTACCATCGTGTAAGGTCTCGAACGCATTATGGAAATCTAGGTACACACATTGTGGCCTCTCCCTAGACCATCCTAGCTCACTGGTAGTGTAACAACTACCCATGGTGGGTCCATCTACTGGGTCATCACCATCGATGTCACCGTAGAACCGTGCCTCCAACTAGTACGGGTGCACCTGCACCTAAAAGGACGGTCGACCAACGGGAAGTGCTCTTATGACCACAACTGCAACAAGATATAGCAGACGATGAAGTTTGGCTTGCTAGTGGCATGCTACGAGCCGTCGCACAAACTCGTGTAGGTCGTGCACAGAATAGGCAAGCCCTAGCTATACAGGGGACCTCATCAGGCTCGACATCGACTAGGGACAAGCGATGTGGATTTAGCTTGGTTACATGCAATCTCCCTGAGTCATAGGAAATAAGATCCACTCGAACATGAAGAGAAAGTAAGCAACTAGGTGAGACCTCACAACCTGTACAGGCGCGTCTGCTGGCCATTATCTGTACCACAGCAGCCATGAATGTGGCACTCTATGAATCTTGTCTGTAATGGGTTGACTAAACTGGTGTAGTAGACATGCCTTCTGGTCTGCTAATCTAGGGGGTGGAACCACGTGATGACCTCGTAGTGGCAGGTTGGTGAGGTACGCAACATTCTGTAGGGTGATGGTCATCTCCCCACACCAAAAGTAAAACTTGTAGGTCTCTAGCCTCCATCGATCAACGAGCGCCGATAGAAGCAATAAGTCCAACACAAATGACCGCCTCGCTATGGGCAACAACTCGGCACACTAGCCACTGCAGAACTAGAACGTAGCGATTATCGAGAGGCCAGTCCTCCTGAGCTCCTCGGAGAACAAAGGGGGCGGTGTGTCACCACTCGACCACACCCGACAACGATGTTGCCTAACCCAAAATGGGTCCAGTAATGTACCATGCACGTGACCATCACCAGTAGCCATTCCCTATAATACAAAAATAATGTGTTGTTATCCAACGATGCTAAATACAACATACCATTACCGAGAATAATCATACACTCAAACATAGCTGAACTACCTACTATGACTAATGCCATGTGCTAATATGCATGCATACAGGTACGCACATATATGCACACATATACATGCACACGGATACTACACTAACAATACACACTTTTGCAATCGTGGCATCATTTCCTATAATTTTTTAGTCGCACACTAGCAATTAGTATATACGTGCAGACTTGCATACACACTTCATAAATTACGTACGCACCAGGAGCACTAAAAATAACGGTGCGTATTTCTTCAGCTATTAACAAAAAAAGGGTCAATTTGCCTAAATGCATGTATAAAGGTACACATGTATATGCATACATAGTACACATAGATACTACAACTAATAGTGCATACCAAACTATCAATTTCTACAACTTTCTGCAATCCCACAAGAGTAATAAATATATACGTGCCAACTTACATAAATATTTTGGGTATTTTCAGCCCGTATTTTTTATCTATTTAAAATAAATAATCATTCTCTCCACAAGTACATTCTAAACATAGCTAATTACAGGAACACATCTGTCAACTAAACATAGTTAACAAACACATTCCACACTATCAAACCACCGTTATATTAATGAAACGCTGATGACCTATTAAGTGCATTGCTCGCATGTAAATGAAGTATATCATTTCCTAAAGGTCTTCATCCACTCTACAATTATTCTAACTATGAAAGATCGTAACTCACAGTTAAACCACATCGATAATATATTACAAACTCGCCTTTCAATCTCTCTTTCCTCCTCCTCACTCGCAGATCTCTTGCTCGGCAGGAAAGAAATCGAGTACAACTTCAGGTGAGAGGGTAGACTGCAAGGCCTCCCAATTTATGCGTGTGGGAGGGCGTTCGTGACGATATTCCCACACGGGCACATGCGGGTGCAAATCATAGTGGAATCTCCAGTGAATAAAATGGGAATTATACGCCACGTCGTGTCATCGTGGTCAGCCATGCGGGAAAGAATCCTGACCACTACAACCAAGCCAGCCCCCCGGCCCCCCTTGCACGTGTGCTTGCCCTGGCCACCTGCCAAGCTGGGGTTGCTCGGCAACCACCTATTGAGCAAGCATGCTTGGCAGGTAGGTACCGAGCAGCAGGAGCTCGACAGTACCCTGGGCCTGCCTGCTGCCGCTCTGCACCTGCCGTGCCTGTGCCCCCCGTCCTGCCGAGCTCACCAGGTGTGTTAGATGATAGGTGTCACCTACTGCGCTTTCTGAGCTCAGAGAGAAGACTATTTCTATAAAAATAAATATCCAAGTGCTAAATTTAGAACCAAATTCATAAACAATTGCCTAGAATATGTCCCAAACCATTGACTACTAGTCACTTCAATTGTACTGTAGAAAATTAAATGTGAAACATGACGACGAGAGCAGCAACGCCGTGATTAGTCTGTTTCATACTCCCATTTCAAAGCTATTGTTATACGGTAGAAATTTTCGCATACGATCAGTATATAGTAAATCTCTACTATTTAAAAGAAAGAATTAGTGATGGTAGTTCACCATCAGTGATTTATTGTTTTACAAAACTATAAAATCCAGCTGTCCATCATCAATCCAAGGTCTAGACCCGCAGACGACGCACCCTGCTCCACGTCTCATGCTGCCCATTCCATTCCAAGGATCTGCTCGCGCCGCCCTCACCCACCCTAACCCTACCCCTGCATGGCCGCAACACAAATGGCCCTCTCATCCCACGTCTCTATCTTCCCCCACCTCTCCCTCTCCTCGCTCGTGCCCAGCCGCCATCTCCCTCCTCGCCACCCCTCTCCCCCCGCCGCCGTAGCCCCTGTCCCTATTGCTTCCGCGGCAGTTTCTAGCATCAGGGACGTCAGGAGTGTCGCCACCTCGTAGATAGAGGCACTCAAGTGCTGCCTCAACGTGCTTCCCTCCCGCAGGCGGACCTACCCTTCGGGCGGCCGCCTGAGCTTAGTTGATTTGACAGCAATAAGGAATTTTTATCCAACTATATGATTAGCAAGTAGGAACTGACTTGAAAGTTGAGCCATTAGAATCTTTATAGTTACTTTGTACTAGCCATTTGCACGAACTCGCCACCAAAATACCAAATCAACTATAACTCATAGTCTCACATTATGTCTACTGGTAGCACACTGGTTAATATTGACCACAAGGGTTGTAAGGGCTTCCTGCTCAATATCCTCAGCAATTATCAGGACTGGAAATCCACTTCTTATGGCTTCCTCTAAAACACTAACAAGGTCCCTGGCATTGTTAATTTTCATGTCCAAGGGAAGCAACTGAGTAATGGAAGATAAATATCAGTTAGATCTTAGATGGCATTATGGCACAGAAGAAACATAGAAGATCTCTGCCCCTCTATAATACACCAAAATTTTCTTTACTAAATCCACCCCCTCAACCACCCCCACAGTCATGCCTAATCTAAGTTCACCCAGATTTGTGTACCAAAGTAATCCAACTTCATACAAATGAATGGCCTGGATCTCTCCTCAAGCCTTCTTCTCTTACTCATTGAAGATCCTAAGGCCAAAATCATCCGGATCATACACATCATTGAACCCAGAACCCCACCCCGCGCCCACGCACACGCCCCCAACGCTGCCTCCCCACGTCTCTCCCCCGCAAGCAAAGCTCCACCTCCCCACGTCTCTCCCTCCCCCAATCCCTCCTCCTCCGACGATCCTCCAGAACATTCTCCCGCGGCACCACCGAACCTAGCCTCGCGCCTCCCTGTAGACCGAATCTAGGGTTTCCCGCCGCTGGATCACGCTGCGGAGGCTGCTCCGTTGCTACCGTGCGTGAGGTCGTTGCTGCGGAGGAGGGGGCTAGCCCTCCTACGGGGATGCGCGGAGGGCGAGTGCGGCAGGGGGAGGTGCTCGCCAATGCCAGGCGCGTGGCCACGCTGGCCGGGCTCGACGGCCGCGGCGCGGCTCGGCCGGTGTGCCGATCCGCCGCCCGCATGCGGGGGGCCGCCGGTTGGCGGGTCGCGATCAGCGCGCAGACGAGGTGCTTCCTCGGGTGCGGCGACGGGGAGGAGGGGGAGCGTGCTCTCTAAGGTCTACGAGGAGAGGCGCGTGATGGGGTATGACCAATTGGACCCGTTGTTTTTTTTCTGTTATTGTTTTTTGAAATGGAAATGGTTGGTGATGCAGGCAGATGTTTGCGGTTGTCGCCACGGTGGATCTCTATGAGGATTTTGTGCCGTGGTGCCAACGGTCGAGGATTATCAGGCGGTATGACAATGGTTCGTTTGATGCTGAGCTCGAAATTGGATTCAAGTTCCTTGTCGAAAGCTATATGTCTCATGTGGAGATGGAGAAGCCGAAGTATATCAAGGTAAGAATTGTATAATGGACTTTCATCACGCTTGTAGGTTATAACGTAGTATGAAACCCAAACCTCAACTGGAATTAGAACTCTGGTTCTAAAAAAAACTAGAATAAGAAAACTAACATGCACAAAAAATATTTCTAGAGTCAGCTGCATTTTGGGTTTCATCACATATGCAATTGCTATTTATTTTCGTGTTGTAATTGCAAAACCACCACCATGATTTAGTTTATTTGTCAATTGTCATGCTGACTGCAAATGGATATACTATTCTAAAGAAGTATTATTGTCACCAGTCAGAAATTGGTTCCTCGCTTCCTTGAATGGTTGATTGTTAGACGTGCTGAACATAAAACTTCTAAGTTCTAACCCGGTTTCTCAATTGGTTGGCATAATGTGTTTGCCAAGCTAAACCTAAGGTTAGTTATATAATTTTAATGAAATATGTACAAATTCTTCAACCCCTTCCATTTTCGACAATTTCCTTTTCTTTAATATGGGCCAAAATTTCTTATATGGTCGATATAATGTTACCTTAGCGTAACTAATAAGTAGTAAGCACCTATTTAGTAGGCAAAGTTGGTTATGAACTTAAGCATTTGGAGTTATACCAAATTCACGCTTTCAATGAGCGATATTCGGATTAACGGTCATGGTCATCGACTCAATCGAGAAGTTCTGTCTTGGTTGATTTTAAATGGCTTTTCTTATCTGTTGGTTCTAGCACTGACACAAACTGAATTGTTGGGAGGGAAGAATAGTTTTTTAGATATTGTTCTTAAGTCATATCTTAGATATTCAGTTCATTACGCCATGGTTCTAGATCCTAACCACGGATTGTGCAATGGAACAAGACTCATGGTTAGAGCATTCCAAAACAATGCAATTGATGCAGAAATAGTTGGTGGCCACCATGCAGGCAAGAGGGTGTTCATTCCTAGAATCCCTATGGCTCCGTCCGACGATATCTCACTTCCTTTCAAGTTCAAGCGGAAACAATTCCCGATCCACCTGAGTTTTGCAATGACCATAAACAAAGCGCAGGGCCAAACCATCCCAAATGTTGGCATCTACCTTCCAGAGCCTGTTTTCTCACATGGACAGCTTTATGTCGCGCTATCAAGGGGTGTATCAAAACAAACGACAAGAAGTTTGGCCAAACCAAAGAAAGAAGTAGATGCCTCAGGGAAGAGCACCAAAAATATTGTGTATAAAGACGTCCTAGCATGGTGATGTGGTAAGTAAATAGTCCACAAACACCTATTTCCTTACTGTGTTTCATATTTCTTTATATGATAAAAATGTTTGTTTTCTTTGTAGCCTCAAATTTAAACAATGTGGGGATGGAGAAAGTCGTCGGTGGGTGAGTCCAATGATGTTGTCGCCTCCTCAAAGGATCAGTCGTTATGTGACATTCATTATGTGACAAAAATATTTGGTTATACAATATATGAGACGTGAATCTTAATGAATCTGATTGTTCATTTTATTTTTTACAAATTTTATCTTGTTTTGTATTTTACCGTAGCGTTAGCATGGGCACACTACTAGTTAGTGTTAGATTTTTAAAAGAAACATCGGGGATAATCAAACCTTGCAATTCTCATACTCCACTGGACCACTGACATTTTTTCACTATCTGTAACAAAGTAAGGAGAAATATAGCCCCGATCGAACTGCATGCCCTCAACAACATAGAGGTTATTTTCAGCACTTTTTCCTTCTTCAAGTGTGACCACCCCTTGCTGGCCAACCTTGCTCATAGCCTCAGCTATCATGTCACCAACCTCATAGTTGTTTCTAGCACTAACTGAGGCAACATCGGCAAGCTCACTATCTTCAACCTGCAACGAAATCAGGTTATGATAAATGAAGACTTTTGTTTCTGAAAAATAGATATATGTATTGCTACTCAATACCACGAGTTATCTGCACTGGATTAGCTCCAACAGCAACCACCTATAAGGTTATTAACCCTGCGTTCTTGCGCAGGCAGTCCAGAAGACCGCGGTGACATTTGCGCGGTGCGCCGAGGGCGTCCACTGCCACAAAGAACCCTGTCGTGCCTGAGTTATCTGTTGGTGATGCACCGTTAATTTCTCAGAGTCAGATTCCTTTTTTCCCCTGGCTACGATAAATGCGATGCAAATTGTGTCTGTATTTAGTTATCAGTTTACACTGCAGGTGATAATGTAGGAGTCACTGCTGATAGTAGAATGGACAGTATGTTGTCTTATTTGCATTCGTTCCAGTGACAACAGGAAATAATTTTCCTGCGGCTCAGGTAGCACATGATCAAGGCAGAAACCATCAGGAGCTTGAGATTGCTGATGTGTCAGTTGAGATGGATATCAAGTATGATGTAACTAATTTGTCTGAGAGGGACTGAAGAGGCTTGTAATCAGAATCATGGAGAGCCAATGACCCGTTGCTCTGCCTTTGGTTTCCTCCAGGTGATCCATTAATGAATACAATACTATGCGCTTCTTTTGGGAGCTAGAATTTTGTTATGCAGGGATTAGCTTGACCACATGCAAGATATAGTATTTATGATGCCAATAATAATCCTTACTGCAGTTGAACAATTATGCTTCAGTGCTTCTTTTAGCATATGATTAAAATTTTCCGACATAAGTTTATTTGTTTGATCTATTTACTTGTTCTTCCCTCCAGACCGTACCATGCTTTTGTTCAGAACTTGCTCAAATTCAAGGCACATATATTGCGAGGTTTATTCAAATTATTTCTATTTTTCACTATTCTATAAGATTTTGTCCTGTTGTTTTCTTAACATTCTTCTGAGCACCCAAATATTTAGGGGATTATGATTTAAATGTCATGCACTAGGAATACTACATTAACAGGCAGAAAACGGTAACCACATCCTCACAGTACATGTGTCATTTGTACATCTTCTAGTTATCTTCTGTTTTTGTGTTGTCTTTTTGGTGGTGTGTTCTCTCTAATGTTATGAAAGTGAGGTGTGACCTAGATGCCTATTTAGGTGTGATTTCACTCACAGTTGTGTAGACCTTAGAGCATGTACAATGCAAGATGCTTATATATGAATGCTTAAAGAGAGAGAATATAGCCACATCATCAAGCACCCATGTAAAAGATATTTCCTCCAATGCAAGCATCTCTTCTATGGGTGCTTAAATGTTATATCATCTATTAATAGATTCAATTATACACATAAGCATCTATTAAGCACCGGTGCTTATTTAAGCATCGATGCTTCAAAATAAGCACCTTATCTATCCTAGGTGGCAAGAAAAAACAGTTTTTCATTGCTAAGCATCTCTCTAAGTGCCTGCATTGTACATGCTCTTATATTCCATATTTTGCCTTTTGCCTTCAAATCTTTAGAGGATTTCTAGGGCAATTGCATGAAAGAATCAAGGGGATGGCAATTATCCCACATTTCTGTGATATCGTTTATATTTAATTGGTAGAATGCATTATAAAAACCAATTGCTAAGAAGAGAACTTAAAAAGGCTAATAAAGAGTTTTGAAAAATAGTAGTCTCTCTCCTTTCTCTCTTCATGATCCTCTGTTGATTTTGTTGTGAGAGTGATCCTTGGACCTTTTTTGCCTGACAAAGATGTGGCATATTCTATTTCAAACAACTGCTCTGGTCTTATCCAAATATTTTTCTATGCACCATTGTCTACTGGACGTCTGAACTAGAATGCTTCTAATGTTATTCTTGATTCATTTTGTCCAAAATTATATGGGTTTAGGAAGATTTGAGTGTTAGCGTTAGTATATGTTGAAACATCGTGATCTCATATGTACTGAGTTAGTCACTACTCCTAATTTTGGTTTTGGTACAACTTATTGAGGCTTAAAATTGGCTATATGTAAGTTGAAACTTACTGGTCTGCACCTATACCTTGTCCTTTGTAGCAAATATGAAGCACGGCATGAACATTGAGCTATGATGCATTGACATGTCATGTTTTGTTTGACATGTGTGTGAAATAAAAATTATAATTATTTTATTTTATAGTCTATGACCATGTATCACTCTTTTTTAGGATTCTGTTACAACGTATAGGTATTTATCTAGGGCATATGAAATAAATTAACAGTGCATACTGTACGCCGTATATCAATTTATTAGGACACATGTACAGTACAGCTGATTGTGATGCTATAGCGCTTTATCAGGAGTAGAGATGGCAACGGGTATAAACCCACTGGGTTTTGCTATCCCAAACCCGTGCCCATGAAAGTTGGACGTGCCCGCTAAAAAACCCATGCCCATGACGGGTGCAAATTTTTGCCTGCACCCATGCCCATCGGGTTAACGGTACCCATGGGTCGCCTGTCGGGTCGAATGCGAGCTGCAACAATGGTTAATGGAGAGGAGGAAGAAGTTCACCGCCATCTTCGTTGGAGTCGGAGGGCGCGCCATGGCCAAGGGCCTACTATCGTGATGTGCGTTGGTCGCGCGTGGGGCGGGGGCTGAATCGAAGGCGAGGCGACGGCGAGGGCGTGCGGGAGGACGAGCGTGCGACGAGTGGCGGAGCAGGAGCGGAGCTGCGGTAGGGAGGGCGAGCGTGGAGATCGCCGAGACCGAGCGCGAGCGCCAGATGCGCCGCGCCGCGCGGCGCCGTTGAATCGGGTGGGGACCGGGAGGAGTGAGTAGTGACCGTGGCGAGTGCTAGCTAGGGTTAGCCGTATGGGTAATGGGGCATTGCCGCATTGGATTTGGGGCTTGGGGCTAAATGGCTAATGGGCTATGGGTCACTGGTTTGCTCGGGAGGTCGGGAACTCGGGTTTATAACTCCTATGGATCGGGTTTATATTACTCATGGGTTTACGGGTTTGGGTACTATAGGAACGTACCCGAACCCGGCAGACCCGATGGGTTGGGCTTTTTGCCCATTAAGAGATCTATGGGTTAGGAAATTGACTCAGACCCATACCCTAATAGAGTGAAAACCCATCGGGTATCGGGTTTCGGGTACCCATTGCCATCTCTAATCAGGAGGCTCAATTCTCTATGTGCACGTACGTACCTTATAAAATCAGATGACACAAATGTAAAAAAACAGGAAAACGTGCATAAAAAAAGCAAAGCAGTGTTGCAGCAATGGTACGTGCACAACACAAATCGTACTTCTCCAAGAGCAAAAAGAAAAGAGAGAGAGGGTTGCTACTTCGAAATACTGGAGTACGTACGTGCTGTGTCGAGCACGATAAAAATAAGTTTTTAGCAGATTTGGCATCGTTTGTGATGATATTTATAAAACTACTCATATGTGAGGCGTATTTGCAGAAATGACACTTTTACCGTTCGGTGGGCTGGCGGCAATGCGGAGGAGACGACACGTGGTGAGGCCACCGGCGGCAGTGCCTACCGCCCCGCTGGCAGACGGCAGGTGATTAAGCCGGCTGATTAGTCGACTTAATTACCTGCCCTAATATTTTTTGGTTTAGTATTTGTTTGAATTTTTAAATATACTAAATGAGCATAAAAAATACAAAAATTTATGTATAGCCTTCTGACACAATGTACTTTACAGTCTAATTTTGGGTGATTTTATCTATTGCGAATGTTGCTAAAAAATTTATACAATTTCGATATTTGTATGAGTTTTTACATATAGCAAACGAGCTACAAAAATTACGAAATTTTATATGAAGTCTCCCGACACAATTATAGTTATTGTATAATTTGTTGGAAATTTTATATGGTCCGAATTTATCATGTTTATTCATATTAATTTAATCATGAATTTAACGATGCTCAGGCATATTTTCAAGTGGCTGACCACTGTGCTTCGCGATGTGTTGGCTAATCGTGCTATATTATCTTTCCTACTATGTGGTTTTGCATAATTATCACTCTGTGTATGTCGTGCCCCTTGCGTGCTCTCTCATTCGCACTAACCTCGCATACTGGTTGTTACTGAACCTGTTTCGTATGTCACTTCAGCTTTTGCGGGTGCAGCGCATCGCAAGGACGTCCGAGGCTACCATCACCAACTCGGAGACACCACCGACCCTACAGAATACTATGAAGTAATCCTAAATCAGGCCAAAAAATAGTACAAAACCTAAGCGGCGGCCGTTCCACAGATCACACTATTCACATAAGCCACCCAGTGGGGGCACCATGCTCACCCGCTAGGTCATCATGACCTAGTGAGTCTGGTCGGCCATCGCAATCTACCGAGTTTGTCTAGCATCATAGTACTAGCTGCCGATCATCCGTGCGTCGTACCGATGAGGAGATAATTTACGTACAAATCTACATTTTGTTTTCCTATTAGGCCTTGCGTTCCACTAACATCATGATATTCTCCCATCGCAGGTTCATTGCCAAAATGCATCACTTTTGATGTCCGCATCACCGCACAGACAACCGCTCCTTGTTTTTTATCTTCATTGCACATTCGGGAGGTATGAGATTCACATTGTACAAACCGGAATATTTATTGTGACTAATATCGATTCATCTTGCAGCCTCCAATTCAACATGAGGGTGATGACAAGTCCACCGATGATGATATGGGCCTCCCAGATTCTTCCAGAGAGTACTACACAGCACCAGGGTTTGCAGCGTACGCAGGGCAAAGCTCAGTGTTCATAGCATACCTATGGTTTGGACACTTCGGTGGGCATAGCTCCTCCGAATTCACTGCCACATCGTACGGTCAAGATGAGAGCTCCTTTGTAGCACGAGGGGGATTTCTAGAGTCCTTCGTTTATGACATTATTGCGGGCAGCTCGCAGTTCGGCATGTCTCAGCTAGAGGATTTCGACTCTTACCAAACCCAACCTACTATACCTGAGCCTACTGGACCACCGTTGGCCACTGAGCAAACAAAATTGTCTCCATACCTCCACCGACCTGAGACATAACCTTCGGACTGACTGACGTACCCCACGGGACATGCTCGTGCTCAACGAAAGACAATGCCACATATTGGGAGGCAGACGTGGTGAGGAGGTAGCAGTGGCTCGGTGAGGCATATCGCATCTAGTGTGATGTATTTTTTTACTATTATAATTACTTTTACTTGTACAAGTATTTCTAATGTATAAAATTGTAAAAAAAATGAAATATTCGTAAATTCATTATTAATTTAACCCGAATAAATATGGCAAATTTGGAGCACATAAAATTTTTAAAAAATTACACAATAATTATGAGTGTGTCGGGAGGCTTCCCATAAAATTTTGTAATTTTTGGAGCTAGTTGCTATATGTAAAAACTCGTGCAAATATCAAAATTTATGAATTTTTTAGCAACGTTCGCAACGGATAAAATTACCTAAACATTACACTATGAAGTATGTTGTGTTAGAAAACTGTATATAAATTTTCATAATTTTTTTGAGCTCATTTGATATATTTAAAAAATTAAAGTTAACACTAAACGAAAAAAATTAGGGTAGATAATTAAGCTGGCTAATCAGTGACTTAATCATCTGCCGTCCCCTCACTGGACGGCAGGCGTCTACCGCCGGCGGCCTCGCTATGTGTCGTCTTCCCCGTGCTGCCACCAACCCACCGGATGGCAGGAGTATCATTTCTATAAATATATTACATATGGCTAATTTTATAAATACTATCACAAACAGCACCAAATGCACTAAAAACTCAACCAAAAAAGTCCATATCACCAGCGACCTGGGCGATGGAATCTCGGGCCCTCGTTCCAAGAGCGAGCGTTGCGTCGTCAAGAGTGCGTCTCAGCTCGCAGCAAAATTCCGTTCGGGTTACGCAGAGGTAGCCATCCTGTCTGTTCTATAGTAATTTCTGTTGTTGCAGAGGGTGGTCGTACGGGTCAATGTTACAGCGGCACAGTCCCGAAGCAGAGCGCGGTGTCGACCACCCACCCCCCTCCACCACCGCGACGGACCGTACGGGAAACGGCCCCAGCCCTGGCCGCAGGCGTGAATCAATTCGATCGGCCGGCCGATGGGCGCAGCGCAGCGCGAGACGTTCGGCCAGCGCGCGGCCCGGCCGGCTCTACGCCCGGCACGCTGGCGGATACAATTTCCAACGCGAATTTTGCCCCCCTAGCCACGCAGTCCGCGCACTTCTCGGCGCACGTACGTACGGCCGTGGGGGCGGGGGCAGGCAGGCAGCTCGCTCCGGCGCTGTCGACGCCGGCTGGCTGGCGCGGGGCACGGCCATTTGGACTCTGCACAGCCCACCGATGCGCGGCTGCGGGCGGGCGGGCAGTTCGGTGCCACTGCTACGCACCACCAACGCATTCACTGCGCCATGCCGCGTGGGGCTCGACTCTGCTGCCGTGCTCGCCTTGGCTTTGCTGGCCGGCTGGCCGGCCAGTGCGGTTTTAATTCGTCTCTGGGCGCGCGCGCAGGGAGGCAAGCAGGCACAGTGCGTGCCGTGGCAAACGAGCGCGTGTAGGTCAGCGGGAGACGGGGCATGCATACATGCATGTGTACGGGTTTTGGTCCACCACGCGCGGGCCGCGTATGGGTTTTGGTCCACTGCTCGCGGCTGTACGGCCTGCACGGAGTGATCTGCCCTACCGTATGTGTGTGCCTCCCGCTGGCGAGTTTTTGATATATATATATAGCACTACTTAAATTTGTATATATAAAAATATTAGTATATACATAGTAATAGCGAAAATGACTGTTTTGTCGCTCGATCACAGAGCGACGACGTTGTGGAGCTAGCACGTAGCACCTAGAGCCTTGTGGTCATGAGGCAAGGATATGCCACTCGGTCACCGTGTGGCCAAGGGCCTACCACCCTATTACTGGGCTCTAGGTAGCCTATCGCCTGGCTATTGGGTTCCAGGTGATTAGGATTGCAATTAATAACTTTAATTGCATGATTAGAAAATTTAACACACCATGCGTAGAATTTTTTAGATATAGCACATAAATACAAAAACTTACGGAATTTTTTGTGGAGCTTTCCGACGCAGCATAGATTATTGTGTAATTTGCTTGTAATTTTTCCATTATGAATTTTACTTGAAAATTCATTTACATAAATTACTTGTAGGAATTTATGAATATAGGAAATGCGATGGAAAAATATAGCAGTGGACTTAATGGTGCAATGTTTTATTCAATTACGCAAGGAGTACATATAGTAGTACAAAAAACGCATGGCATGGAATATAGCAGTACAAAAAGCGCATCGCATGGGATGCGATATGGCTCATTCATCTGAGCCGCTGCTATCTCCTCGCCACGTCTGCCTCCACGTGTGTGGCCTTGTCTTCCGTTGAGCATGTCCTGTGGGGTACGACTGCCGGTCTAGAGCTTGCATGTTGGTTCGAGGAGGTATGGAGACCGTTCTGTCTGTTGAGTGGCCGGCAGTGGTCTAGTAGGCTGAGGTACAGCAGATAGTGTCTTGTGATAAGCGTCGATGTTCTCTTGCTGAGATATGCCGAATTGGGGGCCGCCAGAAATGAAGTCATGAACGTGGGACTCTAGGAATCCCCGTTGTGCAGAGGAGCCCAGGCCTTTCACCGTATGTTGTGGCAGCAATGCCGGAGGCACTCTACCCCCGAAGTCTCCAAACCCTGCATATGGTGTGAAAGATGAGCCCTACCTTACGTATTTGGTTCAAACCAAACTGTCACATTACACACTACAGCGCGTAAGCCTTCACTATCTATGAGAACACCAGATGGTAGGTCGTTGCCCATAACTCCGCATCCTAGAAGCATTGTACATATATATGTATGTACATGTACATATACGTGTGTGTATATATGTATATTATATATATACATATGTATATATATGTATGTGGATACAAATATATATACACACATGTATATATATATATGTGTGTATGTATATATTATATGTATGCATATATATACATGTGTGTGTATATACACATATACACGTACATACATATAATGGCAGTACAATATTACAAATTAAAAATTATGATGAAATAAATAATTTCATAAATATACATATGTGTGTGTGTGCACATATGTATTACACAGGAAGTATCTATTAATACGACTGTTAACCGGCTGCGACGAATTGCGAGAGTGACTACGAAAGGGCTTGCATTGTATAGTGCAAGCGAGAGTGCAGTGTGCTAATAAAGCGTTGATAATGGTAGGAGTGAACTGCGCGTGGGGAGATAGACGCGACGCAGCCTCACTTTCGATGGTATGTTCCCTCGTCGCGTATGCAATGAGCACTTATTTTTTTATACCAGCCAAATGGCCTTCAGCCCATTCCATCGTTCCCATACGCAATAATGCAAGTAAAACACACGCGGGGGGCGCCTCTACCGCACGATGCCAAGGCCTGCCGCTCGGTGGCCAGGCGGCAGATCATTAAAGCATGCATTTAGCCAGGGGTAATGAGGTGCGCTAATCACTTGGAGCCCGGTGGCCGGGCGTTAGGCCCTTGGCCGAACGGTGGCCAGGCTGCAGGTGTCCGCCGCACATCCACAAGGCTCTAGATGTCACGTGTCAGCTCCACGGCATGTTCTTGAATACATAACTGTGTTTTTATATTTTTAATTGAATAACTAAAAATTAATAACTGTTTTAACATAATTTTAACTAAATACCAATGAAAGAGAAAAGTCGCTAAGGCCCTGTTTGGATCAGTTTCAGATTCTTAAAAACTAGCTATTACTTCTAGTTTTTAAAAATTGGTTTCTAAGCAAAAACTGATAGGGTGTTTGGATCCCCTAGTTTTTAAAAGCTGGTTTCATTTATGATTGGTGCTAATAGACTATTATACCCTTACATTTATTGCTCTTGAACAGCACATTAAACAGCCATGCGTGGTCTTTAATAAGGGTAAATGGGTATTTGTGCCAAAAAACCTGGCAAAAGCTGGGTATCAACAGCTTCTTGGTTTTTAAGAATCTGGGTAGGTAGATTTTAAAAACTACCCCAAAAACTGGTCTGTTTGGATCCCACTCAGTTTCCAAAAGCCAGATTCTTAAAATCTGGGTGGATCCAAACAAGCCCTAAATAAATCGGATTGAGCAGCCAAAGTGGCTCATCTCTCTCTGTGCATATCATTCACCGCCCGCTTGGACCCACGTGAAGGTGCGACAGCGACACGTGCCGCACTAGCTGGACACGCGCGAGTGGGTGGCGGGGCCGGGCATGTACGCCTCTGATATCTCTGTCCGTCTCCTCTCTCCTCCCTCCCTCTCTGGTGTAGGGGACGATTTCTCTCCTTTGGGTACGGGAACCATGCATGCAACCGCGCGCACAGAAAAGTGACGGCTTTCATGCCAATCGTCGCTTCGTCTCCTTGTCGTTTGCACGTGCGAGTCGCCATAGGATTCCGGCGTCGCGCGCGCGGCCACCCCGGCCCGAAGCGGGCAGGGCAGGGCAAGCAGCAAGCGCCAAACACGACGTCTAGCCGCTAGCTAGCCAACCGGCTTATCTTTGCCTGACCTGACAGCGTTTGATGATGGCTTGATGCAAGCAGTGTTACATTTCTGGGCCACAGGTCTAAATGGGCTGAACACAACTAAAGCCCACGGAGCAACGGAGCAACAATCTTATAAGTGGTATTGGGCCTTCTCCCCCCAAAAGACTAGTCCAATGGGTGGAGGCTCCCTCACACTTATAAGTTGTGCTTGCTCCTCTCCCACAATCCATGTGGGACTATTTCTAACAATCTCCCCCTCACACATGGATTGGACACTTCTGCAACTATGAGGTCTAAGGAGATGTTAGGCACCTGAGCTCTGATACCAAATGTGAGATCTGGACCTGGCCGCATACCTAGGTCCAGCCGGGTTTTTACTCCCCGGGCCACAGGTCCACATGGGCGGAACACAACCAAGCCGACGGAGCAACGGAGCAACAACCTTATAAGTGGTATTGGACCTTCTCCCCCAAAAGACTAGTCCAATGGGTGGGGGCTCCCTCACACTTATAAGTTGTGCTCGCTCCTCTCCCACAATCCATGTGGGACTATTCCTAACAATCTCCCTCACACTTATAAGTTGTGCTTGCTCCTCTCCCACAATCCATGTGGGACTATTCTAACAATCTCCCCCTCACACATGGATTGGACACTTCTGCAACCATGAGGTCCAAGGAGATGTTAGACACCTGGGCTCTGATACCAATTGTTACACTTTTTGGACCCTAGCAGCATGCCTAGGTCCAACTGAGTGCCACAGGTTTAAATGGGCTAAACACAACTAAGCCCACGGAGCAACGGAGCACCAGACTTATAAGTGGTATTGGGCCTTCTCCTCCCAAAAGACTAGTCCAATGGGTGGAGGCTCCCTCACACTTATAAGTTGTGCTTGCTCCTCTCCCACAATCCATGTGGGACTATTTCTAACAAGCAGCTGGTTGTCGCGTGCCCTACTCCAAAGTTTACTCTGTTTGACGGTGATAAATACAAAAGGAAAAGGCTACCACTGCGCTCAGGGATTCTCCCTGAGATGGCTACGTACATATGGAAAACCCTAGGGTTGATCAGTTGCGATTTTCGTTTCCTCGATACACTCACTCAATCCATCGCGACATTATTCCGCGCCGAAAGGCCATGCTTCAAATAATTGCTGGTTTTATCATCACGTTTCCTGATTTCGTGAGATCTGAGATTTTCCACAATGGTCACCCGGCGATGAGGTGCCGCGGTGATGCCGACGCCGACATACGCACATACACATGTAGCTAGGCATCTGCTCCACCACAATGCTGTCAATGCATGATCATCAAACGGTCCTCACAGTCTTAAGAGCAAATTTAATAGTATAGATTGCTGCTACCTCTAATACATTTCCATGTCATCAAAAGATAATGATGCAGCCAACTCATACAATAAACTGGCTATAAGTTGTCTCCACAAGAGCTCTCAATTATTTAATACATGCATGGGTATAGCAGTTTAGAGCAAGACTAATAATACAGCCTTCAGCTGGCTATATGGACACTTACAGCCCACTTATCAGCCCATTCATATAGTAGTTTATACCACCAAGGTGTATGACCCACCCCTTTCTCTCACAAAGTTTCTTGGTTCTTGTGCTTCAGCTGGCTGTAAACTTACAGCCCACCTCTCTTCTCTCTCCTCCACCTCAGCATACAGCCTACTAACAGCCTCTTATTATACTTGCTCTTAGTGTGATCATTTAATACATGCATGAGTATAGCAGTTAGGCCAGTCTCAGTGGTGGATTTCATTTCCCAGTTTCCAAGACTGCCATGTCAGCTTTGCAGACTTGAATTGAGAAATGAAACTGGATCTCTCAGTAGGGGGTTTCATTTCACTGTTTCATAGACAAGCTGCAGCAATTAATGTATGCATGATGTTGTGATCCTATGTGCCATGTAAACTATGTAGCCGTTTGAAAATATATCTAAACTAAACATAGTCACTTTGGTAACTACAATATATCTCATACCGACAAATAATCATGGTCAAATAAAATATATTAATTAATCCAATATTCATGAGTACATTCGCATATATATGAATGCACAGCAGATCCTCGGGAGCGCCTGAGAACGAAACGACCCGGTCTCAGTGGGGGTTTCACTGGGTTTCACCGTGTTGGTAACCGAGACGGATGGGTTTCATCCTGATGAAACTCTGTTGCTCTCTCTCCTCATAAATTTCTTGCCAACTCAACAAATTTGCTGATGTGTCACTGCATTAAATGAGAATGAAACTCTTTTGAAACCCCCATTGAGACTGGCCTTAGTCCTATGGGTACATGCATGGATAACGCCTCTTTTCCTGTGCTATAGCCCGACTCTTGCATGGGAGCCGGCTTGGCTCTCTCTCTCCTTTTCTCTCCCCTCCACGTAGAACTATGCTGACATGGATTACCTTGTAGCTAGCACAGTCAGCCTTAGGGCAGTCCCAGTGCAGAAACTACTAAGTAGTGTCTATCTATGCCATGTCATATAGACACTACTTTAGACACTATTATCTCCAATGCACTATGTCTATTTATAACCCAAGCAATTAATTAAGCATCAAAATCTCTCTCTCCTCTTCACCAATCATAATTTTTCTCCATCTATCATGAAGACACCACCATCTCTCCAATGCAAAATTTGGTAGTGTCTATTGCATTGGTTTTCTCATAGAAACTAGGTCTTGCATGAGACACAGTTTCTTCCTCTTTTTCTTCTCTCTCTTATTTAATATAGCGCCACATCATCTAAAACTCCTACATGACAATCTAATTAATATCATAGACACTATCCTACGTGGAGCATTGGGACTGCCCTTATTAAACTTGCTCTAACGGTTAGAAAAGATCATTGAGCAATGTTGCTTTCCGCGCCCACTGAACACAGAGGTGGCTATGTGCGAAGTAGGAAACAGAGTGGCAGCTAGATAAAGCATGCATGCATTGCACCTTCTACCTTGCCTTTTTGCGTTCTACGATGGACCATGAAACTTGTATGGTTTCCTTAAATCAGAAGCCAATTAATTGCTTTGCTGTGGTGTCGTGAATCGATTTTTTTTGTTATTAGTTTGTCTATGGAAGCTTGTACATCGTTATTAGTTTGTAACCACACCGTAGCCGTAGGTATGGTGTAGTAGTCAGCAGCACCCAATGCACCACACACTACTCTATAAAAAGTCATCGCAGATGGTTCAAAAAATTCATCACAGTCAGTTTCGTGAGCTGTCTGAGTTTATGGGTCAGTAATAATACGAGGTCATCACAGACGACTTTTGAACCATCTGTGAAGCAGTCTATCGTAGACGGGTTTTAGTAAAAACTGTATGTGATATACGGTTTCAGTATTGTATCTTGGACAACAATCACTATGCAGTTGTTCCCATGATTATCTCTCACTAAAACAACCGAAGATCAGTTATCATCAGATATCTCTCTCTAACAGCAAGCACCCCTCTGATCAGACACAATGATTCCACAAGATGTCTCCTCAGGTGGATAGCTGGCATCCTGTCAACTCTATTTAAAGGTTGACGAAAGAAGACACAGGAGAAGGATAGTGAGAATTAGAATTTAGTGAACAAGTCAAGGCAACCAAGATCTTCCGATTAGTAGGAGGATTATAGATTAGGACTAATTAAATCCCTTTTATAAGCTATTTTGTAACCAGTTCATAGCAATAAATATCATTCCTTTTTTTTTGCTGAATCATTCCAAGGAATCCAGCATCCTTTGTCACATTTTTCTAAGATCGACGACTTGATCATCGACAAGACATAAGATTCGGGGGTTTTGAATAACAAAAATTAATTTGATTATTTATTTCTTTTACTTTTTAGTGTAAAATAGTCAGGTAATCGAAGCGTTGTTAAAATCGTTATTCTAGTAGCTTTGAATAGCGTGGAATTAAAACCACCATTGTAGTCATAAATAAGGTATACATAATTAATCAAATTAGATGCCATAATGAGCAAATAAACACTCTATCAAGTGCCACAATGAACAAATAAACACTCTATCACTCTAGGAATATATGGCAAACTAAAAAAATGTATTTTTCTGTAGAATTAGGTAGGATCTTAAATTCTATGATTTGTTCGATTCAAGATTGGTCCCATCTGCCTACAATGAGGCAAAACAATCTAGGGGTACATGTGGAACTGGTGGGCCTACCACCCACTACCCCTAGCCTCTGGCTAAGGGTGGTCATTCGGTTTTTTAGTATATACGGTTCAATAGATATGGTGTATACGGTAGATACGGTATTGTTAATTCGATAAAATACATTATAATTTACAATACGTTTATGTATCAGTTAATACCACATTATTTTGGTTCAATATTAGTGAATACCATATTTATCAAAGTTGACGCGAATTGAGAATGACACGGCAATACCGACACAGACATAGAACAATCTCCAAGACCCAAACAATATACTGGAGACTTGGACCTGGCAACACGGATTATTCGACTACACAACGCATGAAATAATTCATCTGATGGCAGCTACAGATATGTACAACAGCAAGAAATTTAACAAAGTAACTCGACTAACAGACCAGAGCATTGCTAGCTACAACCAGAATGTAAGTCATCTTTTCTTCCACTATCTGTCCACCTCCCGCTAGCACCGCCACTAGCGCGCGAGCCCACGACCACCATGCATGGGGGGCACACACGGAAGTGAGCAAGGAAACACCGAGGCGCAGTGTCAGGGATTGAGGAGTTTGGTTTTTTAGTTTGTTCGGTTTTCCACCGGTTTTTACAGAAAACCTGAAATCCCAAAAAAAACCTTATTTTTGAAAATCATACCAAATACTGAATACCAGTCAAACCAAGTTGACCAGTATGGTACGGTTTTTTCAGTACTGTTTGTTCGATTCGGTTTCAAAATGAACAGCCCTACCTCTGGCGCACCTGCCATCTCCAAGGAGTGTTTACTTCTAGATACCAATGCGAGTATGGGACCTAGCTAGTGGTAGCGGATAGTGGACGTATGAAGCAATAGCTCTACCCTGCCCACTTCCCTCCATGTGGGCCCCACCTACTCGGGTGATATTCGCCCAGCCATAACACGATGAGTAGGCCTAGCCAAATGGCTGGACCAACCGTGTTGGCTCGAGGCATGGTACTATTGGTCCGGCCCAAGCACAGCATGACACAAACAATAAACGTGCCGTGTTGGCTCGGCCCGACCGGGAGTGCAGTGCTTGGGCTGGCACCTCGGTACGACACACAAAGTAACTCTCCTGTGGTAGCGCAGTAGCTCTCCTATAGTAGTGCAGTAAATTGCTTGTGGTTGGCAGTAAAATTACTATATTAGGTTTATTGTACTCTTCTGAGCATAGATGGGTGACTTACTAATAAAATTACTTGCGATTGGCAGTAAAATACTTACGACCGTGATCAACAGGTCATCGATGGCCTGTTAGGCTGTGTGCTCAGGCTGGCATGGTATGGCCTGACCTCTCTCCATGTCGTGTCTGGGTCGAAGGGCAGACATGTGGGCCAACATGATACGGCATGGCATGATAACTTATTCGGACGAGTCATACTGGACCTAATCAGGCTGTACCCTATTTGGGCCTGTACCGTGCAAAACTGCCCATTTAGCCAGGTTTGAAGAGAGGAGATCAGTAGCGCGAACATTTGTTGGTGCTGTACTGCTACATACACTCTCCAATACAACCCCCTCATCAAGAGTTTTCTGATGGGGATGGATGATACAGGCACACTCATGGAGACAAAGGAAATGATTCATACGCTTATTTTTCCTCGTGTTATCGATGATTCGCCGTGACAGAAAATCTTACGAAGGTTGGTTGTCGATGATTCGCCGAAGAGAGTTCGTGCAGTTCTTTTCGTCTTACGAAGAGTAATTGGTTTCCAAAAAAATCTTGCTGAGACCAAGTGTAGGGTGAAAAATAAGGGAACATTAGGAGGAATTTAGCCTTCAAATTAAGGTAGCTCGACTCCAGGACTTCAACCACCGCACCTATGTGCTTTACAACAACGGCACACGGTTTTTCCTTAGCAAGAAGAGCATGATCATCGATAAATGAGGAGGTAACTTCAATGTATTATTCTTTCACACTGTACTAAATTAAAGTAGAAAATTCATATTTGGTCTAAATATTGGAGCAACAAATCTGCAACCCTTACTTCCAAGATGCCCTTCCCTAGTCACTTCCAATCTTATTTCTCCTCCTTATCACTCATCAGCTGCTGCTTGCTCCTACCTTTCAGTTGATGAGTCCCTTTTTAGCCGAGCCACCAGACCATGTGCCCCCATCGCCCTCACACCGTAGTGGTGGATCACCTCAACATGTCAGAGACAGATTAATGAAACAAAAAGAGACAGGAAAAAGATGGAGATAGGGAGAGGAAAGAGAAGTGGCATCTCAGGGTGAAAGAGCCCTACAAAGGTCCTTGCAATGCAAAAGAACAGAAAGCCGAAAAAAGGCTAGCTAGGTTGTCTCACTAGGGACACAGGACAAATGGAGTTCCTCTGCTGGCAGAGAGAGAGAGAGAGAGAGAGAGAGAGAGAGAGCAAAACAACTTTTCCATCTTTTTATTTGCTTCAATGATAAGTCATTTGTTTGTTGCATTTCTTTTTCAAAACAAAACATCTGTTTGTTCTTGCTATTATTAAAGCGTGCCCTGCCAGTTTCACACTATCATGTGAGTACTATTTGCCATTTGTGTATATTAAGTTATTAACAAGTGTGATTCACTCCATACTGTTAATTTTCAGAAAATGAAGTAATGCATGAACAGATGATAAAGCCTTGACCTACTGGATAAAGAGATAAAAATGAAAAGGGATTTTTTTCTTGAAAAAAGAAAAGAAAGGAAGGATTTCAAGCATCTAAAACTTTAAAAGGTATGCATGCACGCTGCATGCATGCATAATGGTACACTAGTTCAGTTAACTTTTGTGTTGGGTGGGCTAACGCATGTTTCTTCCCATGAAAGTTAGACCCGAATCATTCAGGAGGTTAGTTGGATCCTTCCAACCGGGTTGGCTAGCTACTTCCCTTCTCCCATGGATGCAAAATGGTGTAGGGTAGCAGCAGCAGCAGTGTGTAGCAAAGCCCTTTCCTAAAAGGCTTTCCATGCATGAGACGACCAAGTGGCCCCCAACAGGCCATGTGAGTGCCTCATCGCTGTAGTGCCGTAAGGTCAAAACAATATGGAACCTCTGCTGGTTGATTTGGCCACCTTTTCGCCGGTCTAGATAAAAAGGACTAAAGGAGCCCCACCCTCTCGCGGTCACTTGTCAATTTAATTAGTGAGTAGTAGTTACTTGTTGGCCGGGTACTCACCATTAGGTGTAGTAGTTACTTGTTGGCCGGGTACTTACCATTAGGTGCAAACTTTAGCTGCTCTTATATGAACTCAATTGAGAAGATCCTATGTGATGTGATCCTAGAATAAATTTGGAGAAGCTCAACCAAATGCATGCTTCTTGTGAATTGCAGAAACAATCTACTTTTTTTCTTGAGTAAATACTTTTCAAGGGTTACTAACTGTGGTTCGGTGTTTCTTGTGAAATTCTGATGGCGTGATTGGTCGATTCACTAATGTTTGTTCAGTGGTTTACGAGAATCACAGTATAACATTTTAGTGGAAGCTAGACGACGGCCCAGCCCAGCTTGGACTCGCAGAAAAGCACCTTTGCAAAGGCCATTTACTTCTAAGTCCAGTCCCTCCAATACATGCATAAATCTGCATCAATTTCGGCCCAACGACCAAATCCATCGCGCAGAAGATTTCTCCAGAGCCATCAGAATTCCTTGTTGGTAAGTGCTCATCCTGTATACAGTCTACCATGCTCTCATCCTTCGGTGTGCATCATTTTCTTGAGAAAGATTTGCCATTTACCAAGCTCTTTTCAGTTATCATCATGCCAATTTGGTTTCACCGAGAAAAGAAAAAAGGAAATGAATGACCATGTGAGAAGCTCCAGGATACTGTTGTGATAAACTATTACAAGTTTTATAAAGTGGAGAATTAGTTTTGCAAAGATTGCATTTGGTTTGGACAGAATTCTAGAAGTGTCAGGAAAATTGGAAAATACCGTAGGTATACGTGCGGTAGTTCCGTTTGGCAGAAGTACCGTAGGTATAAGTGCGGAAGTACCGTTTGACGGAAGTACTGGATTGAGTAGCGGTATGTTTTTTCTAGAGTGCTGCATGTGAGATTCTCAGCGTGCGGAAGTACTGGCATGTTAAGCGCGGTACTTCTGATCTTCCCAGGAAACAGGGGTTTGATGATTTGAGTCATAGATTGAGTTGGGATGACCTGAGTTAATGCATTATTCACCCTCTCTCTGTTGCCATATTCGGTCTTTCAAGAAAATATAAATAGATTAACTTTTCGATTACAAGTGTAGCTGTAGATAGTAGCAGTAACATGCTAGATTGCAGTAACATTTATGCTGTACTGGCCATGCCTAGAGTAGTTTCTAGCAATTTAAGGGCGGGAGCAACACCACGTCATTGTCGTACTGGCTGCACAGGAAGATGTGCAGACCATCCTCGGTGTCCACCACCCCCGTGCACCGCGTGTGCAGTGTGCTGCCTACACCTCGCAGATACTTGGAGTGTGCACCATACGACGGCAGAGGTGGCACTAGCGTTGTGGCAATGCGGCACCTCCTCGGCGACCAAGCGCCTCACGATGGTCATAGTGGTGGACGTACCGGGGGGTCAAGGGGGGCCGGCGCCTCTTACCTTCGGTCGGAGATTGGGTACCCCTTACCTTCGGCTAGGGCTCCACCGTGCCATGGCTAGCTGGTCATCATTGTTACTCCAAGACAGAAAGACAAAGAGTAGACTCAGTAGACACTAGACACCGAAGAGGGACAAAGACACATAAATATTACCCAAAGCCTAGCGAGATCAGTAACTCAGTCACTCACTAGAACACTACAACAAGCTCACCAATGAACGAAATCAATCAAATTGACTTTGAGGTTTTCGGCACTCAGGAGCACTAAATTTTGATCCAACGCTCCTGGCCTCCTGCGGCTGTGGCGGCGTGGCCGTGGCGTCTTGGCGAGGCAGCAAGCGGATGGCAATGGGCGCTGAGTTTCCTGAGGCCTGAGTAGGTAGCACGGCGGCTGGTAGCCCACAGCAGTGTAGCCAACCAAGCGCCAGCGCAGCCTCCTATCGGCTAGGCAGCTACCGCCAGATCTGGTGAATGCATTGAGGGAAAGAGAGGCGGGAGGCCGGAGGAAAGCCGGGAGGGGATTGGGGAAGGCCGGCCGCCGGTCGGGACCAGGGAGGCGAGAGGGGATTTAGATGGGGGGAGCCGGGGGGCCAGGATTGAGGGATTTAGGGATGGGGACGGGTGGCCGATTGGGCGATTGGGGAAGCTGGCATTGACGGGGACTTAGATGGGGTGAGCCGAGAGGGAGGGATTTAGGGATGGGGCCATGGGAGGTGGCCTATTGGGGAAGCCGGCCGCCTGTCGTGAGGGGAGGATGGGGGGATTGGGGAAGGCCGGGAGCCCAGGAGGGGGAAATTTAGGGGATGGCCAGTGGGGGATGGGGGTTGGCCAGGAGGGGGGATTTAGTAGGGGATATGACCGATGGGGATGGGGGTCAACCGGGAGGGGGATTTACGGGATGGTCGAATGGGACCAGGGGGATGGGTGGTCAGGAAATCAGTGAGCAAGATGTTTGTTTGCAAATGTGCCTCTGGTATGGCAAACAGTTGTAGTATGTTACCTAGTTCTTTTTAATGAAATCAATGGCAATGGCATGGTTTAAATGAAGTCTTTTTTAACTGCAATTTAGGTACATACCGAGAGGTGCTGGTGGTTGTGGGTTGTGGCTCTACATTAAGAGAGCGGGAGATCAAAGGCAGCAACCATAAGGTATAAAGCACAAATCTACTTTTTAATTTGCATGATTGTGATTGATATGGTATTATAGTTTCATCTATTGCCATTTATTGATTCGTAGAGTTGCAAAAAAAAGGGAGAGACAAACATTGCATAAATATTTTTCATGCAACACAAGTAGTACTCCTCATACTAATGAGAGTGAAGTAAAGAAGGCTCGGGTGGATTTTAGTCCCGATGAAATCATTACTAATCCAGTGAATCATATACCTATTAGTGAGTATCACAATGGAATTAGAAATCAAGTGAGGGGAATGTATTTGTTGAGAGGTCTAACCCAACCAAAGAGCCATAATTTCCCTCACAGAATGCAAAATGATTATTTAAGGGCATTTCAACAATCTTGGTACAATAAATATGATTGGTTGGAATATAGTGTGGAAAAGGATGTGATCTTTTGTTTCTATCGTTTTCTTTTCAAGAAACCAGGAAGGCCCAAAAATTTTGGTAGTGATGTATTTACAACAACATATTTGCGTAATAGAGTAACAAATGAGTGGTTCAGTAACTTGATTATATGCTACACTGAGAGAGTTTTTTAGAAGAAAAAATTGATCATATACCCTCCATTTAGATGGAAATTGAGGATTTACCCTCCTGGCACACGTGTCAGTGACTTATGATGACCCCACATGTTATTGAGATGTGGAGGGTAAATCCTCAATTTCCCAACTAAAGGGAGGGTATATGATCCAATCTCCCTTTTTAGAAACCTTGATGATAATAGAATTAGAAAACGTTTTCAAAACATAAAATCGCGTAGAATACTATTACCTCGTACTTTTACTACTACTACTCAATCTGAACTAGTGGTATATTGTATACCTTTTTCAATCTTTATAACTATTGATAATATCAATTTCTGATTTTTACCACTAATTTTGCTAATTCTGCTACGTAGATGGCTACTTACATATATTTATGGATTTTAGAAAGCACACTATCCATTACTGAGGTACAATCTTCATTCTATTTTGCATTTTTATTATGTCTCTGTTCTAATTATGTATGATTTTGAATTACAAAAAATAGTTCAATTTATATTTCGTATGTTTATCTTTGGTTGATCATGTCCCACTAGCCTCTCTAATTTTGATTTTGGATCCGCTACTGGACGGTTGGAAGGTGGTGGTGCAGCTTGAGCTGGAACGACCAGCACTTGGTCTCGCCCTGGACACCGGCCTCCAAGTGCGCGAAGCCGAGCAGGGTCCTAACGTTGTCCCTGAAGACGCCGGCGAACTGCGCCGGGTAGCCGGGCTGGCAGAACGACTCGAACCGGAACAGCATCTCCCCGCGCTTCCTCCGCCGCGAGCTCCCCAGGCTGATCACCATCTTAGCCATGCCTTCTAACTTAATCTGCAAGTGTACGGTCCCCAAAGATCTAGCTAGCTAGTGTACCCAGGACTAGGAGATGGTGGTGTGAGCGCTGCACTGCACTTACATGGTGTAGATCATGAGGGGCTCTAATTCTAGTAGTACTGGTTCCTTCGGCTTCTCACGCGGTAAGTGCCAAGGGATTTAGAAAGCTTCGGAGGTCTGGTGAGAGAGTACGCGCGCGTGATCAGTCGATGAGCATCCCTCCAGACATGGCGCTCACATCATGGGCTCATGGCTCCCCTGCTCTGGAAACTTTGCACACAGCACCTTGTGTCTGTTTTCCCATATACTAACAGCTCATTTGTATCGCAGGAATTTCACAAGAAATAATTCGTTTCATGTAGGAACTGTGAAAAATAAGAAATCCCCGGTTTCTAAACGGGGCCTAACGAGTGCATTTCTCTCTTTCAATTGCAATAACCATAGAGGCATTGGTAATGTTAATTGGTGATGTTAAGGTAAATGTTCTAGCCAAGTCCTTAGAGAAACGAAGGCTTGATCAGTAGTAACAAGTAGATATCTTGATTAAGGTCAAGAAGAAATCATTAATTAGTAGCTACTGTTTGATATAGGAAAAAGTAGGGTGCCAAATGTAAATTCTGCCCTGGTGCTTAAATGCAAGCATATCAGTAAGATATGGCTGGTATAAGCATGAAGTAATGTCAATGAAGTATGCCTTGCCTAACCGAATGGCAGAGGCAATAGTTTAAGATCAGGGGAACCGTTTTTTTACATTATTAACAGGAACAGAATGGAATACATGGTCGACAACTTCGGGCTCCTGTGGAAGTCTGAAGTGGATGTATATTCATTCACAACTACCGCGTTCAGAGGGTAGGTGGCCCAAATAGCCATTTTGAGCTCTCTGTTAAATGCTACACCATTTCCATCTTGACAGTATGCTATTTTTCCTAAGCTTTACATCAAATTCTCACATATGAAGCAGCCATGAGGCTGGTGAAATTCGAGGGCATGAATTACTGCAGTTGTTCTCTGACCTTGTGCGACCTAGCATCTGCCAACTATTGTCCCCGTGGAGTATAGCACCAGATTTCGCAGACAAATGATCCGCCTGATTAGAATGTACACTATGGCGCAGTAATGATCTGCGTAGTCAGAATGCTCAATTAGGCTTGCCCAGTTATGATCACACCATCATGGTCATTCTTCAGGAGATTCTATGTAACATGTCCGAGTCAGCCGAATCTGTTGGAAATGCTTCATGTAAATCAATGCAAGCTATAGTGAGTTAGTGATCAAACAATGAAACAACGTAAACTTCACCTGAGCAAAAGCATAGATTGCCTGCACGATCCTAGCATAATCTGTCCCGAGCATTTGAATCACAATATCAGCCAAGAGTGTCCCCCACATTCTGTGTAACGTCAGGTGGCAGAAAAAATTAGTGACTGACATACATGCTGTTCTGCATTCCACAGAACAACACGAAATATTACATGTGAGAAGGAAATTTAAATTTGAATAAATCATGATCCGAGATGGATATTGACAATGATAACCAATAAATTCAGAACTGCAGATTTAACAGGGAAAAAACATCATGCATCCAGGGGGAAAATTGCAACTAACAACTTAAAACTGTTCGCACAAAAGAAACTATGCCAGAAATTTTGTAGAACCATCCAGAACCTGATAATATTTTTCTAAAAAGAAATGCACAAGTAGCATCTTCAAAAATACTATTAAGAGAAGCATACATTGGTCCAAGAAACGTCATGACACTCCTAAGACCAACATATCTAGATGCTGCACGAGCCAAACCCTGCATACGTTCAAGAGGATTATTGAAACTTGCCATTCTAAATGTGCAATCTTAGATAGAAGCTTGGTGATAATACCAATAATGTACAAATGCAGCTGCTAACAGAAGATGATATTACCTGCCTAGCTGCAAGCAAGCCAGCTCTAGACTCCAGGTTAACGGCAGCGAATCGCCCACCCTGGAAATGGCAAACTTCAGTGCTTCCGAAGGATATTCTATTATGACAGTTGTGAATATCGGTTGCAACTTGCAAATATGGTCAGTCTAAAAGTCAAGCTTTGCCAATGCAATTTCCAGATGGGGGCAAAAAGTAAGAGCTTATAGTAGGGAAACCCAGATATGAATTTAATTTATATCTATTGCTTTGTTAAATCAATTTTCAGGTGAGCATGTAAAAAATCAGGAACATCAAATCAAACAGAATCAATTAAGAATAGGTGTACCGTGTACCTGCTTAACAAGTTCTTTCTTTATTTCATAATTAGCAGCCTCCATCAGCAGCTTTCCAGATAGTCTCTTGGCTAACTACCATAATGGTAAGTAATATTAATGAACAACGATGCTGTGAGAAGCAATAGAATTCAATCTGCCAACACAAAAACTGTATTGCCTACCGATTCATAGATCGTTTTCACAGTCAATGCACTGCCACCCTTCCATAAAAAGAAAATATGAAATTAGCCAAACAATTGGAGGATCACAAAGAAAAAGGATAAAAAGGACTGCAAAGAACCTTTAAGAATGTACTTTCTAGTCCCTTTGCTCCAATCCTCCAAGCAGCATCAGTAAGCACCTTCCACTTGTTTACTTCAAGGCTAGAGTTCTCTTTTGGAGATTTCTGTTTATCCCATGGAAATGAAAGTGGGCCTTTCTGATGGCTGAATGCATGAGAATTAAAAAAGTTAATGTTCAAGACCACTAGTATGGCAAAGAGAGTTGAGTAGTAGACTTGCAAGAGGATACATAGCTAGAGAGTGAATAGGTCTTAAAATTTTAGTATACAAAGCAAATAGTTGAAAATAAAATGGCAGTTGCATGCGATGATGACTAACATAACAAAGTGCAGTGTATGTTATTACAGAAATTAAGGCCATTTTTATATATCCCAAGGACATTTTGTTTGTGGGTATCCTTATACTTTCACGCATATGTAAATACCTCGAATATTCATCCAGGAGGTGGAGAAATATTTCTGCCTCAAGGTCCGCAGTACATAGTTTACTAGAGCATTGAACTCCGAGTTTTCTTCTTACATCAAGTAGGACATTCCTGTATGACGGCCTCCATCCTCTATGAAGAACAATTGGCAAAAGTACAAAAGGTTCTGTTAAAAGCTTCAACAAGCTGGTGAACTATAGCAGGTTGACTTACAGGGTAATCAGTCCAATTAAGGCAACCTTTTTATTTGAGACAGGAAAATAAAAGGCTACTTGACTGACCTTATAATTGAGCGGGCATCTGCAGCAAGATAAAAGAACCTCGACTCTAATTTTGAGATGAAAATATCTCTCTCCTTGATATCATCCAAAGCAAAAACTGAATCTGTATTCGGTCTTTTTGCAATTGATTTTAGCAATGGGCTAAAATAGCTGCACAAAACAAACGTTTATGTTGGCAAGGTGAAACATTGGAATAGTATGATAGGTAAATCTAGTGCCACAACTTTTTATTGCGGTCCCATGTCACAAACTCAGGAAGGCGAGTAGGTCTAACTGAATCACACAATCAGTGAGCAAATTAAATAAAAATCATGAAAAAGGAAACCAGAATGGTCTACTGTTCTTCAAAATTGTAACTCCACACTCAATATGCAGCAGAAGAAGAAACAAAAAGGAGAAGTAAAGTCACTTATTTCCTTATAAATATGATCTAGTTGCCCTCGATCTTACATAAATTCACAGGCCTGGTCATCTTTGGCTCATAATTAAAATGCATAAACTGATTAATGTTACTATTTTTCTAATCCTGCCACATATTTCCAAGCAACTAAATAGCAACACTCAAAAGATATTTCACAAATTGTGTAGCTTTACATCAAGCTTCTCTGTCATGCTTGCCAAAGTATTGGGCACTATAAATTAGCACCACAGACAAACTGTAATATGCTTGTACCGATCCATGTGGATGATGCAACTCTTTTATAAGCTTAATAAAAGGTTGCCTAAATTTTTTTCTTTAAGAAAACTGTAATGTGGCCTTGTCCTGTCACAATGGCATGACTATCAGAAGGTAGCACCAGAATAACCAACCAAAACAACTGTTGTAAGTGCCAAGGGCAAAAGGGTAATTTTCCATTTGATAAAAAGGGAAAAAAGAGGGGCCCACCCGTCGGTGGGCCGGATGGAGCCCAAAAGGAGGAGCTCTGCTCCTCCCCTTTTACTCGAGAGCAAGCGGGCGTTTGGGGGGCGATGGCGGCGGCGATTCCGGGAGGCTGCGCGGCGGAAGTAGGCGAGCTCGGCGGGCCCGGCGGGTCGGCTCGATGGCGGCCCGGTCTCCCCGCGATCCTTCCTCCCGTGCGACTCGCGCATCCCCTCTCTCCCGTTGGGTTCGGCGCTCCTTCTTCCCGCAAGAACCGGTCCTCAGATCCGGGTGAGAGGTGAGGCTGCGGTGGTGGTGCGTGAGACCCGGTCCCGGCCGTTGGTGGCGCCGCCGAGTGCTAATCCCCTCCCCTCTCTCTTGGCTATATATTGCGGCCGGTTCTTTGGTTGGGACAGCAGATCGACAGGGAGCTCCTCCTCTCTTTCTTTGAGTATTTTGGCTTGTGGTGCTTGACTACTTTGATCCCCTGGTGCTCCGGTGAGGTGCTTGGCCGGCCCCTCTCCTGTGCTTGTGCGGCAAACCTCTACCTCGACTCGCCGGCGTGGGCTTCACTTCGGCGAGAGGGCTTTGTATCTCCGTGCCTACTGCTCTCTTAGTGGTGTGAGGGCAATAGGTTTTCTGGGACAGCGCGCAAGCGTGCCTAGCCCCTGTTCTTCTGGTGATTTCGAATATCACCGGTACCGTGAGTGATTATGTGATTTTGTATGCAATCTGTGTGGCTGTGCTAGTTTGTTAATCTTCTTTACATTACCTGGCACTGGGAAACATAGATTGCTTGTGGGATATTTGATTGCTCGATGATAACAAACATCATATACTGAGATTGGTTCAATCGATCATTGAGCTCTAATAGCTGTCATTGCTGTTTTGTGACTCTGGAAGGCAGTCTCTAGACTTTGGTATATATAACAGTGCCTTTGGTTCATGCTGTTTCAGATTTTAGTATGCTCATGTGTTGATCTGTTAGGAATTTTGTTAAGTTGAAAGATATATTATTGAGCAAGTTAACTTGGATGGTCTTGTTCTTTGAATACTGCAATCTGAATATATGCATGTTGAATATACTTTAATCTTGAGGTTGTAGAGTTTGAATCTAGAGCTCAAAAGACCGAGTTTATTATTTGACATAACCAATCAAGGAAGAGTATATGATTTAGTAGCGGGACGGCCAAGTTTAATCTTGTGCAATCCTACATTTTGAGAGCACAAATAATCAATTAAAACTTGATTTAATTGATAGTGTTGATTAGCAAATGCTTTATACTTTGTCATACATATTCATGTTTAGAGTAGCATTGTCTCTATTATTGAATATGTGGTATATCATGAATGAAATGTTCAATTCATATGATTACATACTTGTTATGTCCTGTATATATGAATTGATGTCCTTGATGTGCTTATATGATTATATTGGAATTATATTTATATCTTTGCTTATACCGCAAATATTACAACAACAACTAGTACCAATCTGCACTTGCGTTAGAAATACCACATCACTAATTATAGATGCGCACTACGGCACTATCATCCAAATTCCAACCTAACCAATCCAATTTAATCTGAAGAAAATCCAATGCTATTATCCAAACCAACCAATGTAGTTATCTCGGTGCTAAACAGCTTAACAGCATTAGAAGAATCAGCAAGCGATCGAACCTGGTACCGTAGAGGATCTCCTCGAACTCCATCAGCTCCTCGTCGGTGGCGAGCTCGAGCACCAGCCTCAGCTCCGGGTCAGACTCAGACATGCCTTCAAAAGCATACAATTGTAATTACTACAAGTGTTCAAATCAAGTTCGCACCAAAGCACCAGTTCCACTAAGCCGAGTACCTTCTGCCGCGGCCGCCGCGGAGAGCGAGGCGGCCGCGCGGGAAGGGAGAAGGGGACGGAGGGCCCGAGCCATGTGGGTACCGCCGGGAAGAGTGGCCGCGACCGCAGGAGCGCGGCGGTCGGCGAAGGGAGACGAGGTTGGGGCGGGCCGTGATGAGGGTAGGCGGCAAAGTGAGGACCGGGAAGTGGTGGTGGTGAGGAATGGGAGGGGTTTGGCCATCGCGGCGGCGGCCGCTACGATCGCCGGCGCTGCGTTGGATGGATGCTCCCCAGTCGAGACCCGTGAGAAAAAAATCTACAGGAGAAAGAAATCTGAAAAAAATCGTGTGGCCTTGGCCGCTTTGGTCATGGAGAAAAACTACCATTCGGAGATTTTTTTTTTATGGGTGCACACCCCACGTATACACATATATACATCCCTTACACACGTTAAAAAATTAACTCAGAGACATTCGGAGCTTAGGCATATGCTGTCCTACTCAGTGTACATATGTGTATGTACCCGATAAATATTTAGATAAGCGCACGCACCGAGCGGACTCAAATGCAGACAAGCTGGGAGCAACATCAGTAGATTGAGATACGCCCAGTTCTCTACCATTTAGAGACTGGTGTTTGATTCACTCTGATAAGATATATCAACGCACTATCTTTTTATTTACAACTCCGTACGAAGTTGTTTTGATACATAGGAAGCCTCTTTTCTACTCCTGGGTGTAATTACACCCTATATCGTATCTCACAACGTAGAGAGTATCTCGCGTAACGAGGGGTATGTACATGTAGTATACGAGTATTTAAGATCATATAGGTGGTATGAACAATTTTTCAGAGGTGGTATGTACATTTTTTTAACATACTCCTTTTTTATGTATATATATAAAGGTATTTACAAAATACGCTAAAAACTATGGACTTCCTTGCAATTTTTTTATGTGGTTCACATTAATTAGTATACGAGTATACCTAAAGTGATAAAGGAGTATTTCAAGTTTGTTTAGGTGGTATATTAGAGGTGGGTGTAATTACACCTGGAGTAAAAGTATTTTTCATATATATATATATATATATATATATATATATATATATATATATATATATATATATATATATATATATATATATATATAACTAAAATGCTAATCTGTACATATGTAGAGTTACATGCATAGGTGCCCTTGGATGTGTTTTGAGATTTGCACCACTTTCTTACTCAATTTTGCAAAAAAAAATCCTACCCTTTCTCTTCCCCTCTCCTTCCCTCTCTCTACCTTTCTCCTCCCCTCTCCTCTCTGTCTCTTATGTGGACTCCAGCGCAGTGACTCTAGCTCCGGCAGGCGTGGAGACCGACAACCACTACTTGCTTGGCAACGGCGCCTCAAACCGAGCTCAAATCGTGCGATGGCGAGGTCGGATCTGACTGCCACAATAAGTGTCAAGGCGCGGTGGCTTAGCTGAAAGATGATGGAGTGGCAGTAATGTACACGGCTCACTGGAGATGGTAGATGGGTTAGGGAGGAAGATAGATGTAGCTGACGGCAACTTAGGAGAGAGAGAGTGAGGGGATATAGGGAAGGAAGGAGAAGAAAGAGAAAGAGATGGGCTTTTCTACAAAATGGATGGGATGGTGGATAGGAGAGAGACACAAATCTCGACATGATCCAATGGAAAGGGAAGTGCATGGAAGTCCATGCTTATGTGGGAAAACTGCATTGTCGATGTTCTAATATCGATCTTACGTATGATTTGTTTATATTTGGGGAAACTTTAGAAGACTCGGTGTATGATTATGCAGAGTGGAGACACAGGAATTTGTATATAGATTCAGATCTTCTCCTAAGAGAATAATAACCCAACATCTTGTGTGGCTATTGCTTAAAGAAATTGATTACAACTGAGAGTAGTGCGAAATACCTAGCACTATGTCTTGATCCAATGTGTTCCCTCTCCCATTCTTCCCTGATGTCAACCTTTATATAGTAGATGAAGCGGTGATCATTGTCTCGTTTCAAAAGACACCTCGATGTTTTGGGTGATAATCGTCAGATGGAAGTTACTGTCAGAGAGACATGGTGGCTCGTTCATCATACGATGGTTGTTGTCAGAGAGAAATTGTGTGCAATTATTAGGAATAAGTGCACGTTCTAACCACCTTACCAGACGACCCCTACGATGAAGTAGGTCATCGTAAACAAGCTAGTTGGGAATATGTTAGCCACAAAATGATCTACGATCACGAAATAGTAACAGTAAGACTTACAACTAAGGAATAGTCGTAGTAAGACTTATGACTATATGGTCATAGGAAGATTTACGACCAAAGAGAAATCGTAGTAAGACTTATGCCTATGTAGCCGTAGGAAGACTTACGACCAAGGAGTAGTCACAGTAATACTTACGACTACCCTATAAAAGTTCTTCCTTATCGTTAAGGGGTATACTCGAAGAATATAATGATGTAATATTTAGAGGATTACTATATCCTTGTCATCTAGCCCCCAATTTTAAGTGAAAGTAACTTACTTGAGAAAGAGGGTCATAGAAATATCTACAACTGCAAGGTAGTCGTAGAAGAAGAGATGGTCGAAAGCAAAGTCTTTTCGATTCTCTTTGACCTAAATCAATCTTGGTCAATAAGATAATTTCACTTGAGTTGTAGAGACAGACGAACATCAAATAAAGAAATTAACAAATTCTAATCGATTTCCATCGATCTATCCACCAGATCAATTCCTGATATAACCGTTCGGTTCCTGAGACGAATAACTCACACGGTTATAAAAGCTTACCTTAGGGTAACTTTAGGTTTACTTACTTTCCCCCTTTCACTCCAATCTGTTTTGAGCTTTCCGTCGCCAATCAAGTTGTCTTCTTCCTTCAATCTCTTTCCGTAACCCTGATGTGAACAGTCTTCAAAGGCTCCGTTAGGTCTAGAGGAACCTCCTTGACCTCTTCGTTCGGCTTTGGCGCAGCTTTTGGTTTTGAGTGCTTGCTCGAAAGTGGACCTTGGTAGCTTCTCAAGTCAGTAGTTGGTGTTGACACCAATTTGTGGTGCAAGTGAAAGTCTCGTGTCAAATTTTCAGCTTATTCGGAGCACATATGCTCACCCGAATCGAATAATACGGCCGGATAACGTACGCAAAGCACAAATCCACCTTCCAGGATTTTTTGTGTGTGCTACATATTACAATCGAGTGGCGAATTTCTATGGTATGTTTGTGGTGCAAGTGAAAATCTCGTGTTTAATTTTCAGCTCATTCGGAAAACATATGCTCACTTATATAAATTGATATAGCCGGACGGCGTATACAAAAGCAATAATAGAGAAAGAAAAATTATAGAGAAAAGAGATATTTAGCCACACGTGTCACCTTAATGTGTATAGCAGCCCCGATCAGCATAAACGCACGCATAAAATGGTTAGCGTGCATTATTAATTAGCTAGTTGACCAACTTCCATAAAAAGAAGAAGTTAATTGACTAATCAATGCTCATGAGAAAAAAGTGGCGCATGAATCCCTTGTGTGTGCATGCATGCATGAAGCCACGTCCAGCACCCACTCATTTGCATGCTTGTGAATGTGTAGAGGGTTGTAGCAATAGCAAAAATAATAATAATAAAATTAGGAAAAGAAAATCAAAGTGGGAAGTTGCCATAACTTCTCCTCATAAACCACCCCTCATCCTTGCTCTATAAATAGGGGGCAATGGTATGGAAAGAAAGGGGTTTTTTGGAGAAGGAAAGGGAGGAAACGTTGTTCATTTGGAGAGAAAAGGAAGCATACATAAACACTAGAGAGGGAGGGCTACACAAGCAAAGGTGAAATTCTTGCTCTTCTTCTTCTCTCTCTCTCTTGCCCTTAGGTTCGGCCATTGCGGTACGAATCAAGGTGCTTCATTTTTTTCTTCTTCTTTTATGCTTTTGCCCCCTTGGTTCGGTCCCGTTAGGCGGATACAAACCCGAAGAACGAGTGCTTAATTTCTCGTCTCTTAGGTTCGGTCCCCCTACAAATGAATACAAATCAAGGCGAGGCATGAAGACCTCATCTTCTCGGTTCGGTCCCGTTAGATGGATACAAACCCAAAGAACAAGGGCTCGATCCCTCGTCTCTTAGGTTCGGTCCCCTACAAATGGATACAAACCGAGAGTGAGAAGATTGAAAACCCCATTGCCTCAATTCGGTCCGCTCAAATGGGCATGAATTAGGAGTGGGTGTATGCTGCAAAAAATAATAATAATGTATGAACAAATGTTTAAAAAAACAACCTTCGCCTCGGTTACGCTACATGCTAGTGGTAATACAAGGTGGAGCAAAACACTTAATTTCTATTACACGATATACCCAAAATCTATGGCATGTTAGTAGAAATATAAATATTAAAACAACAAACTTCGTCTCGGTTATGCTACATGCAAGCGCTCGACATTTGCAAGCGCTATGCAATGCTAGTAGTAATACAAGGCGGGGCAAAACAATAAAATAATTAGTTCTAAATTTTCATATACTACATGCATAAAATCCATGTCATGCTAGTAGTAATAGAAATATTAAAAAATAACCTTCGCTTCGGTTACGCTACATGCAAGCACTCAATATTCGCAAGCGCTATGTAATACTAGTAGTAATACAAGCGAGCAAAACAATGAAAAAAAATAAAATAATGAGATATTTCTATTACATTACGCGCTTAAAATCCGTGTCGTGCTAGTAGTAATAGAAATGTTAAACAACCTTCACTTTGGTTATGCTACATGCGAGCGCGCAATATTTGCAAGCGCTATGCAATGTTACAAGATGAAGCAAAATAATAAAAAAAAACTGAAATAATTAAACTTCAATCATGCTACATGCATAGGTTTACTAAATAAAATAAAATCACATGCCATGTTAGCAAAATAATGCAGCAAAAATACCCTCACGGTGAAAATAAAATAGAGAAATAAATATTTTTTTATCTATTTACACTTTGTGTATGGATTCTATTTTCATGAATACCATGCCAGGGGTGAGAAAATGGGCGTTATCACACAAAAATGGCACATAGCTAGCTGCAGTATCAAGGCTTGCATGCAGAGATTGAGCATTAATCCTCCGAACAACTGCATCTCTCTCGCGTAGCGAAGAAAATGGCATCATGGCTGCATGCATGCAGGCGTTAAACATTTCTCTAATTAACTGGTCAACAATAATAATGGCCTACATGGAAACCACCCTAAACAAGGCACGATCTGCATGCTTGTACAGGCTGCAGCTTAGCCCAAGGCAGTAGGCCCCATCCTAGTAGCAAAATGAAAAGCTTCCGTAACCTCCCAGTAGAAAAACAATAAAAAATAATAATATAAAGGCAGCTAAAATACCCTCGCGCAAGCATCCATCAGCGATGCCAAGATTGAAGACCTTTTCTTTTATATTTTTGTAATAGTCATATGTTGTAGTTTGTTGTAATGTTTATGTTGGAATTCTTAATCAGGGGTTTTCTCGCAAAGAGATGTAATTAACAGAATTTTTATGTAAATATATTAATTCTGGAAGTAATGGACCCGCAATACCTGATTCCTTTGTCTCATTTTCAATTAAATTTAATTAACTTGTCTCTAATGACGCGGACGCGGGTTCACGCCCTTTTTCGCGTCATCAGTTGGTGGACCATCTCGAGGGACTTGCGGTTGTATGTCAGCACCACTTTCTTATCACATCAAACCGTGATGACTCCCTTGGGACTTGGCAACTTAAGACATTGATATGCATAGTGAGGGGCTATCAAAAAATGTGCCAGAGTTGGTTGTCCGAGTATGGCATTATACGCCCTGTTGAAGTTGACCACACCAAAGGAGATTTTCTCTGTCCTAAAATTTCTCAGGGATCCAAACATAGCAGGTAGAGAAACTTGGCCAATGGGTTTGGCCATAGATCCTGATATGATTTTGTGAAATGAATATTGTACTGGTTTTATTCTGATATGAGGGACTTGCATCTTGTCTAGAGCGCTAACAAATAAAACATTCAAAGAACTACCACCATCAATCAACACGTGATTCACTTGACAATTGTTGGTGGTGGGCTCGACCATGATCAAAAATCGACCAGGTCAAGTCGAAGGGATCGAACAGTCACTCTTCTCGAAGGACATGGTGACTTCCGATCACTTAAGAAGATTATTGATAAGGGATGGGTCGATGGAGTTTACCTCTCGTTCGATAGCCTTATACTACCACTTCGACTTGTATGCAGATGAACCTCTATAGATATGCTCGATAGTGTCCTGGAAAGGTATGCCCTCATCCTCATCTGAGTGCTTTCGACCACTCGACTGCCCCTACCTCATCGAGTGTATGAAACGATCCCTTGCTAGAATAGTAATCCTCCAGTTTTCATTGGAAAACTCAGTAATTGCGAAGATTGTGCCCCCTTCTTGTGAAGTGGACACCACGTAGGCTTATTGTCCTTCCGAGTGGGTGCTTTGCCTTTGCCCCGATCGGAATATTGCTTAGGATTTTGCGGCTCCCATTGCCTACGGCCTAGACTTCCTTTGAGGCCTCGCCCCGGGGTTTCTGACATTTGGCCTTGCTCTTGGACTTTTTAGCCTTCTCCTTCCTCTTACTGCCTTAACCTTCTTCTTTAGAACTTCGATTGACCTGATCGATGGTTTTGGTCCATTCGACGGCCTTAGCAGCAGTCGCATAACAATCAGCCATCTCAAAGAGTTCAACGATGGTGGTCGGAGGATGCAAAGCGATATCCTGTGTGAATCTCCTATTGCGAACACCTTGCTTGAACACCCCGATTATAGAAGCATCAGAGACCTCTGAAATTGAATTACGAACCTGTCTAAAGCACTTGATGAACTACCGTAGGGCCTCGTTGTTGTTCTGTTGCATCCAGTGCAGGTCATCCTCCATGTTTACTGGTCGAAACTACGGTGGCCAACATACTGCTCGGAGTTTGGGGATGAACGCTTGACATCCGATAACAAGTTCTTGACACCTTCTTTGGGGGAAAGGGTAATTGGCATCACCAGGTGATCGTATTCGACGATGCCCGACAATGGACGGACTCGACCTATAATAGGCCTCATCCATACGAGGGTAGTACTTCTCGTACTCCATCTACTCCTGTAGATTCCTTGCCCGAAGTGGTGATCGATTGCCTCCTCGATCAACTCATCGATCCGGAGTCGTTTGAGAAACTCTCATTCAGCTAGACTTGTGGTTTGGAGACCGTCGCGACCTATCATCATGTCGAACCTCATGAGGTAAATTCTGTGAATGACTAGACACGGTCGTACCTATTTGACTTCCGGAGTTATGCCGAGAGGCTGCTTGAATTTGTCTATCATGCTGTGGAGCCTTCGCGCAATCCCTTCGGTGAAGTGGTTGTAGCTTGGCGCTCAAGTGAGATCTGGAGTTGGGTTCTTGATCAAGTCATTGATGCGTTAAAGTTCCTGAGCTTCTTCGAACTGATACTGGGTGTGCCCAGCCAAAGCCCTCTAGGCAGCTAGTTGCCTTCTTCGAGTGGTCTTGAGATCCTTAATCTCATAGGCTGGTTAAGGCCGCCTTGAAGGAGAGTGATTATTCCTAGGATTTCTCCCACGCTCATCAGAGAACTGACCTCGTTCATCACTGGAGGTCTCTTCGGCATCCTCACAAGGGGTGGCAGTGTGTGATCGGTGGGGAGCATTCAGAGGCCTTCTTCCAAGAGAGTGACCAGAATCTGTAGGGAGGGCAAAGACCTCCTATCTAGAATCTCCACTTCCGACGGAGGTCCCCTCATTTGAAGAATCGTCCAGTGAGATTGCATCACGGCCTGGAGTAAACCCCACCAGGTAGGGGAATTCTAGGTTGTAACTGTCTCCTGTTGGATCTGTACCCTATGAAAGTACAGGTGAACACGTAGGGAGTCCACCCATTCTCACTGCAGATTCAACCAGAGAGTTATGACCACCAATTGATGATGGATCCTTGGAATTGCTGATTCCAAGGCTCGCTGAAATCTCCCGGACAATCGTCGAGGAATTCGAACACTTAGGGTTAGGCCCATTGTTGTGTTGTGAGCCATGCTCATGGTCGGATCGACCCTTACCATTTGGGTGAAGTGGCTCCTCTATTTGGCATACTGCTACGGGGATATGGATCCCACCTTAGCCTTTCCCATGGTGTGGTCTCCGCGATCTCAAGATGGATCTCCAAAGACAGCCTCACCGTCGGAAGCGAGCATCGTCTGCTTGTAGTCGTAGTAAGTATCCATGTCGATATCCGTGTAGTTAGCCAAGTCAAACAAATCATCCTTGTTCAAATCCCCCGTCATGATGACATCAGAAGAAAGAGAACTTGCCGATGAGGAAATTACCGGAGTTTTGGAAGAATCTCCTCACAGACGGTGCCAGCTATCGATGTTCTAATATTGATCTTATGTATGATTTGTTTGGATTCGGGAAAACTCTAGAATACTCGGTATATGATCATGCAGAGTAGAGACACATAAATTTTTATACAGGTTTACATCTTCTCCTGGGAGAATAATAACCCTACTCATGTGTGGCTATTGCTTAGAGAACTTGATTACAACTTAGAGTAATGCGAAGTGCCTAGCACTATTTCCTAATCCAATGTGTTCCCTCTCCCATTCTTCCCTGATATCAACTTTTATATAGTAGACGACGTGGTGACTGTTGTCCCGTGCCAAAAGACGTCTCAACACTTTGGGTGATAACTGTCTGACGGAAGTTATTGTCAGAGAGACGTAATGGCCCATTCACCGTGCGACGGTTGTTGTCAGAGAGAAATTGTGTACGATTATTAGAAATAAGCGCATGTTCTAACCACCTTGTCAGACGGCCCCACAATAAAGTACGTCGTCGTAAACAAGCTAATTGAAAATATATTGGTCACAGACAGATCTACAACCACGAAGCAGTCATAGTAAGACTTACGACCAAAGAGTAGTCATAGTAAGACTTATGACTATGTAGTCGTAGGAAGACTTACGACCAAGGAGAAGTCGTACTAAGACTTATGACCATGTGGTCATAGGAAGACTTATGATAAAGAAGTAGTCGTAGTAAGACTTACGACTGTGAGGTCATAGTAAGACTTACGACCAAGGAGTAGTCATAGTAAGACTTACGACTACCCTATGAAAGTTCTCCCTTATCATTAAGGGGTATACTCGAATAATATGATGATGTAATAATTAAAGGATTACTATATCCTCTCATGCATACCCATATATAACCATACCAATTTCAGAAATGCATAAATGTAAGGATAATGCTTTTAGAGATAGTGATACATGACTAGTACTACCTGTTCTCCAGTGGCGTTGGTGTTTAGGGTCCAAGTCTATTAGATTTGGTTTAAGAGTTTACTGGAGTCTCGACTGTAGAGTTAGGGTGGGTGATGTTGGCCACCAATGGTGGCAGGGCGGTATAGTGCTGATAGCCGTGAGATTTGGCAGCGGTGGTTGGCAGGTTCAATGGGTGGCCAATGACAAGGTAGACTGGTGAGTTAGGTTTTTTGGGGGCGATAGAGAGTGGGAGGAGGTGGTGCAGTAAGGCGGAGAAGACGTCTGTGGTGGTGCCAACAAGTGCAAGAGGAGACAGACTACCGTGTTGTGGTGGCAACGGTGTGAAGGTAGATGACTTGGAGGTGGTCGTGTGGCACGACTAGTGCCTAGTTTTATTTTTAGATTTACTAGTGACCTAGTTGTTTGAATTAATGACATCTTTGACACAAATTACACCATCTAGCAAGTAGTAGTATTTTTTAGAAAAAAATCCTCTAATTTACATTAATTATTCAATGAGTGAAGTATATAAGTACCCAACTTTTATGTTGAAGATTGTAGACAAACAACATATCACCATCAAGTTATTAGGTCGATGAACATGTTGAACTTCTTTATATTCTTTGCCATCGATTTTGTATCTTATAATGGTGTCTTGATTGCTGACAAACACGGTAAACATGTTTTATTTGCACCCTTCTCAACCTTGCATTGATTTTTGGCATAGACATCGCTATTGTTGTCCAGGTGAGTTAGTTTAATAAAATCCATCATAAAAAAGTCCAACTAAGAACTCGCCAGAGAAGAACATAACTAGAAAATTTAATTTCAGAAGAAAAATAGAGGAAACCAAAGAAATATAAAGTTATTTATGTAAAATCAACAAGTCATGTACCCACTCAACGCCAGCGGAAACACCAGTGAAGAAAGGAGAGGGACCGACAAAGGGACTTTTGAGAAACTGTCGCTGGCGACCAGTCCGATCGATTCCTCTGCTTAGAACAAGAACGAATCAATCACAAAATCACAGAATAATAGATTGAACACAGAGAGGTAGATAGAACTCCTGATCTTTCTTTATTGCTTTCAATTGCATCAGATGTACATAATGAGGGGGTATAGGTCCCTATTTATAGCCTACGGTGGGGTGCCCATATTGGACCAGGACTCTTGGTCCTGGGCCCAGTTTCTCAACACTCCCCCTTGGGCACTCACCTGACATACTCATGCCTCGTTAAAACTCCACAAAAACCCAGTGAGAAAAATTTGGAGAAAGAGTACATGATATATGTAATGCTGCGATGCACGAATTGCCTCATTAAAAACCTTGGTCGAGAAACTTCATGGAAAACTCGTCAAGGGAAAAAGAGTACAATTCACCCAATTTCATTTGGTCTTCAAGACTTTATTCTTTGGGTACTTGATTTTCATGATCAAGATTTGTTAGCGGGCTTGTGAGAATTCTCCCCCTGAATTCTACACTTCTCTAAGTCTCATCATTCCAAGTCCACGCACGCACCTTTCAAAGCTAGATGCGGGGAGTGACTTAGTGAACAAATCTGCAAAATTTTCACATAACTTAGTATGCAGTACTTTAATCTCGTCCATCTTTTGCAATTCATGTGCATAGAAGAACTTGGGGTTGATATGCTTTGTGAGATGACTCTTCACATAGCCCGTTTATACTTGTGCGACGCAAGCTGCATTATCTTCATAGATAATTGTGGGGGTTTGCACAATGTTCATTCCACATGACTGCTGGATGTGGTGAACCATTCGTCGGAGCCAAGCGCACTCTCGTGCAGCTTCATACAGAGCTATAATTTCTGAGTGGTTCGTCGAAGTAGCTACAAGGCTTTGCTTAGACGATTTCCATGAAATTGCAGTTCCACCACACAGAAATACATAGCCTATTTACGACTTTGCGGTATGCGGGTCCGACAGATACCCAGCATCTGCATAGCCAATCAAGTTCAGATCTTAATTCTTTCTGTAAAACAATCCAAGGTCCTTGCTTCCTTGGAGGTATCGGAAGATGTCCTTTATGCCTTGCCAATGCCTTTTGGTGGGCTCTGCACTGTACCTTGCCAACAAATTCACGGCAAATGCAATGTCCGGTCTAGTACAGTTTGCTAAGTACATGAGTGCTCCCACTGCACTCAAGTATGGGAATTCCGGTCCCAGGACTTCCTCCCCCTCTTCCCTAGGTCGGAAAGGTTCTTTTTCTTGCTGTAAAGAACTCCCGATCATCGGTACTTTCGAGGGAAATGCTTTCTCAAAGCCAAACTTTTCAAGCACCTTCTGAGTGTACCAAGATTCCTTCAGGGACATGCTCAAGCTGCAGGCTTAAGCAAAACTTGGTCTTGCCTAAATCTTTCATTTCAAATTCTGACTCCAAGTAGGAGCTTACTTCTTTTATGTCTTCGGCTGTTCTGATGATATTCAGATCATCTACATACACAGATATTATACAGAACCCGTTCTAGGATCGCCGTATAAATACACAAGGACAGTCTTCATTGTTCGTGTAGCCTTTCTTGCAGAGAAAGTCGCTCAAACGATTATACCACATTCTTCCAGATTGTTTCAGTCCATACAGTGACTTTCTGAGTTTCACACTGTACAGATTTCTATTTGCTCTGTCTTGGTTCGGGAGAGGGATTACTTTAGGGACTCTCATATAAATCTCTGAATCCAAGTTACCGTAAAGGTATGCAGTCACAACATCCATCAATTTCATTTCTAAGTTCAAGTTCACTGCCATTGAGATCAAATATCTAAAGGTAATTCTACTCATGACTGGGGAGTAGGTTTCTTCATATCAACTCCAGGACGTTGAGTGAAACCTTGTGCTACTAGCCTTGCTTTGTATCTCATTACTTCGTTTCTTTCATTCCTCTTTCGAACAAATACCCACTTGTGCCCAACGGGATGTATGTGGGGAGGTGTGCGGCATACGGGCCCAAACACCTCTCTTTTGTTCAGAGATAGCAATTCAGTTGCTATTGTCTTCTTCCAATCTTCCCAATCTGATCTTTTCTTACATTCAGCGAGCGATGCAGGCTCGAGATCAAGATCGATGATTGTGGTAATTTTCTTTGCGAAGTAGATATCGATATTGGATGTTGTCCTATTCAGGGACTCTCTCGTGTGCACATAATTTATAGCTATTTCTTCATGAGTTACTTCTTCTAGAGCGATTGCTTCTGCTGGAGCTTCACCTTGCGCATCGCTTCTTTCAATTGCGGTGGCAAGTCCCTTTAGTTTTTCGGCTCCGATGTGTGCGCACACATCTATGCCGATGGGGATGTTCAGATCCGGTATGCCCTTTTCTGAAAGTGTCATACTTGTGCCAGGTCTCAACTGGCCCCCCTTCTCATTCTGGGGAACTTCAATGATCGGCTGTGATAAATCCCTCTTATCCTTTTTCACCGGGTGTCCCCGGTTACTTTGGACTCGAGGAGCCGGAGTTCTCATCCTTTTATTCTGAGGCCTCTGGAAGGGATTAGGGATACCTTCAATTTTCTTTGGTATTTCAACCCTCTCTGGTACATTGCGTGCAGGCACATGCGACTTAATCACGCTCTTCAAATCACTAAAGTGATCGCGCAGTTGGTTTGCTAATGCTTGCAAGTCGATGATCTTCTGGACCTCTTTTTCAGTTTCACTAGTGCGCGGGTCATGTGCATGAATTCCCGTGGCTTCCCACGTAATTTCCCGATATTTTTCATCAACGGGTTGATTTTCTCCCCCTAATGACGGGAAATTATCCTCATCAAAAATGCAATCAGCAAAATGGGCAGTATGCAATCTCCCGTCATGGGTTCCAAATACCTGATTATGGATGCAGTCTCATAACCAACGTATATCCCAACCTTGCGGAGAGGGCCCATTGCAGTACGCTGCGGAGGTGGTATAGGTACGTAAACCTTACATCCAAACCTCCTAAGATGAGAAATTTTCGATGGTGACCCTTGCGCTAGTTGTATAGGTGAATGAATGTTGTAGGCCGAAGGTCTAAGTTAATGAGATTCGCTGCATGAAGGACTGCGTGTCCCCAACATGTAGCTGGCAAATTAATTTTATGCAAGAGGGGTTGGGCAATAAATTTAATCCTTTTAATTAAAGCCTCTGCCAAACCATTCTGGGTATGGACATGCGGTACCGAGTGCTCAACTACAATTCCCATCGCCATGTAATAATCATCAAATGCCTTCGAAGTAAATTTCCGGCGTTGTCCATTCTGATGGACTTGATATGATGATCTGGAAACACATTTCTGATGTGAATGATCTGCGAGATCAATTTTGCAAAGGCATGGTTTCTTGTAGACAACAAACCCACATACGACCACTTCGATGAAGCGTCAATGAGCACAATGAAATACTTAAATGGCCCTGAGACGGGCTGAATGGGACCGCAAATGTCTCCCAGGATGCGTTCTAGGAATGCAGGGACTTCATCCTTCACTTTCAGAGTGGAGGGTCTGGTTATTAGTTTCCCGGTGGCACATGCAGGGCACACAAAATCTTCACGATTCGGGAAATTCTTCACATTAATATTGTGCCCATGCGAGTTATTTATTATGTTTCTCATCATCCTAAGACTTGGGTGGCCTAATCTGTTATGCCAGAGACAGAAGAGTTCAGGACTTCTAAACACTGTCTTCTGAACAGTGTACGCTACAGGCGCTTTAATGTTGGTATAATATAGCCCAGTTTCAAGTGAAGGAAGTTTTTCTAGTACCCTTTTGCCATTCTCTTCGCGCTTTGTGATGAGCAGGTATTCCTTACCGTACTCTTCGTCAGTCTCAACGTGGAAACCATTGGCGCGGATATCCTTAAAACTTAGGAGAGTTCTAGTAGGTTCTGGGTACAATAAGACTTCTTCAATGACCAAAGTTGTGCCCATTGGGAGTATAATGGTGGCTCTTTCGGAACCAATTATACACGCATCGCTTCCGACGATTGTCGTAAGGCTGTCGGTGCTCTTACGGATCGACTGGAAATACTTAGTCTCTCTTAAGATGGTATTCGTTGTGCCGCTGTCGGCAAGGCATACTTCCTGCATAGGGCGCCACACGTGTTCTAATATAACGTATTTAATTAACATGTATCAGAAGGCATGCAACACATAAATAAAATACGCCAGTATTAGAACATATAATACCATCATAAACTGAATAAATGAATGTTTTATTCTAAAATCATCCAACCATTATGAGAAAACAAATCCTAAAGCACCAACCATGCAAGTTCTAAACTTGTCCATCTAACACAAAAATAAATGACAATTAACGTCTCATGCATTCTGTGCATCAGACGGAATCAACTAGAAAATCATCGACTTCTTCGGCTATTTTCTCAGGAGTGATGTTCTCCTCAAGGGAGATCATGGCTGTGGCTGCCCCTAAGTCATAGGAGGGTGCCACTGCTGGGATGGGTTCAACATCCATCGATTCAGGCAGCTGCTCAACATGCTCCCCCTCGACTGCTGCAAAGTGAGCTTCAGGCTGCCCTTTGCCATTCTTCTTTTGAGCTTGGTGGGCATCAATGACATGTTGCGATTCTTTGCATATCCGCGACCAATGCCCCCATTTGCTACACTTGTAGCAACCCTGTTCTACTGGTCATAAGTCTTGCCACTCTTCTTAGCCTTTCGGTCGTTTGGAGCATCTGACTTGCCTTTCTATGCAATGATCTTACCCTTCTTCCCCCTTCTCTTCATCAAGGGCTTTCGCACCTTGTAGCTGCTAGCGTTGGCTTCGCGGCCAGCGGAGCTGCCTAGTGGCTGTGAGACGTAATTCTTGCAAAGAAGTTCGTCCTGAGCCTCTGCCACCTGCATCATATCAATCAATTCGGCATATTCCTTATAGCCGTCTTGACGATAGTTGCGGGCAGTCTGTACAGCACTGGGGTGAAATGTGGACAGGGTCTTCTCAATCTTCTGCTCATCTGTGATCTTCTTGCCACAGAGTTGAAGATTAGTACAAATCATGTGCAAGGCAGAATTGTACTCCCCGACCGTCTTAAAGTCGACAAACCTCAGTCTGATCCACTCCTGCTCTGCTTGAGGAAGAATGGTGTACTTGAGCCTCTCAAACCGCTTCTTGAGTGCGGTCTAGAGTGCTAGCGCGTTTCTTTCCACCATATACTCATTCTTGAGAGTCGGGCAGAGGTGGTGCCTGAGAAAATGAAGTGCCTGAGCATTTTTCTCAGGTGTGGGTCGGGCGTCTTTCTGTCCGCTTAACCCAATAGCTGCGCTAAGCTTCCGGCCCCCAAGCACAATCTCGATATCGGATGCCCATATCAGATAGTTTTGGCCATGCTAGGCCAGCTCCTCGAACTCCCGGTTCGAAATTCCAGTCATCTACATGTGTATGAACGAAATAAAATAAGTTTACTACAGGTAAACATGCATGGAAAATTTACTACAGGTAAATAAAGTGGTACAATAGGTTCCCATAATGTTTCATAATTTTCTGTGCATTTTCTATAATTTTACTGCTAATTTCAGTGATTAAAAGCAATTTTCAACAATTACAATTAACCAAAAACAGTAAATAAATACAGAAAATTTAGACAATAATAATGGCAGAAATAAATAAGCTTCAAATGCTAAAAATAATGCAAAATTCGGATTGCCGAGGTTCTTTTATGCTAGAATATAAGTTTTCAGCGAAATCTGCAATTTCTGGGGTTTCTATGCAATTATTCAGTTCAGAGAAAATTCGCGCAATTTTCTAATTTACCAAGGGGTTTTCGGCAAAATTCTGGACCCACTCGTAAATTTGAGGGCTTATACATAATTGTCGAAACTACGAAGCCTTTTATGCAAAATTCGGGACTCAAAAGTAAAACCCGAGGGCTCCTCGGTAATTTCTAGCATTTTCGGGCCTTTTTCGCAAAATATCCGGCGCCGGCCCATTCCCCCTCCTTTTTCTTTCCTTTTGTTTTTCGCCCAACCCACTGTTTTCAGCCTACCCCCCAGCCCGCCGGATTTTTTGCCCCCTCCGGCCCATTCACTATTTCGCCCGCTTGGCCCAAAAAGGCCTACCGGCCGGCACGCACAAGGGAGGGATGAGGCTTCTAGGGTTTCCCCTCATCAATGGCGGCGGCAGGAGCTTATCCTAGGCGGGAGGCAGCCCGAAGGCGGCGATGCATGGAGCTGCGCCCGCCGGCGACTTGAGTGCGAGGAGCGGCGGACCCAAGCGGCGGGGCGGCCGGGCCGGCGAGGGAGGCGGCATACCGCCCGTCGGGCGGCGCGGGCTACGATCGGCATGCCGTCGGGGCGACGCCGCGCGAGGCCCGAGCGGCGCCAGCAGCGCGCGATGGCGAGCGGTGCCGGCGCGGCATGCGGCTTTCGGGTGGCTGCGGGCCAAGGCGAGCGGGCGGCCATCGGTCGGTGGTGGCAGCGCCTCTTGCGGGAGGATGGCCGTCGTGCGGGCCGAAATCCAAAACCCGGCGGCCGGCCGGACTGTGCATGTGCGGGTGCAAGCGGTAGAGCGGCGGCCAGTGCGCGTGCAGGCGCGGAAGGCAAGGAGACGGTCGGTTGCGCATGCGGGTGAGCCAGTGAAGCGACGCTCATGGGGCTAAGGCGGCGCGCGCACGGCGGGTCACGCGTGCAGGCGTGAGAGCCGAGGCACCGGCGGCTGCGACTACGGGCCGAGCTCCTTTGGGCGGTGCGCACGGCGGCGAGAGGCCGGCCGCATGCGAGCGGCAGGCGTCGACCGGCGATGGGGCCGGTGGCTCCCTGTTGGCTTCAGGCCGGCAATGGTTTTTTTCTTTGCAATGCTATGCAGAAAACCGAACAGTATGGTGCAAAATTTCTCATGCAATGATCGTGCAGAATCAAACAAAGAAAACTATGCAAAATTCCCTTTTTTTTCATGCAATGGCAGTGCATAAAATTAACAGGAAAATAATGCATATATTTTTGTTTCCAATCTATGATGCAATCATCATCTACCCCGTTTCTCAATCTACCGATCGACATTGTGCCGGTGATTTCAGACCTGCTTGCGGTAGATTTGGGGCGGATTTGCATCGTTCTACAGTGCAATCAACATCTACCCCGTTTCACAATCTACCGATCGACATTGTGTCGGCGACTTCAAATCTACTCGCGGTAGATTAGGGCGGAGTTGCACCGTAGAGATTCAATCTAGAACGCGAAAAGAAAATACAGATTCAAAAGCGATCTAGAAAATTCAAGCTGTGCTTCGAGGATTACCTCGTTCACCGGAGCGAAGTCGTGCTGATAACGTGTTGAGGAACCGTCGCTGGCGACCAGTCCGATCGATTCCTCTGCTTAGAACAAGAACGAATCAATCACAGAATCACAGAATAATAGATTGAACACAGAGAGGTAGAAAGAACTCCTGGTCTTTCTTTATTGATTTCAATTGCATCAGGTGTATATAATGAGGGGGTATATATCTCTATTTATAGCCTACGGTCGGGTGCCCAGTTTTTCAACAGGGACAACGGAGCTGTGATCGGCTGCTAGGGTTCCTAGCGGTGGCTCCAGCAAGAAAATAGCAAGTAGTTCTAATAGTCCCGAAAATGACGGAATGGGCACGGTCGGCTTAACTTGGTTAGCCCGGTCACAGATGGTTGAAGGAAATGGGCCAGATAGCGTTGCATCTAGCCTGCAAATTTTGCTCCGGCGATGGGCTTAGCCCAAGTTGGCCACACCCAACAATGATTGGGTACCCAACTAGACATTCGAATCAGATTGATTTACTGGCTCGGTGTGAAGCTGGCTCGGTAACGCACGCGTGTAGACGTTTGGTGAGTTCAAGTACTGTCCATGTAAGCTCGTGTACAATTCCAGGCAAGTTCAGACTTCAGAGCAAGAAGTCCAACCAAGAATGGCTTAGCCTGTTCAAGCTTAGGTCATATCTAGTCTTCTTACCAATTCTGGAACCTTACAAACCCCAGTTGGAAAATCAGAGCGTTGTAAACGATTTGATAGAGGTTTACTTACTGCAGCACCACAGCCACCTCCATTGTTCCATGCACAAATAAGTGACACTATTCAACAAAAGGAACTACTCATCAAATGGAAGTGCGGAGAAACAGTCCTTCTACATCAAATCAAATCAAATCAATCATTTGGCTCAAAAACCATAGTACACAAAATTACTAGTACATTTTCAAAAGCTAAAGACCTTATTTTAAAAAAAAAAAGAGGAAAAAAAAGTTGAAGTCCTCTTGCCCTCTTGTCCAATTGATCCACACTATATTGCTGAATGATTCACACAGGACCACTGCCTTGTTGAGGATACACCACTTTTGTCTGGGCACGTCCTGATGTCAGTAATCTAGAAGACAGCAAGGGAAAAGGTGAATTGGACCATAGCGGAAAAATAGCTTGTGATTGGAAGCAACTGTTTTGATCAACTGCCACTTGTAGCAACCAGCCATCTGTTTGATACTGAAGTGTTATTAGAAGACTCATCGATGTCATAGTTCTCTCACTGCTATTCACATTAGTCACTCATCTATGTACTATGCCCCCTGAGTTCACTGCTATTCACATTAGTCACTCATCTATGTACCATACCCCTGAGTTCAGAACTAGTTTGTATTGATTTCTAAAAGCCGTATTTTTATAGTATCTAACTTTCAAACAAAGTATTTTTTTTAAAACGGAGTTTAATAGTCAATTGTAGTAGACACTATAGTGACTTTATTTATATCGACCAAAATCGCACATGAGTATCTCTTTCTCCGTACGGCTTCTCTAAAGTTGTTACTATTCATAAGTCAAAGCCAAAAGATATCAGCAAAACCCAATATAAATTGGCCCTGTAGGAAGATAGAATAGTCAGAATAATTGTCGGGTGTATTGCTTGAGTCTTAGGTACAGGGGCGGAGCCAGAATTGAATATGGGGGGACAACATGGACAACAAGTAAAGTAGAACCAATAAATCACGCCGGATTTACCGATCCAATAGTCACATATCAGAGTAATATGTTTCGCAAATTACAATGCAAAGAAAATTACATCTCTATTAACTTAAACTTAGCTCTACGACTACCAGCAAGATCATAGGCCTTAATAATATCATCATTACTAATCTTTGCGGCCTCGGCTTCTAATGGCTTCAATATAATTAGCACTTGAACCAACAGGCTTAAAAAAACTATGAATTGGTTTGCTCTTTTTCATGTCATCTAAAATTGTAAAGGGAAATTTAGAAACCGCAGAGAAGTTTGCGCACATCAAGATGACAAGATCCTGAAAAGAAGCACTGACATATTGCGTTCAGATTTCAGAAGTCCAGCATTGCCTCACAGGCTTCTTGGTTGCAAATAATCACTAATCAAGTAATCAGCCGCTAATCACTCAGGAGTATTGCAGGTGCCAAGCAATCTCGCTGGAGTGCAAGCATTTCGGCAATTTGGCACCGGCAGGCTCGCTGGAGAGCCCCCTCGCGAAGGTTGGGGGGTGCCAGGCCCCCCTGTCTCCGCCATTGCTTAGGTACATATATATATATATATAGAGTACAATATGATTTGGAGATCAAATCAATCTAATATAGATATAAAAGATTACTAGAGATATGGAAGAAACCATATCAGATACAAATCACCCTAATTGATTCTATTCTATCTCTTACAATATTACCAAACATATACTCTAACAGGCCCAATGATTATCCAGATGTCACATTTAGTAGCCAACCTAACTAGTCAGCTTAGCATTCGCTATGATAGGTAAATTTGCGAACAAACGAGCAAAAGTTGTAAGTGGTGGATGTAAAAACTTGAAGGTTCTTTGCTGAGAAGAAAGCACCCGTATTGTCCACCCCAACACTTTCTGACAATCCAGCCAGTTTTCAGCAGCGCAAAGTTGCAAAAAGAGAGAAAGCTCTCACTCCAAAACCCACATCAACAACAGATGTCTGCCTACATCTGTACACAGAAATGCACACGTACCTACGGTTGACAATGCTCAGGCTAGCCATGGATGCATGGACCATGAGCCCATGAGAACAGAGAGCTCGCAGCCTCCCCTTCTCTGCACAGTGCGCACTCAGCGAAGCAACGGCCATGGCAGGAGCAGATCAGTGCATGCAAATGCAGATGCAGACATGCAGTGCAGCACCCTCTTTATACAGTGCCGCAGCAAGCAAAATCACCAATCATTGTACCAAAAGCATGTGCTGGAAAAAACGAAGGAAAAGCCTACATTGGCTGCGAGTGATTTCTTCTACGAGCTCGGCTCGGCTGGATCGATCGATCGATCGTTAGCCTGAAAGCCTAACAGGGGCTAAGCCAGAGAGTAGGGCCACGGCTTGTCGCTGCAGCTGCAGGCTGGCCTTCGAGAGTGTCAGTCAGTTTGCAGTACTAGGCTGGCTGGGCCGGCACATGCTGCTTTCGCCTGTCCCTTTGATCGTTTGAAATCTCTAGCCAATGTCGCGTCACAGTGGAGTCGCCGAGCCTCGAAAGCGCATGCATGGTCGGATTGTGATCGAGGACATGTGCTTTATTCGTGCATCACTCATCGGTTCATGTACGCATGATGCATCCGTGTTGTGTGAGTTCAGAGAGGTTAAACCCCTTTTCACAATGCTTGTAGTTGTAGACTGATTTTCTCTCAAACCAAGTAAGCCGGGATTGGAAGATGTGTCCAACTTCTCATCACTTATACATTGTACTATCGTTTAATCTGTTGTATATGCAAGGGCATATCGGGAATTTCCCAATTACCAAAAAGGGGAAATGGAGGCAGGCCCACCTGTCGGTGAGGCGTGTGAAGGGATAAGGGGAGGAGACTCCGTGAGCTCCCCCGTTCTCCTCTTGGCGCTCCCGTGCGTGCAATTTTGGGGCGGCCGTTGTCGCCCAGATCCGGTTTTTCGGCGGCTAGTGGAGGGAGGCGGCGAGGGAGGCGAGCGATGGAGGCGCAGCAGGCCCGGGCTCCTCGGGGCCGGCCGTTTGCGTCACCCCTCGCAGACCCCGTCTCTTCTTCAAAAAGCCGAGTCCCTCCATGGGTGCGGTGTGAACTTCTTCCGATCTGGTTCTTGCATTTGAGTCTTCTTCCTCCTTTTGCTTCGGGTGGCTGAGGTTGGTGGCTTGGGCCATCACCGATTGAGGCTTGTCTTTATTTCCTGCGCAAACCCTAATTTGGGTGTGGGGAATTTGAGACCGTGGTGTTCTACCCGAGAGAGAGGGAGAAGACGCTGATTCCCTGCTGTGATTGATTGCTCTCGGCCAGAGCAGTCAAGTGGTCTTGTGCGGCATCTCTGTACCTCGGCTTCTTCTTTGGTGTTCAGCTAAAAGGAGGAGTGTGGCATTGTATCTCCGTGAATCATCCACTCGCTTGCGACAGCGGGTTGATAGATTTTCTGGGACAGCGATTCATCGTGCCTTGCCAATTTAATTGATTTCTCCTGCGGCTCATTGTCTTCTCGACGCTTTAGAGTACCGTCCGTGTTGTGAGTATATTTGTCTCTTTGCAATTTACAGCATTACTCTTGATCTGTAATTTTGGCAAATTATCGTGGGCTCTTTGTGATTGAATGTGGGCACTTATGCTCTGTGATGATAATATCGTAGACTGAACATAATCCGATTAACCGAGATAGATTTGAGCTCATCCGGGTAGTATACTTTAATTCTGTTAATTGCTCATATTTGGTGAGGAGATCAGTTTTCATGCAATTGAAATTTATCTGTTATGCAGTAAAACTCTTGTCTAGCCTTGTGTAGAACAGATCCCTTTTGTTCTGTTGATCTGTGATTGCTGCCAGTTACATTAGTGGTTGACTAGATACTGCATGATATTTCATTTGCTTGTGAACTAATAAGCTGAAACTCGCTAGCTTATTGCTTATCGCTTATGCTCGCTTTAACAAGAGAAATCTATTCTTTGTGAGCTCAAATCTCTAGTTGTCGATTATTGATGATGAGTAACGATATTTGCATGAGAAGGCCAAAATCTCTGATTTTGCGCAACTCTGTTCTGAGAGCAATAATGAAACAATTAATTTGTCATATGCTAGATTTAATTGTTTCATGGTTATTAGGACTGCCCTGCACATTGTTATTTTCAGCATTGATGATGTTATATTCTTTGAATATATATGTGAATTTGAATGGCAATATAGAATTACATTTTTACATGCAATTTATGTCATTCTTATCATGCTGGAAATATGTCCTTTATGTTATAGTTTTGGCTGGAATTAAATATAGAAACATGCTTATACCGCAATTTTTACAACATAATCTAGATATCTAGCCATGATTCTTCCATAAATCAGCTTATTTTCATATTCCATTGAAGGTAACTTACCATTTCATTAGCTTATTTTAGGCTTGCAATGAACTAATTAACGAAACAAAGTATGAGTTTTAGCTTGGCTTCAACTTAGAAACCCCTATGTTGAAGCATAAGGCTCCGTCGGTATTAGATTCTGTTTAGATAAGTCAAAAACTAATATAAACATCTGGCTTCTTGAAGCCTCACTCTCCTCGCTCCCGTCTTACTCCGGAAATAAGGCAAGGGGTCACTGGAGCATCACACAACTCACTCCCCTCGCTCCTGTCTTGCGCACGCATCTCTCTATCACTTTCCTCCTTGCTCGCGTCTTCCTTCTAAAAGTCACTTCTTTCAGTTACTACTATTTATTTCAGTCAAAAGCCATCAACCACAGTCTATACGAACACCCTCTAAGTAAGGCCAAACCATGAATATGCAATCTGGCAAGGGAAAAACATGAAGGTCCAAACAAAACAGCAAAGAAAAAATTCGGTTTCTACTGCTTGTTATTTTGTACTTTTGGTTTTTGTCTAATCGTTATGATTCTATTTGATTCAAAAAAAATTTTGGAAAATGATATTATGATAAGGTCAATGCCCCATTGACTGAGGGGAAAGAACTCTTTTGCCCTTCCAAATATGTCGAATTTTGTTAGACCATGTGAATAGGTTGTGAATTTAGTGATGATGAATAATTGACATTTGGGTTGCCTTAAAATTTGCATTTGGTCGTTGGTCGTAACTACAGTACCTGGTCGTTGGTCGTTGCTACAGTACTATGTCGATGGTCAGAAGCTACAGTAACCGGCCGATACTCAAAAGCTACTATGCCTGGCCAGTGATCGGTAGCTGTAGACTTTGTGATCAGTAGTTGTAGACTTCGCGATCTGTTTTGGTAGTCATAGGCTTTGTGATCTATTGTCTTAGACTTTGTGATCGGTAGTCGTAGGCTTTGCGATTGGTTATCATAGACCTCACGATTGGTAGTCATAGGCTTTACGATTGATTATCGTAGACTTCGCGATCGATAGTTGTAGACTTCAAGTGCTTCAATTCTTGTAATCTTCGAGTACCTCAAGTACTCGTGTCTATTGGGCCAGCGGTCTGACCAGCTTGGACATGGCAGTCTGACCGGTTTTACTGAGTGGCATGAGGTTGATTTTTGAAAATCGTAGACATTGAGATCATGGATGATCGATCTAGTTCATAGTTATTGATGGTTAAGGGTATGGTTTACGTGTGTGGACTAATGTCAGTCAAGTTGGAAATAACTTGTGCCAGAGAAAATATTCTTTAGTCTTTGCATGCGCAGGTTGGGCGTTGAGGCAGTCATGGTTGGTGACGAGAAGGACCGGGACTAGGAGAGAGAAATCTAAGGTCTAAGTGTCGAGGATGTCACGAGGTGGTCAGGCTCACACTGAAGCATGTGGAGATCAAAGATAGTTGATGCATGGAGAAACTACGAGGGGTGCGGTCCTTGAGGCTAAAGACCGGTTTTGACACTTCTATATGATAAATGACTTTATATGATCTTGATAGCTCTACTCAAAAGAATGACTTGGTTAAAATTTTTAAATCAATGCATAGTGATTTGGATAATCTACAAAACTTCTTGATATTTACTCTTACTGATCCTTCTTGGAATTATTCATTCTCTGAAGTTCTTGATGATTACATTGCCAAAGGAGGAGAGAAATTGGAGAGATTTTGTTTTTGGAGTTGTCGATGTTCTATATCGATCTTACGTATAATTTGTTTGGATTCGGGGATTCTCTCAATAGACCTAGAGTGTGCACATGCAGAGTAAAGACACGGGAATCTTTATCCAGGTTTGGGCTTTCTCCTGATAGAATAATAACTCTACGTCCTATGTAATTGCTAATCACCAGAAAAAAGGACTACAACATACAATCATGCGAATGGCTAGCCCTCTCTCCCTCTCTCTTTGACATTAACCTTTATATAGCCATTGAAGCAATGGCCATTGTCCTACACCAGGAGATGCCTTAATGCTTCGGATGATAACCACCTGACAGAAGTTACTGTCAGAGAGACGTAAAAGGCTGTTCATCGTATAGTGGTTGTTGTCAAAGAGATATCATGTGTGGTTAGTAGATAAACGCATGTTCTAATTGTCTTGTCAGATGAACCGACAATGTAGTTCATCGTTGTAGACAGGTTGGTTGGAGATAGACTTATCATTGGAATTCCCAAGACCAAAGAGTGGTCACAGTAGGACTTACGACTATTTGGTCGTAGAAGAACTTATGACCAAGGGGTAGTCACAGTAAGACTTACGACTACATGGTCATAGAATGACTTACGACCAAGGGGGTTAGTCACAATAGGACTTACGACTGTGTGGTTGTAGAAGGACTTATGACCAAGAGATAGTCACAGTCAGTTTTACGACTATGTGGTCGTAGAAGAGCTTGCAACTATATGGTCGTAAAAGAGCTTATGACCATCCTGCCATATTTACCTCTTATCGATAAGGTGCATATTAAAGGAATATAATGACATAATAATTTGAGAATTATTCTATCCTTATCATCTAGCACCCCAACTTTAAGTGAAGATAACTTATTAGACTAAGTATGGTCGTAGATAAAAAGTGGTGAAAAAGCAAAGCCTTTCTCAACTCTTATCGACTAGAAATTGGTTTGGTCAATTTGGTAATTTCGCTTGAGTTGTGAAGACAGATAGACATCAGATAAAGGAAGTGCAATCAATTTCCCTCGACCTGTCCATCGAATCGGTTCCCAAAGCAACCGTTCGGTTCCTGAGAGAAGTAACCAATGCATTGGTTATGAAGACTTACTGGGTGTAACTTTTGGTTCTTCACTTTTCCCATTTTCTCCAATTCGTTCGAGCTCTCCGCCTCCAATCAATCTCCATAATCCTCCTTAATCTCGCACAAATCCCTTGTAATCACCCAAAAGAATGACGAAGTCTTCATCAACCTAGGCTAAATCAGAGATGGATTATGCCAAGATGAAGGCATTAGAGACTGTGGAGAAGATCTCGCCACGGCAATTTGTCAGATGGATTAAAGCCGCCAGGCATTGCTGGTCATCCGAACAAATCGGAGAGATTCTGGTGTGTCCAGGCATACTGTGAGTGCGGCCTCCGTCTCCTTGCTCATCCCTTCTTGATGGTCGTTCTCGAGTATTTCAGGGTTGAAATGGTGAACTTGGTTCCCAATTCAATCACGATGTTCAACATCTTCATACACCTATACGAGGCATATTTGGGTATCCTAGTAGATCTCGAGCTCTTCCGGTTCTACTACGAGATGAGCCAACAAATGGGGATTGCTGGGAGTTGTGGATTGAAACTCTATGGTGGTACGATGAAGCTTTACATCCCCATGTTTACTCGATCTTAATGGCCGGGATGAAAGAAGAGGTGGTTCTACTGGGAGACGACAAGTGAAGACAGCCTCTCCTTCGTCGGGAAAGCCGTCGAGAAGAACAGTTTTTGGAACTCAGCCCCCAAAGACGTCATGAGAATAGTCCCCTACATCTCAGCCATTAAGGAGCTAAGGGACAAGGGGCTTACGAGCTGGCATATGGTGAAGGACTTTATCACACGCCATATTAGTCCCTTGAAGCACCGAGCACATCCTAGGTGGATGTACTTGGCTCGGGAGTCTCGGATGCGACCCAAGACTACGAGAATGGTAAGTGATACTAGCACTTGTATTCATAACCAGGTTATATTCTCTAAGTAATTTTACTGACTACCATGACTAGTTGTTCGGACCTTGATTTGGAGGAAATCAATTCTCTAATTAAGGCCATTTGCAAGAAGGCTCCATCGCTTGAGATAGAGGCTCCTCATATTCTGGTGGGCGTTTCTGTCGAAGAGAGGGAAGAACACTTAAAGGTAATCGAAAGATTGACATCATCTTTAAGACTTTTTAGTCATAGAGCATAACTAAGTGGTATCTTCCTCTTCTGCAGAGCGTAGGTATGAATCTCCGTCAAGATGACTAAGGGGTCGAATTGATGGTGGTCGGTTGTAACATCCTGAAAAATATAAATAATATGTTGTGGAGTTTTTGGATTATTTTATTTGCTTTTTATTTAAATTTGGAGTTTATTGGCTTTTTGTAAATATAAAGGAATTTCCAAGGTAGAAAGATCACATAAAATAAAGAATCTGAAAAGATGATCCATAAACTACCAAGTTGAGAAATGAAAATAAGCGTAAAATAATATTCCTGAAAGTGTTGGCAAGCAATTTAAAGGAAGCTAGCAAGTGTATATAAGTGCAAACAAATATGAATAATAATGTATGTATATATGTACATGTATACTATGTGAGAGAGTAAATAAATTAATATATGGGTACATACACAAAAATCGAGAAAAGTAAAAATACATGTATAGGTATATATCTCAAAACCTATGTGCAAATGTATATGTAAGTGTAAAATTCAATTGCAAAAACAAAAGAAAATGAAAAGAAAAACACCCGGCCGGCCGCCATCACCCCGCCCAGTCTCTCCTCAAGACGCGCCAGCAGACTGCCGCGTGGGCCGCCAGACGCTGCCCAGCACGCCCGGCGCCGCGCCCGCGCTCGCTGCCCGCCTCGCCATGTGGGCTCGCGCCCCGATCGCGCCGCTCCGCTGGCCGGTGGGCTCGCTCCAACCGCGCCTTCCCCTGCGCCCGCGGGCCGCGACCGCGCCACTCTCTCTCGGCGGTGGCCCGCCGCGCTCGCGTCTTCCTCCTCCCTTTCTTCTCCACGCGCCGGCGCCGCTCTCTCGCTCGCGCTCGCTCCTCTGCGCAGCAGATCCCCGCTCTCCCTCTCTCACCTCGCGGGAAAAATATCAAAGGATCTACAGGAGGGGGGAAGCACCTCTCCCGCCCTCTCTCCCCTACAAAATCTCGGCGGGATTTGGTTCGCCTCACCTCGCCGGCGTGAGCAGGGCGGAGCCAGATGTCAAGCTCGCCGTGCGCTCTCTCCGGCTATAAAAGCCGCGCCTGGGAGCCCCAAACGCGCCGCACTACTCTCCTCCACCATTCCCCGTAAGCAATCGAGCCGAGAGCCCTCTAATCGCCGCCGGTCCTCTCCCTCTTCCCGAGCTCCGGCGCCACCCTCCCCGCCGATTCCGCCGTCCCGGCCAACCTAAGCTCCTGAGCTTGCGGGAGCAAGGTGAAGCTATCCCCCGCCTTTCCCTGTGCCCCCGTGGACTCCACCTCGCCGTCACCGAGGCTCCTCCCCGAACCACCGCTGTCGCACGCCGCCGGCTCGCCACCGTGCCCCACCTCCCCCGCTGACTGCACCAGAAGATTCACCAGCACACGGGGGTTACATATCACGAAGTCCCCGAACCCCTCCGGCCGCGCTGCGCCGCGCTGCCGCCCGACTTCCTCTGCCCGGCCGCCTCAGCGACATTCCTCAAAGGGATTTATTGCCCATATATGGTAGGCAAAGCCTCCCCGCTCACTTGGTTATCAGCGCATCTCTTTCCTCTCCCTCGCTCCCGCGGCGCGCGTTCGAGCTTGGCTCCGCGCGTAGCGGTCGAGCGTTCTTTTAATTTTCCGTCGGCAGTGTGGGCCCTGCTGTCGGCCATGGATCAGAGCCCACCGACACCGGCACCCCACCCGCCGTCGGCGTATAACGTCGCTAACATGTGGACCCCACCGGTCGAGACTCAGACTAAACAAAATAATAAAAAGATAAAGATATTAAAATAACCATGGGTCCCACCGCCGAAATTTAATAATTTTGGAATTTATCGAATCGAGAACTTCAAATAATCATAACTTATTCATTTTAACTCCGAATTGAATGGGACAAATTTCTAAATTCATATAAAATCAAGATCTATCCAATGGAACTGAAATAATAATTTTTAAATTTCATTTGAATTTCTGGTGATCTTTTGAGTGATGGATTGTTTTTCTTTTATTTGGGTATTTCGCACGATTAAATAGCATACTGAAGCTCAAGAGGAAGAGATCGAGGCCGCAGCACTAGAAGCCCGGAAAATCAAGCACCCGACCACTGTGACGGCGGCGAGTCAATACTTTGATCATGTTGAACCCACATTTATGCAAATTACTTTGTGTTAAATTAACAAAATGCATGCTGTTATTTTTATGCAAATACATGCTAAATTTGATGTTCTGGTTATATGCCATTATTAACTTTGAATAGTATTACCCCCTCCTTTGAGAAATTGAATATATGAACCTTGTCGCCCTAGCAAAAATATATTAGTAACATTTCGAAAATAAGTCCGTAATCGTATGCCATGCTTAGCATTGATTAGGAACTCGGGGCAAGAAATTGTCCCGAGCCTCATTTTTATTCATAAGAAACTGGTTGGGCAGTCATTGTGATAATGACTGGTATATGTTGGATATGATTATTTTACACTCCCAAGATCCCCCAACTTGCTTAATTATCTGGGCGGATTGGTTCGATGGTGTGTATGTGTGTGGTGCAGTGATTGCATAAGTGGGTTAGTGGTAGACCGCCCAGATACCACTAAGGACTGAATCTTGTCATGTCACCCGTGTAAAACAGTACAACCACAAGCTGGCAAAGTGTAGGCAGGATTTACTAATTTGTGTGGCTCTAGGTGGTTACGTGAAGGTATGACCACGAGCAAAGGGATGGATGGTCGCATCCCCGCCTTTGCCCGTGATGGCTCACGAGGGACCCTTCCCGAGGATGGTCTGATCCTACGGAAGATAGACCTTAGCGGGCGTAACCACGATGGGACTATGCATTGTAACAATCTGTGATAGTCTACTCAACCGCATGGCTAAGGAATCATGTGGGGCAACGGTGGATTTATCTCTTGTGGGTGAAGTGTGCAAAACTCTGCAGAGTCAAAACTATTCGAATAGCCGTGCCCACAGTCGAAGCGCATATGGGAACTTAACTAGATATAGTTCTATTTAAAAATGTTTGAAAAATGGGAATGGAAAAGTGGAAGGGCAGAGGAAAGCCCAGATTTGAGTTGTCCTGGGTGTCGTCCCAGTTGTTCCTGGATGTCGTTCCAGTAGTGCCTGGGTGTCGTCCCAGTGTGTCCTGGATGTCGTTCCAGTGGTTCCTGGGTGTCGTCCCAGTGATAAGTTAAGCGGCTATAACGCTGAAAAAGGTCATACGGTGTGATGCCGTATGTAGGGAGAAGTTATATTAGGCATATGGTGTGATGCCATATGTATGGAAATTCATATTAATACTCCTTGAACATTATGCTTTTGTTCAAATGCTAGGTCTTAGGATGTTTATATAATTGTATTCAAAAGCACTCTTCGCAAAAATAAAATAAACCAAAGCCATCCTTTGAATAGCCATACATGTTATATACTGCATTCTGTGTGTTGATTCGCTGAGCACGGGGTCGGAGTGCTCACGCTCGCTTTGCGGCAAAAATCCAGAAGCAGGAGTGCAAGACCACTACGCCTACGAGGAAGCTCCCGCTACGGAGGAGAAAGACGACGAAGGAAACTAAGGCGTAGGCTTCGTTGATTAGACATGGACAAGTGGATATCCGGCGTTGTGTGCACGTATGTTACTAGTTAGCTGGTGACATATAATGCACACAGTATCTTCCAGTCGCTTGCCTGTGGATTTGGGTTTACTTTTGCTGTACTTCCGCTGTGCGTATTTGTAATAATGACAATTGGCCTAGTCGGCCCCTTTTGTAAACTCTATCACCCGACGCGGTGTATTTCAGTTATGTAATATAATGAATGTTTATGCGATGTATGAAATGATTCAGCAATGTTCCTGTGTGCACTAACTCTCGATCCAGGATTAGTGCGGTGAAACACTGATAAGATTGATTGAAAAATCTGGTCCGACAAATACTGTATCGAGCATACGATCGCAGGTAAAAGCCGTAGAATGGTCGTTAGAAGAAGCTTAGGGTGGAAATGTTAATGTATAAAAAGTATTTCTGAAAATATAGCGTATTATTGCTACTCGTACCCTTCCTAGTTCTACGCCCCCTTCACTTTTCAATTGATTAGTTTAAAGCATTACTAATGCAAAGTAATTGCTTTTACAGATGGTAGGAGAAGAAGGCAATTGGGATTACGTCGCTCATGGAGTTTATGAGGGCGTATTCGCAAGAATCCTGCGCAAGCTCCTCCACTACCTGGAGTACCCGGAGCAGCCCATTTATCGTGGGCGCCAGACATCTGCAGGAGGGGTGTACTGCTGGATGTTTGAAGTATTCATCTACCCGAAGAGCGAACATGACCCACCCCACGTCTTCCAGACAGAACACCCAAGAAGCACCCGATCTGCCGCACTTCAGGATGCTGCTCATCTCGCCGCCGCCCGACTCTGCGACATCTACCAAATTTCCCTGCTCCGCACACCCTTCTGCTTCTACCCTTCACGCCGGGAGGGAGTACGCCACAACGAGACCTACCTGCCGGTTAATGAGGATGATCCAAGGCTCACCCACCAAGTTGATCTGACCAGAGCCATGGGAGCAGCTCATACTGCTGACCGAAGAGATGACCGCCCTCCGGATGCACCTAGTTGCCCGGCACACCGAGGTGGCAACCCTTCGTGACCAGCTTGCCCAGTGCCAGCAGGCACTGGCAGCCGCCAAGACAGAAGCCGCAGCAGCTCAGGCACAGCTCCAGCAACCTCTCGCTCCATTAGCAGCACCGGCACCTCCTTCAATGGGATCAGGCCCCGCACCGGTGGCACGCGCAAGAGCGCACGACCTCCAAGCCTCCAGTCTGCACTTCGACGGAGAAGGCCTCCACCAAGCCGCAGCCCTCCACGAGCTCCTTCGGACGCCGATGACTCCGACCCATCGGAGTTTAGTGGCAGTCGATCCCGCTCCAGATCGCCAAACTACGACCCCTCCGTCAGTGGTGATCGCTACGCGGCATAGTAGTGGAAGTGTCGTCATGTCAAGCTTGTAAATTAAGTGTTGCCTTAGCCCTGTTATATTGTAGTTGCGGCAATGTGAACTCTAGCTACTATGTTATTGTAAGCCCAGCCTGGGAGGCTGGCTATGTGAATGTTTGTATGATAATGAATGGCCAGGCATAAGGCCTTATGTTGAATGTTCTTTTGTCGTTTATCTTGTGATATTTTCACAGCAAGGGTTGATACCCTCCATTTTTCTCAAGGGTAGTCTTAGTACTAAGTTGTGAAACTGTAACTGCAGATGTCCAATCCAAGAGTTACCCGATCTCGGACCCATGCTAACCCTCAGCATGCTGAGGTAGACTCAAACCATGGCGAAAACCCCGAGGAAAATCCGAACCCAGATGTTGATCTCCCGAACCCTCCAGTTAACCCCACAATGGCCCAAGTGATGGCACAACAAACCCAGATTCTGCAAGCCATTTATGCTGGACAGCAAGGAAGCTCTGGCGGACACAGAGCTGACTTAGGAGATTTTCAAAGGACAAGACCAATTACATTCACATCGGCGTAAGAACCCTTGAAGCGTAAGACGCTCGAGATACCGAAAGGAAGTTAAGGTTGACCAAAATTGCGGATGAAGACAAAGTGGTGTTTGCTGCACATCAACTTCAAGGTGCTGCAGCAGCATGGTGGGAAAACTACTTGGCTGCCAGAGGCCAGGAAGATGCTACCACCGGAGGTGACCCTGAAACTATTCCATGGTCAGAATTCAAGAAAGCTTTCAAAGACAACTTCGTTCCAGCTGGGATAATGCGGATAAAGAAGAATGAGTTCCGCAATCTCAAGCAAGGGAACCTATCTGTCAATGAATATCTGACAAAATTCACACAGTTAGCCCGGTATGCTCAGAAGGATATAGAAGAAGAAGAAGAAAAGGTTGACAGATTCTTTGAAGGGTTAAAAGATGAACTGAGAGTGCAGCTGATCACCCAGGACTTCACCAGCTTTCATCAGTTGGTAAACAAGGCATTGGCCTTGGAAAATGAGAAGAAGATTCTTGAAGCCAGCCGTAAACGCAAGATGACAACTCAACGGCCACAAGGAAGATTTATCCAAGTTCTTCAAACCTCATTTTCAAGGTCCAATCAATCCAGTGGTCACCTTGACCTTTAGACTGGTGGGAGTATGTCTCAAACATCACGCCCAGGAGGACAGGTTGGCGGTATAAACCCCGCAGCAAATTTTAATTGCTATAACTGTGGGGAGAAGGGACACTTTGCCTACAGATGTCCACATAAGCAGAATGTCCCTGCCCGCAGTCAAGCTTCAGCTCCTGGCAAAGGACAGCAAAGCTCTCAAGCTAGCAAGAACACTTCAGCACCAAACCGAGGAAGAGTCAACCATATTACAGTTGAAGAAGCTCAAGAAGCTGTTGGAGTTCTTATGGGTACGTTTTCTGTCAAGACTATACCAGCACAAGTATTATTTGACTCGGGGGCTTCACATTCATTTATATCTAAGGGGTATGCTGATAAGTTGGGATTACCCATTTATACCCTTAAGAAGCCATTGGTGCTTAACTCACCAGCCGGACCAATTACTGCTACCCTAGTATGCCCAGGGGTGACCATTACCATGGAAAGGTGTGATTTCCTAGCAGACCTTATAGTATTAAACTCCCAGACCCTAGACATCATACTAGGGATGGATTGGTTAGCTAAGAATCAAGGTGTCCTAGAGTGTGCCACCAGAACAGTAAAAGTGGTCAAGTGCCCAGGAATGACCATAAATATAAAAGTGGACCGACCATATCGAAGGGGTCGTGCAATATTCTATTGTGAAGATGTACCCCTACAAGGAATGATAGTGGTACAAGATTACCCTAAGTGTTCCTCAAGAATCGCTCGCATGCCCCGGATAGAGATATGGAATTTGTAATTAACCTAAAACCGGGTGCTGCCCCAGTCTCCAAAAGACCCTATAGGATGACTGTAGAAGAATTGGAAGAATTGAAGAAACAACTCCAAGAGTTACAAGAGAAGGGATTCATCAGACCCAGCTCATCGCCATGGGGATCTCGGTCTTTGTTTGTGAAGAAAAAGGATGGCACCGCCAGGATGTGTGTGGACTACCGTGATTTGAATGAGATGACTATCAAGAACAAGTATCCTCTCCCCAGGATTGATGACTTGTTCGATCAACTTGGAGGAGCTACTGTATTCTCCAAAATAGATCTGAGGTCAGGATACCACCAGTTGAAGATAAGAGCTGAAGATATACCCAAAACAGCCTTTACCACGAGATATGGACTATATGAGTTTCTAGTCATGTCTTTTGGATTAACCAATGCTCCAGCCTATTTTATGAATCTGATGAACAAGGTATTCATGGAGTATTTAGACAAGTTTGTCGTGGTTTTCATCGACGACATCCTTATATACTCCAAGAATTGAGAAGAGCATGCATAACATCTGCGCTAGTGTTGGAGAAGCTAAAAGAGCATCAATCGCTTTTGCCAAATTCAGCAAGTGTGAATTTTGGCTGAGGGATATCAGTTTCTTAGGACACATAGTGTCAGCAGGAGGAATATCTGTTGACCCCGCCAAGATTGCAGCGGTCACAGAATGGAAACGACCTACTACATCCTTCAAGTGAGGAGTTTTCGGTTTGGTGGGTACTACGGAGGTTCATAGAAGGATTTTCCCGGATTGCCAGGCCAATAACCCAATTACTCAAGAAAGAGAAGAAGTTTGAATGGACCAAGACATGTGAAGAAAGTTTCCAAGAATTGAAGAAGAGATTGACCACCACCCCTGTATTAGTTCTACCAGATGTACGCAAAGATTTCGAGGTATATTGTGATGCCTCACATCAAGGACTCGGATGCGTACTAATGCAAGAAGGCAGGGTTGTGTCATATGCATCCAGACAACTTCGTCCCCATGAAGCTAACTACCCCACTCATGATCTAGAGTTAGCCTCAGTGATTCATGCATTGAAGATTTGGCGGCATTACTTGATTGGTAACCACTGTGATGTATATACAGATCACCAGAGCCTTAAGTATTTCTTCACACAACCTCATCTCAATTTAAGGCAGAGAAGATGGCTAGAGTTAATCAAGGATTATGATTTGAGTGTACACTACCACCACAGGAAGGCCAATGTGGTAGCGGATGCACTAAGTCGTAAGGCTTATCGCAGTAATCTTATGGTACAGAACATCAACTTTGAGCTCTACAAGGAATTAAAGGCTTTGAATTTGGAAATAGTAGGGCCAGGCACTCTAGCCGCCATGGAAATTCAATCAAGTATAGAAGAAATGATTATGGCAGCACAGCAAGATGATCCATCCATCTTGAAATGGAAGAAATTAATGGAAGAAGGGAAGGCACCCAACATGAAGATTGACCATGAAGGTACTCTACGATATGGGACACGTATCGTAGTCCCACATCACAAGGATCTTAAGAACCTGATATTAAGGGAAGCACATAGCTCTCCGTATTCCCTCCACCCCGGGAGCACTAAGATGTATCAAGGTATGAAACACTTTTGTTGGTGGCCCCGTATGAAAAGAGACATTGCGAGCATGTAGCATCTTGTGATGTGTGTCGAGAGTGAAGGCAGAGCATCGAGAGACTGCGCAGACTATTACAGCCATTGCAGATACCCCAATGGAAGTGGGAAGAAGTCGGAATGGATTTCATCACTGGATTTCCACGAACCAAGTCAGGATATGACTCTGTATGGGTGATAATTGATAGGTTGACCAAGGTTGCCCACTTTATTCCGGTCAAGACAACCTACAAGGGAGACAAGTTAGCAGAATTGTACATGTCCCGTATCGTGTGCTTACACGGTGTGCCAAAAAGGATAGTCTCAGATCGAGGTTCTCAATTCACCTCGCATTTCTGGGATAGCCTACATGAAGCACTTGGCACTCACCTGGATTTCAGCACTGCTTATCATCCCCAGACGGATGGCCAAACAGAAAGAGTGAACCAGATACTAGAAGATATGCTCAGAGCTTGTGCCTTGGATTTCTCCAAAGACTGGGATAAATGTTTGCCCTATGCTGAGTTTGCCTACAACAACAGCTATCAGACCAGTCTTCAGATGTCACCTTTTGAAGCCTTGTATGGCCGCAAATGCAGAACCCCATTATATTGGTCAGAAGTGGGGGAAAACATCATATTTGGACCTGACATCCTCAAACAAGCTGAAGAGAAGGTTCGTCTAATCAGAGATCGACTACAGGCAGCCCAGTCTAGGCAAAAGAGTTATGCAGACAAGAGAAGAAGACCCCTGACATTTGAAGTTGGGGATTATGTCTACCTGAAGGTTTCACCTCTACGAGGAGTCAAGAGGTTTAAAATCAAAGGCAAACTTACCCCTCGCTACGTGGGACCATTTCCAATTGTGGCCAAGAAAGGAGAAGTTGCCTACCAGTTAGAATTACCTCAAAATCTATCTGATATACACAATATTTTCCATGTATCCCAACTCAAGAAATGTCTACGAGTACCAGAAGATCAAACTCCACTTGAGGCTATTGAGCTTGAAGAAGATTTAACCTATAAGGAACGTCCCATCAAGATATTAGATACTGTGGAGAAAAAGACAAGAACCCAAATCATTCGCATGTGCAGAGTACAATGGAGTCACCATTCCAAGAAGGAAGCTACCTGGGAACGAGAAGATAAACTGCGTCAAGACTACCCCAACCTGTTCACTAGCTAGGCCGAATCTCGGGGTCGAGATTCTTTTTAAGGGGGGTAGATTTGTAACATCCTGAAAAATATAAATAATATGTTGTGGAGTTTTTGGATTATTTTATTTGCTTTTTATTTAAATTTGGAGTTTATTGGCTTTTTGTAAATATAAAGGAATTTCCAAGGTAGAAAGATCACATAAAATAAAGAATCTGAAAAGATGATCCATAAACTACCAAGTTGAGAAATGAAAATAAGCGTAAAATAATATTCCTGAAAGTGTTGGCAAGCAATTTAAAGGAAGCTAGCAAGTGTATATAAGTGCAAACAAATATGAATAATAATGTATGTATATATGTACATGTATACTATGTGAGAGAGTAAATAAATTAATATATGGGTACATACACAAAAATCAGAGAAAAGTAAAAATACATGTATAGGTATATATCTCAAAACCTATGTGCAAATGTATATGTAAGTGTAAAATTCAATTGCAAAACAAAAGAAAATGAAAAAGAAAACACCGCGGCCGGCCGCCATCACCCCGCCCGCCTCTCTCCTCAAGACGCGCCAGCAGCCACTGCCCCAGGCGCGCCGCCGCGCGCCGCTCTCGCTGCCCGCCTCGCCATGTGGGCTCGCCCCGTCGCGCCGCTCCGCCGCCGGTGGGCTGCCTCAACCGCGCTTCCCCTGCGCCCGCGGGCCCGCGACCCGCGCCACTCTCTCTCTGGCCAGTGGCCCCGCCCGCGCTCGCGTCTTCCTCCTCCCTTTCTTCTCCACGCGCCCGCGCCGCTCTCTCGCTCGCGCTCGCTCCTCTGCGCAGCAGATCCCCGCTCTCCCTCTCTCACCTCGCGGGAAAAATATCAAAGGATCTACAGGAGGGGGGAAGCACCTCTCCCGCCCTCTCTCCCCTACAAAATCTCGGCGGGATTTGGTTCGCCTCACCTCGCCGGCGTGAGCAGGGCGGAGCCAGATGTCAAGCTCGCCGTGCGCGCCTCTTCCGGCTATAAAAGCCGCGCCTGGGAGCCCCAAACGCGCCGCACTACTCTCTCCACCATTCCCCGTAAGCAATCGAGCCGAGAGCCCTCTAATCGCCGCCGGTCCTCTCCCTCTTCCCGAGCTCCGGCGCCACCCTCCCCGCCGATTCCGGCCGTCCCCGAAGCCAACCCAAGCTCCTGGAGCTTCGCGGGAGCAAGGTGAAGCTATCCCCCGCCTTTCCCTGTGCCCCCGTGGACTCCACCTCGCCGTCACCGAGGCTCCTCCCCGAACCACCGCTGTCGCACGCCGCCGGCTCGCCACCGTGCCCCACCTCCCCGCCGATCGCACGTAAGATTCACCAAAGACACGGGGTTACATATCACGAAGTCCCCGAACCCCTCCGGCCGCCGCTGCGCGCGCTGCCGCCCGACTTCCTCCTCCCGGCCGCCAAATGACATTCCTCAAAGGGATTTATTGCCCATATATGGTAGGCAAAGCCTCCCCGCTCACTTGGTTATCAGCGCATCTCTTTCCTCTCCCTCGCTCCGCGCGCTGCTCGAGCTTGGCTCGCAGCGTGCGGTCGAGCGTTCTTTAATTTTCCGTCGACAGTGGGCCGCTCGTCGGCCATGCGATCAGCAGCCCACCGACACCGGACCCCACCTGTCGGCGATAACGTCGCTAACATGTGGACCCCACCGGTCAGAGACTCAGGACTAAACAAAATAATAAAAAGATAAAGATATTAAAATAACCAGTGGGTCCCACTGTCAGAAATTTAATAATTTTTGGAATTTACTGAACTGAGAACTTCAAATAATCATAACTTATTCATTTTAACTCCGAATTGAATGGGACAAATTTCTAAATTCATATAAAATCAAGATCTATCCAATGGAACTGAAATAATAATTTTTAAAGTTCATTTGAATTTCTGGTGATCTTTTGAGTGATGGATTGTTTTTCTTTTATTTGGGTATTTCGCACGATTAAATAGCATACGAAGCTCAAGAGGAAGAGATCGAGGCCGCAGCACTAGAAGCCCCGGAAAATCAAGCACCCGACCACTGTGACGAAGGCGAGTCAATACTTTGATCATGTTGAACCCACATTTATGCAAATTACTTTGTGTTAAATTAACAAAATGCATGCTGTTATTTTTATGCAAATACATGCTAAATTTGATGTTCTGGTTATATGCCATTATTAACTTTGAATAGTATTACCCCCTCCTTTGAGAAATTGAATATATGAACCTTGTCGCCCTAGCAAAAATATATTAGTAACATTTCGAAAATAAGTCCGTAATCGTATGCCATGCTTAGCATTGATTAGGAACTCGGGGCAAGAAATTGTCCCGAGCCTCATTTTTATTCATAAGAAACTGGTTGGGCAGTCATTGTGATAATGACTGGTATATGTTGGATATGATTATTTTACACTCCCAAGATCCCCCAACTTGCTTAATTATCTGGGCGGATTGGTTCGATGGTGTGTATGTGTGTGGTGCAGTGATTGCATAAGTGGGTTAGTGGTAGACCGCCTAGATACCACTAAGGACTGAATCTTGTCATGTCACCCGTGTAACAAGTACAACCACAAGCCGGCAAAGTGTAGGCGGGATTTACTAATTTGTGTGGCTCTAGGTGGTTACGTGAAGGTATGACCACGAGCAAAGGGATGGATGGTCGCATCCCGCCTTTGCCCGTGATGGCTCACGAGGACCCTTCCCGAGGATGGTCGGATCCTACGGAAGATAGACCTTAGCGGGCGTAACCACGAGAGGACTATGCATTGTAACAATCCGTGATAGTCTACTCAACCGCATGGCTAAGGAATCATGTGGGCAACGGTGGATTTATCTCTTGTGGGTGAAGTGTGCAAAACTCGCAGAGTCAAAACTATTCGAATAGCCGTGCCTACGGTCAAAGCGCATATGGGAACTTAACTAGATATAGTTCTATTTAAAAATGTTTGAAAAATGGGAATGGAAAAGTGGAAGGGCGAGAAAGCCCAGATTTGAGTTGTCCCGGTGTCGTCCCGCTTGTTCCCGGATGTCGCTCGATAGTGCCCGGTGTCGCCCCATGTGTCCCGGATGTCGCTCCAGTGGTTCCCGGTGTCGTCCCGGTGATAAGTTAGCGGCTATAATGTTGAAAAGGTCATACGGTGTGATGCCGTATGTAGGAGAAGTTATATTAGGCATATGGTGTGATGCCATATGTATGGAAATTCATATTAATACTCCTTGAACATTATGCTTTTGTTCAAATGCTAGGTCTTAGGATGTTTATATAATTGTATTCAAAAGCACTCTTCGCAAAAATAAAATAAACCAAAGCCATCCTTTGAATAGCCATACATGTTATATACTGCATTCTGTGTGTTGATTCGCTGAGCACGGGGTCGGAGTGCTCACGCTCGCTTTGCGGCAAAAATCCAGAAGCAGGAGTGCAAGACCACTACGCCTACGAGGAAGCTCCCGCTACGGAGGAGAAGAACGACGAAGGAAACTAAGGCGTAGGCTTCGTTGATTAGACATGGACAAGTGGATATCCGGCGTTGTGTGCACGTATGTTACTAGTTAGCTGGTGACATATAATGCACACAGTATCTTCCAGTCGCTTGCCTGTGGATTTGGGTTTACTTTTGCTGTACTTCCGCTGTGCGTATTTGTAATAATGACAATTGGCCTAGTCGGCCCCTTTTGTAAACTCTATCACCCGACGCGGTGTATTTCAGTTATGTAATATAATGAATGTTTATGCGATGTATGAAATGATTCAGCAATGTTCCTGTGTGCACTAACTACTGATCCAGGGATTAGTGCGGTGAAACACAGTAAGATTCAGATTGAAAAATCTGGTCCGATAAATACTGTATCGAGCATACGATCGCAGGTAAAAGCCGTAGAATGGTCGTTAGAAGAAGCTTAGGGTGGAAATGTTAATGTATAAAAAGTATTTCTGAAAATATAGCGTATTATTGCTACTCGTACCCTTCCTAGTTCTACGCCCCCTTCACTTTTCAATTGATTAGTTTAAAGCATTACTAATGCAAAGTAATTGCTTTTACAGATGGTAGGAGAAGAAGGCAATTGGGATTACGTCGCTCATGGAGTTTATGAGGGCGTATTCGCAAGAATCCTGCGCAAGCTCCTCCACTACCTGGAGTACCCGGAGCAGCCCATTTATCGTGGGCGCGAGACATCCGCAGGAGGGTGTACTTGCTGGATGTTTGAAGTATTCATCTACCCAAGAGCGAACATGACCCACCCCACGCCTTCCGCATGAACACCCAAGAAGCACCCGACCGCCGCGCTTCAGATGTCGCTCGCCTCGCCGCCGCCCGACTCTGCGACATCTACCAAATTTCCTCGCCCGCACACCCTTACGCTTCTACCCTTCACGCCGGGAGGGAGTACGCCACAACAAGACCTACTGCGGTTAATGAGGATGATCCAAGGCTCACCCACCAAGTTGATCGGACCGAGCCATGGGAGCGGCTCATACCTGCTGCACCGAAGAGATGACCGCCCTCGGATGCACCTAGTTGCCCGCACACCGAGGTGGCAACCCTTCGTGACCAGCTTGCCCAAGGCCGCAGCATCGGCAGCCGCCAAGACAGAAGCCGCAGCAGCTCAGGCACAGCTCCAGCAACCTCTCGCTCCATTAGCAGCACCGCACCTCCTTCAATGGGATCGTGCCCCGCACCGGTGGATCGCGCAAGAAGCGCGCACGACCTCCAAGCCTCCGATGCGACTTCGACGGAGAAGGCCTCCACCAAGCCGCAGCCCTCCACGAGCTCCTTCGACGCCGATGACTCGACCCATCGGAGTTTAGTGGCGATCGATCCCGCTCGGATCGCCAAACTACGACCCTCCGCTGGTGGTGACGCTACGCGGCATAGTAGTGGAAGTGTCGCCATGTCAAGCTTGTAAATTAAGTGTTGCCTTAGCCTGTTATATTGTAGTTGCGGCAATGTGAACTCTAGCTACTATGTTATTGTAAGCCCGGCCGAGGTCGGCTATGTGAATGTTTGTATGATAATGAATGGCCGGGCATAAGGCCTTATGTTGAATGTTCTTTGTCGCTTATCTTGTGATATTTTCACAGAAGGGTTGATACCCTCCATTTTTCTCAAGGGTAGTCTTAGTACTAAGTTGTGAAATCAGAATCGCAGATGTCCAATCCAAGAGTTACCCGATCTCGGACCCATGCTAACCCTCGGCATGCCGAGGTAGACTCAAACCATGGCGAAACCCCGAGGAAAATCCGAACCTGATGTTGATCTCCGAACCTCCAGCTTAACCCCACAATGGCCCAAGTGATGGCACAACAAACCCGATTCTGCAAGCCATTTATGCCGGATAGCAAGGAAGCTCGCGGACACAGAGCGACTTAGGAGATTTTCAAAGGACAAGACCAATTACATTCACATCGGCGAAGAACCCTTGAAGCGTAAGACGCCCGAGATACCGAAAGGAAGTTAAGGTTGACCAAAATTGCGGATGAAGACAAAGTGGTGTTTGCTGCACATCAACTCCTGGCAGGTCTTTGCAGCAGCATGGTGGGAAAACTACTTGGCCGCCAGAGGCGGAAGATGCTACCACCGAGGTGACCACAAAACTATTCCATGGTCGAATTCAAGAAAGCTTTCAAAGACAACCGCTCCAAATGGGATAATGCGGATAAAGAAGAATGAGTTCCGCAATCTCAAGCAAGGGAACCTATCTCACAATGAATATCGACAAAATTCACACATTAGCGGTATGCTCGTAAGGATATAGAAGAAGAAGAAGAAAAGGTTGATGATTCTTTGAAGGGTTAAAAGATGAACGAGAGTGCAATGATCACCCAGACTTCACCAACTTTCATCGGTTGGTAAACAAGGCATTGGCCTTGGAAAATGAGAAGAAGATTCTTGAAGCCACCAGAACGCAAGATGACAACTCAACGGCCACAAGGAAGATTTATCCAAGTTCTTCAAACCCTCATTTTCAAGGTCCAATCAATCCAGTGGTCACCTGACCTTTAGACACTGTGGGAGTATGTCTCAAACATCACGCCCGGGAGGACAAAGTTGGCGGTATAAACCCCGCAAAGAAATTTTAATTGCTATAATCGTGGGGAGAAGGGACACTTTGCCTACAGATGTCCACATAAGCGTAATGTCCCCGCCTGATCAAGCTTCACTCTGGCAAAGGACAAAGAAAGCTCTCAAGCTAGCAAGAACACTTCAGACCAAACCGAGGAAGAGTCAACCATATTACAGCTTGAAGAAGCTCAAGAAGTCGTTGGAGTTCTTATGGGTGCGTTTCTGTCAAGACTATACCAAAGACAAGTATTATTTGACTCGGGGCTTCACATTCATTTATATCTAAGGGTATGTTTGATAAGTTGGGATTACCCATTTATACCCTTAAGAAGCCATTGGTGCTTAACTCACCAAATGACCAATTCTCTACCCTAGTATGCCCGGGGTGACCATTACCATGGAAAGGTGTGATTTCTAGCAGACCTTATAGTATTAAACTCCTGCACCTAGACATCATACTAGGGATGGATTGGTTAGCTAAGAATCAAGGTGTCCTAGAGTGTGCCACTGCAGTAAAAAGTGGTCAAGTGCCCAGGAATGACCATAAATATAAAAGTGGACCGACCATATCGAAGGGTCGTGCAATATTCTATTGTGAAGATGTACCCTACAAGGAATGATAGTGGTACAAGATTACCCTAAGTGTTCCTCAAGAACCGCTCGCATGCCCCTGATAGAGATATGGAATTTGTAATTAACCTAAAACTGGTCTGCGCCTAGCCTCCAAAAGACCCTATAGGATGACTGTAGAAGAATTGGAAGAATTGAAGAAACAACTCCAAGAGTTACAAGAGAAGGGATTCATCAGACCCAGCTCATCGCCATGGGGATCTCCAGTGCTGTTTGTGAAGAAAAAGGATGGCACCGCCAGGATGTGTGTGGACTACCGTGATTTGAATGAGATGACTATCAAGAACAAGTATCCTCTCCCCAGGATTGATGACTTGTTCGATCAACTTGGAGGAGCTACTGTATTCTCCAAAATAGATCTGAGGTCAGGATACCACCAGTTGAAGATAAGAGCTGAAGATATACCCAAAACAAATTTTTACCACGAGATATGGACTATATGAGTTTCTAGTCATGTCTTTTGGATTAACCAATGCTCCAGCCTATTTTATGAATCTGATGAACAAGGTATTCATGGAGTATTTAGACAAGTTTGTCGTGGTTTTCATCGACGACATCCTTATATACTCCAAGAATTCAGAAGAGCATGCAGAACATCTGCGCCTAGTGTTGGAGAAGCTAAAAGAGCATCAACTGTTTGCCAAATTCAGCAAGTGTGAATTTTGGCTGAGGGATATCAGTTTCTTAGGACACATAGTGTCAGCAGGAGGAATATCTGTTGACCCCGCCAAGATTGCAGCGGTCACAGAATGGAAACAGCCTACTTCTGTCACTGAAGTGAGGAGTTTTCTCGGTTTGGCTGGGTACTACCGGAGGTTCATAGAAGGATTTTCCCGGATTGCCAGGCCAATAACCCAATTACTCAAGAAAGAGAAGAAGTTTGAATGGACCAAGACATGTGAAGAAAGTTTCCAAGAATTGAAGAAGAGATTGACCACCACCCCTGTATTAGTTCTACCAGATGTACGCAAAGATTTCGAGGTATATTGTGATGCCTCACATCAAGGACTCGGATGCGTACTAATGCAAGAAGGCAGGGTTGTGTCATATGCATCCAGACAACTTCGTCCCCATGAAGCTAACTACCCCACTCATGATCTAGAGTTAGCCTCAGTGATTCATGCATTGAAGATTTGGCGGCATTACTTGATTGGTAACCACTGTGATGTATATACAGATCACCAGAGCCTTAAGTATTTCTTCACACAACCTCATCTCAATTTAAGGCAGAGAAGATGGCTAGAGTTAATCAAGGATTATGATTTGAGTGTACACTACCACCCTGGGAAGGCCAATGTGGTAGCGGATGCACTAAGTCGTAAGGCTTACTGCAGTAATCTTATGGTACAGGAACATCAACCTGAGCTCTACAAGGAATTAAAGGCTTTGAATTTGGAAATAGTAGGGCCAGGCACTCTAGCCGCCATGGAAATTCAATCAAGTATAGAAGAAATGATTATGGCAGCACAGCAAGATGATCCATCCATCTTGAAATGGAAGAAATTAATGGAAGAAGGGAAGGCACCCAACATGAAGATTGACCATGAAGGTACTCTACGATATGGGACACGTATCGTAGTCCCACATCACAAGGATCTTAAGAACCTGATATTAAGGGAAGCACATAGCTCTCCGTATTCCCTCCACCCCGGGAGCACTAAGATGTATCAAGGTATGAAACACTTTTGTTGGTGGCCCCGTATGAAAAGAGACATTGCAGAGCATGTAGCATGCTGTGATGTGTGTCAGAGAGTGAAGGCAGAGCATCAGAGACCTGCAGGACTATTACAGCCATTGCAGATACCCCAATGGAAGTGGGAAGAAGTCGGAATGGATTTCATCACTGGATTTCCACGAACCAAGTCAGGATATGACTCTGTATGGGTGATAATTGATAGGTTGACCAAGGTTGCCCACTTTATTCCTGGCCAAGACAACCTACAAGGGAGACAAGTTAGCGAATTGTACATGTCCCGTATCGTGTGCTTACACGGTGTGCCAAAAAGGATAGTCTCAGATCGAGGTTCTCAATTCACCTCGCATTTAGGGATAGCCTACATGAAGCACTTGGCACTCACTGGATTTCAGATCGCTTATCATCCCAGCACGGATGGCCAAACAGAAAGAGTGAACCGATACTAGAAGATATGCTCGAGCTTGTGCCTTGGATTTCTCCAAAGACTGGGATAAATGTTTGCCCTATGCTGAGTTTGCCTACAACAACAGCTATCAGACCAGTCTTCAGATGTCACCTTTTGAAGCCTTGTATGGCCGCAAATGCAGAACCCCATTATATTGGTCAGAAGTGGGGGAAAACATCATATTTGGACCTGACATCCTCAAACAAGTCAAGAGAAGGTTCGTCTAATCGAGATCGACTCAGAGCACTCAGCCTAGGCAAAAGAGTTATGCAGACAAGAGAAGAAGACCCCTGACATTTGAAGTTGGGGATTATGTCTACCTGAAGGTTTCACCTCTACGAGGAGTCAAGAGGTTTAAAATCAAAGGCAAACTTACCCCTCGCTACGTGGGACCATTTCCAATTGTGGCCAAGAAAGGAGAAGTTGCCTACCAGTTAGAATTACCTCAAAATCTATCTGATATACACAATATTTTCCATGTATCCCAACTCAAGAAATGTCTACGAGTACTGTAAGATCAAACTCCACTTGAGGCTATTGAGCTTGAAGAAGATTTAACCTATAAGGAACGTCCCATCAAGATATTAGATACTGTGGAGAAAAAGACAAGAACCCAAATCATTCGCATGTGCAGAGTACAATGGAGTCACCATTCCAAGAAGGAAGCTACAGGAGAACGAAGATAAATCGGCCAAGACTACCCCAACCTGCTCACTAGCTAGGCCGAATCTCTGGTCGAGATTCTTTTTAAGGGGGGTAGATTTGTAACATCCTGAAAAATATAAATAATATGTTGTGGAGTTTTTGGATTATTTTATTTGCTTTTTATTTAAATTTGGAGTTTATTGGCTTTTTGTAAATATAAAGGAATTTCCAAGGTAGAAAGATCACATAAAATAAAGAATCAAAAGATGATCCATAAACTACCAAGTTGAGAAATGAAAATAAGCGTAAAATAATATTCCCGAAAGTGTTGGCAAGCAATTTAAAGGAAGCTAGCAAGTGTATATAAGTGCAAACAAATATGAATAATAATGTATGTATATATGTACATGTATACTATGTGAGAGAGTAAATAAATTAATATATGGGTACATACACAAAAATCAGAGAAAAGTAAAAATACATGTATAGGTATATATCTCAAAACCTATGTGCAAATGTATATGTAAGTGTAAAATTCAATTGCAAAAACAAAAGAAAATGAAAAGAAAACACCGCCGGCCGCCATCACCCCGCCCAGCCTCTCCTCATGACGCGCCGGCAGACTGCAGGCTGGGCCAGACGCCTGCTGCCCAGTAGCGCCCGCGCCGCGCCGCTCTCGCTGCCCGCCTCGCCATGTGGGCTCGCGCCCCGATCGCGCCTCTCGCTGGCGGTGGGCCGCCTCAACCGCGCCTTCCCCTCGCTGCGGGCCGCGACCGCGCCACTCTCTCTCTCGCGGTGGCCCGCCGCGCTCGCGTCTTCCTCCTCCCTTTCTTCTCCACGCGCCGCGCGCTCTCGCTCGCGCTCGCTCCTCTGCGCAGCAGATCCCGCTCTCCTCTCTCACCTCGCGGAAAAATATCAAAGGATCTACAGAGGGGGAAGCACCTCTCCCGCCTCTCTCCCTACAAAATCTCGGCGGGATTTGGTTCGCCTCACCTCGCCGGCGTGAGCGGCGGAGCCGATGTCAAGCTCGCCGTGCGCTCTTCCGGCTATAAAGCCGCGCTGGGAGCCCCAAACGCGCCGCACTACTCTCTCCACCATTCCCGTAAGCAATCGAGCCGAGAGCCCTCTAATCGCCGCCGGTCCTCTCCTCTTCCCGAGCTCGGCGCCACCCTCCCGCCGATTCCGGCCGCCCCGGCCAACCTAAGCTCCTCGAGCTTGCGGGAGCAAGGTGAAGCTATCCCCGCCTTTCCTCGTGCCCCGTGGACTCCACTCGCCGTCACCGAGGCTCCTCCCGAACCACCGCTGCCGCACGCCGCCGCCGCCATCAGTGCCCCACCTCCCGCCGATCGCACTGAAGATTCACCAAAGACACGGGGTTACATATCACGGTCCCGAACCCCTCCGGCCGCTGCCGCGCGCCGCGCTGCCGCCCCGACTTCTCTGCCGGCGCCTCGACATTCCTCAAAGGGATTTATTGCCCATATATGGTAGGCAAAGCCTCCCGCCACTTGGTTATCGCCGCATCTCTTTCCTCTCCTCGCTCTCGCGCGCTGCTCGAGCTTGGCTGCGCGTAGCGGGCCGAGCGTTCTTTTAATTTTCCGTCGACAGTGTGGCCCCGCTCGTCACCGCCGCGGATCAGCAGCCCACCGACACCTGGACCCCACCGTCGGCAGATAACGTCGCTAACATGTGGACCCCACCGGTCGAGACTCAGACTAAACAAAATAATAAAAAGATAAAGATATTAAAATAACCATGGGTCCCATCACGAAATTTAATAATTTTTGGAATTTACTGAACTGAGAACTTCAAATAATCATAACTTATTCATTTTAACTCCGAATTGAATGGGACAAATTTCTAAATTCATATAAAATCAAGATCTATCCAATGGAACTGAAATAATAATTTTTAAAGTTCATTTGAATTTCTGGTGATCTTTTGAGTGATGGATTGTTTTTCTTTTATTTGGGTATTTCGCACGATTAAATAGCATACGAAGCTCAAGAGGAAGAGATCGAGGCCGCAGCACTAGAAGCCCGGAAAATCAAGCACCCGACCACCGTGACGTAAGGCGAGTCAATACTTTGATCATGTTGAACCCACATTTATGCAAATTACTTTGTGTTAAATTAACAAAATGCATGTCGTTATTTTTATGCAAATACATGCTAAATTTGATGTTCTGGTTATATGCCATTATTAACTTTGAATAGTATTACCCCCTCCTTTGAGAAATTGAATATATGAACCTTGTCGCCCTAGCAAAAATATATTAGTAACATTTCGAAAATAAGTCCGTAATCGTATGCCATGCTTAGCATTGATTAGGAACTCGGGGCAAGAAATTGTCCCGAGCCTCATTTTTATTCATAAGAAATGGTTGGGCAGTCATTGTGATAATGACTGGTATATGTTGGATATGATTATTTTACACTCCCAAGATCCCCCAACTTGCTTAATTATCTGGGCGGATTGGTTCGATGGTGTGTATGTGTGTGGTGCAGTGATTGCATAAGTGGGTTAGTGGTAGACCGCCTGATACCACTAAGGACCGAATCTTGTCATGTCACCCGTAAAACAAAGACAACCACAAGCCGGCAAAGTGTAGGCGGGATTTACTAATTTGTGTGGCTCTAGGTGGTTACGTGAAGGTATGACCACGAGCAAAGGGATGGATGGTCGCATCCCGCCTTTGCCCGTGATGGCTCACGAGGACCCTTCCCGAGGATGGTCTGATCCTACGGAAGATAGACCTTAGCGGGCGTAACCACGTAGGACTATGCATTGTAACAATCTGTGATAGTCTACTCAACCGCATGGCTAAGGAATCATGTGGGGCAACGGTGGATTTATCTCTTGTGGGTGAAGTGTGCAAAACTCGCAGAGTCAAAACTATTCGAATAGCCGTGCCCACGGTCAAAGCGCATATGGGAACTTAACTAGATATAGTTCTATTTAAAAATGTTTGAAAAATGGGAATGGAAAAGTGGAAGGCGAGGAAAGCCCAGATTTGAGTTGTCCCGGTGTCGCCCCGCTTGTTCCCGGATGTCGCTCGGTAGTGCCCGGTGTCGTCCCATGTGTCCCGGATGTCGCTCGGTGGTTCCCGGTGTCGTCCCGGTGATAAGTTAGCGGCTATAATGTTGAAAAGGTCATACGGTGTGATGCCGTATGTAGGGAGAAGTTATATTAGGCATATGGTGTGATGCCATATGTATGGAAATTCATATTAATACTCCTTGAACATTATGCTTTTGTTCAAATGCTAGGTCTTAGGATGTTTATATAATTGTATTCAAAAGCACTCTTCGCAAAAATAAAATAAACCAAAGCCATCCTTTGAATAGCCATACATGTTATATACTGCATTCTGTGTGTTGATTCGCTGAGCACGGGGTCGGAGTGCTCACGCTCGCTTTGCGGCAAAAATCCAGAAGCAGGAGTGCAAGACCACTACGCCTACGAGGAAGCTCCCGCTACGGAGGAGAAGAACGACGAAGGAAACTAAGGCGTAGGCTTCGTTGATTAGACATGGACAAGTGGATATCCGGCGTTGTGTGCACGTATGTTACTAGTTAGCTGGTGACATATAATGCACACAGTATCTTCGATCGCTTGCACGTGGATTTGGGTTTACTTTTGCTGTACTTCCGCTGTGCGTATTTGTAATAATGACAATTGGCCTAGTCGGCCCCTTTTGTAAACTCTATCACCCGACGCGGTGTATTTCAGTTATGTAATATAATGAATGTTTATGCGATGTATGAAATGATTCAGCAATGTTCCTGTGTGCACTAACTACTGATCCAGGGATTAGTGCGGTGAAACACAGTAAGATTCAGATTGAAAAATCTGGGTCTGACAGCGCTGGTATCAGAGCATACGACTGCAGGGTAAAAGCCGTAGAATGGTCGTTAGAAGAAGCTTAGGGTGGAAATGTTAATGTATAAAAAGTATTTCTGAAAATATAGCGTATTATTGCTACTCGTACCCTTCCTAGTTCTACGCCCCCTTCACTTTTCAATTGATTAGTTTAAAGCATTACTAATGCAAAGTAATTGCTTTTACAGATGGTAGGAGAAGAAGGCAATTGGGATTACGTCGCTCATGGAGTTTATGAGGGCGTATTCGCAAGAATCCTGCGCAAGCTCCTCCACTACCTGGAGTACCCGGAGCAGCCCATTTATCGTGGGCGCCAGACATCTGCAGGAGGGGTGTACTGCTGGATGTTTGAAGTATTCATCTACCCGAAGAGCGAACATGACCCACCCCACGTCTTCCAGACAGAACACCCAAGAAGCACCCGATCTGCCGCACTTCAGGATGCTGCTCGTCTCGCCGCCGCCCGACTCTGCGACATCTACCAAATTTCCCTGCTCCGCACACCCTTCTGCTTCTACCCTTCACGCCGGGAGGGAGTACGCCACAACAAGACCTACCTGCCGGTTAATGAGGATGATCCAAGGCTCACCCACCAAGTTGATCTGACCAGAGCCATGGGAGCAGCTCATACTGCTGCACTGGAAGAGATGACCGCCCTCCGGATGCACCTAGTTGCCCGGCACACCGAGGTGGCAACCCTTCGTGACCAGCTTGCCCAGTGCCAGCAGGCACTGGCAGCCGCCAAGACAGAAGCCGCAGCAGCTCAGGCACAGCTCCAGCAACCTCTCGCTCCATTAGCAGCACCGGCACCTCCTTCAATGGGATCGAGCCCCGCACCGGTGATCGCGCGCAAGAGCGCACGACCTCCAAGCCTCCACCGCGCTTCGACGGAGAAGGCCTCCACCAAGCCGCAGCCTCCACGAGCTCCTTCGACGCCGATGACTCCACCCATCGGAGTTTAGTGGCAGTCGATCCCGCTCCAGATCGCCAAACTACGACCCCTCCGTCAGTGGTGATCGCTACGCGGCATAGTAGTGGAAGTGTCGTCATGTCAAGCTTGTAAATTAAGTGTTGCCTTAGCCTGTTATATTGTAGTTGCGGCAATGTGAACTCTAGCTACTATGTTATTGTAAGCCCACCGGGAGGTCAATGCTATGTGAATGTTTGTATGATAATGAATGGCCAGGCATAAGGCCTTATGTTGAATGTTCTTTTGTCGTTTATCTTGTGATATTTTCACAGCAAGGGTTGATACCCTCCATTTTTCTCAAGGGTAGTCTTAGTACTAAGTTGTGAAACTGTAACTGCAGATGTCCAATCCAAGAGTTACCCGATCTCGGACCCATGCTAACCCTCAGCATGCTGAGGTAGACTCAAACCATGGCGAAAACCCCGAGGAAAATCCGAACCCAGATGTTGATCTCCCGAACCCTCCAGTTAACCCCACAATGGCCCAAGTGATGGCACAACAAACCCAGATTCTGCAAGCCATTTATGCTGGACAGCAAGGAAGCTCTGGCGGACACAGAGCTGACTTAGGAGATTTTCAAAGGACAAGACCAATTACATTCACATCGGCAGAAGAACCCCTTGAAGCAGAAGACTGGCTCCGAGATACTGAAAGGAAGTTAAGGTTGACCAAAATTGCGGATGAAGACAAAGTGGTGTTTGCTGCACATCAACTTCAAGGTGCTGCAGCAGCATGGTGGGAAAACTACTTGGCTGCCAGAGGCCAGGAAGATGCTACCACCGGAGGTGACCCTGAAACTATTCCATGGTCAGAATTCAAGAAAGCTTTCAAAGACAACTTCGTTCCAGCTGGGATAATGCGGATAAAGAAGAATGAGTTCCGCAATCTCAAGCAAGGGAACCTATCTGTCAATGAATATCTGACAAAATTCACACAGTTAGCCCGGTATGCTCAGAAGGATATAGAAGAAGAAGAAGAAAAGGTTGACAGATTCTTTGAAGGGTTAAAAGATGAACTGAGAGTGCAGCTGATCACCCAGGACTTCACCAGCTTTCATCAGTTGGTAAACAAGGCATTGGCCTTGGAAAATGAGAAGAAGATTCTTGAAGCCAGCCGTAAACGCAAGATGACAACTCAACGGCCACAAGGAAGATTTATCCAGAAGTTCTTCAAACCCTCATTTTCAAGGTCCAATCAATCCAGTGGGTCAGCCCCAGCCTTTAGACCTGGTGGGAGTATGTCTCAAACATCACGCCCAGGAGGACAGGTTGGCGGTATAAACCCCGCACAAATTTTAATTGCTATAATCAGGGGAGAAGGGACACTTTGCCTACAGATGTCCACATAAGCGAGAATGTCCCTGCCTGCGATCAAGCTTCACTCTGGCAAAGGACAAAGAAAGCTCTCAAGCTAGCAAGAACACTTCAGACTAAACCGAGGAAGAGTCAACCATATTACAGTTGAAGAAGCTCAAGAAGTCGTTGGAGTTCTTATGGGTGCGTTTTCACAAGACTATACCAAAGACAAGTATTATTTGACTCGGGGCTTCACATTCATTTATATCTAAGGGTATCTTTGATAAGTTGGGATTACCCATTTATACCCTTAAGAAGCCATTGGTGCTTAACTCACCAAATTGACCAATTCATCACTACCCTAGTATGCCCAGGGGTGACCATTACCATGGAAAGGTGTGATTTCCTAGCAGACCTTATAGTATTAAACTCCCAGACCCTAGACATCATACTAGGGATGGATTGGTTAGCTAAGAATCAAGGTGTCCTAGAGTGTGCCACCAGAACAGTAAAAGTGGTCAAGTGCCCAGGAATGACCATAAATATAAAAGTGGACCGACCATATCGAAGGGGTCGTGCAATATTCTATTGTGAAGATGTACCCCTACAAGGAATGATAGTGGTACAAGATTACCCGGAAGTGTTCCCTGAAGAACTGCCTGGCATGCCCCCGGATAGAGATATGGAATTTGTAATTAACCTAAAACCGGGTGCTGCCCCAGTCTCCAAAAGACCCTATAGGATGACTGTAGAAGAATTGGAAGAATTGAAGAAACAACTCCAAGAGTTACAAGAGAAGGGATTCATCAGACCCAGCTCATTGCCATGGGGATCTCCAGTGCTGTTTGTGAAGAAAAAGGATGGCACCGCCAGGATGTGTGTGGACTACCGTGATTTGAATGAGATGACTATCAAGAACAAGTATCCTCTCCCCAGGATTGATGACTTGTTCGATCAACTTGGAGGAGCTACTGTATTCTCCAAAATAGATCTGAGGTCAGGATACCACCAGTTGAAGATAAGAGCTGAAGATATACCCAAAACAGCCTTTACCACGAGATATGGACTATATGAGTTTCTAGTCATGTCTTTTGGATTAACCAATGCTCCAAATATTTTATGAATCGATGAACAAGGTATTCATGGAGTATTTAGACAAGTTTGTCGTGGTTTTCATCGACGACATCCTTATATACTCCAAGAATTCGAAGAGCATGCAAACATCTGCGCTAGTGTTGGAGAAGCTAAAAGAGCATCAATCGCTTTTGCCAAATTCAGCAAGTGTGAATTTTGGTGAGGATATCAGTTTCTTAGGACACATAGTGTCGCGGGAGGAATATCTGTTGACCCGCCAAGATTGCAGCGGTCACGAGAATGGAAACGACCTACTACATCCTTTGAAGTGAGGAGTTTTCTGGTTTGGTGGGTACTACCGAGGTTCATAGAAGGATTTTCCGGATTGCCGTGCCAATAACCCAATTACTCAAGAAAGAGAAGAAGTTTGAATGGACCAAGACATGTGAAGAAAGTTTCCAAGAATTGAAGAAGAGATTGACCACCACCCCTGTATTAGTTCTACCAGATGTACGCAAAGATTTCGAGGTATATTGTGATGCCTCACATCAAGGACTCGGATGCGTACTAATGCAAGAAGGCGGGGTTGTGTCATATGCATCCAGACAACTTCGTCCCCATGAAGCTAACTACCCCACTCATGATCTAGAGTTAGCCTCAGTGATTCATGCATTGAAGATTTGGCGGCATTACTTGATTGGTAACCACTGTGATGTATATACAGATCACCAGAGCCTTAAGTATTTCTTCACACAACCTCATCTCAATTTAAGGCAGAGAAGATGGCTAGAGTTAATCAAGGATTATGATTTGAGTGTACACTACCACCCTGGGAAGGCCAATGTGGTAGCGGATGCACTAAGTCGTAAGGCTTACTGCAGTAATCTTATGGTACAGGAACATCAACCTGAGCTCTACAAGGAATTAAAGGCTTTGAATTTGGAAATAGTAGGGCCAGGCACTCTAGCCGCCATGGAAATTCAATCAAGTATAGAAGAAATGATTATGGCAGCACAGCAAGATGATCCATCCATCTTGAAATGGAAGAAATTAATGGAAGAAGGGAAGGCACCCAACATGAAGATTGACCATGAAGGTACTCTACGATATGGGACACGTATCGTAGTCCCACATCACAAGGATCTTAAGAACCTGATATTAAGGGAAGCACATAGCTCTCGTATTCCCTCCACCCCGGGAGCACTAAGATGTATCAAGGTATGAAACACTTTTGTTGGTGGCCCCGTATGAAAAGAGACATTGCAGAGCATGTAGCATGCTGTGATGTGTGTCAGAGAGTGAAGGCAGAGCATCAGAGACCTGCAGGACTATTACAGCCATTGCAGATACCCCAATGGAAGTGGGAAGAAGTCGGAATGGATTTCATCACTGGATTTCCACGAACCAAGTCAGGATATGACTCTGTATGGGTGATAATTGATAGGTTGACCAAGGTTGCCCACTTTATTCCGGTCAAGACAACCTACAAGGGAGACAAGTTAGCAGAATTGTACATGTCCCGTATCGTGTGCTTACACGGTGTGCCAAAAGGATAGTCTCGGATCGAGGTTCTCAATTCACCTCGCATTTAGGATAGCCTACATGAAGCACTTGGCACTCACTGGATTTCAGATCGCTTATCATCCCCAGACGGATGGCCAAACAGAAAGAGTGAACCAGATACTAGAAGATATGCTCAGAGCTTGTGCCTTGGATTTCTCCAAAGACTGGGATAAATGTTTGCCCTATGCTGAGTTTGCCTACAACAACAGCTATCGACCGGTCTTGATGTCACCTTTTGAAGCCTTGTATGGCATAAATGCGAACCCCATTATATTGGTCGAAGTGGGGAAAACATCATATTTGGACTGACATCCTCAAACAAGTCAAGAGAAGGTTCGTCTAATCGAGATCGACTACAGGCAGCCCAGTCTAGGCAAAAGAGTTATGCAGACAAGAGAAGAAGACCCCTGACATTTGAAGTTGGGGATTATGTCTACCTGAAGGTTTCACCTCTACGAGGAGTCAAGAGGTTTAAAGTCAAAGGCAAACTTACCCCTCGCTACGTGGGACCATTTCCAATTGTGGCCAAGAAAGGAGAAGTTGCCTACCAGTTAGAATTACCTCAAAATCTATCTGATATACACAATATTTTCCATGTATCCCAACTCAAGAAATGTCTACGAGTACCAGAAGATCAAACTCCACTTGAGGCTATTGAGCTTGAAGAAGATTTAACCTATAAGGAACGTCCCATCAAGATATTAGATACTGTGGAGAAAAAGACAAGAACCCAAATCATTCGCATGTGCAGAGTACAATGGAGTCACCATTCCAAGAAGGAAGCTACCTGGGAACGAGAAGATAAACTGCGTCAAGACTACCCCGACCTGTTCACTAGCTAGGCCGAATCTCGGGGTCGAGATTCTTTTAAGGGGGTAGATTTGTAACATCTGAAAAATATAAATAATATGTTGTGGAGTTTTTGGATTATTTTATTTGCTTTTATTTAAATTTGGAGTTTATTGGCTTTTGTAAATATAAAGGAATTTCAAGGTAGAAAGATCACATAAAATAAAGAATCTGAAAAGATGATCCATAAACTACCAAGTTGAGAAATGAAAATAAGCGTAAAATAATATTCCTGAAAGTGTTGGCAAGCAATTTAAAGGAAGCTAGCAAGTGTATATAAGTGCAAACAAATATGAATAATAATGTATGTATATATGTACATGTATACTATGTGAGAGAGTAAATAAATTAATATATGGGTACATACACAAAAATCAGAGAAAAGTAAAAATACATGTATAGGTATATATCTCAAAACCTATGTGCAAATGTATATGTAAGTGTAAAATTCAATTGCAAAAACAAAAGAAAAATGAAAAAGAAAAACACCCGGCCGGGCCGGCCATCACCCCGGCCCAGTCTCTCTCCCAAGACGCGCCAGCAGCTGCACAGGCAGGCGCAGCCGCTGGCCAGCAGCGCGCCAGCGCCGCGCCCGCTCTCGCTGCCCGCCTCTGCCATGTGGGCCCGCGCCCCCGATCGCGCCGCTCCCGCTGGCCGGTGGGCCTGCCTCCAACCGCGCCTTCCCCCTCTGCTTCGCGGGCCCGCGACCCGCGCCACTCTCTCTCTGGCCAGTGGCCCCGCCCGCGCTCGCGTCTTCCTCCTCCCTTTCTTCTCCACGCGCCCGCGCCGCTCTCTCGCTCGCGCTCGCTCCTCTGCAGCGAGATCCCGCTCTCCCTCTCTCACCTCGCGGGAAAAATATCAAAGGATCTACAGGAGGGGGGAAGCACCTCTCCCGCCCTCTCTCCCCTACAAAATCTCGGCGGGATTTGGTTCGCCTCACCTCGCCGGCGTGAGCAGGGCGGAGCCAGATGTCAAGCTCGCCGTGCGCGCCTCTTCCGGCTATAAAAGCCGCGCCTGGGAGCCCCAAACGCGCCGCACTACTCTCCTCCACCATTCCCCGTAAGCAATCGAGCCGAGAGCCCTCTAATCGCCGCCGGTCCTCTCCCTCTTCCCGAGCTCCGGCGCCACCCTCCCCGCCGATTCCGGCCGTCCCCGAAGCCAACCCAAGCTCCTGGAGCTTCGCGGGAGCAAGGTGAAGCTATCCCCCGCCTTTCCCTGTGCCCCCGTGGACTCCACCTCGCCGTCACCGAGGCTCCTCCCCGAACCACCGCTGTCGCACGCCGCCGGCTCGCCACCGTGCCCCACCTCCCCATTGGATCGCACGGAAGATTCACCAGCACACGGGGGTTACATATCACGAAGTCCCCGAACCCCTCCGGCCGCCGCTCGCCGCCGGCGCCGTCGCCCCCGACTTCCTCTGCCCGGCCGCCTCAGCGACATTCCTCAAAGGGATTTATTGCCCATATATGGTAGGCAAAGCCTCCCCGCTCACTTGGTTATCAGCGCATCTCTTTCCTCTCCCTCGCTCCCGCGGCGCGCGTTCGAGCTTGGCTCCGCGCGTAGCGGTCGAGCGTTTCTTTTAATTTTCCGTCGACGAGTGGGCCCGCTCGTCGGCCGCCGCGGATCAGCAGCCCACCGACAATGGACCCCACCGGCGTATAACGTCGCTAACATGTGGACCCCACCGGTCAGAGACTCAGGACTAAACAAAATAATAAAAAGATAAAGATATTAAAATAACCAGTGGGTCCCACTGTCAGAAATTTAATAATTTTTGGAATTTACTGAACTGAGAACTTCAAATAATCATAACTTATTCATTTTAACTCCGAATTGAATGGGACAAATTTCTAAATTCATATAAAATCAAGATCTATCCAATGGAACTGAAATAATAATTTTTAAAGTTCATTTGAATTTCTGGTGATCTTTTGAGTGATGGATTGTTTTTCTTTTATTTGGGTATTTCGCACGATTAAATAGCATACTGAAGCTCAAGAGGAAGAGATCGAGGCCGCAGCACTAGAAGCCCGGAAAATCAAGCACCCGACCACTTTGTGACGAAGGCGAGTCAATACTTTGATCATGTTGAACCCACATTTATGCAAATTACTTTGTGTTAAATTAACAAAATGCATGCTGTTATTTTTATGCAAATACATGCTAAATTTGATGTTCGTTATATGCCATTATTAACTTTGAATAGTATTACCCTCCTTTGAGAAATTGAATATATGAACCTTGTCGCCTAGCAAAATATATTAGTAACATTTGAAAATAAGTCCGTAATCGTATGCCATGCTTAGCATTGATTAGGAACTCGGGGCAAGAAATTGTCCGAGCCTCATTTTTATTCATAAGAAATCGTTGGGCGATCATTGTGATAATGACCGTATATGTTGGATATGATTATTTTACACTCCCAAGATCCCCAACTTGCTTAATTATCTCAGGCGGATTGGTTCGATGGTGTGTATGTGTGTGGTGCGATGATTGCATAAGTGGGTTAGTGGTAGACCGCCAGATACCACTAAGGACTGAATCTTGTCATGTCACCCGTGTAAAACAGTACAACCACAAGCTGGCAAAGTGTAGGCAGGATTTACTAATTTGTGTGGCTCTAGGTGGTTACGTGAAGGTATGACCACGAGCAAAGGGATGGATGGTCGCATCCCCGCCTTTGCCCGTGATGGCTCACGAGGGACCCTTCCCGAGGGATGGTCGGATCCTACGGAAGATAGACCTTAGCGGGCGTAACCACAGTAGGACTATGCATTGTAACAATCCTGTGATAGTCTACTCAACCGCATGGCTAAGGAATCATGTGGGGCAACGGGTGGATTTATCTCTTGTGGGTGAAGTGTGCAAAACTCTGCAGAGTCAAAACTATTCGAATAGCCGTGCCCACGGTCAGGGGCAGACATGGGAACTTAACTAGATATAGTTCTATTTAAAAATGTTTGAAAAATGGGAATGGAAAAGTGGAAGGGCAGAGGAAAGCCCAGATTTGAGTTGTCCTGGGTGTCGTCCCAGTTGTTCCTGGATGTCGTTCCAGTAGTGCCTGGGTGTCGTCCCAGTGTGTCCTGGATGTCGTTCCAGTGGTTCCTGGGTGTCGTCCCAGTGATAAGTTAAGCGGCTATAACGCTGAAAAAGGTCATACGGTGTGATGCCGTATGTAGGGAGAAGTTATATTAGGCATATGGTGTGATGCCATATGTATGGAAATTCATATTAATACTCCTTGAACATTATGCTTTTGTTCAAATGCTAGGTCTTAGGATGTTTATATAATTGTATTCAAAAGCACTCTTCGCAAAAATAAAATAAACCAAAGCCATCCTTTGAATAGCCATACATGTTATATAACGCATTCGTGTGTTGATTCACGAGCACGGGTCGGAGTGCTCACGCTCGCTTTGCGGCAAAAATCCGTAAGGAGTGCAAGACCACTACGCCTACGAGGAAGCTCCGCTACGGAGGAGAAGAACGACGAAGGAAACTAAGGCGTAGGCTTCGTTGATTAGACATGGACAAGTGGATATCCGGCATTGTGTGCACGTATGTTACTAGTTAGCTGGTGACATATAATGCACACAGTACCTTCCAGTCGCTTGCCTGTGGATTTGGGTTTACTTTTGTACTTCCATTGTGCGTATTTGTAATAATGACAATTGGCCTAGTCGGCCCTTTTGTAAACTCTATCACCCGACGCGGTGTATTTCAGTTATGTAATATAATGAATGTTTATGCGATGTATGAAATGATTCAGCAATGTTCCTGTGTGCACTAACTACTGATCCAGGGATTAGTGCGGTGAAACACAGTAAGATTCAGATTGAAAAATCTGGGTCTGACATCGGTGGAGAAGTAGAGAGAGGGAAGACTCCTCTGGCCAAGAGGCGTTGACTAGTTAAGTCAATCGATAAGAAAAAAGGGAGCACAGATGCTGCTGTCCCCCTTGAAATTCTTCCTCCGGCTGCCTCGAGTGCTCCTATTCCACAATTTATTACATACATAGGCATGAAAAGTGAAATAGGGGCAGTTATATTGAAGCAATCAACTCCTAAGATCAAGATACTCTTCTATTATAACATCAAAATTGACTCGGTTGGCCTTTCTGAAGGTTTTATTAAGTATCTTGAAAAGGTAAACTAGAAGAGTTTTATGTCTTTTGTGCAGGAAACTACCGTGTTAGCAGAACCTATGATCGAAAAGGAGATCATCCTAATGATCAAAACTGGTTCCAACCATCAGGAGGGACAAGAAAAGGAAAGAATAACAACTCTTGTTGTAGATCTTCAACCAGACGTGGTCGAAGGGGCCCAAGACTCTCGACCAGAGATGATCGAGAAGGTCCTCGTTCTCCCACAACTAGACGTAGTTGTGGGAAAGAAATCACAGAAACCCTCTCTGGGAATGTTTCTTCCAAATTTGCACTGAAAGTAATGACTCAAAGGTATAAAAATGCAAATACATATACTGTATTTTACCTTTGTCTTTTCAATTGATGATTCATTTCTTGCAACTGTAGTTCGGCTCTCCATCGCTTGAGGGTGCTTTTGCTGAGAAGCCTTCTGCGGCTTTACCCGCCATTGAAAGGACGGTGGAGAAGGTGGTTGAAGAAATGACCACTGCATCAACAGAAGCTGTAGCCAAAACTACAAAGAATATGACCACTGAAGTAGTCATATCAAAAGAATGTGCTAGAGAAGAAGAAGAAAAAGAGGAAGAACAACCTAACTTCTTCTCCTCATTTTTTAATCCTCCCTTGGTAGGATCTTATTCTGGTCAAGCTCAGAACCAAGTTCCGCACCCCAAGGATCTTCCAAATAAGGGGTGCATCTTCGATGACAAACGTCTTGAGAAGGTGTAGTGGACTACAGTTGAAGAGCTCAACCAACTCAGAGATTTCGGGTGGGTGCTCGAAAATTTTGCTCGTAGGAGTATGAATGTGAGTATTGACAATGTGAATATTCATACTTTTCCTCTTCTTATTTCTTACTGCCTTTTCTTATCCAGAGAGCATTAAAAGACATGGCAACCATGGCTGAGTACCATAGACAGCTTATGCTCCTATGATAAGAGAACATTGAGCTCTCCAAGAAGGCAATGGTATCATAAGTCACTTAACTTATATAGTCAAATTCTGTCTTGACCACACAACTAGAATTTTAGGTCTACCTTTAACCTTTACAGGTCTAGGCTAGATGCAGAGTTCTTGGCTACTACCCTCGAGAATGAGAAGGTTGATGCACGGAGGCTAAAAGAAGAAAATGCTAATTTATCGATACGATAAGCCTCATAAAAGCCAACTTTGCTGCTAGAACCCTAGAAGAAAAAATAAACAGTAAGCCTTAAAGCTTAAGTCTATTTATCTACATTTCTTTATACATTTCTTTTATCTTTCTCTTTTTAACAGAAAGAGATTAAATCGAGCAATCTACTCACTAAGGTTGAAGAGAAAACTAAAGTGATCAGAGAGCTTACTCATATTAGCAAAGAGAATGATGAAAGGATAAAGCTGCTTGATACTCAGCATCAGGTAAGAAAAACTTTACCTTTGACCAGTTTTTGAAACTAGTCTTGTAGGACTTACAACTACATGGTCGTAGAAAGACTTACAACTACATGGTCGTAGAAAGACTTACGATTACATGGTCGTAAAAGAGCCTACGATCGTAACAAGTATTACCTTGACCAACTTTAACTCTTTTGCAGAGTCCATGGTCGAAATGAAGCGTCTTTCTGAAGCAATGACTTGCAGTGAGGAAGAAACAAATCGATGAAGGCAGACCTTTAAGACTACAATATTCTTCTTAACAATCTACTTGGTGAGTTTGGTGCAGAAAAGATGATTCCCACCTAGGATACTACAGCCGCTCACACGAGTATGATTGCACTACAAGCCAAGACTTTAGAAAAGCAAATTGCTACTCTGAAGGCTGATAGACCATGTGGATAAGTTGTGAATTTAGTGGTGATGAATAATTGACGTTTTGGTTTCTTTGAAATTTGTATTTGTGAAAGTTTTGGTTGATTCACTTTTGGAAAACTAGAATTGCTCAGGTTAAGCGGTCTGACCGGTTGGCTTCGACCACGATCAGTAGTCGGTAGTCTGATCGGCCTTGTGTTGGACAGTCCGATCAGCAAACTTCGATCACGGTCGGAAGTCTAAGAGTTTACTAACACAGCAAATCAACCACGGTAGAACGACCACAGCAGATCAACCACGGTAGGTCGATCATGATAGAAAGACCACAATAGGTCGACCACGACAGATACATTACGGCAAGTCAAGCACGACAGAATGACCACGGTAGAACGATCACGGATGGTCGGAGCTACAGTGAACTGGTCGATGGTCGGAGGTATAGTGACTGGTCGTTGGTCATAGCTACAATACCTAGTCGGTAGTCGTTGCTACAATACTAGGTTGGTAGTCAAAAGCTACAGTAACTGGTCGATACTTGGAAGCTACTGTGCCTGGTCGATGATCGGTAGCTGTAGACTTTGTGATCAGTAGTCGTACAGTTCACGATCTGTTGTCGTAGTCGTAGGGTTCGTGATCTGTTGTTTTAGACTTTGTGATCGGTAATCATAGGCTTTACGATTGATTATCGTAGACCTCGCGATCGGTAGTTATAGGCTTTGCGATCGGTTGTCGTAGACTTCACGATTGATAGTCGTAGACTTTGAGTGCTTTAATTCTTGTAATCTTCGAGTACCTCAAGTACTCGTGTTTGTTGGACCAGTGGTCTGGCCGTCCTGGGTATGGCGATCTGATCGGTTTTATTGAGTGGTATGAGGTTGATTTTTGGAAAGTGTAGATATTGAGATTGTGAATGATCTAGCTCATAGTTATTGATAGTTAAGAGTGTGGTTTGCGTGTGTGAACTAATGTCGGTCATGTTGAGAAGAACTTGTGTCGGAGAAAATATTTTTTGGTCTTTGCATGTGCAAGTTGGATGTGGAGACGATTGTGGTCGGTGACGAGGAGGACAGGGACTAGAAGGGGAAATCTGAGGTCTAGGCAGTCGAGGATGTCACGAGATAGTTGGGCTCACGCTAGAGCATATGGAGATCAAAGGTGGTTGATGAGTGAAGAAGCCACAAGAGGTGTGGTCCTAGAGACTTCAACACGTGATGAGTTGGAAAAAGTTGTGGAAGATGTCCATGACTAAAAGAATTAGAGATAATGAAAAAAACTTGTATTTGGAAGAGTTTCAAGTCCCTTGATTTTCGAAGGCGGTTAGGATCGTGTGTCCAGTTTGTTGAGGATATGGTTTGAGACTCTAGCATATAACTAGAGGGGAGAGATTAAGAAGTTAACCGTGGTTTTTGTAGGGCTTCTGGGGAGAAAGCTTTTAGAGTTTCTTGGTAAGGTTTGAAGGGTGCTGTGAGAGTACTTTATAGCCACAGAATATGATTCAGATATAAAAGATCATATTTATTCTAAGAAAAGTTAGTCGGCGGCATGTTTTTCTGAGTGTTGTCTTCGACTTGTTCTCGTTCTGAGAAGAGCACATCGGTGTCGAAATGTTCGAGCACGTTCTGAGTAGAGCACATCGGCGTCGAAGTGTTCGAGCAGGGCAAGATTACAAATACGTGCAAAGAGGTCGAGCGAGCGGTCGAAACCATCATCGAGCACGTGCACAATGGTTGAGCAAGCGATCGAGCGTCTTGCAGTCGATATCTATATCTGATAAGTTAGTTGCTTTCCTTTTGATTTAATATTTATTTTCAGGTATCAAAAAGTGAAAACAATTATTCATCCTCTCTGATTGCTGTATTGGATCCTATAAATTTTCAATCAAATACCATCGAGGAGACTTAGGTTCATCCCAACTTTTCCGAAGTCAGTTCATCCCGGTCAAATCTCTTCTCATTCTTCGAATTCCTTCTTGATCGATGCAATTCAGGCCGTTGGTTCCTTCCAAGAAAAACGAATGAACCCGAGCAGCTTGCATCATCTCTGTCGCCAGCTCCGCCGAGGCCAAGCGCCGGCGTCGGCGCACCCGGACCGCGCGGCGGCACATCGCCGCCGGCGCGCGCACATTAACGAGCATTACGACCTCCACCACCGCGCATGGGAAGCAGCAGCACACGGCGGCGTCGGCCCGCCGACCACCTCGCCGCACCGGGGTTGGCTGGTCTGCTCGCTGTCGCTGTGATGTTGCTGCCGGCGCGGCGGGAAGGCCGCGAACCACCTTAGTGCCATCCCCGTCACCGTCTCCTCCTGTTGCTGCGCCCGTGAGACATCGCCGGGTACGAATCGCCACCTCCGGCACCGTCTCTGCCACATGTCACACCGCCTCCGCCTCCGCCTCCGCTGGAGAGATCTACTTCAATGCAGATAGGATTAGGGACTGCCTTGCTGGATAATTTTGGGAAGAGGGAGGGGGACAATTCTGAAATTTTGATTAAAAAGTAAGGTAACAGTGGCAAAATCCAAAAAGTTTATGATTCTAGTGGTATAAAACCAATCAGGCAAACAAAAGTGGCAAAAACCGAATTTTTCTATGAGCCAATTTACCAAACATATCTTGGGACGACTATTTATATGGTGACTCATGCTTCCTTGAGTACAAGTCACATTTTTGAACCATTCAATCAAAAGCAAAACACGCACGTCTCAAAGCTAACCCAAGAGATAGGAAAATTGATTTGGAGTTAACACAAAATTCAGGCATCTTACCTTTAGCATAACCGTTTTATCTTTTGGGACTTAGGCTTGGTTAGTAAGTTCCAGCTTCAACTCGTAGGCGCAAAAGCTAAACTAGGCTAGCTGAACACGATAGCTTCTTAACTTACTGGAAGCCACAATACGAAGCCTTCCATAAGTTGGTAAACATATTGGAAAGCTAGGCTTGGTCAAACTGATACATCCAATTAATCAGACACCAAGTTACCCACAGTCGGCACTTTGGAAAGGAATTGAATTAGCAACTTTTTCCTGTGAAAGAAGAAACCCTAACATGGAAACATCAGACGAACAAGAGTGCTGCTTTCACACAGGTCGTATGACCGGAAACCACAACTATTAGAGCATGTCCAATGCAGGCGCTTAGAGATATGCTTAGTAATAAAAAAACTGATTTTTCTTGCCACATAGGATAGATAAGGTGCTTATTTTGAAGCATTGATACTTAAATAAGCACCGGTGCTTAGTAGGTGCTTATGTGTATAACTATATCTATTAATAGATAATATAGCATCTAAGCATTTATAGAAGAGATGCTTGCATTGGAGGAAATAACTTTTGCATGGATGCTTGATGATGTGGCTATATTCTCTCTCTTTAAGCACTCATATATAAGCATCTTACATTGTACATGCCCTAAGGTGCTACTGCTATACATTCAGGATCAGAGCCAGAGCCACAGAGAAGAAAAAAGTAACACGCCTCAAGCTAGTTCATCAGGTCCGTCATCCGCCCTGCACCGGCGACGCATCGCCGTCATGTCCCCATCAGACGGCTCTCGACCGGCCGCGATGACATGCACAGCCCCGCCGGGCCGGTCCGCAAAAGGGTGAACAAAAGTTGGTGGCTTACCGGCCGTGCAGCCGCATGCGCCCCCACACACACGCAAGGAGAGGCCGGGCAGGATGCCTCGGCATCCCCGCTCCTCGTCGACCGCTTTACCTCGATAGCCTACGTGCGCAGGGAAGGGGGGGCGTAAATGCATGGCTGCAGGAGCGAAGCCAAGGGGCCAGATTAGTAAGGCTTGAACCTATCCTCCCCTGATGGGCAACCCCCTACCCTCCAACCCCGCCGGCCGACGCCATACCAGGCCAGCAGCCGCCAGCCAACACCCAGCATGGAGACTGGCGCCAAGCTGCAAAGAAAAGCAAAAATGAAAAACGACTGCTCTCACCAGCCCACCAAGACAGCAAGTACAACTCACAAACCCTACCAAATTAGCAATCGGAACGATTTCCAGAGAGAGGGCTAACTGCTGAGGGCGCACCTCGCAGGGGAAGGGGCGACCGAGCGTTGGGCGAGCTGTGAGCAAAAGGGGGACCGGGTCATCGGGGGAGCCAGATCTGGCGGTGAGCACCAGGCCGCTGGCCAAGGGGAGGCAGATCTGGGGGCACGGGAGCCAGAGTAGGGGGTGGGGGCGGCGAGGGTGAGCTCAGCCGAGCCGAGGCAGCCAAGGGGAGTCGGACTGGTCGACCGGGGGCAGGGGCCACGGTCTGCGGGGGGAGCTTGATTGGGTGGCGAGGGGAATCTAGAGCCAAGGTGGTGAGGGCCGAGCCACCGCCGACACGTGTGGGCGACGCCACCAGCAGGAGCAACCGCGGCGCAAGCCACCAATCACCAATCACCGTCGGCAGTTGGCACTAAGACGAGAGAGTGGAGAGAGAGTGAAGTCTGAGAGGGGGGCACGCCACACTGCACACTTCAAGCCGGCTTTAGCATTCAACGGTTGGTCAGTTCCAACTTCAAGTCTTCAACAGTTCAACTGATAAACGTGAGTTCTTTACTTCTTTACTTTCTACCCGATTTAGTATTTTTAGAGTTTAGGCTGTTAGTGTATATTAGTATATAGCTAGTTTAGTCCTCATAATTTATTCATGGATTTATAGCTTTGTATTGACAAAAATTAAAATTTTATTTATAGATTTTGCTATAACGGAGAAACGGACTTTGTGTAATTATTTCGCAAGTAATTCAAGTAGTTCTCATCCAACCGATGGGTGTACAACTCAACCAAAGAAGTTTTGATTAGAATTTAATCCAAATAAAATTATTGCCGATCCGATGCTTTGCATACCAAATGAAGATTATGTTAACAAAATTAGAGATCAAGTAAGAAGAACATATTTATTGAATGGTCCTACTTGAATAATTGAACATACATTTCCACATATTTTGGATGGCAAAGAGTCGCGATCCTTTCAAGAATCATGATGATAAAAACAATAAACCACTTCCAAAGCATGAACTCACGTAGAATGCATTTATCACATGATTCAAATTTGTCTTGTGATTTAAATTAGCTTATTTGTGGTATATTTCATATAATCTAAATTTTCATTGTCATTCATAATTTTCTATCATATCACTAATTTTCATGTGTTTCACATGTGACTTATCGCTACTCCATGCTTTCTATTGTCGAGGTACCTTCTTTGTATTTCTTTGATTTTCGTTGTTTGTCTCCAAATATGTAATTTTTGTATAAATTTAAAATTATATAAAAGTACAAAACTATATTCATATTGACCTAGTTTAGTTTTAATTTAGTCTATTCCTAATTTTATTGCTGTCTTCTCCACTGCATGGCCGGCCGGGCACCCCCAACGTACGTGCGGCGACATCACATCACATCCCATCCGTCCTCGGCGCGACGCCGACGCGCACAACGCCTGCCTGCCTGCCTGCCCGGCCGACACGACGGATCCACCCCGTCTGCCCACCCACGCATTATCATGCATGGAAACACGAGTGCCTAACCAGTTTACCGCCCCATCCTGATGTCTGATTGTGGCCGTCTCGATCTGTCTGTTCTCTGGTCATCTTTTGTTAGATGGGAGATTGCCTGCTCCATCGATCGATCGATCGATCTGGCTGGCCCAGTGGAAACCCCAAAGGTTTCCGTCCGATCATTACTTCATTACACGTACCTGATCCGACATATGTTTGTAGGGCGCACATGATGAGCATGGTCACCTGGCCCGGCCGATGGATCGATGAACCAATCAGCACTGGATCGCCTTCTGGGCGACTGGGCGTGTACGTGCGCTGCATGCATTGCACTAATTGTGCGGTGAACTCGTGTTCCCCGCAATGATATGCATTTTTTTGCTTTGACGTTGGTGCTCAAAGTCGGGAGTTAGGTCGTGTTTTTTTGGCCAGTCTGAAGCACGGTCGGCCCGGTCTGATCCGATTTGTGATGGACCGGACCGGGTCTAGAAAACTGACTCATTGGACGGCACGGCACGGTACGGCAAATCGTACCGTACTCGGGGCGGCACGACATGGGGAGCACGGTAGGCACAGGTAGCATGGCGGGCACGCTGGCGCCAGCGGCCGGGCCGTCTCGGCCTCCACCTCGCCTCCCCCTCCCGTTGACATCCCATATCCACTACTCTCACGGTCATCCCTAGATTCCCCCAACAACCCATCAGGCCATCACAGAGTAGAGAGAGAGAGGGAGTAGAGGGGAAGGACGTATACTGGTCACCGGAGCCTGGACAAGTGGACGACGACCGCATGAGGAGGAGTGGGGTAGCCGGAGCCGAGGGCGGCATCCCATGTGAAGACATCCGGTGGCGGCGACTCGAAGAGCGAGCCATCGATGACGAACTCATCATCAGTGCCCCAGGCGTCACCCGGCCATTTGCCGCTGGTGGGCTCGCTCTCGCATAATCGAGGTCGAGGTCGCGGTCGCGGAGTAACTGGAGTCTGTGTGCAGCTGCAGCACCGACCCAGATCGATCGGAGTGCGCTGGGGGAGGAGGGAGGCGGCTGGGGAGGAGGGGGCATCGGGTGAGGAAGGAGGCAGCTAGGGGAGGTCGAGAGAGGAGGGGGCACCAGGGGAGGAGGAGGCGGCTGAGGGAGATCGGAGGAGGTGGGAGGCGACCAATGGAGGAGGGGGCGCCGAGAAGATCGGGAGAGGAGGGAGGTGGCTAGGGGAGGAGGGGCGGCAGGGGAGGAGGGAGGCGACCGAGGGAGGAGGAGCGGCGGGGGAGATCAGGGGAGGAGGCGGCAAGGGAGGAGGGGGTGCCGAGGGAGATCGGGTGAGGAGGGGGTAGCAGGGGAGGAGGGTGTCAGGGGAGATCGGGGGAGGAGAGAGGCGTCGGGGAGATTGGGGGAGGAGGTGGCAGGGGAGGAGGGGGTGCTGGGGCCGATCGGGGGAGGAGGTTGGTGCCGGGGTAGATCCGGGGAGGAGGGAGGCCCTGGGGAGGTCGGGGGAAGAGGGGGTGAAGACGGTAGGTGGGGAGAAATGAATCGGGCTGCGGCAAAGGGATTTCAGGGTTAGGGATTTGGACATTTTGCGATTTAGTCCTTCTGGTTTTTTGAAATCTACATATAGGTTTTTGTCTATTTTGATTTCTTCTGTTCTAGCCCTCAGAAATTCTGATTTCATCACAGAAAGATCCTATACATCCGCTGTGACATGTACATCTATACAGAGAAGTCCTTAGAATGCCAAATTTGGAGGTGCGAATGTATGATGTGTGTGTATACATACAAACATACGTATATATGAGATTATATATATATATATATATATATATATATATATATATATATATATATATATATATATATATATATATATATATATATATATATATATATATATAATGGCTGAAAAAAGTGACTGAGATATGCTATGATTTAGGCCGAGTTCATTTTTGCACTTGTGATATGAGGTGTCTTTTGTTGTTCTTCATTTTTGCACTTGTGATATAAGGTGTCTTTTATTGTTCTTTCTTAAGAAACATTATCATACAAAAATAATAATTATTTTCAATGTTGCTCCTCCTTAGGTCACCACCATCGAACTCTAGGTCGTATCCTCGCAGCTCTCTTAATTCTTCGCGTAAAATCAGTAGGGCTGGACTGCTAGAGAAGAAAATCAATTAAATCAACATAATCTAACATATATTTGTAATTTTTACAATATAGCTCACCCCCCCCCATTGTGATTTTATTTTATGTAAGCAAATTACTACTACATGCGCTTCTAATTCTAACATAGCTCCCTCCACCGACTGCCTTTTTAATTCGAGCATTTGATGAGATAACCATCCATGTATGTTACAATTAACCATTATGTAAATAGAGACAGTCTGCTATTGGTGCGTGTATTCAAAATAGTTACTAAATGTTCGAGAAACTATTTAAAATTGATTTCTTAACTATAGTAAACTGTACTCATGACTCTGCTTGAGCTTTTCTATTTGACTGGTTGGGTAGCCCTATGGCAGATTGCCGGGTGATGAGCTAGACGTCTACGTACGCCACAGTCCGATTTGCACCAAGATATGTATGCCATTGGATTAGATGACCAAGTTCAAAGGTGGAATGACATGAGACAATGGTATGGAATTTTAACTAGAATACTTTTTTTTTGCTGTGCATGCATATTGTTCGCCAACACTGTAAAAAATATAAGTGCACGGCTGCTCTCTGAAACACGCACAAAAAAAAAAGGCGCATGCATTGAGGACGCCCATTGGTGTCGTCCATGTATGTAATGCAACCGCCGGTACGCTTTCGACATCGATTGACCTGCAAATTATTTCCTCATGTGAGGTGGGGGCATCCATTGATGCATGCAAAGCTGGCATATGTAGCTGGACTAGTGATGACAGTAATAAGATTTATCGCCGCTACCAACCTTAGCAGGCCGCCTCGCTAAATGTTTTCACGAGAAGTAAATATAAGCACGCGATGGTGCCCTCCACGTGACGCGCGCCAAATTGAGGCCCATATGATTGACCTGACCACCGCCGTATCCAATCTATCTGTACGGCCATGCACGCCGCGTTGATAATTCGCATGAACCATACCGACCAGACCAAACCGATCCACGTCTGAATTTCTTTCCCCTCATCTTTCTCTCCAGACTGTAGTAAAGTCGCTACTAATTTCGAGTCTTTTAAGAGCCATCTGTTTCGCTATCCTGTTGCAGATATACTTGCACTCGTTCGTGCAACTGCATCACCTACCCGGCCTAACTTCGAAGCATGTACACTGTTGAGTCGCAATGGGTCTCTCATGCCACCGCTGTATCTCTGCAAGCTTTGGCCTGTCATCTTCCTCTCCTCCTTGTCTGCTTGCCATGGGAAGCTTGTAGGCAATGATTGACACGCACCATTTCAAAGCGTTGTAGCCATCAGAATTCTCAAAAGGAAAAAGTTGCGGTTCGACTTCTATGTGAAAGAGGGAACCGGGGCGCACTGGCCAGGAGCCAGCTAGTGGCCTCTTCTGACTGATTTGCGAGATTGTTTGTACCCTGCATTATCTTAAGGCGTACGGCTGCATTGCATTGCATGCCTTGGTTAAAAAGGTGCTAGTGTGTTAGACTGTTGACACCATTAAGCTGTCAGCGATGTGCACGCACTGACTTCAACCCGGCTTTTCCTTTGTTTGTGTGTCATGCATGTCATGTCACAATCTTTCAAAACCAAATCTGCAATATTAGATCACAACCTTTAAAAGCAAATCTATGTGTTAGATGTACTAATTAACTAATTAAGCATGTCAGTTCTAGCTAGGCCTTCATAGCTGTTAGCCCCTTGTAATAATTAAGGTAAAGGATTAATTTTTTGGGCTGATAGCTTACGACTTATGATATAAATATTTGAATTCTGACTATTTGTAAGAGACAGTATGCAGAGGCAAATAGTCGTATGCGATTTTGGCCGGTACAGCTGACTGAACTCAATACATTTTTTACTACAATTTTTTTATTGATATCGCCTTAAAAAACACATCGTTTAAAAGCTAGTTACTGTACACAGTACAAGCATAAACCAAATTTAAGCCTAAAAGAACCCAGCCAAAACTGTTCCGAGCAGACATGATTTACATTCAAAAATCGCTCCACAGTCCACACAAGCAGTAGCTGGTTTCAGGATCACTACAGGCCTGTTGTTTTTGGCTGAAACTTATGACTTTTGGCTGCGGCTTTTGGCTTTTGGGATGTTTGTGCGAAAGATTACATAGTAACAGAAACTCACATACGGTTTTTGCCAATATAAATGAAGTCGGTACAATATGTACTACAATTAATTAGTAGACCCTATCTTAAAAAGATACTCTACTTAAAAGCTAGTTACTGTAGAAAAATCAAAAAACAGCTTTTAGTAGCTGAAAAGAACAGACCCTACTTCAACTAGACGATCAAGTACTCGAAAACATTTGAACAATGTCAAGAGAAAAGACAGAATAGATAAACATGTACTAAGTAGTAAGCCATGCAATTAGCAGAATTGATTTGCATGCATTGATTCAATGTGCCTTTTTCTGGCGAGTTAGGATTTGTAGGTGTAGCCCTAACAACCCGAGGTTATGTGTGCTCTACCAAACCTAAGGACCAAATCATAACTCGTAAAGTTTTGCGACGTTACTGTTTCAACGCTAGCTCACGAGTCCTTTAAATCGTTTTGCTGGAGGGAGTTAACACAAGGAGGTGTCGTAACAAGGCGGAATGGCCCATCGAATGAATAGTAGTTGTTGGCAGGTTAAAGGGGGAAAATGCAGCAACTGGTACCGAGGGCATTCGAAATTTTCATACCAATATACAAACATTTTGAATATGAAATTTAATTTCAGTAAAGAAAGTACTACCATGAGAAAATTTCACATTGGCAGGTAGTTTTAAATACACATACTAAGGGCCTGTTTGGTTAGTGCCTAACTTTGCCATGCCTAAGCTTAGGCAATATGTGGCTGCCACAGAAAGTGTGGCTAACAAAATCGAAGTCACACTTGTGGCAAAGTTTGGCAAGAAACTGAGTCTATGACGTGTGGGGCCGGGTGCTAAGAAAGTGTGGCATGCCACATTTACGTCAGTGAACCAAACAGCTATCTAAAAACTGTGGCACGCCTAACTTGTGGCTAGGCAACTTCTGGTCATGAACCAAACAAGCCCTAAATTCTTCAACTCGAGTGGATTTATGAAATTCAAATATGAAACCGAAATGTTCGATATTTTTTGGACAATTAATTGTCTACTTTCATCTTACCTTGCATGTACCCTTTAATTTAACCTACCTTGCGCATGCCTGACCTAACTTTGGCAACAACTGTCCCACACATTTACAAGATACCAGACTACACCGTTTGATGTCTTTTGACAACCACGAAACTGCTTTGACCACAGCCTCATGAGCCACGACGACACTTATACCTGACGTCCAAAATTTTGTCAACAACCATCTGTACCCCACAAATTCCATGAAAAAGAACAGACATACCCATATCTACTGTGTTTGACTTACTGTACACATCATCATTCCTGGTTTCTTGTGTATCGCGCATCCTGTCTTTGCACCAGCCACTGGATCTGCTTGAATGACAGAATGCAATATATTTCTCTCTCTTTTAAACGGACTCTGTTTTGACGTTGAGTTTGCCGTATACTCTACAGTGGCCAGCAGCCATGCTTTGCTCTGCTTTTGCGTGACCACAATGATGAAGCCATTGCACTTTGCTTTAGTTGCAGCACACACAAGATGCCCCATGCTTCTATTTTCCTCAATCAAATACTCTCATATCTCTCTCTCTCTTATCCTTCTCCGCTCGCCTTACTTTGGTGGTTTTTATTCTGTCCTGCTCTACCCTGTCTTTACCCCTTCGTATATTCTCTTTGCCGAACAGCGTTTAAAACAAAAGAACAAGGGAGGCAAGAGCCTTGTAGGCCGGGTTCTTTTGGACTTAAAATTGATTTATATTTATACTATCTACAGTAACTAACTTTTAAACAATACGTTTTTTCAAGGCGAGGTTAATAGGAAAATTATCATAAAAAGTGTCCTGAGTTCAGCTATACCGGTCAAAATCACATGCGACTATTTCCTTCTGCGTACTACCTCTTACGAACAGTCAGAATTCAAATATTTAAGTTATAAGCTATCAGTCCAGAAGAACCCACCCGTATTCATGTACCTACGACGGTTCACATGTAGAAACGCTTTTTAACAAGTTCCATACGTCTGATCTCGCAAGCAACAACATATGTTCCTGTCAAGTCCATTTTTTACCTTGTCTCTTGGTGTAGTGGTAGAGTTGTCGGTGTACAACTTCACCTAGCAGTTGTTTAATAGAAATTTTAGGAGATTCAAGAATTTATTTTTACCCTCCGTCTGTTTAGGCTTATGTTAAAGAAACGCACTTGTATAGGTGTATGTGTGGTGTGCTGTGTGCATCTTTGATGGTGTGTCCTGCTTGTAATTGAAAAAAGAAAGCCATCAACCAGCCATGGAGGCAGCTCGAGCCTGCTGGCCCACTCTCTGCAGACAAAAGGAAAGCTCGTTGCTTTCCACTTTTTGGAATTTCAAGCGGCCGTAACACCACCTCTTTGTCTACTAGGAGCACAACAACAGGAGGCACCAGCCAGCTTTGTCCGCTGCTACGGCAACCAACGATCCAAGGAAAAGGATCAGTTTTTTTTTTTCTGGGGAAATTGACAAAAGGGAGAGTTTTATTCGTTCGTCATATAATCAAGCGCATAATTACATGGCATTGGAACTTGGAAGTACGACGTAGCTAGCTAGAGAGCATCTAGCCACTTAGCCGGGGTAATCTACATCATCACCGGTAGCACAAGCTAATAAAGACACTAGATTGGGAATTAACGTGCGTGCGTGCGTGCGTTGGCTAGCCTCGTGTCCTTATGATGGTAATGGTGCCGCGCCCGGGGGTCTGCAACCTTGTGAAGCCGGAGACGGTCTTGCCCGAGATGCCCGGCTTGTCGGCCGAGACGCGCGGCGCGCACGCGAACTCGCCGACGGGGTGGCGCACGGGCCGCGCCGGCCGCATGAGGATGCGCGCGTTGATGTCCGCCAGCGTCGGGCCGCCGTCGAGCCCGTCGGGCTTCAGCACGGCGAACGGGCACACCACCCCGGCCGACGGCGCCGCCGCCTTCCGCCGCTTGCTGCTGCTCCGGCTGCACCACTCCGCCTCCGTCTCTGATAGACAACGCTAATCAACGTCAGCCACTTGATATCAACCACAAACTGTTCGTGCGTGGACGTGCCTGTGTATGCGTCGTGTCGTGAGACAAGCAGCAACCTTCCGGTGTCGCGCGTTTCCACGAGGAGCGAGGGAGAGGCGGGGCCCGCGCGCCACTTGGCGTGGGAGTGGTGGCCTGCGGCTGGGCCCCGCTGACGTCGCTGAACTGTGGGTCCGCGTGGCAGTTGGAGGAGGAGGAGGAGGAGCTGAGGAGGGGCTCTGCGGGGGCCTGGAACAAGGCCTTCTCTGGCAATGTGGGCCCCGTCGAGAAAATCGAGCCCAAAGGATCATCATCATCTGCACAGGAGGAGATCAACCAATTAATTATCAGTCACTTAATCAGCTAAGCACGTAAAAGTGCGACTTTAATAAGAGCAGTACCGAAGAAGATTAGAATCTGCGCAGCACTAGTACAATCTAAACATGTAAGACCCAGATCTGTCTTTACTTAAAAAGAAGCGCCCTCCCTACGTCTGCCTGTGCGTTCCTAACAAGTCAGATGTATCGTATGCACGCTTTAACGGCCGTGTTTTTTTACTGACCGCCGATGGATTTTGATTATACCGACAACTCGAAATATCATTTGAAAAAACTGTTTTTGAGATGTATCTTATTTGTTTCGGTTTTATAAGAAACAAAAAACTATAAAAACTAAAAGACAAAAACCTAAAAGAATGTATACAGTACCTAGGACTATAACGTATCGATCATGCACAAAATTATGGGGTCGTGACAATTACGTGCTGCTAATCTCCCGCGGGCCCCACCCGCTTCCACATGGCATTGACAAAATGCAAGCTCTACGGCTTTGTATTTGTCCTTGCCTCCTTGCGGACAAAAGGAGACCTAAAAAAACAGTCCTAGCAAGCCAAAAAAAAAAAAAGCTGAACAGACTAGCCGAACGAACGAAACCAATCAATTCGGAGGGCGAGGATTCAAACCAAACCCTTACAGAGGAAAGAGTTGGTGGTGGCTGTACTGCTAGTCTTCTCGTGCTGCAGGATGCAGCTGGAATTGAAGGCGACCTGCTGCTGCTCGCCCACGTCGCCGTAGCTGCTTGCGTCCCAGAAATTCTGCAGGAAAAGAAAGAAAGAAAGAAAGAAAGCGAGAAACCGCTGTGAGTCCAATATGTCAGAAAATTGTGCAAGAAATTGGTAGGCGTAATTAATTCAGAACAGGTGAAGAACGAGATATGTTGCTTGCACAGTCTTGAACACACCAGGAGAAGGTCGTCCAGCTCCCAGGGCATTGCCACCGAGTCCTGAGCCGCCGGCGGGAGGGCTACCGCCGTCGACGCGGCTGGCGACACCGGTAACGAGTCCATGTCTGCAGGTCAAGAACCAACAAATTCACCTCTCAGAGCTGAACAAAGGTGCCGCCCAAACGCAAACGTGCAATGCAACCAACTCGTACGTACAGAGGGGGAAGAGCTCGTGGACGCCGGTGTCGGCGGCAAGGACCCCGAAGCAGCCGAACGACGGCGGCTCCCACCCGAGCAGGAAGCAATCCCCGCCGCCGCCGCTGCCGCTGCTGTGGTTGCTGCTGGCGTCCAAGATGGTCGCCATCGCGTGGAAAGGCCACGCCTGCCTCCCCTGCAGCTGCAGCTCTCTTTCTTGTGCTGTCTCCATGGTGCAGTGGTGGCAGCAGCAGTGGGATAAGTAGTTGTGTCACTTGTGTGTGAGAGGGGTGATGAGTGAGAGGTTAGTGAGGGGCGAGCGCGTGCTTAAATAGGAGGGCTTTTCGAAGAGTCCTCAAAAGCAAAAGCGTGCAGGTGCGGGGCAGCATGCCAACTCCTCTACTCGGAACATAGACTTCATCTCGAGTAGTTGTGTCACTTGACACGTGTGTGTGATGTGTGCTTCTTGCTTGGGTTTTTTTTACTACGGTTGATAGTTTATGACTACGATTGATGGCTTATGGCACTAACATAAACGTTTATACGAATAAAATAAATGTAGATAAGCTACTTTAAATAAAATTGTTTCGATAAGCTATTTTTAAAAGATGATAAAGAAATTGTCTTGTTTATTTGTTCAAGTGAAGCTTTAAGCTATAAGCTAAAGGAGGGGGCACTTATTTCTTGGGCAACTTGCTCGGGTCAGTCAGTGCTGGGTCAGTTAAAGATGAGGGGCAAATGAAACGGGTACGAGTAGATGATACGAGAACAACGTCCAAATGAAGCAACGAAAGCAAAAGATAGGAGTGGTTGGTTGCGGGCGCTTTCTCGTGATTCGTTATGTTCTTCTCGGGTCGCTTTGGTGGATAATCCTTCCTTCCTTGATCTCCTTTCTTTATCCTTTCTTCATCATCCTACTCTTGTATCATTATCTTTCGATCCTCGTCTGCTTTTGTTTTTCGTGCTGATTCCATCGGTTTGTTCCTGGGAATCACTCTCAGGTTGTGCTAATTTGAAAATTGTCGGCGAGTACGTCTAGAATTAGTGGTTTGTTTAGTCACTTTGACATCTTTTCCAATCACGTGCCCGGGTCATTTTTCTTTAGACTTTTTGGCTCAAAGTCTCTGACTAATATGTGGTTTTTGTGAACGGGACAATATTGCCAATTGAAAGTTTGTTACTCGTAGTTGATGTTCTGTGTCTGTTACAAGTAGGTCAAAGCGATGCAGGTAGCTGCATTACTTTACTGAGGTCACTGGTCAGAGGGTAACAACTGGAGTGTATCAGCTAGTCCTGGAATAACCAGAAGGCACAGGCCCAGAATACTTGCACCAAAAAAAAGTAGTAACGGTTTTTCTCCATAGCTATTTTGAATCTGCTTCAGTTTTTTTTTCAAACTTGCTATGATTAACTAAGAAACAGTAACATGAATGTAACACAACTTCGCAGGCCACCGTCAGCATTTTGACTTGTTAATGCACTGGAGTTACACATGCCGATGAACGACATTTATATGTGTTTTCTCTTCTACTTTTAAAACTTTTGTTCTGAAAATGTGTAAATTTATTTACCCTACAAAGTGTTGTATGTGCCAAGGGCAAAATGGTAATTTCCCATTTGATAAATAATAAAAAAAGGAGAAGAAAAGGGGCCCACCTGTCGGTGGGCCGAAGGGGGACAAAAGGGGGGAGGCCGATGCCTCCCCGTGACCTAGAGCGAGCGGGGTCTCTGGAGGGGCGACGGCGGCGGCGGTCCAGGGGTGGCTGCGCGACGAAAGCGGCGGGCTCGGCGGGTCGGTTAGCGGCCCGTTCTCCCGTGCGGCTCGTTCTCCCGTGCGACTCCTCCTCCCGTGTGGCTCGCTTTCCCTCTCCCGTGAGTTGCGCCGCTCCTCCTCTTCTTCCCGGAAGACCCGGTCCTCAGATCCGGATGAGAGGTGAGGCTGCGGTGGTGGTGCGGGAGACCCGGTCCCGGCCGTTGGTGGCGCCGCCGAGTGCTCATCCCCTCCCCTCTCTCTTGGCTATAAATTGCGGCCGGTTCTTCGGTTGGGGAGCAGAACAAGAGTGAGCTTCCCCTTTCTTTCTCTGAGTTTATTGGCTTGTGGTGCTTGAATACTTTGATCCCCTGGTGCTCTGGTGAGGTGCTTGGCCGGCTCCTCCCTGCGCTTGTGTGGCAATCTCCTACCTCGACTCGCCGGCGTGGACATCACTTCGGCGAGAGGGCTCTGTATCTCCGTGCCTACTGCTCTCTATCACGGTGGTGTGAGGGCAATATGTTTTTTGGGACAGCGCGCAAGCGTGCCTAGCCCCTGTTCTTCGGGTGTTTTCGAATAACACCGGTATTGTGAGTGATTATGTGATTTTGCAATCTGTGTTGCTGTGCTAGTTGTTAATATTCCATATATTATCTGGCACTGGGAGACATAGATTGCTTGAGGGATATTTGATTGCTCAATGATATATGAAATCATATTCTGAGATTGGTAGATTTAATCTTTGAGCTCTAATTGCTGTCACTTGCTGTCATTAGATTATGCTCATGTTCTGTGATTACATTATCGTGAGCTTTAGACAAAATATATTGTATATGTGCGATTTGGTTGGAGTTGTCTTCAGCTTGTAGAAATTTCTACCCATCTGTTTCAGATCTGTTAGAAGTTATATTTGGCTAATTAAGGTTTGATTAAGTTGCTGCAAAGAGACATCTTATATGTGCTTTAACTTGATTTAGCCAATTCTTGGTCATGATGAATGTACACATGTGAAGAATATATTGTTTAATCTGGGTATAGCTTGAGAGCTCAAAGATTGAATGTTAATTTGTTATAACCAATCGATGAAAAGTTTATGATTTAGTAGCGGGACGGCCAAGATTAATCTTGTGCAACCCTACATTTGAGAGCAAAGATTAATCAATTAATCTAGATTTAATTGATATTGTTGATTAGCATATGCTTTATACCTTGTCATACATATTCATGTTTAGAGTAGTATTATCTCTATTATTGAATATGTGGTATATCATGAATAATATGGTCAATTCATATGATTATATTCTTGCTATGATTTGCATATATGAATTGATGTCCTTGATGTGTTTATATGATTTTACTGGAATTATATGTATATCTTTGCTTATACCGCAAATATTACAACACAAAGTGCCTATCTCAAAGTTTAAAATATATGACTATACTGTGCAAAAACATACTCCTTTTTGTAGCATGCAAATGCATACTCGCCGTGAAGAATGTGTTTAAATTAATAGTGGGCACCATGAAGTTTACCTTATAGTTTAGAAATAAGTCTATTTTACATCTCTAAATTTTGTAAAAGGCTCACTTAAACCCTATACTATAAAACCAAGTGTTTAAACGCCAAACTTATAAAACCAGGTCAACGTACAACCCGAAGCGGTTTTGGAGGGTGTTTTTGTTGACGGGGATACAACTTGATGTGTTTTTTTGCCATGTTGGCAACCAAATCATCGGTTTTTGCTGGCTGATATCCAAATGTGAGGAGGGAGGATGATGAGAAGAAGAGAAATCTAGAATGGAGAGAGGGGGGGGGGGTAGTAAGAAAAATGTTGACGATGTGGATGTCAGCATCTGGGGTTAGATCCTCATTAGTAAAACTCGATGATATGGGCTATATGGTTGCTAACATGGCAAACAAAAAACCCTGAGTGGGATTCACATCATCAAAACCAATCTCCAAAATTGTCTTTAGGTGTAAATTGATCTAATTTTGTAAGTTCGGAAAGTTACATACCTGATTTTATAATTGGGTGTGTTAAGTACACTTTTTGCAAAATTTAAGAGAGTAAAATGTACTTATTCTGTTTAGTTTACCCCTAGCTGGCACTGTAAAAAACATAATTGCAGTATTATATTGCCTAAAAACTCCAGGTCAAGCATTCACACCAAAACTACACAAAATTTTGATTTCAGCATTCCTAATTTTTTGCTTGCCCCCACAGAAGCTCGGCTGTGCACTAAACCAGGCTAATTGTCTGCTTGCTCACTGTTACCTTTTTTTTTGGGGTGGTGGGGTAAATTATTGCAGCCTATCATGTGACTAGGTGAGACAAATCTAAGGGAAGGGCTCCACATAATAAAACCAAGGGACGGGTCACTGCAAATTTTGGGCGCCTAGAAGAGAACCCAGCCAAAGCAAGTTACCAACCGGCCCCAAAGTTATCGGGTCAACTAAAGAAGCAAAGATTCTCCGTCATAATTCGTGTAGGTGGATCATGGATGGCTCAACTATGCATGCAATGCACGCTGTCATGTCGTATTTGCCTCGTATTTTGCTCTATGTTTTTTTTCTATTTTTGGTGAATTGTAAAACTGTGTTATGCTAGCTACTTGCTAGCAGATTTGCATTTACTTGTGATTTCCATGATGGGAAATAAAATGAGCTGAAAAATTGTGGCCCATTTGGAACACCTTACAGAAATTAGGTCCTCATCCGAAACGCATGAAATTTTGCTGATTTCTGCAGGAATTAAGTTGTTTCATGTGAAATTTTTGTAAATTTCTCTAAAATTTTCACCTTCCAAATGGGGTCATTTTATACGAAATTCCCATGTTATAAATGTGGCCTAAATTTTATGTTAAAGGACACAGTTTGTGCTGTTGTATCGACACAACAGTGGGCATGGGGTACCACTTCCCCCTTCGGGATGGACTAAGAGAGCTAGAGCTAACTGACAGAGAGAGAGAGAGTTAGTAAGTAAAATGAGTGGATCTAGGCCTCTTGCACCTCTCTTAGAGGTTTATATATATGAATATGATAGAATGAGAAATTCTCATCATACCCCTTAATAATTATAAAATATGAAGTACATTGGTATATTCCTTTGTACATATATCTCTATACTATTTAGCCTGTTGTAAGGCCTAGTCATAACGGGTTAGACCACTCCTATAACACTTTGTAATGTTGCAATTTTCACACCAGAGCAACTGGGTGCATACACAATTAGTAGTTATAAAAGGAAAACAAGGAAACAAGTTATTTTTGCAAGGAACAAAAAAAAAGTGACAATAGCGCCTGAACTAGGAGCCTTTGGTAATTTGGTTCCCTACATTGTGTGCCTGGCGGCCCCATGTCCGGATTGCAGTTGTCTTGCGCTCAAATGTTCTGGAACTACACTACGCTAACGCCCTCGCTTAGGGACAATGGACCACGGTACTATAGTTGGATCGGTCTGCAAACATTTGCACCCACCATCTCCCAGCAGCAAATCAGGGGAGCGCTACAGTAGTATTTTTTTAATAATATTTCTTCTTCTTCTTCCTCCTCCTTCTTTCTCCTTTTGAAAAAGGACTACAGCGAGTACAATAGTTGCAACAACGAAAAGATGTATAAATTACAGACAGTATCTCCTCCTTTCTCACTTTACCGTCACTTTTGGAGCCTGATTTTCCACCAATCACGCCATCTAGCTTTAGTGCTGCTATTGTCTCTGTTTGTCTTTTTTCTCAATTGATCTAGACGTTTCTCACTATCTATTTCATCTTCTTTCCAGTGAAATGGAGTAAATAAGCTGAGCTTGAGCACATCCGAGTCATTTCAATGCGTGTTCTTCAGAAGAGAAAGAACTGAACGCATTTGTAATTTGCTGTGTTATCACTTCGATGTAAAGGATGGTTCATCTTGTATATATATTCGCATGCTGTTTGAGCTTCCCGGTAAATAATGCAAATCAACCAGGGTTTGGCTAGGACGGTAGAGTCACTCGCTGTTACTACGATTAGACGCCAAAGGGACAATCTAGGCTTAGTTTACAACAATCCCCAGCAGAGCTGATGGGATGTAAATTGTCCTCATGAAACAAAACAGATGACTACTTTTTGCACGCCACTGTTTTAGTTTGAAATCACCCAACCTGAAAGCGCTGCTACGAAACAGGCAAACAAACAAGGCTTCGTACCAAAAGAAACGATGTTCCATATGCAGTAACATGTAAAGTTTGACTAGGATAAAATCCCAGCATTTTCATTTTTTTTCGAAACCATAATTCCGGCATTTCCATTAGAAGGTCTGTGTTCATATCTTAATGATTCTACTCCGTGGTGGACCCAAGATCAAAATTTAGAGGAGGCTAGTGGACTTGCTCATCAGTTTGCTGAATGTCGAGTTATCGACTTGTGGTATCCTGTCGTATTGCCAGTGAGAGATAAAAAATGTTATTATAGCTATAGCGGGCTATCTTGGACTCCCATACAATCCATAGACCTAAACAAGTTGTAGGAAAGGGTTAAATTACTCACAATTCTACCAACACAAAAGAAAGTGATTAAGAAGTTTTGAACAATACAGAGTAAGGCTATATAGTCTAAGTCGATTATACGGAATTGGCAAAGGAGATGGGGTGCGCGGAGAGGGAGGAGGCGAGCGGCGTGAGGAGGGAGGAGGCGGGGAGGCCGGCGGTGAAGAGGTGGGGGAAGAGGGAGGCGGACGGGCCGGCGCAGGAGGAGAGGAAGGTGAGGGAGGGGAGGGAGAGGGGCAGGGAGGTGGCGGCGGAGGAGGAGCGGAGGTGTAAGGGCATTTTTGTCCAGAGTGCTAAATCCCGAAGCGAGGTGAATCTTTTGGTAGTAATTTCCGGAGCCCGATTCTTTCGGTGGTATTTTCCGGAAGCAGTGAACTTTCAGTGCTACTGAACAAATTTTCCCTTCGGTAAAACCATTTGCCAATTCGGTAAATAATTGTAAAATTTGCACCGTAATTCAGTATACATGCACTAAATAATATAATAAGTCTTAAATTCAAGGATTAAGTCACCTTAAATAATTTATCCACCATTAGACTAAAAAAATACTGCTCTCAAGTGTCTGATGCTTACAACCTCCAAAAAAAGAAGTGTCTGATGCTTACCTCTAATTGTTCATGAAGTCGTTTCAACCTCCATTTGCATCCGAAGAGCTTCTGTCATTTGGAAACTACTAAGAAATGGAAACCAATGTGAATTTCAACGATCGCAATGGGGGCATGCTGCACCGTGTTTGTGCTCGTGTGCTCATGCCTGTTACAAAATCTGCCCTGGAATTCTAATCTTTATTACTCACAAAAATTGCAATACATAAACTGGTTACAAGCCTCTCAATTTATATGCTTATAACTCCTACTAACATACGACTAGGACTTCGAATTGGACACTACTTCAACTCGAATTACACACGAAATCGAACTCGATTATGACTAGGACTCTAAGTCAAGATTAAATCTAACAATCTCCCCCTTAATCTTGACTTTCTAATTTCTTTCCATCTTGTTTGAGTTTGGACGGCGACACATCTCAAACGTCCCTGACTCAACTCATCTTCAGAGCACTTCATCTTCGCTGAGCGCTTCGGCAACAAACGCTTTCTTCGTCTTCGGCTTTTGGCATTCTGAAGCAAAGTGTCCATAATCGTTGCAGTTATAACACCTCACTTTTGCCTTATCAAACCTCCGACCTTTACGGCCTTAGCCATCACCTCTGGAAGTGTTCTTGTCTTCACGCTTTGATGATTATGCCTCCCACTCAGCACGAGTCAACAAGAGTTGTCCTTCACCTTTGTTGCTAGTGTCATGGATGCGTTCCTCATACGCCTTAAGACGACCGATGACCTCCTCCATGGTCATTGTCTTTAGGTCTCCAAATTGCTCTATAACTGAAGCAATCGGGAGAAACTGTGAGGGAATAGCACGAAGGAATTTCTTTACCACATACAACTCTTCCACCTTCTCGCCGAGGGCCCGTATCTTGTTGACGATGACCGTCAACCGGACGGCGAAGTCATTGATCGACTCCGTTTCCTTCATACGTAGCACCTCGAACTCGGTCTTGAGAGTTTGTACATTTGCTTCCTTCACACGATCTGCGCCAAGATGCATCGCTTTCAACGCCTCCCACGCGGCTTTGGCCGTCTCCTTTTCGGCCAGTAGGAAGAACGTCTCCTCTGGGATGCCCTGATAGATGGCCGCCAATGCCATATGATCTTTGCGCATATCGACGTTGCCGTTCTCGACCGCATCCCACACTCCTTAAGCCTTCATGTATACCTTCATCTTGATTGCCCATGCTGCTTAATTGCTCTCCGTGAGCATCGGATAATGCAGCGAGATAGCGGAACTCTCCTTCGCCATCGCACCGGATGATGCCTCGTTGCCGTCGAGACCGCTTCCCGAATCACGCGACATGATCTTGGGCACGGATCAAAAAACTCCGGCTACTTTGAAGGTTCTCGGACGGAGAGAAACGGAAGGAAAAATTACGGTTTTCCTTTTTTTTTTTCTTTTTCTTGAATTTTGCTCTTGCTCTTGCTCTGCACTTTTTGGGTCTGCTTTTTGCTTGGACTTTTATTGCGTCGTCTTGTCTCTACGACTCGGAGACGGACGAAAACTTCGGCTCGTAGACGGACACGCGCGCGGAGACGCTTCGGCTCGGAACGTCGAGACGCAAGATAAAACAATGATCCGACTGGGCTTCTCATGCGCGCGGAACAAGGATTCGACTTGGCTTCTCATGCTCCTACTTATTGCGAGTGCTGCATGGCGTTGAAAAAAGCTCTCAAGAGAATTTCTTTCTCTCTCTCTCTCTGAAGTCTTTCAATGAAAAACTTTCTTCTGTACATCACGTGATGCACTTTTTTGACTTCAATGTCCTGCATCTTGTCTTCTCTCTCCTTTCTTTCATGCACAAAGAAACAATCTAATTAGGACTTAATAACCTCCGGCCGGCCATGCATGCAACCTGCATGTTTGCTTCCTCTGCTTGATCTCCTCTGCGTGTTATGCCGCACGCATGCGCCTTCCGCTCCTCCTCGCGCTCGGCAGCGGCACGCAACGGTGGCCGCCCCCGGGAGTAAAGATTATCCCCCGGAGGCAGCAGCGGAAGAACTCAAGGTTTTGGCTCTGATACCAATTGTTACAAAATCTGCCCTGGAATTCTAATCTTTATTACTCACAAAAATTGCAATACATAAACTGGTTACAAGCCTCTCAATTTATATGCTTATAACTCCTACTAACATACGACTAGGACTTCGAATTGGACACTACTTCAACTCGAATTACACACGAAATCGAACTCGATTATGACTAGGACTCTAAGTCAAGATTAAATCTAACAATGCCAACACAAATAAGGATAGGAAGTCCTAGAGAAAGAGATGCTCACTTCTTTTTGCCAGGATCATTTCCGTTAGTTGCTGTTTGTGCTTTCTTTTCTTCTGAAGAGGGTTTCATGTCTAGATTGAGCATGCATCAGAGCCAATAACTTCATCAGAATGGCGAGATTACAACATAAAGCAAGTGCCACTATCTCAAAGAATCAGACACTAATTTCCAACTACTTAAGCTGTAGGAATTTTCTCTTTAGCTTAATTGTTTTACCTTCTTTTGTCTCTGGAAGATACTTTGCATGTCGATATTTCTGCATTTTGCATAGTGATGCATAAACATCATAAATAATGATTTTATATGAGAGAAAATTGACTATGCATTGAAAGACATTTCACTCAAGTACCTGCAAATGGCTCTTTACATGATAGATGGTCAACCCTTCTACCTTCATAAGCTTCAGCACACCCTTGGGAGTTACCTCTACAAAATATAGATCAAATGAAACATTTAAAGGATGATTTGATTTTCTGAAGAGCAAATTCTTCTGAAATGAACTAGAATGATCACCCTACTTTCTGGCCCTTCAAGCTTGTTCACAGCCTCCACAAAACTCTCATGGAGCTCCAGTGTCCACCTCAGTCTTGTTTTACTACACGCTGCAGCTCCTGATGAAGAGTGAGCTGAACCCAACTGAACTTTAACCGGAGAACCTGCATTCTGCAGACCCTCCTGGCCACAGCAAAACGATACCGGAAGAGACGAGAGTTGCAGTGGTCAGTATGGAGTAGCTGGGCCCAGGGTATGCCGTGGCCCACCCGGCATACCCTGTGGGTCCGCCCCTGTTAATAGATCATAGTATCTACGCTGCAGACTCCATAGCTGTTGTATTTTATGATTCGAATCTGGTCAAATCCGATCACTTCTAGTCTTTTCGATCGCTTAAAGAGTTCGATCAGGAAGCAATGTGAACTGATCGGAGATTATGATTGGGATAATCTTCGTGTTTGTATGGGCTCTGCACTGACCTGCATTAGATGTGGTGTTTTAAGGTATGTATGCTAATTGGAGTCAGGTGTGGCTACTCGAGACGTCTTCTTACTACAACTCACACCGTTATCGTTTGAGATTTTCCTCTGATACAGTCTCCGAGAAGGCTACTGTTGCAATTTCTGAGTAGGTCTTTGTTTTATCGCGACTAGGACTATGTTCTTTTCTCGTCTGCCACTCTTTTTTCTGAACCTATATATGTACCCTTGTAATTGCATGGTTGAAATACGCTAAAGTTTTCCATGCTTGTAACTTCTCCTCATACAGTAATTTCGTCGATTGTACATTCATGGTTTTTCACCTGAATGAGTTTTCTACGTTAAATCTCTGTCTCGTATTCTTGATTGTTCTTCATTGGTTTTGTTCTTTGTCTTGTTGATTTCGTGACAAGCAGTATCCAATCCTAACAAGTGATATCAGAGCCACGTTCTTTGCCCAGATTAATCTAGGGCATTCTCGACATGATGGCAATGAAGTATAATCTTCTGCTGCTTGACCAAGACATAAGATTTTCCCTGTGGTAGATCAAGATGCGGACTATTCTAGTACAACTCGATTTGGATGATGCGTTATTGATAATTGACAAGATGGCCATTGCATGATCTGCCGAGGAGAAGCAAAGAAGAGATTGTAAGGCTCTCTCAGATTTATCATCATCTATCAAACGATATTCTCCAGGAGGTCACAAAGGAGACCACCACTGTTGCGTTATGGCTACAATTGGAACAGAATGATCAAGGATTTGACCAGTAAGATACTTATGAAGCAGAAGCTTTTCTTACTTAGATTGGCAGAAGGCGGATCTATGTTGAATCACTCGACCACTTTTAAAGATATCGTCACCGATCTTGAAGCAATGGAGGTCAAATACGATGATGAAAAATTAGGTCTTATTCTACTCTACTAGCTATTCGGTTCATTCTCTATATTTAGAGACACAATCCTTTATAGTCGGAATACTCTCACCCTCAAGAAGGTTTATGATGCCTTGGATGCAAAGGAGACGCTAAAAACCATGATGTCGAGCGAAGGCTCGAGTTCATATGCAGAAGGTTTGTCTATTCGTGAAAAACAAATTAAGAGATCTTTGTCCAGAGATTTTAGGAGCAAGAGCAAATTTTGAGTCTATTCTAAATCAAAAAATAAGAAGTCATGTCATTATTGCAAGAAAAGTAGCAACGATATATCCGAGTGCTAGAAACTCTAGAACAAGGAGAAAAGAAATAACAGTTCCAAGAAAGATCAATAAGATGAAGAAGCCAAAGCCACCATTGTTACTAAAGACGATTTTGGAGGAGATGTCCTTGTTGCCTTTGCTGGTGATTCCAAATCAACAATGAGTGGATTTTTTATTTAGCTTGCATTTTGCATACGAGTCCAAACTGTGATTGGTTCATTAACTATGAAGCGACCACGAGTGGATCAATGTTGATGGAAGATAATACTCCATGCAAGATTGTAGGTATTAGTTCTATCCAAATCAAGACATTTGATGATACCATTAGAACCCCATCGGAAATCCAACAAATTCCAAGATTGAAAAGGAGTCTTATCTAATTGAGTACTCTTGATGTCAGAGGGTACAAATTTTCAGGTGGAGGTGGAGTCTTGAAGGTCTCCAAAGACTATCTTGTTGTGATGAAAGGTGATATGAAGGCATCAAACATATCATCTTCAGGGCACTACTCTGGTTAGAACCGTTGCTATTTTTTCCAACCAAATTGTTCGATATCGATTGGACTAATCTATGGCACATGCTTCTAGGACACATGAGTGAAGTTGGCATGAAAGAGTTGTGCAAAAAGAAGTTTACTTGATGGTCAAGGGGTCGACCAGTTAAAGTTTTGTGAATATTGTGTCTTTGACAAGCAGAAGAGGGTAAGTTTCAACATTGCTACTCATTCTTTAAAAGGCATGTTTGTAGAGACCCGAATATTTAATCCAGACTCTCCTGTGTATTCTGTACTAGTCTAAGATTACGCTAGTGCACACAGTATAAATATAGATAAAATATCGATCACATCACGATTTACTAAGAAAAGACTCAAATATTATTAATTATCAGAGTTGCAACCTTATGGCCAAGCTTATAGATAATAGCCTGAAGGGCTTAAGAAAACTAGCAACGGAAAACAGAAATAAGCGTAGTAGTCATTCGACATACCCATAGGCAATCGACTAAGAAGCGAAGTTCTATTCTAAGAAGTCGTCGAAAAATCCTCCTTCAAATACCTCTGACCGATATAGCCCTTCTTCAATAACTGAGTAAATATGGATACAGCCTGAGTACATAGAGTACTTAGCAAGTCATTTGTAACAAAGATGCAATATATAATGATGCAAGGCTTATTAAAGGATGACCGAATGGTTATTTTGCAGAAAGCAATAATTTGGAATAAATAAATAAATAGTTTGAAAGTGCATTTTTGGAAAGGACATATATAAATAATTAACAATCAAAGGATTGTATGAACCACACGTGAATTAACCATTCACTTTCCAATCAACGTACTCTCAACCCCACCAAGATTTTTATGAAAAACCTACCTCTCGTGTGAAATCACCGAGTATTGTCCATAATCGAGGACATGGCTATTCAAATAGTTTTACACTCTACAAAAGTTACACAACTTTACCCACAAGAGATAAGTCATTTTAATAGCCAACATGTTTCCTTTGGCATGAGATCCAGATAATTTATCACAAAGCCTTTACCTCACTCTAATCTAGCTAGACACCACTCGCTTACTCCCTCTTGCACTGTATAAGCACAACAAATCTCTATGCCTCACTGCGAGTAAACCAATACACTCTGGTACTTAGTTACTATTGGTGACATCTGAACTAGACCTTTGCAAGTTAATCAGCTAGGTCATACCCATTTAGGGTTGTGGTTATATGGTAAGGCTTAGATCAATGTGGTTGTACGGTAAGACTCAGATCAATGGTGTATAAAGTTAAGTCTTTAGATAATCCCTAGGCGAAACATCTATATCCCAATTGCAAACTGCACCCCCTTTACTGTACAATCATTCGCCCAAGTAAAAACCGTTTTGTGTAACCAATACCAATGATACTACCCATGTCGTGGTGCATAAATTTTATAACTATGGTTAACCATCATGATTCTTGGTTCATCACTGCAGGTCTCCTCGCCATCCTCACGAGAGGTGGTAGCGTGTGCTCGGTGGGAAGGATCCTCAAGTCTTCTTTTGAGAGAGTGATCAGAATCTGCGAGGAGGGTAAAGACCTCCTGTCTAGAATCTCCACTTCCGACGAAGTGCCCCTTGCTTAAAGAATGCTTCAGCAAGAGCGCATCATGGTCTAGAGTAAACCTCACCAGGTAGGGGGATTCCGGGTTATAACCGTCTCCGATGGGATCTGTACCCTGCAAAAGTACGGGCGAACTCACAGGGAGCCCACCCATTCCCTTTGCAGATTCCCCCGGAGAGTTAAGACCACCAGTTGGTGATGGATTGCCGGAATGACAAATTCCAGGGCTTGCTGAAACTGCTCGGATGGCCCATTGTCGTGTTGCGAGTCCTGTTCATGGTCGGATGGACCCTTACCCTTTGGGGAAACTGGTTCCTCTATTAGGCGTACTGTTGTAGGGGATATGGATCCCTCCTTAGTCTTTCCCACGGTGCGGTCTCCAGGGTCTTGGAATGAATCTTCAGAGACAGCCTCACCGTCGGAAGCAAGAATTGTCTGCTTATAGTCGTAGCAGGCATCCATGTCAAGATCTTCACAATTGGCCAAGTCGAACCAGTTCTCCTCGTTACATTCCCCTGATACGAGGACATCAGAAGGAAGAGAAGTTGCCAACAAGGAAATTACCGAAGTCTTAGAAGAGCCTCCCCACGGACGACGCCAACTGTCGGTGTATTGATACCGATTTTACATATGATTTGTTTGGATTAGGGAAACTCTTAGAAGGCTAGACTACGATCATACAGAAAGAAGACACAGGGACTTTTCTACAGGTTCAGGCCTTCTCCTGGGTGAATAATAACCTACGTCCTGTGTGGCTATTACTTAGATAATTGATTACAATTGAGAGAATAATGCTTCGGGAGATAACCGTCTGACAGAAGTTATTGTCAGAGAGACATGGTGGTCCGTTCGTCACGCAGCGATTATTGTCAAAGAGAGATCGTGTGCAGTTATGGAGTAAGCGCACGTTCTAATCGCCTTATTAGATAGATCACTATGCAATAGGTTGTCGTAGACAAGCCAGTCGGAGATAGACTAGTCACTGGACGGCCCACGACCACAAGGTGGTCGTAGGACGACTTACGACTATGTGATCGTAGAAGAATTTACGACTACCAAAGGTCGTAAGAGGTCTTATGACTGGATGGTCGTAGAAGGATTTACGACTACGGAGTTGTCGTAGAAAGACTTATGACTACCCTGTGAAATCTCTCCCTTATCGATAAGGCATATACTCGGAGAATGTAATAACGTAATAATTAGAGGATTATTATATCCTCGTCAAAGTCCTTGTTGAAAGATACAAACTTCTAACAACGAGATAGGATGCACATCACATGAAAACTAATTATGTTAATACATCCGGCATGTCTTGCATGTTAAACATAAGGAGGGAAATAATACGGACTTGCCATCCACAAATAAGGGAAACAAGAAAACGCACAGATTCCCCTGACTCCACACCACAAGACAAACAATTGGCGTCACGTAAGATATGTCTTGGACCATTGCGCAATAACAAATGCCACTACACAACGGCTCTGGAAAGGGAACAAGAGAGAGAAATCAAAGCTGCTGATTGCAACGCAACAAGGTGATTCGTCGTCAGTTGGCACCGGCGCAGAACAGATTGCGGGAAAACCACAGAGCTTGGAAACTGAGGCATGCATGCATAGAGCTATCACAGCTAGTGTGCAGTAGTCGCCGCGGCCAATGTCAAGGTTCCACGACCACAACACCGGGCGCCCACGGCGGGGCGCGGTGGGCCGGCCTTGCCTGCCTGTTCCGCGGAAGCGTGCGCAACTGCGAACGCGCTCACGCTCGACAAGGCCAATGTGAATACGTGATATGAGGCTGTGAGAAGCCGCTTCCCTGAGGGTGTGTTTGGTTCGTGGATGGAAGTTGTATCGTATATCCTGGATGAGTGGATGCAGACTGAGTGGAATCGTATTTCAGAAAAAGAAAATGTTTGGTGAGGCTGTATGAGCGGATACAAAAAAACTGAGATGTTGTTTGGTTGCCTGTACGAGCGGATGCAGTCTACCAAACTTGAGAGGCTAACACGTGAGACCGCATAAGATACACTGCATCCACTCATCCAGGATGGCTAGTGAAGCTCATTTTGAGCGTATCCACCCATCCAGTATGAGGGCGTATTTTTGCATCCGCTCATACAGGCTGTATCCGTTCATACAGGCAACCAAACAGGCTCTTTCTCAGATTATACGGATCCACCCATCCAGGATGAAGGGGATGCAGGCAACCAAACACACCCTGAATGTGCCGCGGCGTGACCTGGGCGGCGGCTCAAGAGCGCTATTGGACCGGCCCATCCGGAAGAGAACCATGTACCATGATTGCAATTTCCAATCCTACCCTTATACGAAAACCGAGACCGAGACCGAGACCGAGGCGAGGTTTCATTAGTAAGTCTTACACGCGTACGAAAACGCTATGCTACTGCTTTTATATACTACACCAAAGGAAAGCCATGACAGCAGTGTGCAACTTCACGGTTCTCTCTGGGTCATGGCGCTTGGCAGACATGCAGAGGCGGCACCCGAGTCATCTCGGCCGCGGAAGATCGCGCGGACGGACCGTGACCCTTCCGCTCGGTCGTCGTGCACCGCGGCTTACATCCCTGAAGACGTTATCTTTGATATCCTGTCGCGCCTCCCGGTGAGGTCTCTCCTCCGGTTCAAGTCCGTCTGCAAGGCGTGGCGCGACACCATATCCGACCCGCGCTTCGTCCGCGCGCACCTCGACCGCTCCAAGAAGCGGCAGGGGATGCTTCTGATACCCGGCGCATACAGTACGCAAAAGCGCGACAATAATGTGGATGCAGGCGCCGATGACGAACAGAAAATCGCCTTCTTGATTAGCTTCTACAAGTATCGCGGCGGCAAACTGGCGGAGCTCCTCCATCTGGAGGACATGCCAGGAGGCTTCGCTCGATGGGACCGGCCTCTGCACTGCGACGGCCTGGCCCTCGTTTGCACCAGTACCTATGCCTTGGACCAGGAGATCGTCGTGTGCAATCCGGCGACCAGGGAGTTCGTCACCCTGCCAAAAGGAAGCCGCAGCAGCTTTCATGGCATATTATCAAGGGTCGGACTCGGGTTCGACCCTTGCAGCAACACGTACAAAGTGGCACGGTACTTCTACCAGGAGGACGAGGCGACATCTCAACCAGTCTGCAGGTTCGAGGTGCTCACCTTGGGCACCAAGGCATGGAGGCGAACCGCCGATCCGCCGTACGCGATCGCGGTGAAGAACCCGGCTGTCGTGCGCGGCGCCATGTACTGGATGCTAGCCGGGAACCAGCCCAGGGCGTTCCTCCGGTTTAGCTTGGCCGACGAGGAGTTCGTCGGCCTAGTGCCGTACCCCTCCCGCGACGCGGACCCTCTCTGCTTCGTCGCATTGGACGGCGAGCTGTGCTGCGCCTGCCTCCCGCCTCAGTCCCGGACGATGGAATTCTGGGCTTGCAGCAACACCGAGAGTAACTTGCCGACGTGGACTCTACGCGGCGCCACTGTGATTCCGGAAGAAGCGGTTGTTGAGCGCCTTGGAGGGACGTACTTTCCGCTTGCCGTTCTCCATGGGAAGATGCTGTTCCTGGCTAGGGACGAGAAGGTGTACTGCTGCAGCCTCCGGACCGGGAGGATCGAAAGAATCGCCGCGGCCGTCGAGGACATACGGTACTATGATCCGACGAGCAAGACGTACCGGATCTATCTTTGGCAGAAAGAATTGGATTTGCAGATACTTAACTATGCCGAGAGCCTGGTGCGTGTAAGATGACTTACACAAGTAATCTTGTTTGTTGCAGGTACAGAAGACTTCAGCATTCAGCATCAGCTATTGCCAATTAGTTTGATGATACTATGATGCATAATTGCGTAGTGCTGAAGAGTTTAGACTCATCCATATGCTCGGCTGGCGTTGCTCACGTACGATAAGGTTTTCAGTTGTTTACAACCATGACTGGATGATGATTTTTGTCATTTTTTGATCGGACAAACATTTTCTACGAATTTGAATTTCTCTTTGATTTTATATTCTTTTCTTTAATTTAGTTTATTGCCTTTTATATTCTTATCCCTACGTTAACCTCCACTAAACTACTGTTTTATGTTATTTGGTAGGTGCTTGCTAGGATGGATAAATCAGCTAACAAATTGCTGCCCCCATCTACAATTCGATGGCCGGCTAGGCCAACAAGGGGTTAATAGCGACATGAAACACCCATTTCCGACTGCACCTAATGATATCACACCTTAATGACCACGTGGTTGGTTCTTGCGAACTAAAAACTCAGCAAACTTAATCGGTTAACATTAATAATCTTAACTATAAAAATAAGAGTGTTACTATGGCATGGTATACTGTCGGAAATCATCCCAACTGTATACCTCTCTTTACGCCGCCCTTCCCCTCCCTCCCCCTCTCTTCTCCTGCTTCGGCGCCGACCATCGCTCTCTTCTCTCTCTCTTCTCCGCGCCCGCCGCACTCCCCGCCTTCTTCTCCGGTGCTGACCGCAGCTCTATGCTCCTCCTCCACCTCCCCCCGTCCCCTCCTCCACCACTGGCGGCCGGCAACAACACCGTAGCCTCACCGCACCACCCTCTCCCCCGCCATTCCCACCTCGCCCAACCTAAAATTAACTGCGCCGCCACCTCACCGTGCCGCCCTCCAGTGCTGCTCACCGCTCTTCGCCGCCACTCGACGCCCTCCACCGCCGCCCACCGCCGGGCCACAGCATCCCCGGCCTCCCTCTACGTCTGGGGGCCACGGTGAATCTGTCCGAGAAAGGCGGTAGCGGCGCCCCCTCGTCGGAGCTCAAGAGCTTGCGAGAGAGAGAGAGGAGGGAGCTGCAGGAGACGAAGCTATACCGTCGAATCGTAACAAAATGGTATACTGTTTTCTAGATTTTCTCTAAAAATAAATTATAGTTATTTATAATTTATAATGGTGCCGTAAGGAACCTAATATTGTCACTAGCTCATTGAGATTCCTAGCTTGAAGCGTTCGGGGCCGGCGCCACCTCTCGCTATTAATTGAGTTTGGTCATCTGAACAAGATGACCACCATTAATTCGAGGCTTTTGCAAGGTGCGCAAAGGCGATGAGGCCATACGATCCGACGAGGCGAGCGCACGATAGTGATGAGGTGGCTCCGTTGTCAGCAGTGACACGAGCGCGCAGAAGGGGAATTAGGGTAGGAGGAGATCGGAAAGGGGATGAGGTGGTTGTGTGAAGGGGAAGGATGGCTCTCGCGTCGGGTGCATGCGACCCATCTTGAAGTAGTGGACAATGACTTTCATCCACGTCCACGAAGTTGTCGTCCGAGATCAGCGTCCTCGGATAACTAAGGTGGTGATCGTTGGGCTTAAAAGTTTATGGTTTATGGCTGAAAACACTGTAGCTGGCTGAAAAAAGCACTGTAGCTGACAGAGACTTATTTAGCATAATTAAATTTAAAAATTTTAAAAATATAAAAAATATGTTAGCCCAATATGTATAATACAAACGAATACGGGGAAAAAAAGAACCGGCAAAAAAGCTCAACAAAAAGTCAAAAGTTCAGAAAAAGACGAAATTTATGAATAGTGAAAAATAAACCAGAAGCTCAAGCCGAACCGATCAGGGCCTAAGTAACGGATGTCTATTAAGGCTCCGTTTGGCATAGCTCAGCTTTTTTTTTTGGTTTTTGCTTCACGAGCAGCTTCACCGGTGAAGCTAAAGCTGTTTTGGAAAATTGTTTGGCAAAACAACTTCACCAACAACTTCATGCATGGCTGAGAGAGAGCAATTGTCCAAGATGCCCCTGTCTACCTGACTTGTTCTAACATTTGGAGTTGTATGTTTGTATATGGTCATATGAATTAAAAAAATAATATATTTGAATGAGTATGAATTAAAAAATTAAAACAATAAAATAATTTAAAAAAAATTAAAATCAGTGCGAACGGTAGAGAAGTGCGAACGGGAGGAGAGGAAATAGGCGTGGGGACCCAGTGGCAAAGTGCTGTAATTTCTGTCAACTACAAGAGCAGTGGGTTCCTAGAACTGCGAGCCTGAGGGAGAGAGCTGTGAAAAGTTACTATTTTCAGCTTCACCCCACCCCATTCCCTTGTGAGAGCATGATTTAAGGAGATTCATCCATGAAGCTGTTTGCAAAAAAGGTGTTTGGCAAAAAACAGCTCACAACAGCTCATGAAGTTGTTGGTGAAGCTGTACCAAACAGGGCCTAAATAGGGATTTCGATAAATTCGTACACATAACCCTACTTCTGCCTCGACTATCGACTACATTTAATGTACCCTTTTAAAGGTACATCCTGTGTGGGCAAGGGTCTAAGTGACACCGAGTGACAAGCGAGCCCGTGACACAACCGTGCCTCCGTCACTACCGTTGATAGTTGCCACTCACTGGTCACTTCCGTGCTGCTCCTCTAGCGCTGTTGATGGTTGTTGGAGATGATTTCGGTTTATATTGATTGATTTCGGTTTACCTATGCATATGAACTTCAGAACCATGTGAGAAGGTTCTGATAAATGTTATGATGAACTATTGTAATGTTTACGAAGTGGGTAGTTGGTTTTGCGACGATAATATGTTATCTGAACAGTTTTCTGAGCTTATCAGGAAAATCGGTAGTTCCATAGGTTTTGGCGCGGTCATACTGCATGGCAGTAGTACCAGATTTGAGTTCTGATTATACCATAGGGCAGTAGTACCGGTTTGGATTCCGGTCATACTGCAGGTCGGTAGCTCTGATTTCTAGTTGGTGGTACATTACTTCTAGAGAGCTCCAGTTTTGATGTGCGAGATGCGGTAGTACAGATTCAGGGGAACGGTAGTACCACAGTGCAGTAGTACCGGCCTGATGGAAGCGGTAGTATCATTTTAGACAGAAATTGAGGATTTTGGATTTTGAGCAATGGATTGAGTTGGGGTGACCTGTGTTATTGCATTAAGTTTGTATGATGCATACTTTGGCTAATGTGGGTCAAGTTGTGAAGAACTTGTATCCAAAAATGATTTTTTTGTCTTTTGATGTGTAGAGTCGTTTGGAGTCAACCACGGTCAACGACGAGGATTGGGGCTATGCTCATAGAGGAGCCGAGGCCTAGAACGATCAAGGATGCCAGGAGAGGTGGTGAGCTCAAGCATGGCATGAGGAAGACGGAAAATATGGAAGGCGAGTTCGAATGGCGGGGTTGCACCATGTGGCTTGGTCGGTCCAAGTAAGACGTGGTCCGGTGGAACTAGAGCAGGAGAGACTTGCCGGCACATGGAAAGCCAGTAGTGCATCTACACATTATAAGCATGGCGATTGCTTGCAATGGAAGGATATGATTGGGTCAAGAAAGGGTATTTTGGTAGTTTGGCCAAAATACTAGAATCTGCCTTGGATCAAAATCGTGGCGCATGAGTGGCACTTGGAGAGCAGTTCAAGTCAAGGGAAGATGGTTTGATCAAGATATATCAAGGCTCAAAATTTAGCGGATTCAAGCTTATGCATTTTGAAAAGCGTGCATAAGTGAATATGTGTGAGTAAAACCTATGTATGGGATGTTATCGGGTTTTTCCCATTGTACTAAATGGATAGTATTACTAAGGGTTAGTTGTGGCTGGCTAGCCCATCTATTTAAGGGGTTAGGCTGGAAACTTGTGTTAACCATCTAACTTACCTCTCTTATACTCTCTTGTTTAGAGTCAGGGTTAAAGAGTTGAGTACTTAGTGTGCTCTATGTCCTCCAAGGTATAGTGGCTGTACAATTTATCTTCTCAAGTGGCAACATATCAATGTTTGATCATCTCCATGGCTATCTCTTGTTTTGATTGATTTGAACTTGATTTGGTTTGTTTTGATCCCTTCTCAACCCTCTTCTTGATATTGTTGTGCCAAGGACGTATAAGAAATGGAGATAATCTCATGAATCAATCTTCACCCATCTAGGTATTTTGGTAATAAGTTCATCAATAAACCCAATTTTATTTGTTTTCGATCCTTCAAGTGATTTGTTGATCTGAAGGTTTTTGGCTTGATTTCTTCGGTGTTCTAACTTGCTGCGATATGTGAGAATACATCTAGAGCCATCTTGACCATCATCGTCCCACGATCAAGTCATATTTACCGTTTTAGGTTTTTGATTGATTTTGGTGCAATCTGCCTTTAATCTGAAAAAGATCTTAACTTTGGCAATGATTTTCATGATCGTTTGTTGGAATAGGTTCATGATATCCTACAGAAAATCCTTGTAAATTTTCATGTCATTTAGATCTATGGATCAAAAGTTACATGGATTTTTCATATGTGACATTGTGCTAAAATCACTATTCATCTTGATTTTACTGTTGCAGCGGTAGTACCGCAATTACTGTAGTGCTAGTATCGTAGTTATAGTAGCAACTGTTAGTACTGCAAGTACAATGGCGGTAATACCATTTTTTGCTGATTTTTCTTGGAAGTTCAGTGTCTCGGTTTGGTAGTTTTTCTATTGGCTTTTCATCCTTATCTTCATAGCTTTGTAGCTATTGAAGTGAAGGATTGGTGAATACTTAGTAAAAAATTTTGAGGCACCATTCATCCCCCTCTATTGCTATCTTCGGTCCTACATGTGGTATCAGAGCCTGGTTGGCTCTTCTCGTAGATCTTAACTAGTCTTAAAAGCCATAGCAGAAGACAAGTATTCAACCAAGTTACTTGTGTTCGATGTAGTGGATTTCTTGTATTGAAAGTCTCATATGCATGCTTACATTGAGGTCCAAGGGCACACAATTTGGTTTAAGGTCAAAAACCCTTATGCCATGCCGGCCGGTGACAATGTAATTTCTCCCAATGTGGAGGCAAACAGCAAGACATGCAACTTCCTGATTTAGGGGCTCAGTCTATCGGAGTTTGAGCGAGTCGCTCACTTGAGATCTATTCATGAGATCTGGAAGACCCTCTCTGACTATCATGAGGGCTCTACCACGATCAAGGAGGTGAGACAGAATCAACTCAAGAAAGAATACTCTAAAATTGAGCAAAAGCCCAACGAGTCTTTGGATGAGTTGTGAGGAAGGTTCAACAAAATTCTCCATGACCTTTGTGTTGTTGGCTTGACCTTCTCAGATTCTAAGAATATACACCAAATTTTGGGTGCTCTTGATTTGAAGGTCTGGGGGATGAAAATCACATCCATCAATAACAACACTATCATGAGTGAGCTTACCATAGATAAGCTCTATTCGAGTTTGAAGATGCATGAGACTGACTTTATCTCACATATTCCCAAGACTGAGTCAATGGATCTTGTGATGGATACTTCTCAGAGCAGTTCTTCAAATTGTGTGGAAGTTGATCAAGATGAGAAACAAGAGGAGAGGTGGTCCAGTGACGTGCTTTGGATGTGGTGAGCCAAACCACATTCACGCCAGGTGCCCCATGCCGAAGGATAAGGAGGAGAAGGACCTTCGGAGGCGTCCTCAAGCTCAAAACGTGAAGGTCAAGAAGCCCAAATATCGGAAGCTCGTCCACCCATTAACCCAACATACAGGCCTATAAATGTTATGATACCCATACACAATCCTACTTGTCTCTCAACATGATTCTCCGTACATACAAAGTGTGTGACTTTGTGAGAGAGCAACAGATCTAACTAGATGTGTTGGCATTGAAATCCAGAAAAACTTGAGGGGGTTTATGTAACTTCTCTGAATTTTGTGAGTTCCGTTCTCTTCCTCCACCCAATCTCCTTCCGCGCTAGAAACCGGACCTACCTCTGTTGCTCGGCTAGCCAACTGTTGCCGATGGCGCGATTGTAGCACTCTATGTTCTTTACTAGATGTAGTTGCTAACCATGTGATTTAAGCCTAAAATTAACTGCGTAATTAGCAAAGACATCAAAACCATTTCAATTATTAAAATGCACAGCAATTCAATCGAAGGAAAAGACGGTAAGAGATATAATCTACAACATACCACAGAGTTTATTAATATTACATTCATGCACATACACACAATGAATACGATGACACAATTACAATTAACTAGGTATTTCAGAACCTTCAATCAAGCACAAGTTGGAGTAATTGATAATATTAATTGCAAGAAAAACTAGTAACAAGATACCAAAAATATCAAACAAAAGAAACACTCGAAAGCTAGATTGCATCAGAACCCTCGTTAGGATATTAAAATAGATGATTCACTCATTGAGATACCAGACCATCCAAAGCCAATCGGTACCTCTCGCAACCGTAGAGTTTCATCATCTGACGCTAGAAACAAACATGAACCCATTCCAAATTCCTTTTTCATTGCCAGCCAACCCATACCCCCTCCGCATAGTCTTGGCATAGGGAGGAAGAGATAATGCTGAGAGTGTGAGTAGAGAGAGATAGTCCAACATTTTCATACACAACCACATCCAACGCAGCCACAACTGGCAAGCAACATCCCACCATATCCACCCCTCTCTTCCCTCAAACCCTAGCCATTTTCAAGAAGAACAAGATGGAGTGAAGCTCAGCAACCAGACCAAAAGAGGAGGAGCGGCACTAGGAGGAGTCAATGGAGAAGAGGACAACAACCCTAGGAGGAGGCGACAATCGAACCAAGCACGAGTCACCCGGGAGAAGACTGAACCTCAGTTCTGCCTGAATTGAGCCCAACATCACCCAACAAGGTACCCCCCATAATTCCTTTTTGAACTTTGCCATCGCTAGCAAGGGACCACACACATGTAACCTCACATTTACATGTATCTCATAGAAGCCATAGCATCCATACAAGTAGGCTAGAGTAGTAGGAGAGGAAGTTAAGGAGGGGAGTAGAGTATACCAGAGGAGAGCCAAATCATGATGATGATGTATTCACCGTCGACCACCATTCACACCCGACGGCCACCCACACTCCCCGGTGTGTGAGGAAAACCTCTAGCCCTGTCACAGTAAGCCAAACCAGTCAACCACCTTCACCACCTCAACCTCAAGCTTTGACAAAAATAAACTTCAAATCAAAGAGTAAATCACATGTAAAAGCCAAGAACTAAAAGTAAATCGAAATAAGAAATCATGAGTAGAGGGAGGAGCGTCGGATCCCAGCGGCTATAGCCAAATCTGCAGTGCCAGGGCCTAGATCTAACCAGTGGAGAGCTGAGGAGGTTCTAGGGAGCTAGTGGTAGCCGAGCTACATAGGGGCGGTGACCAGGTAGAAGTGGAGCCGAGGAGTGGTAGTATGACACAAGGGAGAGGAGAGTTGACATGGGGAGAGGGTCAGCAGTGCGGTGCCATGGAGCTAGTAGCCAACCAACGGGGAGCCAGTGAGGGAGGTGTCAGCATTTGTGGTGAGGAGGTGTCAGCGGGACAGAGGAAATCGAGAGGAGGAACTGAGGGACAGAGAAAGGGAGTGAGGGAGTAAATGAGAGAGGGGGGCATCGGGAGTTAAGTGGGCCGAGCCCATTCAGGTAGCAGTGAGTGAGAAGAGAGGAGGAAGGGTAGAGTGTATACATGTATATATATGCATCGAGTACTCTGGTACGTGCATAATTGCATCGGTAATTAATTAGGTAGTATTTGTATGCAAAAATTAGATAGTAATTATTCATATATACCAAATTAAAATAAATTGACAGTAGTAAACTAGCACCAAGCGGCAGTATAGGATAGCATTTAATAATAAATTCCACAATCGGCTAAGTTGACCTAAGGAATTGCACAGGAACACATCGACCTAGTTTATCTTGTATGTCTATAAATTAAACCATAGGATACACATTAAATGCAAGAAACGAATTGGCTTCAGAGGAAGGGTTTCACTCGAGTGCACCTGAGACCAAGACTTATGACCAACTTGTAGGCAAGCACTCCTTTGAATAGATTGATCAGATTATCTTTAGTTAAAACAAAGTATTTAACTACAAAAGTATTATCACCCTACATCAAATGAATTCCTATTTAACTCAGATGAATGCTATGTGAAAGACATGAAAGAGGAATAGTAGGCTTAACTGATGGAGCAGTTGACCTACAGTATAAATAATTGATGGGAAGAGGGTGCCTTGGGAAGGTAATAAAGGGAAAGGTTGTGACCCTTTGCATAGGGGTGCCTTGGGAAGGTGATAAAGGGAAAGGTTAGGACCCTCTCTATAGGGGTAAAATCTAAGGACTTACAAACATTACTCATGTAATGGATCATATTGATCGTATCAGCCATTGTTCCATCTAAATACGGGCAGGATTAGTAACTCTAACAAAGTTATTATGCACTTCACAATTGGGTCTATAGATTTATCTAGGAAGAAAATCGGACGAGGTCTTAATTGGACTCAGGGCCATAAAGGATAAGCCCGACGCATATATTTAGCGATGTGGAGTGTAGGGTGAAGGTGAATTCGATCTGACCAATGACTAGCACATAATTGGGTAGGTACCAGGTGAGGGTGAGAAACCACCTCAGGCCAATGACTATGACTAACCGGGTGAAGGTATAATATACTAAGATAGAGGGGACAGTTTTGTGCTCTGACTTGGACATCACATCTAAGAAAATGCAAAGAACCATTCGCTACAAAAATTAGGGTGACTATGGGAAAAGTGGTACAACCCTACGTAGTGCAAAATAAATCATGAATTCATACTTGTCTCTTGGACTGGAGGCTACGGGAACCAAATGGAAGTTCTATCTGGTTATACGCATGTTTAGTAAATTTCTAAATTAACAACCCAAAATTCTTTATCAACCTAAAAAATATTTATTTTTGAGATGACATGAGATGAGATTGGATTCACTGAGATGTTGGTTTATGATAATAAAAGTACATTTTTGCTATAAATGCATGCTGAGTACTTTGCACTCACCCTTACTATTATTCTCCTTCGATTGTAGGTTACCCAACCCAGGATTTCATTCAGTGTGGAGGATGCCTACCCAGAGGAGTTCTATACCGAGTGGGCGGGAAATGATTATGAGTATGACCTGTATGAGATGGACGTCTTATATGACACATGGGACGTGTAGAGAATTACTAGCAACTCAAGCACAACCCTCAGGGTATATGTAAATTAATGCATTGTTGTATATTTTCTAGCATTTATGTAATTATTAGTTGGACTAGAACTGCTTCCCTCACTTGAGAATATTACTGAAGTTTGAAAAAAGTTGATTGGAAATAATATTGTGAAGCAAGGAAACCCAAGTTTCACTTTTGCCAATTGGCCAAGCTCAAGGTGTGCATCATGTGCATGTCCACGTTGATTTCTAATGCATTTCCATACTTATGTGAGTTCCATAACATGTATGAATGATTGATATGTACATGAGTGTGATGCTACATTTTCATAGGTGATCCAATTTAATAAACTGCCATGTGATAATTCATTTAGAATTCTTTTGCTAATAAAAGGCAAGTAAAAATAGAATATTTGACATGCATAGAGATTACAATTTGAAAAATGAAATGCTACATGAATGTTACTACTATTCATAAACTAGAATCATACGATCAGCCCAAACATTAGTATGCATAGGGTTTTCTTTATGTCAAGCATGTCCTTGAAGTTATGCCATTTTCCATATCCACTTAAATATAATCCTAGATGGTTATCACTCTATGATCAAGGTTTTGTAAACCTGATTGATTAATCAATTCTAAGTATAAAAGCATACTAGTGTGATTTAATTTGCTATGCTCAGATTGTAGTATTCTCTGATGACTAGACCAAAGGAGCAACTAAGCGAGAGGGCCAAGGCATATCGAAAATGGCTGAGAGCCGAATGGCCATCATGAAAGTAATTGGAGATCAAAGAATAGCTTTTCTTTTGACACTAAGGTAGTATACTACACAGCATAAAGTCACAACTAATAACTTACTTGTTCTTGATTTAGATGAATGATGCCCACATATTTCATGGTAATACTAATATAGTCTTTCATACCCCCATCATTTAAATGAGCTAGAGACAAAGTCAGATTCCATATCACACTTGATAGCTAAAACTCTACCAGTTGGAGTAGTAGTTATTTTAAAACATCCTTCCAATAAGATCTTGTATCAATAATATATGCCAATATGAGAAAATAAGGACCAATTGTCTACCAATTCTTCTAGAAAAAAGTTAGGCTACTCATGTTGGTATTTCTCAATAACTACAAGAGGAACATTAAAGTGTATAATGGAGTTTCAAAGGGCATGAAGCAAATCACACACTACAGTGTGTAAGGTTCTATAAAGTAAGTCATGGATGTTGTCTCTTCCTCCTCATCATGCTGTGTGTTGGGCTTGGTTGTTGTCTTAGACGTACTTCACCGCCTTCTTCACACTATCCATCAGCTTCTTAGGACCAAGATGAAGAAAAGGAGTACGAAGAAGCCAATGGATAGTTGCGAAGAAGGCGGCGAGTACGCCTAAGACAACAACAAAATCCAACATGCAGTATGATGAGGAGGAAGAGGCAACAGCCATGACCTGCTTCATAGAACCTAACACACTGAGTGTATGATTTGCTTCATGTCCTTTGAAGCCCAAGTATACAGTGCTTTAATGTTCCTCTTGTAGTTGTTGAAAACTACCAACATGAGTAGCCTACTACTTTCCAGAAGAATTGGTGGACAATTGGTCCTCTCTTTCTCATTTTGGCATATATTATTGCTACAAAATCTCATTAGAAGAGTGTTTTAAAATAACTACTACTCCGACTGATAGAGTTTTAGTTGTCAAGCGTGATATGGGATCTAACTTTATTTCTATCTCATTTAAATTGTAGGATGTGTAAGACTATGTTGGTGTTATCATGAAATATGTGTGCATCATTTATCTAAATCAAGAATAAGTTATGAGTTGTGACTTTATAGTTTATGACTTTACTCCTTCTAGTGACAGGGCATGACAATCAACTTAAGTACATTCAATCTTAATGAACTCTCTGATGTTCGAGGACAGCTCTCCACCTTCTTGATGACGAACGTCATTGACCCGAAGGGAGAGTTCAACTCCGGCGATAACAATTAATAGATGTTCAAACATTTGATTCAATTATAACTCATTCAGTTATAATTCGTTTGTGAGATCTGTGTAATTATTGTTGTGTGCTATAATATCTGCAATTATCTGTGATCTGCTTGCTTATTTTTAGAAGGCATGGCTAGCATTTCCTAAGGGTAGTCGAAAAACAAAAAAAATCTATATATATAGCGAACTGTCATAGACAGTTTTGTTGTATAAACCATCTATAAATGTCTACTATCATAGACGATTCTGTGCACCATCTATGCTAGTTGGTCTTCATAGATGGTTCTTAATACAAACCGTCTATTATGTGACTTATCACAAATGGCTTAAAAACTATCTGTGATAATAATCTGTTATCACAAATGCAATAAATTAGATAGTTCAGAAACCTTCTGTGATGATGGTTTAGAACCATCTGTGATGACCCTCTGTGTGATAGTGAACACTCTGATAGGCTTATTATTCACCAAAATAGTATTTCAACAAATAATAATCCGTTGACTACTGTTATTACTTCTTAGTAATGACATAGGTCACCACAGCGATCCATCTCAAGTCCTCCGATGGCCATCGGCCTCTGGGAGAGGTAGTCTCTCGCAATATGACATGGATGAACACCGGAGGGCCATCTCTAGTCGACGTGATCCACCTTTTTCAACACGGAAGTGGCGGCGGTCAAGATAGCGGCCGGCACAGCCAGTAAGATCCTTGCTACCAATAAAATTATATATGAAACATTGTTTTGGATGATTTATATGTTATTTTTGGGATAATTTCTTCTGTGCCTAAAAAGATTCGATTTCCCCCTTTGGTAAAGATGCTATCTTTTGGAGATTAGGTCACTCTACCAATTAATCTGCAACTAAATTGGATCCATTGCAGATTTGCTTGCCCAAACAAAGAAAAAAAGCATTATTCCTATCTCTTCTCCCCTTTGAAACCATTGCTACCTGACTAAACTGAATCGGATTCAATTTGAGTTAGACTAGAATTCAAAATTTTGAGTCCTTGTACATAGGAAAACAATCCATCTATATAAATGCAGAACCATAACTCATCCTTGCGTTCAAATGTTTTGTAGATTGAAAGGTTTTGGTCCTAGTGGTCAAAAGATATGCAAACATCTTGGTATCTCCTTAGTCGTGGAAGATCATGTGGATTGTTGTTTAAGTCATGGTCGAGGTTCTCCCTGCCTTACATCCCTGATGATGTGATATCTGACGGATCAGGACGCCCAACCTGCAGAGAAAACGAAATCTGGACGCACACAGGAAGAGATACAGGGTATCGGCAATAAACACAACAGAGTTTTCTTCAGAAGTCTTCTCTGTTTCTGAATACTGGGACGTGCTACAGTGCAGTCCGAAAAAATGCTTTCAGCGATACAAAACTGACTCAATTCAGGCTTCAACAGCCAACCCGAAAAACTAGCAACTTCCTCCACCTAATCTGGATCACGATCCCAATTAAATGGACCATGATCTGACACTACAAACATAACACAAATAAACTGAAAATAGACTACTGCACTTGCTGCCACAGTTCAGTGCAGAAAAATGAAAAACTGCAGTCAGTTTCAGAACACAACCGAACTGCACTCGATTTGGCTTATTTGAACTTAAACCAGACTTTTGACTTAACACAGAGCAAGACAAGATTAGCTCTGACATTTACCCCCTAATCTTGTCTTCCTTTTGCTGCATCCACCATTCCCAGCTTCCTCCTCATCTCAATGAATTTAACCCGGCCGAGAGACTTTGTTAGTATGTCAGCCAACTGCTCCTCAGTCCGGACATGTTCCACCTCAATTTTCTCACTCTCCACACACTCACGGATGAAGTAGTACCTTGTGTCGATGTGTTTACTCCTGTCGTGGTGCACAGGATTCTTACACAATGAGATGGCGGATTTGTTATCAACTAGCAACTTGAACTTCTTTTGCTCCTGATTCAGCAAATCACTCAACAATCTTGCAAGCCAAATACCTTGACAAGCTGATGTCATTGCTGCAATATACTCGGCTTCACATGACGACAAAGCAACCACCTTTTCCTTCTACGAGATCCAAGCAATCAGACTTGTGCCAAGATAAAAAACAGCCCCGGTGGTGCTCTTACGATCGTTGACGTCTCCGGCAAGATCGCTATCGCTATACCCAATCAAGTCCAAACCTCCATTGCTACTTCTTCCATAAAAACACCCCAAGCTGAGTGTTCCACTTATGTAGCGGAGAATACGCTTCACGGCAGTCATATGCTCAATTGTTGGACTCTCCATGAACCGGCTAACAATGCCAACTGAATAGGCAATGTCTGGTCGGGTATTAACCAAGTATCTAAGACTTCCAATGATACTCCGGTACATTGTAGCATCAACTGGAGGACTCTTACTCTCCTTACTCAATTTGAGCCTCTCCTCCATGGGGGTAACACACGGATTGCAGCCTTCCATTCCTGCTTCCCTAAGCAACTTTTCAGCATATGCGGACTGGCACAAGGTAATCCCATCACCAGTTTGCTGCACCTGTATCCCCAAATAGTAAGTGAGTAATCCAAGATCACTCATACTAAACAACTGCTGCATTTGGGTCTTGAACTTGGTGATTTCATCTTTGCTTGAGCCGGTAATGATCAAATCATCGACATATACCCCCACAAGCAGTAATGAGGAACCATTTACCTTCTTGTACACAGCATGTTCCAATGGACTGCGTTCAAAGCCAAGTGACATAAAACTTGTATCCAATTGATGTTCCACGCTCTCGGTGCCTGACGAAGCCCATATAGTGCCTTTTTTAACCTTAGCACTTTATGCTCCTGCCCTTTTATCTCAAAACCAGGTGGCTGAGAGACAAATACTTCCTCTTCTAAATCACCATTCAGAAATGCCGACTTCACATCCATGTGGTGCACTTCCCATGCTTGTTGTGCTGCCAAACTCACTAGCAATCGCACGGTCTCCATTCTTGCAACTGGCGCAAAGACTTCATCAAAATCCACTGCATGACGCTGGACAGAGCCCTTTGCAACCAAACGAGCCTTGTGCTTGACAATTGCACCTGAGGGATCCTTTTTCACTTTAAATACCCATTTCAACCCAATGGGTTTCTTGCTGCCCGCATTCTCCACAAGTTTCCAAGTCTCATTCTCCTCAATGGACTTCAACTCGTCTTGCATAGCATGCCTCCTGTAACACCCCGCCCACCCTCTGGGCCAAGATGTTACCACCTCTGTAACTCTTACCACTTCATTAACACAGGAGAATTTAAGCCAACATTAAATTTATTTATTTTTCTGCGTTCGGATACATCATAGTAGTTTCACTGATTACTCTAGCCTAACAAAGCTAAAGTACACTGACAAAAGCGATACAAAAGTGCTGCTGGTTCGTGCCAGTTATCCATGTGCTACTCCCGCCGTGCTCGCGCCTTCAACGGTCACCTAAAAACATCAACAAAGCAAGGCTGAGTCCACCGACTCAGCGAGTACAAAGCAAAACAGCAAATAACAGGTTCATTCATTATTAGACCATTATTATTCCAATTTCATTATCCACTCTTCCATTCAACCATTTCAAGATCCGTTGGGCTATTCATCATGCACATGCCCCTTTTTTTCATATCCTTATCGATTCTCATCCACCGATTATTATGCATATGCCCACGCACATGCTCATGCACATTCTCAATTCTTTAGCCTATACCACTTATCGGTTATCACTTCCCATCTCTGTGGACTACACCTCACTATCTCTGTAACATTCTACTATCATCACTCTCCATTTCTATGAGCTATACATCACTATCCCTGTATCTGCTTCATTATTAACTCTTTTATGCAATACAATGCATCTGTAATGCGTCTGTAACTGTAGCCTATACCGGTATACCACCCACCGAGGTAGGTCCTGTTGTCTGTGTATGAGTGCAATGCATAATGCAACATGCTTTCACTGTGGCACTTAATCATAAGCAACACTCATCCAAATACGATTAGCACGAAATCATAGGTCACTGTAGAACACGTCACCAAAGACATAAAGATACCAATATTTCACCACAATCCACTGTTCTACCAAGTACATACAAGTTTATTTATGCTTTTCAACTTATCATGTCTTAACGTTCATCATTCATCTTTTCTTACTATGCTCCCAGAAAAGGTAACCTTACCCCAACTTATTCAATTTTAACCGAAATCACTACCCGAATTCACCGCTTTACAATGTACTTGCCTGGTTAGCCTCGGGGATGACGCGTGGACGGCTCCGACCCGGGACCTCCACCTGCGCAACACATCCACTCGACTCAACAGCAAAACAAAACAGAGCTGGAACGAAGAACGACGACTTTAAACGCGAATCCCATTCTGGCGTAAACGCCCGGGTTTTGAGGGACCTGTCGTGTAGGTGCCGAACCCCTTTTTTTTCTCTCTTTCTTTTTCTCCTCTTTTCTTTTCTTCTCTTTTCTTTTCTTCTTTCTTTCCTTTCTCTTTTTTTTTTCCTTCTTTCCTCACTAACTTGGCCACTAACCATTGCCCTTTTCTTCTCTGGTTCCCCTATTACTCATCCTCCTCCCATCCCCAAATCTCTCTCTCTCTCATCCCATACTCCACCCGGCCAAATGGGGCCTCCTCCCCCCTCGCCGGTCTCGCCTGAGGGCGGCGCGGTGGCGTGCGGCCGCGCGGGTGGCCCGCCGGCCCCGACGCTCTCTGTCTCCGCCGGCCTCCCCTTCTCCCACTCAGGCGGCGCACGGCACGCCGGCCTTCTCCCCCTCACCGCCGACCGGCCCCTCTCCTCCTACCCCGCCGCCTCTACCCCTCTCCTCTTCCTTGCGTGCGGAGACCGGGCAAATGCCCCCTCCAGGCGGCGGCGCGCGGCGCCCCGACCTCACCTCGCCGCCGGCTGCTGGGCCCCGTCGGCCCCTCCTCCGAGGCTCCCCTCGCCACCAGCTCCTCCCCACTCTCTCCCTCTCCCTCTCTCACGCGGGCTTCTCTCGGTGGCGCGGATGCGCGGCCGCGGGGACTTGCCGCCCTGCCGCTCGGCCACGGCTCCCTCCGCCGCCATGGCCCCTCCGCCGATCGGCCTCCCCTTGCGCTGCTGTGGCGGTGGGGCGCTGGTGCCACGCCCACCAAGCACGGCCAACGGCCGCCGCCACCTCCGCCGCCCTCGTGCGCTGCGCCACCTCGCCCCCCTCGGTTCCCCTACCTTCACCCTCTGTGCGTGTGTGCATGTGGAAACTTACCTTGCGCTTACCTGGTGCTGGCTGAAATGGGTTGGCTGTGCTTGATGGTTTTGGCAGGGAGATGGAATGGGGAGTGTGCTTCTGTTGGTTTGGCTGTGAAATGGAATGGAGGGGTGAGCTGTTCCTAGCTTTGTTCCTTTTGCTATGCACTTACCTTGGCCGAGAGTAATGGGGTGGAAAATGGGGTTTGGCTGCATGAGGCTGGCATATATGGGCACGGTTGGGGGCTGCCCTTTGCATTTGTGGATTGATTGTAATGGCCTCCCATGCCCCTCTCATATACTTGACTGCCCAAGGGCATTTTGGTCCACTGCAGCGGTAAGTCGGAAAAAGGTAAGGATGAAAATTGCCGGATGATGAACACCCGAAACGCGAGACGGTGCCGACTATCCCTAGACGGTCCGGGAACCTCTGAGAGCGCTAATTATACGGCTCTCTAGACGGTGCCGACCGTCCTGGGATGGTCTGGGAACCTCTGCGCGCGAAACTAAATCGACACCCTAACTGGTCGATGGGTCTGACGGCAAACTTCGCTCTTTAAACGCTATCATTTTCCCTTATGCATATTTGGGGTATTACATTCTACCCCCCTTAACAGAATTCGACCCCGAATTCTGGCATTCAACAATAAGCACGAATGAACAAAAAATGTAATAAACTGCACATAACATCACAACAAACACATTAGGCAATTAACACCAAGAAAACGGAGAGATGCAACAAAATCCAAATATTACATTACCCTAGTCGACGCGCCCGGGCCCACTCTAGACTCTCAACTCAAGACAACCGAAATTACATGTTTGGAAAACGCTCAGGACTCATTCTTGAGTACGCCTAGGACTTCGTTCCTAGGTACGCCCGAAACTTACGCGTTCGGGAGCGCCACGGACCACTCGTCCGGGAAATCTCATATGCAGAAGTGAGGGAAGTCAGGTAGCACCTATGACACAATCACGGCAAAGTCCCATAGGACACACAAATAACCAGTTCAAATGCTTGCTATTTCTCGCACATAGATAAGTGCTACTCACCTACTGAAGCAACCGGGTAGACCGAGAAACGCTTCCCTGGATTAGGAAGTGTGAGAATAAGAGCAGTTACGAACTTCTCTCTCAAAGTATTACAACTGCGCTCACATTCATCGGTCCACTGGAATTTCACACCCTTTCGTGTGAGTTGAGACATTGGTTTGGCAACAAAATCCTTGCCATCTATTGTAACCACACAACTAAGGCACACTGTGGAGCTAGCAACGATACCTAACCCAAGGTATTGACTATGATCGGCTAGGAAAATTTGCTGAACACTCAGCTACTCAGCTTGGCCATTCTAGCAAACACACAGGACACAATAATAAGCAACACTGGGATTGAAATGAACAAGGGCATCGCATAGGTCTATTAACACGGTACCTGTCACTGCGTCAGGTCGACCCGCGGACTCAGCAGCAGGCAGTGAGTAGACTCCCGGTGGTGTCGGGGCAGCGAGAGCTCCGACGCTCTGCTGTGGCGGCAACGGAAATGGAGGTGATGTAGCATGCTGGAATGGAGTAGTTGGTGCAGCAGGTGGAGCCCAAGATAAAGGAGGCTGCAGCACAGGGGCAGCCGCCATCATCTGGACTGACCCCTGAGATGAAGCATTCAATGACGTAGATAGCGGCTCCCACTTGATGATGCAGGAGGGATTCTGACGACAGACCTTCTCCATATGGCCTGCACGACCACAGTGGCGACATTCCCCTGTCCAGGAACATTCGATAGCACAGTGTCCACCACCACACTTGAAACAGATCATGCCTTGCCCTGGGACAGGGCGCAAGGCAGGAGGTGCAGGAGAAGACTTTGACGACTTAGACTCAGATGATTGTGGGGGACGCTGGCCCCACTTGGACTTCTTAGGAGCGGATCGCTGAGACGAACCACCCCCTTTAGTGAGACTTCGCTTCTGGTCACCACCAGAAGCGCTTGAACCACCAGAAGGTTGCAGCCCTTTAGTGAGCTGCATCTCCAGTTCCATCCCTCTGGCTTGCTCCACCACGGACCTAAAGTCGCGCGGTGCAGTAGCTCCCAAGACATGCCGAAACTCAGAGTTGAGCCCTCGGCGGAACCTTTTGGCCTTCTCAAGGTCGTTTTTCGCGACCGATGGCACGAAGCGGATCAAGTTATTGAATCCCGCCTCGTACTCAGCTATGGTCATCTTCCCCTGTACGAAGGTCGACAGGGCGACCTCCATACACTCCACAAAAGAATCTGGGTAGTACTTCGCCTTGAACTGCTCGGCGAAGATTTCCTGTAATCAGACCACGGCGGGGTCCTAGCTGTAAGAACCCCTTCCCACCAGATGTCCGCTTGACCCTTCAACTGGAAAGCCACAAAGCGAGCTCTCATCTGAGAGCTCATCTCTAAGGCTTCGAACTGCCTCTCCATGTAGCGCAACCAATCCGCAGCTTGGACTGGTGTGCCCGAACCATCAAAGGTGTCTAGACGCAGGGCCAACCACTCACGAAGGCCCATTCTTGCCTCCGGTACGACCGGAATGGCAACAGGGGCAACAGCGGGTACAGCCGGCGCTTGCCGACGAAGCGCACGGACTTCTTCTATGAACTCTTGCAGCAAGGCTGAAGACCTTGCCGGATCCCTAGCTACGGAATGTTCAGCAGAAACAACCTCCGCACCAGGTGCCTCCTGCTGAACCACACGCGGTGGCTCCGCTTGGGCATGACCACGGCCACGGCCCCGGCCTCCACGGCCACATCCACGTCCTCTACCTCTCGGCATATCTGTCCACGACAGACAGACAGTCACACAACTAGCCCACAAACATTCATTTCAACAGCACAAATCATTGACAAAGCTAGCGAAAACGTAAATACAATATAAGACCCATCCCCATCCTATGGTGCACCAGTGTGTCAAATTTTAATTTAATTGTTAGGCCTAAGTCAATTTTTAGCTGAATAGTAAAACTAAGCTATCAAATTTCTTTACCACGGACCTAACGCCCGCTCTGATACCAACTGTAACACCCCGCCCACCCTCTGGGCCAAGATGTTACCACCTCTGTAACTCTTACCACTTCATTAACACAGGAGAATTTAAGCCAACATTAAATTTATTTATTTTTCTGCGTTCGGATACATCATAGTAGTTTCACTGATTACTCTAGCCTAACAAAGCTAAAGTACACTGACAAAAGCGATACAAAAGTGCTGCTGGTTCGTGCCAGTTATCCATGTGCTACTCCCGCCCGTGCCTGACGCCTTCAACGGTCACCTAAAAAAACATCAACAAAGCAAGGCTGAGTCCACCGACTCAGCGAGTACAAAGCAAAACAGCAAATAACAGGTTCATTCATTATTAGACCATTATTATTCCAATTTCATTATCCACTCTTCCATTCAACCATTTCAAGATCCGTTGGGCTATTCATCATGCACATGCCCCTTTTTTTCATATCCTTATCGATTCTCATCCACCGATTATTATGCATATGCCCACGCACATGCTCATGCACATTCTCAATTCTTTAGCCTATACCACTTATCGGTTATCACTTCCCATCTCTCGTGGACTACACCTCACTATCTCTCAGAACATTCTACTATCATCACTCTCCATTTCTATGAGCTATACATCACTATCCTCAGATTCGCTTCATTATTAACTCTTTTATGCAATACAATGCATCCGTAATGCGTCAGAATCGTAGCCTATACGGTATACCACCCACCGAGGTAGGTCTCTTGTTCGTGTATGAGTGCAATGCATAATGCAACATGCTTTCACTGTGGCACTTAATCATAAGCAACACTCATCCAAATACGATTAGCACGAAATCATAGGTCATCAGAGAACACGTCACCAAAGACATAAAGATACCAATATTTCACCACAATCCACTGTTCTACCAAGTACATACAAGTTTATTTATGCTTTTCAACTTATCATGTCTTAACGTTCATCATTCATCTTTTCTTACTATGCTCCCGAAAAGGTAACCTTACCCCAACTTATTCAATTTTAACCAAATCACTACCCGATTCACCGCTTTACAATGTACTTGCCTGGTTAGCCTCGGGGATGACGCGTGGACGGCTCCGACCCGGGACCTCCACCTGCGCAACACATCCACTCGACTCAACAGCAAAACAAAACAGAGCTGGAACGAAGAACGACGACTTTAAACGCGAATCCCATTCTGGCGTAAACGCCCGGGTTTTGAGGGACCTGTCGTGTAGGTGCCGAACCCCTTTTTTTTCTCTTTCTTTTTCTCCTCTTTTCTTTTCTTCTCTTTTCTTTTCTTCTTTCTTTCCTTTCTCTTTTTTTTTTCCTTCTTTCCTCACCAACCCGGCCGGCCGAACCGGCCCCCCTTTTCTTCTCCTGGTTCCCCCTATTACTCATCCTCCTCCCATCCCCAAATCTCTCTCTCTCTCATCCCATACTCCACCCGGCCAAATGGGGCCTCCTCCCCCCTCGCCGGTCTCGCCTGAGGGCGGCGCGGTGGCGTGCGGCCGCGCGGGTGGCCCGCCGGCCCCGACGCTCTCTGTCTCCGCCGGCCTCCCCTTCTCCCACTCAGGCGGCGCACGGCACGCCGGCCTTCTCCTCCTCACCGCCGACCGGCCCCTCTCCTCCTACCCCGCCGCCTCTACCCCCTCTCCCTCTTCCTTGCGTGCGGAGACCGGGGCAAATGCCCCCCCCCTCCAGGCGGCGGCGCGCGGCGCCCCGACCTCACCTCGCCGCCGGCTGCTGGGCCCCGTCGGCCCCTCCTCCGAGGCTCCCCCTCGCCACCAGCTCCTCCCCACTCTCTCCCTCTCCCTCTCTCACGCGCGGGCTTCTCTCCGGTGGCGCGGATGCGCACGGCCGCGCGGGACTTGCCGGCCCTGCCGCTCCGGCCACGGCTCCCTCCGCCGGCCATGGCCCCCTCCGCCGACTGGCCTCCCCCTTGCGCGCGCGTGTGGCGGTGGGGCGCTGGGTGCCACTGCCCAGCCGGCACGGCCAACGGCCGCCGGCCACCTCCGCCGCCCTCGGTCGCCTGCGCCACCTCGCCCCCCTCGGTTCCCCTACCTTCACCCTCTGTGCGTGTGTGCATGTGGAAACTTACCTTGCGCTTACCTGGTGCTGGCTGAAATGGGTTGGCTGTGCTTGATGGTTTTGGCAGGGAGATGGAATGGGGAGTGTGCTTCTGTTGGTTTGGCTGTGAAATGGAATGGAGGGGTGAGCTGTTCCTAGCTTTGTTCCTTTTGCTATGCACTTACCTTGGCCGAGAGTAATGGGGTGGAAAATGGGGTTTGGCTGCATGAGGCTGGCATATATGGGCACGGTTGGGGGCTGCCCTTTGCATTTGTGGATTGACTGTAATGGCCTCCCATGCCCCTCTCATATACTTGACTGCCCAAGGGCATTTTGGTCCACTGCAGCGGTAAGTCGGAAAAAGGTAAGGATGAAAATTGCCGGATGATGAACACCCGAAACGCGAGACGGTGCCGACTATCCCTAGACGGTCCGGGAACCTCTGAGAGCGCTAATTATACGGCTCTCTAGACGGTGCCGACCGTCCTGGGATGGTCTGGGAACCTCTGCGCGCGAAACTAAATCGACACCCTAACTGGTCGATGGGTCTGACGGCAAACTTCGCTCTTTAAACGCTATCATTTTCCCTTATGCATATTTGGGGTATTACACCTCCAACATTCCTCTTTTGCTGCCTCAACATGGCTAGAAGGCTCTTCAGTTGCTAGCAAACAAAAGTTTAACTCTTCAGGCTGCAGCTCAATGGGATTAGTTGCATCATATACCTCTTGTAGTGATCGAAAACGACGAGGTCCTTCACTTGATGATCCACTCGGTGCTGCTGAACCATCTGGACTGCTCTGTGATGAATTCAGCTGTGTTGGTGACGAGCTGCTGAACTGCATTGGACTGCCATCACCACTGCTGCTATCTGCCTCATTATTTCCACCCAAATTCTGATTTTCTGCATTCTCAGAGGTATCATTCACATCTGGGGCTTGCTGCTCTTGGCTCACCACCTCAGCTACATCTTCATCTCACCCATAATGAATTTTAAAAGAATCTGGACAGCAGTCCAGCAATCTGTCACCTGCAGTCAGTTCTTCCCAATTCCATGATCTTTCTTCCTCAAACACAATGTCCCTACTCACATGCACCTTGTGGTTCTTGGGGTCATAAACCCGATATGCTTTGGAACCTTGCTCATAGCCAATAAACACCATTGGAGCACTCCGATCTTGCAGTTTTCTGAGATGTGGAGCTGCTGTCCTCACATGAGCAATACACCCAAAAGTGCGCAAGTGATGAACATTCGGTTTTCTCTTGAACAAAGCTTCATAAGGTGTCTTTCCCACAACACTCTTGGTCAATGCTCTATTCAACAAATACACTGCAGTGGCTGCTGCTTCTCCTCAAAACCTTCCCGGCATTTGCTTGCTCTTCAATAGACTTCTAGTCATTGCAACAACGGTTTGATTCCGTCACTCTGCCAGTTGCCACTCCATTTTGCTGAGGTGTATAAGGCGCCATGAGGTACCGTTTCAGCCCCAATTCATCACAAAAGTTATGGAATACTTTTGATGTGAATTCGCCTCCCCGGCCTGTCCTGAGCGCCTTGACTTTCAGCCCGGTTTCTAACTCTGCTTTGGCCTTCACTGATTTGAATGCAGCAAGAGCTTCATCCTTTGATCTAATGAGCACAACCCACATGAACCTAGTGCAATCATCCACAATCAAAAGAAAGTACCTCTTGCCTGACGGTGTAGCCGGTGTAATTGGACCACACAAGTCTCCATGGAGCAATTCCAAAGGATTTTGTGCCCTGTACACTGCTGCAGATGGAAATGGCAACCGGTGTTGTTTCCCGGCTAGACATGCTTCACAAAGCTGCTCAATGTGATCAATCTCCGGCAAACCTTCAACCATCTGCTGCCGTGACATATCCCTCAGTGCTCTAAAATTCAAATGACCAAATCTTGCATGCCAAAGCCACTCTTTCTCCTTGTGAACAGCCATCAAACAAATCGGTTTTGCCGGTTGAAGCTTCAGAACATACAGCCTGTTGTTAGTCCTTTTAACCTTTGCTAAGAGCTGATCTTCTTGGTCAAAAATCCTCAAGATTCCATCTTCAATCACAGTTCTGCAGCCATTCTCATCAAGCTGTCCCAAACTCACAATATTGCTCTTCAATTGAGGAATATAATACACTCCGGTCAAGGCTTTGTGTTTAGCTGATTGACGCTTGAACAGGACTGTCCCTCTGCCACAAATCTCAGCATTTGAACCATCTCCAAATCTCACAGTACCTTTCACGGTTGTGTCCAGTTCTGAAAACACCTCTCGGCATCCAGACATGTGGTTGCTAGCCCCTGAATCAAAATACCAAGTGAGGTTTTGGGTAACTCCTCCATCTCCATGGCTGAAATCATCCTTCTCTTCGTTGAGAAGCACGGTTGCAGCAGAGGTTGCAGCAGAGGCGGTAGTTGGCAGCACAACCGAACTGTGTTGAATCATCAACAGAGCCGGCTCGTCGTCATTCTTCTCCACAAAGTTTGCCTTGGCTTCTCTCTTCTTGGATCGACATTCAGACGAGTAATGACCGTAGTTTTGACAATTGTAGCATCTCACCTTGCTTGTGTCAAATTTGAACTCCTTTTCGCTGTCGCGCTCGCCGTCGCCGCGACCGCGTCTGCGCCCTCGCCCGCGGCCTGTGCCACGGCCGCGACCGCCTCGTCTGAAACCGCTGCCAGAAGCTTCACCTCCCTTCTTCTCCTACTTTGCTCTCCACTGGGCCCGAGTGAGCAAGACGTGCTCACCTTCTTCGTCGTCGGCGGCCCGCAGACGCTCCTCGTGCGCCTTCAGCCTCCCAACGAGCTCTTCAATTGTCATGTGTTTGAGGTCTGCGAATTGTTCAATGGAGCTGACGATCTGCAGGAATTTGTTGGGAAGAGACCGGAGCATCCTCTTGACGACGTACGAGTCCTCCACGTTCTCACTGAGCTCGCGGATTTTGTTGACAATGGTTCCCACCTTGAAGGCATAATCTTCCACCGTCTCTGTGCTCTTCATTTTTAGGGCATCGAACTCCTCCTTGAGCGTCTGCACTCTCGCCTCCTGGACGCGTTCAGCTCCGAGGAACATCGTCTTCAGGGCTGTCCAGACCTCTGCTGCGCTCTTCTTCTTCGCGACAAGGAAGAGAACATCTTCTGGGATTGCGCTGAGAATCACCGCCCTAGCGACCTTGTTCTGCTTCGCGTCCACCGGCTGCCTCGGATCAGTGGGATCTACCACGTCCCACAAATCATACGCCTCCATCACAGCCTGCATCTTGATGGGCCAAGCAGAAAAATTGGATCGCGTCAACACCGGATACGGCAGTCCGGCCGAAGTCTCCTTCCCAGTGCTTCCCATGGTTCCAGCCGGCATGTATTTGGGCATCCGCTGGTGTTTCCTTCACCAGACCGTAGCTCTGATACCAAGTGACGGATCAGGACGCCCAACCTACAGAGAAAACGAAATCTGGATGCACACAGGAAGAGATACAGGGTATCGGCAATAAACACAACAGAGTTTTCTTCAGAACTATTCTCTGTTTCGAATACTGGACGTGCTATAGTGCAGTCCGAAAAAAACGCTTTCAGCGATACAAAACTGACTCAATTCAGGCTTCAACAGCCAACCCGAAAAACTAGCAACTTCCTCCACCTAATCTGGATCACGATCCCAATTAAATGGACCATGATCTGACACTACAAACATAACACAAATAAACTGAAAATAGACTACTGCACTTGCTGCCACAGTTCAGTGCAGAAAAACAAAAAACTGCAGTCAGTTTCAGAACACAACCGAACTGCACTCGATTTGGCTTATTTGAACTTAAACCAGACTTTTGACTTAACACAGAGCAAGACAAGATTAGCTCTGACAATATCAACATCCTATCATGTCTCCATCAAGTCTATCATCGGTTTAAGTCCATCTGCATGGACTAACATGCCATGATATTTAACCGACACTTCATTAATGCTCACCTAGAGCTCTCCAAGGTGCAACCAACAATGAGGGTTGCCTTCGGGATGAATTTCTACATGTACAATGGTGGCAATCATTGCCACCAGAAATTCCTAACACAGGCAGCACCGCTTCTATATGGAAGGTCAAATATACGGTGAACCAAGGCGTGCTAGCTGATTTGATAGAAATCGACAAGGAGATATAAAACTAGCAAGAAAAGTAGAGTTTTTTTTTAGATAAAGGATATAAGATCCGGCCTCTATATCCACAAGGGATATACACAGCCAAAAGTTACACGAGCTCTTAGGCCCAAATCCTCAACACTGAGGAGTACACAACAGCAAGAAAGAGATCTAAAGGACTATGAAAAAGCTAGAAAGACTAAGCTTCAGAACTTCTTCTCCGTCCTTACTTTCAACCAAACCCCTAACCTTCTCCAATTGAGCCACCCAAAACTCCGGTGCAAGAAAAGTAGAGTTACATGAAATCATGGATGATTTTGGAGGGAGCCCATTGGTCCTTATTTATACTGCCAACGCCTTAACTGACCGGCATGTTGATTTCTTGGTGCTACATTGATTAATCCTTATCTCTTCTGTAAGGGAGAATAATTGATATCAATCTCTTGATTTAGCTTCCTACTAGTCTTGTGCACATGTGTTGCAATGGAAACCTAAACTATAGAAGTACCTCAATGAGTCAGCCTCCCAGTTTGTCTCCACAAAAACTAATGTTAGAGGTTGCTGCAGGTAGACAAACAATGCAAGCTAACATGAGAAGAAGTCTTCAGGCAAGAAATAGGAAAATGAATACAATTGTAAAATCTAAGATGCAAAGTATATACCTTGCTATTTGCCACACCGATAGATTGCTTTTGTAAAAGATCTAGTAGGTAGCATCTTTTCTCCCAATCAGAGAGACTCAATTTTCTGCAAAATTAGGTCAGTATTTGACCCCAATAGTGATAAATATGTAATTTGACAAAAGGTTCGAAGTCAGTCTCTGAAAACTATATTAGATCAAGAAAGTTGGATATTAGTCAATGTATATAAGCAGGCGTAGTCAAATATATCTAAAGCAGACATAGGGAAATGTATATCAATTTAATCATTTTTCAACTATATGATAGTAAAAAGCACAAAATCTAAAAAAACAATGTGATGATCCACTAGAGAAAGGTAGAATATATTACAACATAAAGAATAATGTGCTTTCTGCAGTATAAAATATAAGCGCTATCCACTTGCTAGTATTTTGTGGCAATGCATGCTAGAAGAAGTTATAATTTGTCATGTTGCTATTGCAGAAAACATGAAAACATTCAGCTATTCCATACTTGATACTACTTTACACAAAGATAGTAAGAATAAACATCTATATTTACTTGTATTTTTGGTGCAAAGGTTGCACTAAAAAGTATAGTTTGTCTCATAGACTTTTGTGGCATATTCATCCTATCAATTATCTTTCTTATATGAGGTTCAAACCCCATATCTAGCTTCCTGCCGCCCTCATCCATTACCAGGTACTTGATTGCCTCAAGAGAGACTTGATCTTTCAACCATGTCCACAAGGCGTCCAGGTGTAGCAACAAGAATATCAACACCCCTCTCTAGATCATGCAACTAAAACCAAGCAAGCATAAAAAGGCAGTAAGTTATATAGACAATGCAAAAGACAGACAACCCTGTTTCAAAAAAGAAAAAGATAGACAACATAAAAATGAATAAACATCCATCAAAACTATATTGTGTTCTAGCAACAAAAACACATATGCTACTTTTGAGTGCTGCATCAAGTATTTGCAGGTAACATGACAAATATCAGATTTTGGAAGATAAATTCTCCAATATCTTTTCTACTCCTATATTTAACTCATTTCTGCACATCTGAGCTACTAGGCAAGTTAAAGCAGTCATCATGAATAAGCAAAGAAACAAAAGGCAGTGTAGAAAAAAGAAAACATGCAAGCAGCAATCACCTAGTTATACATTGGAGTTCCTCCATAGGCCACCACAACTCTTAAGTCCAGTTTGGTAAGAGAACTTCTTGGCCTCCTCATAAATCTAAAGCATGAAACCATTAGCAACTAAGTCTTACCACTAGTAACAATAACATACATGAATCAAATCCATTCACCTTTCCTTCCCTTGGAAGACAAATTCATAAGAAAACGCGGGAAGGAATATAACAATGTTGGCAATTAGCATAATATACCCAATTTTGTGTTGGCTAATCCAACCATCAACACTCGGATGACCATGATGAAAATAAAAATATTGCATGCATTTAATTTAATTTACAAGAGGGAAATCAGGACAATTCGCATATCTCTTATACCCAAACTTGTGTTGCCTACTCCAATCACAATCAATACTACATACCTAAGATGAGCATTAGACCGCGATTCTCCACTCCTGCTTGAATGGGAGTTACATGGAAACATCTTCAGTCACTAGAGGAGCTGCTTAGCCACACTGAAGTTGGTCCCCATGAACGACGTCTACCACCGGCTGCGAGAAGATAGTCGATGTCACCATCAGAAGCGTGGAGGTAGGGGATGCTGCCACTAGGCTTGAGGTGAGATGCAGGTGTACGCGTGTGCCAACATTGGCTAAGCGGAACTGATGAGGGCTTCCATGTGTGATCCTAACAAATTCGATGGGGCCCAATTAATTTTCAATCTCACCACATGTTTTTTATCACCTTGCTCCACCAGAATGATGTGACCTTTTTCTCGCTCTACAGCCTTCGCAATCTCGTCTTTGAGACAAGTATCGAGGGAGTGGTTGCGAACAAAATGGGGGAGAGTGACATTAGCATGTTATTTCATGCTCACATTCACACATTGACAAAAAAATGTTTTTAACATTTTGTAGAATGAATCTGTCTCTACCCTAGATTTTCTTGATTAAGTATGGGTAAGATCCACATATGTGTCTGTAGCTTTCATTCAATACTTTGTTGACCATTTCCTTTTTTCTTGTTGACAAATTGAACAATGACATATTCAATGTTAAAATCAGTATCCATATAGTTCCTTACAACAATCCCCAAAAGCTCAACCATATAGGCCTATTGCTCTAAAATAGACAATGTTTCCAACTTTCATCCCCTTTTTCCTCATCCCCTCAACTTTCTTATCTTATGTGGTGCCCCATCTTTGCTTATGCAAACATTAGTTAAAACTCTTCATAGAAAAACAAATATCACCACCTCATAGCAACATGAAATAGCAAGGAATGGATGAGATTTATAAAAGTGTCGAGCAAATGAGACCTATAAGAAGAATGGGTAAAGAAATTGACAATCTATCACATAAATGTACAAAGACCGAAGCCTTCTAGCATTTAAGTTAAAAAGATAGATGATCTATTATTCACACAATATTCTAATAAATCTGCATCGGCCATTTGGAAGTATCGAAAAAACTTTAGGCTATAACCCCCAAAAAATATGTTGCTTTGATTTTGAGTGTTCTCATGATCCTAGTAAAAATAATTGAGCGTGAGAGGTAGAGATCTGGGGTTAAATGGGGTTGTGGCCAATGGGCCATCACCCGATCTGCGATCTACGGTCCTATCTGTTTGAGTCGTAGCCGTCCGATGCATTCTGGGTGTCTTGATTGGGCAGGTCAGGACGAGACGAGTTGCTCCCGTCATCTTCGCCACTGGATATAGCTGCCACGCCGATAGAGGGCTTCATGCGGGGAGCGGAGTTGACATCTCTGTGGGCTCTCCGTGATGGAGTGCGTGTGACGTCTCAATCCAGAATGAGCTAGAGTTCTTCCTCGTGAGCCTGTTTCCTCCATTTGCTTCGCTCGTGGAGCACAACGGTGACGCCGGTCAACGATCCTGTCCAATGTAGGACTTCATACCGTCCGTGGGCAGAATAACGTGGGAAACGAGATGCCATGTTACCCGTGAACGCGCAAGAAACAACGTGGGAAGGAGGTAAATAAGTCCGTGCAAGACCGTGAGCACAAGGGTTTCATCGAAGATGGCCTTACCCAGTGGCGGACCCAAGAATTTAAAGATGAATATTCAAAATTACAAAATATTGTTCAATTAAAAACATAAAAGTCCACAGTAGCAAAAATTAAAGTACAATTGTTTATATTAGAGACAACATCTCAAATAATATAAAGAAATTCTAAAATAATCAAAAATTAATATGATGATGTTTCATGCCTTGGAAACGAGATATAATGTCATGCAGACAAGCACATAAAAAGGAAGCAACTTCAGCAATGATTGAAAAACAGAACTCAAAGACTAATAGTTTTAACCATGATGATTGGAATTAGAGATGAACTGTTTCCTTGGAACTACTAACCTGAGACAAAATTCAAATTGGAATAATTCTACAATAGAGTTATACAATCACAACGAGATGCTTTAATCAAGTTAAAAGACAATTCTCTTTGTTAGATTTTTGTATTCCCAAGCGGAAGTTCAAAAGTGCTTTTATCGTGAACATACTTTGTTGAACGGTTTCTAACTAAGTAACTTAAGTAGTATGCTAAATAAAACATTGATCGGACAGCCAGACATCAAAGGGATCAAATTATCCAAGTCTCCAACACATCAAACTACATGACAAACTTGATAACACTTACATATTTTCTAAATAATTGATACATAAGTCATCAGAATATAATCAACTAGTATGCAAAAACTTTAGAATCATTATAGATACCTCACTTCTTTAAGCAAAATACAACTAACGTCTTTATTTAGATATATAATTTTGCTTCAAATCAGAGATTGCTAAGGGAGGAGGAGACAGAGGGATTATTGGATTAGGGATATGGGGCCATGACGCCATGAGGGTCACTAGGTCGGGGAGGGTGAACCTGTGCGGCTACACCGCATTGGCGAGCGACGATGGCAAGATGACTTGAGACTTGCGAAACAACCACTTCAGTGCTCTTATAAGACCAGAAGCTCCTGCGCCACCAAACGGAGAGAGACAGAGAGGAGAGACTTGAGCGAGAGAAGAGACTGAGTGATACCTAGAGTTTCTACCATGTGTCATGTGAATCACGATAGTGGCCTAGTGGGTCTAGGCCAGTGTCTGGCACCAATTTGGGGTTTGGAGAGGGAAATAGGCCAAAAGGATCTATCGATAATTTAGACTGACTGGGTATGAACGAGATGAATTTGGCATAACTACTAATATACATATGTATTATATCTTGTATATAGTAGATTTTTTGGTAAAAATTTTAGGTATTCAACTGAATACCCTTGAATTATGCTAGAACCGTCCCTGGCCTTACCAACGTCGCTCAGAGCATCGGTCCAGCGGTCTCGAGCTTAGTGTAGTATCTCTATGGGAAATAACATGTCACCTTGGATCAAGTTACGAAATTATTTTTGGTTTTTACCTTAGGTTTCTTTGAAATTTAAATAAATAGTATGGTTTTTTAAAATAGATTCTCTGAACAGCTTTCTGAGTCTAAAACCGCATATACTATCCTCGTCGGCGTCTCCACCATCTGTTGTCATTTTAAAAAACACAGACAGAAATCATTATCTACAGCTAAAAGACATCAATCATAACTCAGAAATAACATGGCCTTGAGCTTCAAGGTGGATTTCACGAGTCTTTTCCGTTGTCGCGGAGGAGGTTCTCAATCGCGTCCAAAATTGATCGAGCAACGTTTCTTTGTTTGTTTCGCCCTCGAAGACATTCGATGTATCATCCTGGGTTGTGTCACTTTCACCATCGCTGAGTCCTTGTGCAATACGCGGCTTCCCGCAAACTGACCTCACTGGTAGGGACTTGCCTCTTGCAAGGTATAGAATTTTTCTTATCATTTATTTTTAACACTTTTTTGAAAATAGCACATTCTTCAACTTATTTTTTGTTGGGAGAACAATTCATTCCCCTGATGGGATCTGCTCTACAGAAGACACCTACCTACAGACCAAGAAATGCAATTATGCTTATTAAAGGACGATTATACCCCTCACTTGTACTCATATGGTAACTATTCCTTAAGAGGTATTTTGGTCATTTGTGCAAGCTCAAGAACCTATAAATACCTCATGTATCTCCCATTTGGAACTCAAGCTCATAAGGAATACAAACAAAGCATATTCAAACCGGTCGGCCCTTGGGAGCTCCCTCCCTAGAGGTAACCCCCGTTGGCTCACCGACAGGGGTAGAGCGGTCCTCTTGGACCCTGAACATGTATAAATCCCCGTGTCATTTTTACTCTTGTGGACGACGGCCCATAAGACGACCGACGTCCACCCCTTACTTGTGTTTGGGTTTCATACCTACAACATTTTTAAAAAAATAGTATCTTGCCACGATCAATTTGGAAATAAGTTAGAATGAGTCGTTTTTAAAATATTCTTTAAAAGGTTTACCGTATTTAATAAAAATTGTTCTAAGGTTTAAAAGGCAGCTTTTGACTTTAGCTCATCTATAGCGTAGCCGGTGCCAGATTTATCATCTCGCTGTCACATCACATAGGTGCTAGATTTATTTTTTAGCTACAGCGTTTAGCATCTCCTCCTGTTTTCAATGTGGTTTTTTAGCTGCAGCGTTTAGCACCTCCTCCTGTTTTTGGTCACTTTCACTTACAAATTGAGCTAGCACTGGCTGGCTGCAGTGCCTGGCACCGAAGCTGAAAGGGAAAAAAACCTAAGCTAGCACCATATGCATGGATGGCCTTATGGCCACCTCGCAGTATACTTGCCCTCATCTGAAAGATTCTCTGGTCAAGTGTACTTGTTGGAAAGATTACGACAACTCAAGAATTCTCTGATGTAGGTTTGGGACTCTCGGTTTGCAAAAATGACTTGAACAATATATACTGTTAAAGTTACTACTTGCTTTATGATGCTTGAGCAATCATAATCAGATCATGTAAAATTGAATGCACTCTCTCCGGTCACAAAAGGGAGTGTTTTGGAGATTGATATAATCCTTAAAATATAACTTTAATCATATATTTTATTATAATATATTTACAAAATATAATAGATTATAATATCACAAAAGTACATGTATTATTTTTATATATTAAATCTAAATATTTAAAAATATTAGTAACTAAAGTTTATAATGTTTGACTGCACGTAACTGTCTCACGGAATATAGGGCATGTTCTTTTGTGGCTTTTGGTTTTTCTACAATAATTAGCTTTTAAATGAAGTGTTTTTTCAAGATGAGGTCTACTAGTTAATTGTAGTACATACTATACTGACTTCATTTATATCGGCAAAAGTTGCACGTGAATTTCAGTTACTCTGTAATCTCTCACATGAACAGATACAAACCACAAGCTACAACCAAAAGACATAAGCCACAGCCACAAAAGAATAAGCCCAGAGATAAACCGGCCATCCAATCAACCGGCCTGTTTGGTAGTCTTCTTTTTTGTGTGTAAAGGACTACGCCCCTAAAGCCTAGATTCATTTATATAAGATTGAGGTACAAATGTCCCACGAATTACAAAAAGGACCTTAGAAATATATGACAATAAACAAGTCCTTAAGAGTCACTCGCCATGCTACAATATTTGGTCCAAAACATAGAGATAACTCACTTATGGTTTCTCTGTCTTTTACTGCGCTTCACACACAAGCCAGGTGAACATGAGAGCTTTTGACGACACTGCAACTGCCTAGCGTATGTGTTTTAGTCTTGCATTATCTCTTTGAAGCTAACAACATACAATTAAATACACATAGTAGGCAATAACCAGCTTAACTCACGCCATGATCCGCTAATTACTCGGTCCACTAACCAATAACTCGACTTAGCTAGTTACTTGGCATCACAACAGCCTTGACCCCTTCTTGCACCACGACTCAAACTACATGCAAAGCACGTTCTCTCCTACATACATTACATGCAACACGTCCACTATTTATCATGACAAGGCCACAATGCCACGCAAACACACACTAAACATACTTGACATGATTACTTCTAACATTCTCCCTATTAATATTGTCATGTCGATTCCTAGATGTGATTCCCAGATGTGGATCACACACACCTTTTTGCCACACATAGCAGCTTTCCCCACCACGAATGTTGGCATAGTGCCTGGATCACTCACGCTATCTTGTGGACTCAACTCACACAAGAACACTTGCTATCATGAGCAAGAGGATGGACATACATAGCTTCTCTCACTTGGAGGAGACGAATATAGAGAACAAACTCACACACAGTTTGGCGCACAGTCGCAATAGGCTAGCCGTGGCTTTTCCCTTCTCTCCTCTTCGCTGTCACTTCTCTATTGGTGACATGACTCGACGACGATGCAGACTCAGGTGTCGCAATCCTTGGTATGATCTTGGGCATTCAACAACATAACTCTTCTTGTGATGATGGCCTTCATGACATTGCCGTTACCTCTTCACCGCCAATGACACAACTCGCTAGCGACTCCAACTTCGACTAACGTGTTTTGGTAATTAATGAAATTATAAGAATATGGGACTAACGTGTTTTATGAGCATGCGAAGGGTTAGTCCACATATGAGCGACAAGATGCAAGCCAAAGGATATATATATATATATATATATATATATATATATATATATATATATATATATATATATATATATATATATATATATATATATATATATATATATATATATATATATATATATATATATATATATGAAGACTCAAATTGGCTCAAGACAAAGGTATACTTAGCATAGGATCTCCTTTTGATTTTATTGGTCTTAGGCGAAAGATGGAAGACCGGATTATAGGGTAGATAATCGTACCAAAAAGAGGGATCTTGGCAAGTAGCTTGAATACAAATTTTCTGTGCCATTTGGATCAACATTAGAAACTTGCATTCATTAAAAATCCACTTTAAAACAAAGTTTGTGCTCTGTCTGGACGAGCGGTAGTACCGTAGTTTTGAACGTCGGAACTACCGGAGAGCGGTAGTTCCGCGCCCAGACGCGGTAGTACCAGCGAACGGTAGATCCGGTTTTCGAGCGGATCAATTTTTCCAGAGACTACCCTTGGAATCATCTGAATTCTTGCGGGAACGGAAGTACCGGCAAATTTAACGCCGGAACTACCGCAACGAGCGGTAGTACCACATTATAGAGCGGTACTTCCGGAGCCCGGAAGATCCGGAGGATGAGCGGAACCTTTTTTCCAGAAAGCTCCTCCGGATGGAGTTTGGATTTTCCTGGAGCGGAAGTACCGGTATTTTCAACGCTGGAACTACCACTACGTGCGGTAGTTCCGTTATCCAGAGCGGTACTTCCAGAGTCCGGAAGATCCGGTTTCAGAGCGAATGCTTTTTTTCCAGAGAGCGCCAAATTTGGGACCTTTCGGATTTCGGCCAGAGCGGTAGTACCGCGCCGACTTTGCGAAACTACCGAAGAGCGGTAGTACTGCAAAGAACAACGGCGGTAGTACCGCGCCGCCAAATCCAATGGTCACTGCAGAGCTCTGACATAGCCGTTCTGCCGCGAAGATTTGGTAGCGGTAGTACCGGCCCATGGGGGCAGTAGTACCGCTCATCCTGAATTTTTTAGGAATTTGTGCCAAATGGCTAGTTTTGGTTGGTGGAGGCTATAAATACTCCCACCAGTGCACAAGGGCTAAGGTTAGAGACCCATTGCATATTTCTAGAGCCCTAGATCATTCATTCCACCCTCTTTCACTCATTGAGTATTAAATTGAGGTGGTCTTGCAATTAGTGCAAGAACTTCATTAGTTGATCCACTTGGCACTAGAATTGCATTCAAGTGAAGCCCTGGATTTATTACTCTTAGTGCTTGCCAGCACTTGGACGATTGGGCGAAGATTGGATCGGTGATCTTCTCAAGAAGCTTGTGAGAAGACCCAGTGATTTGTGAAGGTTGGAGCTCACCTACCCGGAGCGGGGAAGAGCTACCACTAGTGATTGAGGTGTTTTGGCTCAATTCGTGGAGCCAGTCCGATTCGTCCGGGCTAACCTCAATGTGGATTAGGGGAAACCGGCAAGTTTCCGAACACCACGGTAAAAACATCGGTTGTGTTCATTTCCTTCTTAGCTCTCTTTTATTTACATCATTGTGATCATTTGCTTGCTTAGAGCTAAGATTGCTATATTGTTGACTAGAATTGTATAAGATTAATTGCTTTACATTCTTGCCATTTAAATTGTAGAGAATTAATCAAGTGAATAAGAAAAGTTTAAAAACCTCCTATTCACCCCCCTCTAGTCGGTATCCTTGATCCAAAAGTGGTATCAGAGCTTGGTCTCTCATTTATAGACTTAACCGTCTAGAGAGAAAAAGATGGCTAGTGAGGGGATTGCGGTAGGCAAGGCACCACTATTTGATGGCACTAATTATTCTTATTGGAAAATTAGGATGTCAATTTATTTAAAGGCCATGAGTACTCATATTTGGAAAGTCGTAAATGAGGGTTACGTTATGGCTCTTGATCCGGATCACCCAACGGAACAAGACGAGCGTAACGCTCATTTAGATGCCCAAGCTATGAATGCTCTATTTGGAGCCTTGAACGCGGATGAGTTCAATAGAGTGAGTAACCTTGAAACATCTCACGCTATTTGGACTACCCTCTCGGAAATGCACGAAGGGACATCCACGGTCAAGGAGGCCAAATTGCATCAGCTAAGGATCACATATGAGACATTTATGATATTGCCCCATGAGGACATGTCGGGCCCCCGGATTACCAAACCCGGACCCTCTGTGTATTACTGCACTAGTCCCAGATCAAAGCTAGTGCACACAGTGAAACAGAATGGAAAACATCACCATCAACGTTTTATTACCATATTTAAGGGTACTGACCGAAAGGTCTCATTATTACATTAGAGGTTTAAGACCTCGCAAACTTGAAACATAGCGGAAGCAAAAGATAACTTGATGACGACCCATCAATACGCCACAGGCAATTGACTGGGGAAGCGCGACCTATTCCTCCGGGAAGAATCCATCACAACCGCAAGCGAAGCAGTAGTCGTAATCACCTTCTTGAGCTTCAACTTCCTCTGAGATTTGTTTTTGAGTGCAGCATGTGAGTACATAAAGTACTCCGCAAGTCTTGGGAAAAATGCAATATATGCAAGGCTTGACAAAAGGAAGGCTATATGGTTCTTTTGCACAAAGCAATGTTTTAAATCCATTACTACTAATTATTTTAGAAGGCATCAATTTAACAAAGTAAATGTTTTAACAGAACTAACATTAATTATTTAGTGAAGGTTCCATCTACCAACACTAGTTAATTAACTCTAATCGATCAAGTTTAATCTCATGGTTACATCCACCCTCTCTGCTCCAACTACCAGTGACACCCTTCCAAGAGTTCCCTCCACTCTCGGAATACAAAATTTTGATTTTAAAACCAAACCAGAAATCTACCATGTGAATGCATTCCTTGCCCGCCCTTGACCGTGGGCACGGCTATTCGAATAGTTTTACACTCTGCAGAGGTTGTACAACTTTACCCACAAGAGATAAATTATCCTAAAAGTCAACACGCTTCCTTTGGCATGAGACCCAGATAAAATATCACAAAGCCTTTACCTTACTCTAATCTAGCTAGATACCACCCGCTGAGGTTTCACCGCAGGTAGGTTAACTGCCCGAATCGAAGCCCCCTCTTGCGCCATATGAGTACAGTAAATCCCTGTCCCTCACTGTGGATAACCAGTCCATCCCTGGCACCCACTTTCCACTGGTGGCACCTAAACTAGACTATCATAAGTTAATCAGCTAGGTCGTACCCATATAGACTTGTGGTTGTACGGTAGTGCTCAGTCTGGACAAACACAAGCGTCGGTCCTTAATTGACTAGGGTGGAACATACACTTTACAAGATCTCGTGCTTACTGCACCAACCCAAATCAACCATCCACCCTAATCTAAATCAACTTTCACATTTTTATTTTATTTTAAAGAACAGTGGCAACTCCAATTACCACTAACTTTATAAACACAAGGGTTCTATAAATCATAAATTCTCATTTTCAAGATTTCTAAAGTATTGAATAGCAGGACTAAGCATTATACTACCATACTAACATCAACAAGTAATTAAATACTCTCATTAATGAGACAAAGGGAGTTCTATGGTGACAAGAGTACATGGCATTCAATTTCAATGGAGGGCATAGCAAGTTGGAATAACTAGCTCCTAAAGATTTGAACTAATACTTTATGTAAATAGCAATGCACATAATTTAAAATAATTTGAAAACATTTCAAATCATGGGTTCAAGATGATCAAAGGAGACTTGTCTTCTTGCAGATTCTCTGGGTCTTCTTGCTGTTGGGTGGAGTGATCGTCGACAACGTTGGAATCTACGCGATAAAAGACGAAGCAAACAAAGCAAATAAATACAAAAAATTCAAATAAAATCCAAAAATTCAAAGGAGGCCATATTTGGATAGATCATGATTTTAGATGAATTTAGAAATTTGAATGGCTGAATTTGGAGTTAAAATGAGAAAGTTATGCTTGTTTGAAGTTTTTAGTTTGAATAAATCCAGAAATTAAGAAATTTCTGATATGTGGGGCCCACCGGAATATTTAAATTTTCAATCTTTATTTTTAATTCCGAGGGCCTGACAGGTGGGACCCACTGACAGTAAACCCTCTGGTGGTCGCTGACATGTGGGACCCCTCTGACAGTGACCACATCTGCTTTGGTCACTGACAGGTGGGACCCACTGGGATCTGGACCCACTTGTCAGAGGCTGACGCAGACAGATGGGACCTAGATGGCAGTGGCCCGCACAGACGGCTACCGCTGACGGGTGGGACCCACTTGTCAGCGCGAGAAATAAACGAAAAACTCAACCCAACGCGCGGAGCCGAGGGCTCGAACGCGCACCGGGGAGTTGAGGGAGTGCGCTGCTAACCAGATGGGCGGGGGAGGCTTTGCCTACCTATATAGGGTAGCAAATCCTTTTGAGGGGTACCTTCGGGAGGGGGGCGGCGCGGTCGGAGGCGACGCGCCGGCGGCGAGGGGAAGCCGGACGTGTTCGGGTGATGTGTAGATTGTAATCCTGGAGTGAAGAGGGTTCTGTTGGAGGGGTCGGTGAGGTCCGGGGATGAACGGGGAAGGCTGGCGGCGAGGAAGGGGCGGAGCTGCCTCGGGTGCTCCGGTGCGACGGTGCTCCGGCGGCGAGGAAGGACGACCGAGGTGCTGGGGAGGTTCACCGACGCACAAGGAAGCTGTAGGTGGCGGCTATGGGCTCCGGGGAGGTCCGAGGCGGCGGGGAAGGCTCGCCGGAGTTGGGCGGGGCTCGGAGTGAGAGAAGCTCGGCTGCGGGCGTCTCAGGGCTCCGGAGGAGAGGTGGAGGGTGCTGGGAGGTGGTGCGGGGAGAGGCGGAGGTCGAGGGGCTATTTATAGAGCTCGGGGAGGGGTGAGGCGGCGGAAATTCCCCGCCGAAGTCGCGGCCGGGGTTCGGTTTGAATTGGGGATAAGCCGACGGAGGCGACGCGAAGTCCGGATTCTCGGGGATAAGGGCTTATCTCCCGGAAATCAAATCCGCGTTCAATTCAAGAAAGAGGCCGAGTGCGTAGGATTTGATCGCGGTTTCTTGGAAGAGAGAGAAGGAGGAGAGTCCGGCGTCCGCGCGGACGAAGGACTGACGAGCGGGCCGCGAGCAGCGAGGAGAGGGAGGTGCGGCCGGGATGGGCCGAGGCGGAGGAGAGTTGAATCCGGTCCGCACACGTGGCGCGCGGGGAGATGGCGAAGGCGGGATGGCGGGGCGACGTGGACGACATCCGTCCGTCCAAGTGTCAGCCGAAGGGAGGGGTTGGATTTTTATTTTGATTTTACAATTTCAGAAAAGGCTAGGAAATTATTTAGGCATCTGAAAAATATGAAAATACCTCCAAAAATTCCAGAAAAATTCACAGAAGCTTCTGGACATATTTTGGACTAAGCAAAATTATTTCCAACTACTGTTGGTATTTTATTTTCATAGTTTGAATTACCTTTTAAATTTTAAAATAGGTTTTAAATTCCAGAAAATCCAATAAGAGCCAAATAAACTCCAACTACTTTAAAATAATTAATTTGAATTTAAATTTTTCCAGAAAGCAAATTTTGGGATGTGACAGGACATCAATGAGATGTACACAAGGTTAAACAATATCGTAAATGAGCTCAAGGGTCTTGGAACTAACCTTTCCGATCTTGACATTGTGTGAAAGATGCTTAGGGCCTTACCGGAGAAGTACGAGATGTTGGTGACTCTCTTCCTCAACTCACCGGAGTTGGCGAGGATGACGCCAACACAACTCTTGGGTAATCTAATTACCAATGAGTTGTACAAGAAGGACAAGGAGGAACTTTTGGAGCAATCCACCTCCAAGGGAAAGAAGATCACCGCCTTCAAGGCAAAGGCGGTGGCAAGTGAGAAGTCCGAAGATGAAGAAGAGGATTCCGAAGAGGAGCTTGCCCTTCTTGTGAGAAGGATGAACAAGTTCATGAGAAGGCGCTCAAACCGAGGCGCAAGTCATGACAAAGGCAAGAAGTGGCAATCCTCCTCCAACAAGAAGTACAACAGCATCTGTTGCTATGAATGCGACGAAAAGGGGCACATCGCATCACAATGCCCCACAAAGAAGGATGACAAGGAGAAGTCGTCCAAGAAGAAGAGCTATAAAGGCAAGAAGAAACTTTTCAAGAAGCTTCACAAGGACGGCAAGAACGAAGCCCACATTGGTGAGTGGGATTCCGAAGCGGAGTACTCCGACTCCGACTCAAGCGAGGATGACTCTCCCAGGAAGAAGGGACTTGTCGGCATCGCCATCAAGGAGCCTCCATCGCTATTCTCCACTCCTACATGCCTCATGGCAAAAGGAGAGAAGGTAAAAATTCTAGACGATGATGAGCCTTCTTATGATGACTTAATGGATATGCTAGTTGAGTTGAATGAATTTCTTGGAAAAGAGAAATCAAAATTCAAGGACTTGAAGAGGGAGCACTTGTCTCTTCAAGAATCCTATGAGGAGCTAAAGGAAGCTCATGATTTGCTTCTCCAAGAAAATCAAAAGAAATCTAGTACTAGCATTGGTATATCATATGATATCCTTAATGAAATGCCTAGTGTAGAAATTCAAAAATCTAGCATATCTACATCTTGTGATGATCTCCTTGCTATGCCATGCTCTTCAAATGTTGATTCCATAAATGCTTTAACTCTTGCTCATGACCATGTACTTGCTAATGAAAATGGAAATTTAAAGCAACAAGTGCTTAAATTAAACAAAAGTCTAGAAAGAGCTTACAAGGGAAAGGATACCCTTGATAAATTGCTAAATAACCAAAGATGCTCATTTAACAAGGAATGACTTGGGTATGTTCCCAAGAAAGGTAAGAAGCCGGCATACAAACCTCCAAGGTTTGTAAAAGAGAATGGTAAGTATTGTACTAAATGCCGGAATGTAGGACATATGCCAAATGATTGTTGTAAAAATAGCATGCATTCCATTGGCTTATATGATTCTTGCTATATGCTTAAAAAACTAAGAATAAAAATGTAATTGCTCATTTTATTGGTACCTCGATTTTGGGTGCTAAAAAGAAATCCATTTGGGTGCTCAAAACCTTGGTTACTAACCTCCAAGGACCCAAACAAATTTGGGTACCTAAAAAGGCTTGATTTTCTTTTGTAGGTAAATTACAAAATCGGTGGAAGGCATTGGGTGTTGGATAGTGGATGCACTCAACACATAACCGGAGACTGGAAAATGTTTACCATTTTTGAGAGTGGAAGCAATGAAAGAATCACCTTTGGAGACAATAGCAAAGGAAAGGTACTTGGTTTGGGTAAAATTGCCATATCTAATGATCTTTCCATTTCCAATGTATCCTTAGTTGAAACTTTAAATTTTAATTTGCTATCCGTTGCTCAATTGTGTGATTTAGGATTAACTTGTATATTCTCTAAAGAAAATGTAACTATTTCAAAAGAAAATAATAATAAACTTGTTTTCAAAGGTTTTAGATTTGGAAATCTATATTTAGTAGATTTTACTTCAAATGATTCATGCTTAAAAACTTGTTTAATTGCAAAAACCTCTTTGGGTTGGCTATGGCATAGGAGACTAGGTCATGTGGGTATGATACAACTTAAAAAGTTTTTCAAACATGACTTAGTTGTTGGCTTGAAAGATGTGAAGTTTGAGAAAAATCGACTTTGTAGTGCTTGTCAAGCCGGAAAGCAAGTTGCTAGTTCTCATCCCTCCAAAAGTATCATGTCAACCTCTAGGCCATTAGAGCTCTTACATATGAATTTGTTTGGGCCAACAACCTATAAGAGCATTGGGGGTAATAGCTATTGTTTAGTCATTGTGGACGATTACTCTCGATACGTATGGGTCTTCTTCCTAAATGACAAAAGCGAAACCTCCGGGATATTCAAAAGTTTTTCAAAAAGGGCCCAACATAAATTTGATTTTAAAATAAAGAAAATTAGGAGTGACAACGGTTCTGAGTTCAAGAATACAAAAGTTGAAGATTTTTGTGATGAATTTGGAATAAAGCACGAACTTTCCACAACCTACACTCCGGAGCAAAATGGAGTTGTGGAAAGGAAAAATCGCATATTAATAGAAATAGCCAGGACAATGCTTGATGAGTATAATACTTCCGATAAATTTTGGGCGGAAGCTATTAACACCGCTTGTCATGCCATAAACCACCTTTATTTAATCGTCTTTTGAAAAAGACTTCCTATGAGCTTCTCATTGGAAGAAAACCGAACATTTTCTACTTTAGAGTATTTGGTTGGAAATGCTATATCTTAAGAAAGGGTGTTCGGCTTTCAAAATTTCAAAGTTGATGTGATGAAGGATTCTTATTAGGTTATTCTTCAAATAGCAAAGCTTATAGAGTTTATAATAAAAATTCGGGTTTAGTAGAAGAATCTTATGATGTATAATTCGATGAAACTAATGGCTCTCAAGAAGAGCAAGAAAATTTAGATGATATAGGTGATGAAGGCTTGCGCAAAGCTATAGAAAATATGCAAATTGGAGATATCAATCCAAAGGAAGATCCATCATCACCAAGCTCACCAAGACAAGTGGAGCCACCCACCTTGTCTACAACAAGCAATGTTCAAGTGATTGAAGATGAACAAAAGGATCAACAACAAAACAACCTCAAAACCCACAACGCAATCGCCAAGGATCATCCAATAGATCAAATATTGGGTGACGTGAGTAAGGGTGTTCAAACTCGCTCTAGAGTAGCTTCATTTTGTGAACATTATTCATTTGTGTCTTCTCTTGAGCCTAAACTTGTAGATGAAGCTTTAGATGACCCGGATTGGGTAAATGCTATGCACGAAGAGTTGAACAACTTCGCCCAAAATGAAGTGTGGACCTTGGTGGAAAGACCCGAAGAACACAATGTGATTGGCACAAAGTGGGTCTTCCGGAACAAACAAGATGAAAATGAAGTTGTGGTAAGAAACAAAGTAAGGTTAGTAGCTCAAGGCTATACTCAAGTCGAAGGGTTGGATTATAATGAAACTTTTGCACCCGTTGCTAGATTTGAGTCTATTAGAATCTTGCTTGCTTTTGCATCTAGCTTTGACATTAAGTTATTTCAAATGGATGTTAAAAGTGCATTCTTAAATGGAACAATCTCCGAACTTGTATTTGTTGAACAACCTCCGGGGTTCGAAGATCCTAAATATCCCAATCATGTTTATAAACTTTCAAAGGCGTTGTATGGTTTAAAACAAGCTCCTAGAGCATGGTATGAGCGCCTTAGAAATTTTCTTGTTTGAAAATGATTTAAAATTGGTAAAGTAGATACAACTTTATTTACAAAAATCATTGGTGATGATTTCTTTGTTTGCCAAATTTATGTTGATGACATTATATTTGGTTCTACTAACCAAGATTTTTGTGAAGAATTTGGTGATATGATGTCTAGGGAATTTGAGATGTCCATGATAGGAGAGTTGAGCTATTTTCTTGGACTTCAAATCAAGCAACACAAGGATGGAACATTTATAAGCCAAACGAAGTACATTAGAGATCGCTTTAAGAAGTTTGGCATGAAAGATGCAAAACTCATCAAGACACCAATGGCAACCAACGGGCATCTAGACCTCGACGAAGGAGATAAGTCGGTAGATTCAAAGCTTTATAGGTCCATGATTGGTAGCTTACTTTATCTTACCGCATCTAGGCCCGATATCATGTTTAGTGTATGCATGTGTGATCACTTTCAAGCTTCAACAAAAGAGTGTCATTTAAAAGCCGTAAATAGAATCTTGAGATATTTGAAACACTCTCAAAATATAGGGCTTTGGTATCCCAAAGGTGCTAAATTTGAGTTGATTGGATATTCGGATTCCGATTATGCGGGTTGCAAAGTGGATAGAAAAAGCACTTCGGGAAGTTGTCAATTCCTAGGTAGATCTTTAGTGTCTTGGTTCTCAAAGAAACAAAACTCCGTAGCACTCTCAACCGCCGAAGCCGAATATGTTTCCGCCGGGAGTTGTTGTGCTCAATTATTGTGGATGAGGCAAACATTGTTGGATTATGGAATAAATTTTGATAAAGTGCCTCTATTATGTGATAATGAAAGCGCCGTCAAAATTTCCAATAACCCTGTCCCACACTCAAGAAGCAAGCATATAGATATACGCCACCATTTCTTGAGGGACCATGTTAGCAAGGGAGATATTTGTATTAGCCACATCCGGACCGAAGATCAATTAGCGGATATCTTCACTAAGCCACTAGATGAAAACCGTTTTTGCAAACTTAGGAGTGAATTGAATGTTCTAGATCGCTCAAATGTTGCATAAATTTATGGCTAATTTAAATGTATGCTAAATGTAAGAAGCTTGAAAGATTGTTTGCAAAAATCCTGTATGCAAAAGGTTTTGATTTTAAAGGAAAGGAAAAAACTATTTAAAGATAATATTTTGATATATTTAATGCATAATGATCCTTAAAGATTTTAGTTGAGTGCAAAAACTAGGGATCATTTGCATCTATTCTCTTCAAATTCTAATCCTGTCAACTTCCAGAAAAATCGAAACTACCGCTGTCATCTGCGGTACTTCCGGGGATCGGTACTTCCGACTGAGGAAGCGGTACTACCGCTTCATGCGGTACTACCGGCCGCAACTGCGGTACTACCGGAAGTGCACTTAAAGTGGGAAACCACCCGCGCCTGAGGGTTTTCTCTACTCGGCCCCTCTCCGTTCCTCTCTCTCCGGTACTTCCTCTTAAGCAGCCGCCCGTGACCATACTCCTCTCCTCTCTCTCTCCCACCAAAAACCACCAAAACCGCACCCTAGATCCTTGAATCTAGCGATGATTTCTTCGTTCCTTCAAGTCAAATCAACTCCCAAGGGTTCAACTCCTCCGATCCTCAAGGTATCTCGGATCAAAAACCTCCTTTTTGATCTTTATTTTGAACCCTAGGTCATGCTTTAGTTTGAATTGAAATATAGATGTTTTTGCTACTTGATTCTAGGGAAAATGAGTAGATTTGGTGTTTAAGGGTATTTACTCACCTCTTTCATGGATTCAATCCAAGAAAACATCAAAGATCTAGGCACATTGCCAAAAACCCTAGAATCTGCCAGGAATCGGAACTACTGCCCGACTGGTGCGGTACTACCGGCCCAGAACGGCGATACTACCGATTTTCCTAACAGAGCAGCAAATTCACTTCATTCTTTTTCAATCTAACTTGGTCTATTCTCCTTTGATTCTCATGAGCTATTCTTCTTGTCTCTAGATGCCTAGAACAAGAGCAGATGGCAGGAAGGCATACTCCTCCATTTCCGGGGATTCCTCAGGCGTCCCCTCTCTTCCATCTCCTAAGGCAACACAAAAGGCAACTCAAGATAAAGGGAAAGCTTTGGCACCTAAGCCTGAGTCTGACTCAGGATCTGAGACAGAATCTGAGCGTCGTGAGAGTTCTCCCATGGAGTCATCCGAGGAGGACTTAGCCGACCGGGAAGATCTTGAGATTGATTTCAAGAAGATTACCGCTGACGAGTATGCCAGACTCCGTCACAAGAATCAGTATGAGCTCCCCTCCAACTCCATTAATCCAAAGTTTCACACCAAGTTCTAGGAGAAGATTTTTAATGAGATGTATGGACGAGACCGTCAGTTTGCAGAACATAAGTATGTTGACTGGGATCACATTGACTCTGTGGAGAAATATGATGGGACATACATGCTCTTCCAAAGGGCTGGTATTCGTCAGCTTGTGGCTCTTTCTCGTGACTACAACGAAGAAATGATTCGTCAATTTTATGCTACCGTGCACATCACACCAGATTTCCAGCACATGACATGGATGACGGTATGCACAAGATTGGAAGCCACAAAGCATGAGTTTGAGTTGGCATTGAGAGCGGAGCTAAGCGTTTTTGAGAAGGTATATGACAAGCCAGCTCTTGGTATTCATGCCATGTACATCTACTACAACACTACTGAAAAATATGTTCTTGGCAAGAATATTGGATTGCTACCCATCCCCAGCTTGGTCAACCGCATAATCAACCACACCATTTTCCCAAAGAGCGGTAATTATGATGCCATTCGAGGTCATGCTTGGAACCTCATAGATTACATCATGAAGGGGGAGAAGTTTGATGTAGTTGACGTTATCATTCGGGAGATAGCATCTTCCAAGAATGATCGCAACAAGCGCATCAACTATGCACCCTACATTATGGCATTAATTGATACCAAGTTTGAGTTTCAAGGAGGACGTGGTGGAGTGCACAAGCCATACAAGCCCAGACATGAGCCTCCTATCCCCACGGGTGTTAGAGTTCGACAGGCAGATCCAGGAGCAGGCACATCCTCAGCAGCAGCAGCCTCAGCGGGAGCAGTAGGTGCAGGAGTAGCCGCACCACAGGAGCCCGGCTAGCCCTCTCTCTCTCTCAGATTTACTCATCCATGCTCGAGGGATTCTCCTTCCTTAACTCTAGGATGGACACGATGGATGGGAGATTGGATTCCATCGACAGCCGGCTGAGCTCACTTGATGGACGTGTGAAAGCTTTGGAGCAGTCCCAGCCTTGGCCGTCGCCTCAACGCTACACTCGACGCCGTCTTCGTAGTGATCCTCCTTCTCCCTCTCAAGGGTGATTTCTTTTTGGTACTTGATGCCAAAGGGGGAGAAGTTAGTTTACGGTGTAGTTGGGCTTATATCTACTTATTATTGCTTTTGGATGGATGTAATGAACTCGTTTTATCTTTTGAACTTGTGGATGTAATGCACATTTATGGTCATGGATGATTATGTCATTATCTTTTGCTTAAATGTCAAATTACTCTCATATTATGATATCTCTTTGTCTTGTGCATCTTGTGTAAAATGTTACATTTCTTATCCATGCACATGTTTAGGGGGAGTTATCTCCCCTCTTGGACATTAAAATGGAGATAGTTCGTTTTATGCCCTTTCAAGACTTATTGCGAAGAACTTCTCTCATTTAAAAGTCAACATGGAATATACAACTTGTTGCCAAACAATTTGATATATTCAAAACTTTTATCTCACATATAACTTGGGTTGTCATCAATTACCAAAAGGGGGAGATTGAAAGCATCGAGGCCCCTAAAAATAGTTTTGGTAATTAATGAAATTATATGAATATGGGACTAACGTGTTTTATGAGCATGCGAAGGGTTAGTCCACATATGAGCGACAAGATGCAAGCCAAAGGATATATATATATATACACACTCAAATTGGCTCAAGACAAAGGTATACTTAGCATAGGATCTCCTTTTGATTTTACCGGTCTTAGGCGAAAGGTGCAAGACCGGATTATAGGGTAGATAATCGTACCATAAAGAGGGATCTTGGCAAGTAGCTTGAATACAAATTTTCTGTGCCATTTATATCAACATTAGAAACTTGCATTCATCAAAAATACACTTTAAAACAAAGTTTGTGCTCTGTCTGGACGAGCGGTAGTACCGCAGTTTTGAACATCGGAACTACCGGAGAGCGGTAGTTCTGCGCCCAGACGCAGTAGTACCGACGAACGGTAGATTCGGTTTTCGAGCGGATCAATTTTTCCAAAGAGTACCCTTGGAATCATCTGAATTCTTACGGGAACGGAAGTACCGGCAAATTGAACGTCTGAACTACCGCAATGAGCGGTAGTACCGCATTATAGAGCGGTACTTCCGGAGCCCGGAAGATCCGAAGGATGAGCGGAACCTTTTTTCCAGAAAGCTCCTCCGGATGGAGTTTGGATTTTCCTGGAGCGGAAGTACCGGTATTTTCAACATCGGAACTACCGCTACGTGTGGTAGTTCCGTTATCTAGAGCGGTACTTCCGGAGTCCAGAAGATCCAGTTTCAGAGCGGATGCTTTTTCCAGAGAGCGCCAAATTTGGGACCTTTCGGATTTCGGCCAGAGCGGTAGTACCGCGCCGACTTTGTGGAACTACCGGAGAGCGGTAGTACCGCAAAGAACAACGGCGGTAGTACCGCGTCGCCAAATCGAACGGTCACTGCAGAGCTCTGACATAGCCGTTCTGTCGCGAAGATTTGGTAGCGGTAGGACCGGCCCATTGGGGCGGTAGTACCGCTCATCCTGAATTTTTCAAGAATTTATGCCAAACGACTAGTTTTTGTTGGTGGAGGCTATAAATACCCCCACCACTGCACAAGGGCTAAGATTAGAGACCCATTGCATATTTCTTGAGCCCTAGAGCATTCATTCCACCCTCTTTCACTCATTGAGCATTAAATTGAGGTGGTTTTGCAATTAGTGCAAGAACTTCATTAGTTGATCCACTTGGCACTAGAATTGCATTCAAGTGAAGCCCGAGATTTATTACTCTTAGTGCTTGCCGGCACTTGGACGATTGGGTGAAGATTGGATCGGTGATCTTCTCAAGAAGCTTGTGAGAAGACCTGGTGATTTGTGAAGGTTGGAGCTCACCTACCCAGAGCGGGGAAGAGCTACCACTAGTGATTGAGGTGTTTTGGCTCAATTCGTGGAGCCGGTCCAATTCGTTCGGGCTAACCTCAACGTAGATTAGGGGAAACCGGCAAGTTTCCGAACACCACGGTAAAAACATCGGTTGTGTTCATTTCCTTCTTAGCTCTCTTTTATTTACATCATTGTGATCATTTGCTTGCTTAGAGCTAAGATTGCTATATTGTTGACTAGAATTGTATAAGATTAATTGCTTTACATTCTTTCCATTTAAATTGTAGAGAATTAATCAAGTGAACAAGAAAAGTTTAAAAACCTCCTATTCATCCCCCCTCTTCGGTATCCTTGATCCTACACACGGGGCCGTCAACTCCTTGGCCTCAAGTTTGCGCCAGTCATGCTCATCAGACAGGACTCACAACCAGCTTTCCACCATGGTCACTAGCACACGCGTGCATCCAAGAGGATGCCACTCCTCGCATGGAGCTGTGATAGTGCTCCACTGCTCGTCGAGCCATCATCGGGTAGCATCTCCTCACACCGAATCTTGCTCTGATACCAAATGTTGGCCCACATCCTAGAAATAAATCACTTATGGCTCCTTCCTCTCTCTTGTTGTATTTCACACACACACTCACGAGGTGAACACGAGAGTTTTTGGTGGCACTGCAACTACATAGTATCTGGGTTTTTGTCTTGTGTTATCTTACTTAAGCTAACAACGATACAATTAAATACACATGGTAGGCAACAACCTTCCTCCTTAACTCATGCCATGATCCACTAATTACTCGGTCCACTAACTAAAAACTCAACTTAGCTAAGTACTTGGCGTAGCAAACAATAGTCTTGACCGCCTCTGGCGGCACAACTTCAACTATATGCAAAGCATGTTCTCTCCTACATGCACTACATGCAACACATCTACTATTTGACATGACAAGGCAACAATGCCATGCAACACACACACTAAATATGCTTAACATGACAAGATTAATTCCAACACAGTGTATGTGACACTCATGCTGCACGATGGCCACCATGAAGATGCCAAAACTGTAGCGCAGAATCCTTGACGACACGGCGCTCGATGGCTTGGAATCGCTGGAGTTGTACCACAGAGGTATGCGCCTATGTGGCGCTTGGCAGCTCAGATGCTCTCGTGTAAGGGCCTTTTTGCTCTAAGGGAAGGTGCTAAAGGTTGGGGAAGGCTGAATGCCATTGACAGCAACTTGTGACGGTAGGGAACTGATGACCTTGAGCTTCTTTCATGGCCGTTGAGGAAGATTGAGCTAAAGCAGCTTGATCTCAATAGTAAAGTGGGATTGCAGCAGATGGGAGGAGAATTCAGACCAACAAAAAGGGACTTACCTTCACCGGCGACCACCGAACCTACACGAATTGTGACTATCTATGAGGTGGCATTGACTGAGAGGAAACCCAAAGGGTACTGGCATCGAGCCAACTAGGATAACTGGCATAACGCCTAAAGGACCTAAAGACTACCCTAAACAAAAGACCCTAAATACTACCCTAAACAACTATGGTTATATTCAAAAGTATTGTGACTTTTGGCTGATTGTGAGAGAGATTGAAGGAGTAAGAGACATGAAGGGCCAGGTGAAAAGGTCCATAATACTATTGTGATGAACCATTGCAAGTTTTGTGAAGTGGTCAAACGGTTTTGCAAAGATTACATTTGGTTTGGACTGAATTCTAGAAGTCCTTGAAATATCAGTAGTACCGCAAGGGTTTGTAACGCAAGACGGTAGTTCCAACAATATGGTGTTACGTTTTTTCCAGAGAGGTCTTGTGCGAGGAGCGAAGGTGCGGAAGTACCGCTTCAGGCAGCAATAGTACCACAGTGCGGTAATACCGGCATGTTAAGTGCGATACCACCAATCTTCCTAGAAAAACAGGGTTTTGGGATTTAAGTCATGGAATGATTTGGGATGACCTGGGTCATTAGATTAAGATTGCATGATGCATGTCTTGGCTAATGCAGATCAAGTTGTGAAGACCTTATACTTGGAAACGATTTCTTTGTCTTGGATATGCTAGGTAGCTTGGAGTCAACTATGGTCAATGACGATGATCAAGGCTAGGTTCATGAAGGAGTTGAGGCCCAGAATGATCGAGAATGCCAGGTGAGACGGTGAGCTCAAGTATGGCACAAGAAAGGCGAGAAATGTTAAAGACAAGTCCAAACAGCGGGATAGCGCCATGTGGCTTACATGGGCCAAGTGAACCGTGGTTCGGTGAAACTAGGATGGGAGAGACTTGGCAACGCGTGGCAATCTAATGGTGCACCTACACATGGCAAGCATGGTGATTGCTTACGGTGGTTGGTGATGACCGGGTCAAGGAAGAGTATTTTGGTAGTTTGACCAAAATACCAAAAACTACCTTGGATCAAAACCGCGGTGCATGGGTGATGCGTTGGAGTCTTGGGGAGTGATTTAAGTCAAGGTGGAGCTAGTTGAATCAAAGCTAAGGATTTAGCGGATGCACATTTATGCACTTTGAAAAGCATGCATAAATGAACTTATAATAGTAAAACCCGTATATGTGGGGTAATCAAGTTTCCCCCATTGTTGTAATAGTGGATATGATCCATTAAGAGGTGTAGATGACTGGTTGCCCACCTATAAAAGGGGTTAGGATGGAGACATGTTGTTAACCATCCAACCAATCTCATGTTCTCTTATCTCTAGGGTTAGGGTTTGAAAGTGAGTACCTTGGGTACTCTATGTCCTCCAAGGTGCAGTCGCTGTAAAATCTAGCTTCTCAAGCTAGCAATACATCAATCTTTGTGCAACTCTTGAGTCCCTCTTGTTTTGATGGATGTGCCTTGGTTTTGATCTTTCATCTTTCCTTCTCATGATCTAGCTATGCCAAGGACGTGTAAGAGATGAAGGTAATTCTCAGGAATATATCTCCATCCATCTAGGCCATTTGATAACAAGATTCATAAGAAACTCAGTTTTGCTTGATTTGGCTTCAAAGTGTGATTTCATAAGCAGCTTCTCTTGCTCATCTTGTGGTGGTTTCTCACCCTAATTTTCATAACTTTGTAGTTATTGGAGTGAAGGAGTGTTGAATACTTGGAAGAAAATTAGAAGGCATCATTCACCCATCATTTGCCATATTTGGTTTTTCAATTGGTATCAGAGCCTGATTAGCTCTTTTCATAGATCTTACCAATCTATAGAGTCATGGCAGCAGACAAGTATTTCACCAAGCCGCCTCTCTTCAATGGGGCCAACTATCCCTTTTGGAAGAATAGGATAAAGTCTTACATACAGGCTTAAGGCTATGCGATTTGGAGAAAAGTTAAGACCAGATTTGTTGTTCCTACTAATGAGCACATTACGGCTATGAATACGCTAGATGTGGAGGCAAACGCTAAGGCAAGAAATATCATCATTCAAGGTCTTACTGGAGTGAGTTTAACCGCATCTCTCATCTCACGTCAGTGTTTGACATCTGGATGACTCTTGATGCATACCATGAGGGCACCACCCAGATCAAGACCGTCCGACAGGACCAATATAAGCGAGAATACAATAAATTCGAGATGCTTGCTGGCGAGTCCTTGGATGAATGCTTTGGCATATTTCATAAGATTCTGAGTAATCTCCGAGTTGTTGGTCTCACATACTCAAACATGGATAATGCTCATCAGATACTTTCTATCTTGGATCTCAAGATTTAGGAGATGAAGGTGACCACCATCAAGGACATGATCGACCTATCAACCTTGACTGTTG